>JALMGJ010000061.1:10000-1223705 GCA_023362775.1 Charina bottae | reverse complement strand
AAGACCCTGTCTAAGAGGGTAAAGACCATCTTTCTATGGCCATTGCCTAAAGCCAAAAAAATCTAAAAAGTATACTATAAAGAGCCAGTTTTGTCTAGTGGTTAAGGTGCTGGGCTAGAAACAGGAGACAGAGTTCTAGTCCCGCCTTGGGCACGAAAGCCGGCTGGGGCCAGTCACATTCTCTCAGCCCAACTCACCTCACAGGGTGGTGGTTGTGGGGAAAACAGGGAGGAAGGAATATTAGGTATGTTCGCCACCTTGAGTTATTTTTTTAAAAAATAAAAGGATAAAAATAAAATAAATAAAAAGTCCCATATTCTTTGGGGGGAAAGAGAGGTATAAATTCAATACAAAAATAAATAAGCACTAGACAATGTGCTGTTTCCTTTGTCCTTGATTTCCTGAACAACAAATCAATAAACCATGCTTGGTTGTTATGACAAAATACTTCTCATAAGTCTCTGCAATCAGGACAATTCTTTGGGGGTACAAAACCCCTCAAACCAGGTTTCCCTTTTACTGCAATTCATCCACTTTTCATGCCAGGATAATTTTCTAAATATAGTAACCAAGATATTCATTACCTTAACATAGAACAAAGAACATTAAATTTCAGCAGCTGTGATGTGGTTGGACTATGCAGTCAAAAAAACCTTTATCAATTACTGAACGTCTTGGATATTTTAATGAAGCTCCTCACTTCTAGTTTAATCAGATAAATTTTTAAATTGCCTCAAGGTACATTTTCCCAAACGTTTGTGGTTTTGGGGTGGGGGGAGAGCATGAGTGGACTCTAAAGTGAATGGAAAGCATATTGCCTTCCATTGCCCTACAGATATTTTTAGGAGATATAACGATGCGGTTTTTTAAACAAGATACTAGTGAGTATGTAATGCTGTTGAGTCGATTCAGGTGAAGACACCCAGAGCATTCATTGTAGTGGTCTACATCACGCCACGTAGCTAGCAATTAGCATGGGCAGCAGCCAACCCCACGGCTTGCTCCAATTCACTCCACGCCCTTCCTGATTGTTGACTGGCCTACCAGCATACCTGAGGGCGATTTCCTGTAATTTTAAAGTTGTTTGGCTGAGCACTGCCACTCACATGGCATTCAAAGCAGCAGAACGGGCTCTGCTGTCCGGGGAGACGGCTTGCCACGTACAGCTTCCGGAACAAAGGAAGGTGCTCTGCTCTAGTTTTAGCACATTGTTCACTTTTACAGATTTTGCCGAAGGAACCGAACAGCTAAGTTCAACATCCCACTAAACTTGTACTGCAGTTTTGTTCTATCCACCATCACAACAAATATGTACTGGGAATCCTAAATAAGCAGCTGCTTTATACCAGACCACCTATTTTTTCTTACTTTAACCTAGTTCACTCTGACCAGAAGCAGGGACTTGGGCAGCGGTAGCAGCGGCCTTAGCCTCTGAATGACATACAGCCTGCTCTGAAGCTCCCACCGCCCGCCTTTACATGGTGCCTGACTCGACAGGAACCCAAAACCGGGTCAAGCTCCTTGCTTGATTTTATAAGGAGGCTTTCATTCCACTTCGAGAGGAAACATGAATAGCTTGCTTGGCAGGGCTCCCACAAGACTGATAAACACCTGGAGGCTCTTATGTAGAACCAGAACACGTTCAAATATTATCATGGTCTTGAGGCCAATTTGTGAAATCGACAGCCGGCTGGATGGCTAGTCAGGCCAAAATTTTCCTATCTGTGCAAACCATAATGGTGGACTGAGTCCGTTCACAGCCGCTACACCCAGAATGGCTGTTTGTGCCCCACACACTAAACAAAGCCTTCTAAGTGGCTAAGGCTGGGCTCACGCAACCTGCTGAACCCCAATCCAATGAAAACACACTATAGCTTAGCGTGATGCGTGAAACAAGCCAGAGGTCGGGCAAACTAGAGACCAGAAGAGAGAAAAAGACTATAAAACAGACCATACTGGGTCTTTTTTACAACCCCCACCATTTAGAGGATTGAATCTGATTTTTTTCCTGGACAATTCAACCTCTTGCCTCCTTCATGTTCTCCCTTGCTTACTACCACTGCTTTAGCAGAACTGACACTAATGAACTGCACCGCTAAATTTATATTAACTATTTCTGGAAATACACCTTTTCACTGTTTTCTGCGAAAGTGAGATGGAGAGGGGTCGATCCTGACCCTTCCATGTTTAGCAAAAAACAGTGACTCGGCTAAGTTGGGTAGCAGCAAAAAATGACCGCTTCTAATGCATGCAGGAGACAAGGAGCGTCTTGCCCGAATAAGGCAGGCGATAGCCTTGCGCATTCACACAGTTCCTGTAATGGTTATCCTGATTTTCATGCTTTTTATCTGCAAGGCAACTCAGTCCAGATTCTGCTAAAAGTTACCATATGCCACCCTAGAGGCAATCAGAAAAAGAGATTCAAAAATACACGGCAAGGTGTGGGGACCTACCCGTCTGAAGCCTTCCTCAGCTATCTATCGTTAGCCACGTTGGCTGGGGAAGATGGGATTCTGACCCGACATGTCTTGAGGGGACACTGGTTGGGGAAGATGGGTTAGACACCTCTTAAATTGCTCGTGGCATTATGACTGACATCATTCCTCCAATTTCAAGCCATAAACCATTCTTTTCCTCACATAATTTTTAATTAGGGGCAATCACCTTTATGCAAGGTAATTTGATCTTCTGGTTGTAAACCTTAAGAGATATTTATTTACTTAAACTGCAACACTGTAAACCACCAAAAAAATGTATCTAAAGCTGATAGGTTTAAAAAAAGAATTTTGTGGCTTTGTAAGGGCTGGGATTCAAGCCCTGCACACGAGCTCCCTCTACTGACAAAAATGGTGGCCGTCCACACTTATATCCCAAAATGTCCTCAAAACAGGGTGGCTATCACACCCTTATTTACTACAGCAAACACGGGTCGAACATGGACACACGAAGTCCTAAAACGCTCCAAGATCGGGTCAGGTTTTCAGCACAGCTATAGCTCTGCAACACTGGCACCGAAGGGCAGGCCAGCATGTTGATTAAGCCCATGGATGATCTCGGAGAAAGCTGCCTGCAGTCTTTCCTCTCGTTTGCTGAACTGAGCAGGAGCAAAAAGACGAAGGGAAGGGGATGGCAAATGCCCATCCCACAGGTCAACCAAGAAAGCAAGCTTACATCAGAAACAAAACCTCAGTGAATGCCCCACTCCACGTTTTTCAACCGTAAACCAAAACCAAGTTTCTGCTTACGTGCAGATAAACCAATAGACAATGCTATAAAATAGGACTAGCTTTTAGTAATTTTTCCCCCAGATTTTTACTGTGGTATTTTCAGACTATTTAGAAGACCAATTTGTGTGGATAAACTCCATTGGAAAGTGAGAAAGTTGAACGCAGGTAGCCCCGGAGCTGAGGAACCTTCTTGATGACTGGCAGGACCTGGGAGTCCACGGCCTTCTGGTCTGCCTTGCGCTGATCTGCAATCTCGTATTTCTGGAAAAGCAGAAATGCTACTTCAGTAATTTATTCCTTTTCCCGTGACCGTCACTCAGGGGCCAGCGGTTCCTGGCATTGGCTCCTGCCATTTCTAAATTCTCTCTAAATAGCAAATCCCTTCTCCTTGCCAACATTATTTCACAAAGTGCTTCCAAAAGAAATCTATCTTGCTTTCCTAAAGCTCCCTTGGAGGAAGTTCTTTGGACTGTGACACTAAATCTCTGGGACTGTATTATCTAAATCATTCTGTGGATTTTGATATAAACATTATTTAGGAAACCCCCCCCCCCCATCAAGATAGGTATCAATGATGATGTCGTCATGCAAGTTTCTATTTAGCCTGCAATGATCTTGAAAAACTAACAATCCATGTAGTACTGTCTACAGATTGGTCTATGGATTCTTAAACCAGGAGTGTGCTTAAGATACCAGCTTTTCCCCATTGGCTTTTGAGTTATGCAGAACAGAATCTGACAGAGCGCTCAAGGCAACAGTTCTATACTTACCACTTTTTCAGTGTCAAAGATTTCGCCCTCTTGGTGTTTGGGCTTACGCAGCTTCTTCTTCTTGAAGTAAACGTCACTGAGATGCTTTGGAATTTTGACCCCAGAGATATCAACCTTAGTTGAAGTGGCAATGACAAACTTTTGGTGGGCTCTGCGCAGAGGAACACGGTTGATGGCCAAGGGCCCTGAGGAGGACAGAAAACAAAATAATGTACACGGAGACCTCAAATTGCCAGAAAACTCTCATTTCTTCTCAACTTGTGAAGATCAACCTCCTCCTCTAGCAGACAATTAATATTTCACTACGATTATTCGCTACCTTTTTCTTTTTTGCTATGACTTATCACGCAGAACGCTGTGAAATGAAAAAGGTACGCTAAGGAGGATCACAGAAGAGAAACACAGGCTACAATGTGAGATGAGCTTACCTGTTACAAGCAGCAGACCGCTTCCGAGCTGCTTCAGGAAAACCACACGCTGGAAACACAGAGAGAGGAGCGTTAGCAGTCGGAGTCTCTGCAGGTCTCCGGAATGCACGTGATGAAAGGAGCACCCAGGGCCCCCTTACCTTGCCCCTGTGGCGACCAGTGAGAAGGATCACCACGGTTCCTGGGGTTATGGAAGCCCGCAGCCTCCTCTTGTGGAGGGCGAAATTCTTTTTGCCGTGGCTCAGGAGTTTACGGGGAACATCCTCCGTGGGGTAGTATCTAGGCTGCGAGGAAGAAAGAAAAGGACCGGATTCAGGACCCTGTTGCAGTCAAAACAGATCTTGGAAGGAGGGGAGGAAAGGAACTCTCTCAGCCGCACGCTTTGGGGACCGAGCCCTTACCATTTTGCGAAGCTTGACCACCCGGTTGCCTCCATTCTTATCGCCCCCAACAGGTTTTGTAACAGTGGCTGCCTCCTTCTCTTTCTTCTTCTTTTCTATCTGCGGAGAAAGCAGAACCAAACTGGCGCCACAGTTGTCTCCCCAGGGATAGCCTGGGCCGAGCGCGACTGGCCCAACGTCACCCAGGGAGGTTCCTTGGTGGGAAGTCCTTGAACTCAGAGGTGTCCCCAGCACCAGTCCCTTAGCCATTACAGCACATTGTCTCTCCACGCTTAACCTTTTGCGAGTCAAACTTGCACGCCACGCAGAAAAACCCATTTCCTGCCAGAGCAAAGTGGGGATCTGCATCAGCCCAGCCTAACGCCCTCCGTGCTTAAGGAGTACAGTTCTCTCGTTCACAGCCAGCGTGGCTAAGGCAGATCCAGGAAAGTTGGTCTATGCATTCTGGCATCCTTCTTCCAGCGGATTAAAACTAATCGCTTTGGAAACACCTATCTTCCGTTGATTAAGCTAAATGGTTTATTCAATTTTGTAGAGCAGCAAACGGGATACACCCACCGGCTCCACTGTGCTAATTAACCAGCACTGTACGAAGAGTTCCCAAAGCTTTCCTATGCCCTTGTACCTTTGTCTCCGGAGCGTTGTATTTCCGCTTGTACATGGCCTTCCGAGCGTACATGGCCGACCGGGAGTACCTCCCGATCCCTCGGGCCAGCACCGGATTGCGGCTGGCGTGGACTTTCCGGACCCTCCTGGTTTTCTTCTCGCCTGCCATCTAACGGAAGGGAAACATCCGTTCGCCATTTGTAATCCGAGAAAGGACAAGGGGGAATCTAGACCCTGCTTCTTGGGGCGCACCCCCAAGGTACTCCACTTCCCAAACGTTCAAACCCGTGCAGACCAATTGCACAGCTACATCAGACGGCCTGCCTGTTTTTGCAAAGGTACAGCCCACAAGGGATCTAACCTCAAGATAAATCATTTCATTTTAGTCAGGGAGCACCGAGGAATTATTGGGCAGCGGCCTACATTTCAACGTGGAAGCAGAATCTTGGAATATGTAAAAGTCCTGTGAGGGAGGCAGAGCTATTTTCTGATTAACGCCTTGAAAACCCCAAAGGTTTCAGCTAGAGCGGGGGGAACCTGCCGCTCGGAGCGGGGAAGGGACTGGAGCCGCTTCCACCGCCAGGGAAGGAGGCCAATCTAAAGCCGGGAGCCGTGACAGGGCAAAACCCGTCTGCTTTTTTTTTTTTTTTGGGGGGGGGGAGATTCCCGCGCGTCCACTCCTCGCTTTCATATGGATGCGCGATGCCTCGGAGTAATACGGCACCCCGGCGGGAACCAGCCGGCCTTCTCAACGAGATCGCCGGCCTAAACTCTCGCCTGCCCCGGCAGGAGCAGCCCCGCGCCGCCCGCCAAGAGTCCCCGAAGCAGCCCCGCCCCGCCCCTGCCTTGCCCGGTGGTCCTCTAAGGTGGATGGCGGCGGATACGAACGACGGGCCCCGAAAGGAAAACGCCGCGGCCACACCATCCTCACCTTCGGCAGAAGGAAAAAGAGGCAATATCCGGGGCCTCGGCGCTGAAGAGCACGCGCGTGACGTCATCGCGCGCCCCGAGGCACTCTGGGAGAGGTAGTTCGCTTCGTACTATGCGTCCCCCCGAGGGCTTTCGGTAATACAGAATTTAAGCGGAAGGACCACCGGCAATTTTCTTCCTTCATTCCTCCCACTCACGTATTGTGGTCTATATGCCTTATTTGCTTAAGTGTTCATTGATTCCAATGCAATATAGTCACGTGCGGGTCATCAACTCAAGAAAGCATTAGGATCACGGGAGAGAAGATGGATTTTTCAGCCTTTCGAAACATATAGCATTGTTTCTCCAACTTGGCAAATTTAAGGTGTGTGGATTTCAACTTCCAGAATTCCCCAGCCAACAATGGAAGGCGGCTCTGCAGAAATCTTTGAGTAAACGCCAGGCGAGCCTCTTGGGGAAAAGCCGATGTGCATTGAGCACTGAAAGGGTGCTTGCTACAGAGACGCCACAGCCTAGAGCATCCCTCGGACCCGCGGGGAATGGCGTTCCTGCCGCGTGGCCGCTCTAGCCGGCGCTCTGCCTCTGTTCAGTCCGGCTGGCGACTCCGCCCCTTCCCTTGCTATTCCCGAGGTGGGCGGGTCGCGTCGCGCGGCGATGACGCATTGGGCATCGCGACAGATCGCTCTTTGGGTCTCTCTGCCTTTCCCTCTCCCGGGCCTGGATGTGGCCGGTCCCGGGCCGTCTTCGGTTCGCCTCCTCCCGGGCCGGGCTCCCCGCGAGACCGAGGGGCCCCATGTGAGGAAGACGGAGGCGGGAAGATGACCTCGAGGAGGTGAGGTGTGGGGGGTGGAAGGAAGGGTCAGGCCCCGCCCCTTCGTCCTTTCGGTGGGGAGGGGTGCCTAGCTCTTCCCCCTCCCCGATGCCGTTGCCATGGGGATGGAGGAGGCTACGTGGCTCCCCTTAGGAGGGCCTTCTCCTGACCTGCTGGCTTCCAGATATGCAGGACTACAGTTCCCATCATGCCCTAAGCAGGGCAGCCTGGCCTGTTGCTATCTAGGGGAGATGGGCGGTAATATAAATTTAATAAATAAATAAACATTTCTAGCCTGCTCTGGTTTTCCAGGGTGTTCTTTGGCTGTGATAGAGTCTCAAGAGAAGTTTCCAAGTTATAAAACATTCCATTATTGGTTCTGTTTCTGAAAAATGCTGGTGTGGGAGGGGGCCGCAGCCCTTTTTCGAACACTGCCAAACTAGTATCTCAGCTTCAGTGCCCCAAGATGTGGTCAATAGTGATTAATGGGAGATAGAGGTCTGTCAATGGATGCTAGTCACAATGGCTATTAAGAGTGTCCAAGGTTACAGGAACTTGATTGCTTGAGACACAGTGAGAGCACTTATCTGTTGCCTTTAAGCCTGGGATGGGTAACCTCTGACCGTAGCTGCTAAAAACTGATATTCTAAATTTTGAACTAAATTATCTCCATTTTGCAGTAAGAAACAGGAAAAGTGTATTGTAAGACCTGAAATAGCCACATCACAATGAAAAAAAAAGCCTCAAATTAATTAGTGCAATCAATGTGCACATAAACTTGATGTAAGGTAAATAAACAAATTTGGGAAGTTGGGGATAGAAAAACCTGATAATTGCTACCCTGATTAGCAGAGCAGAAACTCTACACAGACACAGTCTTAATTTGGATACTGATGCGGGGGGGGGGGGGAGCAGTGTCAGCCCCTTCCTATCCTCCTCAAGGAAAACATTGGAGCTGATAGAAATGGAATACTGGGCAAAGGCAAATCATTGTTGGGTGAAATCCAGAGCTTTCCCCCCCCATATTTCTGTAGTTCAGAAATGAGGTTCTGTGTCATTTTGGAGAAGGGTGGATTTCAGTGCCTGTTAGCTTCATCCAGGACAGACAGTACTTGAGTGATCCTGCGGAAAACCCTATTTCTCATGGCTGAAACAGCCTATACCTTCCTACCCTCTTTTCTCCTCCTGCTGAAAAAATAAGTTAGACTCCTTTTGGCTCAGTTGGAGATTGTGGGTTATGGCTGTTGTGGGTCTTCCGGGCTGTGTGGCCGTGTTCTGGAAGTTGTGGTTCCTAACGTTTTGCCAGCATCTGTGGCCAGCATCTTCAGAGGGCAGGAGCACAGATAGAAGTGAAATCTCTGTGCCCGGGTAGAGTGTCACAGCCCGGAAGACCCACAACAGCCATCGAACTCTGGCCGTGAAAGCCTTCGACAATACATTGTGGGTTATGTTGCTTTTTCCTTCTGGCAAGGCTCCTTTGTTTTCACAGGTACAGGTGCAGCCAGTGACATTTAGGGTTGCAGCTCTGCTCTTTCTCTTTCTGCCGGTTGGTTTGTGGATGGTGAAGAAAGGGATTTGGATTTTACAAATGTGTCTCCCCTCCTTAGGGGCGTGGTGGCTCAGTGGTTAAGACGCCAGGCTTGTTGATAGCAAATCTGGAGGTTCGAATCCCTAGCCCTGCGTGCAGAGTGAGCTCCCGCACTAGCTCCAGCTCTTGCCAACCTAGCAATTCGAAAGCATGCAAATGCAAGTAGATTAATAGGTACCACTTCGGTGGGAAGGTAACAGCGTTCCGCGAGCGTCATGCGGCCACATGACCGTGGAAGCGTCTTCGGACAACACTGGCTCGTCGGCTAACAAACGGAGATGAGCACCGGCCCCTAGAGTCGGACACGACTGCACAAATGTGCGGGGGGATCCTTTACCTTTACTCCCCTCCTTTAATTGTGTGAGACTAGAGCCAAGAAATGAGAAATAACTTTTCAGCAGTGTTTCCAGGGCCATTTTCTTTATGGTAAAACTACAGTTCTTGGAATTCCCAACCAAATGTGTACTACACTGGTGGAGTGAATGCCAGTTAGGAGAAGGATGGGTTGAAGTGGCAAATTCTTTAAGAACAGCCCCATTACTTTTCCTTTCAAAAATGTACAGTGAAGTCGCCTCTTCCATTATATCATTATGAGGCTTTGAGTAGAGTAATTGCGGGCGATTTTCCTTCATAATATCCCACCCAGACTGACAAAAACAGGATCCCTTTTCTCTTGAAAAATAGTTATTTCCTGCCTCATTTCCTATGCCTAATTATACATGCCAGTTTTATCAGTTTAGTGTTAGAATTCATATATGAGCGTAGGGAGTGCTAGTCATGTTTTCAGGTGAAGTATTTTAGTTCCACTCAACATGACATATGAATAGTTGATGCGGGATCCTGTTTTTTTATTAATAGCCTCCTTTATATTTTGTTAAATGTCCAATTACTGGCTGTGGGGAAAGCTAGCTCTGCAATTCTATTAACAGACACTCTTGAAACATTATTAATCTTGCTGCCATCCCAGCACCGTCTTCCTCTTCCTGGGGTTGAAAAAGAGTCCGGCCCACCCCGAACTGTAGAATCGGGTAGATTGTCAGCCTAAAATGTGCGCGTTCAGTTTTCCAGGCGGGCTCTCTCCTGATCCTGTCTCCGGAACCACTTGGCATAACTGGCCGGCCTACAGCTAACTTGAGACACCCCCATACCCTTCTATTTCCAGCGGGTGACAAAATGCTGCTTCCCACTTGGAAACAAATATACCTGCAGCACCAGAGCGCTTTAGAACAAGTGCTGCAAATAGAATCAGCGTCTTGGTCAGCAGTCCCCGGAAGTTGTTTTCTTCCCTTGGGTTCTGCTGAAAGGTTGGAGGCCGCCGGTGCTTTTTATGGCCCCACCTTCGTACTTCCGCAATGGCTCTCTTCATCCCTCAGTCAAAAAAAGCCACCCCCTTCAAAATTCTGAGGTCCTCATCTACAGCAGAAGCTTGTAACCTGAGTATTTGTGGCTGCTGGGTGATCCCTGAAGCTAGTTAGCACGTTAATTGGAATGATTACTGTGACAAAAGGAGCCGGTTTAGCTTGAGCCGTAATGTCTATTGAAGTTAGTTTTGCTCCTGTCCCTTTTGCTACTTTCGGGAGAGCGCTGCCTGCTGTTTCGTTTAAAGACCAAGTGGGCCCAAGTGAGAAAAAGTTGCTCACCCATTCTCTGAGCAAAATCTGTAGCTTGCTTTTCCTAACAAGCGGAAGATCCTCGGCCCTGATGGTAGAGACGTCAGATGAAAAGAATTATAAGGAGGGAAGGGGAGCGTGAAGAACAATAAAATGTTATTTCCGGGTACTCCTGCCCCAGTAGTTGCATCCCCTTAAGGAAGTGAAAGGGTTTAGAGCAGTGGTTTCTTTGGATTTTAATTGGCCCTTTGAAGTGGACCCATAAAACCAAACTCCAGGCCTCTCAAATTTTTACAGTGGCTGTCTAGAGCAGTGTTGCTCAACCTCGGCAGCTTGAAGATGTGTGGACTTCAACTCCCCAGCTAAGCTGGCTGGGGAATTCTGGGAGTTGAACTCCACACATCTTCAAGCTGCCGAGGTTGAGAAACACTGCTCTAGAGCAAAAGTTTTTACTTCAAGGCCTTTGAAGTCTTGTTTCTGTTTCAATTTAATGAAAGACCATCAAAGGCAGTCTTGTACATGCATGATGAATGGAAGGATAGATCTACTTTTCCTATCCCGTTTGGAAGTCTGAATTGAGTCTGTAAGTTCATTGGAGCTGGAGCACGGCACACTCCTGTTCCTCTGACGGCTGTGTGCCTTGATGGAAGAATATAAATATGCCTATTACCAATCCTAGTCCCTCCCTAGCCTTTCAGAAACATCAAGCTTTCACCCTGAAGTGGGAAGCACAGATTTAGCCAGAATGTTGACTTAGTTAACCAAATTTCTAAAAATAAGCCAGACCACATTGATAGGACAGGAGGCAAATGTCAAGCTGAAGGTACCGCCCATCGGGAGGCCTTCAGCCAGCAAGGTGCTGGATTAATTGTTGAGCAGGATGGCTGTGGGTGGCTGAGACTGCGAGGATATATGGAGCCCGTTTGCGTCACAGTGAAGAGAGAGGCCGGGCTCTGCTGAGTCGAACAGCCGTAGCCGCCGCCTCACGCTGGAGCAGAATTGGAGCTGATAGACTCTCCGGACAGGAGCAGATTCCTTATCACCTCCTGTTGCTACAAGGGAACAATGAGGTTGTAACTGCCTTCTCAGTTTCTCTTGCTCGTTGTTAGGGAGCAACTGGTGGTCTTACTGGCTTGCCATGGGTGAAGTTCCAGGTCTCTTGAGAAAAGAGATGTCTCCATATTCTGATTGTTTCATCTGACTTTAATTCTGGTTTGCAAGAGGCTGGTTCTTACTCCCTTCTGGTTCTTCCTGTGTCACAGTTAGCAAGGGGGGGGGGGGGGAGAGAGAAATCATTGCAGGTCAGTGGCAAAGCACCTGTTCTGTGTGCAAAAGATCTCGGGTCCAAATGAAACAATTGTGAGTCAGGCGGCGTCTTCGGGGGCTGTTATCTACCTGTCATCCTGTAGTAATGCTTTACGGGGAAGGTACGCGTGTTTCTGCGGACTTGCTCAGAGTTTTGCTCTTGATTTCCTTTTGTGGGAAATGCCTCTCACATCTTTTTTCTTTTTCTGTCTGTATTGTTTTCTGCAATTTCTCTCTTAACTTTTATCTTTTTCTTAACTTTTCTTTATATGTTTTCATGTTTTGCTTCTGTAAAAATTTTCAATAAAATTTATATATGTATTTAAAAAAAGAAAATGCTTCTCACCAACTGAAAGTGGCATTTTGAAATTCCCCTTTTCTCTTTTCCCAGATGGTTTCACCCCAATATTACTGGAGTGGAAGCAGAGAACCTGCTCCTGACAAGGGGAGTTGATGGCAGCTTTCTGGCTCGGCCCAGTAAAAGCAACCCAGGAGACTTCACCCTTTCCGTCCGGTGAGTCAGCTGAGAGAACCTTGAATTCTTTTTTAAAAATAATTTTATTGAAAGTTTTAAAACAAGTGTAAAAATGAGTGCAAACTAAAATAGAGTAAAAAGGAAGAAGTAAAAGAGAAAGTAAAGTGTAAAAAGAAAGGAAAAGAAAAGAAAAGGTAGAAGAAAAATAGAAAAGAAAGAAAAAAGACATAAAGAAGTGGTTTCCAATCATCTTTACGGCAGTTATAAGCACAATTATAAATTTACCTCTTTCTCTAAAGTTACGACATGTCTCTCTCCTTTCTATAATCCTGTCTGATCATCAAAATCATAAATCACGAGTTCATTGTTTTCATTTTTATGCAAAAGTTCCATAAGGGGTTTCCAGTCACCAATAAATGTAGGCAGTGTCCTTTCTCTAATCAAAGAAGTCAATTTAGCCATCTCAGCAAGTTCCATCATCTTCACCAACCATTCTTCCACTCTAGGTATTGCTGAATCTTTCCATCTTTGTGCATATAATAATCTTGCTGCAGTTATCGTATACAAAAACAAAGTTCCATGACTTTTTTCCAACTGTTTGTCAGTCCCAAAAGAAAGACCTCCGGTCTCAATAGTATGTGAATATTTAAAATCCTCTGAAACAGTGTATGTATTTGAATCCAAAATTTTGTAGCTTTTTTACACGTCCACCAAGCATGATAAAATGTCCCTTCTTGTTTGCATTTCCAACATGTATTTCAAGTGACTTTATACATTCTAGACAATTTCTCTGGTGACATATACCAATGGTACATCATTTTGTAAAAATTCTCTTTAAGATTATAACATAGTGTAAATTTCAGTCCTTTCGGCCAGTCCCAAACCATTCTTAGTACCTTTGTTTAAATTATTTTCAAAAAATTCTTTTAATTTCTTTTTACAATCCTCCACTATTGCTTCTTTCTGTAACAACATTTCATTTAATCTCCATCTAAAAGAACTGGATTTCCTTTTATAAACCAAACTCACAGGATTATGATCCGAAAAAGTATTTGGTAATATCTCTATTAAAGCTTTCCCTTTTTTTTTGGTCTTCCTGTGCCCTTAATACTTTCGTATCAAATGACACTCCGTAGTTACAGTCAGCATCGCAGTCTGGCTCATATTACCTTATCTTTTGTTTTGTAAAATCCACCAATTGTCTGCACTCTTCAATAGTAAACAAAAAAAAATTCCCTTGAAGGTGTGGTTCATTTGTCTATTTTAATTCCTATTTATTCAAAAGAACGTTCACCCAAAAAATAATCTTTCAAGTGCAAGCAGTAAGAAAATAGCATCCATATTTGCAAGCTGTTCCTAGCTAGTATCCTTCCTTCCCTCCCTCCCTCCAGATCCAAGAATGTTAAGTAGGGAGGTATGCTTGGAGAATTGGATTAAACTCTGCTCTCCGTCCCCAGAAAGCTAGTAGCCGAAGATGGTTTTCTGTTCATTGGCATCGCTTTCTTTTCCCTTCTCTCTTCCCCGTTACCTTCTCGAATGGCCAGGCGAAATGGCGCGGTCACGCACATCAAGATCCAGAATACCGGCGACTACTATGACCTCTACGGAGGGGAGAAGTTTGCCACCTTGGCGGAGCTGGTCCAGTATTACATGGAGCATCACGGGCAGCTCAAGGAGAAGAACGGCGACGTGATCGAGTTGAAGTACCCGCTCAATTGTGCCGATCCCACTTCTGAAAGGTGAGCAGGACAGGAGCATCGGGCACAGGGAATCCAGCTTAGCTTGGGCGAGGTCCGTCTCAGGAGAAAGGGCGTGGAGGCAGGCAGCCAGGTGGGCGTGGCGTTCTCTCTGCTGTGTGTCAAGCCTGCTGGAATTCAGCCTTGGAGGGTCGGCTGAGGTTTTATAGGCTGTTGGTGTCACCTTACTTTTCGGACTGCAGTTACCACCCAGTGGCTTTTGGCAGTACAGTAGTACAGTAGCGGTGCTGCAGAGCTGGCTTAAAATGGTATACTTTTGAAAGTACAGGTAGTCCTTGCTTAACGACCACAGTTGGGACTGGAATTTCGGTTGCTAAGCGAAGTGGTCATTAAGCAAATCCGACCCGATTTTATGACCTTTTTTGCAGCGGTCATTAAGCAAATCACCACATGTGTTAAGCAAACCACATGGTCATTAAGTGAATCATGTGGTTCCCCATTGATTTTGCTTGCCAGAAGCCTGCCGGGAAGGTTGAAAATGGTGATTACGTGACCATGGGACGCTGCAACGGTCATAAATGCGAACTGGTTGCCAAGTGCCCAAATCGTGATCATGCGACCACGGGGATACTGCGGCGGTCGTAAGTGTGAGGACCGGTCGCAAGTCAGTTTTTAGCACCGTCATAAGTCCAAACCGTCACTAAACGAATGGTTATTAAGTGGGGGCTACCTGTAAGTAAATCTTCATGCTCTCGGCAACTTCTGCCGTAAGAGTGAAGGAAGTTTTTCCATTGCAAAGCAGCCGCTAGAAACCTTCCAAACACAGCTCTGATTCTGGGAACCCTCCCTCTCTCGGTGCGCGTGCCAGTTGGGGAGGGCAGGGGAAGGTGGCGAGGAGGGCCCTGACTCCTTTTGCTGCCTTCCCAAAGGTGGTTCCACGGTCATCTTTCCGGAAAGGAAGCAGAAAAGCTGCTAACGGAAAAAGGGAAGCACGGGAGCTTTCTGGTCCGTGAGAGCCAAAGCCACCCCGGAGACTTTGTGCTTTCCGTCCGGACCGGGGACGACAAAGGCGAGAGCAACGACGGGAAGTCCAAAGTCACGCACGTCATGATCCGGTGCCAGGTAACGGTGCGGGCACGGAGAAAAAACCAAGGTCAGATGCGGTGGGGAGATTTCCGAAGCCCTTGTGGTGGGGGCTTGTGCATGGAAACTGTGGGCTCTTTATGGCTTGTCACTTGTGCAGTCCTGGTTAAGAGGCAGCACGTTAAAGGCCACGGCCTTGAATAGATAAATCACAGGCACTGATTTACAGTCTCCTTCCTTGGATAAAAAGCCACCTGATTAATCAGCCGGTGGGCGCAGGCTTTTGCTCATGGGAACAGCAGGCTGCAAGGAACTGTCGGGGGCCTCTGCAGCATGTGGAAAAAGAGGGAGGAACGAATGAACGAATGAACGAACGAGTGCCCCAGCTCAATCGGCATCGTATGTCCACCGTCTCAAAATAAGTGGGCTTGTTTTGGCCAGGACTGTGCTTCTAATCACTGCCACAGTTATGTAGCTTCAGTCCATCAAACAGTGGATTAAGAGTAACTAATGGAAGTTTTGGCTGAAGTTTTTTCGTTAATCGATCCTGCTTGAGCAAGGCTAAACAGGAAAGCTAGTAGTGGCTGTCTTGCTTGAGAGAGCTGACAGATAGGAAGGGCCGTAATGTCAGATTAGCTTGTAACAGATGCAAGCCCCTTTTCTCCTCTTTTTAAATGAAATCTTAATTTTCTAATAAGAGCTTGGGAGAAAAAACCAGGAGTACATTTTTTGTGTGTGGAAGACTCAAGTTTACACAAGAGATTTGCCCTTGTGGATCAGAACATCTGTGATCCTGTTTGGTAGATCTTGGGATCCTTGGGGAAAACCTCCGAAGTAGCTCTGGGAAACCTAGAATCCCCCCCGCCCCCCCAGTGTAACTAACCGGCCCCTGCCTGCCTGCCTGCCTTCCTCCTAAGGATATGAAGTACGATGTTGGCGGAGGGGAGAAGTTTGACTCCCTGACAGACCTCGTTGAACATTACAAGAAGAACCCCATGGTGGAGACTCTGGGGACCGTGCTTCAGCTGAAGCAGGTAAGAACGGCCCGCGGGAGCCGACGCTTGTTCCTGCGGCACAAAACCCCAGTTGAAGCGATCGCCCGCTGGGTCTCTGGGCGTGGAATTTTCCTTGCTTCTCCCTTTCCACCCCAGCCTCGCTGCTGCGAACCGCTCGAGATTCGTTGCCACCCGCCTTCTGCTGAGCCCGACCGGGGGCAAGCTGGCAGGGTGGCATCTCCCTCTCGTAACTGGTGGGGGAGACCCTGCTTCCCGCAAGTAGGATTTTCCCCAGCCTCCCTGGAAGGGCTGCAGCTTGAGTGAGCCAAGCACAGCTTCCGGCCGGCCCGTGGCCGGATTCCGCCCTTGGCCGAGGAGCTGCCTGGCTGCTCCTTTTGGGGCGGGGCGGCGTAGCTGACACCCCTCCCTCTCTCCCCGCCTAGCCTCTCAACACTACCCGCATCAACGCCGCCGAGATTGAGAGCCGAGTGCGAGAGCTGAGCAAGCTGGCCGAAACGACCGACAAAGTGAAGCAAGGCTTTTGGGAAGAATTCGAGGTACTTTCTGGAGGGGGTCGGTTCCGTCCTCCCGCGGGACCCGCTTACTTGTCTGCAGCGGGATTTGTGATCCTGACTGTCCCTTTGGGGGCTGGGGAGGGTCTGCAGAGGGCAAGAGCAGCTGCCACCCTTCGTGTTGTGCTGTGAGACCAACACTAGGGGGAGCCTCGGTGACACCTGGCCGGCTGCAAAGCTCACTCTCTCTAACCTGGCTGGCCGATGGGGATGGACAGCTGTGAGAGGCCGCTGGGAGAACCCTTCTGCCTGTCTTGTCCTGCTTGAGCTACTCAAACAGCGGAGGGGGCCAACAGACGGCGCACGGGCGTTTGCCCAAAACTCTGCCTTGTTCCGCTAGACCCTCCAGCAGCAAGAATGTAAGCTGCTCTACAGCCGGAAAGAAGGGCAACGGCAGGAGAATAAGAACAAGAACCGGTACAAGAACATTTTGCCCTGTGAGTACGGGTCTCTCCCCCACTTGTAGCTCAGAGGTGGGGGGGCACCAACAGGGAGACAGAGCTGTCTTCTTTTGTGATTTGGGGCGGCAGCAGGGTTTCCCTTTCCACTGCTGCTCCCATTTAAAGGCTTAATATCATTTTTCTCGGTTTTTATGCCAATAACGGGTGTGTGTGTGTGTGTGTTCGTGCCTCTGCGATTGTGTTGCTGGCATTGAGCAGAGGGTTCCTCAATCTTGAGGGCGACTGGGTCAGAGGGGGGAAGGAGGGCCGGGGAGCTGTCTACAGCCTGCCGCTTGCATACCCCTTTCCGAACAGTTGAAATGTTGCTGGAGCCTTTGTTTCCTACCGTTGACGTCTCCCTAATTGACACAGAGTTGCTGGCGTCTGCGGTGAGGCAGTCTTGGGCCGCAGGAGGGGCCTGATGTGCTTGAGACCCCCAGGAGCCGTGGATGCTCACAGCGCGGACCCGATCGAGCGAGGGGTGTGGGGAATCGATCACTTCACTTGCAGGAATTTACAGGCTCAGTTCGTAGCGTCTGCTGCCCGGGCTGGAAAGGACTCTTAATTCCTGAAATCCCCCAGGCGACTCTCTGAATTGCTGCCGACAAGCCTGGGTTTGCAGTTGCTGGCTGGCGGCCGTCCCGTGGGTTAGCTGCGTGTCTCTCTCTCTCGCATTCTAGTTGACCACAGCAGGGTCATCCTTCGCGACGGTGATCCGAACGAGCCGGTTTCCGATTACATCAACGCCAATACCATCATGGTAAGATGCCCGCTCTCTCTTCGCCGCCACTCTCCTGCCGAGGGAGCCCGGGGCCAAGGGCCGCTTTCTTCTCCGGCGGGGCTGGATGACATCGGGCTGAATTCCCCCAGACGGGAAAGGGGGGCTCAGCCTGCCTCCGAGCAGCACCACGTCTGAGGGGGGAAGGGGGGCTGCAGACCTCCTCCCCCCCCCATCCCTCCGTTTCCGAAACCGGGCCAAGGCTTAAATCTGTCTCGGGGGGCAGATGCTGAGCCTAGCTTTCTCTGCGTGGTACACGTTTTCTGGGGGAAGAGATGTTTCGCTTCTGGAAAAAAGACCCCACTTTGCCAACGGGCTCACCTCCTTGAATGGTTAAGGGGCGCAGGGGGGGGAAGGGATCTGCCCTGCTAGCTCAGGGTCCCAAGGTGATGCAAAGGTTTGTCGGGGGGCCAAGAGCAAAAGAGCAAGGCAGACGAACACGAAAGGGTCGGGGGTGGGGTGAGAGACTTTTGGAGATTTGGATCGCCCCCCCCCCCCCCAATTGTAGGAAACGTGACTGGACTGCAAGGGCCCGAAGTCTGGTTCAGGGTGGCCAGGAGAGGAGGGGGCAGGTGTGCATATTTGCAGACGCTGGGCGGGGTCTTCCAAAGCACGGCCCTTTGGGGGGTTTATTTTGCCCTGGCCGAGGGATCTCCTGCAAGAGGACTTGTCCCAATGGCAGCTTTCTCAGGCGACCCAGGAAGGAGCCTCGGACCTTGAACGCCCCCGAGCTTTGCCTCCGACGGGGAGGGAGGCGGATCTCAGTCTCCAGAGCGTCCCTTGGTGCCCTCTAATGGCGTAGTGACAACGGCTCCCCTTGGTTTACAGCCAGAATTCGAAACCAAGTGCAACAACGCCAAGGCCAAGAAAAGCTACATTGCCACCCAAGGGTGCTTGCAGAACACTGTGAACGACTTCTGGCGGATGGTGTTTCAGGAGAACTCCCGCGTGATCGTCATGACCACAAAAGAGGTGGAAAGGGGAAAGGTGAGGTCGGGGGAGCTCTGCCGGGACCGGGGAGGAAATGCCATTTCAGGAAGGGGAGGGGACAGCAGTGTGGCTGTCTCTCTACGTCTTGTTGCTGAGATTGCCCCCCCCCTTTTTTTTTTTTTTAAAAATGGCTTTTGATGGAGTGGCTCCAGGTAGGGGCATAGACTGGAGCAGTGTTTTCAACCTGGGCCCTTTTAAGGTGTGTGGACTTCAACTCCCAGAATTCCCTAGCCAGCATGGCTGGCTGGGGAATTTTGGGGGTTGAAGTCCACCCATCTTAAAAGGCCTCGGGTTGAGAAACACTGGACTGGAGGGTGGAATGAAGGTGCCGGAGCGGAGACCTCCAACCGATCCACTCCTCCGGAAGCTCCTGGATGCCCTTGGGCTGGGTGCTCCCTGCCCAGCCAGCCCGCAGGGCGAGGGGTGCAGCACCTTGAGTGCCCCAGAAAAGCTGGATGGAAGTCGAGCGAATGAAGGAGGAGGCCGGCCTCGTTCGTGGAATGCACGGGGGATGGGGCAGATGCCATCGCCATCGGGTCTCTGTCCCCGCAGCTGCATCTGAGGATCATGGGGTGAGGAATTCCCTTGCAGCTTCCATTCTTAAAGCCCAGTTTGCTGACCTGATGGCGGACGCCCCCCAGTCCTGTTTTCCTCGGCTTGAGCCTCTCGTCGTCGTGTCCATCAAGGGAGGGGAATCTCTGACCTGCCAGACACTGCTGAGCCTCACTGTCCCTCCGCCTCCCTCCTAGCTTGGTCAGCTTGGGCTGTGGGGCTCGGCACCATCCGGAGGGCAGCGGGGGGCCCTGCCGGCCTCGCCTCTCTCGCCTTGCAGCCGCCCAGCGATGGCGTCCTGACTGTCTCGTTGTGTGTGAGCGCCGAGTGTATCGGCCAACCCCTTCCCGTGCCACTGTGCCGCTTTGAAAACGCTGCTTTCACGGTGAAAAGCAGACCGGCGACAGCGCCACCTTCTGTGAACGCCTGACCTCCCTCCTCGCCAATTCCATTCCTCTGCCTGCCGCTTACCCACTCCTCTCTCCATTGCCACTGCACCCTCGCCAGAGATTTCCTCCTGTGGGCGCTCTCTGTTTGGGAGGTCCTACGGTAAATGGCGCGTGGCCTCCCGTGGGATGGGGTGGCCAGCAGAGCAGTTCCTGCTTTCTGGGGACCCCGGGCTTGCTGGAGGCCCCGCCCTCCTCCTGCCCACCCCAGGGAGAGTCGTGCATCTTGATAGCGGCGTTCGTTCGGTGGGGGCGGCTGACGGGGTGCTTGGGGTCCAATCCCCGCGCGGTGAGTCATCTGTGTTTTGTCAGCCAGTCTGTGGGCCATCTGTTCCTCCTCAATCTCTCCGGGCTGCATTCCAAGAAATGCTTTGCTCCTCTTGGTGCCTGGCTGAGGAGAACGTCGGTCGCTGGAGAGCCGCCTGCTTTTCCCACCCACCCCCTCTGCAGACCTCTCGGGCTTGTCTTTGTGTTGGTTAAACACCCCGGGAAGCGAGGGGGTGGCTTTGGGGGCGGAGGGGGAGGGCTTCCCAAATGGAACTTGCAGAATGGGCAGAGGCCATGGGCGGGTGGCAAGGAGGGAGCAAACCCATTGGTTGGCAGATGACGCAGGAACCAGCTTTGTCCAGGAGGAGGAATTTTGGCTCAGGGGCAATATTCTGGCCCAGAGCCGATTGGCCCCCAAAGGTGGCACAAGTTGCGGGGTGGTTCCAACCTCTGTCCTCTGGGGAAGGTGGGCAGGTCATTTCCAGGACGGGCTGGATGGAGGAGGCTGCTGTGGTGCTTAGGAGCTGCTCTGAGACCTGGATTTCAATCCCCAGCCAGCCATGACGGCTGCAGCTTGATGATGACGTGTGGCGGTGGAAGATGGGCACAGGCACCCCATCCTGTTTCATTCTTGGAACAGAGGGATTGAAGCCTTTTTTGGTGGAAGCAGCCCCACCCCACTCTTGGAAACGTGCTCTGGTGCATCGTGGCATGGAACACTGTTAAAATCTCAACTAATATTGGTGTCTTTGTGTGCAACACTTGTGCCCCATTCTGTAAAGGTCGCTTACCTAGCTGTGTATCTGGTAGCAGCGTTGGGACTGTCCTTTTAAAATTGCCCTTGGCCCCCGTAGGTCACTTGAATTGGACCTGAGCTCTAAGAAGCCCTCACTCTCCTCCCCCCCCCCGGTCTTCCAGAGCAAATGTGTGAAGTATTGGCCGGATGAGCACGCTCTGAAGGAATACGGCGTGATGCGCGTCCGGAACGTCAAAGAGAGCACGGCTCACGACTACACACTACGAGAACTCAAGCTCTCCAAAGTTGGGCAGGTACATTTCTGAAATTGCCGAGCGAGCGATGGGCGAGCCTCTTGGCCGAATGGTGGGTGCGGGCGATCTGACGCGTCAGCACCGCTCGTAGGGTTCTGGAGAAGGAGCTCGGATGAGGGGCGGAAGAAGGACTTAGGAAGGCCTTGTGCCGTCCTCCGCTGTTCTTTTCCCAAAGGCACGGTGGGGTTCTGTAACGGAGCGGCGTGTCTTCCCTCCGTTTTACGCTGCCTTGTTCTGGAAGGCGAGGGCGGCCTGCCTTGGTGGTCCCCAGCTCCTCCACTGGCCTGAGGGCCGCATCAGAGCCTCTCTGGGATCTCTTCCAGGGCAACACCGAGCGAACGGTGTGGCAGTATCACTTCCGGGCTTGGCCTGACCACGGGGTCCCCAGCGATCCCGGCGGCGTCCTGGACTTCCTAGAGGAGGTTCACCACAAGCAGGAGGGCATTGCGGATGCTGGCCCCGTGGTGGTCCATTGCAGGTACCAGTAGAGGCTGCGAGAGCGTCACGGTGGCGGGCGAGGCGGTTCAACCCGGGAAGGAGGAACGAAGCCAAAGACGTGTGTTGGTCTCTTTCCTCCCGCTCCACAGTGCTGGAATCGGTCGGACCGGAACGTTCATCGTGATCGATATCCTCATCGACATCATCCGAGAGAAAGGTGAGTCCCGACGGATCGGTTGCTTCAACTCCGATTAAGGCCTCCAAGATTGAGAAGACCGTGGCTTGTTATTGAGCACACACATCTGTCGCCATGATTCCACCTGGCTAGGCCTGCTGGGAGTCGGAACCGCGCAACGTGTGGAGGAGCTCAGGGGTTCTGGGCCTGGCGTGCGCGTTGCACTGAGCCATCGTTGTTTTTTGAGCTTAGGGCATGGAGTGAGCCCAGCCGTGGTGTTCTCTGGATCCCGGGGCACGGCGGGCATAAAGGCTCATTCTGGAAATCACGATTAAAACCCATCCCCGTTGTTTAAGAGCTTAAGTAACCGTGCCTTCCTCATGAGGCCCAGAAGGGGGCCTTCCTCGCGCCGTCTAGCTGGGCCCGTTTCCCCTTCTCTGTTTCCCCTCCAGGGGTGGACTGTGACATCGACGTCCCAAAAACCATCCAGATGGTGAGGTCCCAGCGGTCAGGGATGGTGCAGACGGAGGCCCAGTACCGGTTTATCTACATGGCTGTGCAGCACTACATTGAGACGTTGCAGCGCCGGATCGAGGAGGAGCAGGTACCCCTCGCCTGCCCAGCCCCGAAGGCGGCAGCTTTGGCTGCGGGGTTGAAGCCTGGGGGGAGAGTCGGAGGCGCTTCGGCCGAGAAGAATGGCTGGCCGGAGAAAGGAGTCAGGCGAAGGAGTCCCCCCCCCGGTGTACTTGCTGCCTTGTCTCTTGGCCCACGGGAGACGAGACAGCCCCACGGGGGGCAGATTTGCTACCAGTTTGCTACGCTGCTAAAGCCTGGGTGGGGCGGGGAAGGGGACTGGCCGAGATCTAACGTGCGATAAGCCAAGCTCACCCTTTCAGAATAAGCCTTTGTCCAGTTGTGGCAGCTGGGCTTCCCCATCTCGGGAACCCCGAACCAAACAAGCCTGATGATGGCTTAGCCCCATGTGAGGTGGGGGGCAGAGGGTTGCTCTTTGGGGAGGAACGAACGCGTTTTGCTGGCTGGGAGGGATGTGGGAGTGACTCCCCTGCCCTTTCTCCCTCCAGAAGAGTAAGCGGAAAGGGCACGAGTACACCAACATCAAATACTCTTTAGCGGATCAGGCCAGCGGAGACCAAAGTCCTCTTCCACCATGTACCCCCACTCCAGCCTGTCCTGAGTGAGTAGCTCGCACCAGCCCCGTCTCTCCGCGCAGTCTGCCGAATCATCGCTCAGGAACCTGCCGCGTCTCGTGTTTTGCCCCCGAAGGGTAGCGGGAACCGGAGGGGGGAGGGGGTGCCCCCTGGATTCCAGACCTGCCCTGAGGGACAGGCACGTCTAGTTCCTAATTCGAGCCTCCCGCAAGCCCCTGGCAAGTGTTTCCGAGATGCCGGTGCCCCGTTTAGCCTTCTGCTGCACGGAGGGATGGCTGCCCCATCCCTGCAACCCGGGGGCGTGGCTTGCTCCCTCAGGACTGACACGAGGATGCAGCGGCGCAGCCGGATTCCGGGGGAGCCTGCCCGTTGCCTCTGCCTGACGTACTGCTCTGGGCCTGTTTTCTTCCAACCCAGAGGCCCAGCCAGTAAAGCAGCATTTCGCCCAGAGTATAGGCGGGAATTCCCTTGGCTTCTTTTTGCTCCCATTAGCAATTATTAAGCTGGTTGCGATTAAGGTCGGCCTTCCTGCTCCTTCCAGGGCCAAACTTGGTGTAGGGAGGAAGGGAAATGACCGCAAGATCTGTGACTAGGGCAACGAGGGGCAAAAAAGTGGTTTTAGCCACCCTGCAGAGTTGATTTCTTGGTCTAGTCTGCCGAGTGGGGCTGACACTGGGCACGGGTGCTCTTTCACCCTGCCGTAAGCATTGTTCATGTGGGTGCGTTAATTTACACACCCAGCACAAAAAAGCCCATCCCTGTGTCTTGGCTTTGTCACTACTGGTTTCATCGCCATTTCCTTCGTCCAGATGTCCTGCCTCTGACAGAGATACCGACTCTCCTCTTTCGGACAAACATGCATCGCCTGCCTTTGGAGCAATTCGGCCTCATGGCAAAGCGTTTTCGCACGGAGCCCAAACTCATTTAGATCCGAGAAAATAATACGTGTGGGTGATGGGGAGGGGGGGAACTTCTCGCTCTGAATTTCTTTTTACACTTTCCGTTTTCCAGGATGAGAGAGGACAACGCTATGCGAGTTTATGAGAACGTGGGTCTGATGCACCAGCAGAAAAGCTTCAGATGAGACAGCATCATGGGGAAGGCAAGTCTAGAGGGTGGGGCTCCTGCGCGGCTGACCTTAGCCATGTGGGGAGGGCGAGTCCCGGACGTCATGTTCACCATCTCCGGTGAAAAGATCCTAGTAACAGAAAAACGTCAGGTGGGCCATCCTAAATTCAGGCTGCTAGTCCTCAGGAAAGGGGGGTACGAGATAAAAGGGATTTTTCTTATGGGAGGGTGGTAGCTCCCGAGTTGAGGTTGCCTGTGCAGCCTTGTGTTTCAGGGATCGCCTCTCCTGCGAAGGGTTCCGCCGTCTTGTGATTCCCCTTTGGCCTTCTGTCCAAAATGGTCCCGTTATTAAAACGTCGTTAGAGACTTGAACCAGAGGCTGGGATAAAAGCACCTCCCTGGGTAAACTCAGCAGCTGCCCAGGGATCTGTGACGCAGCCCGACCGCTGGGCAGAACTGAAGCTTTCTCTCAGGATGCCAAAGGCCAGCAGCGGATAATCAGGCCCTGCATGCATGGAACATCTGCATGGATGTACATCCGGGGGACATGTTCTCTAAAAGGCCTTTCTCTTCCTGTCCTTTTTACAGAACTGAAATGCCGCTTTATTTTATTTTTTTAAACAAGGAAGCAAAACAAGTGGGGATCCGTCCCACGAAGAGTGGATTTTGACAGCTGCCTAGAGCCTCCTTTTTATTTATGACGTTTTAACCCTTCAGTAATAAGCGGAACTTAAGATCTCCTTTCAAAGAAACTCCTAATTCGTTTTCTTAAAATGTCTCATTTTTACAATTGATTTTTTTGTTGTTGTTGTTTCCATTCTTGAACGTAATATTATTATTATTATTATTTTGCCTCCAATGCAGACCAATACTTTGTTGTACTTGAACATTTTCCCCCCCTCTCTCTGTCCTGGACTTAGAGGTTTTCAAGCTGTTCCAAATTTGTTTTTTAAAAAGTTATCTCTTTCCCTTAAAAAAAAATAGAAAAATAAGTTGTGGGAAAACTGATACTTTTGGGAAGAAACCAGTTATGCTAATCAGGAAGATCCTGTCTCTCTCTACTCCAGGCCATTTCCAAGCCAATAACTTTATTGAACAAGGTCTGGCTGTCAACAGGTTTGATCAAGTTTCTAATCCTCATGAAATTCCAAGCTGGGGGTCTTTTTTTTTTTTCCTTGAATGATAAATTCTTGAACTTCCAATGATGCGTTTTTGCACCAGATTAAACCGGTTTGTTTCCTCGTGTATTTCTTAAGCCTGTTCGGCCGCCGGCTCTTTGCTGTCGGATGCAGGGCTTGGGGGTGGGAATTCAGCTGAGCGGCGTCCTGACCTAGTGTGCCTGTCCTCCCTCTTGGACACTTAGCGGCTTCTGCAAAAGGTCGTCTCTCCATGATTTCCTTGGGAGCATTCCTGGATTCATCCAGGCCGCCATCATACCAAGATGACAACGAGGGATGATGAAGATGATGATCATCATGTGGGGGGGCTGAAGGGGCCTTTGGAACGATCCACCGTGGCTGCTTTTCCATTTTCCACCACATCTCCTTAAAGGGGCAAACGGGGTTTGTGGGCAGCTGCCCCATTCCTCCTTTGAAAGGGGGTCTGCTCATTAACCTAGACCCCCTTCAGTGCTCTGCCTTCTTTGGTGGGCCTTTTTCGCTCTGCCCCCCAGCCAGACCCAGATGGCTCTTCCCTCCTCCCCTCGTGTAGCAATGCCCAGCCCAGGGCCGTGACGCTTCTTCGTGGTGGGGTGTGGGGAAGGGACTCACTTGTGTGGGGAGTAGAACCCCAGCCGCCCCTCTCGGCTGGCTGGCTGGCTGGCAGGGCTGGTGTGTTCGTTGCGATGATGCTCAAAGAGCAGCAGGCAGCAACCTCTAGGAGGGGTCTGCGGGGGGGTGCCGTTGCCTCTGCGCCCGGGATAAGGAGGACCCTGGCTTCACTGTGGGGTAGGGGATGCGCTCTCTCTTTCGGGAGCCTGTTTTGAAGGCAACGCTGCTTAAATCGGCTGCTTGTTGTCCGGGCTACGTGGACGTTGTGGTAGTCGTGATAATCATCGTCACCACCACCCTTCAGCACTCAGAAAAAGCCGCATTCTGTGACACGAATCGTGCAAATAAAGTCCGTTTGCATTTGTCTCGTGCTGCAATAACTTTTCTACAGATTGCTGTTTCTCTCATCGTGGGAGGGTAGCGGGGCAGCGCGAGGCCCTGCCTGACGATCATCTTAGTTACCCGCCTGTCAGGCTCAGAGTCGGTCTCTGTCCTGTTGAGTATTTCCTGACATGCATGAGGGCTAGAAGCTTATCTCCTTAAAAGCATTTGAAGAAATCATCTTAGGGATTTCATTCCAGGGCCGAGTTCAACATTTCTTTGCACACAAACCACTCTGCTTGCAGTGTGTCGCGTGTGAAGGCATGTGCTGGAGTTTTCTGCTGCTCGGTCTTGCTTTTATTGTTCCTCTTCCACCACTCGTTTTCCCAGAAATCTTGAGGCTGAACCAGGTCTGTGGCCTGAATCACGTCAACGCTTCCCATCTTCTCAAATCTCTCTGTGGCTTTGCGGGTAGCGGATAAGAGCTTGGCGGATGTGGCATCCCTGTCCCTCCCAGGATGCAGCACTCCTGGGTAGACGCCCACCTGGGTCACGGTCAGAAGTCGATGATGTTGGGGAGAGCTTGGAAAAGTTGAGTTGTTTCCCTCTCCCTGGCTGGCCGCCTCTGTGTGCTGGAAGTAGCAGAATTCAGCGTTGTGTCTCTGGGTAAGAACGAACGTCAGCCCCAGGGGAACAATTACCCCCATAGTGCAAGGGATGAGATTGTCTGCAGGCATCCCTTTTCTCCCCTGGCCTATCCTCCTCGTTCTCTGCAGTGGGTCCTGCGAGTTGATAGGCAAGTGATATGAAAAGGAGGTATTTTCCTTTACCCTCATTTTCCTCTCCCACTTTCCGACTTTACTAGAATGTAATTTTCTTGACTTGAGGAAAATCAGGCCTGAGGTGGTGATGGATGTGATTTTGGGAGGCAGGGAGTCTTACTGAAGGCTGCGAAAACGAGAGCCCCGTGTCCGTGCCGGACAGCCGTTCCAAAGTTAGCGCACCGCTGCATCGGAAAAGCGTGGTTGTGCATGGGGGCAGTTGCCGGTTCTTTGAATGTGGAAGTGAGCCGGGGGCTTTGTTTGGAGGGATGCTGTTTCTGGTCTGAAGGCAAAAGTGTGTGTGTGTGTGTGTGTGTGTGTGTGTGTGTAGGGGTGTGAGCCAAGCTGCAGTGAAACCCTATTTCTTCAGGAGGAGGGTCAGCCCTGGCAGCAGCTCCAAGATTCACATGGATCAGGAGCATCATTGATTATTTTTCCTGCGGCACGTTTGGATTTAAAGCTAAGGCACCTTATAACTGGGAGGAGCTCGATTTATGCTCGCGATCTCTCTCTGACCAGTGTAGACAGAAGCCACCTCCGTTCTATGCTGCTCTGGCCCAGGTGTCATTGCTGGACCGTGAAGCAGAACGTACCCTCAGGCGAACATCATACCGTGGTGATTCTTCCTGGTTGGTCAGCGTTCGAGAGCAAAACACTGTTGCCGCACACAGAACTAGTCGAAACCTCCCCATCCCTGATCAGTTTGTTTTCCGCCTGCAGGAGGCTTTTTAAACCGACGGTCAGCAGTCCATGGCCCCTTATCCCAGTCTGAGTAGCTCAGTCCAGGCCCAGCCCGCCCTCGGGGGTCCTTCCAACAGCAGCCTGTTTGGGTGCCCCTCTTTCCACGAGGGAATACCGAAACTTGAACGTGTGAGTTTTCTCGCAACGCGGCATGTCAAATGATGTTTTCGAAACTTGAAAAGCTGCATTCTCAAAAATTGTGCAAGGAAAAGAACCTAACACCGAGATCCTTGGGCTTTACTGAAAACCAAAAGTGGTGGACGATTATTGTTCTTTCCTTTCTGCTCTTTTAAAACACTTAAAAAAAACATTGTTAAGTATCTTTAACACAAGCCACACTGCAGTGAATATAGCATCCTGAGAACACCCCCACCTCCCCCAGGCTGGGTCCGTAGTTAAGATTGTTATATGTGTGTGTGTGTGTGTGTGTGTGTAGTGGCATTTTAAATCTGTTTTTTTATTTAGAGGAGTCCAAAAGGTTTTGAGATTGAAATGTTCTCCCTCTCTCTCCACATCCCATTCCTATCTCAAAACAGATTGCTCCGATCTGGAACAGCCTCAGAACCTTTTTCAATAAGATTGGAATGCATGGAAGCTTTGTATTCTGACCTGAGATCCAGGCTTTTCAGGGTCTGAATGTTTTGGCCCCTTTTGTACGATGCTGGTGGTGATGGTGTACAAGAAGGAAAGGTGGGCTTGTAAAGAAAGAAAGAGAAACAGCTATAGCAATGTTTTTCAACCTTGGCAACTTTAAGACAGGTAGACTTCAACTCCCAGAATTCCCCAGCCAGCATGAAACGGCAAGAGAATTTAATCGCCTTCCCCACCTGATGTCTTCCAGGGACATTGGGGTACAGTTTGGGAATAAGAGTTGCGTCTGAGCATTTCTGGAGGGACTCCAGTTAGAGAAGGTTGGATTAAAGTCCTATTACTTATTTTTAAGTATTCTATAGAGAAGATTTTCTACAACCCTTTGAATCAGGAGGAGAAGTTTCTACTCTCAAATTATTTTATTTAGTCATTGTTGCAGCGTTTCTGTTGTCTGATTCTTTTTCCCTTTTTCTTTTCCCTTGGACGGAAGGCTGCAGAACCCTGAAATGCAGCATCTTTTGGCTTTCTTCTCAGTCTCCAGAAATTTTATTTCCTAATCCAAAGGCAGATGTCCCTTTCCTTCTGTTTGTTGGCAAGGAGGGCAGGACCAGGAGGTTTTTGGAATTAGGGATGTGCAAAATGTTCTGTGCACAAGTGTTCCGTGTACAGTACAGCTGTTTGTAGGCGGTGTGTGTGGACGTCGTTTGGGGGGGGGGGAGTTGGGGAAAACCGAGGACCTTGGTATCTTTTCCTGATCTTGATTCTGTATGAATGAAATGTGATCCTCCCAGGGCAAGAATTCCAGAATTGTGGCAGAACAAGTGGATTTGCGGCTAGGTTGCTCCTGATGGAGTGAAATGGCGGAAAGATCAGCCTGCGAAGGAGGCGCTGTTGCTTCTCAAGATACCCACCTCCATAGTTCATGCAGAGACAGAGACACAGGGGCAGGTCCCTCTCCTCCTCCTCTCTATGATTTCAGGGAAAAGTATGTCTTCAGTTAAGTTTGGAAGGAAAGCGTTCCCAGAAGGGGACTATGGAGGCAGTTGCCGCTGAATGCTTCATGCCTTGACCAGTTTCTCTTTGCTTCCTCCCTTACAACTTGTGTTCAGAAATAATTGTTCGCTTGGTTATCCTGTAGTTACAAGCAAGAGTGATAGTGATGGGGGAAATAAGAAAAAACGGGTGATTAGCTGGGCTGGAAAATTTGTTGGCTAGACTAAGTTGCTACGCTGAGCCCCTGAAAGGTTAGGTCGGCCCCGATACGGAGGGTGCGTATGGCTATTTTGCATTCAGTTTTCTTTTTCTTATTTTCTCAGAGGTTGATCTCCTTTCTGTGGCATTTCCAACCTGGTCTCTCTTCTTTAATTTATAAACACTCTTATGACTTAAAAAAAAAAGATAATGCAGATGCCTCAATGAGAGTAGATCTTTGTATTATTCATCTAGCTAGAAATAGATCCTCCTGTTTTATCCTCCCCCCTCCTTTCTGAGCAGCGTATGAAGTATTATACCCAGAGTATTACATGAAATGTAAAAGTGTCTTGAGAAAAAATGCAACTCTTTCCTTTAAAAGGACTACGTGTAAAGTACACGGTTGATTTGTACACTGATAAAAGTCTGGGCTCCAATGCTCCCACGTTCAGAGCGGGGGTGAGTCTCAGCTGATGTGAGACCCACTGAAGCTGGTGAGCGTTCACGGGCATAAGGGGTTGATGAAGCCTCCCCCAGCTATGTTCCGTAGCCCCGTCCGCTGCCTTTTGGCTGCCGATTCTGTAGGCCGTTTTGCGACGGTTGACACGTGGCGTTCAAAACACAACCAACCGACTGACCGACCGATCACGTCCAGGAAAGCTCAGCGATGTCTGTTTCCAGGCTGTATTTATGGGTGTTGAGTGTAGCTGCATTGCTGGCTGTGCTGCAATTTTTTTTTTTATTGCACTAAGGCTTCTCAGAGTAAAAAGCGCTATTTGTAAAACACCAGAACTTAATAAATAAATAAATACATTTTCTTACCCCTGTTTCCTGGATGCTTTTCTCAAGCGGGGCTACCTTACATAGTAACTGCAGAAGAGCGTTTGGGCTAGAATGTTGTTTTGTTAAACTCCATCTGGAAGTCCTGATAATGCAGGGGGGCATAAATTATGCAAGTCTGGGCCGTTTGAACCTGTTCTTAAATAGCCCTGTTTCTTCCAATTGTCAGCCTTCTGCTCATGCAGAATTCAGTGTCGCTGCACCAGAAACAGGAGGAATAGCCAGAAAGCAAGGCTGCTCTTGAGAGGGTGCATCTGTCTGGGAGAATAACGTAATGAGAGAGGATCCAGGAAGCCCATTGGCCAAGCTTTTCAATAATGAGGACTAGAGTATTTTAAAAAACGTATTGCAAATGTCAAATCCTGTTTCATTTGATCAATCTTCTGTTTGTGTCTTTGGGGCCAAGGCAACTTTGTAGCTTTTCGTTCTTAATTTTTGGACGGATGAGTTGTTGGTCGGACAAGGTCCTCTTTCCTTCCTGAAGGGCGCTAGACCTTGATGTCCAGAAGGATCCACGGGTGCCTTTTTCAAAGAGAGAGAGACGTGCACACAAGCGGATGTTTCTGAAGCATCTCGGGCGTTGAAGGGCGTCAGGATATCAGGACCTCCAACCTCACGACTTGCGTCCACTAGCTGAGCCCGCCAGATCTGGCTCGCTGGGCTCCTGGGTGCGCGTCCTCCGTTCCCCTCGTCTCCGCCGCTGCTGTCCCTGCGCCAGTTCCCGCTTGTATTTTTAACAGCTGTACTAGTTAGGCTTACTTTGTACAATTCCTTGCGTCCCAATCCCCGCTGTTAATGCGCTGAGCATTTCCCTTCCCCTTGCCCTGACTGACACCTCCTTCCATTTAGCATCACTGAGTACCAGTGGCAGAGCAGAAATCTCATGGTTACCATGGCAATGCTCCTGTCCCTCTCCCTCCTCCTCCCTCTCCCCCCACCGTGACCCCCATTTCTCATCTGGGCTGCTGAACCTGGCCCCAACGCATCCGTTTGCCTGTAAGACAGGCAGGGCATTTTGGAGCCCCTCTGCCCTGCACCTGAGCAGGGGAGCAGAGAAGGATCCCACGGCGGCAATTCTGCATTATGGCAGCCTTCCACCGCTGCAGTCTTGCTCCAGTGAATGCATCTGCCTTTCCAGCAAGAGAGGGACGTGGTTACAGCTCCGGCCCTCTTGTCTCCCTTTCTCCATCTGGCCCCCTTGTCAGAAATTGCAAATTTGCCAGGGCAGAGATCAGCCCCCCCCTCCTGAACTTACGCAGTAGGGGAGTGAAGTTAGGAAAAACGCTGCATTGTAAGACGCCAGGATTGTCGATTGGAAGGTCGCAAGTTCGGAGGTTCGAGACCCGAGACCCGCGTGACGGAGTGAGCTCCCGCACCAGCCCCAGCTCTTGCCAACCTAGCAATTCGAAAGCATGCCAAGGCAAGGAGATGAAGAGGTACCACTTTGGTGGGACGGTAAGCCGCCTAGAGTCCTCCATTAGGGAGGGGATAGGCGGGGTATAAATATCACAATAAATAAATAAACAGCGTTCCGTGTGCGTCATGCCGGCCACATGACCGCAGAAGCGTCTTCGGACAGCGCTGGCTCTTCGGCTAAGAAACGGAGATGAGCACCGGCCCCTAGGGTCGGACATGACTGTGCGGGGCAACCTTAACCTTTACTTATAATTAGCTAGCCATCATTTTGCTGTTCACTCAGCCCCTCTCACTCGCCCCTTCCTTCGGAGGCCTGGGGGCAATTTACATAATCCCCCTTCCTGTGCCCTGCCTTCTGCCTGGGCAGGAGGGCAATCCCTCTTTCCTCCCACTCTAGTCAATGCCCTGCAAACAGGGTATCTGCAGGGTCATCTCAGCTACTGAAACATCTTTGCATTCATTCCTTTTGCTGGCCTGAATGGAAAAGGATGGGGCCCTCCAACGGTTTAAAACACCAACCCAGGGTTTGGAGGGAGTCCGGGACAGTTTCCGACTCTGCCCTCCCCAATTTTGAAAAGCCTGCGGTTACATGATCGCTTGGTTCCCAACATGGGAATCATTAAAACTTCAATCCCAACTTCTTATCTTAGGGAAGCTGGTGTTCGGATTGCTCCCTGCATGTCTCCGAGGACCTCCCGTTGGAGAAAGCTGCAGAAGGGAGATCTTTGATTCGCTTTGGTTAAGTTACCAACTAAAGCTCCAGAGTGATCCTTCTGGCCAGGATGATGGATGCTGAAGTCCCACGGACGTAGAGGGCATTGGAACGTCAGTGGTGGGGATTTGACTCAAGCCCCCCTATAGAAGACATTTCTTTATACAGATGTGTGACACTCGCTGCCCCCAGAGGAGATTTTGACTTCATATGATTCTCTCTCTCTCTCTCTCTCTCAAAGAATAATTAGGTTATTCCCCCCCCCCCCCCCCGCCAGCCAGCTTTGGCCAGGATACCCACAAGGAACATGCACGATCAGAGGCATCACCGCCTTGGAGAAATGAGGAAAAGCCTCCATTGCTGTCCTGCTAACTTACTTTGAGTTTCCCCCAATACCTCGGAGGGGGAGGAAGTTCCTGCCTGAAACCTGATCTTAAGCGAGTTTGCTTCTCAGGAGCAGAATCTTAAAATTCTCCTAGCCGAGCTCCGCGTTTCTGGGATGCTAAAATCCATCTGCCATTGCTCATTTTCCTGATGTCGTACTGCGAGAAAGAGAGCTTGCTTTGTGTTTTGGCACGTGTTTAATCGGCTTTCCTAATTGCCTTCTTCCAGTCTGCCTGGGAATTAACATAAGCAAAACAGCCTTGGCGTTCTGTTTGACCCAGAGAGAGAGGAGGTGGAGGGAGAGAAATGCAAGCCAGCGTTTTCCACGTGCAAGTTCTCCACAGTCCGAAGCTGCCTGCTTAAAATGCAAGCTGCCACAGAACCAGATGTCCTCTCCTGCTGCAACCTGCAAGTCTCGTTATCATTGGCGATCACTCGTAGCGAGTAAGATTGTCTTCCAAAGGTAAAATTTTAACAGTGGCTGTAAAGGCGGATGCCCTGATAAATTGGTGAACATCTTGCGGCTACTCCGTGAGGACATGATGGCAACAATCCTGAATAACAATGGCTCTCAGAGCGATCCATTTAAAGTGGAATCCGGCGTTTAACAGGGATGTGTTATTGCTCCAGCCTTATTTTACCTGCAAGTCTAAGGTTTATTTAGCCTGGGACTGTCCTGCCTGAGTAGCAGGGACTCTCCGGAATCCGGGCAGGGATTTTTGCACTCTCTCTTGCTGTGGCCAGGGGTTGAAACTGTCATCTGCGCAAGGAAAGAGCCCTCAGGTTTGCCCTGGCCCGAAACCTCGCTCAATTCAATCACAGGCCAAGTTTTTTTTCTGGCCTCCAGCCAGGTCCATTCTGGCCCCATCAGTCACAAAACGGGGGAGCTTATGGGGAGCTTCTGATAGCAGTGCATCTGATCATCTGCTTGGGGGGGGGGAATGCCTTTGTTAGCGGTCTCAGCTGTCTCATCTGAGGCTTTTCATTAGGAGAGTGGTGTGGCTTGCAATTAATTGCAGCCATTCAGCGGCTGGCTTTCTGGATGAAGCAGTAATTGCTCGGCACGGCACATCCAAAAAAAGGGGCTGGGGGGAGGGAACGTTCTCGGTCCTCCTGCGAAGGAAGCCAGCCGTTAGCTGGGTGCTGGATGGGACTTTCTCTGATGGCAGCCCCAAAGCGGGAGCTTTGTGCTCATTTTTTTGCTGGGTCATCTTCAGTTCTGGTGAACTGCCAGGCTGCGCGTCTGTATCGGTAGATCTCTGAACGAGTGTCGAAAGAGCAAAAGCAAAACAAATCATCGTTTCTGAGAGGGCCACGGTGAAGAAGAAGAAGAGGCCTATCCCTCTTTCTCCTTAGAAGCCAGGCATGAGAAGGTAAAATGGTACTGAAATGCCTGCGTGCATAGGAACGTGCATTAGGAACAAGATACAGCCTGACCCCTCTACTTTGAAGGTTAATTCAGAAAGATAACTCGATAGCCTTAGCAACAGATGCTAACAACACTTCAGGCAGGCATTTCACAGAAGCAAAAATAAAAACAGGAATCTACAAGTCCGGCCCCTGCCCACTAACCTGATAAAAACGTGTGGTTCGGGCTTTACTTATTGGCAAGAGTTGGCTATAAATATACTTGTTATGGTTGTTTCACATTCTGCATTTTTAGCACTGTATCTTCTATTGCATCTACTGGTTCTATTTCTGAACAGATGAATGCCACCCCCTGCTTCCCAACAGGCAGAACCCAGCCTCCCCTGACTCTCTGTCTTCCCTTATTCTGCCTCCTGTAGGTACAACACAGTGACATGCTGCATCACTCTTGCAAGGCTAATTAGCCATTGGCTAATTAAAACACACTCATTCTTTTCAGTAACGGCTCTCTTTCTTAGAACATGCAGAAGGAGGAATGAAAACATGTCCCTACATCAACCGCATTTTAAAAATAGAGTGGAGAATGTTGGGGGAAGGTGTTTTACATCAGAAGGTTTTCCTCCCGGCCCATCGGCTTGAACAAACCTTTTCCTCTCCAGGAAAGCTAAACAGATCTTTGCATGCATGAATGCAGAATGAGGACACGGCTGAATTCCAGCCTGTGCCTTCATAGGCATGTGTATCTGCTGAGGGCTGGATGCGGTTAAGTTGCAGGCAGGGTGAGAGGATCACACGCCAGCTAGAAAGCACCAGCTATCAACGCTTGTTCCAAACATTTTTTTCTTCCCATTTGGAGTTGCTAGAAAACTGCAGTCTTGGAATTCTGCCTGGAGTGGAACCTTGCTAGGCAGATAAATGTTACTATCGTGAAACCTTGATTTAACAGACCTGCTGGAGGAAAGGGGGGGGGGGCTGTCGCTCCCAAATATCCATTAACATCACACATTACATACTTTGTGGTGAATGATGTCAATGGTTAATGTGAAATTACCGTAAATTTGGTTTCCTTGTCTGGACTTTTTTGGATGCGGTAGACCTGGCTGTGATTTTGGGAAGATGTTTGGACAGAACTGTGGTGCTTTGCATCCAAAGTCTGCTGAAGTGTAGCCTGTTAAATTGAGATTCCAGTGTATTTTGTGGACTAAAAGGGCAGCCTAGGCAAGTTAGAGTTGCGGGGAGTCGGGCGGCATGTAAATTTAATAAATTATTATTATGGTTGATTGCAGAGTCAGCCAGATGTTTAGACTGGATTTGGCATTTTTGTCCACCTAACGAGTCCTTCCCAGGGACCTGGGGTAGGCAGATGTTTATTATTATTATTTTGAAAACAAGTAAGGCTTAGTTGTTTGGGAGAAACTTGTGTTGTGAGCTGCAGGGGTGAACACATACGAAGCTCATTGTTGGTTGTCAATTGCATTTGTGATCCACTGGCATGTTTCTCGAAGCTGCTAAGTGGATAATTCAAAGCCCTGCCCTTTTTGCTGTTGTTCCATGTTACCCAGGAAGATTCCTGCCTTCTGCAGACAACAACTGCCACTTTTTCTATCATTTGATCTTGGGAATTACTTTTCCCCTAAGCGCTATTTTGATCAAATTTCCTAGCTACTTTTTGCCCCAATGACTCTCTTGTTTCCCAGAGTGGGAAACGAGACTGGGAAGTCAAGAATCATCCTAGAAAAGGCTCACCTGCCACATGATAGCTTAGTACAGCAGGATGAGAGGGAACGATAATGGGGTGGGATGAGGGGCAAGTTAGTCCTTCCCCCCTGCTTTCCTCTTGTGCCCCTTTGCTGTGCCCACATGTGGAGAGAGAGAGGCTCTGCAAAGGTGGTTGAGTGACAACTTTCTCATGCAGCCAGCCTGGCCAAAGGCGAAGAAAGGCAGGAAGCAGCTTTCAAGTTGGCCTTCCATCCCATGGAGTCTCTGTCCTTGGTGCTGAAACCAGGTGGGGCGGTCTAGCCTTCCATCACTCTCAGCTTTCAAAAACTATCTCCTGCTGTTTTGAATCGATGCAGGCATTAAAAGAAAAGTGGAGTCTCTGTAAAAGGCATGTTCAAAAGGAAGGGGCGGGAACCTCCCCTGCCCCTTAAACACCAGAAAAGGGTCTAGAACAGGGTTTCTCCACCAGGGCTCCGTGGCACCCTCGGGTTCCGCAAGAGGTCCCTAGGGGTTCCCTGGGAGATCACGATTTATTTAAAAAATGATTTCAAATTCGGGCAACTTCACCTTAAAGAGGTAAGTTTCATTCTTTATTTTTAGTTTAAGAACACCGTTCATGCATATATAGACAGGCCTACCCATGAAACGAATATAATAATTTTCTAACTTCTGGCCTCTATTTGAGCCTGAATGTGCAGGGGTTCCCCGAGGCCTGGAAAATATTTCAGGGGTTCCTCCAGGGTCAAAAGCTTGGGAAAGGCTGGTCCAGAAAATCACGGCTGTGTCTGTGCGGATGCCGTAACGGCTGCATCCTTGTCAGTGGAAAGAGGGAGATGCTGTTGGGTCCATCCTCTCAGGCTAAAAAAGAAAGTCTTAGCCAGTCCAGCAGGGTGACATGCTTTCCATGGGAAAACGGGTTACTGTTTGTATTTGGCTATGGGAGTGTATTCTTACAACCCCGACTGTGCCAGCTATCTAGAGAAGCACTTTGGCTGGCTTATAAGTGGTTTTAAAGGAGGAATCAAATAGAATTTCTCTCTCTCTCTCTCTCTCTCTGGATCAAATAGTCTGCTTGAGTATTGATACAGTTATTGTGCTTTATGTTTCAAAAGCTGCCCTGGGAATATTTTATTGATGGGTGAGGTTTAAATGTAATTCCCTTCTCAGTCTCTGTTGCCCTCACCTATGCACATATATTTAGATTAAATTTTGAAGAGGGGATGATAGCAAGCACCAAAACCTTGTGAAGCCAGGGAGGATGTCTTTCCAGTTAATTCTGAGGCTTTTTTCTTCCTTCCTTCAATATAACCTTCAGAAACATAGATCTGTGGTGAGCTCCCCCCCCCCCCACTTTCATGGTCTAATTTAATAAGAATTGCTCATGCTCTAAGTGTTATGCCACTGGAGAGCTACAGGTTATGTTTAAATAAATGTCAGACTTCTTTTAAAAAAACCTCCTTCCTTCCCATTCTGAGCAAGGCTCCCTTCAGGGAGTGGGCATTTTGTACAAGCCTGGAAGTTCCCAGCTCCTCTGTCTCCCATCTAGCCATAAATTCACCAAATGGCATTGTAGCATCGCATGTCATGTGAAGCCTGCTAGTATGGGTTTACTAGATTTTTAGCGTCTGTCGCCTGGAACTTGATATGAGATGGGAGGCTGGGAGATGCAAAGAGGTGGCGATGCCAGTTACCCTTGGTGTTCTGGAGCTCAGGCCATTCACTTCCATGGGAGAAGGGAGATCTTTGTCTTGAGCAGCAGATGCCACGGGGCAGGCTTGCAAGCTGCCTCTTCTGGTGGTCTTCCTGGGCAAGTCCCTCGCAGGACAGAGTGGCACATGGCTGGTGTGCTCTCCCACGGCCCTTCTGCTAACCCTCTTCAGGTTCAGTGGGGGGGGGGGAAACAGCTGGATCAAATAAGACTCCCGCAAGGATGTTTTTCCTAGGTTTAAGAACAAAGGAAAAGCCACGGACCTTGCTGGCTGGAGGTGTTTGAGCTGTAGTTCTAAACAACCAGAGACTGCTTGGACCTGGGAAGATGCTGGTAAGCCAAAAGACCCAAATTCTGGGGCTGTGGGCTTCTATCGGTTGCTGGGAAAACCGACAGCTGGAGAGGGATGCATCATTGTAGAAAATACACCCCAAAGGCTTGAAAATCCAGGGGTTGATTCCAATCCTGTCATTTCTGCAGCTGCATTGCGCCCCCTCCTCCAAATATGAGCTGGAGTAGAAGCTGTGTTCCTTTGAGCTCGGCCGGAATGTCATTAAAGCCATGGCCACTGCTTGTCCACCACCAGCTTCCTCTCCATGACTTAGTTTCCGACTACTCCGCACGGTACTGTACTTGATGAATTTCAGTTCCCCTCCCTCCGGCTTCTTCTAATTGTTAGCGTTTGACACAGATTATTAATGGCATTGTTGAGGCTGGAAATAGCACCAGGGCCTAAATAGTTTGCTTAGCATTAAAATGGTAGACGTTGCAATGCAGAATCAAGGGTGTTGACAAGCACTGAAGGACAAGAAAATTCGCAGGGGCCGGGGGTTAACAACGTGTTGGACAAAAATGGGCTGTAGTTGCAACAGCCTGTCACGTTTGGCCCTGCTTTTCACTCCGGTGCTCAGAGCTGGAGCAAATGCAGAGCTGCGATTTTGTGTCGGGTCTGTCCGTGAGCCTGGAGGGGAGGGACCCTGGTTTCCCTTCCCGCTTGGGGTCCCCAGCCTGCCCAGATCCTCTTTCAAAGTCTCCATCCTGCTCAGTTTAGCTCTTCCGTCTTGGAAGGCCTTCGCCCCCCTGGGATTCTTCCTTTGGTTTCAACGCAATTTACTTCCCAGAAATGATGCTTCTGGCAGCAGGGAGCGAAGCATGAGTACCCCCTGAAGTAGAAAGCTAGCAGGTGAGGGAGAAAGCAGGTGGCCTCATTCTTTCCTCGCTGCAGCGTTCTCTATGCAGGAGAACACGTTCATAAATAAGAATTACTTCTTTAGAGAGAAGAATTCCTCTCCCGCAGCCGCTGTGATTGCGAATAATCTCTCCCCCCCCTTTTTGTTTGTTTGTTTGCCTTTTGCCCTTTTTGATTTTTGTTCATTCGGTCGCTTTGTAATGTTGTAAGCCTGCAACGTTAGCAAGTGACCCTTTGCACCAAATACTTGTTTTAGTCTTCCGGCTGTGTATTCCCAAGTATCGTTGACCCTGCCTTCCTCTCAGGTTGCAAACAACATCTTCCAAGCAGGAGGCAGCCTGTCCCGCTTGAGTTCAGCTTCACGCTGGCAGTCTCAGCTGAGGCACGAGGCCTGGGAGAGCCGGAAAGGGTTTTGCGGCAGATGTTAAGACCAGACTGGCAGCTGGTCAGAAGGCAGCCCTGGGTTTCCAGGGTATAGCCATCTCAGCCTGGCAGCTCTCTTGTGGGAAACGGGTGCAGGGCATTGCACTTCCAAGGTGCCAGTAATGCTCCTCACGGAAGAACCTCCTGGGCACCCGTGTGCTGTGCGTGACATTTTCTCTCCACGGGCATTGCCATTTGGAAGCGGGAAGCCGCCTTGGGGAACGTCATGCATCAAGCCAGCCGAGCCGAGGGCACGCGAGACCCTTGGGGCGCACTGACGCTCCACAAATGGCAACTACAACGTGGCTGGATTGGGGTCAATCTCTGGCTGTTCCTGTTCCCCCCACTGCCCCAAGCAGACGGCTGTTCCATTCCAGTTCCCCTTCCCTCCCGGTCCAGCATGGGCGGTATTGATCGGACCAGCCGCCTTGCGCATGCTGGCTGAGGGAGGGGGAAGCTTTGCTCCACAGCTGCACGGATAGGCCGAGAGTGACAGACACGCGCACGTGTCCCCCCTCCCTCCCTCCCTCCCTCCCTCCCTCCTTTGCTGAGCATTCTCGTAGCTGGCTGGGAATACAGCAGAGGGTCTAGGGTGCGCTCCTCTTCCTTTTCTTTAAGGTCCTTTTGTTCTGCGGCTTCGGCGACTCAGCTCTCGCGGCGGACGTAAGGAGGAGCTTCCCGGCTCTTGCAGACCGCCTGGGGCAAATTCCTGGGGCAGAACTGCAGCGAGGGCTTTAGTTTTCTTCAGGTAAGGCGGGCTGCGGTGCGCATCGCGCAAAATGCAACTCCGTGGGAGAGAAACGGGACGGCCTGGAGCTATTTGCTTCGAAAGGATTCATTAATGGTGGGAGCGACGTTCAACCACCTCCCTCCTCCATTAAAACTCCGCCACCGGTTCTGCTTTTGTAACGCGCACCCGGTCAGTCCTGCCGTCGGCTTTCAGCTGGGCGAAGTTGGGCATGTGCGCCACCTGATCTCCTTTGGGCAGGTTCCTTTTTCCTGGGCGCATCCAGGCCACCCTCGCAACGAGAGAAAGGGAGCGCGGCGTTTTGTGCGCAGAGAAGCCCAGGTTCAAACTCGGCTGGAATCGGGCCACTCCAACAGAGGCTGGGATTTGGGGTCAGGCGGATTGGAAGTCTGCTGCTGGACCCTTAAGAAGGAGCCCGAGCAGCGAATTCTCGAGCTCGTTCCCCCGAACGAGGCTGCTCTGTTGTACGTGGAAGCAAAGTGCATGGAGTTCAGTGGGGCTGACTTGGAAGCAAGGGGGAGCCGGTGGTCCCTGTGACCCTCTCATAGTCTAAAACGCTGTGAAACAAAGAAACAAACCGGGCGCTCGGCTCTGTGCTAATTCTGAGAATCCCTGCTGCTTCAGGTCGGAGTCCTCCGCCTTGCCTGGGGCTCTTGCCTGCTCCCCCCCCCCCGCACCCCCAGGAGAAAAAGAGGCACTGCAGGGAGAGGATGGACGGAGCCCTTAGCGACCCTGAACAAGCCGAGCTTTGAGGGGGGTGCCAGGAGCTGTGGTCCCCTTTTCTTTAGTGCTGGGAGACATCTTTTGTGGGGAGAGCCGCTTCTAGATTGGGGTGTGGCGATGTGGGAGGTAGTGGGGTGGCCTGAAGAAGGAGAAGGGCAAGGTGATGGGGTCTGTTTTGTGTTGGGGGAGAGCTGTTGAAACTCCAGTTGGCCTTCCTGGGGACCTTTAGAGAGGACCATGAAGGGTCCCCCCCCAAGTATTCTGGTCCCCCTCCTTCCTCCCTAATGGGGGACATCCTATGGGTGGCAGTGGGTGTGGCGAGAGGGCGAGGGAGGCTCTTCCAGAATCACCCTTTGCGCAATTAAAGCTAGAACAGAAAGGCAGGGATGGTCCTTCCATCCCACACCGCAATTTTCCTGCTCGGTAACTTCCACTGGGAGCACAGAACCCAGAATTCCCAGCCAGCAGGAGTGACCAGCCTGCCAGCAACACTGACCTAGACTTGCTTCTTGTGCTGATGGATTGCCCGGGGGGAGGGGGGCCGTGCCAGCTCGGGGGGGCGCATGAAACCAACAAGCTGGCCTGGGTCCCCGGTGACAAGTACATAAAGCCCTTGCCCTTTTGGGCACAGGGAGTTTTGATGCTGTTTAATGTGCAGGCCTGAGATTGTGCCGCATTTTCCCAAACATCTATATCTCTGATATGCGGCAGGTGCCTCTGACCATGTACAGAGGGCTTCCTCCTCGGGCCTTTGCCTCACGCGTCTCCACCCCCTCATGCCATAGAGTCTGAAAGGGTGTGGGGTCCGACCTGGCACCCCCCCAGGCGTCTTGGGGAGCAGTCACCCCCAGAATTCCCCGCCAAGGAGATTCCAGCTAGGAACATGAGGTTTGTGGCTCGGTTTCTCAGCTGCTGTGCCAGATTTGGCAGTTGCAGAACAGGCTGCAAGCCTTCCTAGTCATTCCGTGGTCTGTCCTTAGTGTAATCCGCCGTCTTATCGGTGTGGGATTTGGGAAGGGGAGCCATCTGAACTACAGTTCCCAGCATCCCTCGCCATTAGCCATGCTAATAAGAACTGCTGGAATACTGTGAGGTGTGGGTTTCCCACCCCCAAGATACATTTCAGACAGTTGCATCAGCTTTAACATCATCTGCTGCATTAGTGTCCGGTCTGAACTCCGGACAGACTCGTTCCTCACCCCCTCCTTTTCAGCAGAGGGAAACGGAGGGTCAGCAGCTGCCAGAGCTGTCCCTTTCCCTTAAAAGAAAGTCCTGCAAAGATGTCTCTTAGCCAGGAAAGGCTAGGGCTAATCCATTTCTACAGGAGCGGTGGCATTCTCACTCCCGGTCCAGCCTGTTGCCCGAGATTTTGGCACATCGGGTGGGTGAAATTGATGAAGCTGGTTAGCTGGCGCTGCGCATCCTCCGTGCCGACATCTGCCTGGCTCATCCTGCCTTGCCCAGGGGGGCCACCAGGCCGAGCTTCCCCCCGCCAGGCCACTTCGGTCCACCAAGGCCTTTTTCCTGGGGGCCAGTCTTCCAAAACGTCTCGGAGTCTTGAACGTAGTCCCTAAAAACCAGTCCGTCTCCTGGGCTTGATGGAGGAAGGAATAGCTATTTGTTTTGCGCTGAGCACGTCACTACGGCCTCCATTCTACAGATGGGGCAACTGAGGCTGAGAGAAGGGCAGCAGGATGAATCCACGGGAGAGTCCATGCCTTTCTGGACCAAGGCAAGGCCCATGTTTTGTCTGGCGTGACCAGAGGAGCAGAAAATTACAGTTTTGCTGAACTACAACTTCCACTTTGCCCTCCCTGTTGGCCCTGTAGGCTGGGACTGCTAGTGTTTAGCAATTTCTGGGGAAGCATCTCGCTGTTGTGATCTTGGCTGCCTTTGAGATTTCTGCCCTTACCCAGAAAGGTTCCATTGGGCTGCCTGACTTTCTAGATCCTTCCTCTGCAAATAAGTCTCTCCTTTTCGATTAAGGGTAAGCTCGCACTTACTTCTTCAGAATGGAGTCATCCTCCACCTTATTGTGTTCAGTGACTGAGATTGGAACCCTGGTCTCGTCCGGCTCACCTGACCACTGTGTCGCAGGGGCAGCAATGTGAAGCCCGCCTGGGGTCAGCGTAGGGTGGATGGTCTGCTGTGGGTATCTACCTCACCTTCGCTGTCGTGAAGAATGGAAACTTGCGGGGAGAGGGAGGTGGTGGAAGGAGCTGAAACGTTCAGAACGTGCCGCCACCTGGCTAATCAGAGGTGCCGTTCCTGTGGCTTGGAGCGAGGCCTCCTCTCCGGCTGCTGAATTCGGGTGGCCGTTAAGGGAGGTGGGTCAGGCGTTGCTTTCTGCAAACCACACGGTAATCCCCAGGCCCTGCAAAAGAGCCGATTTTGGGCAGGGCACCTGGATTTTCCTGCTTGGTGCTGGTGCGCCAAAGACGTACGAGAGCAGTCTGCTTCCATTTCATAAGCCCCCACTGCACCCAGAAGGTGCGATGAGAAAAGCCAGAAATAAACTTCTAGGGCTAAAGCTCAAAAATGAAGGCAGGACAGACAGAAGCAAGGAGCCTGACACCGTGACAGCGCATGCCTCTTGTGCTCCAAAAAACAAGAAATTAGGGAGTGCTTCCCTCGGGCTGAGCAAGCCGAAGTATAGAAGGACAGCCGGATTGGGGAAGCCAAAACATTGTGTCATGGGGTGCTCTGATCTGGGGGAGGGAGACCAGAAGCTGAACGAGGCTTGCTTTAGGAAGGAAATCCAGGGGTGAATGCAGAATTGGTGCAGAGGAAGCTGGGGGAGGGGGGGGACACGAACAGGAACAGGTGGCCTCCCTTCAGCCAACTGCAAAATCTCGCCCGGGGCCATTGAACCCCCTGCTGGAATTTGCAAAAGGGATTTGCGGCTGTCAGCAGCTTTATTGTTCCTGACAGCTCCCCTTCAGCGTGGTAGATGGTGCATCTTTCCCGAGGGGCAAAACGCTGTTGCCATGGTGAGGCTGCTGGGAGGGCCGTTCCCCACAGGGAAGAAGGGCCGCTGGGGTGACGTAGAAGTGAAGAGGAGCTGGCGAGGGGTGAAGAAGGCCTAATTCGAGGCCGGAGCGGATGGGGTAGCTAGACTCAAGTCTGGATTCTGCTTCTGTTGCAGGAACCAAACACGCAACGGGCAAGTGTAGAGAAAAGAGGAAAGATGCCCTCCTGCCCCCACCCGCCTGTCCTTTTTAAGAAGCCAACTCAATGGCAGTTAAGGCCAGTTCTGCACCCGGACTGGGCAGCGTCCTGTTGCGTAGCCAGCTCGCTTGGTGGAGATGCAGGTTGGGACCACCAACTCCTCCTCCGCCCCCAGTCTTTGCTCTCCGGGGCAGCTGCCCCTCTGCTGGGGGAAAGAGCCCATCTTGGTGGTGGTGGTGGTTTGGGTAGGACTGTCCCTGAGTGGTGGACCCCCCATCTTGCCTGTGGAAGGTCTCTGGTCAACCCTGGTGCCTGTCGCAGGCTGCCCAAACCACAGCTGCCAGGGCAGAGGGGAAGGGGCCGGATAAGGCAATGGGCGCTCCTAGCTTGATGGAGCCTTCCGGGTAGAGCTTGTTTCCCAGTGCCGGAGATGGGGAACCTTCTGAGATCCCCTTCAGAACAGACAGGTTAGCCACTGTCCAGTGGAACCTCCATGACCAGTGCTGAAACATCAGGACGGGAGATAAAACATTTGAGCCCTCCTTGGTGGGCTTCAGAGAAGCCTCCGGTAGACCAGTGCGAGCAAGGGGGCCCTCTTGTCTTGCCCTCCAGGGCCCTCGGCCTTCGCTTTATTTACGGCTGAAACACCTACTGTATGTTGCAACTTCATCCCAAGGGGCTTGAAACAGACTGAGACTGAAATACAGCAGGAGGATCTGCAGCCTAAACTGGATGAGGGCTTGAAAGCTGAATCAACCAGCCACTTCAAGGATATTGAAGGATGGCCGGGGCAAATGCTGAGGATTCGGCCGGAGGCCAAGAAGAGCAAAGCCTGGGGGCTTGAAGCATAGCGTAGCCCACCCCACCTGAGGATTCTTTTTTTCTCCTGTGGGAGGGCATCGTTCTCCCCCTGAGCAGGGGCGGCGTCCCTTTCCAGACTGGGAGAAGATGGCCTTGGGCTTTTTAGCACCATCCCTCACCCAGCCCCCACATTTTTGAATCACCTGCATCAATAATCACATTTTCCATCCAGGAACAGAACGATCTGCAGCAGCTGAACAGACCAATAATCTAATGCAACCATTAAGCAAGAACTCGGGAACTCGTCTTCTCTGGCATAAAAATGAATGGCAGGGATTATTCTGGGGGTGCCTGGCATGGATTTGGAGGCTGTGCTTCATGCATGGATTATTTTTTTGTGATTTATGATTTGGCACAGCCCTCCTGCGTGCTGGTTTTCAAGCTGTCCTTGCTGTATGCCTGCGCAGAATAATAGCTGGAGGAGAGAGCGAAGACGGGCAGGGGTAGGTACGGATTATGCCCCTCTTCCTTCCTGCAGGCAGTTTGTCCTGTTGCCACATCTGGGGTACAAAGAGGTGCTCCTGTTCCTGGCCAAGGTTTTCTGTTCCTTGTAGCAGAGCCTTGCGCACAACGTTCGCTCGCTGACTTGGTGCCCTCGGCGCGTGCCAGCTACGCTTGACCAGTTCCATCCCAAGGGCCTGCAGGATTCTGAATTATGGAAGGAAGATTGGGGGGGTCAAGAAGGGGGGATCACAGAAAAGAAACGTCCTTGAATTACACTTAATGTCAATGAGAGGAGGATGAAACTGAGGAAGGCTATTGGGGGAAGATCCAGGAATGGCGGGCAGCGCTGTTTAGCAGACCAAGCAACTTCTGGATGAGGCGGACCCCAAGTTACTACCATGAAGAAGACATGTTTTAAACCTGCTTGCAAAGACCGTCGAGGCCGGCCCTGCAAATCGGTCCTCAGGGCTGCCGCTGTTGCGGCCTGGCTTTCTCCACTGTGTTTGCACACGACGGGCTTTTTTGTTTGGCCGGTTGTTCAGTCCTTGTGTCTGCCGCGTTGGGCCTCTTTGCCTCGCCCGCCTCTTCGGTCTGTGGCTGTGCAAGCTTGTGCGACATCTTGGTCGCTTAGCCCAACTGACCTGGTGAGGCAGTTGCTAGAATCAAAGCCAGGCTGGATACGTTGCCCCGAGCGAGCGAGTCCCTTAGAGGAGGAGTGGGGGAGCGACCGTGATTCAAGCTTGGGAGCCTCTGCTGAGCACTCAATCTCTTCCTTTCTCCTAGCAGGAAGGGAAGATCTTCCTTCTTCTAAAATCTCTCTTCCTTTCCTTCCTTGAGAATCCCGGGGATGTTCAACTTCGTTTCTGGTTAGGTAAGGTCTACAAAGCTCAGGGCTTGCCTCAAGGGGCTGGGGGGTGATAGTAGCCGTGCAGAGCCAGAGCCAGCGTCCAGCCCGTGCTTCCGACAGAACGGCCCTTCTCTCCCATCCTCCCCGTTCCTCCATCCCAAATTGCTGCAGTGCCTCCAATCCTGCTCCGTAACAGACGGCGGATGTGAGTGAAATTGTGGGAACCGGCCGTTCGTTGCAGCAGGATTTTGCCACTGTGGAGACGCCAGGAGCAAACTCTCCTCACCTCCTTCTGACCTGTCTGTCTGTCCGTCCGCACAGGAACTTTTGGAGCTGTCGTTTCCCGTGTAATTAATGTCCGCGACTTGCGGCGGAGTGGCGGCCGCGTCAGGGAAAGGGATGACTTGGCTAATATCGTCCCTGCGTCGCTCAAGTTGGATTTGCAGGGCTCTGCGGTGTCTCACTGCTTTCTGGATTCCCGTCTTGCCGAGAGGAGGGTCAGCGAGCCCTGAATCTTGAGAGGAAGAAAGGAAACAAAAGGGGATTGTTGGGGCCCCCGAGAAGTGCAACAGAAAGACAAGCGATATAGCCTTGTGGGGTAAAAAGGATCAGGGATTTCTGCAACAGAAAGACAAGCGATATAGCCTTGTGGGGTAAAAAGGATCAGGGATTTCTGCCTCCTGCCACGGGGAAGGGAGACAATTTCACACTGCAGGAGGCAAAACAGAAGCCTGCAAACAAACTAACGGGGGTGTGGTCCCTCCTGAAGGGGAGGCGATGCTCTTTCGGTGCTTCCAGGAGGCATTCCTGGCCTTTGGGGCTGAAGGGCCACGAGGCCTGGCCTGCAGGCTGTTGACATGGTTTCTCCCGGCACCCCTCCCCACACACACCCTGCTCCCCCAAGAGATTTGCTCTGGGTGGGAATGAAGGACAGCGAGGAAGGGAACACAGATCAGGGCTGAAGAGGGAGGAAGATTGTGTGCCGGGTGGCTGGCGATTGCTTGATGGGGGGGGGAGGGGGGTGCCTCCCCGGATGGAAATGCAGGGTTTGAGAGTCCCTGAAGGGAGAAGGGAGAAAGAAAGGTGGAATGGAATGATGACTGAGTGCTGATCAGGCTGGGATGGAGTGCTTGAAGAAGGAGGATGGGAATTGGAGAATGCAGGATTGAGTGCTTGAAGAAGGAGGATGGGAATTGGAGAATGCAGGATTGAATTCTTCATGCTTTGTTTGGGAAGGGAAGGGAAGGGAAGGGAAGGAGGAGAGGTGGGTTTCTGGAGCAGCAGTGCCATGCAACTGTTGCTCAGGACAGGGTGGATTTTCTTGGTTTCGGCATGGCTGGGGTTGCTTACGGCTGCTGCTCGGCTCCCTCTCCAGCGAACTAGAATGGGTACAAGTTCAATTCCTTGTTCTTGAATGCAAAACGCAGGGAGTGAATGAGGTGTTGGGTGGAGGCGGCCGGGGGAGGGAAGAAGGCTCCCTTCTCGTTGAGAAACTGGGCCACTTGATTCGCGGAGCGGCTCAGTTTCCAAAGCTCCTGCAGCTGCAGGAGGGGTGACTTTTCAGGATTGGGTAATTACGCCGCTGATTAGCTTTTTGCATTTGGCTGCTATGGCGCCAGCCAGCCCTGAGCGTGGCTTCTGCAGGCAGGGTGGACGGGCAGTGGGGGGGCAGCCAGCCAGAATGCAAATGGGAAGGGGGTTGGAGGGGAGGGGGCTGTCCGGGAGAGGGTGGGGACAGCTTGCACTCCAAGAGATCCGGGCACAGGGTTGGTGTGGAAGGAGCCGCCATTGATTGCAGATACCCCATTCTTGGTCTGCGCTGCGGCTACCTTGGACAGCTCCCCTCTCCTTAGCCGTTGGGGCGAGCTAGCACCCTTGTTCTGCTCTTAGGCAGCAGTGTGGCCACAATTTCCTTGCTAGCCCATCTCTCTCAAGTCCATCCCCACGTTTCAGGGAGAACGCAGAGAGACAGGCCAGTCTATACCTTGACAGCTAACAAAATTGCCTGGACATCCTGCATTCTTTCCCTTCGTCTTGCATTCATTACCCATCCGCTCACACGAGGAGTAAAGAGCTGTTGACTGGCTCTGGGCTCCTTGGTGAGGGCAGAAGAACGGAGGGCATGCAAGGTTTTTTTCCTTTGTCACTGAGGTGCTGCAGCTAAGCTGTGCCCCTCTGTCATTTTTCTTTGGGTGGGGGGAGAAGGAACCGTTGAGGACTTTGGGATGAGCTGGGGGGAGTTAAGTGATGAGTTGGGAAAGAAATTAATTGATATGCCAGTTGTATCCCAAGCCAGTTCTCTGGTGAATTGGGTGTTATTTACAGTGCAATTAACTCAGTGTTTCTCTTCCAGTGTTCCTTGTCAGCAAGTGCATCCTGCAAGGGGGTGGGGTGGGGGGCCTTTGTCAAGCTGGTTTTAATTGGGATGTAAGACCCAGATAGCAAAGCGGCAGCACCATTAAAAGAGGGCTGCCTTAAAAAATACAGTTTGGAGAAGGACATGTGAGTCAACAGCTTATGAAATTGCTAATGGGGAGCTGCAGGGTGTCTTTAGGACAGTTGTTGGTTCCTCTTGCGTCCAAGAGGACAAAAGTGTTTAAGGGTGAGCCACTGTGGAGAGGCCGGTGGCTCGGAATATGTCCTCCTCTGCAAATTGCCCTGGAGAGAGCCATGGAAGTAGAAGAATTTGCAGGTTGCTTCCAGCTTGGGAAGAATCGATGGCTGCGTGTTTAAAATGGCCTTGAAAGCTGGTGGTTCCTGGTAGAAGAAGAGGAGTTCAATGGTTTGAATATAGTCAGAGAAGAAGATGCAAGCTGTGCGGGGCACCTCTTGCCTCCCCACCTCTTGCATCTCGCAAATAAACCTGCACACGCCTGATCTCTAGGTCTCTGTTTCTCTCTCTCAACAAGGAAAGGACGACTCAGGAAATGCCAGGCAGTATACTCCACCGGTTTATTTCCCCCATCTCTTTCCTCCTATTCTCCTTTCCGTTGATCTCTCCGTTCCAGTCCTTTCTTGAGTGGGATGAATAGCACGTTTAAGTTTGTCAGTAGGTCCCCCCCCCCCTTTTTAAAGAGAACTGGGTAAAGGAGGACAGAACAAAAAGCCAGACTCCGCCTCATTCTTGGCAGTGGGCACCTTATCTGCCGCCCTGTTCGATATCGAAGAGAGCTGCATTGCAGAGCTACAGGAGCTGAAGAAGCCGGCCCCTGCTTTCCTGTGTGCTCCGGAGCATCTGCCTGGAACCGCATCCACGTTCCGAGCACACCGCTCTTTCGCCCGTCTTCAACGCACAGTTTCCGCCTCTCGTTCGGCTTCGATGGATGCCAGGGGAAAGCCGTACAAAACTTAGAGGCAAAGCGCTGGCTGTTTCTCTAATCCAAATTGATCCTGGGTGCCAACTTCCCTCCCTGTGTTGCAAAATGCACATCTCGGTCCCTGGACTCCTTTCTGAAACCCCTCTAAATGCTGCCGTCCCGTTATAACTTTGAATATGGCCAATACAAGCGCTCCCCCCCCCCACTGGACCAAGGCAGCTTTTCTTCTACAGAAAGCGGGATGAGCATCTTTCCTCCCCCCCACAAGGAATTGGGGGGCCCAGCCAGAGGCGAACAGGATCTCTTCCCAGCAATGCTTCTTTCCTGCAGGCCTGGCATGAGTTACTTAGAGGAAACTTGGCAGCTTTTCCGGATAATCTTCAGCCAGCCGAGAGTCCATTAACGGAGTTCGGCTAAGCAGCGAAGTGGGCGGGGTGGTGGTGCAAAGCCCAGAAACGGGCCTGCCTCCTCAGTCTGGCTGCCCGGCTGGTTCTCTGCAGGGATGTTAGCCAGCCATTTGGAAAGACCACTCGGGCAAAGGTAAAGTTGTGCTTGACTTCACAGACAGGTCCAGGTCGTTGCCGTCTTGAAATGGTTTGCTGTAGCTTTCTTCGGAGGGCGGCTAAAATTTTCCCTCCCCTGGTTGGTCAGTCATATTGCTGGTTATTTCCTCCTCCCCTGTAAGAGCAGACTTGGGCTTTGGAGGGGCGAAGTGTCATCAGGGAAGGCCTGGGTGGAGGCGATGAGGACTCTAGTCTCTGGAGAGCCTCAGGTTAGCAGAGGCGGTCTGTCCTTCCTCATGGGCATAGATGGGTCAGTGGCACTTTGTGTGGACGTGGGCAGGGTGCAGGGTGCTTTTTGGCACCACCCAGGTGCGAAAGTCCCGCAAAGGCACAAATCCCTGCGTATCCTCCAAGGGCTTCCATTTGTAATTCGGGCCAGGGGAGATAATGTAGAAGCTGGGTGCACAGGGCTTTACGGCTGGCAGTTTCAGTGCGGTGTGGGCCAAAGAAAAATTACTTCGAAGGGAGGCACGTTTCGAGCCATTTAGAAGATTAACAGTTGGGGTCCTGCAAAAAGATTGTCAAAGTTCTGCTGAGGCATCACAACGGGGGAATGATTGAAGGGAGCCGAGGGCAAGCCGGCTCTTCTGTCTAGCCACCCCGATGCCTGTCCCAACCCTCATGGTTTGCTTGCTAACATGCCGTGCTGCTGGCTGGTTTCCCGTTGCGAGCAAGGTGGTTCGCGGCAGGAATCTATTGCAAGAGCACTCTACCGGGAACCTCTTCCTTCTTGCAGCGGCTTGGTGTCCTCCAAGCACCTGCGGGCGGAACTGGTTTCGGCTGGCCCGCATAACTGCCCCTTGCGTTCCAGCTGGGGATGACTTCCAGCCTGGTCTTAATGGCAGCAGGGACGTTTCCACATAGTTCATTGTGGTGTTTGGGTGCCCCGTAAGGAGAGCATTGGAAGGATGCCATAGCTGTAGATGTCCTGGATCAGTGTTTCTCAACCTTGGCAACTTGAAGGTGTGTGGACTTCAACTCCCAGAATTCCCCAGCCAGCATGGTTGGCTGGGGAATTCTGGGAGTTGAAGTCCACACATCTTAAAGTTGCCAAGGTTGAGAAACACTGTCCTGGATGGTGGAGAGACCCAGAGAGCTCCCCCCGGTATGCGCCTTTCCCACAGTTGCCAACTTTTTACTGGCGCCTCCTTCCACTGCAAACTTGCAAGTCGTCTTCTGTTTTCCAGGCACGCCTGACTTTGGACATGACGGACACGGCAGTCGGCAGCAGCACCGGTCAGTGGGGATATCAGAACGATCGGCCGATGGCTCTTCAGAGCAGGTGAGGAGACTCTAGGTTCAATCCGTAAAGTTCCCTTTGCAGCTGGGTGCGCGTGCCACATTAAGCCTTGGTTTGTGTAACCATGGTTTACTGAATTAGCCTTAGCTGGCGGCTTCACAGGATGTGCTCACCACAGTTTGCAAACCACTGGTTGGGTCCGCGCGGCACACAAAGTCAAAGGTATACTGCGGTTGTGATGCTCCGGGTGATGGAACGAGCGTTTTTGCCCTTCCCAGGCATAGAATATGGAGTAGCCGCTATTCCCTAGAAGGAGCTTGGGGCCATGGGGCCATAGAGCTGGTGGGCTCCCCTGCACTGGACATTTCCAAGGAAGGAGTAGAGAGGCCTCTCTTTGGATGCTCTGATTGGATTCCTGCGCCGAGTAGAAGGTTGAACTTGATGGCCTGAAGGACCCCTTGCCACCCCAGGATTTGGACTGTCGGCCAGGGAATTCAGGGGCTGTTTTCAGTCCCCTCTCACATCTCCTCCTCCTCCTCCTTGCCGGTTCCAAGATCCACTTAGAAGGTGCCTGAGCCCTGAGACCGTCCCTTGTGTCTTGGCCGAGACTGGGGAATGTCCACAGCATTAGGTCAGAACCTCCTCCGTGATGACCTCTGCATCTTGGTGACCGGCTTTGCCCGGCATAATTGAATCCAGCCTGTTCCTCTCCACCCTGACGCTGCTGTTCTATCTAGCCTCGGTCCTCAGTTTAATGCCTGAAGTCAGTTCAGAGGATTTAAATTATGCATCTCTTTCTCCGCACAAGAGCCCTTTGCTCCTTATCAACGGCCTTGCTGCTAATGGCCTGGAGAGAAGGAAGAAGCCGACTGGAGGGAGTTCATTAGGGCCTAAATGGCTTGCAGATCACCTGGGGGGGGGGGCACGGCACAGAAGGACTTGTGCTCCTCTGGCCACGGCCCTGTGTGTGTCTTGACGTTGCTCGTGAATCTTGGCATATCGCGGATGCAGCTAAGAAACGCTTCCTGCGAAAAGAAGAGGCAGGTTTAACCCTACCTGTCTGTTTCGGCATAGATCTAGCTCACCGATGGTGCTTTACGCCCCTTTGTGATTGATTGATTGATTGATTGGCTGATTGATTGATTGATTGATTGATTGATTGATTGATTGAAAGAGAGAGCTTGCCTACCTCTTTGGCGTGGATTGAGGTGGGAGGACCCAGCAGAAGAGCTGGATTTGCAATTCAGATGTTGGGTTTGGAGTTTATTGGCTTTTTTTACAAAGCCCTTTGAAACAGGAGACCTGGCTTGGCTCCCTCTGCCCCTTCTGGCACCATTCCTGTAACATCCTTCAAGCGCACCCATGCCATGATGCCTTCACACAACTAGTTCTGACTTCTTCTTTCTTGTAAGGAGCCGACCTCTCTTTCTTAAGCCTGGCGCCCTGCTGGGACTCAGCCCCTGCCTGGATTTTCCCTGAAAAGACTGGGTGGTCCGGAAACAGGAAAGAGCAATTCTGAAAGCCCACCTCCGCCAGGGGCTTTGAGTAGCAGGGAGAACAGTCAGCAAGACTGATGTGCTCTCCCTTAAGCGCCCTCTTTGTTCTCGATCCGGCTGTGTTGCTTCTCGGCCGCTTTCCTCAGACGGCAGACGCTCCCAGCCCGATTCCATAGGCTGGATGCGTTTGGTCCAGAAGCCCCCAAACCTCATGAATGTGGTAGGGACAGGTTCTTCTTCTGAAGGACTTTCCCGCCCTGGTTTGGAATGTTATGGCGGAGGGATTGGCGTGGTTCTTTGGAGGTTCCGTCCCACGCTCTTGGGTATTATGAAAACCTCTATGATTCTAACAAAAACTTCTCCAAGAAGGTGGCCTCCATGTGTGTGGGGACTTCATGATCTGTAGGTCCCTCATTTTGGAAAGCCCCCAGGGCTGTTGTCCCAGTGTTAAATAGCTACTTGAGTGTGGTTCAGTTAACTTGGATGCGCCTGGGAAGATCTCCGATCAAGATGAGCTGGGCTGATGCCTCTGGAGGAAGTCCATTCGGAGTTCGGGCCCCCGGTTGTTGAGGTTCTCCAAGCAACCTCCCTCTGGTTGCTGGCGGCCTTCGTGATGAGCAGGGGTCTCAGCAGTGTATATTACTGCTTTTCTGAAGAGGGTTCATTCATCGGAAGAGAGGCAATATTAGATGGAATTTCGCTTACCACAGAGCTCACTCAGTGATGTGGCTTCAGTTTTGGTAGCCCTGAGAGTAGACAGGAGAGAAAGTCATGATTCTCCACGGACTGTGATGTAATGGACTTCTCCCTGCAGCCAAGGCCCGGCTTGCTAACTTCAAATCAATGTTGGAAATTGGCTCTTTGCTGCCCCACATTTCCTCCTTATGTAGCGTGGACATTGGCCAAACCAAAAGGAGGAAGGGAGAGAACAGCCGACCTCAGGCAGCTGGCCTGTGTTCCAAGGTGACGTACCAGAACCGGCACTCTGGGATCTTTTTCTTTGTGGATGCCCGGAATCTCCATTCTCCCCAAATTGGCTTTCTAGGCGGGGTGAAAGCTTGCTGTGTCAATAAAGAAAACCCAATCAATCAAATTGGGGAAATGAGAGCATCCTATACCATTAACTAAGCTAGAAACACATGACTAGAACGTATTTGGCATTATTGGTCTCTGGCCAAGATAAGCTTTGCGAAACCTGAGCACCCCCCAATAGTTTTGTGACTAGACTTTAGCTCCTGCATTTTATTAAATTAATGGCATTTTCAGAAGGGAGCAATTGCCTACAAGGTCTCTCCCATCAAACTTGCAATTGCGTTCTTCCTTAGCCTCCCCGTCTTGTTCTGATTCACTTTAATTGCAGCAAGCTCGTTTTCTGTATCCCCTAGGAGAGGCTGGGCCACTGCGTGGATCCCTTTTATATTTAGCAAAATATAGCCTGCCATCGTCAGGAAATGAAGCAGACTGATTCATACAACAACGTGGGCCAAAAATGCTGGCTTATTCTTCCAAGAGGACAAACAGATTATTAAAGGAGCAGGCTTTGGAGCCACAACAGTTATTTTCCACTTTGCCATTCCGGGTGCTCTCCCTTGGCAAACCCAAGCGGCATTTTCTGTGGCGTCCTTGGTGCTCTCTGAGCTTGGTTGTTTTCTTGCAGATGTTTCCTTGCCCGGCGAGGCAACATCTTCAGTGCTGAAGCACTGAACGTCTGCAAGGAAACGGCCACGCTCAGGGAGCACCAAGGACGCCACGGTTCAACCCTGAGCTACGGAGGTTCTCTTCGGTTGCTCGCGTTTTCTGTTTCCGGAGCCCCAGCCTGGTGGCGGCGTCTTCAGGCTGACGGATTCCGCGGTGCCAGGGCTGGGTCCTTTGAACAATCCCTGTTCCGGGAGACCGTGTCCCGCGGGGGGTCCTCAAGGGTGCCCTCTTGCAACGCGCCCCATGTACCGGTCCTGGGAGCCGCTGCAGCAGATGGGAAATGCCTTGGCCGGGCCACCAGCCGGGAAACCTCTCTCCTCCTGAAGGAGTGACGGCATCTCCCTGCAGGCTGCTCAGCTGAATTCTGTTCATGTGTAAAAAGGCCCCTTACAAATTCAGTTCCTAAGTGCCGACAGCGAAAGCATCTCTGAGAGCTTTATCGTGTAGGGACCCGCTTGGCTTGACGGTGCCACGTTGCCTGGCCTTTCAAGACGTGGCATTGCCAGCGTAGACTCCTCTTTATGCGATGGTCTTTCCATCTAGTTATGGTTGGCCTTAGAGAAAGACACACACCCCCCCCCCCGTTTGTTCCTCCTGCAGAGTCGTTTATGGAGTAACCATGATCTGCTCTGTGGGGTTTGAGTATGATTTTAAGCTCTTTTTAAACAAAGTTGAATTGAATTACAAGCCAGACTCAAAAGTAACAGCAAAGAAATACTTTTGATGCTGCTTGAATCTGTATAGCTTTGGGCTGTTTAACTGGTATAATGTTAATTGTTTTTTTTTTAAAGTGGGAATTGCTTTTAATGACTAGTGAGCTAAAAGTGGTTATCGGATCATGGCACCCTCAGTTTAGCACAGTGTTTCTCAACCTCAGTAACTGTAAGCTGTGTGGACTTGAACTCCCAGAATTCCCCAGCCAGCCATGCTGGCTGGAGAATTCTGGGAGTTGAAGTCCACAGTGCGTAAAGTTGCTGAGGTTGAGAAAGACTGGTTTAGCAGCTCCAGGAGAAGAGATAATTGCTCAGAATTTCTCAGTGGAAGAAACAAGGAGAGAGAAAGATCTGAAGACCTAAAGGGTGACAGAAAAGCTTCTTGGGAAAGTGGGGTGGGGAGTGGGGGAAAGAAAATGGCAGGGTCTGAGGGCCACCAAAGTCTTTCGACCCCTGTTGAAAACCAAATAATTAAAGGCCATCAATACGATACAGCAAGTCTGAATTAGCCACCGAACGTATGCTCAGCAGGAACTGGTCAGAGGTCCTGAATGTGAGGAAGGTGATGGATAAATAAGAGGCTGTCTGCTGCAGATCTGAATGAGTCCCGTTCCAGGCAGTGTCTGCCAAGGGCAGACAATTCGGACATCTTTCTAGACCAAATGTGAGTTAGGTCATTTAACTGCGTCAACTACATACAAAGATCTCTGTGAATTATCTGCTATTGGAGCAGCCTGGCCTGGAACAGAGACTCATGCAGGAATGCGCCAGACAGGTTCCTTTGAGTCATCCTCATCTGCCTAAAGATCCCAACTTGACATAACAAGAGGATGCACAAATACCTCTTGGTCTCATTAAAGTTCTCTTTAAGAAATAATAATGGTAACAGCTCTGAGGAATGGACTTTTTCTTTGGAAACAGAGTGCAGTGGAAGTAGGACTTCTCTAATCCAGATGGAGCCTGTTTTCAGACACTCTGAGGAGATGGAGAGGCATTCACACAACTCTTTCCACGTTAGTTTTGGGTCTCTTGGGGCTTTTTCCAGAGCTCCTGACGGTCACTCGGCCCACGGAAAGCAGCTGGAACGTGGACGGAAGGGCGAAGATCTGACCGACGAGGAGAAGGAGATCATCAACCGCGTCATCGCGAGGGCTGAGAAGATGGAGGAGATGGAGCAGGAGCGGATCAGGTGAGGAAGGAAAGAGACAAATTCACGCTTCCTTCTAGATCTCAGAAAAGGGGGAAAAAGAAAAGAAAAGCCCCAACGAAATTTATTTTATTTATTATTATTTATTTATTTATTTATTTATTCAACTTATATCACCCTTATATCACCAATTCAACTTATATCACCAAGAGGTCACCCTTGAAATTATATATTTCGATCACTAGTTCGAAATTTGTCGAACTAGGCAAGTGTATTTTAATTCAGAGTTCGATCATGACTCATTAATGTAGCAACGATGCTCTGAGAATGATGGGAATTGTAGCCTAGTTCCTCTGGAGCAGTGTTTCTCAACCTTGGCAACTTTAAGCTGGGTGAACTTCAACTCCCAGAATTCCCCAACCAGCATGCGCTGGCTGGGGAATTCTGGGAGTTGAAGTCCACCCAGCTTAAAGTTGCCAAGGTTGAGAAACAGTGCTCTGGAGAGTGCCCGGTGGTGGTGGGCACCTCCTTTATAGTGCCGGGAGAATGTGATCAGCTCCCCTAGCAGACCCCTTGCCCCCTGCAGAACAGGGAGGTGCCCCTGTCCGCCAGAGGTGGCGCTGAAGAGCAACACAGGACAGGGTGGGCACCCCAAGGGACTCCAAAATCTTGGCACATGGCAAGGAAATCCGACCGGTTCGGCATTCCCTAGGGCCCTTCTGTCTCCAACCCCACCCAGGCCAGGAGCCCCCTCCTCAAAGGAACAAGTACTCCCGAGGGGGATAGTTTCTGGTGCAGCTTCGTCATTTCTTTCCTGGTTGTAAAGGAGGAGGAAGAGAAGGAGGAAGAGGCAAATGCCACGGACAAGATCCCATTAGTGGGTTTAGCCGCGTCAGCTGTGCAATCTTGGAAAGGTTTTCCAGAGGGTGGTTTTTTCCCCCCCTTTGATTCCTGCTGCTCTTCAGTTACTAGCCCTGTCTGTCGGGAGGGAGGAAAGAGTTTGCTCGACTTATTTCCTCCCAGTTACTGCACTGCACCATTTCTTACCAGGAGAAGAGAAGAAGAAACCGTTTCTCCCTGGGAAGCTGTTTACAGCAGCTGCCATGTGCAAAGGGCCAGGGGAGGAAGGACCCAGCTTTTCGGGGGGTGGGGACATTTCCCATGTTTGTCACGTCATATAAACCGGACGGTGCTGCCTTTGGGGAATATTGGACTTCAAGATTTGGTATTGGGGCCCTGCTTTAAGTTGGTAACTCAGGCCGGGCAAGTAGCAGAAGTCCTTTTAAGTTCTCTGAGACTTGGGCAGGAGGACCAAGAGGGTGCCAGTGAGTGCTGGCCTTGAGGATCCTCCCGTTCGCCGTTTTGGCTGAATTGCCCCAGGAGACAGACAAAAGAATTGCCCAGAAATAGAGATGCAGGGCCCCAACTGGTCTTGGAAGTGTGCTGCTGAGTCTGGAAGCTTATGAGGATTGCCCTGTGTTGTTGTTGTTATCTACATACTACTAAAAGTCTTGTGTCTGTTTGATACTTTGCAACCTTTAACTGGGCGAAACGGTGCATCGTAGGGCAACAATTTTTGAACCAAGGTACCTCCAATGGGCCAGCTTACAGATTGTGTACAAAATCCGGGACCCATGACGCCTGTGGAATAGAAATTTGGCAAATTTTATAAAACACTTGATGACATAATACAAAATGTCATAAAACATTTCCTGTGGTCAGCTCCTGATGTTTGACTGGGCTACACAGTTCAACTTGGGCTACTTTCAAGGCAGATGCATCTCTGAATGTCTCCCTGAATTTTGTAAAGAACTTTTCCAGCACATTAGAAGCTCTGCCATTGTTGAAGGCATTGAGGAATCTGGTAAGGAAATATCACTGAAACGATGACCCAACGGGTCACGAGTTGTCCAGTTATTCTTATATTCTGGCTCTGAGACGGGTGAGAATACAGGGCAGATCAGGTGGCCCGGCAGCAGGTCGGGCTCAGTGGCTGCATTTATTTGAAGCGTTCCCCTCTGTGCCTTCCTTAGCCAAAAAGGTCTCCCTGGTGGTTTGTAAATCTCTTTCCTCAGGGGGGAGGGAAGAGGGGCGGAAAGACCAGCTCTGGCAGCAGTTTTTAGGTTAAGGATGAAAAACTGGGGTGGCAACCCTCTAGGTCACAAGAAGGAATTGTTCCTTGCCAACCTGGTGCCCACGGAGAGTACCCGAAACAGGCGATCCCTCGGCAGAAGGAAGGGAGGGATGAGCGTTTTAAGCCTGCGTTTTTCTCCCACCCTGGACTATTCAACCAAAATCAAATTCTCAGTTCAGCAGCATTCGAGTCTCCTATTGTGTAGTTTTGACCGCATAAAGAAGCTTGGCTGCCGTTGCATATTCCTTTGTTTTATGCTGCGCTCGAGGAAGGGCGAGGAGAAATACAGAGAAGCCAGAACCTCTGGCTTCTGGAAGTCTCTCTCTCTCCCCTCCCCTTGATCTTCCAAATCGGGTAGCATTCGTCGCTTCATTTTGTATATGAATGTTTAAAAAGCTGGTGCCACTGTTCCTCAGTATCCACGGCAGCTTAGCAGAAACAGTAAGGGCCGGAATCTGGCTTTTCTCTCCCCATTTAAGAAGAAGGTGGCACTTCTGATAAGCTGAATTCTGCCTCAGGGCTACAGCAGGCGGCCAGCCTGGATCGAATGTTGCTCCACCGCTGTAGCCAACTGCTGATGTTTATCTTCCTTCAGTCCAAATGGTTCCCTGAGCAAACCATTGTTTGTCACCCAGAGGCCTGGCCCTAAAGGCAGCGATTCAGGAGAGGAAGGAAAGAATTGGACAGACTCCCCCATCTTTCCCAAGTAGGCCGAGCAACATGGGCAGCTGGATTGAAAGACAAGAGGGCTTTCCGTGGAAACGGCCCATGCTTCTTGCCAGCTTTCCCCCTCGCTATTAGAGCAACGGCAGCAGTGAAACTGAATCTCTGCGATAACCTCCTTGGCCCAAAATGTTCCCTCCAAGGCTCCAGGTTTGTGGTGCTAACTTGCTGGAGAAAACAGTCCCATTTTGTTTTGTTTCTCTTCCTCTGGAAAGGAAGGGTGGACATGACTAGAAACATCCAGCCTGCCTGTAGGTGACCCAGTGCGTCCAATGTGGAGGCTGTTCGTGCTACCAGTTCGTGCCTCTTGTCCCCATCTTTTTTTCCCATAACAGCCGTAGGGATCAAAGGGAGCTAGCCGTGGGAAAAGACAGAAGGGGAGCAAATTATTTGGGGCCCATAAAAATGGGTCTTGGGGCTGCCTCCTGAAGCCACCACCGTATTTGTTAAAAAATGAGGATCGGAGTGTCTAAAAACCTTTCTTACTCTTCAGTGGTGGCTCAGCCTGGCTTGTTTTGTGCTTGACGCCGAGCGTGCTGTCCTGTCTTTGGTTTTCCCCGAACACGTTGTGTGATGGCTTGTCGATTGTGGCTTCCTTGAGAAACCGTAACTAAGCAAACCACAGCTTAACGTGTTCTGCGTGCCAAATCTGAACGTGTGTGCCCTCCCCGGAGAAACATTATGGCTTGCAAAGGATGGCAGGAGAAATACTAACACCTTCAGTCAAGCTCGCTTGCTGCGATCAGTCAACCAGATTGCTTGTCTAAAACGCCGTATCTCAGCCAACCAACACACTGAAGAGCCGCTTTCTCTGCCAGCCTAAACAACAGATGATGTTGCCTGGCTTTTGGCAGTCTGGAAGAGATGGGGGGGGGGGGGGGGCTTTAAGGGGCCTGGCTTGATTTTCCTGAGGTCTGGACTTGCACAACTTTCCTGGATCCCTAGCAGCTTGGGCAAAGATCCCAGCCTCGAGAAAAGCTCAGGGTGGCCACAGTTGATCGCAGGACCAAAATAAACCAGAGCTGAGCTGAGATTTGCAAGACTCCTAGCTGGGTTCAAGATCACAAGCTGGTTTGTGAAGCCTGGCCTGGCTCAGTCCGTATTGCAGGGGGAGGAGAAAGGAGGCTCTGCCAGCATCTGTCGAGATCTGATTTGATTGGGGGGTTGGAGAAGCTTCGTCCTGGCTTGAGATTTGCTAGTCTTTGTTACTGTGTGAACTTGGCTCCTGGGAGGCCTTGCTAACCCATTTGGGTGAGCTGCAAGCTAAACCCTTCCTAAACTCATTGGGGCTGGGGCCAAAAGGTGAGCAAGACCAAAGCAAAAAAGCAATTTAGGCGAATTAAATCCCCTTGACAGTTGTACTTTTAACATTTCCCTTTCTTTCTACATATTGCTGTAGGGTTGGTCCTTTTGCTTCCCCATGGCCTGCCCTGTCAACTCTGCCTCTGCAGCTGTTCTCATGTTCCTCTTCTCCTTTCCCCTCCCTTCTTTTGTGCAGTTTTGATAAATAGTTAAACGTGGAAATCTCTTGCAAACTGGAGAAGTCAGGGAGCGTTGGTGGGCCAGCATTGCGGGCTTTGGGATGAGTTTGCTGTGGGGTGACGTGGTCTTGCACCTTCTGTGTCATGAAACCTGCAAAGGGTCAGCTAGAGAAAGTCCCAGTCTCTCTGGAGTTATGTGGTTGGCCCTCCAGGTGTGCCGGATGCCCAGAATCCTTAGACAACGTGGGAGCCAATAGCCATCCTGCCTAGGAATCCTGGGAGTTGAACTGGCCCTGGGTGTTAAGGAAAGCTGGACTAGCCAAGCTTCCAATTTGCGCCGAGCATGCATCTTTTAACGTTTGTTGATCAGCTGCTGAGGAGTCAGAAGACCCCTGGCTCTGCGAACACCTTTATTTCTTACTTTTATACTCCACTTTTCCTCCAGGAGCAACATGATTCTCTTTCTCTGCGGGAAAGAAATCAGGAATCTGGCAGCACCTTTTCCGACTCACAAATGTCATTCAGAAGCATCAGCTTTCGTGAGCCGCCCCTCACTTCATCAGATGCAACACGCTCACGACAGCTGATGCCTTCGGATGAAATTTGTGAGTCAGGAAAGGTGAACAGGTGCGAGGGAGGCATCCTGCCTCTGCATCCGAAAAAGCACCAGGAAACGGACTTGAGCTTGGCCGCTCGGCTTGCCTGAATTTCAGTGTCTCCTTTGAAAGTAGAGGACTCGCCGGGGTTCTTGCTTTGGCATCTGAGCTCGTAGATTCACGTTCCACAAAGTCCCACTTTCTAGCTAAGGCTGCTAGGAGGGAAGCCCGGCACACTCCCCCCCCCTTTTCATTCTCACGACAACCCTGTGAGGGAGGTTATCTGTGGAAGAACAGCTGTGCCTGTGTGGTACGGGAGGGTGCTGTCATGCACACTCAGCTCGCGGGTAGGAGCACACCTGGCCCTGCTGACTCTCACAGTGATGGCTGAATTGCAAAATACGGGGGCCGATTTGGGACTGGCCTCTGGGTCTAGGACAGAGGGCCGAGAAAGGCCCGCAGATTTGATCAGGGAGGGGCACATAGACCCTTCTTCCCTTTCCCCCCATCCCCAGCAGAATCACACCCACCGCTGGAGCCGGATGCACAGAAGGCGGGGCGGGCAGCGGGATACTTTGCTTGTAGCCTGCATTTTGCTAGCCTCATTACATTTGCATTTCAAATTTCTATTTGAATCCTGCTTCGGGATTTTTTTCTAATGGTAACCAACACTATAAAGAACCTGACCAGCCAGAATACAATAAAGCTAATTCAAAACAAAACAAAACAGGTACCTGTTTCGAGGCCCTCTGATTTATTGGTTATATTACTCAGGAAGCTGGAAAATGGGCCAGACCGGTCGCCATCCCAAAGGAGTGTTGGGCCCCTCCCTCTTCCTGCCTCCAAAACTCTGCACTGGTTTGGTGAGATCTGGGTCACACCGCACGAAATTTCCTGCGGGCCTGATGTTCTGAAAAATCCCTGCAGCTGGCAGCTCCCTCCCCTTGGAACAGAATAAACAATACATTATTTTTTATTGCAGGCGCTATTTTTATCTCTCTCAGATTTTAGGCAGCCTGCCTCCCAGGCTGGATCCAAGCCTTCCTGCGTGCGGAGGGGGTGCTGAGCATGGCCTCCTGTCTGTCCCACCGCCCCTCCCCAATTCCCGCTTCTGAGCGATGGGGTCAGTGCAACCGAAGAGGGGGCATGCTTTGCCCAGTTGTCCCGGGCCTGAGGTTGACGGCTATAACAGAACAGCAAGTCCGTCCCCTAAGCTGAGCCGTCCGAAGGCAGTAATTGGCCTTCCTCGCTGGTTGTGACTGCCGAGGCTTTAAGCAGGCGGCACCGTGCACTTCTCAGATGGACTCTGTAAAACGCTGCCAAGGCCTTTCTCTGTCTAATTGAATCTGCTGCCTGCCCCTCCTTCAATTCCCCCCAGCTCAGCTAGCCTTGGAATGTCTGGCATCGTTCATCCAAATGGCCCACTTGAAGTGGCTGGCAGGGGCATCTGCCCACTACTAATTTGCAAATAGAGAGCCCGTTTGGTCTGGTGGTGAAGGCACCAGGCTAGAAACCGGGAGACCGGGAGTTCTAATCCCGCCTGAGGCACGAAGCCGGCTGGGTGACCCTGGGCCAGTCGCCCTCTCTCCGCCCCAGGAAGCAGGCAATGGCAAACCACTTCCGAAAAACCTGCCGAGAAAACTGCAGGGACCTGTCCAGGCAGTCTCCGAGAATTGGGCACGATTGAGCGGATTTTTTTTTAAAATTGCAAATAGACGGTGATGCTGTAACTCCGGCCTGGGGGTCTCTGGGTCTCACACGGTGTCTCTCGGTTTAGGCGTCTCATGAACCGTCTCGAGGACATGCGCCGCAACATGGCGGGTGACGGAGTGGACCGCTGCATCTTGTGCGGAGAGCAGCTGGGTCACCTGGGCTCTGCCCGCGTGGTGTGCGAAGACTGCAAAAAGGTGAGGAGGGCTCTCTCTGCTGCGGCCTTTCTGGCCCGCCTGCGCAGGCTGCATCGGGAGCCGGAAGGGGCCTTATTTCTGCCATCAGCTTCCACGCAGGGACTCTGTTCTTGACAGACAGAGGGAGGGCGGGATTCCTTGTTTTCTGCACTCCCTGCATTTTTTAAAACTTACTTTTCTTAACCCACCTCCTTAATTAAGTCTGAACTGAACGGGAGGCGGCCTCTGCACAGAGCAAGGCGGGTGGCGTCTTTGCCGCATACGTGACCGGTGAAACTCTCACCTGGACGCGCCACCTGGGGAGCACCGTGCCTTTCCCAGCGCAGCCTGCAGTGGGGATGGGGAGGTAGGACTCTGTTCAGGACAGCCACAGTCTTCAGATCCTTCTGTTCCCTTGCAGAACGTTTGCACCCAATGCGGCATCCAGACCACCAACAACCGCCCCCACTCCATCTGGCTGTGCAAGATTTGCATCGAACAAAGAGAGGTCAGTCTTGCAGTTTACATGCCCCCAGCCCCTCTAAGCTGGGCGCAGGTTTTCTGCCTTTTGGGAAAGTTGGGAATCTGCGCCCTTTTGGATGTGAAGCAGGAGCTGAGCTACGGAGGACAGCCTGCTGCTTCCTCCGGTCTTCCTCCTCTAATCCAGCAGCGGGCACCCCCTTCCAGGACGTAGGCTGCCCTTAAACTAGGGGGGCCTGGAGGAGGGGACCAGAGGGAAAATACCTCCTTGCAGACCATACGAGGAACCGAAGCTTTGTACAAGCATCCAAGGCTAGCAAAGCCACATTTGAAGGGCAGCAGAGGGGAGGGATCCAGGGGTACAAAAGTCCTTTGAGGCCCCGGAAGCGGCCCGCACAAGCCGAGGGTCGTCCCCGCCGCCTCCTCGCGTGCCATGGATCCCTCCCTCTCCTCTCTCCTCTCGGCTCTCCAGGTATGGAAGCGCTCCGGCGCCTGGTTCTTCAAGGGCTTGCCCAAGCAAACAATCCCCCAGCCGATGCCCATTTGCAAGGAAAAGCCCCAGCCGGACCCCGGCAGACCAGCTCCGCCCGCGCAGGAGCCGGCACCGTTCTCTCGCCAGCAGACCCACGGTGAGCCCCGACAGTTTGGCAGCAGGACTTTGGACGGATTGCGGCGGACGGGAACACACGCACAGCATAATCTACACGTCTCACGCTTCCCCCCCCCCCCGAAACAGTCTCCGCCTTTAAGGAATGGGCAGCGTAAGCTGCACCAAAAGAAAGAAAAGAGTAGAGAAGAGAGATTATTTTTATTTGGAAGAGGTCTGGTCTGGGTGGTTGGTCGGTGAGCATGGTAGCAACTTGCACATCAAATCTTGGCGGGTGAAGCAGTTGCTGCCTTCTACTGAACCTGCAGGCTTTTTTTAAAGGTCTGGGTACCTTTTTAGCCATTAAGAGAGAGTTTTGGACTGAGAGGCAGAAGGCTAAGATAAGAGTGCAGCCAGAAGCCATACACCCTGGCATCAAATCTCCTTCGCTGTTCCAGGCTGGAGAAGAACTTTCAGAAGAAATGGGGCTCAGCTTTGTCACGAGGAGCTAAACAAAGCCATCAACCCCACAAGCCGAGTGCCACCGATGGGAGGCTGGCAAATAGATCACGGGGGAGGGGGCGCTCAGATACCAGTGTGGTCTTTGGAAGCCAATTTCGGCATCCCATAATAATGCCTTGGTTGCAGAAGAGCTCAGAGGGCAGCCTCTATCCTCCTCTATTCTGTAGCATCTTTTTGGCATCCCTAGAGTCACCTTGACTGAAGCGGTTGATAAATTCACACAAATAAAAGAAAAAGCAACCAATAATCACCCGTCCATTTCCTGCTTCAGTGACCCGATCTCCTTTTTCTCCCCAAGACCAAGCCGCAGCTGCTCCGTCTGCCGAACAAGGGCTTCACGGTAAGAAGCAGAAGCTCTCCTGCTGGGGTTGATTCTGTCCCTTGCCTCTGAATCCTCTCGGGGGATTAAATTTTTGGACCGGTTTTGGGGAGTTCCAGCCTGAAACCCCCCCCCCGTCCTCCCCAAACGGTTTTGCGCCTCTGGGTATCTGCCTGGCCTGGCCTCGGGTGCCCCCTCGTCAGTCAAGGCTGCAGTTGTCAGCTGCTCATCCGGAGGAGCTAATCTTGAGTGATTGTGCCATTATTAAAATCTGAATTACTCTGTCAATTGCCTGGAATTGCCAGCCTCCCCCCACCAACGCCAGGCTGGCTCCGCTGATTTGACTCTGTCAGAACACTCATTAGCTCGCTCCCTGGAACAGCTGATCCAGGCAGCCAAGTTGGGGAGCGGTGGGGGGGGAGAGTTAAGCTTCCATTTCCTTGGGAAAAAAATAGAAGAAAAACCCTCTTTTCCATCCCAATCAGGAGGGGAGAGCCTTGGCTGAAAATCAGAATCTGTTGCAAGACGTTTATGGGATAAGATCGAAGGAAAAAGGGGCCGGGAGGAGGGGGGCCTTCCCTCTGTGCTGCAATGTTTTGTCTGTATTGTTTTTAGCAGGGCTGGGCAGTGGTATCCCTGGGGAGGTCAGAAAAGTCAAGATGGTGGCCACGACCATGAAAAGCCCTGCTCTTTTTTACAGCATCACACCCCTGGTCGTCCCTGTCCCCAACTGATTCAAGCGAGCAACTGCAGAAAACTGCTGGGCTACAGGGAGCTTTGTAGCCGTTTCATTTTTTTTTTTCTCTCTCGTTCTTTTTCGTGGTGCCCCCAGGTGCTGAGCCGGCAGCGTCCGCTTCCAACCAGGGAAACTTCCCCCCGCTTCACCGCAAAGCTTCCCAGGCCAGAATGGCCCCGAGTGGCAGCGAATACCCCAGAGAGGCCCGGCCAAGCCAGGATCACCCTGCTGAAAGTGAAGTCAGCCGAAGCCCAGGAGGTAAGCGGGCAGGCAACGGAAAGCGAACGGGTGTGTGTAAGAATGCACAAGTGCAGTGTGTGTGAAAGCCCAGCTGTCTGAGAGAGGGAGAGGAGGTAAACGATGAAAAACCTCTTGGAAGCCGGGACGGGAGGTTCCCTGTTACAGCCCTCCATGACCTCATGTTCTGGCATCTGGCTTGATCGGGTGGGTGGGTGTCCCCATCAGGGGTGGCGAGTCATAAAAGGAATGCATGCCCTGCATTTCTGGTGCCCCTCATTTTGCGAAGGGTTTCCAGGAGAGATCCAGCCTTGTCCATTGTCTTCATGAACTCCAGCAATGGGCAGCTGATACAGAAGAAGGGTCCTGGAGGGGTTTCTTTCGGCTCGAGAGGGCCAGAAGCCAGAATGTTCCAACTGCCCTTCCTCGCCTTCTCCATCCTCTTGGTGGATCTGCCGTTAGCAGATTCATTGGGTCCTTTCGGCTGGACCTGTTCCGTTCCATTCTCTCTTTCATCTTCTTCCTTCCTAGGGGTCAAGCGAGCCAACTCGATCCAAGCGGCTGGCGCAAGAGGCCCTGCTCTGCCTCCTCACCCGAGTCCCTCTGCCCAGGGGGCAGGACAAGGTCCAGTACGGCGGCCAGGGTGGCGTCACGCTGGGTGCCGAATGCTCAGAGTGGCCCCCGTGGGGAAGGGGTGGAGAAGTTGGGCCGTGAGGTTCCAGCCCATCCCCAGCTTTGCACCAGTCACGTGCCCTCAGCCCAGCCCGCCTCACAAGGAACATCGTGTCCGGATCGATCTTCCGCCTGCCGTGACTTCTGTCCGATCTGTTGCTTTCCTGACGTGGCCCATCTCAAACCGTGGGGGGTGGGAGCGGATGGCGCACAGGCGGGTTTCCGAAGAAAATTCCTCCTGTCGGTGTCTAGCTCACCAGCTGTCCTCTGGCAATTCTCTGCAGCTTTTTTGTTTTCCCTTGCACAGGCTCGCTTTCTGGGGGCCCCTCCCGGGTGGACCCCGGCTTCTCTGTTTCGGCTGGAGCGTCCAGGGACGAGAGGGCAGGCTCTGGGTACCCCATGGCCACGGCGGGAGCAGAACGGCTCCCACGGCAGGTGGCTCCCTATGGCCAAGCCGTGGCTCCGCCCGCAGCCCCCGCCCCCGCCCGCCCGCCTCCTCCAGAGGAGGAAGAGGAGGAGGCCAACAGCTACGACTCGGATGAGACAAGTAGGTCCCTGTCCCTGGCTCAGCCCATTCGACCCTCCCTCTCCAGAGGCTGGGTCCCCAAGAAGCCAGGAGGGATCTTGCAGAGGCCTCCAGGATCTGGTGGGACAGGAACCGTGGGCAGACCCTGGTGGGAAAACCTGCACAGCCTCTAGAAGGAGCAGATGTGGTCGGCGTTGGCTGGCCCTTCTCCCCTTCCTCTTTTCTCCACAGTCAGCTCCCCCGGGGCGATGGAGGAGAAGTCGGTTCTCTCTGAATTCTGCAAATTTACCCGGTTCTGGGTTGTGGCCAGGGGCAGGCCTTCCGCAGAGAACGCCGGCCTTGGCGGACCTTTGCACGGCCCTCCTCCCCGCCCCACCCCCGGGAAAAGCCTCCCCGGAAAAGTCCCATTAATAGGCAAAAGTCCATAGGAAACGTTACATATATTAGTAAAACGATGCATGAAAATGAAGGCAAGGGTAAAATCCACCAGAAAACATTTATATTTATGTGCGTGGAAATTTTCCTTGCAATTCTTGGGCCTGACAGATTCACCTGCCTTTACTTGTTCTTCTGCCCTTTGCTGCTACCCAAACACCCGGCCGCTTCTCAGCCCCATCCCTTCCTCTCTTTAACCAAGCACCGTTCTCATGTTTTCAAGCTTCTCTTGGCAACCTTGAGGACCAGTAGCTTACTTTTCAGACACGAATGTGGCTCGGCCTGAGAATCTGACATTTCCTGGTTTTGTGACCAAGTCCAAGGACCCTTTCTCCATCTCCGTTCGCACTATTATATTCCTGAAATGTGTTCGGTTTACCTTGGCCTGCGAACAAGGTCTTTTTTAGATGCTGGCGGCGGTGATCCTTGGAGGTTCAGCTTGGCTTCCCGGGATCTACTAAGTGCTTTTTGTAACTGCTAAATAAATAATGGGGGAGGCACTGATTGAGCGAGTCCATTTCTCATCCTCTTTCTCCAACTTGTGGAAGAGAACAACCTTCCCGCCTCCCTCCCAGACAGCCCGCTTTGTGCTGGAAGCTTTGAATTATTCATCTGGGAGGGCAGAACCCAGCGGCCTCCTCATGCTGCTGGAGCCTTTAACACTTTTGCGGAGGGAGACCTTGGGAGGAGAGATCAGCACTGGAGTTCAGAGGCAGAGGCAGCCTGTTCGGAGTTGACCTGCCGAAAGATATGCTTCTCCCCAGGATCCATCTAACAAGACCCTCTCTCACTCGGCCCCTCCATCCTCCAGCCCAACTGCAGGGGCTCCTTCACCCTCGCCTTTTCCCTTTCTTCCCCAGAGCGACCTCAAATTATGACTCTTTGGGCTGGTGAGCTGCTGCCCACATGTGCCCATCCCATCTCTGCCCTCACAAACGGGCATGCCCTGTGGCCTCTTGATAACGTACCGAGATCTGTCCCTTTAAAAACAAGGACTGCTTTCTTCTGCCCTCCTCTTCCCTCTTTCCTTGCGTGTCTTGCCTTTTATAATGTAAGCTGAGGGCAGGGTTTTCCTCACTGCCGATATTTTCAAACTGCTTGGGGTGTCCTTTGGGTTGAACAGGGAACCCAAGTCACCCTTCTCTCCTTTCTCGCAGCTACACTGGGGGCGTTAGATTTCAGCCTCTTGTATGACCAGGAGAACAGCTCTTTGCAATGCACCATCATTAAGGCCAAGGTACGTCTCCATTTTCCCCATCAAGCCCTGTGCTTTGAGGCGGAGGTCAAGTCAGAGATTTGCGAAGTCTGTGCATCCAAAGAGATGTGACAGTTGGGACACGGTGCATTTTAAAACGTGGGTTTAATGACGTTTTATTCATTTATATTTTGAGGGTCAGTCAGTGGCAGAAAGGTGGGACAGCATTCCAGTTAAAAAAAATCATATTGTTCTACCTTGGGGTCCGTCCAATTACCTTCTCCCGTGACAGCCATGGTTGTATCCAGGAAACCCTGGATGTAACTATTCTCTGAAGGTTGGGCCAGCTTAGCTGGATTGGAGGGGCAGCTAAAGACCACCCACTCTTTGGAACTTCCCCCCCCCCCCCCAGTAGAGATCCAATCAGCCTCATGCCTCCTTGTCTCCCAAGTTCCATCTTGCGCAGGAAGAGGACGTTCAGTGATTTTGGTGGTGTTTATTTCTTTGATTTTTAAATGTTTGTATGTGTTTGGGGCTTCCTGGGGTATTTTTTATATGATTAGAGCAGGGTTTCTCAACCTTAGCAACTTTAAGATGTGTGGACTTCAACTCCCAGAATTCTCCAGCCAACCCATGCTGGCTGGGGAATTCTGGGAGTTGAAGTCCACCCATCTTAAAGTTGCTAAGGTTGAGAAACCCTGGTTTAGAGCCTGAGGGAACTGGTGGCAGGGGAGCAAATAAACAAACAAATAAATAACCCAGTCTGCCCCCTGCTTCCTCCTCTTCTGTCTGAGAAGTTTGTTGACCTCTGCAGAATCTTTTTCTACCAGGGCTTGAAGCCAATGGACTCCAACGGGCTGGCGGACCCCTACGTGAAGCTGCACCTGTTGCCGGGGGCCAGTAAGGTAACTGGGTAATCTGGGGGTTCTTAGGGTCCAGCACGGCTCAGTTCAGTCCCTGTTAAAGGGGACGGCCAGGTGCTAGGAATGTGTTCCCTGTTCGCGTTCTGGATTCAAGAGAGAGAGGCCAGTTTTCATTTTCCTCCGTTTCTGCCAGTCCAACAAGCTGAGGACCAAGACACTGAGGAACACACGGAACCCCGTATGGAACGAAACCCTGGTGTACCATGGCATCACCCACGAGGACATGCAGAGGAAGACCTTAAGGCGAGTGAAAGGGCGGGAGCTCTGAGTTTGAACTCCACAGCATCGATCCAACCCTGACCAGGCTCCACCAAATCATCTGCAGGCCGGTCAGAGCAGCGTTTTTTAAACTGGGTGACTTTCAGAGGGGTGGACTTCAACTCCCAGAATTCCCCAGCCGGAAGAACACTGGGTTAGAGTGTTTTCAGAACCCGCAGGACCTTCTCTCTGCGTTTGCACACCGGTTTCGGGGGAAGCGAGATCCCGGCTCAGCACAGCTTTCCTCCTGAGGGACCTGCAGCAGGCGGACGGGTTTGGGTATGTTGACGCTTGGTTCCCCTTTCCAGGATCTCTGTGTGTGATGAAGACAAATTTGGCCACAACGAGTTCATTGGGGAGACGAGGGTGGCCCTGAAGAAGCTGAAAACGAACCAGAAGAAGAACTTCAACATTTGCCTAGAGAGAGTAATCCCAGTGCGTATGTCCGTCTCGGCCTGGTTGGCCGGCACGTCTTGTCCGTGTCTTGTGTTGTACAAGAAATGGGTGGGAGGGGGAGGCGGAGGGGGATGCCAAATGCGGGAGGTCTGGGAAATCCGAGGAAGGGGACATGTGGCCGGCTTGCCTGTTTACTTACTTATTTATTTATTTATCTAACAAACGTGCGTGGCCGCCTATCTACCAGGAGGAGCCTTGGGCAGTGAACAGGAGTAAAAACACAATACAGTCAAAGCAAAAAAATCACCCGCCATTTAAAACAAAAAGCGACATTGAGGCCCTGATAAAAGATAACAATTCAATTGGGGGTACGGAGGTTCTGTCTTACGAGCAGCCCAAAGTCGCTCTCTGGGTGATGCCGTTTCTCCTCTGCTCCTCCCAGATGAAGCGCGCAGGAACCACCAGCTCGTCACGAGGAATGGCGTTATATGAAGACGAAGTAAGATCCAGTCTGGCTTTCCAAGCCAGCAGATCCCACTTTTTAGAGACTGGGATCCCAACTCTCCAGTGGCATAAGAATCATAGTTTTAAACAGGGCCCGGAAAAGGCAAGAGGGTGAAGTGAATTTATGGTTCTAGGCTCCCTGCTCTTTTCTAGGCCCCTGGACTATTCCCCTTGCAGCCCGGGGCACAATCTGGGCTCGCTCACTAGGAGAAAGGGAGATTCGGAGTCTCTCCTGGCATCTTAAATTTCTTGGTGCCCTGCGCCCCCCTGTGGCCTGATGGATCCTTTGCTGCATGCCAGTCTTCCTCCACTGGCCCATTTACCCTTGCCTCCGAGTCGCTGAGTGGGGCTCTGATGGCAGCCATCACTTTTACAGCGATGGCAGCCATCACGTTTACAGCGTTTCATAAGTAGGGTATTCCATTAAGTGGCTCTTAAATGGCTGGCTCTGCCCTGCCCTGGCACTGGTGAGGGGGGATGATTTCTGTGGAGCTGGAAAGTGGGGAGGAGCTTCCTCCAATGCACAAGTACTTTCCCCCGCCCCCTTTCTGTTTCCCGCAGATGGACCAAGGAGGAGAGGTGGAGGAACGAGGGAAGATCCTGGTCTCACTCATGTACAGCACTCAGAAGGGGGGCCTGATCGTCGGCATCGTGCGCTGCGTCCACTTAGCGGCCATGGACGCTAATGGCTACTCGGACCCCTTCGTCAAAATGTAGGTCGCCTTGTGCTGCCCCGGCGGACGAGCGGAAAGCCCCCCTCGGTCTCGAGTTGGATGAAGCTCGGCCGTTCAACCCAGCTCAGGGAAGACACACCGTTTTTATTGGGGGCTCGTAATCTTGGCTTAGGGGGCACAGAGGGGCAATCTGTTCCATGCTGGGCGGGTCCAGGCGTTGCAGAGGAGACGTCTGGGTGGGGGCCCACCCAATTCCTGCTGCCAGTCCTGCCCCCGTGCCAGCCAAGCTCCGAAAGGGGACAGAAACTGATTGGGGACCGAGAAGAAGTTGATTGTGGGGCAGAAGCAGTAGAAACAGGGAAGGTCATCCCCTTGCCCCATTCCCTGAAAGTGCCCTTTGCCACCTCCCTGGGGAATCCATCTTTGCTGACCGCGGCCTTCTCCACTCGAAGCCTTGGACTCGCACTCCATCCTTCCCAGCTGCGATTATGCCCTCTGGAGCTCCTGGGAGTTGCAGTCATACATCAGCGGGCACCAATATTGGCATGATAACCATTTATTCCATAGATCTTTTCCTCGAGGGTTCCTACATGTTTTTTCCCTTGGTCTGCAGCCCCCAGAGCCCCCTCCCCACGCCGCCCATGATTTCTCGTGGCTGGATTTTGATTTTGCTTGCTTCGTTCCTTTCTGCCTTCAACTTGCCCTCCAAAAAAGACCTTTTCATCTTTCCCTTTTCGTAGTTTCTTAAAACCTGACATGGGGAAAAAGGCCAAGCAGAAGACGCAGATTAAGAAGAAGACGCTGAACCCGGAATTTAACGAGGTGAGGCAAGAGCCCGGCCGGGGTTTCTTGTGCCCCGCCGAAGTTTTTCCGGACCTCGATGTCCCAGCCAGCCTGTTCCCGAAGAGGAAATCTGTTTCCCTTTTTCTGTTTGCCGCCCAGCGTCGCTGCTTTTAGATGGGTGGTGGTGTAAATTGCTTAAAAATACATTTTTAAAGCGCCCTCCCCCTTTGTTGTTGTTGTTGTTGTTCTGCTCCTGGAAGTTCTTTTCCACCTCTTGGTCTTTCGGATAGGAATTTTTCTACGATATTAAACACAGCGACCTGGCCAAGAAGTCTCTGGATATATCTGTCTGGGATTACGACATTGGGAAATCCAACGACTACATTGGTGAGTGGCTCCGTCGAGGAGGATCGAAACGCATCCGGGGGAGCCCGTCTGCTTGCTTCCATGCGGGATTACAGGAAGGCTGTTCATTCCGTGCATCTGTATTGTGGAGGAGGGGGGCTGGTGGGGTTGTACCGTGGAGGACTTGCCCTCATTTTCAGATTTCGCCTTCAAGGGGCCCTTTTGATCGTCCCTTTCGCCCAACTCAGGCAGAAGGCCTGGGGGAGGGGCCGCCTGGGGGCCAGCTGCGAGGCGACCCAGTCCAGGCGCAGTCGGTCCCTCTTGCAGCGGGTGCTGCCCGCCCTCTTCGCTCTTTCGTACCCCCCCCCTCTCTCTCTCTCTCCCTCCCTCCTGCAGGCAGTTGCCAGCTGGGCATCACCGCCAAAGGCGAGCGCTTGAAACATTGGTACGAGTGTCTCAAAAACAAGGACAAGAAGATTGAACGCTGGCACGCCTTACAGAACGAGAACCACGTGGCCAGCGATTAAGGGGGCTGCGCCCCTCCTCCCCCTCCTCCCGCCACCCCCTCGGTCTCCAGCGCATCTCGTCTTCCAACCCACCCGTGCCCCTCTGGCTCCTTGGAAACCCCGTGTGGGTTCCCTCCCCCGCAGGAGCAGCGCTCTTCCCCCCCCCGCCCGCCCCCCCAGCCCAGGGCCATCCCGGCCCTCCTTTTGGCTTCGTCGTGATCGTAACCTGTTCCTCCTACGATGGGTGCTTTGAGGTTTTCCAGCAATAGCCCGGCACGGAGCACCCTAAGTTTGGCTCTGCTTCTCGGCAGCTAAATGACCTCCCCCGCCCTTGCCGATGCCGTCTTGATTCCCCCCCGCATCGGCTGAAGGGACCTGTTCTCCAAGTGCCCTTGAAACTCCGGCCTTCCTCCCTTCCTCCCTTCTCCACCCCAGCATGCAAAAGGCCCCCCTGTCCCCACACGGCCGTTTCTCCTGCGCGTGGCGGACCTGAAACACTCTTTAGCAGGGCTAACGGAAACGCCCGGCTGTGGTCCCCCGGCTGCTTCGAGGACAGAAGCAGCGGATTAAAAGAAGAGAAGCCGGTGGCAGCACCGTTGGAGGCAGCCTGAGCCTTTCAAAGCCAGCGCCGTTCTTGTAACAAGAGGAGGAAGAGACCCGTCCTTTCTCCGGGCATTTTCAGCTTCGCCTTACGCCGCGGTCGTAGAGATTTCTAAGGCCGCCACGTTTCGTCCCCGAGTGACGCAGTGAAGCCGGTCAGCACAGCTGCATCTTGGGCTGCGGGAAAGGAGGGGGCAGCTCTGCGCTCGGCCACCGAGTGGACCAGAGGGCCCGTTCAGAACCAGGCTGGAGTCTGCCGGGCCCCGAGGAGGGCGTGCTGCTGCGTGAGACCTGACCGTGTCCGCGGGGCCGGTCTGGAACGTTCCCTTGGCCTTGTGCCTGTCGTTTCTGGACTGGAGCAGCGCATCCCTCTGGTCAAAGGGGCTTCTTGAAGGACGGGCAGATGGATCCGCTGGCACGTCCTCCTCCGCCGCTTGCGTTGAACCGCAGAGCCGGCGTTGCTCGTCCAGCGTAGCTCAGCCGGGAGCATCTCTGGCTTTGATTTCTTCTCCGGCTCCCTAAGCAGAAGCAACCTCATCCATCACCTTGGGAATAGAGGCCCCCGGGGGGGGGGGCAGGCAGAGGAGGTGACTGTGTTCCCCAAAGAGGCTGGGGAGACGGGGGGCTCGGGGACAGAAGGGGCTTCCCCAGCTGTTGAGAACCACGAACATTCTCCAGGCCCTGGATTGCGCCCCTTCCCCGCCCTGGAAAGCAGGAGCCCGTCACAGGGAGCAACAGGCAATTCCTTTTGTTCAGCATCTCTCTGAGCTTTGGGGTGTAACAGTGGACAATTTCCTTCCTCTTCTTGCCTTTGCCCAAGACAATCGAATCATCCCAACTGCTTACGCACAAACAACTGCGCCGTCGGTCCTGGTTGGCCGAGCATCCTCTGCAAGGGGGTGCCTCCTCCGAAAGTCCTCGGAGCTCACGGATCCCGTCCTTTGGTCCTTCTTCACCCTCAGAGCAGTTGAAGGAATTTCCTTGTTGAGAAGAAAGCCAGCTGCCACAAGCAGATTCCCAGCGCCTGTCGGGCCCATAACCAGGCAGGTACGCGAGGGAATGGCGCTTGAGGCTTCTGGTACTTTTCGTAGGAAACGCAAAATACCGGGGACGCATGCTTTTTTTCACAGCCATCACCCAACAGCCTCGCAAAGCTGATGGCCCGTTCACGATAGCTTCACATTATACAAGAAATTAAGGATTGGTTAGCATACACGGGACACAGCTCCCCAACCGGATCAGCGAATGTGCCACGAATATCTGTTAGGCGTATCTTAGAATCTGTTTTTCTCTCTCGGCCAGACTTGAAATGGCATTGTCTCGGATCCCCCACCGAATTTTGGAGAGCGGATATTATTATGCGAGGAAGCATCTAATAATAAGAAGTGAGCATGTCACTCCTTGGCAACTGCCATCTCTCTGTCTCAAAACACAGGACGACTCCACTCCACCTACCCCCTGAAGGTGGGTGCTGGTTGAGGCTGGGTAACGTGGAGAAAAGAAAACCCCTTTCCCGGATTGCCCTGCTCCATCCCACGCAGAGAAGTGGTCCTTCTTGAGCAAGTCATTCTGTTTTCTCAAAACCTGTCTTTTTTCAATACTGTTTTGTAAGTACAGTATGAAAGCACCTGTATCAGAAAACTAGAGCAAAACCAGTAGTCTTTTCCTGTCGATTTCAAGACACGTCCCCTTCCTGTCCTCAATAATTGGTGAACGTTTGAAACAACCATGTCCTTCCTTCTCTCTTTGTAATTAAAGCATGCACTTAGAGATCCCGAAGGGTTCACCCCTTCCCCCCTCCACGTCCCCTGCCTTTTTCTCTCTCCCCAGTTGCATTCGGTTAAGCATGCAATGACTTCACCAAGGAAAACAAATGTTTACAACTATTTAACAGGCAACAGGTATCACTAAGAATAGAAGAACCTGTTTGGTCTTCCGCTGCATGCTCTTGTGACCCTCCCGCCCCCTTCTCACGTCCAACCTAATAAAGAGAACAGTAGGGAGAAGCCCTGTCTCCTGGCTGCTTTGTTCGGGTCATCCATTTTCAAGAACGCGCCTCAGGTTGAGCAAAAGGAGAGGGGATCGGAGCCTGCCAAGTTCGCCTCGAAATAATTCAGAGATTATTTAAGCGACTCTGTAGTAAGTTAAATAAATGCAGTTGGAAGGATAATTACAGCTACTTGATCAAAGAGAAACTCTGGCCTTCAAAAGAGATTGGCTTTCAATTGCTTAAATCTCTCCCCCCCCCCAACCCCGCAGTGTCAGCAAGCTTTCTAGGCACCCACCCCGCAATGAAAACCAAAAACTGACATCTTGGAATAATTCAGCCGTCTCCTGGAATTTCAGCACTGTCCCCATTTTCTTCATTTTAGTTGGGGTTTGATGTTGAGGTTCTGCAGCTAGGCCAGGGTCTGGGTGTTGAATGGGCAAAGCCGGAAGTTCTCCAGCTGAGATTTGCAAACGAGCAAAACCGCCACTGAAGCGCTGAACAGGCTGCTGGCCTTCCAGAGGTCTGAGCATCTGGCAGAACTACCGTTGTTCTGAAATGGGGTAAACAGAAGGGGAGCAGAAAATGGGGTCCCCAAGAGTCCAAGACAGCTCACAGCACCTGCCGGCTTTGGAGAGGGGGACGGCACACTTTCTGAGGGTCTGTCCTGAAGAAACATTCTGCAGAAATCAAAAAAACGTCCTACTTTTTGCAGTCAACCAACAACCCCAGGATTTCTTTGGAAGGAAAGAGGACCTTGCTGTGTTTCTCAGAATGTACAGCAGGTGGCAGTAGCAGTCCAGGGATGCTAAGACAAGACCCAACAATCTTGGGTGCAAACAGAGGACAAGCAGGCCTGGGGTGCGGTGGGGTGGGGTGCGGTGGGGAGGGACAGGACTTTTTTTTTTTTTTTGCTGAGATCCTGGCAAGTAGATCTTCCAGATGCCATTGAACACAGTGGCTATCAACTGAATATTGGTATTGATATTGGCTATTGATTGAGAAAGGGGCTTATCCCCTCCTGCCCCCCCCCCTTCAAGGGAATACAGTATTCCTACTGCATTTGACAAGATATATATATTTTTCCTGGCCTCAACCTTGGTTTATTTCACCATGTGAGATTTTATTTTATTATTATTATTTTGATTTGTCTGGCTGTCCATCTCAACCTTAGGGGTTGCAGTGGTATAAAAACCTGGTGAATAAATGTCCGCGCAGGGTAGGGAGCATGAAATAGCACTCCAATAGCCAGCTGGGGGAATTCTGGGAGTTGAAGTCCACACATCTTCAAGTTGCCAAGTTTGAAAAACAGTGGGCTAGACAGAAAGGCTGGTAAAAAGTGGCTGCAGCAAAGCACCAACCGCCCTAACTTTGGGGATAAAGGCAGGAGGGGGAGATGCAGAGCCCCCCCAATCCACAAAAGACCCACCCCTTGCAAAAAGGCCCTGCCCTTGATCGAAAGCAACCCAGAGACTTGAGGCACCTTAAAAGACTGACACACCATTTTGTAATTGTGTGTGGATCACAGTTCCATCGAAAGCTGTCCTCTGCGGAGATAATGCTTCAAGCTTCTCCAGGATATAACCCCCTTGTTGTTTTGCAGTATTTTGACCATGATCCGGGGCCTGGGGTAGTTTTGTCGATGGCGCAATAGTTAGGCAAGTCGCTGTAAATCGCTCCGCTCCCTTCAGAGAATCAATAGCAGGGTATATCTGTGTTTTTAAAAAAGCGTATTTATATTAAAAGATTGGTATGCGGCATAAACAGAAAAATAAGTTATGACCGGCAGGGAGTGTAGCTTGCCGCTGGCCTCGTAAATCTGGGCCTCTGCTATTGACTCCATCTGCATTTTTATAAGCAAAGGTGTTGTAGCTGAAGATGAATGTCAAATGTAATTGGAAAAGTGGGGAGGAGAAGGGAGGAAACAAAGGCTTTGGGGTTACCATGCCTGGAATATTGATCGTGCTTTATGCTGATTTTATTGAAATTAGATCCAGAAGGCAGAGCCCTCCTGCCAGAAAGCGCCTGGTTTTCAGACTGCATTATTTCTTATTTATTAGACAGCTATCCCACCGTTTCCTCAGGAGTTCAAGGTAGCTGCCATGCAGCGATCCCTCCTTCCCCTCACCCCCAAACAACGGCCTTGTGGTGTAGGCTGGGCTGAGATTAAATAACAGGCCCGAAGTCGCTCGGTGGGTTTCTGGCTGCAGATGGATTTGAACCTGGAACTCCCCTGTTTTACTCCAGATACCTTGGCCCCTAGATGTAGAGAGAGATTAAGGCTTGCCCTGAACAGGATTCTTTCTGCGGTATTGGTGCATTCATGGAGAAGTGAACTCACAAAGAACTCTTTTCTGAACCCTGAAGGTTGGTGAGCAGGAGGTCGCGAAGCATTCTTGGGTGGGCCGTTTATTTCAGAAAGACCACAAGGGAAGGCAAAAATAAGGTGGGTCCTTGCCAAAGACCAGGACCACTTTATTTAATATTGCTCAACGTGTAAGGAACTTTGCTGCAAGATAAGTGGGCCCTGCACCTAACCAGGGAAACACTTTGTGTTTTATTACAGCAATTATTCCAGAACTGAAAAGAGGCTTTTGTAGGCAGACTAAACGCCAGAATCTCCTCTCTCGAATAATAGGGCAGATATTTTCCTAGGATCTGAAAATGTGTGGCATTAGGAGTGAGATAAAACTATAAGTAGCAGGGTGTCCACAGGGAGGGGGTCAAAAAAGTCAAAATGGCGGCCACAACTCTGCAATCAAAGCCCCGCCCCCTTTTTAACGTGCACAACACACACAAAGAGAGGTGGGTCTTGATTGCATGGTTGTGGCTGCCGTGATGATTTTTTTGACCCCCTGATAAGTAGATTTGTGGTGTTAGCAGTGGGATAAAAATATGAGCTATTATACAAATAGCAATGGCTAGGTTCACACAATAAGCTAGCTCAGATGCCAGAGGGAATGTAACTTTCTGGTTTACATGCTGGATTTCTAGGTACAGGAACTTTTTCCAAGGGAACGCTAAACTGTCCCACCTACAGAGTCCCATAGATACCGAAATTACATATGTGAGGAAGAATTTAATCTTCTGTAACCTTTATGTAAAGGAAGAAAAATAGAATGTATTATTATCCATCAAATATAATAGTCCATTAAACTCTACAGTATATTGTGGATTTAGGTGTAATTCCTTCTTATAACCCAGATGTACTTTGTGAATTGATGATGATAGTTTTATTTTTGCATTTTGTTCTCTGATGACTTTCAAAACAGAAGATGTTAAAAAACATAAAAAATAACATGCATGTTTTGCTCCCTTTAATCAGCAGATACAGCAGCAGTGAAGAAACAGATGGGGGGGCTCCCCTTTAATCCATCATTCCGTAATATTCCTTTTCACAGCACATACGTACCCTTAACTGATGTTGTCAGCGCCCTGATTAACTTTGTTTATCTCTTAATTAGGTTGAGCATCGCCTGTCTCCTGGTTAAGAAGTAATTGTCTGATTAATGCCTCTGCATTTGCATTTTCATTAAGAGCCCCAAATAAGTTTGGCTGCAATTAGCTGCAATGTTACGCACCGATTTGGAGGAACTCTAGAATGACAAGCTTTAAGCCCATTAAGTAATAACTGTAATATCGATTGGTGATAATGGGGCGTGGATGCTAAATACGGGAAGTGGGGACATAAGTCACAGACATGCAAGGTTCCATCCGGTAGGTTTAGATTTAGAATGTGGGGGCTCTGGCAGAGCCAACTCCTCCCCTTTCCTTTTCCCTGGGATCTTCTGAACCATGAGAACTGGATCCCGGAGATCTATCGGTTCCCAAGTAGGGGCAATGCCCCAGTTCAATAATCTCCTTGTCAAGCAAGGCTCTTGCTGAATCAGCACTGGCGGTTGCTCGTGAAAATAGGAGCTTTGTTTACATGCCATGAAGAAAAGCTGCATCCATCAATTTATCCCTGTACGGATTGGGGTCTGGTCTGAATATTTATTTGTTTGTTTGTTTGTTTATTCATTTATTCATTTATTTATTTTCTATCCCACCTTTATTTATTTTTTTATACTATAAGTAACTCAAGGCGGCGAACATACCTTGTACTCCTTCCTCCTCCTATTTTCCCCACAACAACAACCCTGTGAGGTGAGTTGGGCTGAGAGAGAGTGACTGGCCCAAGGTCACACAGCTGGCTTTCAGGCCTAAGGTGGGACTAGAACGCGCAGCCTCCTGGTTTGCCATTGGCTCCTTCCTAGGGCTGAGAGAGAGGGACTGGCCCAAGGTCACCCAGCCGGCTTTCATGCCTGAGGCGGGACTAGAACTCTCAGCCTCCTGGTTTCTAGCCCGTTGCCCTTTTTCTGAAAACCCCAGGAGATCCTTCCAAGCTTCACCTGTACTTTGCTACAGGGTTTCCCAATGTTTAGTAGCAAGAAGCCCAACAGCCACTGCAACGTGCTGAGATTCTAAAAAGTGCATTCGGGCTTAGCGTGGAATGCCGTCATCATGGTTTGTTAAGGCCATTAAAAGGACAAGAAAAGGAAATCCCCCTCAAAAAGGAACACAATAATCCACTCCACCCCTTTTGGAGTTTCCTCCACCCTGTTTCTTGCAGCCATGCCAAGAGAGGGCCGACGAAAATTGGAGCGCTTAGCGACACAGCCAAGGTCTGGCTTGGCCGCTTTCAGCAATCACAGTCTGAGCCCGGGAGTATTTCTCCACCGCGCCTGGATTTTTCCTCCCTCCTGTCCAAAGAAAATAGGCTTCTTTCGCAGCAGATGGGCAGCTCGGGATGTCGTGGTGTAGGCGGCTAGAGCCTGAACAGCAACGGACAGCAGTTTTCTGGCTGATGGAGCTGCGGACAGGGAGGTGCAGCCAATGTCCGTGCCCTGCTGATGCTGAGGCTCCTCACAACTCTTCCACAGCAACGTCGATTTGGAGCAATTCTCCCAGGGGAAGGGGATGATGGAGGACCCGGAACCCGACCACCCGGATGTTGGAGAAGACCAGAGGCAAACACCACGGTCTGGCTCTTTCTAAAGCATCAAGTCTGAGTCGGATCTTGCCTTGGAATTCTGCCCATCTCCCATTGCTAGAAGCCGGCGCTGATGGCTGAGAAAATGGGCACGGTCCTTTGAGCGCGTTATCAGCCAGCCCTCAACTGCCGGTCTCTGAACGCCTGGTTTTGCTCGTTGGGCTGCTGAACGGGTTCTGCGGGGGGCCCTTAATAGATAGATGGAGCTCAGGAGGGGGGAAGCAAGGAGGAAGGGTGCCTCTCCAGGCATGACAGGGTCTCTCCTGCTGCAACCTGGAACGCAAAAGAGATTGCTGTCAAGTTCAGCCACCGGGGCAGATTCAGGACCGAGGACAGCTCCCAAGTCTGGACTCGGACCGAGCCGCTACAGATGCTGCCCTGGCGATTGGCCAGGTGGTGGCAGCCTTGAAGGTTCCCGGTGGGGCAGGTTTGGCTGTCTTCTCCAAGCTTTCGTTCTTCCACCACTTTTGTTGCTCCCTTGGGCCCTTTCTGGGCAAATTGGCCCAAGGGGGATCCTGAATCTACCAGCCTAGCCAGAGGTCAGCTCAGGTGGCCACCAGGTCCCATTTTTACCCATAAAAGTGCTGCCCCCTTTCTGGTGGGTTCTCCATCTACTTATGGTTAGATGGTTCTCCGTCTACTTATTTTGGGGGGCTTGCCAAACAAAGCAGCAATCCTTGGACATCTTCTGTGACTTAAAGTGGCCCACTTTCTAACAATAGTATGGGTTAAGCCCCAGATTTCACCTGAACATTGGCTACTTCAAACACAGGCAAATCTTGTTCAGACTCTACAAGCTTGAGGCCATGAGGAAGCAAACTGGCCCCTGGAGTTGTGCTCCTAGGTTCCAGGAACTTCATCTTCATGGATGCATTTCCTTCGCCCAGCTGAATCCATCTCCTTGCAGGGGGAAAATGGTGGCTGCTAGATGCCTCCCCCTCCCAATTACTAATAGACCAGAATTATGTTCTGCAAGGACTGTCCTGGCTCTGAAATACGGTCCTCTCCACCCAATAAAAATGGCAAGAAGCGCTCTGATGAGCAATTACCTTATTAAATGGCACCCAAGAGTAGCCATAGGTTATTCTCAGGCATTACCAACACGATCCATATTGATGTTGGGCACTGAGTAAAGCCAGTGTGCCTCTGCAGAGGGCACGGGAGGAATGCAGGAACACAGCAGGTCAGCCGCAGCAGTTCCCTTCTCTGACAGAAGCAAATTAATTGATTCTCTCGGGCCAACGGCTGGAGCAGCAATATATCATTGTGTAATCAAGGGGAGTCTGGACAGATAGCCCCTGGGGAAGGAAGAGGTAAAGGCACCATGGTTTCTCAAGGATGCCCCAGGACCTTTCAAACTTGGCAGCTCTTCAGGGGGAACCTGGTGGTGCCATCTAGCATCCTAGCCTCAGCCGGCATCCAAGTTCTCTTGGGTCAGAGCAGAAGTCCTTCCAGTCAGCAGCGCCCTGCAAAATCCTAAGCTCTGTCTGCTGCAGCTCTCCAGTCAGTATGCAGTGATGGGTGGCTTTGAACAGGAGGCTTGATTCCTCGCCAGTGTGGCTCACACTGCTGATAGTACTCTGTGCCATGAACGTCTCTAAGTCGCCCCGCTCCCCTGCTGTATCGCGCCTAGGCCAGCTGCCTCACTGTGGCCCAAGATCCGCCTTTGCCACATGGCCAGTCCTGGCAGGAGGAATGATGGCGAGACAGAAGGGGAGGCCTCCCCAGCACGAAGACCCTGATGGGTCAGGGCTGCTCAGCCAAGCACCCAAGAGCAGAGAAGGAGCAGGTGGGGAGCTCCGAGGATTGATAAAAACGTTTCTCTGGCCAAGGCTGTGGTTTGTGCCCCTCCTTCGCCCAGGCTCCGGGCTCTTGCCTCCTCTTTGCTAAGGACTCCATTGATTTTGAAAAAGGCACGACTCAGCTCTGCCAGATTAAACAGGAAAGGGAGCAGGGGGAAAATGCTAACTCAGAAGCTCTGTGTTGCCCTGAAGGGGCAAGGTTGAGTGAGATATTCTGCACCAGCAGGGGGTTGTTGGTAACCTGCAGCTCATCTAGGATTGGGAGGCAGAAGTGGAGAGAATCATGGCTTGTTTGGCTGTTAAATCTTTTAACACTTTTGCCTCCCCCACCCAAACCTCCCACCGCCCAAACACCGCAGCTCCTGTGTGCTCCTGTTGATAGGGCTGGGGGTGTGAGTTCAGTGCAACCAGAAGGCTTGGGGGTATGTGTGTGGTGGGTGGGAGGAACATCAGGAGGAGGATGGGAATACTTGTCCCACACCTCTGAAGGTAGCAAAATGAGGAAGGCTGCGTCACCAACTTACAGCGGCTCTCCAGAACCACCAGCAGTGATTTTCTTCCTGCAGCGTGTGACGCTTGTGCCCAACCCCCTCTGCTCTGCCTAAAGCTTGGCTTCGTTTTTTAAAATTTGCTGGGCCTCAGCTTTCTCAGCTCTTTGAGCAGGACTTCTGAAGAGACCGCAGTCAAGCAAAGAGGGCCCAATTACGCTCTATGATATGGTCACACCCGTTGTTATTTCATTTTTGCTTTCATTCTCTGCCTGCTGCGTCCGACTTCCATGGCCCTGTGATGGTCTTTCATGACATGTCCCCCTACTTCCTTGATTGTTTGTAAGAACTTCCATAGATTCTGAATAGTCTTTAAAACGGTTTAGAGGGACCCAACCCCACTTTATTGTCTAATTATGAACCAAACCAAGAGCTCAGAAAGATGCATCTGTAGTTAAGAAAATCCAGGTGCCTTGAACATACAATGGAGTGAAACATTTGTTGTGTCCTGTTCAAAGCTGACCCCTGGCCACAGTTTTGCCTTCGCTGACACTAATTGGTGGCCACCAATTCTTAAAGGGCTTTAAGAGGATTGGCCTAATTAATGGAGGAAGTTAAGGCTAGCAGTGATTACCTCTGGCGACAGCTAGACTTTAATTCCTCTGGAATGCCAGTTGTTGGAGAAGAAAATCGGATGCCGTTGAGGTGCTTCTCTTGTGTCTGGGGAGAAAAGTCATCCCAGGAGAAGGAAGCTGAGCAAGATAAAGCTTTGAGCTGAGATCTCACCCAAATGCTTGGGCCCAGGATACAGGAGAAGTATCTCCATGAAATATGTCTATGAAGGTTCTCAGTCATCCAGGTGGAATTGTTTGTAGCTTGAATCATGTCAACTGGATTTCTATTTTCTCAGTGGAAACGTTTCGCTCCTTATCCAAGGAGCTTCTTCAGTCTGAGCTCCATGAAAAGCCAAGGACGAATGCCAAATGGGTGAAGGTGTATTTGTAAGGCTGAACTCACAAGTGGAACCCCTCAAGGGAACCACTGATGGACCTACCCCTGGTCCTGCGATGGGGCTCCAAAAGTTCATATCCGTCAGTTTGACCAGTTCAGTTGGTGGCACAATGTCTGTCCCGGACCCTTCTGCCACCTTGGGCTTCGGTCTTGGAATGGGTTTGGCAGTTAAACTGGGTCATTGTTGCACTTTCAGTACGGCCCCTTGCCCAGCACTTTCTCTGCCGCTGCCTGCTGAGACCCCAGTTGCAAGACCCTCCCCATCCCTCAGCCAACAGGACCCGGATTCTGTGGATGTTCAGATCTGCCAGGTCCCAGGCAAGAACATCTGGCACGCAGCTGCCATTGGACAGTCGCAGAGCGGGTCAGAACCCGAGTCGTGCTGAAAACAAGCTTTTTTCTAGTGGGCAGTTTGGTCTCCCTTTAGCAAGTGAAGCGGAGGGGCCCACGTCTGAGAGACCCCCCCCCCCATCCCTCTGCGCCAGGAAGTGTGTTTCTAGAAACAGAGATGAGGAAGTGGTTTGTCCATTACACAAGGCTCATCCCAAACTTTTGGGTGGAAAGCTCCAAGCAAGCCCGTCCTCATTGAAAGAGATGAGAAAGGAGATGAGAAAGGACAGGGTATCTCCAACTCAGCCAATGTTCTGTGTACTCATTTCCCCTTTAATCTTTTAATCTCCTTGCTCCTAGCATTAATCTGCAAGGTTCTTGTTGTTTTTATCCCCCAACAACTAAAACAATAGTAGTTAATGCTGGGGAAAACAGCCATTACCTAATAATTCTGTGAGTCTGAAACCTTCTTACCGACTTAGCACAGAGGTCTTTTCGAGGGACAAAACAATCATTAGGCTTTTACATCCAAACCGTAACATCCAAAGGGGGAAAAATAACACGGGTGATTTACAGATTAGGGACGGGGCATCTTTTGCACCTGGGACATTTGATAAAGTTTTGTAGGGCGTGGGGAAAAATCCCCCCCTCTGGCAAAATAGCTAGACCAGCTTTCTGTCCCCAGGCAAACCTAGGTTTATGGCTAGTCTGCCTGTCCCCATCTTGCTAGGAGAGAGAGACTGGAGGCAGGGACCGACCCTAGGCATGGCTGGCAAAAGAAGGTGGCATCTGGGGGAATGGGCTGGATTTAGGAGACATGGGGATGAGAAAACAGCTGGAAATTCTGGCACTGTTGAGATGCGAGTTTGCTGGTAAATCCCCAAGTTTGCAGGGCTGAGGGATGCAGGCACTGGTGAGGCCCTTCCTCTTATCTCTGATCCTTCCTTCCTTCCTTCCTTCCTTCCTTCCTTCCTTCCTTCCTTCCTTCCTTCCTTCCTTCCTTCCTTCCTTCTTTTCTTCCTCCTTCCTCCCTCCCTCCCTCCCTCCCTCCCTCCCTCCCTCCCTCCCTCCCTCCCTCCCTCCTTCCTTCCTTCCTTCCTTCCTTCCTTCCTTCCTTCCTTCCGCTAGTATTGTGACTCTCAATCTTCCTGCTATCTCATTTCTCCAATTCCCACCTCTCATTCCCTTTCTGATCTGAATCTTTCTCCCCAGCCCTCCTTTAGGATCACAGTTCTTTCCCTATGTAACCTTTTCTGGTTGAAAAACGCACACACAAAAGAGAAAACTTATTTGTATATGCAAAAAGAAGTAGTAAGAAGGGCAAATACTTAACTACACACACAGAGAGAGAAATTTATAGTTCATGACAATGGTGGTATTGGCCTGGTTGTTCATGAAACATCAGCATTCTTTCCTCAGAGAGGAATTAACTCATTAAGTATGATTTTTAGAACATAAAGATGTTTGTCCTCCTTTGCAGCATAGGAGATAGAGAATCCAACCTTTTAACAAATGGTAGCTGAGATCCTTCCTGGAGATTTCTTTCTTAGGACTGGAACAATTTCCCTAAATAAACCTTCCCCAGTTGGATGTTCTCTAGATGTTCTGGAATCTCTCCATCACGGTGTCTCTGCTGCTTACATGGACCTTCTCAGCTTTCTCATCCCCAGAACAGCCTCCAGAGCTGCATCCATTCATTTTCAACCCTTGCTACCTTGCCGTATCCCTTGCTTTACATCTCTCCAAGCATCCCCAGCTCAAGGTCTTGGACCCTCAATAAAGCAGCATTATGCACATCAAGAAAGGTGCAAAATGCATATCCTTTTAAACAAGCTCCATGTTTTTCTTTAACCCTTGCTGAAAGGCTTGGAGGAATGGAAAGCTGTTGTGTTTCCTTCTACGGCTTCGCTCCCAAAGCCGCTGGCAAATTTCCCCAACCCCTAAGAGCAAATGGTTGAGACCCCGAAGCGGAACGTCAGCGGGAGGACGAAGCCGATCGATCGGCTGGCAGCTCCTTGCAAAGAGGGGCAAAGTTGGCAGCGAAGGAGTTAAGCGGGAGGCAGTGCTTAAGGCTCGCGAATAGTGCAGGGCTCAGTCGGAGCTACAGCAGAGGGAGGGAGGGAGGGAGGGAGGGAGGGAGGAAGGGCTTGCTAGGAAAAGACATTAAGTGGGGGAGCCCAGGAAAAACAGCTTTGCAGCAGTTTGGAGCCACAATCAACGGCAGGATGGTCCTCTCCAGCTTGGCGGGTCCTTGGTGACCAAGACCTTTCTTCTCCGGCGGTCAGAAGCCGCACCAAGCCCGCCTGTGGCCCCCGTGCACGAAGGGAGCCTGCAATGACTGGTGTTTTCGGCTCTGCCATCCACCCCAAAGTGCTCCATCCTCCGAGTTGCAGGATCTGAAGGGAGGACCCTCCGTCTGCCAGCCGGCTTCTGGGAAGACTCCCCCCCCCGCCTCCCCAGGGGTGTCCTCCTCCTTCTCCGAGTGCAGAGGCAAATCCGGGGTGACACAGATTAGAATTGCACCCCAAGGCATCACTCAGGGATTTTGCTTTTCCACGCTAATTCCCAAGGGAGCCAGGAGGTGCCCTGCAGAAGCTCCCAAGTTGAGGAGAAGGCAGCGGTTCGACCTCAGATGACCTCAGAAGGGTGACTGCGCCCAGGTAAGAAGGGACGGGCATCCCCACCCCCTTTGATCTCTGGCTTCCCCTGAGAGCGGAGATGCCCGGCCAAGGAATTCCTGGTGATGAAGTTTTGCTCTGTGCCGCGCCAGGAGGGCTGGGGCTGGGTCGGGCCCCGTTTTCCTCCCGGCTTCCCTTTTACTGCCGGCCAGAGACGCGGGCTTGTCGCCCTTTCCTGGCGGCCACCCGTCGGGCGAAAGAGCCTCTGCCTTTCGGGTCTTCCGAAGTTGCCAGGGGCATTTTCTCTAGGTCGGTGCGGTGTTCTTTCACTCTTTCCACCAAGCCTTTTAAAACCCAGGTGTCTTCTTTAGGAGAGAGGAAAGGGAGATTTGGGGAAAAGGTGGGCAGTTAACGCTTTGGGTCAGTTTCCTGCTGGAATTGCAAAGGAGCAGGTAGCTTTTTTTGCCTTCGTGAGGAGGAAAAGGAGACCTTGATCCACCACCCTCTGGGGATGTGAGAAACGAGAGAGCCTTTCACAACTGGAACAACATAGGGCAACTTGCCTAAAGCTTGTTTGTTTGGCTGTTATCTCCTGAAATCTCGGATTAATTACCTGTTAATGACCTTTCGCCATCCACTTGGACTCAGAGCTGGGTTGAGGGGGTGTGTGTAAACCAACGATCCAAGGTGGGGGGGTTTCAGCCCACATGTTCAAGGCATGTTTCATGAAGGAGCAGAGAGGCTGAACTGTGGCAGTGGTTGTGACCATCCATGGTGGCATTCGGGTCATAGGCATTCGAGGCCAGTTAGCACAGAGAAAAGAAACAGGGACATCAAACATTGCCCGTCTGTGGGTGAAAGCCAGATAGTTTAACACAGAGAGAAAATGCTTCCCAAAGAATGGGAAACCAACTTTTGGAAATGATTAAAAGACCGCAGGAAAAGCTTGCATTTGTTTCAAAAGAGATTTTTTAAAAGTTCTATGCTGAGAGGGACTTAACTGGACGGTGGGCTTCCTGTGGAAGGAACCGGGTGGATCAGGTCCCTGGGGCTGTGGACGGCGGATGAGAAAAGCAAAGAGTTTCTTTCTTTCCCTCCCTCCCCAGAGCGTAAAGCTGGTGAAAAGTTGACCAGTGCAAATCAGAGGCCATAGTTTAGCTACACTTACATTGGAGCCTGAATGCAAAGTAGACGTTCTTCCAGGCCCAGACTCCAACCTGAGGTGGCAACTGCAAGCGGGCGCTCTGCTTGCCCAAGCTAAGCCATTGCTGGAGGCCGAGAGCGCCAAGCACTCTTCCAGTCCGTTGGCCTGCCCCAACTCGAACCACCAGGCCGCCTAAAGGGCTGCAGACATCGGAACAGCTGTGCTAGGCGGTGTGAATGTGGGGAGGAGAAGCTGGACCGATGATCTTTGGCTGCGATATTAGACAAGCAGAGAATATGGAGGCCTTCCACCCAGGAAAGAAATTTGGGTGTGGATAGATGGAGATGCGGAGCGTGGTGGCTCAGCGGGTAAGACGCCAGGCTTGCCGATCGCAAGTTCGGAGGTTCGAATCCTTAGCCCCGTGTGACGGAGTGAGCTCCCGCACTCGCCCCAGCTCTTGCCAACCTAGCAATTCGAAAGCATGAAAATGCAAGTAGATGAATAGGTACCACTTCGGTGGGAAGGTAGCAGCGTTCCGCGCGCGTCATGCAGCCACATGACCGTGGAAGCGTCTTCGGACAACGCTGGCTCTTCGGCTAAGAAACGGAGATGAGCACCGGCCCCTAGGGTCGGACACGACTGCACAAATGTGCGGGGGAAAACCTTTACCTTTTTAGATGGAGATAACTTGGGAAAGTCAGCCAAGCTGCATGATGCAGATTCAGGGGAAATAGATCCATAATTTCCTTCTTGTGCATTCCAATTTCTATTGCTGTGTTTTGCCATCTTCCCATCAGTGGGTGACAGACCTTCTTTTCCAAATAAGACTCTGCACACAGGATCCCATTAGTACAGGGTTTCTCCACCTTGGCAGCTTGGAGATGTGTGGACTTCAACTCCCAGAATTCTCCAGCCAGCCTTGCTGGCTGGGGAATTCTGGGAGTTGAAGTCCACACATCTTCAAACGGTCAAGGTGGAGAAACACTGCATTAGAAGATCAGCTCCAAAGCTGGAGTTGGACCCAAGTGCTTACCCGGATGGGCTGAGATCCAGCTAGGCTGAGCTGGGGTGACTGACGGGTGGGTTCCACGGAGCCACCTCCACCCCTGGCTTGATTCCTTATCAGCCAATTATGTGACCGTCACTTGGGTGAAAAGTGATACGTGGAACCAGAGGAACAATTGCTGGGACTTCACTCCCACATGGGATGCTGTAAAGACCTGCCTTCCAAAACCACATGGGGAAGGAGCCCAGCAAAGCCCAGCATCTCTAGATGAGCTTCTGGAAATGCCCTAACAGGCCCACATCGGTGGCAGAAGAACAGGATTAACTAGGCATGTTCTAACTTTCAATTTTCAGAGTGAATAATCTATGGAGACCACGTGTCATTTTCCAGCTGGGAGAGGAAGGTTTTATTGTATCAGTAACCAGCAAATGGGATCAAGGGCTTGGGGGTTTGATCCCCCCTTCTCTCCCTCTTTCCCACCCCCACCCCAGCAGCTAGTTAATTTTTTAAAGTGCATCCATTGCCGGAAGCACCCAGGGATTTTTAAAACCTCCCTCCCTCTCCTCATCCATTTGTTCACTCATCCTTTTGCAAAGCGCTTCTCTCTCCACCAGGAACTGCTGGAACCACAAACAGTTTGAAGGTTGTGGTGGGAGAGAGAAGGAGACGGCCATGGGGCCTCTCCAAGGAGAAGTGCAGTGCAGCAGCAGAGCGCGTCTTGGGCCCGTCTACAGGGCCGTCCAAGCCGCCTCCCTGGATGGGGAGACTTCCCCTTCCACAATTCCCAACCAGCCTGCAACACTTCAGGCCCACCTAAAGCACAACCATCTGAATTTGGGGCCTTGCCGCTGTTCCTGAGAAGGAGAGCGTTTCTGTTGGGGTGGAGGGAGGTGGGTCAGTTGACACGCTTGCCTGCCTGGTCTGGTCTGATCTGACCCAGGGGAGGATGGACTCGTGGACCAAGTCTGGAGGTCGCTTGGAAAAGGCGTTTTGAAGCCCAGCTGGAGATGCAGGGACCATTGCTGAAAGCCCACGCGGCATCTTCCCACCAGAAACCAGAGCTGTCCCCACCAGTCTTGGGAACAAATTCCGTATGGGGCGACTATTTTGTGTGACCAACGTCTTCCTTTTGTCTGCCCTGAAAGTGCCACCAAGGAAAACGGGCTGACGCCATGCTCCCAAATTAGAAGAGAGAGAACAAATGTCTCTTTCTAGTTCTTCCAACATATGTTCGTAATTTTAATTGGCTTCCCTCGTCCGCCCTTACCGCACGCATATTTCAGCGTCTCTCTTTCCCAGATCCAGATCTTTCAGCTCTTCTCTGACCGTTGGACTCAGCTAGGGTGGACCAGTCTGCAGCTGCAGAGAGATGTTTGATAGGCATGTTCGGGCAACTCTCTCAACCTGGTTACTGAACAAGCCCGTTTTCTGAGTTTGCCCAATAGCCCAAAATATAAATTAACCTAAAGGCCTGGATTCTTGTAGCACTCCAGACCAAGGTTGGTGTGTTGTGCCAACGCAATTCCTAGGCTTGTGTGCTGTGTGAGTCTGGCATTTAAATGGGAAAGGGCATTTCATAGATCAGAGTCCCACCCCAAACAATCTGTGGGTTCCTTATGGGGTCTTGTTGAATGTGGTGTGGGCGTCTTTTTTTTTTCTTCAGAAGCGGTTGCTGACAACAACAACTCCCATCTTTTTGTCAACAGAGGGCTGGGTGGAACGCTTTCCTTGCTTTTTTCTCTCTACGGCAATGTTTCTCAACCTTGGCAACTTTAAGATGTGTGGCCTTCAACTCCCAGAATTCCCCAGCCAGCCTTAGAATTCTGGGAGTTGAAGTTCACACATCTTAAAGCTGCCAAGGTTGAGAAACACCGCTCTACGGTACCCACATTCTCAAACAGCTGTGAAACACAACCGTAATTCTTTTTTACCCTGTTTTCTCCAGCTTGAAGTGAAGAATGCCAAACAATACGACATGCTAATATTTGTTTTGCATTTTCCTTTTTCCTGCTTTATTCTTAAAAAAAAAAAACCCTGCAAGTTCCCGATACGGCTTTCTTAACTGAGCAGCTCTAACCAACATGAGGGAAATTAAAATTAAAATTAAAAACAGGCTCAGCCTGGCGAGAGCCTTGACAGGCCCGATGGATCATTCCTGTGGTCCCAACCACCTCTGGCTGCCCCCGTTCCCAAACGGGCGAACCCGCACCCGAAGGCCAGCAAATTTCCCGTCTCGGCTCGCGTTTTTCGGAACTCCCATGGTGCCTTGGGGGATGGTACTCCTTTTTAAAAAATAATAATAATACAACCACCTTGATTTGTTCCCTGAAAAACAACATGACAATCTGTAGCGACGCAGATGCATTAAACTTGCATCAAGGCAAATCACAATTAATTAGAGGCACGATTAATACTTGATGCCTGCGCTTTCTTTCGTCTGCAAACATATTGGAAGTTGGCAGCGTTCTAATAATCTATCTGCGCGCCTGGTGCCGCGGAGGGAGGCTTGCTTTTGTCCTTATTTATTTATTTACTTATTTTGGTCAACTTCCTTTCCATTCTAACCTGTTGTGAAATTTCCAGCGGGAGCAATTTTTCTTTGTTGTATGAAGGCTGTCACGATTGGGAGGGGGGCAGGGTGGTGTTAAAAGTACATTTCCATCAAGTCAATCCTCCCATCAGATCTAACCCTGCTCAGATTTTGGCTTGGTTGTGGCCAGGCCTGTCCCCAGGGGGTGGTGGTGGGGGGTCCAAAAAGTCAAGATGGCAACCTCAACCAGGTGATCCAAGCCCCATCCCCTTTGTAGGCATGTCGGATACATGACACAGGTAAAACGATGGGGTGGATTTTGATCCTGTGTTTGTGGCTGCCATTTTGACTTTTTTGATCTCCCCTGAAGATGTGCCTGGCCCTCCTGGTGCTCCATTGAAACAGGGCGTGATGCCCTTCAAGCGTTCCGTTCTCTCGAGGGAATGAACCTGTGCCCTCTAAGATGACTGGGATTGTGGGACTTGGATCCAGTCATCTGGAAGGCACCAGGTTGTGGAAGGGTGTTGTGCAGGATTAAAGTGTCTTTAAAATGCAAGATCTGTGGTTGCCTAATGAGAGTGGATCCTGATTGCATAATAAAAGTCATCCCTTCATCTTCTGGGCTAGACAGAGCAGCCTCCAGACTCTGCCTACCTTGCATAAAGTAGAAGTTATGACTCGGGACTGGAGCAAGCTCCTGGTTCCATCTGTGAGACAAAGCTCAGCGGCCACTTAACCAGGGCCTTGGCCCCGAGGTAAGGTTCCCTTTTGTTGGCTGTTCTGTTCTGCGGGGCCATCGCCTTGCAAGGGGAAGAATGCAGCTCTCTTAAGCTGTCTGGGGGCTCTTATTACCAGCTGAGTCAGGCACCTCCCAAAGTAAACAGGCGGACTGGCCTGCTGAACCAAGGAAACTGCTCTCCTCCATGTCTCACTCTGTATTCTCAAAGGTCTTGACCATCTCTGCTTGTTTTCCAAACCTTGGCCAGGCATGTTTTGCTTCTTCACTAACTGTCCCCATCCTGCCCGTTTCAAAGCAGGGTTTTAAGGAAGAATTCCTGTCTTTGGGGTGAACCCGCCAGGACAAAGCCCTGGGGGCGCAAGGCAGAAGATGGAGGATGCACGACTGTCTTTGACTGGCAACCTCCTGGTCCTGCAGCTCAGGTTAGAGTGGCCTTTTGGCTTGCAGCCTTTTCATCTGGGGGACGAGCCCCCCCCCCCCGTCATTGGGAGGACAGTCCTCCAGCCCTGTGGGCCCCTGAGAAATGTGATCTTGGCCAACCCCTCATGGGATGACCTGATCTGCAGCCCCAGCCAGCAGTTCAGACAACAACTTCATTTCTCACCAGATTTTTGGACTTCCCATTGCCACCCAACCGTAACAGCTTCTGCTGGTTGTAATTTCACATTTGAATATATGTTTTGAAGGAAAGTTAGATACGGGAAAACCATAGTAAGCAAGGGGAATAGTGAACCAACCACGTTGGGGCGTTTTCCCAGTTTTGAACTTTGCCATTAGGAGCAAACGCAGTGGGGCAATAGCTTGATTCTGGGCTGAGCCCTCCGGATTCGTCTTTTCAGCCTTTCCTGAACTCATAACTTTCCCCAAGCTCTGTGGCTGCACAGCCCTTCTGAAATGTTCAGCTTTCTTTAAATGAGAAAAGTGTCTTCTGCCTACGTTTGAGCAGTCTGAATATGCAGGAATGCAAGGCCGGGCCAGAGGAAGGGGGCAGGGAATGAATGCCGTTCCTCAGCTGATGGGGGGCATCAGCTTTTGGCAATTTGCAGGTGGCTCCCCACCCTTGCAGCTCCTTTCCAACCCCTCCCCCCCCCTTGTTGGAAACTGTAGCTACAATAGAGACATTGTCTTTGTTCAGCCGCCTTCTCCTCTTTCTCTCCTATGAAGAACCTGCTCTTTCCATGGAGGAGGAGGAGGAGGAGACATTTGGCAGCACTTCTGCGCACTCTGCGAAAACATGACTGCTCCAAAGAGAATACAAGTTTGTGGCCTGCTAGTAACAGAGCAATTGAGAGAACTAAATAATTTAGCGTCCCTTGTGCTTCCTTGCCAGCTTATTGTAATTTTACAAAAGTGACCCTTTGAAGCCTGCCGAGGGAGATGGCATGATGAAAGGGACGTGCGCTTGTTCTCCAAAAGGGTTACTTTTTGAAAGCGTGCTTTGGAAGCATTTATTCGGGCACTGAAGGTTGCAGATGAAGATGCCAAGCGCAGCATTTCCCCCCATGCCCTTTGCAGCAGCGCGTTGCTGTATTTCTCTACTCACTCACATTTCTTTCAGGATTGGCTGAAAGAATCTCTGCTTCATTTCCTTGTCAAAGTCAAGAGTCTTGTAGGGTAGGGTGTAGGCAGTGTGTATCTTTATTTTATATAGACAGAGTTCCCTGACTTTGCTGTGTTGTGGTGAGATCTTCCCACCATCTGGAGAAAAAGAAATAAAAACCTGAGCTTGGTTTGGGAGCAAGTTATCAAAAAACTAAGGGATGCCCTGTCTGAGTGGCCTTGACTCGAAGGAGATGAGATTTGTGGATCACACTAAGCACCGATTCAGTTCACCTGGTTTTGACTAATTGTACTGTGTGAAGCAGGCCATGTATGGCTTGTTCAACGAACCAGGACCAAGACAAGCCATGATGCAATGTATGAACCGAACCATGTTAGATGCACAGCTTTGCTCCACCCCTCGATCAAGGATAAAACTGCCAGAGTCTGTCTGTCTGTCTGTCTGTCTCTGTCTCTGCCTCCCAAATCAGCTGAGTTCCATCATCTTCCAGTGACCCAAGCGTTTGATTTCAAGCACTCACTCTTTGCAAATGGAACACTTACATCCGCTCAATTAATGTCCCGTGGACTTCCAGAAAGTCAAACCAGTGCTGCATCTTGGATTTTTTTTATCTCTTCCCTCTCTGCTATTTTGAGGCGACATCCAAGTTTAGAGGTTGCCGTAAATGCTGGCTGCGCTGTGATTATAAGACTAGCCCATCTTTTATTTCTGAAGCAAGAACAACAGAGGGCAAAAGAAGGATTTCACTTTTCTTCCAGCCATAAACTGCCCCCAGTGGTGGGATCTGGCCTGCATGGGCCGTCTTTCAGAAGAAGTTCTGGGCAGGGGGCCAGCCTGTTCTGGATTTAGCCCCTGCAGCACCTGCCTGGGACTGATGGTGGGGTAGGATGGCTTCCAGTCCCCACTTAAGGCACTTCCCGAGAATCTCTCAAGTTTCTTGTGGCCTCCGTTGTGAAGCATTGCATTCTCTGAATTGAATATGCAGGTAGTCCTCGACTTACGACCATTCATTTAGCGACTGTTTGAAGTTGTGACGGCACTGAAAAAAGTGTCTTGCGACCGGTCCTTGCACTTACAACCATCACAGCATCCCTGCAGTCATGTGATCAAAATTCAGGCACTTGGCAACCAGCATGTATTTACGACAGTTGCAGCATCCCGGGGTCACTTGACCGCCATTTGCGACCTTCCCAGCCTGCTTCCGACAAGCAAAGTCAATGGGGGAAGCCAGATTCGCTTAATGACCGTGACGCAAAAGGTCATAAAATCAAGTGTGACTCACTTAATGACCGCCTTGCTTAACAACGGAAGTTCCGGTCCCAATTGTCGTAAGTGTAGGACTACCTGTAGAATTCTATCTTTCTCCTTCATGCACCTTAAAAGCCTCTAGCCAGTTATGGCTATATTTGCATCAACAACATTAATGCTTCCACTAATTGCCTCGAAGCAAAGAATGCCTGGCTCCCTTCTAGGCTGAAAGAAGGGGAAGCAGTGATCCTTTGCAGAATTCTGGAAGGGCTTGGTGCTGGCTGCGGATGCATCGAACGAACGTAACGTGCTGTTGGCCTACAGAGACTGGAGAGACGGTGGCTGAGTTTCCAGACGAGCAGGAATTCCGTGCTTCCGCTGTCTCGCTGTTGGTGCTTGTGTCTTCTATGGTGGCATGGCAGGCAGAGAAAGCTATTGATTTGCTTGACATATTTCTAAATCACGCTTCCACTCACGGACCGCTTGAGGCACTGCAGAAAGAAGCAGAACCAGGTTGAAAGCAGCAATAAACAACATGAACGCCACAATCAAGGTTCAGAACAATTCCAACAAATGCAATAACAAGGACCGCTGAACCTGTTGAGCAAGTGGGTCAAGCTCTTCAAGGAGGCAATCTCAGGAAACAAGAATCACTTGGCTTTTGGAAAGATCTTTCTTTATTGCTAGCAGGGTGGGCTAATAGAATCTCGAAAGCCTGTCAAAGCCATTCTTCAGATCAACTTATACCAAGCGTAATTAAGGCGGAATTGCTCTTTCTCACTTCCCTCTGAGGTATTTCTACTGCAACAGTCCTGTTTCCTCCTCTGCTTTCCCAAGGCCTGCAAGACATTCCCGCCTGTCTCACAACTGTTGGAGACCCAACAGCGTTGCCAGAAGCAAAGATGGTCCCTCACTCCCTCCAAGTAGGGGAGGAAGGCCTGGCGTGCTATGGTCCGTGAGGTCACGAAGAGTCGGACACGACTAAATGACTGAACAACAACAACAAAACCCTAGCTTTGCTCAGGGGAATTGGACTGTTGAGAGACCTCCTTGATCTTGACAGTGAATGAGGTACTAACACTTCAATTTTCATTCTTGCTGGGCGGGGGCGGGGGGAGATCTCCTATAGACCCTCTTTCACAGTTTGGCACCCTCCAGAGGGGTTCAAACAATGATTTCAAAAGGCCCAACCAGCAGTTTCCTTTCCAGCTGGGAATACTGAGAATTGCAAAGCAGAGCCAACGTCCCCCAAAGGCTCCAGGTTGTAGGAAAAAAACCTCATCTGAAAGCCTCAATCTTTTCTGTCAAGCTGCTCTCTTCCCTGGAACCGCGGAAGGCCCCTCTGTTGATTGCAATAAACTTCACACTTCAGAGACAAAGATGTGTTTGAATAATTATATGAGGAAGCAGAATTAAAACATTTATTTATACTCCACGCCGTCTGCACCAGTGATATTTTTTACTTAATCATCTCAAGACAGATGGTCGGAACATTAGAGTCCATTAAACTAATGGCATTCAGTGTTCTCCATTTATTTCCTTCTTCATTATTTTTGGATTTTGTCGTGGCTTTCTTTCCCCACTTGCAAGGGAGAACTTAACTCAATTCTGTGACCAAAGGTTGCACCTGGAATGCAGCCACAGCCTCTGAGTATCTCTAAAACCGAATAAAACTAGCGCTATCCAGCATTTTATTCCAGTTATGGGATTTTGCCACTCTGCTGGGCTTCTTACAGCATCCACCTTGTTGTATGAAAAGAGGAACCCTTTCAGGTAGGTGATAGGCTCAGCCTATGGTATACAGGTAGTCCTCAACTTACGACCATTTGTTTAGTGACCGTTTGAAGTTACGGTGGCGCTGAAAAAAGTCACTTGCGACTGGTCCTCACACTTATGACCGTTGCAGCATCCCAGGATCACATGATCGCCATTTGTGACCTTCCCAGCTGGCTTCCAACAAGCAAAGTCAATGGGGGAAGCTGGAAGTCATAAAATCGGGTGTGACTCACTTAACGACTGCCTCACTTAGTGACAGAAGTTCTGGTTCCAGTTGTGGTCCTAAGCTGAGACTACCTGTATGCTTACAAACATAATAAACCACATTTAATGTTCCAGTGAAAAAGGATCAACGGAGGTTTGCTTTCTCTGTATTGAATAACACAACAATCTTGCTTGCTGGAAATAAAACAATGCTCCCTCCTGGATACAGCAGGTCTTTCCTCTTTAGACATCTCTTTTAGCTGGAGTTACTGTTGCTCAAACACTACCGACTGCTGGAAGAGATCCACGCTGAAGACTCAGAACGTCTCCCTGCCCCATCCGGGGCAACATTCTCCCCGCAAGTCCTTGCTTTCTGAAGCTGCTGCTACACTTCAAAGGAAGCCTCCCCTGGCTGGGCCTTGAAATGTAAGAAGCACCTTTAGAGCCGTGTTTCTCAACCTTAGCCCCTTTAAGATGCGTGGACTTCAACTCCCAGAATCCCCCAGCCAGCCATGAGAAACACGGCTTTAGAGAAGCAGGGTTCCCCCCAAACCGAGAGAAACTCTTTCAATTGGCCCCAGTAGCCAATCAGAGGTGTCCATGTGATTACGTCATAAAGCTAATTGGAGGGAAGGCAGTGTTTCCCTTCATCACTCTGAATGGTCTTAGGTGTGACCTCGGTCTGAGACTGGCTGCTGCAGCGATGGACGCGTTTGTGGAATGCCTGCTCGGATTTGGAATCACTCCTAGATGATTAACTAGATATTAGATATTGACTCCCCTAAAAACGGGGAAAGATAATGGAAATGATAGGAAAGGTGCCCCCTTCCTGATCTCCAGAGACAAGAGTGGTTTGAAACAAAGATGGGTACCTCCTTTATTTCCTAGCCCAAAGATTAAAAGCCTTTCTGTCTTAATATTTTATTTTTCATTGGTTTCTAGGTTAATTTTTCTTCCAATACTGTGGCAATGAATGGCAGTTTGTTCAGCTGTGTTCCTGGGCAGCTTGTATACCTCAAAAGTCCTTGGACGCGCCTCCACTTTTTTGCTGAATGTTCCTTTCAAGGCAGTTGGACCAGTCAGGTTAAATAAGCAGCAGCAGCTGATCAACTTTGAGACAACTTTCTAACCACGTCACCGATGATATCTCCATCACTGGAAGTTCTTGGCTATTCTGTTGCAGCAGAGCGGTTAGCAGGAGAAGACCGAGAAATAGTCCAAAGGGTCAAGAATCCCACCGTTTCTTAGAGCAAATCTGGTATCGTCTCTTTTTGAAGCTAATGTGCCTGTGGAATCGACGCCTGGGAAGGAGGAGTGTTCAAGCTGGGGCGATTTGTTTGGGAAACGGCATTGAGGCCCCAGCCGTAGCACCCGATCTGTTGCCCCTCCGAGAGCCGCCCCGATTCTGCTTCTCTGCTCAGAGTGAATTTTCCAAGTGGGGATCTGTCCCTTTTCTCGATTCTCGATCTGGACTCCGTGAAAGTTAGTAATGAAACTGGCATGGCCAAGCTCTTGCTAAAATTCCAAAGATATTTTCGGCGGAAACCCATCCGTTTCTTCACTTTAATTGCTCTTTACCTGACTGCTGGGAGTTTGGTGTTCCTCCACGCTGGCTTCAGCGGGGGGACGAGAGTCCCGGGGGCTGCTTCCCGGACCAGCAATGAGGCTGCAGAAGGGACGGAAGCCCAATTTTTGGGCACGCTACAGCTTGGCAGGGAATTTAAAGCAATGCCAGAGTCTCTGGCGTTTGCCCGAAGGTACGGGACTTGGTTCAAGAACCCTGCCAAGGACGCAGCAGGGAGAAGCAGAGGTGGTGATTATGGGGAGACGTGGAATCGGGTGCTCAAGGGGAGGAACGTTCATGAGAAAGAGGAAGATAGAGGTAATGTTCCTTTTGGGAAGCAAATAAAATCTGGTGTAGAAAAACAGGGAATAGCATGCAGGGAATGGGAATCAGAATCTTATTTTTACCCCAGTTCCTCTGAAGCTATGGTTGCCTTCATCTGAAGGGCTGGATCAAAAATCATCTAGTTTAACACAGTTTAAGATTGCATTCATCTTTTTAGCTGCTACATCACACTGTTGGCTTATTTTTGGTTTGGGTTAAATCCTTATATTGCTCCAAGCCAAATCTTACTCATCCTTTCCTTGTGTCTTTTGATTTTTGAAATCAAGTTATACTAAGTTCATGATGTTCCCCTTATCTATCAGCTGGGTGATTTTACTGGGCAGGAAAAAAGATAAGCTAGCCATCCCTTATTCTTGATTATCTGCTGCCAAGAATAAAGGAATTATTTTCTTACTGCCCATCAAATGGCTGCTTAATAATCTCTTCCTGAATTTTACCTGCTATTGAAATCAGATTGATTTGCAGACTGCCCCTCTCGACCTGTTTTTTAAAGATGGGAACAACATTTGGACATTTTCATTGTCTCGATACCTCATGTATTCCCACAAGAGTCTCCTAAGATTGCAGCCAGTAGGTAGAAATAATCCTTCTAAATGATTCATCTTTCTTTTTTTCTTAATATACTTCAAAGAACATGCCTTCATTTCGAGGAGAGAGAAAAAACACTTTGTATGGCTTTGCCAAGACAGTGTATTGTTAGAAATTGGGTGGGGAAATCACTGCATTCCCTCCCCCCCATCCAGAAATGTAGTAAATAAGGAAAAATCGAGGCTGAGACAAAACATTTCTTCCTCTCCAAAAAGGCACAGGAAGAAGGGTAGAGATTCTGATGTTCCGTAAAGCTGTTCAGAAAGGTGGATACATGGCTGAACTGGCCCAGTATGGATGCTTTCCAGATTCACAAGCCCAGCTGTAATCACAGCTTCCATTTCACTTTGCCTGCTGGGGGCATCTGTGGTTGGTGAGTTCCAGGGCTGTCTGCAGGATGCACCCTGAAGGCCTCATTTTCTCTGCCTGACAGGCTGCTGACTTTGGGAGTGAAATAGCAGCCTCCCTCCCTCTCTCCACATTCATGTTGTATTTGAATCTTTAAAGCAGTGTTTCTCAACCTGGGCAGCTTGAAGATGTGTGGACTTCAACTCCCAGAATTCTGGGAGTTGAAGTCCACACATCTTCAAGCTGCCCAGGTTGAGAACGCTGATTTAAAGATTAGTTCCTAATTTCAAGCACCCAGGACTGCCCGCTCTGGGTTCAGGAAGGCATCTGGAGACCCCAAGGAACGTCATTCCTGGCATGCCTACAGGAATATCCTCTCTGCCTGTGGCTCCTCTACTCAATATTGCCTACAGTCGCCTTCCCCCAGCTGCTGCCATCCAGTTGTGTTGGGACATCCATTCCACAGAAGTGGGGTGCTGGGGGCCCTCCAGTTGGAGGATTTCCAGCCAGTGCCATAGACTGCAAAAACGCGGTTGTTCATCCTGCACAACAGCTTCCTGACCCAGTCATTTTTGCCTTGGCATTTCCCTGAAAGAAGCCCCCGAATTTCCTGTTCCTGGTGGGTTTTGACCTCGGCTAGGTTTCTCGGAGGATAGCAGGGAGGCGGTGGGCTCGTTCTGGAAACACGTTCAGCCATGCTCATTAGTTTAATTTGAATTGACATTCTGAGAATGCCTACCAGATGGCAAGGGAGATCCGATTGCCACCGACACGCGGACTTCCTTGGCAGGCCCAGCCATATGCAAGGCATCCGCAGCAATTAACCTCGAGTGGGATGGCTCTCCATTCTGGCTGTCAGTGATGGAGACCGACCTGGGACATCATCGGGACACACAGGTGGTGTCTGTCATGGACATGATCCCCCCTTCCCTTTGCTGATGCTCCCCAGGGGTGCAAGAACAGATGCGGCCCCCATCTGCCCCACTCACTCCCATCACGGCAAGGGAGACCCATCTGGATCAGGGCAAGGGATCCTAGGGCGGCCTGAGCAGACCGACCCTTTGCAGATCCCACGGGGAGGAGGGGGTGTTTGTGGATTTCCCCCAGGAAGACCCACAGCAGTCTGGAACCGTTTTCCAATCAACTCCCCAGCCCCTTTTTGTCCCCTCCAAACTTCCTACATTGCACCCCTCCAAATTCAGTGACAGGGTTTGGGGTATGTGGGGGTCAAAGCAATTTACATTAAAAAACTTAATTCCTCCCAAAAGCTAAAGCAAGGATAGGAAATTTCGGCCCTTCCTCCTTCTCAGCTGTCACCATTTTGCCACTAAGTTCCCAGGGTTGCTGGACGTTGCATTTTTTAATAAAGTGCCATCCCCCCCCCAAGAGTTTACCTTATTGGCACATTGAAAAGCCAAGGAGGGAAATGAACACGAACCATCATCCGGCTGTGCAATGATGGTGCTGGCTGGGGGTGATGGGAATGGGATTCAGCGTTCGTCTCATTTCGGATTCAAGGCTGACCTTGAAAAGGGCAGAGCTGAAGGCTCTGCGGCTGAGCCAACTGTTCCCCCGGGTGGCCGGGTGGCCTTCTGGGGCAAGCGGAGGGCGGAAGGACAACTGGCAGTGCGATTCCTTTTTTCCCTTGCTGTGCGAAGAAGACCCAACAGGTTTTCTTGCGCCAAGCCTGACCGCTGTAAATCAAACGAACCGTTGGTATGCAGGGAGCGTGCTCTGAATGCACATCTAGGCGCTGGCGAAGCCGGCCTGTCGCTCTGATGGGTGGTTCCCTGGACAGGGAGTGCAGATTTTGGGCAGGGGGGGAACGAGAGGGGCCAGGGAGGCTGTGCTGTAGTTAGAGCTCCTGCTCCGTACATCGCCTTTCTGGATGGGGTTTTCGCACGGGGAGGAGAGAGGAAGATGGTGGGAGGAAGAGCAGAGGAAGAGGGGGGTCTGTGTGGCAAAACAGCAAGCTCCATACGGGGGCTGTGAGGTACGTGGCGGCGGTGGGAGTGTTCTCTGCTGCTCAGCGTTTTCTGACTGCTGCGCCTGCGGCTTCTCATGCGCTGCCTCCCCCTCAGCGACTGCAGCCGCCCTGCCGAACCTTCCCCGTGGCTTGGGCCAAGGCAGCCTCTCCAGGAATGCCAAAGCCACGGGGAAGGCCCTCTCCGCCCACGGCACCCTCGCAGGTGGAAGAGAGAAGCGAAAGGTCTTCTAGACCCTAGGAAGCAAAGCTCTCAGGAAAAAACAGAAGACATGCAACACCCCCCCCCCAAAAAAAAGTTAGCAATTCAAAAGGATTGCATGCCACGTCTCCTCTTGCCTTTTGAAGAGGTCTGCCAACCAACGGGCAGGTCGTACATGACATCAGAGGCGTTCTTCCCTGCAGGCTTTACAATAACTTTTTTTTTTTTAAAAAAAAAGGGGGAAATGCAGACATCTGAAAAATAGCATGTGAAGTCTCCCCAGGCCAGGTTGGTGCCGAGGACTGTCACTCTGCATAATCCGCTTAGCCCAGTCTTCCGCGTGACCCCGTGGGCCAAGACCTGGAGTTTGTCTGTATCTCTCTTCAAGCAGCATCTTCTTTCCAAATGGTGGGTGTTAACATTTCTTCTCCTTTCACCAGCAAAATACATCGGCTGTTATGTAGACAACACCCACCAGAGAGCCCTCCGTGGAGTGTCCTTCTTTGACTACAAAAAAATGACATTGTTCCGTTGCCAGGACAACTGCGCTGAACGGTAGGGTGGCCCACAGCACCAGGACTTCATTACCTCCAAGGCATCGAGTGTATTTGTCTCCTGACAGTGTTGGCAGCTTAATGGTCTCCCTGGGGCCGGTTCTCTTCCTCTCTCCCAGCCCCGAGCCCAACAGTTTTGAAAGACCCCATTTTTCTCACTCGAGGAGAAGGCGAGACCTCATTTGCGATGGAAATGACCCTCCGAATGAGGCAGACCCTGAGAAGCCCAAGTGGTACCTTCCCAGTTTCACAGCTGGGGGGGATCCACAAATTAGTTCATTGCAGAAGCATTAGCTGGAAGCCCCAACCCCAAATTCCCCTGGCATTTTCCTCTTACAGAAATAAAGGAGATGGGTGGATCGGCAAATGTGTAGCCTCGTTGAGAACGGAAGGAGCCCTGTAAGGGATCCTCGGTGGGCACAAGATGAGACCCCCTATTTTCTACCAGCCGGGTCAGGATCTTGCACAGGGCCTATGTGAGGCTGGACTTCTGTGGCAGCAACTGCCAGACGCTTCAGGACCAGGGAGAGCTCCCAGGGAAGGCAGGTGCTGATCCGGTGCTCTAAAGATTGGAAGGGGGATCTTTTGATGCCTGCTGGGATATGTTGCATTTAATGGTTGGGGAGGGGGGAAGCGAGGGAGAGGGCGGCAGCAGACAGGGCCATGACGCAAAATGATTGGAGCCAAATCATGCTTAACGGGGAATTTGGGAGATTTTTTTTTAATTAGAGGGGTTGGGGGCAAGTCAGAGAGGGAGGGAGGGAGGGAAAAGGAAATGATGAGCCCTACAGACCAAGGGGAGCAATTCTGGGATGTCTCCTTCCCTAGAGAATGTCAGTGAATTCCCTTCTCCTCCAATTTCTTGGCCCACCAATACTTGGTTGGTCTATGATTCTGCTCTGGAGCAGGACTTCCTCATGTCAATGCTACCTCCTGGAGTTCTCCACCTTAGGTATTGCTTCGGTGGCAAAACACATACATCCCACCCCAGACAGACTTTCATATGGCTGCCTACAATCTATAGAATGATGGCGATCTTTCCTCTTCTGAAACACTGAGGTTTTTCTACCCGCATTGGGTAAATCTTGTAATGAGGAGTAACCTTTGGCAAAGACACCGAATCGCATTTCCCTCACCGGTCAACTCAAGAGGAAGAGTATAGATCCAACCTCACTTTATTTCTCTCCTTGTTGAATTTATTCCTCGTAAAGCTAATGCCCAGGGTGGCCAACAATAAAATATAGTTAAAGCTGAGAGTGGGTGGGAGCATTGCCCAGAAAGCCATCCTGGGTTTGTCCATTGCTCCTGCCGTAAATCTAAACCAAGTCCTTGCTCAGAATTCTTCAACTTAAGCCCAAGTCTATTTATGGTCCAGCTAACCCGGTTAGTGGGCGATGGTGGCACGGCTGACGCACGTCGTCCAGGGCTTCGGCTGCTGCGCACAGTCGCGGTCAGGGGAGGGATGCCCAGTCTCTGCGTCAGATGATTCCCACGTTCACGGGGCCCTCGCTGTGTGGCAGGGGATACCTCTACGCTGGGCTGGAGTTCGGAGCGGAATGCTACTGCGGACACAAGGTCCTGGCCGAGAACGCCAGCGACGCCGAGTGCAACATGGAGTGCAAAGGGGAGAAAAGCAGCCTTTGTGGAGGCGTAAACCGGCTTTCCATCTACCGCTTGGAGTTGGCGCAGGAGTCCACCAGGAGGTGTGAGTAGGCGCTCCTCCTCTGAGGGCACTGGCACCCAGCCCTTCTTCCCACTGAACGGGTTGGGTAGTCGGGGAGTGGGCAGAAGGAGAAGGGGTCTTTGCCCAGAGCGTCCTTAGCGAGTCTGCAACGGCTTTTTGATCTCTTCCTGGCCCTGGCCTCTCATTCTGCACGGGCCCTGGTTCTCCTGGCTTTCGTCATTCAGAGGCTGGGCATCTAGCAGGCACTGAAATGCCAAAGGCAGGGGGTGGCACCAGGCAAGCAGGTGAACGCTCCACTTGGGGAGGGGGGAAGCCGGCCCGGCCCAGATAGCAGCCCAGGACGGAGGGCGGGGGGCAAGCAAACACGAATCCCCATGACCGGCTGAGAAGGGAGAGGCCAGGAAAGGTTGGGGCTCGGATGGGAACCCCGTAGGCTAGGCTGGGAAGTCAAAAGATATCTAGGAAGAGGGCAGACCCAGTCTCACAGGGAGGTCTGCAGGGGCAGTCAAAAAAGTCAAGATGGCCGCTGCGACGCTGTCATTAAAGCCCCACCTCTTTTCATTTAAGTCACAATGCATGTGAAAAAAGGCCTCCATCTTGACTTTTTTGTTGTATGGATGTCTTTGTTAAAGCAACGGGAACAAAGCGGAGATAGAAAGAAAGACCTTCAAATGCAGGGCAAAAATAACTTGAGAGCTTTTTAAAGTTCTGGCTTTCCTTTTGATCTGAGACGGCGATAACCCGTGTGGTCGCAAAGAGATTAATAAGTGGAGCTGAGGTTTGGCACCAGACCCACGACACCGCAGCGGTAGCAGTTTGTGAAAAAGCCTGTAGATGTTCGTGACAGGTTGGATTTTTCACAATGACAGCCCTGAGGTTCCCCCCCTGGCTTCCGGATTTATGGTGTTAGGATACATTAGAGCACTTGGGCCAAACGTCGGAACGGAATTGATTTTCATCCTGTTAATAGCTAATAGCAGAAAGAACACACAAAAATCGGAGCCGGTTTGGGGCGGGGGTGAAGGTGCTGGAGTAGAAACAGGGAGACGGTGAGGTTTAGTCCTCCCTTAGGCACAAAAGCCAGCCGGGGCCAGTCACTCTCAGCCCATCCCACCTCACAGGGTTGTTGTGGTGGAGAAAATAGGAGGAGGGGGCATCGTGTACCTGTCCGCAGTCTGTAAGTCCCAGCCGTTCCCAGCGAACAAACCTCACACTGCTTCTCTTTTCAGACGGCAGCGCCATATACCGTGGATGCTTCCGCCGGCCAGAGAACATCTCCTTGGCTTTGCTGACCAGCAGGCCCATGAAAAACATGTCTGTGGACCGATGCGTTGACCTATGCACAGGAAAGGTGAGTAGGAGGGCGCTGCCCTGCCCCGAAAGCCTTGCAGAGGGACCCAGCTTTTCTCCACGCTCCAAAGCCACCTGTGCTGGACTACAACTTCCATATCCCCCAACTCTTCCTGGGCACCGATGCAGCCTCCCTCCTGGCCAAAGCTGATCACCCGCAGCTGGCATTTATTTTTTTTTATTTATTTATTTATTTATTTATTTATTTATTTATTTATTTATTTATTTATTTTCTATCCCGCCTTTATTTATTTTTTTTATAAATAACTCAGGGTGGCGAACATACCTAATACTCCTTCCTCCTCTTGGGCTGAGAGAGTGACTGGCCCAAGGTCACCCAGCCGGCTTTCATGCCTGAGGCGGGACTAGAACTCTCAGTCTCCTGGTTTGCCATTGGCTCCTTCCTAGGGCTGAGAGACAGGGATTGGCCCAAGGTCACCCGGCTGGCTTTCATGCCTGGCGGGACTAGAACTCTCAGTCTCCTGGCTTCTAGCCTGGTGCCTTAATCACTAGACCAAACCAGCTGTCTGGGTGTGGCAGCGTCTCGTATCCAGTGGGCACCAGGGTGGCCTGCAGAAAGCAGCGCCTGGGTGAGGGGCTCTGCAGGTGGAGAGGGGAGCCATGCAGAGCAAAACGGGCAGATCCAGAACGGCTGAGCATCTTCCCCCCTCCCACGCCCTGCATGAGAGTGACAGGAGGGAACTCTCCCTCCCTCCCTCCCTCCCTCACTCCCTCCCTCCCTCCCTCCTAGGAATACCCTCTCGCAGCTCTGGCGGGCACCTTCTGCCACTGCGGCTTCCCTACCACCCTCTTCTCCTTGCACGAACGGGAAGGGGAGCACCTTTGTGCCCAGAAATGCAGCGGGGAGGAGTTCGAGAGCTGCGGCACCACAGACTATTTCATCGTATACCAGACCCAAGTGCAAGGTATCCGGGCAGGGGTGGGTGCTGGGGAGGAGGGCACGGGGGCGGTGGGAGTTCAGTGGCCGAACACCTCCTGTGTGCCCGGATGGTCCCGTTCTATCACGGTTGTCTCCAAGATGGCCTGGAGTCCTGGGTGCACTGTATCCACCACCGCTTGGGGCCCACCTGAGTATACTGCCTCTGTGGCCACTAATTTGTAAAACCACAGGAATAGTCCCTGCTCTGGGGTGGGGGAGTCATGGACCCCCTAGAACAGTGTTTCTCAACCTTGGCAGCTTGAAGATGTGTGGACTTCAACTCCCAGAATTCTGGGAGTTGAAGTCCACACCTCTTAAAGTTGCCAAGGTTGAAAAACACTGCACTAGTAGAAGGGCATGATGTGTGAGAACATCTCTCTTTCTCTCGCCTGAGAGCTCAAGTAAGGACGGTGTACAGTGCATCACCACTCAAGAGCTGGAAAAGGCTTCAGGCACAAACCTTGGAGTGTTGTCAAATCCCAGTTGACGATCCAAGGGTCAACTTCCATATCAAGCAATTTCAAAAGCCGGGTGTCTGTTCTGGAAGCTCAACGAGAGAGCCAGTGTAACAATTCATTGGTTTCTGAGTTGACTTCAGGAACTCTTTCTTGTTCTCTGTTTCACAGATAACCGGTGTATGGATAGGAGATTTCTAACGGCTCGGGCCAAACAGTTGGCCGCCCTCGCCAGCTTTCCCGGAGCGGGCAACACGTGGGCCCGGCATCTCATTGAACTGGCCACGGGGTTTTATACTGGGAGTTATTATTTTGATGGCTCTCTTTATAATAAAGGTGATGGCACGGCTTTCTGGGGAGTTGAAATGGGTGTGGGAGGGTGGATCAGGGAGGGGTTGAATTTACCCTGAGCCATTGGAGAAGCACTCAGCAGAAAAACCCAGTCAGCTATGAATTGGCCACTCTCTACGTCAGCAGCTCCCGTCATGCAAGACCGTCCAGAGTCCAGGCAGCGAATGGAGACTTTTCTGTGCTGTCTGAATGATGTTCCTGGGTCACTTTTTCTGCCCAGCTCCTGGTCTTCTGTCTTTGCTCTAACTACCTGGTGGAACATCTCCTAGGCTGCCCCGTTAGCATCTGGCCTTGGCTGGAAGAACTCCAGGCAGGTCAAGGTCCTAGCTGTAAGACCAGAGCTTTTGATCGCCTCGTTTGTTTCAGGCTCTGCACAGCCCAGACAATTTGGGGAGCTCGCCTCCTCCGGCCATCACTTTTGATTATCATCTCTCTTTCTCTCTCCCTCTGTTTCTTTCAAATTGTCAAGCCAGCTTCAGATCCTTTTCTGGAATTCGCGGTTGCCTGGAGACCAAACCTTGGAAGTTCTATCTCATTATAGTTTTAAAAGATCCGTGGGAGAAAAAAGACAGATCTGTTAACAAGCGCCCGCTTCATGGAGAGAGAGCCCAGTAAATTTTCAAGCGTAGCTTGGCATCCCCCAAAAAACCCTCCATTACAGCCATCAGCCTCTGATAATCTCACCAGGGAAAGAAGGCCTGTGCTGAGACTAAACGATACCGCCAGGGAAGACGGTGCACTGCTCTCTGTGACTGTAAAGCATCAGTCACCTCGGGTAGCAGCTGCTAGTGGGAGGGGAAGGCAGAGATGAAGGCCTGAAGCTAACCTGCACAAGAAGTTGGAAAGTAAAAATAATATTTGGGCCATGTTGGACCTAATTTAACCTCCTGTTATTCTCAGAGGAAAAGTGGGCCTTCTGTAGTGGCTGCATTAACCATCTTTGCAAAGAAAGACACGTCAGATTTTCAGGCTGAAATTTATTACATTTCTAATGCATGTGGAAACCCGGTAAAAACCTCATGGAAGAGGTTCCTTTCTAACTCCTGTGGAGCCAGGGAGATGTGAGCTCTGCTTCCTATCTCTGAGCTGAATCATACCCAGGCCTCTCTTTCTCTGGGGAATCCCTCAAAAGGATCTGGGGCTTGGACAAGGAAGATTAACTTAAGAAATCCAGGAACTGCCTGCTGGAAAGTCAAGCAGGATGTCCGAAGGGGCTTTAGGAGAAAGAGCAAGAGAGCTTCCTGAAAGCTTGCAAGCTTTATCTCATTTTAGGATTTCCTCCCAATTAATGGCTATTTTAAATGATTCCGGTCAACGGCCGATCAATGTGGCCAACGGAAATGCGAAGGCTTTAAATAATTCTCCGTGGGCTTTTTCTTTTTCTGCCCCCTACCTGGCCTCCCTTTCTTCTCTTCCCATATTGGTTGCTCATGCCTCACTCTTTCTTTCCCTCCCTCTCCCCCCCACCACCAAAAGGGTTCAAAGGCGAACGGGATCACTGGCGCAGTGGGCGGACAATATGCATCAAAACTCACGAGAGCGGGCAGAGGGAAATCGAAGCGTTTGACTCCGCCATCCTCCTGGTCCGCAACCCCTACAAAGCGCTCATGGCAGAATTCAACCGGAAGTACGGGGGGCACATTGGCTTTGCTTCTCAGGCCCACTGGAAGGGGAAGGGTAGGTCTGGCCATCTGCCCAGCGAGGCTGGTCTTCCAGCGTAGCGTCTTCTGCAGCACCCACCACGTTCCTTGAACGTCAAGGCTCAGGGGCTGAGATCCAAGGACGTGGCTTCTGGATAAGCTAGGTTTCTTGCAGATTTTAGAAGAGCCACAACTGCCCATGATGAGCCTCACCCTACGTCTATATGGCTTATGCTTCTTCTTCCCACCTGTGCACTCAGTGAGGGTCATGTCTCAAAGGAAGGGGTGGTGCCTGTCCATGCTTTGTGATATTTCCAACCTGGAAACGAGGAGGAATTTCCTGACAGCGAGAACTCTTAAGCAGTGGAACAGCTGGCCTCCCGGAGTGGTGGGTGCTCCATCGCTGGAGGTTCTCAATAAAAGATTGGACAACCATTGGTCTGAGATGGTCTGAGGACTCCTGCTTTGGGCACGGGGTGGGACTAGAAGACCTCCAAGGTCCCTTCCAACCCTATGATCCTATGTTCCTATGATCCTATTTATTTGTTTATTAAATTTCTATGACCGCCCATCTCCCCGCAAAGGGGAACTCTTTGATCCTATGATCCTATGATTGCCATGGACCTGTTTGGTCTGATTGCCTCTGACCTCGAGCTTTCTACCTTCATGGTTATTATTAGTCAGTTGTGTAGAACTGCTGGGGAAGAGACATGATCTTTTTTTAAAAAAAATCTGTGTTTTGTTCCATGGCATTAATTTTAAGATGGCCTCAGGAAAGGTTCCACAGCAAAGTTTTATGAGATAGGATTATGCAAGGTGAGCTGTCCTGTTTCTGTGTAATGAAACAAAGAGGCTATTTAAAACTTTTGTCTCGGGGGGGGGGGGGAATAAAAGTTCAGACAATTAATCAGAGCTGTGAGGGTGGGGCAGCGATCAAGTGCGGCCATTCCTCAAGAAAGGCGAGACGACAAAAGTGTAGGTGTCAGAATCCTTTCTGTATTATGGAGGCGCTGACCTGTTAAGGTCCCAGAGAGAATCCTGGCCAATTAATTATAGTTCATGATCCATTTTATCACCTGATTTAATGTGAGGAACAATTAGCAAGAAACTTCCAGGATGATGGAAAGGGTTTTATTCTTTTTTTTTTTTTTAAAAGCAAGGAAGCAGGTTTAACGAACCTCAGGATCTGACAACCATCAGAGTGGTGTGCAAATAACATTATCAGCAAAAGACATGTGTGCAGAACCTTTGATACATATAAGGTTTCTGATGTGGGCGTGATAATGGGTGAAGCGACCTTTTCCTCCTTGCAAAGAACAGTTATTATGTCAGCCCCGTCTCTGGAGCTGGATGTGGTAGAACCAGGAATGACCCCACCCACCTGGGAAGTGGGGGAGGAAACCCCACAGAAATACGGGAAAGATGCATGAAAATGTTAGGGCAAAGCATGCACTAATATGCATTATATTTGCAGAACATGGCAAGCATAGATTGAACATGTGTACTAAAATAAAAATGCATCCTCAAATGCGCACTTTTCCTGGACAAACTGCGGTAGAAATAGAGCCAAAACAGACTTGCCGTTGGTAGAAGGAGAGACTGAGGCCGAAGTGGGGAGGGGTCGCCCATTGCTTGCTAAAAACCCTGAAGATCACAGGGAGGGTTTAGCCAATAAAATCTTGTCTTCCTTCACCCAGAATGGCCGGAGTTTGTCAAGAATTATGCTCCGTGGTGGGTGACGCACACCCTTGACTGGCTGAAATATGGCAAGAAGGTCTTGGTGGTGCATTTTGAGGACCTGAAGCAAGACCTCTTCGTCCAGCTCAAGAGGATGGTCAGCCTCCTGGGCATCACGGTGCACGAGGACCGCCTGCTGTGCGTCGAGGGGCAGAAGGATGGCAACTTCAAGCGATCGGGGCTGAGGAAACTGGAGTACGACCCTTACACTCCCGAGATGAAGAAAATGATCAACGGCTACATCAAAACGGTGGACATGGCTCTGAAGGTCAGGAACCTCACCGGCGTCCCAAAGGACTATTACCCCAGATGATGGGCAACGGTTGGGACACTGGGTGGATGAGCTGATCTGCCGTAGGAGGTGCAAATTGGCTTCCTCTCGGCCAGTAACTATTTCCGCCTGGCGAGTGGTGTGTGTATGAGGACTCATCCTGCTGGTGCTCGCTTTCAAAGAACCCTTTTGCATGAGCAGAGAGGCCACCCATCACGGTGGACCGAAGATGTCTTGGCCAACCTGTCTCCAGAAAAGGAGGTCCACTGGGGGAGGCCTTGCAAAGGGAAATCTTTGCTGCTACTGCTGCTGCTTTTTAAAAAAGTTTTGTGCCCCTTCCCACCCAAGTAAGATAGATCACTGCTCTTCTTTAGCTGGTTGCCTTCTTGAACCCAGTTCGAAATAGGCAACTTGGTTAAAATCCCACTGTTTGGTTGCCTTCCTTGGTTCTGCTGGCCCCACTGGATTCCTCTACTTTTGAATCCTGGACCCTTGGACCTGGTTTACTCACAAAGCCTGATCACGATGGACCAACTGCCCAATGCTTAGCAATGCTGAAATGATAGGGTGAAATTGAGATGCACTGGAAGAAGCTGATATATTTTTTTTATAGGGGTGGGGGGAATTTAAAAAACAAACAAACCCATGAATATGAAAAAGAGCCTTTCAGGAATTAAAGTCCTGGGTCCCACCATCTGCTTGTCATGGAGCAAATTTTCTACTTGCTGGGATATTCTATACCTAACCGAGCCTTATAATCCCATGGCCATGATAGGAAGTGCTGTGGTCCAACCTTTCACCACCTGTCTAGGCAGCATATCTCCTCGACATCGGGGGTGTGTGTGTTCGTGTGACTTGCAAGGGTGGGTGGTCCGATTACCACTGACACCTTCAGCCCCCAGGCATCACGGGGTTGGGATGGTTCACACATTGGGGTGCCCCCTACTGCATTTCGCAACAGACTTGACCCCGAGACTTCTGAACTCATGGAAAAAATAATCTCTGGTTGAAGTTCTGCCCATCAAGGACAGATAAGGAACAACTGGTTGACCTGTATAGCATCCTTCTAGCAGTCTCGGGATTAAGAAAACAAGGCAGACATTCAGGGATGGCATTTGCTTGAAATTCTGAAGGTCCTTGGAAAGAGAAGACTTGGGCCTTCACTTTCAGGGAAGAAGAGGAGCTTATAGTGGCAAAGAGTCAGCTCACACATGGGTGTGCATGACTTCTATTTTCACCATGTGAAAGCTCAGATTTGAAGGGGTGAAGCAGAGACGCCAGGCAGGGAGTTTGGTTTTGAAACAGGAAGCCAAGCGAGGCATTCTCAGTGGGTTGATAGGTACCCGAGAGCATCCGAAGTCAAGAGCAATGGTTTAGCTAGACGCAATGCAGGCTACAGGGAGTACTGCCCAGAGAAATGTCTTTTGAAATCATGTTGCTAACCCCACGATCCTCAGTTCAGAGGTCACGTAAAGGCACAAGTCCCACGGCAAGATGAAGGGCATTTTCTCAAACCCTCGGACTCTGTTAGTGATCTTTTTCCTCTGGTCAGTGGGAAGTACCAGACTCAGGATCTCTGGAGCAAACTGGGAGTTTCCCCAACATCTGTTATTTGATCTTTTTCGATGGAGCTGCTGAGGATCGATCAGCCTCGGCACTTGCAAGCGTTTGGTCACTGAGCTGCAGACGGTGCCTCTTGCAGCATCCTCTCTCGTGGCCTTCCATCACTGCACAGATGCACAGCTTGGGGTGACCAGCAGTTATGGATACATAGACTTCCTCAGGGGCCGTCCAGGTCTGGAGTTTACTCCAAATTTCCTAAGATGTCCCACAGAACAACCAACCCTGTGCTGAGATAGCCTCTCTTTGTCTGTCTCTACTGCTTTTCTTGGAAGAGGGCACTGCCATCTGTGCATGGTTTCGTATTTTCCATTTCCTCCTAGGGTTCTCCACAAGCACTTGCATCTATCTGGGGCATAATTCTGCACGAAAATAGTTAAGTATAAGAAACGTTTAAATAATCCATGCTGGGACAACAAACCATGATTAGGCCAACACAAAGTTGCAAAATGGCATGTGCATGTTTAAGTTACCCAGACAGGGAGGTCATTGTTCTTCTCCATTTCTGTTGAACTCCTCAGCCATTTATGAAGAGATTAAAAGTCAAATTGTCCTTCCCCCCCACTTCTCATATCTCTCCCCCCCCCGACCCCACCCCTAGTTCCACACAGAATAACCCTATCAACTGTCATCACAAAAGCCACGTATCGTCCCCAGCTTGTTTCCAGTGCACAATTCTCTCCCTTTGATCAAAGCAAAGATGTTTCTGCTGAAAGGGACTGGTTGCAAAAGGCGCCTATTTTTTCACATGCTGTTCCCGAGGGAAGCTAGTGGGCAGCTTCCAATGGGCCATTCGTAGAGCTTGGGACTGTTGGGTGTTCATATTTCCTCCTCTTGTTTTGATGCTTAGTCAAAGAGGCTCTAAAGGCTTTTGCGTTCCTGAAAGAGAACAAGGGCACAAGATGCTGAGTGGGGAAGGAGTATTGGACGTGCTCTCAGCCTTTGTTTAGTGACATCCTGGGCCTTTTCTTCTCCTTGTTCCTCAAAGACCAAATAACCTTTGTGCTAGCAATATGATTTCTGCATCTTCCTTCATGGGGCAACCTCAAAGCTGCTGGACTCCATCTGAACAATCCTCAGGTCAAATGCTGCCCATTAAACCAACATTTTGTTAATATCTCTACGGTTGTAGCCACGGGTCTTTTGTGGCATTCGGTGACCATGTTTGGCACGATGGATGGGGGTTCAGCTGGCCCCCCGTTACAGACCCACAGCTCGAGTGATGAATTTGTTGGGCTCTTCTTTCTACAGGAGAGAATGAAGATGAGATTCCCAATGGTTGGGCTGGGTGACCGGACGCTGAGCTCGGTTCGGCCTCTGAAAGTAAACTCCTGCCGCTCAGTAAGTTCTCAGGCACTTTGTCTATGAAGGTTCTCAGTCATCCAGGTGGAATTGTCTGTAGCTTGAATCATGTCAACTGGATTTCTATTTTCTCAGTGGAAACGTTTCGCTCCTTATCCAAGGAGCTTCTTCAGTCTGAGCAAAGTTGGTAAGGGAATCCTAAAATAAAAAAATAAAAGTTTTTAAAATAAAAAAAAAGTTGGTAAGGGAATCCTAAAATAAAAAAGAAGCTCCTTGGATAAGGAGCGAAACGTTTCCACTGAGAAAATAGAAATCCAGTTGACATGATTCAAGCTACAGACTCAGGCATTTTGGTTCCCAAATACTATGACTTGGTTCCTCTTGCTTCTTGAACCACTATTTTGGGTCTGAGTTGGTGGATCTAGTCAAAAACAAAACTCAAAATCTGTCTCTCCCTAATCTATATTCGTCCTCTATTTGTATCTCTATCTCCTTCTACTGCTGAACTTCCAAGGAGCAACCAGGCAACTGTGACAACTTTGTCTTGGAAGAACCCCCAATATATGTTTTGAGGGGAGGTTGGCAACCCCCATCCATAAAAGCAGTGTGTGTGTGTGTGTGTGTGTGTGTGTGTGTATGCATGCCTTGAAATACTGCAAGCAGAAATTATACTCCCTCATCAATCAAAAAGCAATAGCAGTCAATCGCATTAGAATTTTACCTCATGTCTTAAATAACACGCAAGATTTCAGATGTGACTTCTTCAGGCCTTCTGTGTGTGTGTGTGTGTGTGTGCGCGTGTGTGATTCCTCTGTCTTCCAAATCCCAGCCCTCGTGTCAGCAAAGCAACACCATTCAGCACAAAAGAGACTTGCCAGAAGATTTAGGAGACTCTCAAGGTTTGCATAAAGGCGAAGATAGGTTGGAAAGAGTCCCATTAGGAGATGGGACTCTTTCAACCACCTAATGAGGACCAAGTATGTTCAGTGGCCATCAAACGGTGAGTGACTATTGCAAGGGACGAGAGGAAACTTGGAGAATGAGGGGCACGCCTTGCGAGAAAGCATGGTTGTCTGGCCAAACTCCAGAACGGCAACACCGCCTGTTGCGACATTTCTCTGCAGCTTCCACTTGTTCGTCGGGTGCAATATTGTATTTCCAAACAGCATTCCTGTTTTACATTGTGCTGATGCTCCTCCTTTTGCAAGCAATCTGCTTTCAAAGCAAGGCACTCTTGCTAATCAGCTACCGAGCAGGATGATGGATGAGTGCAATGGCTTTGGAGAAGGAGGAGATACTTTGCTGGCTGTGGCTGCTTTGGTCAAGCGGCAGCTGGAACATCACCCAATGCTAGATGTGGGCTTGCAGGACGGTGGGTGTGCAATGCTTTCGGCCAGAAAGGGGCCTCTTCCCCCCTCCCCGGTTTTATCTCCCCCCTCCCTCCCTCCACCGCTACTTCCTTCCTCTTGCGCTGACCGTGGTGCTGAATACCAAATGAGTCGGCTCCCAGCTTGGTGTCTCCCCCCCCCCCCCATGCTCCCACTGCTGGCTCTTCGGCTCAGGCCCCCGGGATGTGAGTGGCATTTTGCTCGGGTAATTTTGAGGAGGGGCTGCTGGTGATGGGCTGCAGATCTCTTCTGCCCTGGATGGCCTCTCCCTCCAGCCCTGACCTTTCCTTGCGTGGCGCAGTCGTTATGGAGAAAAAGGGAGTTCATAATCAAAACGCCTTGTGAAATATGAGCAAGGCCAAGCACGCAATTCCAGAAGCTATTAAGGCGCGCACACACACTGATGTCCATGGTGGGCACGGAAATAAGAAAATAAGTTCCCCAAAGGCTGTTTTGGGGATGAGATGTTGAAGGGAGGAGGAGGAGGAAAGAAGGAAGGAGTTGAAAAAAAGAAATAATATTTGTCCCCACTATTGCACAGTCAAGAGAGTCCAGACTGACCAGGGAAGAACTGCAGCCTGCACGTTCATTCCACGTTAAGATTTTCCAGTGCCCATCATTTGTCCCCAGGTCTCATCCTTACTGTGTTCACACATCACACTTAACCAGGCCATGTAAAGGCAGAGCAAATGAGTTCCCACAAAATGCTAAGACGGGTGAGCATTAACTGTGACTCGGATTTTTCGTTGTGCCTGTGTTGTGCGAACGTAGCTCATTTGGCTAGATCAGAGCTTTCCAAACTTTTCATGTTGGTGACACACTTTTTAGACATGCATCATTCCGCGACACACTCTTACAGCAGGGCACAAGGCAGGCACTAGGACCTGTGCGGAATCACAGCAGGTTTGGAGGCAGCCAGACTCAAGGCAGGCACTAGGACCTGCGCGGAATCACAGCAGGTTTGGAGGCAGCAGCAGCCGTGACACACCCAAACACTGCAGCCGACACACTAATGTGTCCCGACACACAGTTTGGAAAGCTCTGGGCTAGATTGTGATTCCGGAGATGGTGCAAACCCAGAAAACCAATGAATTCAGAAGTGTTGGACTTCAATCTCCACAGTCAGTGGGACTTGTAACTGGGTTGCACCAGATCAGGAAAATTTAGATCGGCAGATAGCTGGGAAAATAGATCTTCTGCCTATCTGCCTGCTTCTCTCTCTCAGCCATTCAGCTCACGGTTATGATGCTTGCCTTATTTCTTGCCTGGCTGCTGAGCTATGCAAAACCCTTGAGAAATGCCCTAGAATCGGAAGACCGCCCATGATGCAAAATTCAGCTACTTCTGCTGATTAGGAGGACCATCCCATTTTCTACTGCAGTAGCAGCTGTGTTGAGGGAGACCCCCAAAGAAGTTTCTGTCTGGGCAAGAACGGAGAAGGCTGTCTATGCCGGAGAAATGCATCAAGCCCCTTGGCCTGTCAAGCGATTCATGACCAGCGGTGGATGTGGTTCTTGCTTTACTCTCAGGATGCTAACCTTTCTTAGGATTTTGCTTTGCTTTGCCTCAAGCTGGCTTATTAATTTGGGGATGCTGCCCCTCCCCGGGAGGCATAGACAACAGTTGGTTGGTTATCTAGTGGTTGCTATAGCAACACTGCCTTCACATTCAGAACCAGGCTGGTTCTCCCTGTAAAATTTAAAAATACTTTGGGTGAGTGACTGTTTTAGCAGATGGAGAGGAATGATTCAGGACTGAAACAGGTGAATGTTTAGCCTGAGAATTAAGAGATCTTCACTTTTCCGCAGATAAAAATGTCACCCCAGATGGACTGAAAGCCCTTTCTATCTCTTCCTGTGTAGAGACCCAGGCATCCAGTGTAACAACTCATTGGTTTCTGAGCTGACTGGGCTCCTGCTGAAACATCGAGCTACTCTAGGAATGAATCAGTTCCTAAGATACTTTGCAACATAAAAAAAAAGAGAGAGAACTAAGGACCAAGTCTTCTAGATTTGTCATGACGGCCCAATGGCAATCTGAAAGATCCTGTTTCCAATCCTTCAGAAGGCAGCATTAAAACATTGTTTTCATGCCTTCCGGCGGGTTTTCAGCCCTCCCACCACCTCAGTATTTAACTAAAGCTCTGTAGCCTGTTATGTGTCTGAGTAAAGCTTTGTACCCAAAAAACCCCACCCCGAACCCCAGAAATAAAACTAAAGCCCATGGATTCCCAAGGCATCAGCTCCATCACTGTTTCACAATCTGGACCAAACATGGGACTTACAAAATATTTTCAAATGACAACATAATTGTGTGAAGGGAATATTATGTTTAAAGGAAGAAAACCAACAATCTTATTGGACAGTAGGGAATCCTTGGAGGCATCTCAAGCAATATTTGGATATACCCATTCTCATTTTTGTTTCGAGTTTTTGTATCTTCAAGTCTTAGTGAAGCCCCAAGCATTACTTTAAAACCAGATTGGTGTGATGGATTCCTTGCATTTGCTGGTGTTCTGTTATCCTAAATACAGTATATTGCATTTATTTGTTCGTTTATTTATCTTGAAGACTTAGGACCCCCAAACACTTCAAACTGGGCATTGTATAAAACTGTTGAATGCTTACACCTGCACTTGAAAAACAGTTGCTTTAATTGGGGAAAGACAATCCATATGGAAACAAATTTGTTATGACTTCCTTTTCACAAATAGGAATACACATTCTTGATCAAGGAAGAACACAATATACCACTGCTGTTATGGGGAGATGGGAGATAGAATGCTAAGAAAACCCTCAGCTTGAGAAGTGAGGCAGTTCTAATTAACAGGAGCAGAAAAAAAGGAGTGCTCCCCCCTGCTGAAAATCACAAATGTCAGTTTTAATTTAGATGATTTGGGGAGAGGGATTTAACAATATAATCCAGAGAGTCTTCCACTCATACGTTAATAAAAGCAATAAAATGCATAGGAAGATGAGAGCATAAGTCTTAGAAGCAATAACATTCATCCCTCAACAAAAGAAACATGTTTATTTATCACTTTTACTCTTTTCCATAAAATTTATGGTCAACAATCTGCCAGAACACGGGAGCTAAAATTTAAATGGGGATCCATCCAAGCAACGTGGTACCAAGGCAGAGAACAAATACGTCTTCCTTTTGTTTTGCTTGGATCCATTTCTCAAACAAAAGGGGTGATTTATTGAAATAACATACAGCTTTATTTCAAAAGCCTGACAGCTAACTTGGAGGGGGGAACCACACACCAGCCCGTAATTATGGAAAGCAACACATACTAGAGCAAAATGTTATTTGTGTCGTTGAGAGTAATCTCTTCCAATGTTTACAATAATGTGCAATTGGAACAAACCCAGGTGTTGCAAAGAACGCGGAGAATGGGTGTAATTGTGCAGCAAGTCTTCACCACCACCCATCAGCTACTGAACACTGAAATGGAGAGGCGAGGTTCTGAGTTATTCCAAGAAGACAATTTAACAGGAAAAAAGAAAAATCGAGTAAGCAAGCCTGCCGTTGGCTTCCTACAGCGGGCGTGAAACCAGAAAGTATCCATTAATGAGATGAGGCTGAAGTTGCATCGAAAGAGCCCAGACCTTCAGGGATATTAGAACCCCTTTTGATGAAAACATCTGGACTTTTTCGTTTAGAAGATGACAACCTGAAGAGACACAATACGAGATTTGTAAAATGAGATCTGGCCTAGAGGAAAAGGGATTGGAATATATATAGCTGTAACAGAAATCGATCATGGATTTCCATCAAAGCAGATTTCGTTACATGGAAACATTGAACCAGATCCACTAGCATCTTGTCGAAAACTTGCACAAAAGCAACACCATGTGTTTGTTTAGTCTCAAAGAATGTAGGTTTCCAAACATTTCATGCCAAAACAGATATATTTTTCACCCTTTTCCTTTTAAGAACTTCCTTTGGGGAAATGTATTATTACAAAGGGAGTTAGTAACTATAGCAAGAGGACAGGCCAAGTTCACCTAGCAGTGATTTCACCAGTTAAAACATGAACACAATATTTTTCACCACTTGACAGGCAGCGAAGAGAGGGATAGAGTGAAATAAAAATAAACACACTTCCAACTCTAAACTGGCTTAGGAGTAATGGAGGGAATATTCGGAGAGTTCAGATAAAGTCATTTATCTGACTTTAAAATGTAAAGCTGGTCCTTCAGCTCTGCTGAATTAAAAATATGACTCCTGTTCTAAGCTCTTTTTGGACTGACTTTTAAAACTTGCATACATCAGATCCAAAAATTCTCTTGACAGCTGGCGGGTTCCATCTTTGAGAACAAGCCATGCTGAGCCTCATTTCTGAGCGTTCTTGGCAGAAATCCGCTCACCTAAACAGCAACAGAAGTTAATTCAACAAAACCCCTTCCCTTTTTTTCTCTTTTGCCTCTGCCAATCTCCGGCACCGCCATCTTCCTTAAAGGGAGAAGGAGGTCACTCGACCCAGTCAAATCCAGGACTGGCTTTTTTTGTGTTGATGTGAGTGAAGAACAAACGGTTCGCTTCACCCTGGCCCGCAAGTGCTAAATTTCACGTTTCATGGTGCCAAGAAGAGAAGTCCTGCCTGATTACAATCTGTGCTCCAGATCCAGCTCTAATTTTTGTGACACGATTCATGCAAGGCCAGGATTAATCCCTGGAACTAATCATCCCGGGAGACTCTGTGGTTCTAAGAGAAATGGGATTGGCCCGCCTGGGGTCAGTCTGGTGGCTTCGCAATTAAGGCACTGAATCTGCTCCATGGCAGCCCAGTGGTCCCCTGCCTGAGCATTTGGGTGAGTTTTTCGGTTGGGGAGGCAAACGTAGCGAGCTTGATTAAAACGGATGGATGAGTGAAGGAGGAGGACAGCAAGAAGAGCGACTGTGGGTTTAAAAACTAAGAACATCTGAAGCCACTCTTGGTCTCCAGAATCACTTAGGGTTCTCTGGAATTCCACGTCAAATTTTAATGGAGATGATGGGTGATTTATCACTGGCTTCGCCATACTGCACAGAGTTATCACTTTATAATGCATGCAAAGAAAGGCACATATAATATTCAGTGCTGCTATCTCCGAAGTTATTTTTATTAAAAATATAAAACACATCATACCGAATCTTTAGATAATAACTTATGTCACTCTAGCCTGTATGAGATTTTCACCTGTTTCATTTTTCAGGCTAAAAAGAGTGTCTTTTAGTTTTATGACTGCTCCTCTGTACTCAATCCTCTTCATCGCTGTTTGCTCTTCCCATCCCACATCCCACCCCAATTTGGGTATACTCCATGTTTTCTTTCTTCTAAGATGAGCTGCAGGGTCAATCTTGGGAACACAGTTAGGTGCCATCAAATTGGTCCCAACCCTGGTGACTCTATGAACAAACACCCACCATCATGACTCGTCTCCAGATCCACACCTCTCCCAAGGACAATCCAACCATCTCCTTGATCTTCTTCCTTCACCTAACCCGTCCTCTTCCCTATCTTCTACTTTCCATACCTTCACCTGGATTAGAAGTTTCTTCTAATCCATTATCTATTCTCTACACATGGCCGAAGGTGGGAGTTTCTGCAAGATCACCAAATCAAAGCGTGGTAGCATACAACATATTAAAATGCGCTTCAGATTATCAAATTAAATCTGCAAATCTATAGTCCCAAATCAATAATCGCCACACATGAGACGCCTGTCTGAATTGTTTTTAACAGACGTCCTGAAAACGGGAGGAGGGGATGGTGTTTCATAGCTGCGGTATCACCACAGAGAAGTTGGATCAGAAATCGAAACTTAAAATGTTTAAGGGTTGTGAAGGTGAAGGTTCCCCCCGCACATTTGTGCAGTCGTGTCCGACTCTAGGGGCCGGTGCTCATCTCCGTTTGTTAGCCAAAGAGCCAGCGTTGTCCGAAGACACTTCCACGGTCATGTGGCCGCATGACATGCGCGGAACGCTGTTACCTACCCACCGAAGTGGTACCTATTCATCTACTTGCATTTGCATGCTTTCGAATTGCTAGGTTGGCAAGAGCTGGGGCTGGTGCGGGAGCTCACTCCGCACGCAGGGCTAGGGATTCGAACCTCCGAACTTGCGATCTTCTGATCGACAAGCCTGGCATCTTACCCGCTGACAGCGGTATATCAGTGATGGGCAATCTAGATTCACAGTACTAAAAGGATTAAGACCCATATTTTACAGTGCGTTTGCAAATTAAGACATGAGTAGTGGAATTGACCCATAATGTGGTCCCATGGTGATAATCTCAGTAACAATGTCACTTCAGATGCAAGACTTCTGATTTCCCTTCGATCCCATCGCCAACCAAGTCCAGTTCAAGGCTGCCAGCAGCCCAGAGATTGAGAACCCCTTTGATCCCAGGATCCATTTCTCCCCTCTTTCCTGTGAGATGGGGCCACGTACAAAGTGTGTGGGGGGGAGATGCTCCTTTTGAGAGTGCTCAAGAGCGGCCCTTGAAATTCCAGCAAGCTGCGATGGGAATATCGTCCTTGGCGCGCCTGAGGCTGAGCAAGATGTAAATTGCTCCCAAACCAGATAGCAATCTTGTCTGTGTCATTAATAATTCTCTCTGAAATAAGCATAACTGCGTATTTGCCTGATCATATCGGAGGGCAAACGCATCAGGCTGACACAACTACAGAGGGAGATATTGTCGGCCAATTGCAAGAGAATAAATGAACCAGGGAAAGGAAGGAAACGTGGGAGAAAGCAGAGGGGGCCGTGATGCGCAGAGCACTGCAGGGGCCTGAAGGCCACGAGGAAAGATGGGCCTAAGAGCCACTCCCTCCTACTTTCTCTGATCATTTGTATTTCTTTGGGAAATTGATATATGCCGTCCACTCCTCTGATGGCCCTGAATGGCTTAAGCAATCTTGAATGCATGATGATCTACGCAAAATATACAACATGACAAATGGGAAAAGTAAAAAGGTAAAGTTTAAGCACCCCAGCTTTCCAAGGTCTGGGTGAGGAAGTATCTTTCAACTCCCTCTTCAACTGGAAGTAGGAAAGGGCTTTTCAAACTGCTCTTAATATGGCCTAGAAAAATATGGGGGTGTCTTCTGAATTTTACAATCTTTTCCCCTTGGGATTTGTATCTCTAGGCAGGTCAGTGAAACAAACATGATGTACAGGTAGTCCTCAACTTACGACCACAATTGGGACCGGAACTTCCATTGCTAAGCAAGGTGGTCATTAAGTGAGTCACATCCGATTTTACTACCTTTTTGTCATGGTCACTAAGCGAATCATGTGGTCGTTAAGCAAAACTGGCTCCCCCCATTGACTTTGGTTGTCGGAAGCTGGCTGGGAAGATTGCAAAGGCGATCACGTGACCCCAGGACGCTGCAACCGTCATAAACACATGCCGGTTGCCAAGCGCCTGAATTTTGATCACTTGACCGCAGGGATGCTGTGACGGCCGTAAGTGCGAGGACCGGTCGTAAGCCATTATTTTCAGCGCCGTCGTAACTTCAAATGGTCGCTAAACGAATGGTCGTAAGTACTTCAGAGAAGTAAACTATATCTGGAATGCACAGCCATTCGTTTATTGATTGCAAGGCTCCCTGTGCCGTGCAGACTGAGATGTATGGCTTGTTTGTCACTCCCCGCCTTGTTTCTGTCCTTGGGCCAAGCCTCTAAGAGCCAATTCTCAGACATGCAAATCTGGGGCAGTTGAAAAGGGAGAGAATCAACCCAAAGACACCATCATGACCTCACAGATCTGAAAGGCCAGCTCCGCCCTGCTCAAAAAGCCACGGCGCAACCTCACCATGGCTCGGCAGAACGGGCAAATGCAGCCGGTGTGAGGGAGGAATGCTGGGTGCTTCCTTCTCTCGCCACAGCTGCTTCCCTGAAGACACCCTTATTTGTATGTGGAAGAGGCTGGTGCCATATTAAACAGGCAAACAAATTGGAAGGCTGGAAATCAAATATTAGCTTTTCCAACGTGTGCTTTAGGTTGGGGGTTTAACCCAGGGGTTGTGCCCCACTCGTCAGTCTTGGAAAGCTGTTTGCAGAGATTATGGATTGTTGAAGGGGATGAGCTGAGGAAATAAACAAGAGAGGAGGGCTGGACCTCGTGTGGCCACGGACGTCAACGCAGCTGCCTTTCCTGGAGACAGATCCTGGCCCACTTTGCCGGGATAGGTGGGCTGTACCTGAACAGCCACTCCCCGGGGTCTCGAGCAGGGGTCATTCCAGTCAGTTGCCCCGGTTTCTTTGCGAGAGGTTGGACTGGGGACCTTCCTTAGACCACCCTACAGCTGTGGGGCCCATGGCTTGATTGTGCCAACCCTCGGCCTCTGACGATCGGCAGCTGAGTCCCATGAGCCTTGCGTGAGCGCCAGGATCAGGTCGGAGGGTAACAAGAGAACTTGGCAGTCCTCAAGCCAGTTGGATTACAATTCCCAGAATTCCCTGCCAATATTTCCCGGCACTCTCTTTCTCATAGCTGGCTGGGGAATTCTGGGAGTTGAAATCCACACATCTTCAAGCTGCCAAGGTTGAGAAACCTTGGTCTAAGGTAAGGTCAGGCTTCCCTCCAGCCTACATGAACACACACCTGTATTTTCTTGGGAACAGTTTGGAATTGATTTTCCATTCCTTGCTTCTAAACTGTTTTTTGAAGTCCTCAATCCAGGCTACAGCCCTGGAATTCCCTGGACATACCCTTTCCAAGCACTAATCAACACCAAACCTACTTAACCTCTGAGCCTAAAATAAGTAAGTCCCTGGTTTCTTTCTTACAAAGACTCTGGGTTTCGCAGGCTTTTAAAAATGTATCTCCAGAGTGCTGAGTTTTGTTTTTGCCAAGAGTATTGTATGTTACACAGATATACATGAAGACAAAGGAAACCTAGAAATATTTTCTGTAAATGCCATTCTTCTGGCAACCTGGCCTGTAATATGGTTGCAGCAAGAAGTGGAGTTTGTGGTGGTTATTATTGTTATTCTCCCCTCTCCATATAGATTTGGGCTTCATCAGGGTAACATGCAGGTTGCATTTGTGGCAGAAAGGATGCAAAATGTGCCCTGATGCTTCCCGGGGTGGCTGGTAGAGGTCTGACTGCTCATGGGTGAAGTTTCTCAGCCATGGCCAGAGGACAGGCGTCTCTCTCTTCCTCTTTCTGTTAGTGCCGGCCATAAAATCCTTCTGTCCTTTTGGTGTGATTTAGACAGGCTTTTGACCTTTACGCATATTGAGTTAATAGGATTCTGCAATTGTACATGTGGGCGCTTCATTAAATATTACATACAGTAGGAAGAAAGCAAACAAGGGCTCCCTGTGGCTGCCAAATGAGGAGTGAATGAACTCTGGCCTGTTTCAACACAGGTGGGCTGAATTTCAAGGAGAAAGAGATAATCGATGCAGGAATATCTAGAGAAGCCAAGGCATAACCTTCGCTGTCCTTGCTGTGGATTGAGGCAGGCAGGCAGGCAGGCAGGCAGGCAGGCAGGCTGGCCCGCGATGTAATGCTTCATATTCTCCTTCACAGAGTCCCTAAAGATGTTAGGCAGTGGTGATTCTCACCTTTCTACTGAGATGGCCTGGCTGTTTTCTGCAAACGCTGCTGTTTTCACGCGCAGAAGAGTGTGCTCCTGTGCTTTTCCTAGTCAGCAGGCAAAACTAACCAACAGGCTTTAGTGATAAGATATTAACCAGAGACCTGTGCTTATGAACGTGGGGAAATTCTGCAGCAATTCAGCAGCTGGATTCCTTGCGATGTATCTTTCTACCTCTCTCCCATACAGATACGGCTTCTTCTGGTTTTGACCTTCCCTAAATGCACATTCCTAATAATTCTTCCCGTTGCCCATATGCTCACATGGGCATGCATTCAGAAACCTGAGGAACCTCAAAATTCGGGTTTGGTTCTGTTTTAACGAAAGCTGTTGATCACTAACAGTTGCACTTAGCGCTGGATGTAATACAGATGGGCAAGACAGGATCGGTGGGCTAGAAGAGAGACTCTATCCCTTGCTGATGTTCTTACTGAGAAACGAGAGCACCAGGCTCTGGGTCAATGCCAGGCATGTCCAGGTGATGAGAAGGATCAGAGAAAGCCAGGTGAGCCTTCTTTTAGCTCAGTGGAAGAGCATCTTCTCTTAGTGAAGACGCCTCCAGAATCTCCAGGCGGGGCTGAGAAAGCAGGTGAATCTCGGTCTTGATACTGCCAGCCAGAGCAGGTAGCATTGGTGGTGAAGTGAAGATACAAGGCGCCTTCCAGGTCTTAAAAATTGCTTCTCTCTCTCCAAATCCCCATGTTATGAGGCAAAATGTCCAACAGGGGGCAGCCCTATCTGGTTCTCTTTAGCACATGGGTTCTCCACCACCACCACCCCGGCCTCCTTTGCATCAGTCTGGGATCTGTTCAGTTTCTCAGTCACGTTGGGAACATAAACTGTTGGATATGTTTTGTTCTGTTTTTGTTTTGTTGGTTATCGCTGTGTTTTCTTGCTGGGGTGAGGGCTTTCTGCTGCAGGTGCCCACACAGTTTGACTGTTCCTAGGCATCTGCGGTTGGAGGGGAGAAGGACAGCTTAGCTTCCCTTAGTGGCCCCCAACCCACAGAATACCTCGGGAACAGTTTGTTTTACAGTCTTTCAGCACATTAATCTCCCCCATCCGTTTCCCAGGAACAGCCTTTTCTTTGCATGCCACAACCGCTCCGTTTACCCTCCCCAGATGCAGAGCGATGGGTGTTTCTTTGCTTAACCACCCAACCTCAGCCCTCAATCTAGCCATTAACGTGGGGCTTATGTGCAGGAGGTGCAGCTTCTGTGGTTTGCTGTCAAGGGCTGTAAAAAGGGCACTCAGCAAACAGTTCCCTTGGCAGAAAGGCTCTTAAAAGCCAGAGAGGCCTCAACTTGTGATGTCTCCCATGGATATTTCTTTTTTACTGGAACCGCGAGATCCTGGTGCAAAACAAACATACTGAATGTATTGTTGAAGGCTCACCTGGGCACAGAGAGATCGCTTCTGTCTGTGCTCCTGCCCTCTGAAGATGCCGGCCACAGATGCTGGCGAAACGTTAGGAACCACAACTTCCAGAACACGGCCACACAGCCCGGAAGACCCACAACAGCCAAACATATTGAAAATGAAAGCGCTTTTTGCCCACAAATTAAGTTTCAGGAATGGACTGAACAACTGACTTATCGTGACATTGGTTTCTTTTTTCTCTCTCTTTCATTTCTGCTGGATAATTTGGGGACATATTGCTAGTAGTGTTCACAACATGAATGCTATTCTTAAATGATTGGGCTCTCTAATATGTCTAGCTGGTCTTTGAACACAACCTTCCTTTCTTTTTCAAAGCCTGCAGAAGCCAAATGCATTCCTCTCTGAAATTCACACTTCTGCAACGTTTGCAGAGCAGTTCATCAATTTAAAAAAAAGTCTACCTAAAGATGCATGCATTCGTGGAAATTAAGTATTAAAATACCTTATATTAGACCACATCCTTTGTTTGAAGACATTGAAAACAAAGCTGCAGTTCCCCTCATCCAATGCCTGTTGGCCTGCCTCAGAGAGGAATCTTTCCTGCCAGGAACAAAATTTGCCCTCATTCAGTGACACTTCGATTAATTAGATGAAAATGTGCAAAACACTTTGCAGATGAAAAACGCTGAGGCACTAAGAGCTGTTGCTTCTTGGTGGTGTCCTGTGCAGCATCTCCAGTGCCAAGGAGAAGCAGAGGTCTGAAAAACTCCATGACTGGGGTTGTCAGAAGATACCAACGAAGGGAGGCATTCTACTATTTATTTAGTGCCCTTATACAGCACTTTTTTTGGAGAAGTCAAGGTGGCATACAAAGAGGCCTCTTCCAGATTTTATACCAATGTCAGCAACCCCATGAGGAACGTCAAGCTGGGGCACCTTCACCAGAGAATTTGACAAAACCTGAAAAATTGCAACAAAACCCAAGGGAAGTACAAGACTCCGTCAACTTTGCTTTGGAGACCAACCTCAGAACATAATTTCTCTTCAAGAGAAGCTTTCATGTTCTGCTGGAAAAGGAAATGAAGAACATTTACAACAGAAGCAACAATTAGAGCTTCTCCTTCAGAATTTTTTTTTCCACATTTCTGAAGAAATGGAGGAGCTTCCCTCCTGGACAAAGATTAAAAAGTCCCTTGTTGAAATGGGCAGCCATATAAATTGAATTAATAAATAATAAAATAATAAATAATTTTAAAGAAGTATTAACGTTAAGGAGACCAGAATTTATCTCTGAAGAAGCTTTAAAAACTTTTTCTTCAGAGAGAAATTCTTGCTCAAAAAAGGTTTTCAAGTTATCATTTTCTTCCATTATGAGTCTGAATGCCTGTCCTTTATATTAGATTATATAGAGCAAAAATTGAATGAGTTCAGGCTTGCGTGGGTGAGAATGTCAGATTCAACACAAATTTCTTTTCAAGAGAAATAGTGTGATCTGCCCTTATTAGTATCCCTCTCCAAATATTTCTTCACTCAAAACATGGCACAAAAATGTGTGTCTTTAATGTATGCTCCGCTTCGCAACAAGAATGCTACAGGATATCACTATTTGGGATTTTTTCATTTAAAAAAGATGGACATAGGGAAATTGCTTATGGAAAAAAGCAGTATCTTTAGAAATACTGAGTAAAAAATAACCCCACCATATCTTAAGTACAGATGTGTAGAAACATGTGCATGTTAGGAATGTTACGTACAACAATTACCAGTGCATAAAGGTTCCCCCCCCCTCGCACATTTGTGCAGTCGTGTCCGACCCTAGGGGCCGGTGCTCATCTCCGTTTGTTAGCCAAAGAGCCAGCGTTGTCCGAAGACGCTTCCACGGTCATGTACCAGTGCATACTTTTTCATTATTAATCATTTGCAGAAAACCTGACACAACAGACTAATTTTTCAATGCATGTCATACAGATACGGCCTGGATTGAGACTGTCTCTAGTTGGAGCTCCTTTTATTTACTAAATCCTCAAGGTTCACTGGCTGGAAAAGATTGTTGAATGGCTCTGGTTATATTCTTAGCAAAGTTATATTCTCTTATTTTTCATGCAAGAGGTCATTCCCGATACAGCAAGTTTTCCACAACTTCCTTTTTTGGGGGCCTGTTTTGTAAACCACTGGTAGTTAGAAATCCTTGTTGATCTACTCCAAGATGGAGATATTGTTCTGCAGAACACTTCAAACGAGTTAAGGTGGAAGGGGGCTTCAGAAGCCTGTTGCAGGATAGGCCCCACAGTCCATGTCTTTCCACACACAATCGAAAGTGATTTTGTTAGATTTGGGATAAGTAAAAACCAACTTATAAACCCAGGGTTGGCTTCTGCTCAGCACTTCAGACTTCAGTCTATTCCGTGAAAAGAAAAAGAGGGAAAAATGAATTATTTCCCAAATTAACTGTGCATGAAATTGGATAGACAGAATGCTCAGCCTACCTCCTAGAGAAAAGATTTATTAATGGACTATGAAATCTGGCAGAAAAGACAACAAGAGAGAGAACATTGCTGGACAGAGCTGTATGAAATGATCATTCCCCGAAGCATGATTTATAGTACAGAAGGAAGCTTTCTTTTACTAGAATCAAATTCTCCACTGGGAAAATTGGGTATTGCTGAAAATGTGTTAGAGAATCAGGCCTGGTTGTCTCTTGTAAGTCTGTTCACATGGAAGGTGGTAGAATGAGAAATCACATCTAGATATATACAGGTACAAATGATTAGAAAAACCCATCGTTTCAGTGTCCTGTCTAAAGACAGCTAACCCTAAACTTCCCAATGCTCAGAGCAGGGAATGGGGGCACACAATTTTTCCCATAGCTCAGATATATTTATTGCCAAGAACTTGTAGGATGCAGTGAAGAGTTTAGAGGTTGAATTTCAACAGCTGGGCCTTCCTATGTCATGAAGCTTGTTTATATGGTTAGGAGCAGGTGTTTACGACACAGCCTTCGAAAAGCTCTGATAAGAATAAACAAGTGTAGTTAGAATGACATAACCGTGATTGGCTTAGATTCATCAAGCCAAATTCACACTCCTTCTGAAACCGTTGAAATAATCCAACAAGATAATCACGGGGGGCTTTGAGTCATTGCTGGAAGCCAATAAACTATTGTAATCCATGTTAGGTCCCAAAGCTCAGAGTAAAATTGATTCTTTTTCAGTCACCGAACTGGGTTTTGTGAAGCTCTTGCGTGTGAATGAATGGATTGAGTGGATTGTGTCCTCGGTCAGTGCATTAGCCAGTCTGGACAGGATGGTGATCTTAAACTTTTTGAAATCTTGGCCCATGAAGACATACAGGATGGGGTTCATGCAGCTGTTAGAAACAGCAATGGCGGTGACAAGGGGCAGTCCAATCTCCAATACGGTCTTTGGGACTGAGTGGTGCTGAGTTTCCAGGAGATAGAAGGTATGATAGGGACACCAACATAAGAAGAAGGTGGTTATAATGGCAACAATAATTCTCAACGGCTTCTTCGACTTGGCAAGACGGTTCCTTTTCAGCCGAAAAATTATGGTAATGTAGCATACTGTGATAATGATCATTGGTATGATAAACCCCATCAGGAATCGAACTGTGGTTACCATTCTATGTCTCTGAAAGCCAAGGGTGGTGTCATTCGGAGAACTGGACAAGGAGAAGTTGTGAAAACAAGAGATGCGGTCCTGGAAGGTTGTGGTGTCTCGAAAAACAAGGGAAGGGGAGCTCATTAAAAAACCAATTGCCCAAATTAGGATGCAGAACAACCAGGCAATTGTAGGAGTCCGATGTTTTTGGGATTGGACTGGGAAAATCACCAAAATGCAACGATCAAAGCTGATGGTGGTCAACAAAAACACACTGGTGTACATGTTGAGGTTCAGAAGTAAAGAGGTGACTTTGCACATGTCTCTTCCGAAGACCCAGTGGTAGTTCATGGCTGTGTAGGCAATGTTCAAGGGCAAGAAGACATTAAACAGAAAGTCAGCAGCTGCCAAGTTGAGGAACCAGATAGTGGTGACCGATTTTTTCATCTTGAATATAATGGCGATGACCAAACCGTTGCCCAGTAGACCTAGGAGGCAGGTGATGCTGTAGATGAGAACAGCAAGGACTTCAACGATGGTCAGGACTTTGCTTGGTCTTTTGTTATAGGTTTCTCTAACAGTGTTGTTATAAACATAATCGTAGTAGTCTACGTAGTCTGAAGAATTATCCAGCCCGTCCATGACCTGTTGGAACACAGATTGGTCAAAAACGTGACATTGTGCCAAGGTAACTTAGACGATGGCTAGGAAACAAGAAGAGTGGAGACAGACAGCGCAAGCCAATGAGAGGGAGCCCCCTCTAAGATTGCCTGGAGGGGCTGAATAACAACCAGGCGAAAGAACTACTGTATTGTTGCAAGTCAAAACTAAGTGATAAGGGTAGAGAAGAGTGTAGCCTAATTTCTACACTCCCGGACAAGGTTGCACCATCTTCTTCCTTGGGTGACCCTACCCAGTGATTTAGTTCCAGAAGAGGGAGGCCAATTCCAACACATGGAAAGCAATGGTGAGACTTAATGCGGTGTGAGAAGAAACAGCACTCTCCAAAATGAGAAGAGTGTGCCGCCTTGAAAATGTCCCAGCATGCTTTGCAGGAGAGACAGTGCCGATAAGCTTATAGTGGTGGAACATCTGCCAGATACCAAGTTATATTAAAGCACAAGCAGGCTTCTTTTAGCTGACATTAGCTGACATTTTAGCTCCCACCTTAGGCATGAAAGCCGGCTGGGTGACCTTGGGCCGGTCCCTGTCTCTCATCCCAACTCACCTCACAGGGTTGTTGTTGTGGGGAAAATAGGAGGAAGGAGGAGTATTAGGTATGTTCGTCGCCTTGAGTTATTTATAAATAATAATAATAATAATAATGATGATGATGATGATGATGATGATGATGATGGCAGGATAGAAAATAAATAATATAAAATATAAAATATAAAATGAAATAATAAAATAAATAAAATAATAAATAAAATAAAATAAAATAAAATAAAATAAAATAATAAAATAAAATAAAATAATAAAATAAAATAAAATAAAATAAAATAAAATAAAATAAAATAAAATAAAATAAAATAAAATAAAATAAAATAAAATAAAATAAAAATAAAATTTGAAAAAAGAAGAAAATACTTTGGCAAGCTGAGCATAGTGGTGTAAATAATTTAATACATAATAAATAGGCTAACATGTTTTCTTCCACCCTTTCCTGAGAGAAAGGCCCTGGTGAGCTTTGAAATTTTAATGGCGATAACTAAGGGCATCACTTGCAATACTCAGAACTGTTGTCAAAGACAATATGGATGGGAATATAAAACTTAGATAGGTTGAGTCTGACCCACTCTTAGTAAATCTGGATGCTTTGGGGTCACATTCCTATCAGCAGAGCACTTCTCCTTGGAGGTCCTGCGGAACGGAGCCTAATGGAAACTTTTAAGCTGGGACTGGAGATTTCTGGGCAAGCAAAAACATTTCAGTGACAGCATTAACATTTTGTGGCCAAGTTTTACGTTCGGTGGCAAGGAAATGGATGGGCAGCCGGTCTGGGCAAGGAAGACGAGGCAAATCCATCTGGGCCTTAGAATCGGGCGCTCTACAGGACCCTGACCTGAGTGTCTTTCCAAAGCTGTGGGTGAACTGGAACATGGTTCCAGAGGTTCCAGATCCAAGGTTCTTTGGCCGTCTAGACCAGTGTGTCTCAACCTTGGCGACTTGAAGACGTGTGGAACCAGCGTGGCTGGCTGGAGAATTCTGGGAGTTGAAGTCCACACGTCTTCAAGTCGCCAAGGTTGAGAAACACTGGTCTAGACTATCATATGATGAAGCCAAGAGCTTGCAAATCATTGTTCAGCTTGACCATCGTGGTCTCTTCTCCTCTCCCTGAACCATTTCCACTGAAAATCACAAGCGCACGGCCAGGCACAGTGATGTCTGGATTCGTTTCGTTTCTCCGACGACACCCCAAACCCTAGAACCACAACGTGTCTCTAACCTTGCCAAAGTCAGAGCAATGGACCAAGAAGAGTCAGGATTCAGGCAGGTCCTCGACCTGAACGTGCTTACCGTCCACAAGCGATGCTGGGAGAAGGAATCCGGAGAAAGCGAAGCCGGGGCCGGTTCAGCTGAGTCGGCCGTGCGGGAGCTTTTCCTGCCAAGGGCACGAAGCAAACATCAATAATGGCACCCCGCAGAACGAAGAATATCAGCAGACGAGGGGAAGCAGCACTCCTGCTTAATGAACCATTCCAGCCGCCGCCTTGAACAGGCAAGGGCTGGGTTTGCGGCGTGCAGGCGTTCTTATCGTTGGCTGCCCCTTGGAAAGAGGAAACTCCTCGGCGAAGTTTGTTTTTGTTTCGTCTTCCCCCTGTCCTGGTGGGTGCAGCGGTTTGGGTGACTCTGAATCAGGCAGAAAAGGCTCTGCCACCCTGGAATCGCCCCGGGGTGCCAACCCATGAAGGGCCAGCTCTGCCCTCGGGCAGGGGGTGTATGGCTCTCTCCCAAGGACAGAAGGGGCTCCAGGCTTGGGGGTATCTGGCAAGATAGAGGTTCTGGATCGGGCACAGCGTGGAGTCCTGCTCTTTCTAGGGACACACACGACTTCTTTCCAGAAAGATCTGCCTCGTGGGTTTTCACCCCCTCATTTTTTAGAAACAGACAGAGCTTTTCAAGATCAGGGGAACGTGGATGGGCTACCTAGGCATTTTCAATCGCACCTCCCGCAATATCCTGCTCTGGGGTCTTTCACTCCAGTCAATATTTCCTTTCTTCCCCTGATGTGTTTCTTCACCATTTACTAAATCCCAATTTGTGACCCACTTGAGAAACGAAATTCCCAGGAGGGTCCATCTAATTCACTCTATATTCCATCAGGAATCTTCCTTGTTCTTCAGCAATCCTAAATTGGCCGGCCTCAGAGAGATTCCAGGCCACAGCCCTTCTGAGATCTTTACTCAACAAAGAAGTGTTTTCTCTTCCTTAAGAAATGCTCCAGGGAGGCTTGTTAAATAAGAAACTCCGCCGCTCTGGGGAATGCCAAAATGGCCCATTTGGGGATGAAATGGATTCATCCTCTGAGCAATTCCGAACTGACTGGAGGTTCCAACATCTCAGAGACATGACAAGAAATTTCTATCCTCAAGGCCGAAGGACAGTAATTAAGGGCTATGGATAATACTGCTAAATGAATGGGATTTCCTTCCCTTGCTGCCTACTCTGCTCACCAACACAAATCCCATCATGTATCACTGAAGTATCCCTGAGGAGCAGAATGTGGGTGAAAGGAACTGCTCTGCCAAGAAGATGGTACGATGCATGTATGAATGTGATTTACTAGGTCAGATTCCATCTGGTAAATACTTTGGGGCAATGGTGTTAAATCAAATGAAAGCAGCGTCCTGACCACCCGATACTTCATGTGTCCTGGTTCTGTGGGACAAACAATGCCCTTCAAGCTAATTCTCTGCTTTTGAACTCAAAAGAGAATCAAAAATGAGGGATTTCCGAAGGCAGAACAGAACTTCTCGGAAGGTATGAAGTGGAATAGGGCTGGGGGAAAACTCACCTGTGACTTCAGAATAAATGTCAGAGGTCAACAACATGCCCTTGTTGGGTTGGCGGGACAGATTTTTCATGTTTTTGTGCGTTGTCATTATGCCAAGCAAATGGCCCATAAAACACTGCAAGAGGGAGCCGTGGGATTAAGGATCCTGGCTCTCACCTCTGATGGAAACTTTCAGAGCTCCTCTTTCTGTTCTAGCTTCCACCCACCTCCAGCATCAGAATACTTTGCAAAGAGATTTTGCTAGCTCTGTCTGCAAAACAATGCAAGCAGCTATCTCAGCACATTTTCTCCTCAAACCCCAAACAGGATGTCCTGATTTAGCAGCCTCCTGACTCAGCCCTTGACCACCAACACAGTCAGCCCCCAAGCACAATTTTTTTAAAAAAAGACACACCAACCCCACATTTCTGGGACATCTTCAAATACAGTGCCATTAATTTGAGCAGGACACCTTGGCGCCATCAGAACAGTGCCATGAGATCAATTCCAAAGTGGGCTTGTATGTTCCAATGAAAGGGCTCAGGTCGTGTTCTCGTGACACCCTGTTTGCAGCCAACCGAGCAATTTCTTGCCCCAAGCAGGGACCCCTCCTCCGCACCCCTTCTCTTGAGTAGCTGCACAAGCCAGACAATAGTACGTTACAAGAACAGGCTGCATTTCCCCCATCGGAGCTCTAAGGGACCGGAGAGACAGTCAGATCCTAGATATAACTGAGTTGTTGTTCTGAGATGTTCAAAAATCCCCAAGGCTTGAAGCGTGAAACGATCAACAGTTTAGGAGACTTTTCTCCGCTCCAAAGTCCCTAAATATGCTGCTAGAGTATTGCTGGGTCCTTCCTTCTGGTGCTTCCTGGCCTGTAGTCTAGCTAGCAGCTCTTGCAGCTGGGCTCCAAGGCATCTTTGGGGAAGGGGCACAGATTTGGAGAAGGCTGATGGAGTCTCCAGCCTTAACACTGGATACCCCATTCCCTCCCAAGGACCTCCACTTTGCTTCCTGCTTTGAGACCTACTGCCTCTCCGCTTTTGCCAGACTATCCCATGCGTCTTCCTTTGCAACCTCAGCAGATACAAGTCCTCCTCTTCTACAAAGCAGCCATGTTTCTATGAAAGCCCCTCTCCATGAGGTCCTTGCAGCTCAGTTTCCTGGGCACATGGCCCCGATAGCTCAGCCAGTCCATCCCCTATAAACAAGATTATTCCATGGGCTTCAGATGTTCTCTGCTTCCCATCGGACTTCTCCTTTGAAGCAGCCAACCACAGAAGCTGGTATCAACATGTTCCTCCTGCATCAATGACCTGGCCAATCTTCCAGAGTTGGGGGGTGGGGCAGGGAGGCACAACATCAGGACCAGAAAGCAACAAGACAGATCTAGCATGTAAGCCAGTCTTTTTCTTGGAATTTGGCTAGAAGGCAAGCTGGGTGTGTGATTAATGGAAACCACAAGCAGATGTGGAAGAAACATTTGGCCAGATGTCTTAAGCTTTGGTCATCTATGTAGTCCTAACAACCATCCTAAAACACATGGCTGATGGGAGAGCGCCCTTCCCAAATGCAGAGATCGCCACATTCCTTCCTGCAGCTGGATGTAACCACTGCCTTCTTCAACTTCCATCCATCTTTGGATGTTCTGCCATTAGTGGCCAAACCCAAGGGAGGATGTCTCTCCAACACTTAGCAACAACATCTTCCTTAATCAAAGGAAATATGATCCCACATACCCACGCATCTCCTGGCCCTCTCAGAAAAATTCAAGGTTGACCAGCATCAAAAGTCACAGAAAAAAATGTCCCAAGGGCCTCCACCCTTGAAACAAGAAAGAAAAGCACCAAGCAACTCCTGTAGATCTGCATCCTCTTCCTAGGATGTGACCTAAGCAGAGTTCACTTTTTTGGGACGCCAAGTCCTTGGACATGTGGGTGGAGAAATTGAAGGCGTTGCGGAGCCTGAAATTCCCACTCCGGGATGGTTTCAGGGCTGGAAAGAATGAATTTGCGACTTGGACAAAAGGAAGAGAATAGTAACAAATCCCACAAAGAAGCCCGCTCTGTAGCTTCTAGGTTGCTTCAGGTCCTGCCCCATCAGAACTCCTTCAGCCTCCCCTTGTCCGTTGCTGCAAGGATGGGGTCAAATCTCACATTCACCTCCCTGGAAGCCCTGTTTGGGGGTATATGCCACAGGAAAGATCCAGCGGCAATTGGCACCAGAAGTCTCTTACGTTTCTAGGCAATGCTCCTGTGTCTGCTGGCTGCTCCTAGGCAGAATAGACTCCCCATCCTGCCAGATCTTCTGGACCTCCGATCCTATGAGCCTGGCTATGCTGGCTGGGGCTTCTACTATAGCAGGGGAACACACTGTAATTTCGAATGCTTTCGCAGTCAAGACAACTTGCGGGCCACACGCTGTCGCATAAGTGAACATTTTCACGTCGTTCCCCGCTAACTTACTTCACGGGTGAAGGTGTTCCTTGCTTTAATCTGGGCAAGGATGGGCCTTTAATAATAGAAGCTGTCCCTGAGGCTCAAGCGCTACGATGCAGAATTCAGAAGAACCTGAAATCTCCTCTCTGTCTAAGGGAAACAAGGAAGGCAATCAGGAGGACATCTCCGGATCTTCTCCCTGCCCCCCAGCTATGGGGCTGCCTTCCTCCTAATTGCCTTTTCTGCCTCTGCCCCACCAAGGACGGGCAATCTGGCAGAGCTCTGCTGCTCCTGGCAGGTTCCACGGAGTTCTCTCTGTTTGCTTGGCCAAATCATTACTTTCCAGGCGGGAGATAAGGTTGCCTGTAGAACTGTGTGCTCAACACCAAGGCTATCGGGTGTTTGGAAACAGAGCAAGAAGAAAAGGAAAACAAAAGAAGTCTCGGGCTGGGAGTGAGGTCAAGGCGAAACCAGGCTACATGAACAAAACCGGTCTGCTGCGGCTCCCCTTCGCTCGGCGCCTGGCTGTGCAAGAGTTCCCACAGCCACTAAGGTGGGCCTTGCCTTGGTTCAGCAGTACAGCCACCCGCTTACTCTGCTTCTGCTGCTTTCGACCCAACGTTGCTGGTCTCCTAATGAACTCTCGCCCCCAATCCCCAAATGCGTGCATGCAGGACTGAGTTGATCACACCTGGTAGGACTTGAACCTAGCCGAGCTGCATGGGCAACCGTGATTAACCTCCATCCCTTGCGGTGCAAACGACCAGGGGGGTCTGCAGAGCGGGGTCAAAAACGTCAAGGTAACGACCCCAATGGTGCAACCCAAGCTCCACCCCTTTTGCATCGGCATCTCAGAGCCCAGAGCCTAGACCCGGTTTGGTTTCTCCAAGGCTGACCAGGGGTCCCGCATGGACAAGGACAGGAAGGGGGATTTGGCGCAACGTCCAGCTTGCTTGCCCATCACAGCACCTTGGCTGCATGAGAACTAAGCAATTTGTGCTGCGTTTGCAAAGGGTTCCTCTCTCTCCCGCCTACCCACCCAAGAGCTGGGTTGCAGCCAACTTTAAGTCCCAGGGGCTTCGAGACCCTTGGAGGGAGGGGGGAGAGAGAAGCATTATTCTCACCCTTGGGCAAATGGCATCTCTGCTTGGGTTGGATCTTATTTTATTTATTTATTTATTTATTTGTTCAATGTATTCCCCGCCCATCTCCCATGCAAGGGACTCTTCATTATCTTCTCTTGCTCTGCACGGCAACCTCCTACTCTAGCCTGCCACAGGAGGCGATGACACGGTCTGAAACTCCCCAAACACCCCACAGCCCAGCAGCCTCCTTCCCACCAGCCGAGAGACCCTCCCTGGAAGCCCCACATTGTGAAGAGACAAAGGCGACCTTACTTGGCTGGTGAGGAAACGGCACTTCCGGAAGACGTTTTCGCTCAGATCAGTCTTCTAGAGCAGCAACCTGGATGCTAACCTGAGTGCATCAGAAACGAACGCAAGGGAAAGAGGAAGCAGCGTGTAAAGAAAGGGGGCAAAAGGCTGCAGGAAGAAAAGGTGGGGCAAGTGAGATAACAGATATTATTAGCTCACATCTAGTCTTGCCACTCCTTCTTCACTATCTGTGTCGATCATTTCTGGTGCAACCCCCACACACACCTCCTCTACCTTTTGTATTCTCATGACCCCAGCCCCAAGATGAGAGTTGGGCATGTCTCAAGCCAGGGGCGGCCACGGATTCTGAGGAGGGGGCTTTGTTTGTGGCCCTCCAGCTGAGGGGCCAAGCAGATTCAGAACGCCTCATCCGGTAGGCAGAAAGTTTTCCCCCGCCTATTCTCTTAGAGAGGGCTCCTACTCACTCAAGGGGACCAGGGACGCGGGCACGGCTGTTGGCCAGAGAGCCGAAAGTGCTTGAGGTTGTCCTGAGGCTGGAAGATGAGAAAAACCTGGAACACTCACTCCGAAGAATCGGCGTCTTCTTATCCCACTTCTACTCTGTTGGGTAGTTGGAGGAGCCTCTCCGGCAGCTTCTCTCAGCAGTACCTTTGACACAGGGGCCCTGCCCTTCGGGGTCCACCAAGGCTCTCCGTGCTGGCTGAAACACGGTCCTTCCCAAGCGTTTAATCTAGATCAAGGCAAGCATCTCCTTCGGACAGCCGGAGTTCCGCCCCCGAGTGGACTTGGAGCACGATTCGGGAAGACACGCATTTGAAACCCCGTTTCGTCGTCAGCTGGGATCTGCACAGAAACCCTAAATGCAAAAGCCGTGAAACCGAAGAGGGGAGACCCTTCACGCGATCCCTTCAGGCGCCGAGTGAGGAAATTAACTTAGGGTGTGATCTCCTGGCACAGAGCAAGGCTCTTTCGTGGTACGCCAGGTGCTGCGATCAGCGCGAAACGGCCTCGGTCCTTCTGGAAACGTCCTCCAGCAACGCCCCTCTTGACGCAGGCCAGACACTTGTTGAGCCTGGGTGCCGGCTGGGGAGATACCGGGAGGCAAAATGTTGTTTCACGCCCCCCCCCCGCGCCAGATAAACAGCCGCCCAGGCGTGGCTTTGCCCGGCCAGGCGCACAGATGGGGAGAAGATTTCCCACGCTCCCGTCTCTTTGATCCAGGGAAAGCTCGCAGGCTTCTCTCTGATCCAGGTTGCGTGGCTACAGACTTGACCCCAGCCCCCGCTTTGGCAAACCCCCCAGACAAGGGCCGGTGGCGGGAAGAGGAAAAGGTTGCCTGATGCTCCAAGGGGGATTGAGGGGTGACCACGGGAGACGTGGGGGAGCGTTACACCGAGGCCCCGAACTGGCCAGAGAGAGCTCACTACCGAGTAAGGAATTCTTTGGCACCCCTATGAAAGACTTATTTTTTATTTTATTTATTTATTTTCTATCCTGCCTTTATTATTTTTATAAATAACTCAAGGCGGCGAACATACCTAATACTCCTTCCTCCTCCCATTTTCCCCACAACAGCAACCCTGTGAGGTGAGTTGGGCTGAGAGGGAGGGACTGGCCAAGGTCACCCAGCCGGCTTTCATACCTCAGGCGGGACTAGAACTCTCAGCCTCCTGGTTTGCCATTGGCTCCTTCCTGGGGCTGAGAGTGAGTGACTGGCCCAAGGTCACCCAGCCGGCTTTCATGCCTAAGGCGGGACTAGAACTCTCAGCCTCCTGGTTTGCCATTGGCTCCTTCCTGGGGCTGAGAGTGAGGGACTGGCCCAAGGTCACCCAGCCAGCTTTCATGCCTAAGGCGGGACTAGAACTCTCAGTCTCCTGGTTTGCCATTGGCTCCTTCCTGGGGCTGAGAGTGAGTGACTGGCCCAAGGTCACCCAGCCGGCTTTCATGCCTAAGGCGGGACTAGAACTCTCAGTCTCCTGGTTTGCCATTGGCTCCTTCCTGGGGCTGAGAGTGAGTGACTGGCCCAAGGTCACCCAGCCGGCTTTCATGCCTAAGGCGGGACTAGAACTCTCAGCCTCCTGGTTTGCCATTGGCTCCTTCCTGGGGCTGAGAGTGAGGGACTGGCCCAAGGTCACCCAGCCAGCTTTCATGCCTAAGGCGGGACTAGAACTCTCAGTCTCCTGGTTTGCCATTGGCTCCTTCCTGGGGCTGAGAGTGAGTGACTGGCCCAAGGTCACCCAGCCGGCTTTCATGCCTAAGGCGGGACTAGAACTCTCAGTCTCCTGGTTTGCCATTGGCTCCTTCCTAGGGCTGAGAGAGAGTGACTGGCCCAAGGTCACCCAGCCGGCTTTCATACCTCAGGCGGGACTAGAACTCTCAGCCCCCTGGTTTGCCATTGGCTCCTTCCTGGGGCTGAGAGAGAGTGACTGGCCCAAGGTCACCCAGCCGGCTTTCATACCTCAGGCGGGACTAGAACTCTCAGCCTCCTGGTTTGCCATTGGCTCCTTCCTGGGGCTGAGAGAGAGGGACTGGCCCAAGGTCACCCAGCCGGCTTTCATGCCTAAGGCGGGACTAGAACTCTCAGTCTCCTGGTTTCCCATTGGCTCCTTCCTAGGGCTGAGAGAGAGTGACTGGCCCAAGGTCACCCAGCCGGCTTTCGTGCCTGAGGCGGGACTAGAACTCTCAGCCTCCTGGTTTGCCATTGGCTCCTTCCTGGGGCTGAGAGAGAGTGTCTGGCCCAAGGTCACCCAGCCAGCTTTCATGCCTGAGGTGGGACTAGAACTCTCAGTCTCCTGGTTTGCCATTGGCTCCTTCCTGGGGCTGAGAGAGAGGGACTGGCCCAAGGTCACCCAGCCGGCTTTCATGCCTGAGGCGGGACTAGAACTCACAGCCTCCTGGTTTCTAGACCAACAGGTACATCGGGGAAGCTTCCTGAGATGGAGAAGAGGCCGGTGCTGCTATTGAGGAAACACCTCCTTCAATTCCAGAGGGATCAAATGCCATCCGATGAGCAGCCACTGATACCACCACATCCAGCCCCGTTTTAAAAAACCTCTGAATTGTGGCTGGTGGCTGTGCATTTATTTATGCATTTATTTATTTACTGAAAGATGCACGTTGAAGGTCAGCAGATGCTACTACCCAGGCTGAATCTTTGGAGCCCAGGGCACATGGCTAGATATCGCAGCCACGGAGCGGAATCAGAAAAGCGTGGGCCAGCCAAGCAGCTGTCCATGAAGATCTCCAAGAAATGCAGAACTAACCCGGCAATCTGCTGAGAAGTCTGCTCCCAATTCATTGCACAAGGCTTCTTTCCGGAGCTCTGTTCCAAATAAAGCACCGCAATCCTTTTATTTTAATTGCTTCCCAGACACGTTTTGAGCTGCATTTGACAAGAAAGGCACTTGGCCTTTTCACACACGGTTTCTTCCATCTGAGGCTGCAGGCTGGCCCTGGGATTCGCTGTGAAAAAGTTCCTGTGCTTGGTACGGTTTTGCTTGCTGGGCAGTGATTAATTTGAGCTTTGCCTGGCATTCTGCAGGTGGCAGAAAAGGAATGGCTTTTGCAAGGGGTGTGAGCTCAAGATACAGTCTGGATTCTCTGTTCCAGCATGGCTGCTGTGCAAACGGGTTGCAGGCTCTGTCCTTTGCAGACACACGAGGCTGCGGTAAAACCGAATCCGAGAAAACCAACTCATGATGGGAACCAGCTCATGGCGGAGGCAGCTGGGCAGAGAGTGAATTTTCCCACCGCCACCCGCAGCTGACAGCAAAACGTCACCCATCTCAGTGCCCAGTTCCTTTTTTCTGTCTTCTCCTCTCACAAACTGGGGCACCTCGGGCTGAGTCAGCAAACCGTTGTGACATGCTGGCATTTTATGGTGGCGATTTATTGTTACTCATGCAACTGATACCCCTCTTCTATTCAGAAGGGACCCCAAGTGGGGAACAGTGAAAAACAACGTATGAATCATTGCAAACTGATTTTAAAAATTAAAATTGCTATTCCCTAACTCAAATAGAAGGAGGCCGCCCGATTGACACAGTTCCCAAAGGAGCACATTTCCCCGAATGGGACCGACGGAGGGGGCCCTGTGCTGAGTGTCCCACAAACAAGATCATTTTTAAGAGGGCAAATCCTGCAGACCATCATATTCAACGTATTAATGTTGCTTTGATCCAAGAGTTTGCTTATTACCCTGCCCCCGACTTATGGGTATTCCCATGGCACATAAAAACCAGTCAAAGCTTAAATTGCACCATCACGGCTTTTTGCAGACACACCTGGATGGTTGGTTTGTGTCCTCTCTGGTTTTCCTGAGCTAGGAAGGCTCTGAAAGTCATCTTTCCCAGGATATACAGCCTCCTCTCCTCTCCTCTCCTCTCCTCTCCTCTCCTCTCCTCTCCTCTCCTCTCCTCTCCTCTCTCCTCTCCTCTCCTCTCCTCTCCTCTCCTCTCCTCTCCTCTCCTCTCCCCTCCCCTCCCCTCCCCTCCCCTCTCCTCTGGCCCACAAGGCCTGGTCAGCTTCAGAAGCTCCCCAAAGTCTGCCAGACCGGGCTGGGGCTGGGGCGGTGTCAGAAGTCCAAGGAGCAACCAGACCTTTTGCTCTTCAGCTCCTTGGAGGAGACTTCACCCTCTTCTTTGGCCCGTGGTTGGGTCTGCCTGGGGAAAGTCTCCAAAAAGGCACAGCTGGAGGACAGCAGTGTGTTTTCGACTCCCCCGGTCTTGCCCTTCATGCGTGTCTAACTCCCCCAGTGTCTTTGGACTGAAATCCGAGGACAGCATGTTCATGTTCGCTCGGAATTTTTATTCCTGCAGTGCCAAAGCCATGATGAAAACTCACCCGAAGGAACCTGTAAGTGGAAACTAGGAGCAGATGTCGGTTTAATGACATCAGTGAGGAGAGAACAAAAATCACTCTCTCGGCCTGCTTTCACAAATCTTGGCACTTCCTTTTGCCTAATCCATTGCAAAATAAAAAATAAAAAATCACTTCTGCAGAGGAAAATCCCCACCACTCTTCTCTTTTCCATTGTGCTGACCATCCACATTGAGCTGTGAGGAATATGATGCAAGGGGCAGAGAAGCCACTGGACTTCTTCCCACGTTCAGCTCAATATTTCTCTGGCCGGTTCTCGCTGGTGGCACATCCCCTTGCCCTGAATTCTTATGGGGTTGGCTTGGGTTACGGACCAAGCCCTGTGGTTTGTAAATTACTTTTATGGTTCCACTGTGACTATTTCAAAAAGTCATGGTTAAAGAGTGGTTTGAGCAATATGTGAACTTAATCACATCACAAGTCACGCTTGGCCTTAGTTCCGTATCTTCACCAGATAAATCCCTGTCACACCCAGCACAATGACCTGGAGCTGCTGGAAAAGTTGTGGCTACGAAGTGTTGCATGAACAGCGTTGTGATTTTCTCAACACTGGGGGCTCGAAAGCATGTTTTCCCGTTGGGGGAGTTGGGCGGTCATATAAATTTAATTAATAAATAAATATTAATTATTAATAAATATTATAATAAATAAATAAATGTTATTGTTTGCCATCCTTAAGAGAAAGATATTATACCTCGACACACACACACACACACACACACACACACACACTAAGACATAGAAAATGTCCCATTTCCCTAGCGAGTGACAGCTGGCTGGGAATCTCCCATAGTCCCAGAAAAGGAGATGTAATGGGTTGGGGAAATCAGAGCAGCAAGCAAGATGTTGCAAATGAAAGTCTGCACATATCTTCACCTTGGGGGGAATTTGATTAGAAGCAAGCCAGGTGTTCACTTGAGACAGTTCAGCCAGAAGCAGGTGCATTTTGAAGCACAAGCAAACTGCAGTCCCTGAAATGGTGAGGCTGCCTATGTCCCCCTGAAATACATTTCCCACCCCTCTGCTCCCCCAAACGTAGGAAAGATTAAAAGTGTCAGAAGTTGGAGGAGGAGGTATGGGCGTGCCCAGTGATCGCTCAAGGCAAACAGTGCAAGATACAAACCGTCCTGGGGAGAAAAAACAGGCCCCACCCCGGATAAATCTTCTCTCGAGATCAAAGGCACATGGCATTTCCACAGACCTAGTCTTGTTCTGAGTCAGGGTGTGGTCAAGAAAGTCAGGATGGCGCCCTAGACAGTACAATCAAAGCTCCGCCCCTTTTTCACGTGCTGCGAATCAGAGACCAGGATGAAAAGAAAAAGCACCCTGGTTTGAGGTCCAGCTTGCTGCAGGGTTATTTTCTTATTGACCGTTTGAGCAAAGAAGTTGAAGGAACTTCGGATGTTATAAATGGGCCCCAAAATAAACAGGCTTCCTAAGAAGACAGAAGTGTATCACTTTCCTCTAGGTTTTCTATCTTTATTGTGTGTGTTTGTGTGGCACTGTTGTAGGAAAGGGGATTAAGACCGAGAAGCAGGAAGGAAATGGTTTGAGAATTTGTTTGCAATAATGCGGATTCTTTCCAATCCAAAGGTACACAGTTTCCCAGAGAGAGATCAACCCTCCATTAATGAAAGGATGCTTCTTTCTCGCTGCTCAGAGCAAAATTAGGCACTTGGCTTAACTCAGTTACTGGGTACTTGCAGGGGGACAGAAGATGGTGGGCAGGGTTCAAACACCTCTTGGAACCAGTTGCATAAAAGCAGAAAACTGTGCAAAACGTGGCTGGTGTTAAACGTGGCTTATCTTTTGTGTCGTAGCCTGTTGTGCAAATCTCGGTACATTTAGCTAGTCTATGGTTCCACAAACAGTGCAAATCTCCAGAGTGGTTGAATACAGCCAGCAAGTCTGTGAATGGAGCTGACCATCCTCAGGATCTTCATTTAAAGTTCAACAGCCAGTCCTAGACTGGTTTTCAAAACACTGGTTTGGAAAGCGTCAGCCACTGTGCACGAAACAGCTGAAGTGGGCAGACCAGATTTCTCCTATAGGCAGAATTAGAAGTCTTGCAGATTTCTCCCAGTTCAGGAATAAGCAATGATCTTCCAGCCCCCTTTCTTACTGCCTGAAGGAATGATGACCAGCTGGCCCAATTCTCAGTTCAACCAGTAGAAGACATATGTCATCGACATAAACCAGTAGAAGAATTCCCCGTTCAACCAAGTCCTGTCATTAGCAACTCACCCACTAGAGGGAGACAAACCAACCAATTGTAAAACTATACTATAGATGTTTTGCAAACATTAACACAGCATCTCGCTGTTACCCTGAGACAGCGGTTTTTCTGTTCACAGCGTAATTGGATCAGGGAGGAGGGTTAATGTGCTATGTGAACAACATAACCTAAGTCATTAACCTATAAACTCCCTGGTTATCCCATGTCATAAGAGCAGAACTAAGAATGTCAATGCAGCATTAAAACAGCCTTCTTGTTCCTGAAACAGAGATGAAGCACAACGCAAGCAAGCTTCACTGGAAACCTGTTCCTTTTTGCTTTTAACCCCCTTATAGACACGTGGGAGACAGAAAATAGACAGGAATCCCCCCAATTCCATCCATAGGGCACCACGGGTAGTCCTCCATCATCATCATCATCTGTTTGTTTGACCAGACAAAGGCCAGGATGTGAAGCCAGTTTGGGATTACTGGGAGAGTTAAGCATGGCCATCACCCCATGGCTCACCAGGATGTCTGTTTCTGCAAAAGGAAGAGTTAAGTTCCTCCACTGACTTGGTCAGAGAAGAGGTCTGAACACAATCACTGAATTGGCAAGGGGGGACGGGTATAAAACAAAGTGTCAATCAAGCAGGGTCTAGCCAGGGTCACAATAGTTCACTTGGCCTCCACTGGACCGAAATCCTCCTGATTCAACCCATCCAGAAAGTCCAAATTAAAGGTCCAAAGGGACCCCCTGCACTCCCCTTCCTCATTCAGTGCCCCCAGGGTCATCTGTAGGTCATTACCCCCCCCCCTTTCCATCCTCTGCCAAACAAGTGGACTGCAGAAAGGAACCCTTAATTACCTCCTGAAGTGTAATTAAAACCAGCCTGTGTTGGAATTGCAGCTAGAGAGCTGAAAAATCAAAGCCAACAGTGGGCCCACTTTCTCCAAGGGCGAAGAGGCGAGTGGAGAAAGACTAGAATAGGCTCTGATGCATGCCTACACTGGCTCAGAGAGGCCAGCGAGAGGCAAACTTTGAGAGCCGGTTTTTTGCCATTGTCACCATCTCTGATGGAGGTTCCCAGCTACGAGGGAGGGGGGCAGAGGGGGTCCTGTTTATATATGCTTAGATACTGAAGACTTGGTTGGTTGGTTTAAACGCACTGGGGGTGGACTTCGGAGTGTGTCGCCTGCTCTGCACTTCTCTAGCCTAGAAGGAACGCAGGAGTCGGCTGGCTACTGCACAGGAAATATACCAATGGAGGCTTTTCAGTGTTTCCATCCCTTTCAGAGAAGTCCTGCCCGACTGTTTCACAACCACGAGAGCTTTCAAAGAGGAGGAAACATGCTTACTTGGCCGGTGCCTCAGGGTTCAGTTCTGGGAAAGGAGGAACCAGATCTCTCCCCGAGAGAGACGGAGGTTAAGGGCTGAGAGGCTGAGACGTTGTCTACTCAGAGGCAAGAAGCTGTCCGCAACCCCGGAAATTCTCCACAGCACAATTCTCCTCTGTTAGGCATGGCACATCTTCAAATACACATTCAAAATAGCTAAGTCCAGTACCTGCCCTAAGGATGCTTGAATGGGAGGCAGCACGCGTGCGTTGACCGTATTTAGCCTTGGAGCAGCAGAGGGCTCAGATCTTGCAGGCCATTCCCATTTCATCTAACAGCTCGGGTTCTGCAAGGCTGAGCGAAGTCTAGATACAAAGCTGACCGATGCAAAACAGACTATTTTTTTTATTAGAAAATACCTTTGGATCGGCCGAGTCACTGTTCTGCCTCTCCCACTTCACTGGTTGCGCCTTGCATTCCCTTAAGGAGGAGAATCAGGGCCAAATCTCTCCAACTGCCGGTGGCGCTCAGTCTGGGCCGTGGTGGCGAGTTTTGCGGGTCCTTGCCAGGAACGCGGCCACAGACGCTATTCATTGGAGCCGGCGCCCTTGGCGGATGGGCACAACCGCTTGATCTCCTGGCAACTCAGATGCTCAGCGAGGCGGCTGCTTCGAGAGGAAGGCAACGCTCGAAACATCTACCCAGCACCGAGAGGACGAGGAAAAGGAGAGAGGTGGGGAACCCAAAGACGAACCTCAGGACATTTCAGCAGGAATTTCTCCACACGGCTCTGCAGCTGGAAGAGTGGGCGTTGCCCGTCTTCCCCGCCAGCGGAGGCTGAATGGCTAAGAAGCGGTTGCTTCATTACAGACAATTCTCTGCCAGCTTTTTTTAAGGCAGCAAATTACCCCCAGGCGGCACTCAGAAAATCACAGCACCTTTGAAGATGGGGGTTGGGGTGGGGTGGGGTGGGGGGACGGGTTTCATCTGACAAAGGTTTCAAAGCAGCAGAAGTAGGAAGACAGCAACAAGGAAGAGATTTTTGGAGGAAAGGTGCTCTGGTCAAGACCAAGTACTTCTCTATCTCTCTACAGATAGTCCTTGACTTACCACCATTCGTTTAGCGACCGTTCAAAGTTATGACAGCGCTGAAAAAAGTGACTTGCAACCAATCATCGCACTTAGCGTCCCTGCGGCACATGATCAAAATTCAGGCGCTTGGCAACCAGCATGTATTTATGATGGTTGCAGCATCCTGGGGTCACGTGATGGCCATCTGAGACCTTCCCAGCTGGCTTCTGACAAGCAAAGTCAATGGGGGAAGCCAGATTCGCTTAATGACCACGTGATTCACTTAATGACAACAGTGATTCGCTTAACGACCACAGCCAAAAAGGTCGTAAAATCGGACGTGACTCACTTAATGACCGCCTCGCTTAGCGATGGAAGTTCCGGTCCCAATTGTGGTCATAAATCAAGGACTACCTGTACTCAGAAGCAAGCACACAAACCAGCCAGAAGCCCCATCTCTTTGACTGCACAGTCCCAGCCACCATCTTGACTTCTTTTATCACCCCTGCCCCCCAATGCCCCTGCTTCCACTTTCCATTTGTGCTTTTTTGTGTGTTGATTTTTGAGCAGAGAAGGATCGGCACTGGAGAGTCCATGCATTGTCGTCCATTTCTTTCACAACATGGGCCATTAGGCGGAGATCCAAGGCAATTATTAAAAGCATCTATGAGGTCCCCAAAGTTCAAAGTTAAGTGAACATACAATGGCGAGATTAAAGAACAATCCCACACACGTTTACTTGGAAGTAAGTTCTGGTGTGTGTAGGACTGCAATGTCTCAAAACCCACACAAACCCTCAGTCATGGATTTCCGCTGTCAGAAAGTCAGTAAAGGTAGAAGGTTCGACCCACAAGAAACAGGGGTTCTCAAACACGGCTCTTCAGAAATAAGCAATTCCAACGTGCAGCAAAACTTCATTTTCAGCACTAACCAACCCACTTTTACAGCTCCTGCATTCTACACCCCGTTGACCAGTTTTATCCCCCCCTTCCTTATACAAAAGTCTCTGCCCCCAAGAGCATACAAACAAGATAGAGAAGATTTTGCTCCAAGCCTGGAGCAAACGGCAGGATCAGCAAGTTGACGTGTGCTTGCTAAATTCCCATTGGGTCCTCCTGTGCACCAGCAGGTTTCTCCATTGCCCTTCCCCGTTTCCCCTTAAAACGTGCTGACTGGCCTTGAAAACCTTCCCTGGGTTTTATTCCCGCAGCAAAACCTCTGCCAGATACACTTGAATGCAAGAGTAAGGTTTCCAGCAGAGATTCAACGCCTTCCCTTTTGGAAGAGCAAGGCAGCCAGGCATCTCAGGGGTCTAAAAAATAATTGCAGTGCTTCTAACTCAGCCCTTACAGCCAATCTCAAAGTGACAGTGTGTGTGTGTTTGTGTGTGTTTGTGTGTGTGTGTGTGCGCGCACAATCACATGCATTCACACAGAGGTTTTATCCTTCAAAACAATAGCTCAAGCAACCTTCCACAAAAACTTGGCCTCCAGATGTTTGAACTTCGGCTCCCATCGTCCCCAGCTGGTATAGCCAAGGCTGTGGTTTAGGGACAGGGTCAATAGCTACAACCACCCCTTTGATGTTCCTTCTTATACACCAGTGTTTCTCAACCTCAGCAACTTTAAGACGTGTGGACTTCAACTCCCAGAATTCCCCAGCCATCTTAGGTTAGCTGGCTGGGGAATTCTGGGAGTTGGAGTCCACACAGCTTAAAGTTGCTGAGGTTGAGAAACACTGGTGTAGATGCTCAGGCTTTGCAAATGCCCAGCTGAGAAATCGCTGACATTTCCACCCATGGCCGGCTCGAGAAAATGCTTTTGCACAATGTCCTCGCCCACGCGCCTCAAGGCCGACGCATCTCCTTCCCTCCATGATTTCGTAATCAGGTTCTCCTTTGCGGCTTGCTCTGGAACTTAACAAGGTGGCCCTCCAGCTGTGGTTCTCTCCCCGGGCTGAAGGAGAGGGACGCTGCTGGGTGATGGCCCAGCCCCTGGATGGCCCCTGGATCGGAGCAGCCCAATTTATCTAGGGCAAAAAGCCCCCGTGGGCACGATATTTTCACTGGCCCTGAGCATCCACCTTTCTCCAAAGGCATCTAGAAAGGGGAAGCATCAATCCGCAGCTGGCCAAAAACCCATGAGTCATTGTGTTCTCTTCTCCTCCACTTGACCCCCAGGCACTAGTCTGTAGGGTCAAATACTGAGTTCTCCAAAGCCTCCTGGTTTGGGCCTCTGTCCTCTTCTAATTTCTGCAGATGCCACATCACGCTACAGGTACATTTATTTATTTATTTATTTATTTATTTTTTATTATTTCAATTTATTCCCCGCCCATCTCCCTTGCAAGGGACTCTGGGCGGGTTACAACAATAACTTAAATTATTAATAACTGTTATTATATTATATATTATTATATTATATTGTTATTAAACAATAACTAAAGTTAATATAATTATTAACTTTATACGCCGCCCATCTCACTGCATAAGTGACTCTAGCTGGCTTACAAGTAAAAAGAGAATAAAAAATCTTACGAAAGTAGACAAACTTAAAAAGATGGAGAGAGCATCCTCAACCCGCCAGCCACCCCAGGGCTGCATACAGCCATCGGATCCCCATGCTAGGTGGCAAAGCCAGGTCCTAACGCTCTTCCGGAAGGCTAGACAAGGGGGGGCAACCTCACCTCCGGGGGCAAGATGTTCCACAGGGCGGGGGCAACGGCAGAAAAGGGTCTCCTCCTGGACCCCGCCAGTCGGAATTCAGGGTTCGTAACATGCCTCGGTCCCTCAGGTAACCTGGCATCCAAACATTTGGGAACCAGCCAGAAAAGGATCTTGGATCTGTGATGGCAGCACCATGAAAAGGTTACTGCCCCCCATGTCGAGCTTGGGGGGGAAAGCAGGATGTAATCTTTGGGTTACATCAGGATCAAAAAGGAAAGTGTCTCTATCATGGTGCATTGGAAACGGCAGTTGGAACATTGTGTGCAGTTTGGGCCCCTGAAAAAGTGTGTTGTAAAGTGAGTGGAGAAGGGGTCAAGGAACCCTGTGGCTGAGCGCTGGGCAAAAATCACAACATTTGACACTTTTCAGCTTAGGAAAAGGCTGAAAAAATTGGAGGGAAGGACTTGGGCAAGAAACAAAACCCCCAGACACAGGCATGTCCCCTGGCAGGTACAACAGGGAATTCCATATCGTCATTCAGGAAGAGGATTTTACATCCCATGATAGGCCAGCTCAGTCTCCCCTGAGTTGCTCCCATTTTTTCCATGCGACTAAAGGGGAGGAATCATTCATTACTTTAGGAAGCAATCGCATTTGCGGTATTGAATCGATTGCATTCAACATTCATTGGATGCAAATGCCAATCAAAGGGAACTCCGTCCCATGTTCATCCTGGCTCCGCCCACTTTTCCATCTGGTCCCGCCTCCTTTGGCAGGTGCTCCACCTTCAGCTGCAGCTTTCAGCCCCGAGATGGTCTTCCCCTGTCTCTGGTTTTGAAACAAACGCCGGCATCGGAGAGTTTTCTCGGGGCCATAATCAGAAGGCCGTGACGGTTCTTCAGAAGAACATCAGCGTTTGGACTGAAGAGGGCCACTTCGTGGATTTTGAGGAACTTGTGGAAAGCGGGCACAACCTCAGGCTTTTAAAGAAGTCTCTGTGGGTTACTGTTATCTTCATTTCCTTCAGTCTAGGAACACCAGTGGATGAGTCAAATGCTAACTTTAAGAACTCAGTGAAAATCCCACCACTATAATTGCTGGGAAATCAGTGCTAATCTCAAATTGGCCCCTTGAAGGTCTCATGAAGGTCCACCTGATTAAGCAATTCTTCCTGAGTTCAGCCGCATCCTCTGCCTAGTGAAGACAGTCAGAAAAAAGGTTACCTCGAGGGCCTTCCTGCCTTGGAGGGAGAGATTTCTGAACTGGCCACATGAAAGAGTGTTCGAGGCTGCTCATTCATCACCGCCTCAATGATCGGTTGCAAAATAAAGCTGTGGGCTGAGCGGAGAATCGGGTGACGCAACCCCATTCCTTTTAGCCAAAAAGCAAGCTGATCTGGCCACCTGCTTTCTAATCTCACCCTCAGAAGAATCAACGAGATGTTCCAGCTTCCAAATTGCACTACTCCTGTATCTGTATTTGCCATTTCTATCTCACTTAGATTGGCAGGGGGCAGATCTGTTGTCCCAGGCAGCCCGGGAGGTGGAATGGGGTCTTTAGAGCAGCGGTGGCGGCAGCTGCCCCACGGAAGGACCATGCATGGTCCAAGGACTAGTAGCGGCAACCACATCCAGCTCATCTCCAAAAGAAGCCGTGCCTGGATCCAGATTTGGAGTCTGATTTCTCAGCTCGTTCACAGTCGTGGAAGAGCTGAGTCTGATGTTCCTCAGACACTGGAAAGGGGAGCTCCAAAATAGGGTGGGGGGCACCCAGAACGCTCAGAACATGGAATGACTGGGAGGAGGGGAGGAGGGATGGAATGGCCTTTCCCAGAAAGGGGTTGAGCTGACTGGCTGGCTGCACCAATATTCAGCCTTGCATTTTGCTGCAGCTCCCTGTTGTTGCTCCTCTTACAGCCTTAGTCTTACTAAAGTAAGGTCCCAGGTTCTGTAGCCTGTTATTAAAACCCGGAGGAAGATCCAGGAGCCTCCTGGGACAAAGCCTGGAAATATTCCTTCGCCTTGGAAGGTTCTCCGTACCACCAGGGCTGGATCTTCTGCCACACCCCGGTATCCGAGGAGGGACCTTGCATGGATGAGCCCCTTAAGGGTGTGTCGCCACCCATGGTCACGGGAGACCTCTTGACCCCCCTCTTTTGGGGGCACTTCCTAGAGGGCCAAACCTGGCCCTGGCGGAGCAGGAATGCAGACCTCTTTGCTTCAGCCGAGTTCTTCTTGCAAATTCCTAACCGATGTTGTCTTCCTGGTGAATGTTGGGGCCAAGGCGGCATCTGAGACTCTTCCAGATCCAAAAGCAAAAGCAAATGCCATGAGAATTGGCTCTCCCGGTAGGAAACTAACCTAGCAGACAAACAGTCCGCCTGCCAGAAGTGAAAAAGGGCTTTGCTGGTTGCACAAAGCGGGGAAGTGAGGAGGGACGGGGAACGGAGACAGAAGAACTTTTGCAACTGCTGACCTAGAAAAAGAAGCCTAACCAGCAAAACAAGCTGGGAATCAAGTCGAGGCTTGATGAAACCACTGAAATAACAGTCACGTAGCTTGCATTTCTCAAGTTGAGAGGCAGAGGCAGTTGCACGAAAAACTGGATTGTAAAACCCATCCTGTATGTCTGAAGCCCCTACCTGGATGGATGGGAGAGAGAGAGGGGGGGGGGGGAGAGATCTGCCTTCAGCAGTTCTCCCCCCTTCTGCCCATCAAGTATTTGCCCATCTCTAATGCAAGACCACAGTTTATTGAGTCAGCAGACCTGGCTGGCTTTGGGGATACAGTAGGCCACAAATGCCGGAGCCAGCAAAACGTGACCTGTGTTGGAGAAGGGCTTCAAGCAGAGCAATCTCCAGGAAGCACCAACTTCTCGGCTGCCTACCTGGCACTGGATCAGGTCAGCCGGAGGTGGCGGGGAGCAGAGGGAAGATGGAATGGCCTGCAGAAGCGGGCCCCCCACCTGACTTGAGATTCTAGGAGAACGTTGATTAAGAATGGATAAAATGGGAAGCCACTGTGCTTGAAAGCAAAGCCTCCAGCTTCGATTGTATTTCCAACAATGCTTCTACCTTCGTCAGCCCCAGAGACATTTTTAGAAATAAAATGGGAGGTGGCTTGAGCATACAAGCTCCTTGGATGGTGAGAATAAGCTCTTAGCCCTCCTGGGTACAGGGATCATTTTGAAAGCTCAGATCTGAGTCACTTACATTCATACCTTTGGCTCTATCTATCTATCTATCTATCTATCTATCTATCTATCTATCTCTATCTCTATCTCTATCTCTATCTCTATCTCTATCTCTATCTCTATCTCTATCTATCTATCTATCTATCTATCTATCTATCTATCTCTATCTCTATCTCTCTATCTATCTATCTATCTATCTCTATCTATCTATCTATCTATCTATCTATCTATCTATCTATCTATCTATATCTATCATCATCATCATCATCATCATCTATTGTTTTTGCACAATGGTGTCCTAGTTTCTTCCTAACGAATTAAAACATCCCCATTTCTGAATGCTGTAATCAATTAACCTAAATTCCCAGGCGGGCCTTCCCCCTCTGCGCACTCTGTGGGATCGTGATGAATGGTGAATAACAAATGCCATTGTCACCTTGGGCGTCAGGATAAGTGTGGAAGAGAAAACACACTGAGCAGCTTCCCATAAATATTCAGAGATTTTAAATATATCGTCCCATCTTTTGGTTGCTGGAATTGATTACCATAAATCTCATCCCTTCAAAGTGGTTCGCAGACACTCTTCTGTCCTACAATGCAAACCAAGAGACGCTCGAAATACTACTTATATTTCAGAGCCTGGGGGGGGGGTGTCCTCAAATGTTTCAGGACTACAGTTCCCAGAAGTCCCAACCAGCCCACAACCTATATGGTTGATTGCCTCAGGCCAGGGAGAGTCTGGGATAGTGCTGGGACACGCATTCCCCCCTTTACCTGCTTGGTGGTGCGCCTTGACAGACAGGACATCTGATTCGAATTCCAGAACCAATGCTAGAATTTTGCTCACTCTGGTCGGAATGGGGGTTCACCCACTGAGCGTGCCCCAATTTTCTCTTTCCATCTCCGAAGTTCTTCACAGCATCCTCCTCGGGGACTTGTGCAAACAGGTGAATTTATCAATCGAAGAGAAGCTCCGTAGCTCAGGGTTGAACTGTGGAGTCCTTGGTGCTCTCTGAGCTTGGTGGTTGGCTGGCAGACGTTTCGTTGCCCGACTAGGCAACATCTTCAGTCAGGCAACGAAACGTCTGCCAGCCAAGCTCAGAGAGCACCAAGGACTCCGTAGGTGTATTTATTTCCAAGGCTCGGAATTCTGGGAGTTGAAGTCCAGACATCTTAAAGTGGCTCAGGTTGAGAAACACTGCCCTGGAGCGTTCCCCTCCCAAAACAGAGCCCCCGGGGAAGGCCAAGGCGGAGTGGGGAAGAAGGGGCACCTGGGCGTCCTGCCCGTCTCTGCAGCAGCGCCAGGAGGTGGAGGTGTCGTCCTTTGCAACTGGAGCAAATCCCAGTTTAAGGCAACTGAAGTTTATCCCGCCCAGAGTCTCCCGTTGGGGGAGTTGGGCGGTCATATAAATTTAAATAATAAATAAAACCCAACTGGACTGTTGGAGGTTAGTGCAGAGCAGGAGAGGGTGTGAAGACCCTTCGCTCATTTTACCTCCCTGGCAAGCTACGATTAGGGGGGGCTCCGAATGATTCCCCCCCCCTTTTCTGCCTATAAGCTCAGAATATAGTGTCTCTGTAAACTCAGTGGTGTGATTTACGACTCCCCATCGGGAGTCAACGGAAGGAAAGGCAATTCACCAAAGTCAAGTCAAGTCACATTGGCTGGTTTCCTCGCCCAGGGGGGTGCCTGCGATTAATGCCCCCCCTTCTTCTAAGACTTGCAATCAAAAGGGCAACTTGCAAGGTGTGGGAGGGCTCTTCGTGGCCGGGGAGATAAATGACTTTTGAAGGCAAATGTGAAAAGGAGGGAGGGAATCTGTTTAGGACTTTGTAAAAATCTTGCTGGATTCTGAAGATTTCAAAATGAGCCGATTTGATTCTCCACCTGAACATGCACATAGATCAGAATAAAATTATCCTTGCAACGCAGTTTGGCAATGCAATTTTCATCTAAAAGAATTCAGAAAAACTATTCATTTTCAAAGGTAAAATAATATTGTTGTTTTGTAAATGTTTTACCAGGGCAATTCTGACAAAGGCATGGAATAGAAATCTCTCCCATCAATTTCCAAAGGAAAGTCATCCAAACCAGCAAGTGTTTTTCCAGTTATAAGAAAGAGGAAAGAGGTGATGCCCAAACCCCAGGAAAGCTGGCATGAGTTAGAAGGGGTAATGAGCCCCCATCTGATCAGGTAGACTGCAGTGTGGGTAACCAGAGAGGCCCATTAATCTGACTTTGGGGCCTTCTGCCTTCAAAGCCCGAGACTGGCACGGCTCCTTTCCAAATCATTCCGCATTCCCATAACCTGTGCAATTAAAAATATATTTATATCTATCTACGGGGCTCCACATTCACACAATCAAGTCCCAAGAGATTCTCCAAAAGAAAAAGAAAAAAACATGCACCAAACCATTTCCCTGTTGTGTTTTTCCCATCTCCGCTGGCAAGAAGCAGAGGCAATCATTTTAGGTAATTTAATTAGGTTTTCCTCTGCTTTATGCTCCGTGACATAAAGACGTAATGAAGTTTTTAAAGGCCGTAATTTTACACCAAAGATTATGAATGCTGCAACAGAGTTGCTAGTAGCCAAACATCAAATTACCTAGTTTGCTGAGGCATCGAAGAGGATTCTCCCGGCCCTTCCCTTCCCTTTTCCAAGGTTGGTTAAGGAGGATTTACACTCCGCTGGCAAAAGATGGCTTGGCTCCCGAGGATTAGGGTTTGAGAGAAGAGGCTGTGTGAGTTTGTCGCCTCTCCGGCTCCTTTTCTGCACGGGTGGGGTGGGGGGGCATCTGGATAAGATGGAAGGCAGCAGGGACGAGGGCCCATCTGGAAGGCATGCACAGCTGGTACCACGGTACCGCGGCCCTCGATGCAGAGCTGCACCGGTGAACCTTCTTAGAAACTATATTGCTCTTTAAAACTTTTTTTGGTGACCTCCGTAGCACAGAGTTCTGATTCCAAGCCCTGTTTGCCTTGGCGGCCCCAATTCCAACCTCAGCACCATATAGAGGAGATTAGCAGGGCCGCTGCAGAAGAACGCAAAGCCTCTTTCCCCAAACTGGGTGACCTCCAGATGGGATGGAGTGCCGTTGCCAAGATCCCCCCCCCCCCGCCTGTTCCAGTTGGGGAAGCCTCCTTGGAAGCTTCAAAGTGCTCGTCACGCAGGTCCTCCTTGGGATGGGACGTTGCCCCAAACCTCCTGGCCCATTTCAAATTGCTCTTCTGCAACCCCGTCTCCATGTTCCTGCCTTTGGATCCTCTGCTCCCATCTCGGAGACATCACCACGGCTCCAACGTGGCCAGGCTCAGCTCCTCCTGGGTTCCTCCAGCCCTCCTAGCGCCACGTGGTTGCCCAAGGACAGGCCCCGACTGTAGCCAGGGGGAATCAGGATAGCAACCGCATGGTGGGTCGCAGGGGCCCAAAAGCAAGATTGAGGCTCCCGTCACAACTTAGTAAGGCCACGTTGCGTGGGCTAGACGCAAGCAGGGCCGGCAGCATCCTGTGAGAGGAACCATTGCCACCTGGAAGGAGTGCAGTGAGCATCGACCAGGAGGCCCATGGCTGTCCAGGTGAGACATTGCAAGGGCTCAGCATTTGCCGCCACTAGACACACAATCTTAAGATCCTTGGTTCAAATCCTGACATCCAGAGAAGCAAATTATTGGTGGTCGGAAAATAGGGTGTTATCCTTTGGCTCCACTTCCTGGCTCCCTGCCTGCCATAATCTCTGCTTTTCGGCTCCCCTTGGAGAAAACCTTCCTGTTTGCCTATTTGTAAATGCCACCAAAGTCTACTTGGTCTTTTCTCCTCTGCAGGGAACAACGGCCAGCTAACACTTCCCTGGTCGGAGGCATGTAAGAATAGCAGGTAGCACCAATTAACAAATTTGCTACATCGCAGCACCGCATCCCCCTGCAGAGTTAACATGGATATAATTATACAATAGAACTTAAACGTTAATTGTATTAAATATTCTCATCCTGCCACCCCACAGACCCTCCTGCGCCTTCCCTAGTTCCCAGCATCCCGCTTTCAGTCGTTTCTATTCAAGCCAGCAGCAGTTTTCCATCCTCAGCAAAAGATGCGCAACTCTGCAAAAAAAATTTCACAAGAGGGTGGAAAGGCGGATCTGGCGCAAGGTCGTTCCCCCAAAGGTTTGGCTTTCGACAGGCAGCTCTCCTGGAATCCAGAAAGCGACACAGCCAGCACTTAGCTGACACAGCTCCCTCAACTCACGGCTGGCTGGGGAATTCTGGGAGTTGAAGTCCACACAACTTAAAGTCGCCAAGATTGCGAAACACTGCTGTACACACAGTAGCTCTTTTCCAGACAGAAAAGGAACCTGCCAGACCGGATGGAAGCATCGCGGAGTGTCCAGCATTCCGGTTTGCAGGAAGCCCAGAGGCAAAACCTCAACAGCAACCAAGCGCACCCAAAGATGGCCACCATCGGCTGACGACCACTGGCCCTCTCCTAAAGCCTTCCTCCTGGATTTTGGTGCTGCCAGGCAGAGGGCTCCTGGTGCCGCTGGGTGCCGAGGCAGCAGGGGCTGGCACACTGCTCTCCTTTCCCATCCCTCGCCATCAGAGTGGCCCGGGCAATCATCTTCACACCTGCTCTGAAGAGTGCAGAAAAACCAAGGATTCTTCGTGTAACAAACGATGCCAGACTTGCCACCGGCACTTCTGGGGCACCCCATATGCTTTGGAAAGCTAAACTTGCTACACGCCATTTCTTCACCCCCTTTGGCTGCAAAGCCAAGGGCCTCATTCCCTCACAAGATACACTGGAGGTTGATGATGCTTCCTCAGCAAATACCTTTAATGACTGCCAGCAAATCTATGAATTAAACTAGTGCGAATCTGAGTGAAGGCCCTCTCTTTGTCCCAGTGTGTCGGGTCAGATGAAAGGAAGGCTGACTTAGGCCAGAACGCAAGTTGGGGACCTCGTCCAACGAGAGGATTGGTGGTTGGCCCAGAGTCCGGAGCTGATTGGAAATAACTTCCAGCCTGAACAGCTTGGAAGGACCCAGCCCATTGCCCAACAGGGAAAGTCTCGCGGGGCGTGCTCAAATATTCTTCCGGCCTCCCTGCTTCTGCTGCTCAGAGATGGGAGTCTCGTGGTGATTGACCTGCAAATTCCAGCTCAGCAAGGCTGCCTCTGTGATGGGAGATCTCGGCCCACCATCCCTCTTCCCCGCCCAGATGGCATGTGGCAGTTGAGCCTCTTTTCAGCCTGTCCTAAACCCACCAGCTGCAACTGGGGGAAAAAGGGTGGGGGAGATGAAGTTGACTCCCTCTTCCATGGAGCCAGCCCCTTCCTCAAGCACAGGGCGGGGGGACTCCATAAAAGACCAGAGTCACGTACACAACTCCCCCAACAGCCGCCGTGGAGAATTCAGTAATTGGAAAGACCGTATAAATCAATAGCGCTAAATTGAAAAGCCCAGACAGAACTCCACATCAATCCATGATGTGAGAGTCCCTTTCCTTTTAGAAAAACAATCCTTAGGAATTGCTCAGAGGCCAGCATTTACCCCTGCAGTAGCCAGGGCAAGTCCCCCCCCCCCCAAAAAAAGCCTGCTGGTGGATTATGGGTCCCAGAGCCATTTGCAGCTTGTCTTTCCCAGCAATTTGAGAGTCCCCTATTCGGGGAGATGGGCGGGGATAAATTTAAATAATAAATAAATAAATAATAAATTTGCTTAACCAAGTCAGGCAAGATTTAGCATGTTTGCAGGACAAGCTGGGCAAGCATTAACTATTTGAGGCTCAGTGGTGGGGCGGACCTGGACTGTTGGGTTCACTTATCATCCAGTGCATTGAACCACCCCCCCAAATGTGCAGGCCTATTAACCAGATAAACTGGGTTGTGCAAATGCAGGCACTGAGAACCAGGTTAACCAGGTTACCAGCTTGGCTGGCTTCCCTCTGGCTTTAACATTACTCCAGCTAAAGAGACCTGTTTGTCTCAGAACCTTGCACCCATTCCTCTTTTTCTAAAAGGCGCCTCGTGATTTCTGTAGGCCAGTCTCCAAGGCCAGGTTTGTAGGCAACAAAAGAAAAATGATGTTTGGCCTGGTATCATTTCACCGTTGTTTGAAAAATAAAAACTGACGGGATCGGGAGGCTCAAACCTTCATTTTCGCCAGTTGGGTAGATCCCATTTATTTTAAATGTTTAGCTCTGGGGGAAGTGGAAGAGAGGTTTCAAAGAAGTGATTTAAGAGTTAAATGTGCTATTGGACCCACAAATTATGCCTTGCACTCTGCTGTAATTAATGGGACTGTTTCATCACAGATAAATAAGGGGTGTGGTAGTTGATGAACTAATTTGTTAATTAATGGGAGCCTCGCCACGCTCCTCCCCTGCAGCCTCTTTCACCCAGAGCCAAGAGAGAGGGCATTCTCGTCTGTCTCCTTTTCACCACCACATTTGTGGTTTTTAAGTTCGGGCAAAAAAACCCTTTCTTGAAGCAAATGAGGTTTATGGGACCTGGGCCAGGCCCTCCTCAGTGCAGCTTTTCAAGGCGTCTCGGGGGGACATTAACAGTTGGGGGGATGCAGATTGGATGGCTTTTGGTCAAGGGGGACCAGCTGGTCCAGGGGCATCCATGGGGAAGGTTAAAAAAAGCCACAAGCAAAACATTGCTCCCCTCCAGCATTTGGCATTCACTGAGGTAGACTGCCACTGGAACCTGGAGGCTCTATCATGGCTAAGAGTTAATGATTTGGGACAAGAGGGAAGGGAGCCTGGCCTGTCGTGCTGTATCTTCCTGCACATTCAACAGTGCACTTAATAAAACTAGCAGGGCCTTCCTTTAAAACACAGATCAAGCGGATGTTCCCCCCCCCCCCCGCCTTATTTAGAAATGAGAAGCACAACGGTTGATGTCTTCTTCTAGCAAAAAATATCCATTAATCTGGGCTGGGCGCACCACAGCTTTCTCAAGATATTCCTCAGAAAGCTTGTCAATGGATTAAAAAAGAAAGAAAAAAGGACTTTCACCTGGCCATTCCTCATCTGTGGCTGTCAAGAGTCACGGCGTGGACTGATTATTGTGACAGATCAGGCTGGCCGGAGTCTGCCGGCTTGGGGAAAGTGCCAGGGGTGATTTGAGGGCAGGAAAGAAAGCCCCCTCCCCAGAAGCTATCAGGACGGGGCACACAGAAGCAAGAATCTCTGCTCTGACAAAGGTGGGCAGCTTAATCTAACGCAGCCGTGATCCGCCACTTTGGGATGCGTCCCACTACAGCCCTCCCTGTTCAATGTGTGCATTTAGGCACCAAAACAAGACCCACTCAAGTTTTAGTGTCAGCCTGAACCGGAATTCCCCCAAACCTTAATTCACACCCTGGACACAGTCAAGAATTCTCCAACAACTCAGCTCATCCCAACTTTCCTCTTTTAGGAGAAATTTGTTTCCAAGATCAACCCTCAGGACGTATTCCTTTAATCTGAGCCTGCTTGCCAATGCTGCTCCAGATGGGCTGTTCTCCTTACAACCGCCATGTGGACTAGAACCTTGATCGCCTTTTTAAAGGGGAAAGGGGGTGGGGAGCCCAGGGTCCAGCCCTATGCTTCTGGAACTGCCGAACCACCTTGTATTAAAATCTCAACCACCGGGTCTGCGCTAGTGGGAATGTTGGCCACCCCACGTGTGAATTTCCTGAAGAAGAGATGTTTCCAGCAAGCTTTAAAAAATGAGGACAGAACCTCCTGCTGCAATGGATTAATTAATTAGCCCACTCAGAAAGAGAGAAAGAGGGAAAATTAGGCAGCATCAGGCAACTCCTTCATTCCCCCATGTCTTTCTTCTCTCTCTGCTGTATTAAGCAAAGGAACCTCTCTCCCTTTTCGCTGCCATGGAAACCTTGGGGGGAGTTAGAAATATATGGGGTAATTCACTCTAAACTCTTTTGCTTCTATTTTTAACCACACCAAAAGTAAGAGAGGGTGGGTGGGTTGGCTGGTTTTTGCCAGCCTCATAGGAAAAAGAAAGGTTCAGTGGCATGAACAGGGGAAGCACAGAATTTTACTTTCCCCGGACTTGCATGAGAAAAACAGAAACTTTTAAACTAAGCAGAAATAACATGAAAGCAAGCTGTGGTTTTCCCCTGACCCCATCCACCTTGTTGTTGGAGGGACTGCCCCAAATAAAATTGAACACCCTGGGTTAAAGTGTACTGTACGCAAGCCCGGCCGGCTGGGTGCGCAGAATAAATTGTAGCTAAACGAACCATGGTTTGTTTGTTCATCGTCAAAGTGTGCCAAAGAGAGAAGGCAAAGTCTGCAGTTCTCCATGCCCCGCCTGCCCTGTTGCCCTCGTTTCTGCATGCTCACACGGCCCAGTTCTGAAAGCCACCACCGCCACCGCCACGCAGACTCATTTCTAATGAGAAGCTGCAGGGCTAAACTGCATTCTCCATTCTCTGCCTCCTGGTACAGTCCTGGAGCTAATGAGACTTCTCCCCCGCTCGCCACTTTAAGAGAAGCTCATCTAAGGTTGTCTTAATACCCTGCAGAAAAGGAATGACCAGGATAAAGGGGGCGGACAGCAAAAGAGCTGGGGCAGAAACCCCGAAAGGTTCCATAGAGAGAGAGAAGATAACAGAAACCTCCAAGCCACTTGCTGCAGATGCAGCTGTCAAACACTTCATAGAAAAATGACAGTGACAAGGGACGCTGGGGAACAACAGATGGTCTTGGAAATGGGGAAAGGGGGGGGGGGCTAGTCAATGCCCCCACTCCTTGCTTTACTGGCAATCGTGAAGCTATTGGTGAGATAGAGCATCATAAATCTGTCAGGTCCTCTCACAGCTGGCCTGCAACAGCTGCCAAGATGATGGTGATTTTTTTATTATTATTATTATTATTATTATTATTATTATTATTATTATTATTATTTGACTTGGTAGCCCATTGTGGCAGAACTGACGGACCTTCAAAAGTCTGCAGGCTCAGCCCAAGGTTCAAGTCCTCCATCCAGCCACTAACAGCATCACCTTCCAGGTGTGCTCAACTCCATCACTCCCAATAAGAATAACCTGTTCTTAAAAAACAGAAGGGGGGTTGCCCCACTGCGAACAAGAAAAGCTGATATTTCACCTCATTTATGGAAAGAACCGTTTTCTTTCGAACGGTCTTAGAGGGCTCCATAGCTGATCTCTTAATAATGTATTAGCCAGCTAATTTGAGCTCCTCCTTAATTTGATCAGACCTGTAGGAACCAAATCAGTTCTGCATTTCAAACATGTTCTTATGAGGATTATTGGATAAATGCAGGGCCCCAATGAAAAGCTGTCTTCTCCCTTAATTAGGGAGATCTTCACTTGGCAAATGAAACATGTGAGATGCAGGGTGAGGGCTGATGTAAATGGTTCCTTCTCTAGGAAGACCGCTCCCTATTTTATTTATTAATTTAGATGAACCTAGGTGCCCTCTCTGTCTCCCCCAGTCCCGTTCAGTCCCAGAACATTCCTTTCCCATGGCTGTTCTACTGGATAACCCTCTCATCTTTTTGTCAAAAAAGGCACTCAGAGTAGGTAAGCTGGTTTTAAAAAAATACTATTGAAAAGTCCGTTCAAAACATGCCAGTAGAATTAATAGATCTGCAGGACACTTTGTGAATAAAATGACTTGGCCCTCCAACAGCAGGACTGCAAGAGAAACCTAATTTGGATCCCTTTGGCAGTGAGTTCCAAAGTTTGCAAGCAGCCACTGAGAAGATTAACACCCATTCTGTGGCATGGAGAGCATAATAAGTTTGAGCTCAGCAACCTGGTTGTTGTTTATTCGTTCAGTCGTTTCCGACTCTTCGTGACTTCATGGACCAGTCCACGCCAGAGCCCTCTGTCGGCCGTCACCATCCTCAGCTCCCCAATGGTTGAGTCCGTCACCTCCAGAATACCATCCATCCATCTTGCCCTTGGTCGGCCCCTCTTCCTTTTGCCTTCCACTTTCCCTAGCATCAGCTTCTTCTCCAGGGTATCCTGTCTTCTCATTATGTGGCCAAAGTACTTCAGTTTTGCTTTTAATATCATTCCCTCAAGTGAGCAGTCTGGCTTGATTTCCTGGAGTATGGACTGGTTTGATCTTCTTGCAGTCCAAGGCACTCTCAGAATTTTCCTCCAACACCACAGTTCAAAAGCATCTATCTTCCTTTGCTCAGCCTTCCTTATGGTCCAGCTCTCGCAGCCATAGGTTACTACAGGGAATACCATTGCTTTAACTATGCGGACCTTTGTTGTCAGTGTGATGTCTCTGCTCTTAACTATTTTATCAAGATTTGCCATTGCTCTCCTCCCAAGAAGTAGACGTCTTCTGATTTCCTGGCTGCAGTCAGCGTCTGCAGTAATCTTTGCGCCTAGAAATACAAAGTCTGTCACTGCCTCCACTTTTTCTCCCTCTATTTGCCAGTCATCAATCAAGCTCGTTGCCATAATCTTGGTTTTTTTGAGGTTTAACTGCAACCCAGCTTTTGCACTTTCTTCTTTCACCTTCATCATAAGGCTCCTCAACTCCTCCTCGCTTTCAGCCATCAAAGTGGTATCATCTGCATATCTGAGATTGTTAATGTTTCTTCCAGCGATTTTAACTCCAGCCTTGGATTCCTCAAGCCCAGCATGTCGCATGATGTGTTCTGCGTACAGGTTGAATAGGTAGGGTGAGAGTATACAACCCTGCCGTACTCCTTTCCCAATCTTAAACCAGTCCGTTGTTCCGTGCTCTGTTCTTACCGTTGCTACTTGGTCGAATTGGTTGAATTGGTTGAATCCAGCAACCTGGATTCAGATATTATACTGGTTAATACATAAAGACCCCGGGATGTATTTTGACTAATTAGTCTCAGCCAAACCACCTCACATTCCATTGGTTGAACAAACTCAAACTTCATTGGTCAAGAGGAATTAGATTTATCTCTCCTCTAAAATCCGGTGTGTTTTGTATGTACGCATGCACACATTTTTGAAATTCTCAGGCTGCTATCTCTGTCCTGTTTCTCAGCAACCCTCTATGTGACTTGCTGGCACTGTTTGCTATTGAGAAGAATAATGCTTAATTTTACTAAGGAGAACCAACCAGTTTTTTTCTTATTTTTGTAGAATAGTAGAAGAGATTTCTGAAATATTCCATCTCTAAAGTCCATTTTAGGTGTTCTAACATTATTGCTTCTCAGACACTTTGACATTCGTTGCTGAATAAAAGCTAGGAAGGAGTTCGCCATTTAATAGTTTCATGGAACCCCACCAACTATGTACATGGGTAGGAAGAGAAAGATGGCAGTCAGATTCAGTGTGATTGTGCATAAAAAAATGAAACGTCTATTGTTGATCAAGTGTTCTCAGTATTTGTCTGTAAAAATATATATTTGAAGACAGAAGGAAAAATTGGGGAGTCAGTTCAAAGACGAAAGCCTCAGTGGGTAAAACAAAAGTAAATTATGTTCTGAGTTTTGTAGCTTGAATCATGTCAACTGGATTTCTATTTTCTCAGTGGAAATGTTTCGCTCCTTATCCAAGGAGCTTCTTCAGTCTGAGCAAAGTTGGTAAGGGGATCCTAAATATGTTTCTAGGTAGCTGTGTGACCTTACACCTGGGGCTAGGTCATGGTTATATTGAGATGTTATTTTAAGATGTTATCTCAATATAACCATGACCTAGCCCCAGGTGTAAGGTCACACAGCTACCTAGAAACATATTTAGGATTCCCTTACCAACTTTGCTCAGACTGAAGAAGCTCCTTGGATAAGGAGCGAAACGTTTCCACTGAGAAAATAGAAATCCAGTTGACATGATTCAAGCTACAGACAATTCCACCTGGATGACTGAGAACCTTCATAGACATGTTCTGAGTTTTCCTTTTCTAAAGCATAATAGGAAAAAAACAGAGTGCCTGTACTTCTGAGAAGACACATTTGCTTCATGGCCGAGAGCAGAGTTGGGAGGGGCGAAGAGGACCACCACGTTTTCTTTATAACCAATGGCGACCGCAGCAAAAAGATAATTTACCATGGCCTGAAGTTCTACAAACCTCCAGAAAGAAGCTGCCTGATCCTTCCATCAAGCTTCCGTTATATCCCGGAGGATTGGGAAGATGAAAAGCCAACACTCCCCACAGCAAAGGCAATTTGCCAGCGACCAGGTTTTGTTGGCCGCCATCCCTGTCCAAGGTGCTGAAATGCCTTCCGACCGCTCTTCGGCTGGCTTGAGTTTTCTTCTCTGGAACCAGGGTGTCTTGCCCGTGGACATTTCATTAATCCATGTTAAATCAAGCAATTCAAAAGTTTGTAATGTGCCCCCTCCCCCCATTTTGCTGAGCACCAGATTTTCAGGACTAAGCCTGAATCTTACAGGAATATTTTTTCCTGCTTTCTGATGGATAGCCAGGTCAAGGAAGAGGGCTGCGGTCTGTTGGTGCAGAACGTTTCTAGTGCTTTACAAACTGTAACTCAAGAGTCTGGCAGTGCAAGTCTCCCAAGGTGACCCTAAGGACACTTTCTGCACCGGGCAACTGTGGGGTCAAAGGTTTGGCTGCCTTTCCCAGCTAGAGCCAGGCATTTGTGGGTGTTTCATTCTGGTAGGCACAAAGTCACTGGACCACAGGTCCTGCAGTTCCACATACAGTCCAACATTTAAGATGAAGGAGGAATCTCATCAACGCCTTCTCAACTGGGACAACGTGTCTTGATGGCCCTTAAAGGGGGTGGGCATGTCTTCACTAAAAATTCTGCACATCCAGGAAATGCAGATTCCCCTACCACCTGTGTTTCCTCACATCCAAAGTGACTCTTGCTTGGAAAACCGTGTTCTATCTAGAAGCAAAGGAAACTGATTTATCCCCGACCAAGCCTTTGTCATACTCAATTCACGAATCTCTACATCAGCCTTCCCAACGTGGTGGCCTCCATACAAGCCGGAGTTTCCATCATCCTGGCCAGCACAGCTATTACCCAAAAGAATCAAATTTGGGGGATAGTTGGGCAAGCGGGATCGTTGTGTGCAATAATACTCTACATATTGCCTTGGTCCATCACCTTTTGCAAGATAAAACTGTAGCAGAGTTTTGTCTTGCGTGCTAAATTCATTTAGCAAAGCCATGGCAAATCCAAAGACATGGGTCGATTTTTGCAGCCATCTTATTACACCCCTGTAATTGGGAATCCCTTACAAAATGAAAATAATGGGCCTTCTCTCTCATCCCTGACATTTGGGAGACAGAGTAGAACGCCTCTGCCTGTGAAGGCTCCCTTTAGCTGTCCTGGATTTCAGTTGCCGCAATTAATCCACCTGTCAATAAAACCTCATTATTTTTAATTCCCCCCGAGCGAAAACAGTCGGGCCAGCCGACTCCGAAGGTCCGTTCTGGCTGTGGCCACGTAGAGGAAGCCGTCTTGTCTCTGCAAACCATTTTTCACTGTTACGGCAATGTCAAAATCCGTAACCGGCGAAGTCAAAAGAGGGTTTTAGGAACCGGCTCACAGAATTTAAATCTCTGCTGCCCTCTCTTGGCAGGGAATTCTACCCAGCTGTTCAGCCCAAAAACTCCCCTCCTGCCGCGCCATTTTGCTCTCCTTAATCCTTAGATTTAGAGGAAAACTTTACCAACTAGCAATTATGGGAATCCCTAAGATTTACTTTTCAGTCATCATCTTGTCCTTTGTATTTCCAAGCAGTATTTTTACTTTCCCTGCCCAGATTCTGTAATTCTTTTATTTTTTTAATTGCTTCCTTAGCTTTTTAAATATACATTATGTGCCATCAAGTCGTTTTTGACTCCTAGCAACCACATAAGATATTTCACATGATTTCTCTCTCTATATATATATAGAATTATATATAAAATTATGTATTAATATGTATTAATTACTGCAGTGGTTTCATTTTACGATGACCCATCAATACTGCCAAGGGCTCTTCTTATGGATATCATGAATATTTTAAAAAAATAAATGGAAGGCCATAAAGATGTTCGTTTAAACATTAAACCTCGTCCCTAAAAAGGAAGCGCGTATTTCTAAGGCTTCGACGTGCCACAAGCCTCGGACTGGCGCTGCGAAGCTCGGGAAAATGACGTCACAAATCTTCAGGCTTCCGGGTGCGACAAGGCGCTTCGCCTCTTTGCCCAAAACAAAGATGGCCGCGCCGGCTTTGCGCACCGGAAGCTCTCCTATTCAGAGGGAGTGGTGCTCAGCAGACAAGGCAGCCGAAGGGGATCTTTCGGGCCGCCGCGCGCCCTTTCTCTGCCCCCACCCAGAGAAAAGAGGGCCAATTTTGTGCTCGCAAAGCGAGTCCCACCTAGTTTTTTTTTAATCCATGCGGCCCGCCTCTGCCGCCTCCCCATTGGCCCAAAGTCGGCCTTTCCGATGGACGTGGAAATAGACCAATCGCGACCCTCCACGAACACAAGCATCTCGGGCCTTGCGTAGTCGCCTCCTCCCTCCCCCACCCTGAAAGGAGGCGGGAGCCAAGGGGAGAGCGACAGGCCAGAGGAGCCAATGGAAGGAGAAGAGGGGGCCGTCGGTGGAGGCGGGGCGAAGGAAGATGACTCTGTGGCGGCCAACAGGAGGGCAGGGAAATAAGGAAAGGCGTGTTGAGGGGCGGAGCCGGAAGAGAGACTCTGATGGGTGATGGTGGAGCGTGAGGGGTAGGGCGAGCCCGCTCTGGGTAAGGCGGGAAAGGGGCTAATTGTGGGGAGGGAAAGGGGAGAGGTCTTTTAAAGGAGGGGGGATAGGTTGCGGGGGGGGGGGCAAAAGGAAGGAGGGGCTCTGGAATCTGGAGGTGTAGATCTGGGGAGGGGTCTGATGGGAAGAACCAAGGAGGGGGGAGGGGCAGATGGGGGCAGGGGCGTCCTAGGAAATGGGGGGAGGGGGGAGGGCGGGGGTCAGGGCTGGGGGCTCTTCCTCCTCTGTTCACAGCCCCCCCATGGACGACGGTGGCTCCTCCAGCCAGACCCGGGTCTGATGGGTCCTGCGAAGCGGGCGAGGAGAGTCGCTTGAGACTCCGGTGCGGCCGCCGCGCTAATCCCGCTCCCTTCCTTACTTCCTTCCCCAGGTGAGGCCGTCGAGAAGGACGATGCGACCCCCGCTTTGCCCGGGGCCCCGATGAACCTCATCGCGATGGCAGCCGTGGTGCCAGTGGCGGAGCTGGAGCTGAAGTGGGTCTCCCTCTGGCTCCGGGTCCGCTGGGCGGCGGTGCTGGTGGCCCTGCTGGCGGCCTCCCTGGGGGTGCTGCTCCCCATGCTGCTGGTGGAGGAGCAGTGTCAGGCCGTTTTCAAGGGCTGGGCCTTCCTCAAGAGCAAGCTGGGGCTGGGCTACGTTGGCGTCGCCACCTACATGGGGCAGACCACTGACCTCAGTGTGACGTCCGGCGGGTTGGAACTGCTGGTGCTGAAGCCCAAAGTCTCTCCAGGTGTGTAAGAGTGGAACGTCTCCGTGAGTCTTGCGCTATTTGCTTTCTAAAGACGTCTATGTGTGGCCTTCAGTATTACTCCTGGGGTGAGCCACAATGCTTCTACAGGTAGTCCTCGACTTACAACCATTCATTTAGCGACCGTTTGAAGTTATGACAGCACTGGGAAAAGTGACTTGCAGCCACATCAGTGTCCTTGTGGTCACGTGATCAAAATTCAGATGTTTGGCAACTGGCTCGTACTTACGACAGTTGTATCATTCCAGGGTCATGCGATCGCCATTTCCAACCTTCCCAGCCAGCTTCCGACAAGCAAAGTCAATGAGGGAAGCTGGATTTGCTTAACGACCACAGTGATTTGCTTAACGAGCGTGGCAAAAAAGGTCTTAAAATCGGGCATGACTCACTTTGCTTAGCAACAGAGGTTCTAGTCCCAATTGTGGTCATAGGTCAAGGACTACCTGTATATATGGTTTCTGACGTCTGGAGCTTCCTTTAACATGCTTTGTTTCTGGTGTTACTTGTGTGGTTATAGGGTATAGGTTATAAACAAACAATATCACCAAACCCCTGTCCTGTTATCACTCTGCTGACTGTTGGGACTTCAGTTCCCAGAATTCTGGCTGGGAATTTTAGGAGCTACCTCTAAATACCTGCAGAGGGCACCCTGTTGGGAAAGTTGAGTCTAACCAGAGGCCACCTCTATTTCTTGCAAGTAAGACTTCCGTGTGTTTAGGCTGCATTTTGGGAAGTACCATTTCCTTTAGTTGATCCTGAATTTCTTACCCAGCTCATTTCCTTGAACGCCTGTGTTGAAGAGTATTGCAGAGAAGACTCTCTTCTCTCATCCTCTGCCTGAGTTTTACAGAAGAGCTTTTTGTGTTTCCTCTTTAAGAATCCAGTTTTTATATACAGTATTTAGAGAGTTTACAAAGTTTTCTTGCATTGCTGATTGTCTTTCTAGATGGGCTTCCATCACTGGTTATCCAGAAAAAGTTCCAAACTTACCTTAACTTTTGATTTGTGAATGTTCACAGAGAGGAAGCTGGAAATAGCACATGGATTCTACCATTGGCTCTTCAGCACAAAGCATGAAATAACCAAAGCTGCCTAAAACAGCATGGCATTCAGTATCAGGCTGAGGTTACCACTAGCTAGCTTGGGTTGTCTTGTCGATCAGCTGAGGGCACAGACGGCTTACCCCCTGGTGTCTCTGCAAAGTGCAGAGTTATTGAAGGGTTCTAATGGTGACTGCTTCCTTTCAGAGGTCCGGTTAGAAGCCAAGGCAGCACTGCACCAGGCTTTGGAGATGAAAAGGCAAGGGAAGCGGGAGAAAGCGCACAAGCTCTTCCTGCACGCGCTCACGATGGACCCCGACTACGTCGATGCCTTGACGGAGTTTGGCCTCTTCTCCGAAGAGGAGAAAGACATCATTCAGGCGGACTATCTGTACTCCAAAGCCTTGGCCATCTCCCCGCACAACGAGAAGGCTCTGGTCAGCCGCGACCGGACGCTTCCCCTTGTGGAAGAAATTGACCAGAGGTACTTCAGCATCATCGACAGCAAGGTCCAGAAGGTCCTGTCCATCCCCAAAGGCAGCTCTGCCTTGCGGCGGGTGATGGAGGAGTCCTACTATCACCACATTTACCACACTGTGGCCATTGAGGGGAACACCCTGACGCTGGCGGAGATACGGCACATCATCGAGACCCGATACGCTGTTCCCGGAAAAAGTCTGGAAGAGCAGAATGAGGTCATCGGCATGCACGCAGCGATGAAATACGTCAACGCCACCCTTTTATCTAGGATAGGGTCCGTCACCCTTGCTGACGTGTTAGAAATCCACAGGAGAGTGCTTGGCTACGTGGACCCCATGGAAGCGGGGAGATTCAGGACTACCCAGGTGTTTGTCGGACACCACATCCCGCCCCACCCTCTCGATGTGGAAAAGCAGATGCTGGAGTTTGTGCAGTGGATCAACTCCGAGGACGCCATGGGCCTGCACCCAGTGGAGTTTGCTGCTCTGGCCCATTACAAGCTGGTGTACATCCACCCGTTTGTAGATGGCAATGGGAGGACGTCCCGGCTCTTCATGAACCTCATCCTCATGCAGGCCGGCTACCCCCCGATCACCATCCGGAAGGAGCAGCGGGCAGAGTACTACCACGCCTTGGAGGTGGCCAACGGAGGGGACGTCCGGCCGTTCATCCGCCTGATTGCCAAATGTACCGAGACGACCCTCGACATGCTGCTCTTTGCCACCACAGAGCATCCCGTGGGCCTTCCCGAAGCCCGTGGAGGCGGCGGCACCACCACAGACTGCAGACAGACCGTCTCGCTCAAAACCCGGGGCTGAACATCGGTAGCGAACGACACCCCTGGGGAGAAGAGCTGGAAAAGCACTTTCTGGAAAGCATTTCACTTCTCTAATTATGTCTTAAGTTAAATCTTTTAATGCAGTGACCTCTTAATATTTATTATCCCATAATAGGCCCAATGCAACTTGTCTAATTTTATTACAAAAGGGAGCAGGCCAGCCTGACGCCATAGGACTGCTTTTCTTGCAAGCGTTAACCGGTTGTAGTCAAGCAGGACTATTTTAGCTGGAAAAATCCTGCCCATGGTGACCTTCCCAGCCAAAGATGGTCAGATATGGAAAACGTGGCTGTTACTTTTACCTAGTGATGTCCGGCTGAGGAGTCCATTGGTGTGCTTAGCAAACTGGTGCCGTTCTGGTAGAGTTGAGTTTGCTAACACGTGGGGAGGCCCAAACCCCACCCCTTCAGGAAAGGGGGAAGGAAGCTTGTGTGAATCCCACAAAGCTGCAATTTAAATTCCCCCCCCCCATTTGTGTAAGTTTCAAATGTAAAACCAAGCCGGCTTCCTGCGTGCCAGTGCCTTGGCGGGGACCTAACTTGTATTGTATTTGTATTGAACTGTGCCTTAGCTCTTGCCCTGTCGCCCTCCCAGCAGAACCACTCCAAAAAGATGTCTCCGTTTGGGCCGGGGCCTAAAGCCAAGTCTGGGGGCTCCAGGGGCTTTGGACTGCTACTTAGAAACAAACAAAACCATGGGAAACCGAACAATGTACGATACCACAGCAAGGTCTACTGTTTGGAAGTTGAAGAACTGTACCACCGTATAAGCCATGTTTGCTCTGTGGCTCTGGTGTGGTATTGTCTGCGCAAAAAAACCAACACCCTATAAAGGATCAAAAAGTAAAAGTTGAAGGGTTTCTTAAAAGCCTTCTTTGATAGCACTTTATTTTTATTCTGCTTGGAATGTGTAAACGTTGCCCCAGATCTCAAAGGAGAAAAGGGTGAGATGTGTGCACCTTTGTTAGCTACAAACTGAGCATGCACACCAGTGTTTCTCAACCTTGGCAGCTTTAAGATGGGTGGACTTCAACTCCCAGAATTCCCCAGCCAGCCATGCTGAATTCTGGGAGTTGAAGTCCACCCATCTTAAAATGGCTAAGGTTGAGAAACACTGATCCACACACACAATCTGTGCCACTGAATGAATCCCCGTCCTGCTCACATTCTTGGCTCACCACTTTGCCACCTCGGTTGTCCCCTTGGAAGAACACAGATGTGGTGGACAGGCATGATCAAATCTTCCCTCCTCAGGTCAGTCCAGACTTGAGAGAGAGGGTGGCTGCCCCTTAGTCCTATTTTTAAGGGGAGACTGGCAGGTACAACCACAGTGCAGTGTTTGAAATATGAGCAGCACCTGACGAAGTGCTTTCGTGCAAAAGTTTTGCAAAGTCTGTGCATATTTGGTTGGTTGCAATAAAGAGATTTCCTGGCTTTGGCTGTTTTTTTTTTAAAAATAAAGCCACGCAAGCTGTCCCCCCCCCCCCCCAGCTTCCAGTTACCCAAAAATAGAGCTGTCCTACGGTTCCAAAAATGGGGTACTTAGGAAGCTGCACGAACTGTTTAGGGCAGTGTTCCTCAACCTTGGCAACTTTAAGAGGTGTGGACTTCAACTCCCAGAATTCCCCTATCCACCAAATGGGATTGTTGGATTCGAAGCCCAACAAATCAGGGAGGGTCCCCCTAAGAAATTGGTGTAAAAGGCTCAAAATGCAAGAGCAGAGTTAAAAGACAGACGCTGGTAGCTTCTCCCCGTTTCCGCAAAGGCGATGCCCGCTGCCCTTGGCTTGAGACGGCAGGCCGAATAAGCAGCCACACTCGCCCGGCTTCCAAGAACTACTTTAATGAACCCAAAGGAGGAGCACAGGCTCACGTTTCACATTGTATACAAAATAAAAAATGTGCAAGCCCAAAATACCAAGAACCAAAACGGGTCTGGCTATAAGCCATTACAGGTACCCGGCCAACAGAAACATCAAAGGGTGCACCGAAGCTGTTCAGAGGGTTCCCCAGCGCTGTGTCAAAGAAAGCTTAAAAATAACTGGCATGTGCTTTTCGCATCCACAAAGATAGGTACAGATTATACATGTAAAAAAAACAGACCAACTTTGAGCAAACAAGTCAATATAAATGCCTACCCTTTCATCCCAATACTAAAATAGGCCATTACGGTGAAGTTTCTCGCATCTGCTATTTATAGCAATAATTTTATACATGAGGCGGCAGGCAGCACCACATGTTCAGGGTTTATGCACATACAGAGGCAGTGGAAAGCTGCCCGAGGCCAACGTAGCTCAGCGCCTGTGGTGGGATTTGTATAAACTAGCTCAAGACTCATTTCACATTAAACTTTTCATTGGGAGAACAGGAAAAAAAACAACCATAAAACATACTGTGTTCAGCCTCAAAGTGAGTTCTCGCCACATTATCCCTCAATATGAGGGAGCATTTAAAGCCATTTTCACCAAATTCCTCACCTCACCCCAACTCGATACCTTTGCCTCTGATACTCCGAGGGGGCGGGGAATCAGCCTGGACACCTCCCTGTTCCTGTCGTTTGGTGGGCATAAAAGTCCAAATAAGAATCAGAGGGGAGCTGTGAGCAGCTGCGGCTTCTGCAGGGAAAGGCCAGGCTGTGACTTCAAGGTGGCACTTGGCGACCCCCTGCTCTGCCGGTCAGCGGCCGCGGCTCACTTGTTCAGAAGCAGCCTGGCAAAGTCCGCGTTGGACATCTTCTTGGGCTCCTCCGCAGACGGGGAGGGTGTCGCCGGCGGGTTCTGCAGCACGCCGTTCTCCGCCTTGGCTGCCGGGCCGCTTTGGCGCTGCAAGGCACGTGGGACCATCGACAGCTGGGTTCTTCCCTTGCCTCGGCTTTTGAATGAACAGATCACGACACAGCAACTTTAGGGCGCTTGCTTAATGCGTGGGGAAGACAAAAATCTAAACATTGTTGAGTGATGAAGCACGGGCAGGCAGCCAGAACCCCAAAGTAGCTATGGTTTCTCAAAAAAAGAGTAGACCGCAATCCTAGTTTTATAGCTCATTGAGCTATGTGGGGCTTACTTCTGGGCAATCCACATACTGCCTTGTTAATCTCAAGCAGTTTCGCAATAAATGTTTTTGCTTCATTGTGGCTGTGTCCGTCTTTCACCTGTGCCACATAATTATCTTTTTTCAAAAATCTAGCTGTAAATCTAAAAACTAAGTACATAAAACAAAACCCAACTTATTTCCCAGCAGCCGGAAAACTTCCAAAATGGAAAAAAAAAAAGGCTTAGGTTAAATAAAAACCCTCCATTTAAATAAGGCCAGATAAAAACCTTTTCATTCTTCCTTCTGGAGTTCTGGACTCAAAATACTCACCCGCCATAGACCTGCCGGAGGCCCAGACTTTGGGACGGCTTCCCCACCGCTTCGGGCTTGTCGGGAAGTCTTCGAGCCGGCGGGTTGCTGATCGCAACTTTAATGACATGATCCTTGATAGTCAGGCCATCCATTTTCAGAACCGCCTGGGAGGCCTGTGCTTCATTCTCAAATTCCACGTAGGCCAAGCCCTAAGAGCAGAAACAAACAACACACGGCCTGTTCAGTATATTATGCTACGGATTCCTCCTGCGCCGGATCCATTTTCCAAACTTCCAAACGCAGTTGTCCAATCTGATATTAGGAAGACCAGCATCCCATCCTAAATTCCTCAGTGTTTCTCAACCTTGGCCACTTTAAGAGCTGTGGACTTCAAGTCCCGGAATTCCCCAGCCAGCCATGCTGGCATACCTTGGGTTTACCAGCTCGGTTGGTGACCAGCCGGATATCCTTCACATTCCCATGAGCTTTGCAGACCTCTTCCAACTCCTCCTTCGTGCAGGAAAAGGGCAGGCCGGAGACAAACAGCTTGTGTTTCTCCAGAGCAGTGCTGTACTTGAACACCTGCAGGAAGAGCAAAGAACGCCAAGGAAGGACACTCAAGCACAAGCCTGCGGTGTGGTTTTTCTGGGGTGGGGGTGGGGACAGGGGTGGTTCTGTATCAGTGTTTCTCAACTTTGGCCGCTTGAAGATGTGTGGACTTCAACTCCCAGAATTGCTGGCTGGGGAATTCTGGGAGTTGAAGTCCACACATCTTCAGGCAGCCAAGGTTGAGAAACACTGTTCTACGTTCAGCCTGGGGTTTCTTTTAACAATGCAGGATTTCAGTTTTTCCATTTAAGGCTCAAGCGTTCTACTTCGGCTTTGTTTCTAAAAGGAAGTTATGCATCTATTTTATACACGTGGGGACCCAAGGACACCCTTCCAACTGGCGCTCCCATTAAACGGCTTTCTGGCTCACCGAGTTCTGTGGAGTTCAGGACCAGGAGCTGTTTCCACTCCTATAAGTGGGGGGCACGTTCCCAGACTGGAAGAAATCTGAGCACGATCACGGGACCCAAACTCTCCCGGGCCTGCTGACCCTTCCTCCCCCGATCCCCACTAGCCACGGCAGGAGGCGCACCTTGAAATCCGGGTTTTTGTTTTTGTCAATGCACGGAGACACAAACATCGGCCTGCCCTCCAAGATTTTCCGGTCCAGGGCAAGCGCTCGCAGAGCTGTGTCCTCATCCTTAAACTCCACGTAACAGTAGCCCCGGAAGGTCCCCCTGTTACTGAAGATGGGGCGGACTTCCACCACTTCCCCGCAGCTCGCAAAAAGATCTTTCAGTTTCGCCTCGGGCTCCGCCATGCTGTAGGAGAGGTTGCTGACGAAGACCGTAACGCTGTCCTTGTTGCTGTCGTGAAAAATCTTGGGGGCGTCTTTCCACTTGGAACCTGCCCCCTCTTCCTTTGGACTGACGTCGGCTTTCGCAGGCACGTTTCTCCCGAAGAGCCCCGTTTCCATCTCCATCTCCTCCGCCTCCCCTTCGGCCAGTGTATCGCCGCCGCCCTTAGTCCTCTTGCCGGGCTGCTCGGCTGTTCAGGGGAACGTTAAGGGGCTCAGAAGTTGCTACGAGACGTGCCTTGTTGCAACAGAGGACGAATATGCGAAGAACACGAAGAGGTGTTCTCACGGCTGTCTTCCTTAAGGGAGGAGCTCCACGTCCCACCCACAAATCCACAGCAAAAAAACGTCCTGGAAGGAGCTGTGCTGCTGTCTCCCCCGGGAAAGTGGCCTCTGCCTGTATCCTAACCCTTCCCCTGGCATTTCAGAGATGAGGGATCTCTGCTGGCCGGGCTGCTTCCGCACCACTTAATACAACTAGGAGCTGAACCCCAGGAACTTGATCCATTATGATGGATTATGAGACCCTCAGTACATTTTACGAGAAAGTCAGGTCAGCCCAAATCAGGTGCTATGGACAGGATTCCCTCCTCCCACTAATTCCGGTTTCCCTTTCGCCCCTGAAGAATCTTGGGTGGGTCAAGCCCCAAAGCTAGCAGCAGCAGAGCACTACCGAGGCGACGACACCAGTACCTTCCCCCTCCTGCCCCCATTCGCCGTCGCCATCTGCTTTCCGCTTGACTCCAGCTTTGGGCTTCTTGGGCTTCTTGACGGCTCTCTTCTCCGCCCGGGCCTGCTTGCGCTGCTCCGCTCTCTCTTCCCCCTGCTTCGCGAGGGCAGCTTCCTTCTCCGCCACCTAAAAGGCCAAACCATCTCCTGAGCAGAAGCCCCGACGCGGGCCTTTCCCTGCAGGACGAGCACAGCCCGCCTTCGCTGCTGCAGCTGCTGAGCCCGCGCACAGTTGTGCCCATTCAGAGCCACCCCTCTTGAGGGAGCGCAGGGAGGGCACAGGGGAAGTCTGTGGACTGTGCTGATCAACAGCCGGGGGAAGACCCCCGAATCCCTCCAAAGGGGGCTAAAAGCCACCACTTTCACCCGCAGCGCCCCCAACTCTGAAGCAGCCAGGCACATCATCGTTTTTAAGATTTACACCCCGTCTTTCTGCTCGTAACCGCAGGAGACATTCAAAAGGCAGGTTAAGAATCTCTCTCTCTCTCTCTCTCTCAGAGACCCCACTCCACCTCGACTTTCAAGAGCAGAATTTCTCGTTTTTAAAAAAAGCCCCTGACCTTGGCTCTCTGCTCATTAACTCGAGCCAGCCGGTTTTCCGTCTTCTGAACGGCTGCATCCCAGTCTTCTAAAGTGCCTGTGGGAGAACAGGAAAGGGTGCCGAGTCTCCCGCCCGTCCTCTCAACAGCCCTCAAGGCTCAGCCCATCCTGCTGAACGGCGGGGGCTGCTCTCGCGAGGCCACTCTCGGGGTGATCTCAGGACCCGGCCCAACTCACAAAGAGCAAGTCTGCGAGCTCAGGGCGACGGAGGGCAGCCGGCGAGTCCCACCAGCTTTCCGCTTCAAAAGGACTCTGAATAGGGACATTTCTGTGTGAATCACCAATCTTAGTCCACTCACGGGAAGAGGAAACCCTAAACGGAGCGGGTTTCTCTTCTGGTGAAGGCATTCTGAGAACCTGAAGGGAAGCTCGGGGGCAGCAGTGAGGAACAAAGGCCTCCGATGAAGAAACTAGTGCAGTATGACTGAGCTCCAAAACCCACACCAGCTTCCGCAGCAGGGCAGGAAGTCGGGGCTGCCCACCTTCAATCCTTTCTGAAGTGAGCAGCACCTCGCAGACGTGTTCCGGGTAGTCCACGGTGCACTGCACGGCCCGGTGCAAAGCCTTCCTGCAGTGCAGGGCATCGCCGTGCGCCCTGCGGCCAAAGAGGAGGGGCGGGGAGAGAGACGGGGCGGTCAGCAGCCAACGAGGCGCAGCTGAGCCAAGAGGGGGACTGCTAGGGAAAGGAAGCTGCTGGGGAAACAGCACGTGCCACCCTGGAGCTGCGGCTCTCCCCCCCCCCCCCCCCACATAATCAGGCTCTGTGGCCAGATGCCTGGCTGGGCCCAGTGAGTCTGCGAGAGTGAAAGACGAGCGCGCATGAAACCGCGGAAGCAAACAAACCACGGCTACGCTGTATTCATAGCTGGGGGGTTGGCAATGAATTCTTTCTGGACTGCCTTGTTCCGTGAGGATGAATGCCCCCCCTCCATCCCTCAGAGCTCATCTCACTGAGGGTGCGTGAGCGTGTTCCCCACAGAAACCCCCCACGAGCCCTGACCAAGCCCACACCTCCAGCCGTCTCCGAGCGCCCGTTCCTGGCCATTCCCAAGCCGTGGAGCGCACCAAGCGCAAAGAGCTGGTTACGCGGGCGACGGCAGGCCGCGAGGAAGACTGGCGGGCTGTGAGTGAGAGGTGACCCAGGCCCTCCCACCACGACCCCCCCCCTTACCGCTCCAGGTTGTAGTACTCCAACCACATGTTGGCATACTTTGCATTCCCTTTTGTCATGATGCTATCCCAGAGTTCCCGTGCCTTCTGCATGTTGTTGCACAAACGAGCCTAGGGAGTGGAAGCAGCCAGCATTAAGATCATCTGAAGATATCCACGTGTGCCCCCACCCCAAGGGAAAATAAAAACGAAGCAACAGAGTTAAGATCACCTCGATCCTCGCCCAGGTCTGCATGAGAGTACAGGAAGGGTCCCCGCTCTCGCTAAACCCTGCAGGCAAGAAGAATTAAGCCACAATTATTTCTACAAAAAGCAGGGACGTTGGGCAAGCTGTCTCTATCCTGGCAATTCCAAGAAAAAAAGATGCCAAGCACTGGAGAAGAGACCTGGATGTCAGCCCCAAATATGGCACTAAATCTCAGTTTTGGGCAGACAGCCTTTGCAAAAGGCCCTCTGCTGGAAAGCTGGGATTGTGCAAACCACACCGGTCCGCCCGTCTGACGCACAGAGGCACAAGCAATGCAAGCCTGGCTTAAGTGGAGCCTTGGCAGCCTCGGGGCTGAAAGGCAACATAGCTCGAAATACTCAGTGCTGGGGCTGGAGAGGAGGTGCACCCCTTCGCACCTCCCTATTCTAGAAGCATCTGCCAAGCTGCTGCTGGAAGGCAGACGTTGGCCTACGTAGGCAGGTGTCCTCAACCTGGACCACCCCCAAGAGTTTGGGCTACGATGCTTCTTTTGCCCAGGCCAAGAGGTCCGAGCTCAGGAACTACGAGAGCGGAAGCAGGGCCCCTCGGGGAGTCTCAGGGAAGAGGGGCGCAGATGCCAGAGGTCTAACCCGGCGGGGCTCCCGTCAGACCCAAGCCAAGGTTCAGAGAGGTTTTAACTCTGCAGCGGCGGCAGGCCAGGACGGAGAGCGAGCCGCGATGGGGATAGGGAAGAAAAAGAGAACGACCCCAGAGGAGACTCGTGATGCTATTGTATGCAGCAGAAAAATATACTGCAATTATTTTTAAATAAAAGCCAACCTACGCTCTTCCACTTCCTGCTTTAAATATTCCAGCGCGCGGGCAAAGGCCGACCGGAGCTCTTCCAGCTCCTTGCTCGAGTCTGAAAAACAGCAAGGCGACAGATAGCCAGACCATTCAGAAGCAACCCGTCGCGAGGCCAAATGTCCCCATGAGAGCTTCTACCCAAGCAGCCTGACTAGGCCGGCCCCGCAGAGCAGGAAAATCGGCCGCTCTGCACCCTGAGCAGGAGATCAAAGAGCAGAAGGGGACGTCGCGGGCCTGTCGGTCGGCCGTCTCCCTCTCCTACCCTTGGCCGTCTCCCACCTCTCCTTTCTAGCGTCCGCCTGTTGCTAGGACATACACCCCGGCCTTTGGAGAACTTAACTTTGCAAACATGGCGTGGCTCACAATAAAAGCAGCACTAAGTTAAATTAATTCATTACCTGACCTTACCTGACTTCTCCCAGGATGAAGGGGCCAAGGTCCTACTCAGCGCTAAGGAAGCTGAGGAAATAAAGACAGCTCTACCTGGCGGATGAGGCGCTAAGCTGGCTGGTCTGTCCTCTCGCTTCACAGGACATCCTGGCCCTCTCTCCCAAGCACAGACCTGCCCCCTCACAGACAGGAATCTCGCACAGCCTTCTCCTTGGGGTACTAGCTTTCTAGAAGCAAGGTGTTTTCTTCTACAGGAGAGCCTTCAGGCCATGTTGTCCAGAGAGAAAACTACTACTTGCTGGTTATTTGGAAGAATACAGCCATGGGGTAAACCAGGGGCTGCCTAAGATTGCTCAGCGATTGGCCCCTTCCCCCACCAGTAGCCACCTTGAGTAAAGTCCACTCTTCTCCGAAGATAGTCCAGGTACGCCTGCCAGATTTCCACATAATCCGTGGCCTGAATGAAGCCAGCATTCAAAGCCTTTTCAAAGTTTTCTAGCGCAGAGGAAGGAAAACAAAGGGTCAACACAGCTTCAGCGGCCTAAGCTGTTCCCTCCCCCCAACCTTGAATGTTAAGCGTGAGCCAGGCAGAGCCCTCAAAGGAAGAGGGACAGGCCTGCAGCCTCTCCCTTCCCGGCACAGGGACTGGGGGCGGGCAGAGTTGCGCCAGGCTCAAAAAACCAACCAACGTCTCCTGACGAAGCCCACAGCGTGGAGAAAACCATGCAAACTGGATCAGGGCATTTCACAACCCGCCCCTGCTTGCGTGACTTCCAAGGGGGTGCAGAGAGTCCCCACCAGCCTCGGAAAAAAGGAGGTTTTCATGTTCCCGTCTCAACAGTCTCTTCGTCCTACCCGAGATCGCCTGATGCTCAACGCGATGCCTCTCCATGGCCAGGAGGTACTGGTTCCACAGCTTGACCGTCCAGGGGCAATTTCTCACCGCTCGCTCGTGGGCCAAAAGCACCAGCTCCTTCGCCCTCAGCTGCCTATCCTGCGAAACGAAGCACGTGACCCTGGTTTAAAGCCAGGGCCGCTGTTTCCTCTGATTCCACAGAACACAGAAGGTGGCATTCTGGTATAGCCCTTCGGCAGACGAGAATCTCTGCTCAGAGAGACCTTGAGCACTGTGCAGAGAAAAGACATCTGAAAGGAGGCCCCTTCTATTAAAATCTCAGAAGCCAGAGAAGTGGCCAAAGGTTACATCAACTGGGCAGGTATCCCTCTACAGAGCTAGCAAAACCCAAATGAATTAGTCAGCGATGAAACATTTACGCACATCTACGTTACCCTCCAAAGCTCTGAATTTCCTGAGGGCAGCATTCTGAAGTTCTTTTAACAAGAATTACACAAAAACCCCGTTAACATGCATCGCTGGCCCTGCTGACCAGACCAAGAGAAGCACCTTCTCAGAAGGGCGTGGGACTGGAGGGCGCTTGCTGACGGAGGGGCTTACCAAGTACTGAGTGTAACGGGCCCAGAGATCTGGCACCAGGCAGTTCTCAGCCAGGGCACGCTCATAGATCAGCTGAATGCGAGCTGGATCCCCAGCCTTCATTTCAAAGTCAATGTAAGCCTGATATTCAGCCAGCTTTGGGGTTTCAGCTACTAGCTGGAATGAAAGGAGAGGAAGAAAGCTCTTTCAGGAAGGTAGAAGATGGGAAAGGAACCATTAGGGAGCAGAGGAGGTTTCATTTAATTGCACAGCGCAGAACTCAAAAAAAAAAAAAAAAGGAAGACAATCCCAGAAAGTTCTGAGAAAGAATACCATCTAGATACAGCATACTTAACACAAACTTAAAAGCAACTTTCTTTGTTCCTCCTTCCCTGACAAGTCTGGCAGCAGTTTCCAGAGTATGGCCACCCTGTGTTCCCTGCATAAAAACCCATCCTAAAAATACCTTTTGAAGAAAAGCTAGAAGCCCAAGCGCGAGAACCAAGACAAGACACCAATTCCCGGAGCTGAAGTAACCTCACTGTCATTCGAAAAGAAGCACCTTAAAGGAGGTTTGCGACACCGGCTGGGAAAGCAAGCAGCCGCCTGCTACAGCTGACGGGAAAGCCACTTACCAGGGCCTCTTCATAGGGCTTGTATTTCTGCAACTGCTGCAAAGCCTTTGTGTAGTTTTGGGTCACTCCTTCTTGGATGGGAGCCTCAGACCAGGCTTCGTATTCTGCATAGGCTGCTTCCATATCTTCAGAAGGAGAGACAGACCCATCTCAGCCACGAAGGGGGGCACAGGCTCTGAATTCCACCCCTCTCCTTAAGCCACCAAGACGCTGCTTTGGCTTAGTGCCCCATGCAAAACTCGGCCACCGATTCCTGCTGGAGTTGGGGAACAAGAAGCCGAAGCATTTCGGGGCAGGCCTTCAGTTGAGAGATCAGGGATCCTTACCTAACAGAGGGATCCCCAGTTGCCGACGAAAGAGCGCATGGATCTTCTCGAGTTGCGCCTTGATAGTCTGCTGCTGCTCAGGAGAGGGAACTTTGCCAGCTGCCGGCTGCCAGGGGAGGAAAAAATGCAGGCATCAGCGTTTGTCGTAAGCGGCAGAAGAGGAACACCTGCAGAGGCGTTCCAACAACAGCTAAAAGATGCACGTGCATGAAAATAACCCCTGGCTCTGGGCCAGGAGCAAGCCCTGCTGAGCGAGCCCTGGGCCGGCCCCTCGCAAGACATTCCAAATGCCCAGGACGGAGGTCTCCGTAGTTTGCTTGTCTTCCTACAAAACACACCCACCCCTTGGGAAATCACCACCTGACCTAAGTCCAAACTCCAGGCAGGGGAGCGTGCCAGGTCTTACCCGTACAGTTTCCAAGATGGCGTTCTCAAACTCCCGATAGGCCTCCCAAATGGCAGTTCCTTTCGTCACATGGAGGCCAACGGCTGTCAGCGCCCGTTCTAATATCACGCGAACCCTCTCTATGCCTCCCTCCTGGCCGATGCCACCAATGGAGTACTGGGCGTACTCCAGCCAGATTTCAGGACCTGGAAGGTAACGCCAAGACGGTGTGCAATCACTTTCGGGCTCTCTTGGGGAAGGAAGCTGAAGTAAGTCCTGAATCTATCGCTTCTTTGAAGAACCTCTTATCTTGAATCTACCAGTTTGTCGTCGCTTATCTCTGTTTGTTATTCCCTACGCAGGTTGACTATGCCTGAAGGAGCATCCATTTAAAAATAAACTTACAGATGTAGTCTTTCACAGCTCTCTCAAAGAGATCATAAATCTTTTCCCGCTCTGAGTTTTCTGGAGCCATCCGAATTTCATCCTTCAGCCAGTCTAGCCATATCTCTGTCAAAATGGGACGAAGCAATATCCGAAGGGTGTTAGAATGCTACCAAAGTTTAATCTGGAAAAAAGATATTTCTAAATAACATATTACCATGGCATATTCAAATTTGCATTTGTCTATATATAGATTCTACCAAATTCAACGTGGCTCACTTCTGAACAGATGTTCACAGAGCTACATTCCACTTACATCTGAAGAAGCCAAAACCTTTTCTTAAAACAAATTTAATCTAAATAATTATCTGAAGTGCTCTGGAGTTTTGCCTGATTTCCATCATGATGGCGCCAAACATCTGGCTAAAATTAAGACAGTGAAGTGCCACAAGTAGATCACTAGTAATTTTAACCAAAATTACAGCAAAGCTGCAATTTTTAATACAACCCTGAAAACTAAAGATTAAACACGCAGCATAATTAAGAAACTTCGGCTTTCATTTAAAAGCCGCACAAAAATTTTGCCATGAAAGCTTCTACTCTTTGGGGATTGGATGGATCAGCCGACCTTGAACGCTGCTCCACTTTAAATTTCTTTCCTCCTTCCCTGATCTGGGGAACTGAGCAAAAGCCACGGCATAGGAACCATCTTAGTTAAGAAACAGCATCACCTGCATATCTAACAGGACCCACAGCGGTACAAATCACTGTACACTTTCACTTAGGAATATACTATCTGAGACAATCAGAACTGGAACTAGCATGAATGCAAGTCTAATCACAAAATGATCACGCCAACTGCTTTTCTGCTAAGGTCTTCAAGCAATTCTACCTCACGGTCAGCACAAAATTTGATTAATTATATATAGTATATACCCCCAAAAAATATTATAGCAGTATTGTTCATCCCCTATAAAAAATTGAAAGTATTTTGGGCATCTTTGGAGGGTAGGAATGCAAACTTTTCACTGGCAACAGAGCCACTACGACAAACAGGAAAGTTTTTTTTTAAACTTGACCACAGCATCAAGGGAGATGGGAAATATAACCACCCAACTGTTACTCTTATTAAATGCTCCAATTGAAAATACACGTTAGAACCTCTCACTCGCAAATTTTACCAGTAACAAATCTAACAACTTCATTTATGGAGCAAGATTTTCCGGTGATCACTCAGTACTCAATCTCAATTTATGTTTTGCAAAAAGCCCAAGGTATATCAATATTTGAGTTTCTGCAAGAGCAAAAAACCTCACCTACCTTCAGTGAGGGGAAAGAGTTCACTCATCTTCTGGCGGGCTCTCCGAAGCCTGATTAATTCACCTTCCTGATGCAGCAGTTTTATCAGATCCAGATGACAGTTGTAATCAAAGGCATTGATGGATAGCTAAAAACCATTGTCGAAACAGTAATTGGTTTATTCAGCTCCACAGAATCCTAGCTGAAAGCTACTAACACAATCCAGAGATTTTGACAGATTTTGCTCATGACACAAACAGACACACAGATCGTACGGGGCTTCCTATACAGGACACCAATTCTCCTGGGTCAGGCATAATTTCCAAGCAGGAAACGTCTCATGGTCATAGCCCCAAAGCACCAGATCATGAGCTGTGGTTTGCACTAGAAATCCCTAATCCAGTGTTAGACCAGAAAAGATATGCAGCTTATGGACTATTTAACTCTCAGAGTGGAACCAAGATGAAAAGAAATCTTTTTAGGCTGCCTACCTAAACTGTAACTATCAGTGGAATCTTACGCATTAGAAATCCACCAAATAAATTGCTACAAGATAAAAAGGTATAAACACAAATTTCACACAGCTAAAGCAGAATGTTATTACTAGCAATGTACGCACAGTCAGCTCCAGACTTCAGTACGTGCTAATGCCGTGAGTGCCCCCTACGAGAATGGCAATCAAAGAAACTAATCAAAGAACAGATTCACCTTCATGCTACATCTCTGCATGAGTCCCTGATGTGGGACAGAATTATTCCCAAACAGAAATCTGCAATGAAGTGACCTGTCTTTAAAAATGGGAACCGCCTCTGTGGGCTCAACTGGAGTCACGGCTACAGATCTTCAGATGAGGCAGAATCTGTCATTATACAGGTAGTCCTCGCTTAACAACCATTCATTTAGTGACGATTTGGACTTAGGATGGTGCTGAAAAAACTGACTTATGACCGGAACTCACACTTACGACCATTGCAGCGTCACTGTGGTCACATGATCATGATTTGGGTGCTTGGCAACCAGTTCACATTTATGACCGTCGCAGCATCCCGTGGTCACATGATCGCCATTTTTGAACTTTCCAGCCAGCTTCTGGCAAGCAAAATCAACGGGGAACTGCATGATTCACCTAACAACCACGTGGTTCGCTTAACACCCACCGCAAAAAGGTCATAAAATTGGGTCGGATTTGCTTAATGACCGCTTTGCTTAGCAACCGAAATTCCGGTCCTAATTGTGGACGTTAAGAGGGGACTACCTGTAGCTCTGCCTTAATCTGTGCCAATTATTAGAAAGGCAGGATCCCTGCTCGGAACGTGGCCTCCCCAATGCAGCAAAGTTGTCTTCCTTTGGAGAAGGCTACTCGTTGCACCCCTGCAGACGTTGCAACGAGCCTTACCGCCCCCTAACAGGCGGGGGACAGAACAGGGCCTCATGCAGAGACACAACCGGAAGCTAAAGTCAGCCTCTCCACCGTTCATTCTGATTTCTACGCAGCCCCTCAAGGCTGAGCCCAGATTTTAATGCAGCTCAAGGAGCCGCTTCCTTTCTCGCCCCCCCCGCCGGAAAGGAGGGGTGGGCGTTGTCTACCTGCCTGAAGCTCCGCCCCTCCGCCTCTCACCTGCTCCTCAAGGCGCTGGATCTCGGCCTCGTTCTCCTTCTCCTCATCTTCGCCGTCTCCAGAGGACTCCTCGGACTCTAACTCCTCGGCGCCCCCGCCGTCCTCCCCTTCGTCTTCCGAGTCGCCCGCTTCCCGCAGCAGCTCTTCGGTCGCAGCTCCCGCCGCCTCGGCTCCCCCGTCCGCCGCCATCTTGCCCAGCCGCCGCTCTCGCTATGCTGCAAAGCCCCGTACGTAGGCACGTTCGCCCGCCAAGCTCCTGGGCTGTCGAAGGCGCTGCCTGACTCATAAAGACCACTCGAGAAGCAACCCGGGCTCCTAAATCTTTAAAAGAGACGGTTTTAATTTTTAAATTGAATTTTACATTCTATAACAAATGGTGTAGGAACAACTAGAAGAAGAAAAGAGGAGTTATTGTTCCCTTTTCAAACAGGCAATTATGAAAGACAAGTCCAGTGAACTATGGGCGGGGAAGGGGTTTCAGAGAAGGTCAATCCATCTCCTGCTGCTGCCATGGGAAAAACAGGCGGGCGCCTCCATGCCTGGTGTGGCAAACAGCCGCTGCTTCCCCAATGTCCAATCGGAGGGAAGGGGGCGGAGCCCTAGGAGTGCCTTGCCTTTTTCCATGTATTATTTTCAAGCTCTGTTTGCAACGTCAGCTCTGAGCATTTACGCGTCCTTAAGCACCAAGGGGGTTCGAATGCAGAAATGCATCTGGTTTTTTTTTTAATTTGGAGCATCTGTGCACTGCTTCAGCCTGAAAGGGCCCCGGCGTACCTTACAGGCTAATAAACCAGACAGCTCCTGATTTCTGAGCATAGATGCTTGCCCAGCCCAGGTGAAGAGAAGAGTGGAAAGGACACGCGCGAAGCATGCCAAGGTGGGCGACTGTTCATTTCAGTAAGGAAATCCGTTCTTCATGCTGGCTGGGGAATTCTGGGAGTTGGAAGTCCACACATCTTAAAGTGGCCAAGGTTGAGAATCACAATGGTTCGGTGTATTGTGAATCCTTTAACGGCGTGACCAAGGCTGCCTTTGCCCAGGGCGAGCTGTTTTACTGCCTCGGAGGGCCTAAGACTCCAGGATGACTTATCCAAAGTGAAGCGCGTTGGACTAACCCAGGCCTCACAAGGAGAAGAGAATGGGGAGTGAGAAAGAAAAAAACTGAAATAAATAAATAAATAAATAAATCGATAAGACCCGTATTTTGTTATTTGGGGGTGCGGCAGCGCTTGCTTCTGACCATGGAGGTTCTGCCGCTCTTTCCCCGCGGCGACGCTGAAAAGCGGTGCAACAAATACCTCCCGGCCAGCAAGCAGTTAATTTCCTCCCTGGAAGGCGAGGGGGCGTGGCTTATGGGCGCCGTGCCCTCACCCTGGCGCGCTGTGATGACGTCACGGGCGCGCCGCCCGACCTTTATTGCGGTGTGTGCGTCACGGCGGCAACGCAGTGCTTCCAAAACAGACAAGATGGCGGTGCTGCGGACAAGCGGCGTGCGGGCTGCGGCGCTCCTCAGGCCCGGACTGGCCCGGTCCCTGCCGGCCGCGGGCTACCACGAGAAGGTGGGGCAGGCCGGAGAAAGGATTCGGGAGGGCGGGAGGCAGCCTGGCGCTTTCGAGGAACTACAGCTCCCATTGCTCCCTGATGAGGGCAGTGGCAGTCCCACCCCTCGAGGGCGCCGGGCTGGCGAAGGTTGCCAAAGAAGATGCGAAAGGACAGGGAGTCCCGGCAAAAGCAGACGCGTGTCTGGCCTGGGGAGCTGGGAAGGGAGGAAGGATTACAAGCGGGGGCTCGTGGGGTGGGGGAGCTGAAGTCAGGCGTAGCTGGAGGGACCTCGATTGACCTCCTGCCTCCCTCAAGAAGGGAGGATGCAGAACAGGACGTGGTAACTTGATTCTCCGATGGGTGCAGGAGGAAGGAAAAAAGACAGGGTTGTGTGTTTTCCTTCTCCCTCCTCGTGCTTTTTCCTCTTCTGTCACATCTTCCTGAAAAGCAGCAAGGTATATTTAGCAGAATTGAAATGCTTCTTAGCCTTGCCTTTCAGCAATTTGGGTGGCTTGTTGGCTGTTGCTCCCAACTTCAGTTTTAGGGAGCTCGTAAATCACGCACTCCATCCTCCAAACCTGAGAGGTGGAAGAGAGGAATCCTGCGTTATTGTGGGAGGCATCTCTGACTCGCTTCTATTAGGAGTGCCCCCTCGTTAAGCTCCTCAAGGAATGCCTTGGTTTTGCCCTGGAATTTTCCCTTTCAGGTCGTAGATCATTATGAGAATCCCAGGAATGTCGGCTCCCTGGACAAGAGCGCAAAGAATGTGGGGACTGGCCTGGTGGGGGCTCCGGCCTGCGGTGATGTCATGAAATTGCAAGTAAGTAAAAGCCTGCTTCTCCCAGGCAGTTCAACATTCCCAGCCTGTCACTTCCCTTTCCGTTAGTTCTCCCTCTGGCTTCACCCAGACTAGTAATTGGTGTCTTCACAACTGCCCTCAGGTTGAGGTGGATGGAAATGGAAAAATCGTTGATGCCAGGTTCAAGACGTTTGGCTGCGGGTCAGCAATTGCTTCGAGTTCTTTGGCGACTGAGTGGGTGAAAGGGAAGACGGTACGTCCTGTCCGTTTCAAGTCCTTGGCCTTGTTTGTTTACAGTTACGTCCTGTCTTCCGTCGTCTGGAACATTTGCTGAACAGTGTCTTCAGCCTTGGTGGGGCAGATTTCCACGTGTAGTTTTGTGCTGTCGTAAGATAGTGTGGGAATCTCATTGTGAATTAAATCGGGTTGTTGTGGGTCTTCCGGGCTGTGTGGCCGTGTTCTGGAAGTTGTGGTTCCTAACGTTTCGCCAGCATCTGTGGCCAGCATCTTCAGAGGGCAGGAGCACAGATAGAAGCCTCCTGCCCTCTGAAGATGCTGGCCACAGATGCTGGCGAAACGTTAGGAACCACAACTTCCAGAACACGGCCACACAGCCCGGAAGACCCACAACAGCCATTGAACTCCGGCCGTGAAAGCCTTCGACAATACGTAAATTAAATCCTTGGGAAAGAGTTACCAAGAACTATAGAGGCCTTGCTGAACTACCAGTTTTGTGTGTGTTTCAGGTCGATGAAGCCTTGGAGATAAAGAACACTGATATTGCTAAAGAACTCTGCCTCCCACCAGTAAAACTGCACTGTTCAAGTGAGTAGGTTTTTCCCTGTCGCTGTTGATCGAGTTCTTGGAACTCTTAGTTTTCCACACTGGAAGCACCATCACATGTTTCCAGGCTGTGGCACAGGTATCGGTAACAAGGGAGTTCTAATGAAAGTTGGCTTAATGGCCGATGTGCATCTCTCTCTCTCTGCAGATGTAGAATACCCATTTTTGCAGAGATGAGGGTTTTATATCAGGTACATCCATGGGAAAAGCATTGCCATGTCTTAGATGGGATGGACATATCCCAGCTAAACATGTCAGAAAGAATCAGGACCCATTTTCAAACTCACGTGTGAAGAAGGCTGCCCCAGGAAACTGAAGGGATCCTAGTGCTTGGGGATGTGAATATCGTAAATTTTTTTGGAAGAAGGGAAAAATATTGGCGGCCTGTCTTCGTAGGACTGCTGTGCTAGAGTTCTTTGTGTTCCAAACAGTCTGTTAGTCCCAGTTCCACTCCTGAACCAGTTTTTCTCTCTCTTCCCCCTCAGTGCTAGCAGAAGACGCCATCAAGGCTGCCTTAGCGGATTACAAGTTGAAGCAGGGGCTGAAGACCACTGAGCCTGAGAAAAATGCAGCCAGTGTGTAGGGGTCCTTTGCATCAAGATCTGGAAGCCCGCTCCCCTTCATTCCACTTGTAGCCTCAGTGCAATTTCCGAGAGCTGATACATCAGCACGTGCATTTTGGAAAGTCTCACATCTCATACGCACAATGTTAAGACTGTACTGCAGCCAACAGGACAGACTGACCTTGCTGCAGCTTTTTGCTATCAGCTTCTTTTCCTTAATCTATGTGTGTGTGAAAGATCTTTATCTGAGAATTTCTCTGTAGCTTTAGGATGGCCACTCAAGGGGAATTAAAGCCGTCTCTCAGTTACAAGGAAAAGCCCCAGTGCCACTTGGGGTATGATCTTTGAGTCCACACGAACAAGCAACAATGTAGGACATCCCAAAGTTCTCCCTCCGGGGCAGATGTACAGCAGTGTGGTAGCTCTTTGGGGCCAACAAGTCTTGCTGCTGCATTTCTGGTCATTCCTTTAGGGGTAACAGCAGTGTGGTTTTATGTTGCTGGTTTCACATTCCCCTGACATGAGGGAGAAACCTGGCAAGTACAGTGAAGCTGTCTCGGTTTGGTTATTTTCCAGGTTGGAATTCTAAAGAAAGGAGTCTCTTTTGTTTTGACCTGACTGTTAATGCACAAATTTCAGATTTATTTGCTGTTCAGCCTGTGCTATATATGCATAAATAATATATGTGTGTTCTACAGCACAATGATTCCTCTCTTGATTTTGCACTTAGTATTTACTCACCTGCCTGCAAAACGTTTTTTGTTCAGCAGCGGCAGCTGGCTTGAAAGCGTGTCATTTGCAGGCAGGAAATGACCCCAACGGGGCCTGTGAGAAATTACCAGAAAGTTGCAGATTCATTGCTTTGTGGAAATACATGGACTACTCAGTGCAAAGTAACTTATTTGTTTATTTTTAATTTTTATCTTAACCCTGTGTCTGCTTTGTCTTCAGAGGTGGCTGGACCAAGGAGCAAGTCCAGAGCCATCTATACCGATAAGGGGAAGGTATTTATTTTATTATTATTAAATTTCTGTGACCGCCCATCTCCCCCTCAAGGTATGTCTGCATGACCAGGTTTGAAGGTTCCAAGACTGTTGCAACCAACACCAACGTGCTGCCCCCCCTCCCTTTAGCCTCAAGCGATGGGAAAGTAGATCCAAAGGTCAAAATCACTGGCATGCATCTATGGAAAATTCCAGGCAGACATTTGAAACAAAATTCATACTAAAGCCATTCTTAAGAGAACAGTCCTTGGCCACTGCTAGTGCCATTGCTGAACTGCCAAAAAAACGGGGGTGGGAGCATTTCCTGTGTGAGGCTGCGGTGTGGATCACAGTGGAGCTGATATCCAGATAAATACAAGAGGAGGAGGTACAGCTATACAGAGGAAAGAGATTCTGCGACGTACCATCAACCATGGTTAGGGCTGGATAGAGTTCATTATTTTGATGACGTAAGTAGAACAGAGCAATGTGTTAAGGGAATCCCAAAGGATCAACAACAGACCAGATGCTCACGGGGTGTGGAAACCACAACATTCATTACCAGTCCTAATGACATCGGAAGTCCAGCACCCTTTTCCCCTGTTGCCTGGCAGTATCTACTAGCTTGTGTTCTGTTCATTCCCCCAAATATGGTAGCTCTGGGATATCTGACATAGACTGGAAAACCAGCATGAGAAGGCAGCAGAATATACAACAGATCTCAGTTTATCGGCACGTGCAAAATTGCAGCCACTGCTCTTGATTTTTTTTAAAAAATCTGCCTCATCAGAACATGAGGTTCTATTGAAGGCGCCACTTTTTTCTAATCGGGGATCAATTGACATGTCGGGGTTGACTGATCAGATGGGGACAGCCAGACGAGACAATTCACCTCTGCAAAGTCTCCTCCAGGCTGTCAAAATGTTCTTCAGCATTCTTCAGAGGCCAGTGAGAAGTACATGCCGACAGACAGTGGTCAAATGCCAGCTGCCATCCTGTATTTGAAATAATTTATCGGCAGCTCAGGTTTCCAACCGAAACAGCTCTTCAGCTGCTGGAGCGTCGCGGTTGATCCCAGCAACTGGATAATCCACCGCAAAGCCATTCCAGTCAACAAGAGCTCTCCTTATTCAAAGGCAAAAGGATGAGATGCTTAAAAATAATTCTAAACTGTTTTGGATCTGAATAGCACCTGCCTTTTACTGAACAGAAGAGTTTGCCAGGGGGATTGAATCTACACATTATAGGTGCTGTCTGCCACTTTTAACCCTAGTTTTAGAATCAAGGAATTTTTTTTCCATAGCAGATCATTTTCTAGTCCCTCTTTTGAAAGCTCTCTGACAAATCCAGCCCTGATAGTCACACTGTTGCTTTTCTCTCTTAAATCTGTATCCTTTACGCTCAACAAATATGTCACCCACTGCCCTAAGCTCTTAATGCAATTTGCTCTGATGGCATGTCGTACGAATCCTGCCAGCTGGGTTTGATGTCCTGGCTTGGGACAAAATGCAAGCCCAACTTGTGCTCCCTTTGTGTTGAAAGCTGCAACAGGGAGCCACGAAGGAGCCAAAGGCATTGCTCTCCAAGGCCCTGTGAAAGGAAAGGCAGGCAGGACTCTGGGGAGGGGGGCCTTCCATAAGACGCCAGCCCTGAGCAGGTCAGGCCGGTCAAGGAGCACAAGTCGGCCAACGGGGGCAGAAAGGCCTTGCCTGAAGCGCTCAGTAGAAGTCTGAGGAAGGTGGTCAGAAACGAATTGAGTAGAAGTTCTCTCCAAACCTCCGTGTGATAAATACTTGACAGATTTATCTAAATCTGGGCCATGTTGGTCACAGACAATCCATCGCCACAGCTAAATTACAGCCCTCCTTTTTTCTAGGCGCGGGCACAGCCTTCAGCGCTCTAAAGAGCCATTTTTAGTCGTCTTGAGGTTTCTCCTGAATTCAGGAGAAGCGTTTAACTTTTTCTTTCCCTTGTTTCACACGCTCTGCCTTGTAGAACAACAGAAGCTCAAGGCAGGCTCCCTTTTCCCTTGAAATGCTGCAAAAGTGGCATGTGGCGGCGGCGGCGGCAGCACATGGTGAGCGTTACACACCCAGCAGTGTCTAGAAAACATGTTCACTTTTATCAATTCTCAGAGTGGAAGCATCAAGGAAACACCTTTTCCCTGCTCGGTGTTTAAAAACCATTTCACGGTTTGCTCCGTCAGAACCTGTCGGTCTGGAAACAGCCTGACCAAATGCTCCAAGTTCAGCTGTTTTGTTCTGTGCTCAGAGAAAGGAAAAGTTGGGAAGGGTTTTGTTTCTATTTTGTTTCATGCACACTCCTATCTCTCTCCCCCCTCCCCTCATCTTTGGCTGGGAACTGACCTTGCAATGGGGTTGTTGGTTCTGCTTCTGGGAAATTGAGCTTCCTCCGCCTGAAGGAGGACCTTGACATAAACCGGAGAAAGGCCGTGCAAGGAGGTCAAGGATTGGTGTTTCTCAAGGCATCCTTGCAGGGCTCTGCTGGGAGTTGAGAGCGTGCAAGAGGGAAGAGATGCGCCCCCACCCTCTGCCTGCAATCCTGCCCTCCCGCTGATGGAAAGGGCCGAAACTGGGCTCTAGTATAAGCCGGAGCTGTGAAGGAGAGAATTTGCAAGGGGGGGAGCTTCTCTTAAAGCTTTGAGGGCTGTGGCAACTTTTAGCCAGGCAAGTGACCGATGCCCCCATCGATTTAGTTTGCATCTGGGCAGGCCATTTAGACAAAAATAGATCCCTGGAAGTTTAGCAACAGGCCGGGGAGGAGATGCCCCTCCACAATGGGGAACATCCTGCAGGACAACGCCCCGAATCTTTTGCAGCTTGCTGAAGGCCACCCTTTTCAAGCAGGGTCTGTTTGACCCAGTTTCATTGCAAGCAGAAGGGGGGCGAAGGAGAAGCCAGAGCTGGGGGGGGGGGGGCAAGGCAGTGCTGGGAAGGTGGAGAGAAGCATCCCGTTGCTTCCAGCGCCTGCTGGACCACGTGGACACCGTCTTCAAGGTCTGTTTCCCTCAAGCCCAATTCTTTGCTGAGTCTCGTGCAGCATTCAAAGCAGGCAGAAGTTCTCCACGTTCTCCAGCGCAAAAAATCTCTGCCTGGAGGCCCCTCAGATTCTCTCTTTCTGGCACAAGAATGCCGGCTATTTCCTCTTTTAATCCCAGGAGAGAGACGTTTCACAACAGCTTTTGCTCCCCCCCCCCCATCCCAGTCTAGCCATGGAGACTGTCGAAAGACAACCCACCAAGAGGAGGGCTTGGAGAACCTTTCGGGACTATTTAGGAAACAGCGGGATGAGAAGAAGGGAGGTGGGGGGGCATCGTTGCCCAAGGAAGACGACCAGCCTCCCAAGAGAGTGAGCTGCACATACCAGCATGGCGCTGCAGGAAGAGAGAAGCCAGATTTGGCTTAGCTGACCTCCTCCCCAAATAATCCAGTGGGTCAAAGAGGAAGTGTACAAACCCTGCAATTCAGATTCCGAAGAGTTGTTTGGCGGTAACCTGAGGCTGGAGGAACAATTTCCAGGAAAGGCACAAGCTTTCGTGATCTGCAGCTTCTGCTTTTTAATAAACTCGGTTGGAAAAGGTGCTGCCGGACTCCCGATTTGGGGCTACCCCAGACTAACATGGCTCCCCTCCTACTCCCTGAGACTAAAATCCTGTTTCCTCGGAGTAGCCGACTAGAAGCCACTGAGAAGCCTATGATCCGGACAAGAGGGCCCGCAAGCGACTAGTCCTGGATGCAGAGGCTCCTTCCGCCCAGCTCTTCCTCAGAACCATAGACTTAGGGATTTAGTGTGGACAGAAAGGGGGCATTGGCAGGGTAAGGGGGAGGAGTATCCACATGCCCAGGGGGATGGGGGGGGAACCCACTTTGCATGAACAACCGCCACTCCACCCTATAGGAAAAGTCATTCTGAACAAACCCAACATTGCCCAGCACAGCGCCATGGACCCAGCCAAGGAAACACGACGTCACCTTCATCGTTTGAAAAAATGCCAATCAGCGGAAATCTCAGGGCGAAAATAGAATAGACCGCCGACCAGCCTCCGGAAGGCAGTTCCACATTTCCAGGTCCGAGGGAAGGGGAAGTTGTTGGTTCAAGGGAATAGAATTAGGTCCCGTTTCTTGGCTGAGATGCTGGACTTCATTTAAGCAAGAACTGTCGGGGGGGGGGCAGGGGGGTCTTTTTTGGTTCTATGCCATCAACGCTTGTGCTGTTTCAGGCACTTCATATACTCCCTGGGGAATTCAGTGCAGGAATACCACCCTCTTCCTCATCCACACATATACACAAGCCTGCTGTATCATTTCTTTTTAATGGAACATATACCTATATGGAGAAAAATACATTTATACTTATGGTAGGCTTAAGGGAGTTCAGACAAGGGAAATGAACATTCCAGTTTGCAATGGTATTTTATTTAATTTGGGCATTTAAAAAAATAATACTTGGCAATATTTCACTGTATAAGTTTTGTGGAGTTCTAATCCTGCCTTAGGCACATTGCTGGCTGGGGAATTCTGGGTGTTGAAGTCCACCCATCTTAAATTTGGCAAGGTTGAGAAACACTGCATTAGAGTCAGTGGCCAAAATGGGCCCTCTAGGAGTTTGGGCATCTGGCTTCCATCACGCCTGATCTTTGGCCACACAGGCTGGGGTTGAAAAGATGGCCCAAAGCATCTGGAAGGTGGAGAAGGGCTGAAAGGTTACCTACTTTGAGTTTTTATCAACACTGTGCCCTCCCTCCCTCGCGTTTTAATGTTTACAATGTCCTAGAAGAAGATGCTGAGAGGGTTCACAAGACCCTCTGCGTGCCCTTTGTAGCCCCCTTCAGATTATCTCGTTCAAAAATGGTCTTGAGGTAAAGCGACTGCAGGGAATCTGCCAGAGAGGGTCAACCCAACCCATCCCAGATATGTCCTCAAAGCTACAATAAATGTCTCGGTCGGCTAAAATTATAGATCATGTTTCCTCTTGGGTTACAAGGACCACGCTGGGAGAACCAAGGTGGGAGAACCAGTCATAAATATCAGCAGAACCTTTACGAAGAGGCTGGGAAAAACCAAGGAGGAATTTTTGTTTTAGATACGTTCTCCTGTCATCCAGCTTCTTCAAGGCTTGTCACAAACCAGGTAAAGCTTGCTTGCTCCAGCTGTAAGGCTTACTAAAATGGGTTTCTTGTTGGCCCAGAAAGATGAGCACCTGGAAATCGGAAATCCAAAGTCCCGCTTCAAAGTATCAAAATGAATTTTTAAAAACAACCTAAAGTCCCCCATCCCCATAACTGAGTTTAAAAAAAAAAGCCCAGAAAACATTTTCAACACGTTTAAATGCCTCAAAAATATGAGGCTTCCCTCCTCCAAAGATTAACTATCTTGGCAGGTGAAGAACTTCAGGATTCAACATGCATAAAAATCCACCTTTGTTGGGCTTCATTCACCCATGAAAGGGTATCTTTCCTTCCCATGGTGGGTTCTCAATATGTGTAACTAAAACAGGTCCTGGCTTTCTTAAGCAATCAGATCTCCTAGAGCATCTGGAGGACTTAATGGTTCTCAGAAACCAGGCCGAAAAAAACTTGGATGGAGTGGTGGGATCCATTGCATGTTGTTGTCATTGCACGGCTGGAAATTGTACTTAAAATCTGACGTCAAGTTGGCCAGTCTGCAATTGTATGGCCATTTGTTCAAATTTCAAAGCTGGCACTTGTTTTGAACCAAAGGAAGAGATTTTGAAAGGTATATATAACATGTCTCTCAGTCAGTGAGGAGATAAGCTAACCCAAGCATGTAGCATAAGCCTTTGATGGAACTCATGAGCTCTTGTTACAAAAAAGTGAAGCATCTTGCCTGGCTCCTTCATCCCCCAAAACTGGTACCTTAAAAAATAAATCATTGAAAATGAGTCACAGTTGTAAATGAGTTAATGATTGATATAAGGGACAATTAAACAGAGTTGAGCCTAGACTTCCTTAAAAAAAAGTATATGTGTGAAATAACTTCAAGTTTGCCCCAAAGACTGTCTGATCGGCAGTGGAGAAAGAAAGATTTGGATGACTTCACGATTGATAGAAAGGTTGACCAATCAGCTCTGCACACAACCTTGCTCCAAAATTGAAGATTGACATAAATAAAGTAGATGCTTCCACAAAGGGCCCACCTCAAAAATTATATATTTCTGTGCAGAGTCATATGTTCTCCCTGAAAGTGGGAAAGTCCTGCAGGTCTATGCTAGGATGGTTCCTCCAGAATAATCCTGGAACCATGCTGAAGACCATGCGTCTTCAAAAGGTCCTCAAAATAAGTTCTACTTTACCTACTCAATGATATCTGGTTGAGTGGCTACATTATGACATTGCAGTCACTCAGCTTCCCCCCCCCCCCAGATGTGTTAAGCAACTCTCATCACCTCCCTGGGCATGTTGGCAGGGGATGATGGGAGTCATGGTTTGCCACATCTGGAAGGCACCAGGTTGGGCAAGTCTGCATAACTGAAGAAAGTCCATTAAAGCGAAACCACAGGAGGGTACCTCTCTAAGGGGTTTCTTAGCATGGGAGGTGGCTAACTTGTCCTCTTTACACGTAATGTAAAGATCTGCTGCTCTCCCTTCCATTTGAAAAATAGATCCCTGTAGATTTAATATTGTAAACTGTCATCCCACTGATGGGAACTGAGCCCATTCAGTTTTTTGAGCCTTCTGTGGGGCAAGTCTCAAGAGTCAGTGGGACGCCTAGCTCTTCCTTCTCACTTTCTGAGACAGGCATGGCAGAATTCTCAGTGGCTGGGGATTCCTTGGACTCTTCAGGAGGAGATGGATCGGTCCCCACCATAGATGGGACATCTTCTTCTTTGGTCTCAGCATCTACCAAGTTGTTTGGAGCTGATGTCTCTGGAGGCAGCTCAGCCTCATCTGGTGATTTTTCTTCTTCTTCTTCTTTCGAACTGCCATCCTCCACATCTTCTGCTCTTTGGGCCTCTTCCTCTTTTCCTTCGGCTGGTGGCTCTTCTACGGGGGCACTTTTTCCATTAGCCACAACGGCCTTGGTTGGAGACCTGAGGTTTTGGGCCGCAGCTAAGATGTCAGCCTGCAGTTGCTTGGAGGAATCGAGAGGCTCCTCTTGGTTGACATCAGCTGGCTTTTCAGGAACTTCGCTGAAGGCCTTCGCTCCCCCTGACTTGTCATTCTGGTCCACGTACTTCTTTTTTGGAAAAGATGAAGGGTAGTAGGCGGAGGCCTTGTGCTTCTGCCGAACAATGACAGCCGCACACACGATGGAAAGGAAGATGAGGATGAGGGAGCCCACCACGATGATCAAGAGCAGGTACGTTTGGAAGAAGTCCACAATGCCATCAAGGATGTTGAACGAGGGCAACGTTCCATTGGCCGAACTGACGACAAGGCTTCCCGAGGTGGGGCTTGCACTCAAGGTCGCCCTGGCAGAAGGTGGGACGGAGGAAGCCCCCTCGGTGTCTCCACTCCCCTCGTCGTCTTCCAGGACCAGCTTCTCAACGGATCTTGAGGCGCATAAGGGAGTCATCAAGAGAACAAGCAAGCAGAGATCTTGCATGGCCGCCATGGCAGTGCTCAAAGGACCACCCTGGTTTCTGAAAAACACAAGGGACACACGAGGGATCTGTCATTCTCCACAGGGCTTTGAATGAAACAAACCTTCCTCTCATTTCCAGAACCGAAAATAAGTTCAGGGCTAAAGCAATCCAATCGGAGGAATTGGAGCTCATGACTGAGAAGCAGATCCTTCGGGCCCTCAGTCTATTCCCAGCGCCAAATACCCATTTCCACACCGTTCTTGTATAAAACCTGAGCCCCACCACCAATTGTAATATTTTATTTTATTTTATTTTATCTTGTTTTGTTTTTACTTTATTTTTATTTTTAATGTGTTTTTGTTTACAATTCCGGTCAGTGACCATAATAAAAATATCCATTCATTCTAAAATCTGTGGTGATTGGAACAACAACAATAAACCGACCCTGGAGTTTGAAGCGTTTAGGCAAAATGGGCCTCTCCAAACCAGCTAATGGTCCTTTGGGCGGGGGGGGGGGGGGGAGTCTGCCTCGGTTCTCAGTATGAGTCACGGATCCACAGAAGACTACAGATGAGTGTTCAGAGGTTTCCATGCTTAAGGCCCCGCTCCCCACCCCAAATCCCAAAGCGGCAGCTAGTAGAGAGAGTACTGGACTACATGGGTCAGTGGTCTGACCAGGGTTAAGGGACTTTCCAACAGGAGCACTGACTCAGGGAGAGAAGCAGCCCAAGAAACAGCGTTGGTCGGTTAATTCTGGGGTGTCTCTGCCATTGGGAGCAATTAAGTTATTCTGGTCTGCCTGGATTCGGAGGCTGACACGAGAACAGAAATGTTCTCTGTTCGGAAAAGGGGACGGAGGACTTCTGGCCTGCAAGGGACTTTGTCTGTTGGAGTCCAGGCATCGCTCCGTGCCCAGAGTTGCAACTTGCTGGTTTAGCCGCTTCAGTTACTCTCAGTAATTATTGGGACGGTGGGGTTTAAGCATCCCGATTTGGCCTGAATGGAGCACAGCTGGCAGCGGGGTGAATTCCTGAGTGTGGAGCTTTTCAGCGGAAACTGTTATCCGGGCTGAGCGATGCTAGACAGCTCAAGAATGCCGGCGCTGCCAATCCGAGGCGAGGTTTACTTTAGCAACTGTTAAACTTATTGGGTACATCTAAACAAAGGGAGTTCAAGAAGAGCCTCCATTCTGTCTGTCTGTCTGTCTGTCTGTCTGTCTGTCTGTCTGTCTGTCTGTCTGTCTGTCTCTCTCTCTCTCTCTCTCTCTCTCTCTCAGGACACACATCCAGTTCTTAATTTGGGAACAAAGGAGACGTTAGAAGTCTTGCCTGTGCCTAGAATCCCAAGGGGACGCAGGGGTGTCATTCTGCACATGGCCAGAAGCTAACCCTTTCCTTGCAATTGTCCGGGCTCTGAGACCTTTTCAACGGTCTCTTCCAAATCCTTTTCCCGCCGCCCGAGGGCAACACGCCACCTTTGCCAAGTCTTCCTGCAGCCCCCAGAGCAGGGTCTGACCATCTGGATTTCTCCATGGCTGGAACCAGCTGGAGGGCCCTGGATGGCGGGGGGGGGGGGGCAGATGTTATCAGTCCACCTCCTCCAACTTTCCAGCCCTTGCTTCGGTTTCCAGCTGCCATCGTCCCCAGGCAATACCGCCAAGGATTGCTTTAAAACCCCAGCCAAGCAACGTTGCTGGACCGGACCGGAGGAGACCGAGAACCGGCTGGAGAGTCTCTGGAGCTCAGAGGCAGCCGTCTCCAGGAGGACCCCCGCCAGGCCAGGCCAGGCCAGGCCAGGCCAGGCCAATCCTCGGGACCTATGAAGGGAGTTTCCTCTGATGTCAACGGAGCAACTTTCGCCTGATCCCGGTCGTCTACATTTACTGAAACGCCCTTCATATTCCACCCGTGGTATCCACCGCTGTTAATTTTAGAGAGCATCGTTTTCTTTCTCGCCTCTCTCCCTCTTCCCCGCCCAGAAGCGCCGGCAAAAAGGCATCCAAACTTGGGGGGGGGGGGGGATCATCATGGTGCCCTGTAATAAAATAAATGGCTCCCCAAGCTCTAAAGGGGCCCTTTCTGCCCTGTCTGGCATCCCTCCCAGAATCCACTGCATTCCCAGGGTGAAAAGCTGCAGGTTGGGGGGGGGGGCTGTCTTGGCTCCTGTTGAAGGGTCTCCTTAATCAGCTGCTGCTCCAACCATTGAACCCACTCTCCTCCTTCAATAGAGGCCAACCACCGGTTTCCAAGAAGCCCACAGACCACAGTCCCATTTCTGGGATTCACAGGTAGACTGCTGCCGAGGATGGAAGCTCAGCTCTGCTTTCGAAAGCCTGATTTAGACACCAACCTCGTAGTATCCCAATAGAAATTCGGCTTTTTTCTCCCCTGCTGTATTATCCGGGAAGAAACAGTCCTCCGTTTCTCAGGCCTTGTCCTGAGCCCCAGGAAGAACAGTATAAAAATCCCCCTTTCCTGGGAATGCCCCCAAAACCCCAGTGGCTTTGTCGGTCTCCCCTCCCTTTCTCCTTCCCGAAAAGCATAACTTACTCTCTAAACCCACTCTAGCTTTTTTTTAAAAGCCCTGTAATCTGAGAGCTCTCCAACTCTCCTTGGCAGGAACAAATTATCAAATGGCAATTAAATCAACAGTCCAGACTCTGCTCAGGATCCCAGACCCCCCCCCCCCGCCCCCCCCACCAAGAGCCAGCTGCAGAATCTGGACAGGCAACAGGGGATATTTAATTCTATTTTATTTTATGGGGCCTTTTCCTGCACTTTCCACCCCGTCCCCCCAGGCACACACTTCCACTGAATCTGTACTTGCAATCACACACACACACACACACACACACACACACACACACACAATTTATGAATGTGCTACTACAAAAGACAGGCAAATCCCTTGGTGTAATTTACCTCTTGTTATTATTTTAAAGTCAGCAAAGTCATAAGAAGGATGCAATCAACAAAAGAGCAGCCATAAACTCTAACAATTGAGGGCAGTTATATGCAGGGTCTCCTCTGTCTCAGCCCCCCCAGTCCCCCCCCCCCCCCCGGGCCACAAGCAAAGGAGGAGGAATCGCAGGGCCTGGGGGTGAGTCCCGCAGATGCACTTTGCACACAGGCAGGAGAAAAGAAATCGGAAAGGACCCCAGCATTGAAGAGGGGGGGGGGGGATGGAGAGAGAGGAGAACTACCCAAGAAAACTAGGAGAGGGGTTAGGCCCCCCTCCCCCTGCCTCCCTCAAAAAGTGTGCCTACTCCAACCCAAGTTAGTAGCTTTGGGGAGGCAGATGTGTGCCCGCCTTGCCACACACATTCAAGGACTGGGCACGCCAGAGCCCAAGAGACTCCTCCGTGGTGGCTGCTCCCTTCCAGGAAGAGAACCGGGACGCTGCCAACCTGGCAGGAATGCTGCGGGCATCGCCGAAGCCCAGCCCGGCTGGATTCCCGCCCCTGCTGGCTTTGGGGTGGTGCAAAAGTTTCTTTGTCCCTTTGCTCAGAGGCAGAAGCAGCTTTGTCTCCAGATTGGTCCTCCGGGAGCCTCTTTCTGCCAGGACAGCACAGCAGCGCCGCTGAACATACACAGAGCGCCCAGCCCTCTCACCTCTCACCCTTGGCAACCCTCAAGGACCGAGGGGCGAGTTTCTGCCGGAGGCCCCTCCTGACTCTGGCGCTCGCCCTGCTGGGCCATCTCCTCACCCCTGGGATCCAACCTGGAGCAGAGGCGGCCTCGTGCCACCCTTCCAGGGGAGGAGGGACGGGGTGCCTGGCAGGGATGGAAGGATGGGTGGATGGGTGGAAGGATCCTGCTGGGGTATCCCGTTGCCAGCGAGATCCATCCCAAGCCCCCGCCGACCCGGCAGGAGCTGAGCCGCGCCAGCTGGACCCGGGGCAGGAGAAGGGAGACGCCTGGCATTGACTCACCCAGCCTGGGAAAGGGGGAGGGGGGGCGCGCGGCTCCTCTCGGGGAGTCCCTCCTGGCGGGGAGCGCCGGTGCCTCCTCGACGGCGCTCCGCTCTCCGCAGCCTCCGTGGCAGCTCTGAGCCGGGCCAGCTTGTTTGCATTAAATCTGGTTTCATGTGGGAATGGGAGGGCAGGACAGACCCGAGCAGCTCCCCCTCCGTCCCTCCCCTCCCCTCCCCTCCCCTTTTCTTGGAGAGGCAGAGCGCGGAGGGGGACGGGCGGGCGGAGATTCTTTCCAAAGGGAGAACTCGCATCCAAGGCAGGGCCCACTGGAAAACGCTCTCTTCCTTCACTGCTTCGTGCCGTGGCAGTTTGGGACAACAAGCAATCTGGGGAAAGAAAAGAAATCCCGGTTTGTTTGAACCGTCCTCTCACCGGGGTTCAAACGCGAATGCAAAAGTCAATGTAAAATTGCCCTAAAGGCCAGAAAAGGAAGCTTTGCAAGTCCGTGACTGAAGGAACAGCAGGATCTGAACCCTCTTCCGAATTATTTCCCCCCCAGAAGAACAAGGGTACATGCCTAGTTTCTTCCCTGTCTCAAAGAGCATGTGAAGTTTCCTCTTCTTCTGGATTACCGCGGCGTCTCACAGAGGAAAGTTCTCTAGGGAAGACAAACTTTTTGCACCGTGCTTGGCTGTAGTGCGGTTTGGTTCTGGTTTAGCATGTTGCATGAATATGACTGTGGATGGGGCCTATTGTGGTTTATTCCACAACCCATAGGCAAATTGCATAGTTTAATGCAGTGTTTCTCCACCTTGGGAACTTTAAGCTGGGTGGACTTCAACTCCCAGAATTCCCCAGCCAGCATGGCTGGCTGGGGAATTCTGGGAGTTGAAGTCCACCCAGCTTAAAGTTCCCAAGGTGGAGAAACAACGGTTTAATGCAATTAGATGCAAGCAAATGAAGGGTGCTACGTTGTTTCTGGTCAGTACAGTACTCTAGGAGGAATGTAAAATTATACAGCAGTCCCTCCTCCTCCTCGCCTCTTCCAGAATCCGTAACGGGCTGTTCTGTTGCACAATGCATACACACAGAGGTTTATGATTAAGGCACCCCCAGAGGATCATAGTTTTATTCCGTTCAACCATGCAGATGAAACCTGAAACCCTCGTTTCCTCGGAGTTTCTTCAGGACCCCAGGAGAGCGCCAGGGAGGAGGCTGACAGAAAGAGGGCAAGGAAGAGTTAAGTTTTTAAAATAATTTTTTCCCTTAAAATGCCTTATCGGGATCATAAATACATTGCTGTCACATCACCCGACTTCTCACTGTAGCACAGAAAGAATTCCAAGACACGAACCCTTTCCTGTGAGAAAGAGGAATAAAATGAAGGAAAGGCTGGGAAAATATTTTTAAACATTTCTGCCTTTTGTGTTTTGCTGGTTTTCTCCCCCCCAAAAAGATGTGGACCTTCCTGACCGTTGAGCAAACACACCCTCCTAAGGAACGGCCCGCCAAGATTAATGGAGCGACTCAGAGAAGGCGAATCTCAGATTGTGGGAATCAGACGGATCATCTGATGCTGCTGCTAGACGGCCAAGGACGTTGTGGCACCCCTGGATCTCTGCCCGCCACTGGCTTAGCTCATTCAGTACAGGTAGTCCTTGCTTAATGGCTACAATTTGGACCGGAATTTTGGTTGCTAAGTGAAGCGGTCATTAAGTGAATCCGAACCGATTTCACGACCGTTTTTGCGGCAGTCATTAAGCGAACCACTGCAGTCGTTGAGCGAACCACGTGGTCATTAAGACTCGTGCCCTGGTCTCTTCCAGCCTGAAAATGCCACTGGGGTTTCAGAATACAGTACCCCAAACCGGGCAAAATTTGGAATTATTCTCCGGCTAGCGTCCAGGGACTTCCTTGAAGGAAGCAGGGTCCTATTTTCAGGCCAAAAGGCATCCCCCGGAAGCAATGCTGTGGGAGATGCCACGCCCGTTAAAACTGCTCAGGGTGTTGAGGAGCCTTGACGCCTAGAAAGGTGGATCTGCCCCAACCAGGCCCCCCTCTCGGCTCCTTTGCTGGGCACCTGCAGGGCCAGGAAGGGCCACGGGGACTCTTCACATACGGCACCGTCTCCCTTCGGAAGGCCGCTTTTGCCCCCTGCTGTGCGGGAGGGGTTGGCCGAGCTCCAGGCTGGGTTGTCTTGCTACCCCACACATGTGTACCTCCCAGGCTAAAATGATGGTGCCCGTTGGCTTGCCGAGCCCCCAAGTCGCCACGCTCCGCCGTCGCTCTCTAATTTAGCTCCAGCGGGGAGGCCATCCGCCTGCAGCCCCGTGGAAGCGCTCTAGCACAGCCCTAACGTGCAATTTAACTGAATTCTTTGGCCAGGCTGCTTGTAATTTAGACTGGGTTTCTCCTCCTCCTTCTCCTCCCCCTCTCTCCCTCTCTTGCTGGATGGATTTTTTCCCCTTTCTTCCAGCTGAGTCAGCAGGTCCGCGCCCAGAGATAGCCAGCTGCTGACTGGCTGCAAAGGTTTATGGAGATGCTTCTTCACGGCGTAGAGGGAGGTGTGGTGCGCCTTCTGCACACGGCACACCATCCAAAGCCCTCGCTGTCAGTCCGAAATGTGGCTGCCTCAAGCAGGGGGACGTTCCGCGTTGAGAAAAGGTCTCCTCTGCAATCTGGGTCCTTTAGGGATCTCCGCAGTCTCCTGGGCTCTCCATTCCTCTCTGAGGGAGCCTGTCAAAGTCGGGGGGGGGGGGGGCAAGTTTCTAAGCCAACCTTGATAAAGCACATTCTTTGGCTCTGAAGATGTCTTCCAAGTGCCCCCGTTTTCAACCTCAAGAACTAGAAACCAGGGGTCCGGTAGCAGCTTCCCCACTCGCAACTTTAATTAAAAGGCACCACCTGCAGCTCACTAAAGCGGGTGCCTTTTATTAAAACTTGAGAGTCAGGAAGGTGCTACCAGACTCCTGATGTTTTGCCGCCACGGACTAACATGGCACTAGAAACGTGTTTTGAAACCAGATGCCGAGATTAGTAGGAAGCTAGACTCAATGTCAGGATTACTGAAATGCCGGTGGGAACGTCTCCCCCCCAACCCGAGGGCTGTTTTGAGGATTGTAGGCCTTGTGTTTTCCGGGGCCCAATCTCTCTCCCCACTCTGCGGACGAAGCCGGGAGAGAAAATGTTGGGTCTACGGGGCTAGCCTTGACTGCCTTCGTCTCGGGGTATCTGCAGCCTCGGCTTTGACTAGAAAAACCAAGGCTGTTTGCCTCTGCGGGCCAAGAAGCAAGGACGACGCACGCGGGGGGAGCTTCCCGCCTAAGGAGAGTTGTAAAAAGAGAGAGGGGTGGTCCAAACGTCTTTTCACAATAACCGACGGCCTCCTTCGTTTGGGGAACCATCTGACGCCAAACGAGACAGCACTAAGAATACAGACAGCTGCCTTCTACTAAGGTCCGTCTGCTGATCTTGAAAATCTTGGGTTATCCCCTTCTTAAACTCAAATCATCATTCTTCGCAGCCTCGAAAGCCTGCTGCAACGCCTCCTGGCTAGGAGTTATAAACTTCTCCTGAACTTCTCCACCTCTTCCACCCCGGAGAGATAGATGGGTGGATCGTGAGCTGATTACACAGCACTCAAGGATCCCCCGGCAGCTCCCCTCTGCCAAGGGGGGCCCTTGTGTTGACTCCTCCCTCCGGATCCTCCGGATCTCTTCTCTCCCAATCCACTCTGCCTGCCGTGGCTTGCAAGTTGTGGCCCTTCCTCTCTGTTTTTCAAAAGTGCCAATGAACAAGGAATTAATTCATCGGGGGGGGGGGGGGGGGGGACAAAACTGGCATCTTCCCTACAATAAACAACTAACAAAGGGGGACACAACAGGGTGCCTCGAAAACAGGTCGCATTTGGACCGCACCCTCCAAGCCACCAGGACTTTTTTCACCATGCCCTGCAGACACACACACACCCCGAATTCCATCCTCCTGGCCTTTAAGGCGGGTAATGGTGGATCCCCCTTTGCAACCTGGTTTGGAGATCCTGCAGCACCAGCACCGTGGTTTCTTGAAGCAGTGGGAACGGGCTGCTGCGTTTCTACAGCATATTCTGCTCCCAAACAGAGGAAGCCGCAGGTCAGTTTGGTACCGAGGGCAAAGGCTTGGGGTACGGATGGAGCTCTGACGGCAGCTGGGAAGTCAGGGCGAATCATGTTCCCTTCGGAGCAACTTGAGATGAAGCTGCCCCTTCAAAAAGTCTGCACCACACCCACCCGGGGCCTGACCAGAGGCGAATAAAGAAGAGTCCTTCGGGTTAACGCCTTGTCGGTAGCGTGCAGGGGCTTGGAGGGTTAAAAGTGCCAAGTGTGCAAGAAGAGAAAAAGGCAGGCGGCTTTGCAGGTGGAGGCCAACCCACTGAAACACACACACACACACACTCAAGGCGATGCTCCTGCGCCTCTGTCTGCTCTCTTGGCAGAGGCTAAAAGGAGAGGCGGCCTCGGCCTCTCGGGCAGAAGGCGGCCTGTGATGTGTCCGAGGTTGGCTCTGCAGGGCTTAATTGTGGCAACCCGTGGGCCCACCCGTGCCAAAAAACGCCCACCCTCGAGGGAGGAGTCCTCTCCCCAAACCACCCCATCTCGGTCTCTGCAGAGCCGTGCGCCTTTTCATGTGGCGAAGACGCGGGAGGTGGAGAGAGAGGGCTGCGTGGGCAGAATGTCACCCGGGGAGGACTCGGGCCCTCTGCCCCCACCGGTGCCTGTTCGAGCGCCCCCTCCCCACCAGACAGCCGGCCGGCAATCCGGAATCCGGCCACGAGGGACGGCCGCTTGCAGCGTCCAGAGAGGCGCTCCTCTTGGGAAGGGTCGCTAACGCAGCCTCCCTGCACGGTGGGCCGCTCCGTCCTGCCCCTCGGAGACACTCAGGGCAACAACCCTGCGTGGAATCACACAACGGCCTGATACGGTAGGCCAAGGCAAGCGAAATGCTCTCAAGGGAACGCTGGACACAGCCGGTTCGGGATCACCGAATGCATACTGAGCCAAAAGCAAGCCAACTCCATTGCAGCTCAGAGTGATGGGTGTGATGGGTGAATCGCAGAAAGGGCCTTCGCCACCCCAGCAGCTTGCCGTACGTCCGAGAGGCAGGGCGTCCGGGGCTGCGTAAATAAATAAATAAATAAATAAGCAAGCAAGCAAGCCAGGATTCTCGCCCATCGTGGTGGCCTGAACAAGCCACGGTGGCCTGGTTCACCTGTGGTAGGAATTCACGATGAGAGAAGACGCGCAACAGACAGAGCCCCGAACTGTCCCGCGGCGTTAGGGCACGGCCAGGCCTGGGATCTCCCCAGCTTCTTGTTCTTCTTCAGTGAAGCCAAATTCACGCACTCAAGTTACGGCGAACAAAAGCATTTCCCAGACATTCGTCAGGGCAGGATCGGGACCCAACCTTTACAGCACCACATGTGCAGACCAGGCCCAGCGGCTCTCAAGTTCCCACCCCCGTTTATGTGCAAATTAAACCCCGTTGGCTCCCCCACCCCCCAACCGCTGGGTGGAAACGCAGCCACAGCTGACGCCTGGCGTTGCTCCGCTTTGATCTGGCATTGGCGAAAATCACGGCCACGGCTCGATCCCCGGGTGGGAAGAGATGCCGCGGCCTGGCCTTCTCTGGCAGCAGAGCTCAAGCCGGCTCGGCGTGTCTCGGGCCGCGAGAGTTGATTCATTCCATCGCTCAACGTTTACATTCCCCACCAGGACGTCAAGCGCCTCAGATGGAAAAATTCAAAAGACAGGAAGAGTGGAGAAAATCCAGGGCCACGGCCCCAGCACAGCTGTTTGGGGCCTGGGAAAAATTGCCCCGCTTGGACATTCTGGCGTGTTGCATCCCCCGTTTGGCGTCAACGGTAGAAGGGCGGGCAGGGTCCTTGGCAGGGCTGGATTGGCTGGCATGCCTGGGCAGGGACCACAGAGCCAGGAGAAGGCAGGCTGCGAGGCTGGCAGAGGCTGCGAAGGCGTTGACGTCCCTGCACAGCCACTCCCTGCCCAGGGAGCCTTGTTCTGAGAAAGCGTGCCCGCAGAGGGCACCACGGGGGGCCACATAAGAGGCTGGGCTAAAGCAAGCGACGGGTGGGGTCCGAACCACCAACTGACTAATTTAGAAGCCTCAGCTCTGTGTCGCAATCTTTGCCTGGACGATGAACGTTTCCTGCTTCGATCGCTTCCTATCCCCACTTCTCTCTTTAACCTTCTGCACCCAAGGTTGGCACTGGAAGCCTATGCCAAGGGAAGGGCCCCGCTCGCATTAATGTCTTGAAAACGATGCCGGCTTGCGCTGCGTCTCAGGGAAGAAAATGCAGAAATGCCAGGGTAAAGCAAATGCCTTTTTTATAACGGATGGTGATGCTCAGTGACCTCTCATCTCTGTTCGGAATTGCACAGCCCCCACCGGAGCGCTCCTTCTCTGCCAGCTTCCTCGGTCTTGGCAGCTCACGGAAAGGGGCACCGGCCTGATGGTGCTCAGAGCGAGGGAGGGGGGCCAGCGAGCTCCGCACCCACGGCCTCTTTACAAAGCGAGCGCTGTGCCCGCACTTTAGGCTGGGGCTCCAGCCGGAGCACATCTGGTTTGCATTGCAGAGCAGGGATAAATCAACAACAGCCAAGGAAGGAGGAGACATCAGCTGCCAGGCCCGGGCCGAGGAGACACGGGGTACGCGGCTGGATGCTCTGATCCTCCAAGACGAGGCAGCGGCCTCGTGATTGCAATCGCCGCCCATATTTTGGGGAAGGAGAGATGGCAGGAAGACAGAAGGAGGCTTATCCTCGGCTCTCCCCAGCCGACAGCCTGACAGGCAGGTGGAAGCAATAGTCGATTGAATCCTGTGGATTTATGACCGTTAGATCCCCCACGCCAGCACCCCGCCAGCTTTGCTCGGGCTGAGAATAGCACCTGGAGGGAAGTCCAGCAGGGAAAGCCAGGGGCCAGGCTGGGTTGGGAAACCGAAAGGAAAACCACAGGCCCATTTCTAAGATACTGTAGGAGCTGAGTGCAGCAAAAAAGGGATTTGATTTACTTGCATCCGGGAAGTGAGTGTGTACGTGCGTGCGTATCTCTCTCTATCACCTATCACCATCTATATCTCCATCATGCCGTCCTCCAGTTTTTCCCACAACAATCACCCTGTGAAATACGCTGGACCATGAAAGGGGGACTGGGCCAGAGCCCAGCGCCACCCACTTGGGTTGAGATGCACACAAGAAACCGGCACAGCTTTGATTGCACCATCGTGGCCACCATCGTGACCCTTTTGAGCATGCCCTGTGGACACCCCTGCGCCAGGTCTCCCCCGTCCTGTCCAGCCCCCCCATGACACCACCCCATATAATCTTGCAGCTAATGGCAGCCATTCCAAAGACAGCTTTGCCCAAAGCAGAGCTAAACCAGCACACTCAGGGCAATGTCAAATGCGCGTGCAAATTGATGCACCCTGGATGTGTTTTGTGTGCCTCCATGTCCATCTCTGGCTGTGTCTGTGTCTGTGTGTGTGTGTTTAAAATATATTAACATCTGCAAATATCAATAAATAGAAAGATGGGGAGAGACCAGGTCTAAATGATGGAGCGGGACTTTGCTGTGTTCTGATGTTCTTCCTGGTTTGGAGCGTTGCTATTTACCGTATTGAACAGCATCAGTCGAAGGCTTTGAGCGTCCTTCAACCCCTTTTCCCAAAATGTTAGTAGTCCACGATGCATCGTAACCTTAGGCTTAGGAGCATTTTCAGGTTGTGAAGCAACAGGATGGCAAAAATATAAAATGTGAACAACCCAATCTGGGAACCTTTCAGAGCTTTCGAAAGGTATTATAAAAATGGTCCTTTTTTAAAAAAAAGTTGTTCTTTCGGTTAATAAAAAAATCCAGAAGTAGTTGAAATACATGACATTTCTAACAAGTTTACAAGTACAGAACGTTTGCAAATAAAAAGGCAATTGCATAATAAAAGACTGGTCTGGAAGTGTCCCTGAACATTTCACAATCCAAGTTGAAAACTTGCTGGTATGATTGTATAACAGGAAAAAAGCCTTTGCATTACGAACTTCTGATGTCTGCCAGCACAGACACATTTCAGTTTTACAGGATTATAATCAGAACCAACAACTCATCTGTAGTCCGAAGCCCTTTTCTTCCTCAAATCTAATCCCGTATTTAAAAAGCTGATTGAAACGGGTGACTTGAGGAAGCCTAATTTCAGGAAGCAATTAATTCAGGCCAAGATCTGGATGGCCAGGAAAAAGGCTTGCAGGAAAAAGTCACAGAAAGAGGAGAGGGATACCTCGTCCATTTGGCCCAGAGAGACACGACTGTTTTCTTCCTTATTGTTAGACCATCGCTGGTTTATCCCCAGCAGTTGCCTGCACACACAATCCCCCACACACAAATACACACAACCCCCCCCACTCTCAGAAAGAAAACAAGAGCCTAAACCAGAGCTTTCCAAACTTTTCATGTTGGTGACACACTTTTTAGACATGCATCATTTCGCGACACACTCTTACAGCAGGGCACAAGGCAGGCACTAGGACCTGCGCGGAATCCTGGCAGGGCTCGGAGGCAGCAGCAGCCCCGACGCACCCAGACACTGCAGCCGACACACTAACGACACACCCAGACACTGCAGCCGACACACTAACGTGTCCCGACACACGGTTTGGAAAGCTCTGCCCTAAACTCTCCAAGTGCTTAAAAACAAGAAATGCCACTGGCATTACGATTCATTCCTTGGGTAGTACGTCCCCCGCCCTACGTTGCATTTGTTTCTACCTAACCGAGGGGGTGGGTGGGCTCCTTTTAAAGCTGCAGTTCTCTCTCTCAATAAAAGCAGCCAAGCTGCCGCCTCTCTGGGCATCTGGCAGGATCAGGACTCTGCTTTAACCACAGCAGTGACCTTCCTGGGGGGTTCTGGAGAGGGTATTTCCGTTCTAGATTTGCATCAGACACAGGCCTGGCCTGGTGAGTCATCTCACTTCAGGCTCCCAGGGCCAAAACATATCCTTTCCTCTCGGGCCGATGTTTCAAGATCACTGGCAGAAAATCATCTTGAAGAAGGAACACACAGTACCTGTGAGTTTCCATGCCTCCTTAGGAAAGCTGCCCATCTCTAGCTCTGAAGGTTTGGCCATTGCTCTGAACTCACGTGCCTGCTGACTTCCATCCCCTCTTTCCTGCACAGAGGAGGAAAGTCTATGGGGGTTCCTCTGAACCAAGAGGAATCAGGAGAAGTCTACTAATTGCTGAGATACATTTATACTTTGCTGCAAAGTTCCTAATTCCCCTCCTAGTTTGGTTACAAAACTGGAAGACAGAATAGAAACAGAATGGAGGCGTGAGCAAAATCCAAGCCAGCTGCACGGAGCCCAGAATAGGGAAACGGGACTTCCCAATTCCTGAAAATCCCCAACTGCTTCTCTGGGGTGAGTCCAGAATGTGTTGTTTCTGCGGTTGGGTGCCAGGGATGCCACAACGACTGTTGCATTTCAAAATGTTTATTTTAAACTTAAGACTCCCCCCCCCAGTCAACTCAACTTCAAACATAATCCCATCTCAAAAAAAAAAAATTCTAGAAATCTTACTTCTCTAGTAAAATACAAAAAAAAGGAAATGTTTAGGTCTGTTCTAATATTGAGAAGTGATGCTTCTGTTATTACTTTAAAAGTGTTTCTAGACATGATGGTTTCAGAAAAGGAAGTGAAAGGATACAGTCTGTGAGAAGCCTGCTGAAATCTTCCCATGGCAGAGGGGTAAGGTTTTCAGGGCCTGGGGGAGCAGGGAGGACCTGGGCATCTTTGGCAGCTGTTCTCCAAAGGGACAAACGGAACCCCAACGAAACGGGATTCTGCTCCAAGAGTTCCTATGAGCCGTGAACTCCTGGGAGGAAACACAGTGAAATCTAACTAACAAATAATTTACCCATTTCAGAATGTCTCCTTTCTGGATACATCATTTGATCTGCAGGGGAAACGCTGTGCTAAGTTTTGTTTTTAACAAGCCACAGTCGTTGAGTTCACAAAGAAACAAGAGTTTCCAAAACATAAACGTAGGGTTCCTATAGCAGGCAAAGGCACAGCCAGACAAATTCCTTCATGGGTCAGTGCAATGGGTCAACCCAGATGAGAAGACAGGGATGTCCTTCAAATATAGTCCTGGTAGAGAAGATCCTAACGATAATTATGGTCCTGGAGAAGATCAGGAGGCTCTAGAAAGTGAGCCAGGGATGTCTGAAACACCAAGAAAGCACACTATTAATGCTCTGGTAGGAAGCTGTTCAGAGTTAAGTTGTCTGCCTCTGTCTCTGACCCTGTCTCCCCGAGAAGTTTTACCCGCTTCACTTTGGGCTGCCTCCTAGCCTTCTCCTCCTCCTCCTCCTCCTTTTCAGCATGCAGCAGGGACGAGATGCACACCATCTCCGTGTGGTTGGCCTGGCCCAGTCTATAAGCTTTCTTCTGACGCCACAGCATGGTGGCCAGGACACCAGAGAACACAATGAAGATGGCGGCCACCAGAGCCAGGAGAAGGATGGCCAGCAAACATTTCCCAATCAAAGGGTTGGTGCCATTGGCAAGGAGAGACTTTTCTTGGGTGGTGGCTGAGGAACCTGATGTGGTTACGCCCAAGCTGTGCCTTGGGGACCCTGTAGAAAAATCCAAGTCGCCCTGCAAAGTCTCCATGGATGTAGATACCATTTCATCCAGCCATTTCTGTGTTTTAGTGGGAACAGATGAAGCTGTTGCAAGGTCAGGTTTTACCTTTGGATTTAGGTCTGGCCTAGCTGAGTCCAAGCTGTGCTTCTCGGTGGCCGTGGAAAGCTCCAAGACATCCCAAAAAGTCTGAGAAGAGGTAGACAAGATTTCATCCAGATGTTGCGGTGTTTTGGTGGAACCAGATGTAGCTGTTATGAGAGGAAGTTTTAATTTTGAATTTAAGCCTGGCCTAGGTGAGTCTGAGATGTGCTTCTGGGTGGCTGTGGAAAAACCTGAATCATCAATCAAATGTTGAGAGGATGAAGTAGATATATGGTCCAACAATGCCGAACTAGGTGTGACTGTTTTGAGGTTTTTTGAATGGAGGTTTTCTTTTGTTCTGGAGACAGGTCTAGTAGTGTCAAAATCTTGCCTCAAAGCCATTGTGGAAACGGGCACCTGAGGGGATGTGGAGATCACATCTATCAGCCATGACCATGTTACATTCATGTGCAGGGGAAGTTGCTTTGACTCAGCCTCATTTTTGGTTTCAGGTAGCACATTTTCTGGACCTTTGGATGCAATTTTGGTCGTCATCTTCACAGGAGAGGAGGTGGCATTTTCTTGGAAGCCCATACCAGAGGGGGGTGAAGCTGTTGGAAGGGCCGGAGACTTTTTAGCCTGCTCCTCCATTTTATCCTGTCTTTTTTGACGGAGCAACTGAGAGGATCCATTGCCTCCATCACCTGCTGCTTTCCACTTCCAATCGTTCGTGTTGGTGGGGGAACGAAATGACTCCACGTTCTTTGTGTTGGTGCTATGTTGGATAATCTTGAAACCACCAGTTATGAGAAAGCCTGAGAGAACCATGGACAAGAAGAACCAGAAGGAAGCCATTTTACCTGAGGTAAGTAGGAAAAAATAGCCAAACACACAGGTTATCAGTTGTCCAAACAAATAATCACCCCCTACTTTTTCCTTCACAAAAACTTCCCCAACATAGCTAGGAAAGTGTGGTGGGAGTATGGGAGTCAAAACCCAACTTATCTGGTGAAAACTGGATGGGGAAAGTTCTTTTATCTAGCTGAGGCCTGATGAAACATCAAAGGAGAGCAAGGAAGCCATCTAGAGCTCTTATGCTCCACCTTCCTCCATATTTCAAGACCCTCATTTCTGAGACCAACTTTCCTTGCCTCGTTTGGGTCAAGAGAGATGCCCACCAGAGAGAAGGATCAGTCATTCCAACATTTACGTTACCAACCCCACGGGGAAGTCTTGTGGCAGCCTCGCACGTAGAAGACATCCAGAACAACCACAGTCACTGTCAGTCTGTTCAGAGTCTCAACTTCAGACATTTCTGAGGTGGAGGGACTACTTGAAAGGCAGTTTCCTAGGAGTTTACCACAAGCTGCAGCCCAACCGTGCATTATTTTTAGAGGCATGGTTGTGCCCACTTGCTTACCGCCACAATGCCCAACCGCACTCAAAAAGTGAACAAGAGACGGCCACACGTTTAGCCAATGCAGATTTTCAGATCTTAGTTATTGCCATTTCTCAAAGCATCAACGTAAGATGCACCGTTTCCTTTGCTGCACAGACCGACATACAGGAAGAACACAGCACCGTCGAGGTGAAGCTTTGTTCCCTTATCTTCACTAAACCACAGACACCCCCACCCCCGGCCACTTTCACACAGCCCCATCCCTGGGAATGACGTTCTGGATCAGCAGCCCAGCCTGCCCTCAGGAGCCCAGAACCTCACCAGAACCTGAGGCTGCTTCTTCTCACCACCACCACCACCACCACGCCTACTCTGACTCTCAAGTGCCCTCCTTAGCAGGCCAGCTCAGCTTCCACCCCAAGGAAACGTACCCAGGCCGCAGGAAAGTGAACGACCTGGGTGGCTTCGGCTTTTCTGGCCAAGGCTGCTGAAACCGCTGAGAAAGAGACCCTGAGAGATCCTAAACATTGCCCCATCGCCGAGTCTGGCTTACCTGGTGTGAGTGGAAATGGGAACCCTGCGCCAGGACAGCATGAGAGTGCGAAATCAGAAGAGCGGTTTTGGAAGACACATGATGCAGTTTCCTTTGTGGGGAAAGGAAGATGGGTGTGCGTATGTGTGCGTAAGTGTGGCGAAACAAGAACTGTGGTTATGAGGCTGTAAGATTGCTTTGCACCGGATCATGGCCAAGACTTGGGATGGGAGGGGTTTGTGTTTTTATCAGCAAGGCAGTTCTGTGCTAGCTTTCTCTACACCGGTGTTTCTCAACCTTGGCAACTTTAAGACATGTGGACTTCAACTCCCAGAGTTCCCCAGCCAGCTTTCTCAAGGTTGAGAAACACTGCTGTACACTAAGAAGGCGCAGACCAGCTAAGGGTCAGTGGAAAATATGTGGACGGTGACACCTCTCTTTACAGACGTGGAAGGTAAGCTTATCGGGCTATCTCCTGAGCCCAAGAAGGCTTAACTCCAACCACCTGGATAATATCTCCCTGAGGACCACTGTCATGCAATGTCGAATTGATCAGGGTAAACCTGGAAGTTTCTAAACCAGGGCTTCCACTGGCCAAGATGCCACATTGATGTGCTACACTAGAAGTGGTACAAGTTTGCGCTGTAGGGAGCGAAGCCAAGTTTGGTAAGACACAAAGGCTCCTGGGCTAGGTAGAACTGTTTGGTGAGCCCAGAGCACTTTGATTTCTAAGGACTGAAAGTAGCAGATTTGCACATCGAATGGCTGTGTCCTGGCCTGCAACAAATCTAGCCGTGTTGTGTCTGGGAGCTGTTGCTACTGCTGTCAGCAAGTTCCTGAATTTGGGGTTAGGAGTCTGCAGAGTTGAGATTTATTGCCACGCCCAGCGTGAAATGACACATACCCACAATCCACCAACTGTCCCTTCATAAAAAGTGGGTCCACAGGGTGAATTTTTGCAGAAGAAACTTGAGCTGGACTGGCAACGCAGCCCCGTCTCTGGAGATGCTAGTTTCAAGGCCAGCCACCCGAGCCACCGGTCTTCCTGGAAAGTATTGCGCAATCCATCTGATCTGGCTTCCACCCCTCTTCTGGAAGGGAAGAAGGGGACGAGGCAGAACCGCTTGGACCCAAGCGAGATCTTCTTCTGGGGTGTTTCTACACCAGAGTTGCCCACCATTATTTATCCAATTACTCTTCTGCTTTCCTTGCAACGTGTTCTATTGTTGAGTACTCATACCACCTCTTTCCAAAAGACCACACATTTGGCGTTCCCAACTGTACCATTTTAGCAATGCATTTCATTTTTCAACGTCTTATTCACGAACGTATATAGGACATAGGGTGATTCCCCCCCCCAGCTGAGCACTATACTCAAGGGTCAGAAATGGGTTGCAATTCCACCTTCCCCTCCAAGCATCCTTAAGCGTCAGTTCAGGCCCAAGTTTGAATGGCGATCCAGCCCTCCTGCCAGCTGGGTGTTCCCAGGCCCCTGGACCTCCCCCAGAGGAGGACAGGGGCAGCTGATGGTGCTCCCCACCCCCAAAGAAGTGACATCACCACCACCACCACCGCCACCCTTCTCACCTGGTGTGTCTCGCCATCTGCCTTTGGAGCCTGAAATCTTGCCGCAAGCACACCACACATGCACGCCCTCTGGCAACAGCGCTCGGACTTTCAGACCCAGTTAACATTTTACCACAAGCAGTTGTTCCAAAGTCCCCGTGCTTAGGAGCGGTGCAAGGAAGGGAAGGTCAAACTAACTCAACCTGAAGCCTGCGGGTTGGCTTCATGCAGGGCACAAGGCCGCAAAATAAACTCAGTTGATTTAAACTAAGCTGTAGCCATGCTCACCTGACCTAGTCAAGAGAATGATGGGCCCAGCCTTGGAGTCTCCACCTGTTCTCAACTCTGTCCTGCTTGAGAGAGATGCAGAAAGGTGACCTTAGTCTGTTTTGCTGAAACCGGTGTCCTAACAGGGTTGGGGTCTCAGCATTTGGCCAACCAGTGGCAGGACAGGTCAGCGCTTCACTTTAGCATGCAGTTGTTACGGGCCCACCCTGGACCTAGGTCTCCCATCCGCCGACACTGAAAGGGGAACGTTCCAGGGAAAAGGAGCACCTTTTGATCGCTCGAGTTACGGGCTAGGCCAACCAACCAACCAGCCACCACGACTTCCAACAGCCTCTCTTTTGGAAGGGTTTCAGAGCGAGGGGGACTGCAGATCTCAAGCAGCGTCCCTGCCTCCTCCCCTCCCACCCGGAGCAAAGGACATGATGGGAGATTGCAAGTGGGCTTCTGCTCCAGAGGGACTTTGAATCCATCCTGGGCACCTTTGTGCAAGAAAACGAAAGACCATCATGGAGAGCAGTCGGCTCACGGTGTGTGTTTTGTAATCAACTTTCTTTTAATCGTTCGAAATTGGAAGCAAGTATTTGGACATGACACAATGGGGGTTCTTGTACGAGCACACCCCCATGGGGGCAATGGCTGGATTTCATAAGCCACATCGTAGGGAGCCAGAAGCTGCAAGTTCAGCACCGCCCGCTCTGTTAAATAAAACATCAGTGGCACAGGAAGCTTCTGGGGGATTTTCATTCATCTGCCCTTTGGAAAAACACAAAAATCACACCAGGGGAAACTACTGCTGTTGGGGCAGGGGCAAGGAAGAAAACGTGCAGGACCTGGGATTCTGGAAGAAAAGTCATCTTGTTCCTTCTGTCTCCAACCTTCTGCCGATTGTAAACACAAAGCTTGCCCAAAGCTTGCCCAAACGGTGGAGCTTATCTAATGTATCCAATAGCTTACCCCGTCAAGCACTTGAAACTGCAATTCCCAGAACTCCTGTGGTGTTGGCTGGGAATCCTGGGAGTTGCAGTCACAATACATCTAGAAAACACCAAGTTGGAAGAACTTATAGTTCGGCAATGTAATAATGGGAAGGAATGCAAAGCGCCCTCGCATCTTCTGAAAGCTCCTCACCCGCCATCTAGCACAGTGTTTCTCAACCTTAGCAACTTTAAGCTGTGTGGACTTCAACTCCCTGTCTGGGCCATCTGGGGAATCCTGGGAGTTGAAGTCCACACAGCTTGAAGTTGCTAAGGTTGAGAAACACTTATCTAGCACAACGCAACCAAATGCCTACAGATTCCCCTCAACCTCAAAACTAACCTCAACCACCATTCTTCAACTTTCCCACTCACTCACATCATTTTTTTATGTCTATCTTATCTTGTTAGGTCTGTTGCCTCGAGCCCATTTCCTGCAAACTTTCTCTTATCTGTCCACATGACATCTTTTCCCACACGGACCCATCACAACATCCAAGTTCTAACCGTTCTGGTGTTTTAACGGCCACCTTAGGGATTCTACCAAAACAGCGGATGAAAAAGGTAGCTCTTCTCGTTGGGTCTTTATCCTTGATGAAGCCGGGCAGCAACCACCCAGAGCGTGTGTGTGTGTGTGTGATGAGCATTGCAGGCACATCATTCCTAGAGCAAAGAGCTTTCAGACTCAGGGCTTTGAGCCCCCCGAGACTCCTTGAAGACACAGAAGGAAGAGGAATGGCTCCTGGCTGACCAAAAGCAAAAAAAGGCAAAACCGCAGAATGATATCAGAAATATTCATCCATGAATTAGCCTTTAGAGTGCCTAAATCTGCCCATAACGATCCTCATGTTCAAAGGACCGGCTTCTTGTGCCCATGAGGGTCTTTCCTGAAAGGTCTCTGACTTTTTACAGCATCACATTCCCAGGAACTTTCTGTTGTTTCACCTCTGGTGTGTATCCAATGCATCCCCCAAGATGGCAATCTTTTCCCTTCCCAGCACCGGGCACAGCACCATGGCACGTGGTTCTCACCATGGGGGAACCGCCGAGGAATCACTTCTGAGTGAGACCAGAAGGATCAAGAGGGCACCCCAGTAAGACTGGAAGCCTCTGCGTGTGAGGCTGGCAAGAGGACATCCAGTTTTGCCTTTGGCACCGGATCAGGGAAGGCAGGCAGGCAGGCAGGCAGGCTTATCCCTCCATCCAGAGAGATCTAGTTTGGACTCTGAAAAGGCAAGCAGCTAGAAAACTGTTCCACCTTGGTGGAAAAATCACCCTCTGCTGCAGGAGGTCTCTGTACGTGGCCTGGGGCCTCCCAGATTGCGTGCAAAGGGACTGGCGAAGCCCAGAGCTTCGAGGGAAAGGGGGACATTCTTGCAGCAGCAGTTACAGGAGACAGATCTCAGGCTGATGGGGAAGCAGGGGCGTCTCAGGCAAGGTCCCCCGGCCTCTGGTGCACTGAGCCCGGCAGCCTCCGGCAAGGAGGAATGGGGAGTTCCTGGGGAGAGGCCTCTCTGCCGCCAACCCACAGTTCAGCCGGGAAGCCGGTTTGCAGACCGGCACGTCCCGCAGGCTTCTCTTCCCAAGGCTGCACGTGGAGCTGCTGCAGAAGAGGGCTGGGCCACTGCTTCTACGTGGCCCCGAAAGCCGTGGACTCTACTTGCATCACGGGGGGGGGGGGGGTGTCGCTTGAGGCCGTTTCGCTGCTGCTCTGGCAACCAAATTGCCTTGGAATTTCTCTAGCAGCCCAGAAACCTCTGGCGACCCAGACGGGGAAGCTGAGGGTTCTGTCAGCAGAGCTACAAGCACGGGGGGGGGGGGGGGGAGTGCCCGTAAATAATTTCAAAGAGCTTCCCAACAGCTTGCAAAGTTTAGTGCATTTGTCCTTAATGTCCCAAATTCATATTTTTTATAACCTTGTAACACCTGGATGATAAATAGAACAAACATCTGCAGGAAACATGGACCCAGAAATCAGCAATCACAACATGCCAATTTTTGACACTATTAAGATTAAACCAAAGCACGACAAATGTTTGAATAATGGCTCCCCAGATTTTAGAGATGAAGCACTGGGGAAAATGGTATTCAGTTCCTTGGGTGGCGAAACTGGAATGGCAGCGGATGGGAAAGCAGGCCGCCTCCCCCTCCAATTCCACGGAGATCTGCGGGGACCAGAAACCAGAGGGCAGAAACAATTTTAAAATTGGTCTTTCAGACCCGGCAGTGGGGTGACCGCACCGGCTGTTCAAAGGTAAACAGGCATACACAACTTATTTGTTCCCCAAATGGCACAAATACACAATGTCCCTTTAGATTAAAAACACAAAATACTGTAAAAATGCTAAAAAGGAAAAAAAAATGAACGTTTTGGATTTTGGCAACTTGAAAGTAAAAAAACAAGTGTGTGTGTGTGTGTGTGTGTGTGTGTGTGTGTGTGTGTGTTTTTTCAAACAAAGTAATTTTGGTCCCCAATTCTAGGAAGTTCGATAGGCATCTCAGCATCTTACTGAACAAGTGGAATGACCGATTCTCCGACCGGTGAATAAACGCAAGGGATGAGGCTGCCACGGCTGTTCTGAAATGGCCACTAAGACATCAGGACATAAGATTGCTCACTAAAAAAGACTTGGCTTCCGATCACGGGCTTCCGCTGGCACTTGCAAGTTTAGGAGGAGAAGGGTCGACCGGACCGGGACGGGCGTGCAGCAATGGCGCTGGACGGGCCCCCTGCCTTTCCGTCCGCAGCCCTGCAGGCGGCTGGCAGTCCGAGTTCTGCTTCCCCCCCCCACCGCCCCCCCTTGGCTCGGCTCGGCTCTCAGACGGCCATCTTCGCCACCTGCTGTTCTAATTTGGAAATGCGTTCGTCCTGGTGAGCGATTGTGTCTTTTAGCGATCTGAGCTCTTTCAAGATTTCTTCCAATTTGGCTTCGTTTTGCTGCAAGGAAGAGAAACGGGAAAGGGTAAATCCTGGAATGGGAATGGGAAGAACCCACGAGACACAAATGCCACTCTTCTAAGAAAGCATGCTTTAAACAGGGAAGACCAGCACGCTTGCCAAGGCCTAGAGACGCCCCCCTTGCTGCCACGGGCCAGCCTCCAACACTCCCAGGGCAAGTGAAATGAGGGGTGACCGTCAGGCCCCCAGCACAGAGGACCGGCAGCCTATTTTTTGACTCACGGGGTTTGAGGTGTCCATCGCTTTTTTGGGGGTGCTGATGAGATCACTTTTCTTGTTGGCTGCTGGCCTGTTGTCCAGTATGTTCTTCCTGACCACCTTGAGGTCCCGGTTCTTCCCTGGGATGTATCCGTGCTTCAAGGAGATGAGAAGGGGGTCGGCGCTCTTCCCCTCAAACCATTCCTCGGCTTCCAGGGAGGCTTCTGGCCCAGCTGTATCAGGATACAAGTCATCTTGGAAGAGATCAGACTGTGGTGGGGAGGGAAGGAGGAAGAAGAGAGAAGAAGGGCCCAATCCGGTAAGTTGACCTGCCTTGGACAACTCCCCCAAATCTCACAAACCTAGAAGAATGGCGCCCACCTTCCGAGGGACAGTCATGATGATCGGTTCGCACTTCCTCTCGTGAAGTTTGAAGAACCTTGGAAAGGAAACGAGAACACAGACACGTGTTTCAGTGACATCTGGAGGCGCAGGGCATCCCCCCCCCTCCCTCCCTCCATCATCAGAAACCATGCAGAGAAGCTGAACCCAAGGAACTGAGTTTCTGGAATCCTAAAGCTGGGCAGACTTTTCATCTCAAAAACACGCCTCAAGACCTTCACTGCATACGATTGTGCATCAGGGTTTTAGTGGCGATGACAAGATTTTAAGAAGGGACCAAGACAAAGAGTAAGACCGTCTTGGCCGTTCGGTTGGACCTCGGAGACGCCTGCCTTCCCTCTCACTTGTAAGGAATGCATCAGTCTCCCGCTACGGCCACTTAAGGGGACGAAGCGTCACAAAACCGACAGAGGTCTCCCAGGAGGGACTTCACGACAAACAAGGCCTCTTCACGACACAAAGGCACACAGACGGCCCGGGCGAGGGAGAGACATCGAGAGCGCAAAAGAATTTCCAAACCCAAGGAGGGTAGCCATCAATCTTTCATGAGCTCCGGTCAGGGAGGGGTCCTACGATGAAGCAAAGCAGTATCTTCTGACCCTATCAGGTTATTTTTCTGTCCGATTCGTCTCACGAGACGTGGCCTCTTTTTAAACTTGCTCAGCAAAACTGAGCAGGAAGTAGGAAAGGCTACGGCGCCCAGCCTTCCCCAAACCGCGGGTGTGTCGGAGCGCAGTCCTCCTAACGCCCGGCCTGCAGACCGAGCGGGCCGGGAAGCTCAACGGATCACGCGGAGAGGGGCGATGATGATCCGATGCCGGGCTACAGGCCTAGGACTGCAGACTGGGGGTGGGTGGGTCTTTCGGAGGGGGCCGCCGCTTGGGACCCCTCTCGTCACCTGGCGATCTCACACTTGTTCACGTCCAGGCCCCTCTTCGGCATGAAGCCCATCCCTCTCTGCGGCTCTTTGCTGCTGAAGGTGTTGAGGTAATGCACGTAGGGAGACTCGCCTGTGACCTCGAAGTAGCGGATGCTGCTGTCGCCCTGCAGCAGGAGAAGGAGAGGTGGCTACCAGGCGGGTCCCAAGGCGAGCGCCCTCATTCATTCATTATTAAACTTGCGTGCCCGCAACAATCAAATCAAGAAATTACAGTAGGACCAATTAAAAGGAAGGGAGGGGAAAAGATAAAAGATGGCAAGAAGGAGAGACCCAATGGAACGAAGCGAAGCGAGGGGTCTCCCTCTCCCTCCCCAAACGCCTGGGGGGAGAGCCAGGCCAGGCCTTTGCAGCTCTTCTGAACCACAGCAGAGTGGGGGCCATCCAGGTCCCAGGGGGAAACCTCGCTGCAGACGGCGGGGCTGGGCAGGTCTGGGTGCCTCGAGCACATGGCTAACAGGCAACCCAGCACAGCCCCAGGCGGCTTCCGGCTACAGGTCTCAGCCGTTCCACAGAGGGACACAGGCAGGGAACCAGTGCCAGTAATAGTGCAAAAGCGCCAGGAACGCTGCACAAAACTTCAGCTCCACTTTCCTTTCGTATTTTGCCCAACACGGAAATGAGAATCTCGTTTTTATTTGTCTCCATGCATTTTTTTTTAAAAGAACCCTCCAAAGGCAAGGGATGGATTCCTCAGGTGCTATTTCTACAGGCCCATCCTGGGGATCCCAAAACGAATTCCAGAGGGGAAGACGCAGGAAACGCTCGGCTCCGTAGCCAACTATAAGGCCAACCTTTCTCTTTGATAGAAAAGCAAACTATATTAGGAGACCGAGGAATAAGCTGGCAGTTTGCAACTCCCACATCCGGGGGGAAATTATTTTGTTTTGCTGCTACCTACCTTCCCACATAAGTAAAGGATATTTGTGTCGGGGTCGTAGAATGGCAGCAGGACACCGTTGCTGGTATCCATTTCGTGGAGGGCAACGGGCTCTTCCATATTTTTCTGCAACGCGAAAGACACATTTTTATTTTAAGAAGAGGCATGCCGCGGTTCAGCATCAAAAAGGATGGTGCGGAAAGGGAAACTCTTCTCACAACCAGCAAGTAAAACAGCTCCTAAAATTATGTATCTAAACTGTATGCTTCCCCAAAGTTCCTTCCCGCATTTAACATGCTAAAACCTTGAGATTCAAAGCAGAATCTGCAGCATACTTTGTTTGAACCATAAGCCTTTCCTTCGCGGGAAGCTCAAAGAATTCATTAACAGCAAGATACTTTTACTACTAAGTAGTCTACGCTAATTAAATAGGGCCACAAAATTTCCACCTGCAAAAATGTCTTTTGCTGCTGATGAAAAAGGACCACGCTGGGATTGTTCTCAGCCTCTAGCTTGAAAACCTTTATTTTGCTCCTGTGGCCCAACAGGCTTTGCAGGTTTCTGCAAGAACAATATGAAAGCCTGCAAAATCGGCTTAAGAATACAGGCTGAGGATATAGATCAAAAGCAGCCGGTCCTCTTCCAAACTGCCCTCAATTCTCGGGAAATAGTCCTTCCTCAGTTTATGCTGGGCACTGTTCACGCTGCAAAGAGCCGTTATGGAGGACAAAATTAAATAAAGCTAAGGAAGATTTTATACGGGTAGTCCTTGTTCAGCAACCACTCGTTCAGTGACCAAAGTTACGACGGCCCTGGAAGAGGGGACTTATGACCATTCCTCGTAGCCGTGGCCGTCGCAGCGTCCCCGTGGTCACACGATCGCAATTTGGGTGCTCGGCAACCGGCTCACAATTACGATGGCCGCAGCGTCCCGCGGTCACGTGATCGCCATCTGCGACCCTCCCTGCCGGCTTCCGACAAGCAAAGCCAATGGGGAAGCCGGCAAGAGGTCGCAAATGGCGATCACGTGACCGCGGGACGCTGTGACCGCGCGGGATTAGCCTAACGACGGCAACTGGAACTGCCGCAACTGCTGTCGTAAGTCGGCGTGGCCACATGACACCGCGCTTTATGACTGCATCGCTTAGTGACCGAGTTGCCGGTCCCAATTACCATCTTGCAAAAGGACCACCCGGCGCATCGCAAACCCCTAGGGCTAAAGGCAACGCACGTCTCTTTCCGAACTGCTCTCCCGCACCGGCCCGGCTCTGCAGAGGCACTTACGGGATTCCAGAGGGCCAGCTGCCGCTCGCTCATGCGGCTGAAGCCGGTGGTGAAGACGTTCCCATCCGAGAGGAAGATGGCCCGCATGGGCCGTGCCCCTTCATGCGCCTTCTCTTTCTCCTGGGGAGGGGAGAGGGATTGGAAGGAGACAGTTCAAAAGAGCCACAACCACCTCTGACTTTGCTCCAGGCTTCTCACAGCGGCCAGGCCGGGCCGGGCCGGGCCAGCCCCGGAGTCTGGGCCTTCTAACGCCAGCCTCTTTCCAGGGCACCAGGCGGGTTTTCACAGCGGCACGGGAGGAGGCCTCGGTCTTTCAACTCCTGCCCAGGGACCTGCAGATTTTGGGCCCAGCAGCAAAGGGGGAGTGAACCTCCATAAGCCAAGCTCCTCTACTCTGGCTGGGAACCATGGGAGCTGCAGCCCTCACCTCTGGAGGGCCCCGGGGGGAGAAGGCTGGCGTAACAGGTAAAACGGGTCAAATCTAGGTTCTCAAGGCTACGTGCAAAATCAGTATGATTTTGGGGCGGGGGGAATAAAAGAAAGGAATATTATACATGATTGCCTGAAATGGCAACTACGCAACGCCACTTTCTGAGGCACAACAAACACGTTTTTGGGCCAAATGAAGGGCTGGATCTCATTCGGCGAGGCAGGCTGCAAGAAACTCTGCCTGCGAGGTTGCCCCCTCCCAGCCTAACCGTCCGGGGAGCCCCTGAGACCCACCGCGATTATCTCTTGCTTCCGGGGATCAATCACGCGGACTTTCTTGTCTTTGGAAGCCGTACAGATGAGGCTGCCATTGCGGTTCCAGCTCACGTTGTAGATCATGTCTTGGTGCATGTCATCCAGGTTAATGAGGGGCTCCCCCGTCCCCACGTTCCAGATGATGACGGCGTTGTCGCAGCCTGGAAGAGGAGGAGGAGGAGGAGGAGGAGGAGGAGGAGGAGGAGGAGGAGGTGGGCTGAGCCAGGCGCACCATCACGTGCCAGGGCCGGAGGCTCCCCTGATCCTTTCGGCCTGCTCTTCAGACCCGGAGAGCAGCCTCTTCTACTTCCAGCCCAGCCTCAGGAGCACCCTGGCAGGGCCCAAGCCCGGGGAGCCCTCTTTTCAGGGGCCAATTTGGCCCCGGCCTGCTTTCTCCTGTGGGCAGCTCAAGGTTTTCTTCCTTTCTACGTTCTGCTTCGGTTGTATCTGCTACCCTGCATTTCTTAATCTCGCCGGCTCCCTTTTGTTTCTGTCTGCTGGCTCACTGAGAGATACCACATATGGGCAGAAATCCTGGCTCAGTCATGGCTTGGTGAAACCATAATTGGCTGGATTCACACAAGCCCATAACCACGGTTTACCAACAGCTATGGCCGAGTTCACACAACCCCTAAGCCCAAACTAAACACACATTAGAGATTTTATAATGAATTTGTATCCCCTCTGGGGGCTGCGGTAACTGAAAATGAACGCTGATTTTGGGCCGTGTCTTCCCCAAGGTCCTTGAGGCAATTTTGAGCGCGCCCGTCTCCTGTCCCAGCCCTTCTCCAGAGGGTCAACAGACAAGCAGGTCAGAGGCTGCCTCCAGCTCCTCGGCCTACCTGCGCTTAGCAGCACGTTGCGTGCGGTGGGGTGCCAAGCTACAATGCCCACTCTTTTGGAATGGCCCTCCAGGATGACGACCGGCTCCATCAGGGGCAGCGTGAGACCATTCTCTGGGACCTGCCAGACCTGCCAAGAGTGGGGGGGGAAGACCAACACGGTTACTGGAAGTTTCTGCTGGGTAAGTGGAGTTTTGCCTCGGTGGCACCAGGGGAACAGCCGTTACGGAGGGAGCTTTTTTTAGCAGAACTTTATTCCTCTTCACGGGCTGCTGCCCCCCAAGTGCTCTGCCAAGAACTCGTGCATGCAGCGAACGACTCTCCATGCCGCCCTACAACAGTTTCTTCAGCTGTCTCAGTGAAACATGGCACAGAGAGGGAGAACTTCTCCAAAAGCGAGCCTCCCTGAGCAGCCCTCCTCCGGCCCTTTCAGCAGAGTCCTAACTGCAACCGGGTCATTTCAACCCTAACCCTTCCCACCACCGATTCTTCCAGAGCAGAAGCGGTAGGTCCAGAGGTCACCTTGAGGACAAGAAGGCCGAGCGAGCTGACACCATGGGAAAACAGGCGCTTCAATGGCTATTCAGTCCCAGTGTTGGGTTCAGGTCTCGGTGGGGCCAGCCCGGCTAGCCAGAAGGCGTGTCCTCTGACTCCGCCAGATGAGTCATCCTTGGCCAATCCTTGTTCCTAAACCAGAGCTGACCTACACAGAATGGGGGGGGGGAAGCTAAGGAAGTTCTCCACCAGCAGATGGAAGCACAGCCAGAGTCTGGCTAGAAGAGGGAAGGACGGGCTCCAGAAAAATCCACCAGTCAAGAGCAAGCAGACCGTTTCCTGTGGTTTGGACCTTAGAAGCAGCTTACCGCGATTTCACTCACCAACAAGTTTAGGACATTGTTCAAATCCAAGCAAGTCACTCAGGAATTGGGCAATGGTCATTCTAGACCAGAGCTTTCCAAACTTTTCATGTTGGTGACACACTTTTTAGACATGCATCATTTCGCGACACACTCTTACAGCAGGGCACAAGGCAGGCACTAGGACCTGCGCGGAATCCTGGCAGGGCTCGGAGGCAGTAGTAGCTGTGACACACCCAGACACTGCAGCCGACACACTAACGTGTCCCGATACACAGTTTGGAAAGCTCTGTTCTAGACTTTCCAGGACTTTATTTCAAAGTGTTACCACCATAACAAACAGATTTTTACCGCCAGCATACCAAGATGGAAACTGGGACCAAGATGTTTGCCGGATTCTACAGACCAGCCAACTTCAAATGGCATAGCCCAGCCATTTAATTGGGAAAGTCTGTTCTGGTATTTCCAAATGGCAATTTCTTGGAAAATTTAAACATAAAAGAATAGTCAGGAGGGACGTAGAGAGAATAGAGACTTCGGGAATGTAGCGTGCCAGTTACTCGGCGGGGAGGCTCACAGTGACCGATTGCTGTTGCTATATCCAGAGCGAGCCAAAAGAAATCCGGGGCATCAGCCCAAATTCCGAAGCCCAAGGCACAGGAGCAAATTGGGCTGGCCACACTTGGCGCGCGGCATCCCGTAGCCAACCCCAGCAATGCCTTAACCCAGTGTTTCTCAACCTTGGCAAGTTTAAGATGGGTGGACTTCAACTCCCAGAATTCCCCCATCTTAAACTTGCCAAGGTTGAGAAACACTGCCTTAACCGCTCTAGGGATACTTGCTTGGAAGCAGGTTCAACTCCTCCGTGCGCAACCTACTTAATGCCAGGAGCAAAGCCGCAGGCTTCCTCTTCTTCCAGGGCAGCCCTTGGAGCGCTCCCAGGGGGATTAATGGCCGGCCCTGAGGAGGCCTCTGACCTCCTGGCAGGCAGGGAGCAGTAAGGGAAGACGGCCGCCGACAGCAGCTCTGGGGTGGGCACAGGCGGCCGTGCTCCCCCACACTATGCCCGCTGCTCTGGAAGAGAAACGGCCCCCCACCCCAAACTAGCTAGTTTTATCAGCACCAGATGGACGGCAGAAAGGCCACTGCGAGGTAACACAGTCCTGATCTGGGGTGCTGGCCTCGAGTTCCAAAGGTCTTTGCCCCCCATTTGCTCATCTCCAGGTTTCTTGGGCCGCCCTGGTCAAAGATGATGGGAGCTGCAGCTTAAAGCCTATGAAGGGCACAATTTATTCAGTGGCAAGAAAACGGCCTGCTGCACACGCACTCCAGCGCTCGATGAGCACCCTACCCCTCGGAGCCGTTTCCTTTGGCTTTTCCTTGCTTTTCATCGCTTTTCCTTGAAAGCCTGTGCTAAATGTCATTCCAAAGCCTCCAATGAGTTTACAACTTCCCATCCATCTTTGGTGGGAGGAGGGTTCTGTTTTCTATTTCACGCAACACTTAGCTACCATTAAGACATTCATACCCTGAGATAAACTGTGAGCCATCCATCAAAGATTTATCGCCATTTCTGGCATCATGGGTTTCTCCGTGCCTGCTTAGCAACCAACGGCCAGCAGCCTCATTGACATATTTGTGCATTCAAATCCTTTTTTTAAAAAAAACATATCCAAAATATCCAAGCAAATCTGCAATTCATCTTCTCCGAGACTCAGAATCTGACTGAGTCGGGCTGAGATTAATTTCTCTCGTTTGAAAACAGCCCCCTTGGCTTCCTCCACAAAACCTTTATATAATCTAAAGTTCTTCAGCCAGAGGAGATGAAACCTGCAGCACGTTATGGCCGTCTCAAGGGTTCCAGAGAATCCCTATTGAAGCGGTTCCTTATCTGCTGGCACGAGGACACCCTTCTCCCAAGCGGGCATCCACACGGCAGCCCAGAAGCATCCCGCCCAAGCTTTGCGCCCGCTCGCCTTGGCCAAGGGAGAGAAACAGCTCGGAATGCACCGTCTGGAGCGAATGGCTATGCGGTTCTTCCCCCCTGCTCCTCTCCGCTCTCCATTACGTCGCCAAGGCAACTTTTCAGCAAAAAAGGAACAGCAGGGAAAAGGCTCACGGATGCATGTTCTGGGGGAAAGGAGAAGCACATGTGCTACATGCCAGGCTCGCTGCTCTCCCCCCACCCTCATTTTGCAAAAAAACAGGCATAACACGGAAACGGTTCGTTCTGGGGTCTCTCCGCCCCGTCCCGACACCTTCATCGGTGCCTCTTACATTGCTACGCCCCAACTTTCAACATGTGAAATATCACTGCGGGAAGAGAAGGGAACTGAGAGTGGATGGATCGACCAAGCAGGGCACTCCCTGGCTAACCTCCGCAGCCCTCAGGAAGAACTGGCTCTGCTAGGCCAGGGTTTCTCCACCAGGGCTCCGTGGCGCCCTCGGGTTCTGCGAGAGGTCGCTAGGGTTCCCTGGGAGATCACGGTTTATTTAAAAAGTTATTTCAAATTTGGGCAACTTCACCTTCAAGAGGTATGTTTCATTCTTTATTTTTAGTTTAAGAGCACTGTTCATGCATACAGGCAGGCCTACCCATGAAACAAATGCAATAATTTTGTGTCTTCTGGCCTATATTTGAGCCTGAATGTGCACGGGTCCTCCGAGGCCTGGAAAATATTTCAAGGGTTCCTCCAGGGTCAAAAGGTTGAGAAAGGCTGTCCTAGGCAGATCCTGAAAAGTTGCCCCTGTGCCCACATTAGGGTATCAAGGGGTATTCCTTTGCAGACAGCCTCCAGCGGCTTATGGTCCTGGCCGGCAACTCACTTGCGGGAGGGCGGGCCAGACGGAGGCAGTAAGGGACTGCATTAGGCCAAGGCCTGCCCACCTGGGGAAAGCAGGCCTCACAGCAGCTTACACTCATGAGGATGTCAGCCATCACGCCAACGCATTAAGAGCCATTTCTGTGGAACTCCGTTCTCCCGTGTTGCACGAGGGTCCCCAGACAGCTTGGATGAGAAGCAAACGCATCTCTCTGCTCAGATGCTTAACTTCTGCCAGACCTCCTAAGGACATTAATTCCATTCCACGTCCTCTGTGAATGACAGTTTTTTAAACTGAGCTTTCCAGCATCCATTAATACACAATCCGCTGAGTGGGGCCTTCAGACTGTTGGCTAGAAATCATTACCACAAGGTTCAACGAACCACTTCCAGAAATCGAAGCAAGAAGCGACTCTCGCTGGCCCCGAACGCTTCACTCACCATCACTGTGCAATCTTCTGAGCCGCTGGCAATCACTTGATCGTTGTGAGGACACCAATCGATGTCCAGCACTGGTCCGGTGTGGCCACACACCGTGGGATACGACTTGTCAATTCTACCTGTCTGAAGAGGAAGAGGAAAGAGGGCTGTCACCCAGAGGATGAAGGACAAACCGCAGGTATGCAAATATTATCGAAAAGGTTTCACCAGCACCTCCTCCTCGATTCTTTGCACTGGGGACCCTGGGAACCAAACCTGGGAATTTTAGCAAGCACAGGGTGGGCTCAGTCATGCTGGCTGGGGAATTCTGGGAGTTGAAGTCCACACAGCTTAAAGTGCCCAAGGCTGAGAAACACTGCATTAAACTAGGGCTGCCCTGCAAAAGTTTCCACCTCCAACTCTGCACGAGCCAGTAGCTCCATTTCACGGCATTTGTTTGAAACCCGCCGGGCTGCACCCCGTTCAGAGAACGCCAGGCACACCCTTCAGGCCTCTCTTGTCCAGACACCAATGTTTACGGCTGGGTTCCCAGAGCCGCGTTTTGCTCCTGACGCCGAATGACCCTTGGATTGCGCTTTCGGCAATTGCACAGCCAACGCTCGGGAGGTTAGCCTTTCCCATTCAAAGTTCACTGTACAAAGGGCTTTAGAAACAGCGCCAACCGCTCGCTCTTGCAAATGGTCTGACCTCAGGCCGGCTTGTCAAAATCAGAAGAAAGGCAGCTCGACGAAGAGGTAGTAGCCTCTCAGCCGAAGCTGAGCAGTCGGGAAACGGTGCTTCTAGCTGAGGACCAGAGAAACCGTCCTCAACTAGAGCACGCCAGCAACGCCAGGACTGCTTTTGCTCTGATCAGGGGGCAATGCGTGACTCGGAAGGAACGTGGGCGCAGCTGTGAGGCAGCACTCGGTGCCCTGGTTGAAGAGCCATTCGCTCGCAGAGGAGGACGACGTGCGCCAGGAGAAGCGCAGAGACTGCGCGTGAATGGCAAACGTGCAGGTGAGCTGCCAAAGAGGAAGAGCGCTAGATTTTTTAACACAAGCCCTTCGATCCCAGGGCTTCACGTTTCCCCCAAAAGGCAACTCAGCCAAGTCCTACAGACTGCCGTATTTCTGCACAGAGGTCCCGAAAAACCGATGAAGCTCTTCATTAGGACGAGTCCCGTCTCTTCTGCCGGGGGAGTGCAGGGAAATCCTTCCGAGATCCGTTTCTTGCACAAAGTTCAGGAAAAGGGCAACTAAACCCCAGGAAACGTCAGCTTATATATCCCGCCACGTTTTATTTTGCGGAACGGAGCGGAGGCAGGATGCCAAATCACAAAGGATGGATGGGTTTGAAGTACAAAAGGAGATCTCTAGTTCAGACAAAACCTCTGGTGTCTCCTCTTGACTGTCAACCCCTGCCCCGAGGCTAACAACCCCAGCCACTGCTTATCTCCTCACCAGAGCCCGCGCCCAGATGGTTCCTACCCGGGCATGGGGCGTCAATGGAGAGCCTCTGCCGCCAATTCAGCCCAAGAGAAATGGCCATCGATCATCCCACAGGCCCGGGTGGGATCTCCATGGCTAACCCTCCTCGAGATAAGGAAAGGCTGCCGTTCCCCACAGGGGGAACCTATCGTGGCAACACCGCCCTCCTTAAAAGACTCCTACAAGTTACGTATAATTCAAGCTACGCGAGAGACCCAAAACAGGGATCTCTCATGAGAAGCCTTGGCAATGGGTGGCAACGTCAGAGAGAAGAGAATTCAAGCTTCCTGCTCGATCGGTCTCTTCAAGCAAGGACTGTGCAGCCAGGAGTGCTCGAGACCAAATACAGAAAAAGAAAAGTCTCGAAGAACAGAGGGATGGCGGGTGCACGTGGTTTTGCATCCAGTCCTAAGAGAATGTAGGGGGGGGACGGGATAGGGTAGCAAAACTAATCAATAGAGAATGGAGAACACCTCCTCTGTAAGCCTCAAGAAATGATACCCCTGGCCCAGGGTTTCTCAACCTTAGCAACTTTAAGATGGGTGGACTTCAACTCCCAGAATTCCCCAGCCAGCATGGCTGGCTGGGGAATTCTGGGAGTTGAAGTCCACCCATCTTAAGGTTGCTAAGGTTGAGAAACACTGCCCTATCCACATGGCACCCTTCTATGTGTTCGCGCATAATGGCAAGCCACAATTCTTAGCCTCTGTTTCTGAAGAAGCCTTACTGATCTTCTTCATATCACACAAAGCCATATGGGACAGCTTTGCGCTTCACACTCAGCCAAGAACTAGGACTCCGGATCGTGTGCAAATTTATGTCTGTGCAGACGTCGGAGCACCTTTAATATGTTGTTAGTTCCTAAAGTGGCACAAACCTGGGGAACGAGAGTTTGCTTGGAATCTGCGCGTCTGAAAATGGAGGAAGAGGAACGAAAAGGTCGCCAGGTTTTCCCCACACGAAGCGACCGACTACAAGCAGTTTAAAGCCATTCCAACGATGAAGTTATAGTCTAAGGTTCTTTGGAAAGACGGGGAACATCGCCCGGCCTGTGTGGCGGTGAGAAAGTCATATCTCATCCCACCGGGGGCCAGAAACGCAGAGCTGGATGACTTCATGGCTGACTCCCGTGTGCTTCCAGCCAAACAGAGATAAGTGCCGGGTACAAGGGCCTCTGTGAGTGTAATGGTTTCCGTGAAATATCTGCCCTGGAAAATCTACGGCTGCGGAGAGAAATTGGCCGGAGCAAAACAAGCTGCCGGCGCAAGAGAAGTCTCGTCGTTGGCGCAGCAGCTGCGTCTCGGCTGGTAGACAGCCGTTTGCGGAGGCAACGCCTTCCTGGCCCTTCCACTGTCTCTCTCGCCAGGCTCTCCCCGACTCTCCCACACGCATGGCACTCACACCGGTGCTGTCCCTGGAACAAAAACTGGCCGGCGTGCTGCCAAGAGCGCAAAGTATACAGGAAGCCCCCTTCTCCGCACCCCAGCTCGCTGCATCAAGCAATGGGCTTGCTAGGGGGATGCGGGGCCCTGGGAACCCCAGTGGGTGCTGGGCCTCTGGAAGCCAAAGGGGAGGCGGGAGAGGTTACCACTAACTTTCATTTTATTCATATTTATTCCCCCTCCCCCCCTCTCGCACACACCCTCTAATGAAGGGCAAAAGCATGAAACACCAATTAACTTTGCTGACATTTAATAGGCAGAACATGGCTGTCACGGCTTCACCTTCCAGTCAAATTCCTCAGGAATACGGGAAGAGGGCAAAGAATAAGGAACAGGAAGTTCTGGGCAGTAACGGCAGAGGGTATGATGTAACTCTGGCTCGCAGCCTGCCCAATTAACCACAACCCTGTTTTGTGCCCGAGGGTCTCTAAAAAGGAGAAAGCATTTCACCCTCGGAAGAACTCCGTGGCTTCCAGGCCACGCCCAAGGCAGCTGGGACTTCCTTGTCCCGGAGCCGGTTGGCTGCAAGGCAGAGGGCGAGGGAGGTAGTTTCTTCTATTGATTCTTTTCCAGCAACAGAAAGAGGGCAGCTTCTAAAGAGGAAGACAGTTTTGTTCCCAGGCCTCAAATTTACACAGCAAACTGCAAGCCGAAAGCAAAGTTTCATAGGCAAGCATGAAAGGAAAAGGTAAACATGTGTTCATCGCTCATCTAAACTATCTCGGCTGCAAAAATCCAGAGAGCCACTAGAGGTCAGCAAAGCTGGACGTTTCTGGGGCAGCTCAAATATGGCAGCCCTTTCCTAGTTGAGTGGCAAAATAGAAGCAGTAGGTCCCTTTAGTGTTTAGGTGTTTCTCAACCTTGGGAACTTTAAGCTGGGGGATTCTGGGAGTTGAAGTCCACACAGCTTAAAGTTCCCAAGGTTGAGAAATACTACTTTAGAGGCTAATCATTTGATTATTCAGAAGGGACAGCTGAAGGATAGGAGAAAAACGCAATTCATAGTATAACAGAATGGTGTGGATTCCCCTGCCCACCCCACCCCACCCCCACCCGCAGTATGCAACAGCTTGCATACACTTCCTGTGGAAACTGCGAGCTGGACCTTTCGGGAAGAGACGACAAACCACAACAGGAGGGAAACTAAATTAAACTTTATGCAAGGAGGACAAAAAGGAAGCTTCTGTCTAAGACTCCAAACAGCAGAGCCCATGTTCTCGAAGAAAAACAAATGTTGCCTTACCAAAAAGGAAAAAAACAACAACATCAACCCTTCAATGCACATTGGCATGTTTGTTTATTCAAGGGAAAATGTTTCGGACAGTGAATGCCAGGATATCCTCTGATCCCCGGGGGCCTGTCTACCACGGAGCAGCCTAAGAGGAGGAGGGAGCAGGCCACCCCCATTTTCTGCTTGGTCCCTAGCAATCCAGAGCCGGTGATTCTTCAGGAATAGGCACCTTATTGATTTAGCACCCGTGACTCCAAAACAACAGGGTGGGGAGGCCTGTATTTGCAGAGTAACGTTTAAGGCAAGTGGTGAATTCCTGGCCAATGCTAACTGGACAAGGAAAGGGAAATGAGGAAAAAAAATCCAAGTTTAAGAGGAGCCCCACCCAAAAGACAACATTTTTTGCTTGGAAAGACAAATCTTCCAGGGGCTTTCCAAAAATCTGTTGTTTCCATGGACCAGGCTTCCAGAAATAAAGGACTCTTCGTTTTCAGTAGGGCTGGAATCCCACGTATGCTCAGGAAAAAACGAACGTCTTTGCATAAACAGCCATGAGGGTGAAAGACTTTTATTCCAAACCAGGCTGGGCAGGAAAAGTGTTTTTAAGTCTCTCATTCAAACCGCCACATACATTCAGGACCTTTTGCAGCTCCCCCTCTCCCCCAATTTTAATCTTGTTTGTCCATTTTTTTCCCTGTAAAATTAAAGTTTCCCTCTAGGAAAATTCTCTCCTTTACAAAAAGCAGGTGGCACATGTAACCTTGGCAAAGCTTGGCAACGCATCTCGAGAGCCTGCGGAGGGGAAATGGATGGGTGGGGGGTAAGAAATGGAAGCTTACAGCGGTGAGTTTTGCTTTCGCTGGGGATTAGACACTGCCCAAATTCACTCATCACGCCACGCTATAACTATGGCCTGTCAAATGAATCCTAGCCACTGTCTTGTGCAATATGAGAACTCAGCCACTGGCTTTCAATTAACCTGGTCACCCTCCAGAGGAGTCCACTTTAATCCCCAGAATCCTCAGTATTGGCCACGGTGGCTAGGGGATTCTGGGAGCTGAAGTCCACCCAGTTCGGGAGAAAGCACCTTCAAATCTTCACCGCTGTGCAGCCCAAATTCTGCTGAGGAGGGGTATGTTTGCTACACCAATGAATCCTTGGGGTTTACTTGGTATTTATTCCCCCGGCCCAATTTTCCTTTCTGAAGTTCCTTTGTTTTATTAAAGAAAGGCCTCTGCGAAGGAATTAATTTCCTGGCCCCCGCAGGCCTGGTGCCCACTTGCTGCCATCCCAGGCAATCCGCCCCGCCCAGCCTGCTTCCTGCAAGGAGCCCTGGCCAAAACCCAGCAGGGATGCTTAAAGAGCAGGGCTTCCCCCACCTGCCCTGCGAATCCAGGCACGTTACAGCCGGCGCGGCCGGGGATACCGCCCCATGGGTGACCGGTGGAGACTCTTCCCGTCTCGCACTCGGCCGACCCGGCTGGGGCACGCGTGGGCAGAGAGGGGAACGGGAGGGGCCCGAGGAAAGGGTTAAACGTCCTCGGCGCTCGGCTCGAAGCTGCTCCGGCGGCCTTCCCACCGCTTCCGCCTGTCAGCCCGAAGTGGCCAATCAAAGCGGAGGGTGGGTATTATTCAGGACGGCTCCAACCAAAAGAGCTGGAATGGCCATATATGGTAAAAACCGCTGCCGAGGGCCTGCCGCCCCGACAGACGGGCCGGTTCGCGCAAAGGCTGCCGCGGCGGGCAGGCGCGCACAGTAAGCCGCTCGCCTTGAAAAGGACCCAGAGGAACAGCGGGCTGCGGGGAGAAGGCCGTCGGCGAGTCGGCCTCGGGGCCCGGAGCAGGAGCGGAGACGCCCCCCCCCCCCCGCGAGACACGCTGCTGCCTCGGCCTGCCTGTTTCTGCTCCGGGAGGTGGGGGGGGACAAGCTTCTCAGAAGGAGAGGAAGGAGCCCTCCGGCTTCCACGCCCCCCGTGGGGGGAGGCAGGCCGGGCATGGCCAAGACTGCAGCTGGATGGGCAGCTTTAGCCCCGGAGGCCTTTTGGCCTCAGCTCTCCCCCCTCTTTGATAGTCCATCCCTTAGAGCAGTGTTCCTCAACCTTAGCCACTTTAAGATGGGTGGACTTCAACTCCCAGAATTCCCCAGCCAGCATGTCCACCCATCCACCCATCTTAAAGTGGCCAAGGTTGAGGAACAGTGCCTCAGAGCCACCAAGGGCTTCCTGGAAGAGAAGGGCTGTGATTCCCCAGAACCCAGGCAGAAGGAAGTGAGCCTCCTTGCCTGGGACCTCAGCCTGGATCCCCCAGCTGCCCCAGTCTCTAGCCCCTGGGGGGCAGGGCTGCAACCCTCTGCCCCACCAGCCAGCCTCGCCGTCCAACACGGCCGAGGTCCGGAGCTCCCTGGAATCCTGCACGTTCAGGATAGCCCAGGCCGGTCTCTTGACGCTGGCGGAGCTCTTGGCTCGGCCTTTTGAACAAACAAGGAAGCTTCCCTCTTCCCTGGCCTGGCAATCAGCAGGAACCGAGGGGGAGGCACGCTCAGCCCTGTGACTCATGGCGAAGAGATGTGGGTTGCTGAGAACAAATCCATGCTGGCCTATCTCACACATGAAAGAAACACCCAAGTCTCTTAAATCCTCCGCCTTGCAACATAAAATGCAGAGAGCTACGAATGGTTTTCACGCGCAGGATTGGGTTACTCCTCCCCACCCCTCCTCTCCTCTGCCGTTTTGACAGTGCGCCCTTCGGGAGCCCAGCCATCTCTAGATTTTGCTTATGAAAGGGTTAATAGCCATATGCACCGCAGAAATATTAGGAAGAAACGGCCCTGGAATGAAATTTTACAGGATGGAAGCAGGGTCACGCGTAGAGTTGGTATCAAACGCCAACCCTCCCTCTACTGTTTCATCTGTCGTAGATTCTGCACATTCAACAGGCAAAAAGGAAGTCAGATAATTTTGTAATAAGGAGGCACATTAAAGCTACAGGACCATGTGGAACATTAAAACAAACAAACAAACGTACCTTGTGTAAAGGCAGAACCAGGAATGCACCTCCTCCGCTCGCTTCTATGATTATCGCGACAAATTTGGGATTGACTGCACAAAACGAGCTATCCCAAGTAACCCGGGACACTCGAATGTCGTCGTAACACTGGTCATTTTTCACCGCCTGACCAAACACGTGCCGAAACTTGCTTTGTCGTACCACCCGTCTCATTGTTTCTGTGGAAGAAAATGGTTTTTTTTTAAATGATTTTTTTTTTACTCAGTTCGGTCCTATGTGCTGCCTCGAGAACCGTTTCTGGGGGAAACTGCCCAAGGGTATCCCAACTGCCCAGCGGCAGGGCCCTCGCAACGGGAAAAGTGGCAATCCCAACCCATAACTCAACTTGTCCCAACAGGGAGTCCTCCTGACATTTCGGAGCCCAACTTCCATAGTTCTAGCCAGCGTCCCCGACCAGGTACGGTCACTGGGAATCCAATACTGGGCGAATCAGGCAGAATATAGGCTTTTAAAGATACACCTTCCCACAGCGCTGCCCTGACGGAAATGCCCTCTTGCTTGTAAACTTGATTTTCAAAATCTGTTCATTTATTCTTCAAATTTTATTACCTTACAATATCTGCATGGCTACTCTAGCAATAAGAAGATGCATTTCAACGTATAAATATGTTAATTGTTTTCAAATGGAAGAGGAAGAAATGTCCATTAACTAAGGAAGAAGAAAGGTCTATCAACAATCTAGCAATAATGGGCAAACAAAAACGTCTCGAAACGTAGCCATGAACAGCATTACTCAAAATTATTACTGAGGACATAAACCGGGCATCTGACTAATTAAAAAGCACAACAAAATTGCCAGCTGCTAAATCAAATATTGTTGAATAACAGTCCAATATTTGTAACATTTTAATTTTAGCAGAACAAAAAGAATGTAATTAGCCGGTTTGAGACCAACAAAAACTGTAAAAACAAATTAGTTAACTTACTGTGAAACAATGAATTGTTTATTTAAATATCGCTTCAATCAACATTTAGCCCAGATTTGTACAATGAATCTCTCTCTCTTTGGCCTGTAATCTACGCTTATTTAAAACAAAGGAAATAAATTGAAACAGAGGAACAGATTCTGTTCAAGGCAGTCATCTGGGCCAATTCTTGCGTCCCCAGCATCACAGCTCCATGGAATATTTGGCAAAGCTCCCCCTGGCCTAATGTCCTTCAGATGAGCTGGAATTTCTGTTCTCAGAGTTCCCCACTGGGGAGGGGGGATTCTGGGCCTTGTACCACCCCTCTGGAGGGCACCAGGCCAGGCAACAGTCAACCGGACAAAAATGAACTGACCTCTGCAACAGCACACTTACTGAAGATGAGCTAAGGGCCCTCCTCCATGTGGGTGCACGCCGTTACATACACGCCTGCTTGCTAACAAGGATTAGGGAAGATGACTAACACACACACACACACACACTCCATTTTCAATCTCCAGCGCACTGCATGCTCAGACCTCAACAAAAACAACCTTTAAGGTCATCTCTCTTCAGAAAATCACGCAATGCTAATCGGCAGCAAAGGAGGACGTGAACGTGAACCAGCCCAGCCAACGTTTCCTGGAGAGGCTGAAAAAGGCAGATGTTAGAAATGCGAAACCACAAAACATCCTCCTTAGCGCTTGTTGGGTTCTGAATAATAGAACAGCTTCCCAATTTTGCTGATATGCAGAGCAATCTCAACGTTCTGGGCTGTATTGCAAAGGCAGAGTGGAGATTTCTGAAGGACAGATTCCTCCCGGAGGAAATTTGGTTTCTCCGCTCGTTTTGATCCAGGTCTGAAAACCCCGCAATTCTACCTATTGATGGAAGAGAATCTCTGTAGCTCAGGGTTAAACTGTGGAGTTCTTGGTGCCTCTGACCTTGGTTGTTTTCTTGCAGACGTTTCGTTGCCCAACAAGGCAACACCGGCTCGGACTGAAGATGTTGCCTAGTCGGGCAGTGAAACGTCTGCAAGAAAACAACCAGGCTCAGAGGCACCAAGAACTCCGCAAACCTACCTAGGTTGGCAAATATACCAGAGTAACGGGAACATTAACACCAATTTCGGAAAGCCACCAGACCGACAACGATGGAGATGGTGCAGTTCTCCAGAAAGGAAGCCACACCAGCTGAGCACCCTAAAATTGCTGCAGCCCTACAGACAGCGCGGGAGCATCGGGGGTCCCTGCCTTCTTCTAGAGAAGCACAACAAAACTCAGCAAAGGGGGGTCTGCAGCAGGGACACCCGTCCACCTAGGAAGGCGACTCCCAGCTGCTTCGAGACAGCTGCCCAACAGTCCCCGTGTCCATCTCGCGGTGGTCTTTGCAGGCCTTCAGGCCGCGAAGCCAGAGGAGGAAAAACCCACCGCTTATTCCCGCTCTCAAGCGATCCAGGGACAGTGGGCTTCTCTCGGGCTGCATTTGCCTCTCGGCCGCTGAGCAGATGGCTCATTAGTGCAAAGAAGCCGCTGCTGCTCCTTCCCGCAGGAGGGGGCCGCTCCATTACTTCTCCGTGACCCTGCCTGACAGTTTCCAGCTCATTTTGCCGCTACTGAAATGAGGGGACTCGCCTCGCCTGCAGAAGGGCAGGATGGAGCTCCAGGAAGTCCGCAGCGGTTGGCCTAGCCATGGTGGGAGAAGTGGGAGAAGACTGGCAGCCGAGGCCGGCTGACTCAATCTGAGGGGGTCCTGATGGTCTCACCCGGGGAGGAAATGGGGACGCTTCAAGAGGTGCTAAAATAGGGCTGATCTGAGTGCTCACGAACCCACCACCAGAAAGCTGGGATTGGCCTTCCCAGGGCCAAGCGAGAAGGCCGCAGGATGCAAATGAGCCACTCCGCCTTGCAAATCTCTGTTTAAAGCCAACAGGAATTTGCACTGCAAATGCGCCCAGATTCTTCCTCTCGCCTTGAATCTCTGCTATGCACACACCTGGGGAACGCCTCCGGTATGCGTCCAAGGGACAGAGAAGGGTAGCAGCAGAGTCCTGCACCCATATTCAGGACTTACTCCCACATACCGGATTGTGCGTAATTTTGCTTTATTTCTCCTCCAGGTTTTTTTTCCAAGTTTTGAGCCTCAGTTCAGCGCACCTCGGGAGAAAAGAAAATCCTTGTTCATCTCCTCCAGCATCGTAGCCAAATGAAGGGATGGAGAAAAGAAAGGAAGCTCGCCCATAACCCACCCACCCCGTTGCAGCAGAACCGCCCAGCAGGAACGACACCCCTGCACTTGGCCAACGTACGTCCCAACCAGTCATGCCCCCACCGGACGGCCCTTCCTTGGCTGCAACACCTTTCTCGTTCAGTGGGCGGTGAATCATTTGTGTATTTGCTTTGCCGAAGAGGCGAGGCAGAGTCTGCACCTGGGGTGATGGGCCTGCACAGCATAGCAATGCATTGGCTAGCACGAAAGCACTACCCAGACTACATTTCCCACTGAATTCACTGCCGCAAGGAAAGAGTGAGAGACGGTAAAGTCCGATGCTAATCAGAGCTTGACCACCATCGCTAATCTCAAGAAATGAGAGAATTGGGACATTTTTATTTATTTATTTATTTATATATTTATTTATTTATACATACACATACACACACACACACACACACACACACACACACACACAGCTCAAGTTAGCTGTCTTCCTGAAGAAGGCCTTCTACTCTCTTTCTAAGGAACATTTTATATATTGCACTTTCAGGTGGGGTTGAAATGCGCATGAAGTCACGCTAATACAATTTAATATCTTGGAAATGCTGTTTCTGCATGAAGTTTGCAGACTAAGGAGCATGAGATGTGAGGAAGCTAAGCGTCATTTCTAAAAATGGGCCGGACGTTTAGAACTTATGTGCAACAGCCCCACTGATTTTTTTTTGCATGCGCACTCTCTCTCCCCACCCACACACAGATACACACAGACTTCCACCTTGCCAGCTTTCTCTGCTTTTGACTACGTTCTTCTCAACAGAAATCATGCATGGAAGCACAGACGTGCACTCTTGAGTTTTCCCTGAGTGATCCTTGGCTCTGGAGCACAGCTTTTTGATCAGGCTCCCTTGCAAAAAAAAAAAAAAAAGGTATGGGGGTGGTAGAAAAAGGTACCATAAACATGCAGGCTCTAGTTATGGAAAGCAGGAATGGTGGATGCCTCAAAACACATCCAATAAAGGGTTCAAGTGAAAAATTAAATAAGGTTTACCTCGTGCCTGAAAGCAAAAAAAGAGCCGCTTGGCCTCCATTTAAAGCTCTGAAGACAATTCTTTTACCTAATTAGGTTTTGCATATTGCAAAATACAAACACGCCTCGTTATGATAATGTGGGGGGGTGTGAGAGAGAAAGAACAGCTGACTATTATGTATCATAAATGTTTGCTCACTTTTTATCATAGTGGCTAGAAGGAAAAAGGAACCTGAAATGATTCTTGGGCCAGAGGGCTTTTTTTAATGAGAGAGGAAGGGAGGAAGGGGGGGGGGAGTGACATATGTGGAGGCACTTCCTAGTTTTAATGAGCTCATTAATTCACAGGCCTCCTAATGTTTCCTCAACCACATTTGGGGAAAAGATAAAAGGAAATCCAAACCACCTTTGTTCATCCTGCATCACAGCTTAAACTAACTGGAAGAGATAATAAACAGACATTAGTTTGCATTGCGGTTAATTGCTGCTGAAAGCCACAGGCCCCTTCTTCAGGCACGCCCACCCAATGGCGGAGGATGTGCACCAAGGAAACTCCATTCCTGATACCTGAAATTCCAAAAATCGGGAGTTTCAAGTACCGCGCAGGCAGTTGAAGGTCGAGGTTTGGCCAGGCTGACCCTAATGATTGGAGAGCCACAATCAGTCACTGCTTACTCCTAAATATTTTTCCAGGTAAGAAGCCACGTTGGCACATTTACTCCGTAACGACAATGCCGCAGAATTATAAGGGCAAGACCTCCTTTTCCCCTGGAAAGCATCTGATCCAGCTCAGCCTTAGAGGATCAGCCCACTCCAGAGATGATAATGCAGCAATACAGAGGCTTGGAAGGGGGATCCTAGGTCTGCATCTTTTATCTGGAACGTGGAGGCAGGGGGCACTCGGAGCTACAGTCTCAATGCAACTGGATGCTACCTGTTTAAGGAAGGCGGAGCGGTGGCGAAGGCCAGGAAGCCTGAGTGGTGAAGGCAAGGAGAGGTTTGCAATCCTTGCATCCGTTGTCAAGCCAATTAGAATTCTGAATACTTCAAAATTAGAATTCTGAAATTTTAGAATACTTCAAAATTCATCTAGGCAAAGGCTCTCCAATATCATAGCCACCTTGGTGAACTGCAGCTTCGCTTTCGGCAGGTAGGGGCCCTGGTTCGGAATATCGGAAGTCTGCCATCGGGACATACCCCGTCCTTCACTTTTGAGTTGCTCTAAGCAAACCTAAATGTCCCAAATGGCCAGCTATAGTCAGTGTGAACCTCCATGCCATTATTCAGAGCAAGTCTGAGAAAGATGGTTTGGAAGCTACAACTGGCCATAGTTTGGGGCAATTAAGACACCGTAGCAACCATGGCTGGAAATGTGGGGGAGGAGAGCCACCGATGGGGAGAAGGGACTTTCAAATCTTCCAGGTACATTTGGAAGGATGATCTAAGTTGAATTTTTAAGAACGTAGTAATGTTCTAATCCAGTGTTGCTCAACCTTGGGAACTTTAAGATGTGTGGACTTCAACTCCCAGAATTCTCCAGCCAGCCATGCTGGAGAATGGAACTCTAGGATTTAGAGAAATTTAGAGTTCCTTTAGAGAAAGGAACTCTAAAGAAGCAAGCAAATGTAATTCTCTTGCTTGGAGGGGTTTCAACCAATTTATGCAAGAGGAAGTACATCCTGCTGTGGAAGAGTTGCCGGAAAGGACACCACAAAAGCAAAAAATCCTGCTTAGACTCCGAAGAGGAGATGGCCGGTGAAAACAGAGCGCTCAACATTTTGGTTTCAACTGAAGTAACATTCCACAACTTCCAAATTACAAATACTGAGATACAGCAAGAGTCCTCCACTCCTTGGCTGTCCCATTTTCCCACTGTATCTGGCCCTTTCTCTCTTGCCTCCTCTACGCCACCTAAATTTATCAGGGGGCTTAAAGCTATTACTCCATTTTCCTTATTGGTGTGCACCGACAACCTAGGAACTCAACACCACATGGTGAGTTCCTTGTTCTTTTGGTATATTAACAGAAGGGTCTGCTTTTGTCAGTCTGAAACCAACCAGCGAAAAAGGAAACCTAAAAATTCTGCTGTTGAAAATAGACAGACAAGACACCGCTGATTTCCCATGACAATTGAGACCACTAGCATAAGACCAAACAGCATAAAAAAGTACAAGAATTATATTTTGCAATTCTTTGGCCAAAAAACCAAAACCAAAGCAGTGCAGAGTAGCTTTCAGCAGGTCTGGATTTAAACTGCGGTGAACACCCAAACGTAAGATTAGCACTAGCAGAATACAGCATACCTGAGAAGCATGGCCAAAGGGAGGGAGAAGGGTTATCTGGAGAGCCACAGGTTGCCTATTCTTGGTCTAAATGATGATTTAATCAACAAGAAATAAGACAGGTTTAAATCAAGTTCCCCACTGGTATTATTTGGCATTTTTCATACACACCCTTTTAATTTACAATCACATCAAGCATCATTTACACTGTGGTCTCATTCACACAACCAGGTTGACACCTTCCTGTCTCGATGGAACTGGGCATGCTTTCCCCTTTTAGCTCATTCAGCACCAAACTTGCGCAGTCCCACCATGACCGTTTCTGAGAACACACTGGCCTCAGTGCTGGACATTCCCTTCCCTTCTCTTGGGGCAGCTCTACACTCCAATGCCTTTCTTTTTTTTCTTCTCTCCCTCTCTCTCTCTCTCTCTCTCTCTCTCTCCCCCCCCCCCCTCTCTTTGGCATTTCTTGCTTTTTTTTTCCATTAGTGACCTAGTTTTCTTATCAGAGCAACAGGGTTAATGATGTAAAAATTATCTCTCTCGGTCTCCCAGCAAACTTTGGCTCTTCCAATGCCATATGTAAGATTTCTCCCAGAGTAATTGTTAACAACCATGTCACAAGATCATTTTATTCTGAAATGCATTCAATAATGCATTTCATTATTAATCTAGTGCAGGGCTTTCCAAAGTTTTCCCGCGGCGACACACCAACCGCTGTTGGTGTGTCGCCGCAGGAAAACCCGGAAGTGCTGCTGTTGCGGCAGCGCGCAAAAACCCGGAAGCGCTGCTGCCGCTTTCAGTTTGTGCACGCCGCCGTTGGTGTGTCACCACCAGCTTCCACCTGAATGGAACCTAGTTAATACCAGAGGACCGGCATTCACGGACACGCTGGACTACAGCTCCCAGAATCCCTCGGCCCCACCCCTGACCGTGCTAGCTGATGCTTCGGGAGAGCACATCTGGTTGGCGAAAAAGGCGAAATTAAGCCAGAGCCAATAAAGGGGCTATGTGACGTCTCCAATGCTGGTATTATGCATGAAAAGCGGGCACATCTCGATGCAAGGAATCATTTCAAACACAAGCATGAGGATGTCTTCCCTGAAGCGTGTCCGGATTTTCTCCAGCTCCACGCGCGCTCTCTGAGCCGTGGCCCCTCCCACAGACAGCAAGGGTTCAAGCGGCAGAACAGCTGCCCAGCAGCAGAGGAAGTCAATCCCGCTGAGCACCCCCAGAACAGTGCCAGGTCCACGTTCTGCCCCGTAAACTGCCCATAACAGAGAGGAACCCGGACCCCACAGCTCAGCACTTCAATCCCGTTTCCTTCAGAGCCCTTCCTGACAGCCTCTCCAACATCTGTCTGTAGCTTGAATCATGTCAACTGGATTTCTATTTTCTCAGTGGAAACGTTTCGCTCCTTATCCAAGGAACGTTTCCACTGAGAAAATAGAAATCCAGTTGACATGATTCAAGCTACAGACAATTCCACCTGGATGACTGAGAACCTTCATAGACATATCTCCAACATCTGCTTTGACAAACCCTTTCAAGATCAGCCACGCTTCCTCTCTTGGACAGATGTTTTCGTCTTTTAAGGTTTCCTCCCTTCTCACCCCGAGTCACTCTTCGGAGCTACCGAAGTTAACCTGAAACATCTGTCTGGGAATTGTTATTGTTTAATACCTATCTATCTGGAGGGCACCAAAGGGAGGCCGGCGTAAAGTGAGGGGGAAACCCCACTTGTTTGGAAGTAACCTGCTCTCTGCGGCACTTCAGGCAGGTTTGCTGAAGCAGCCCCGCTAAGGAGGAAAAGGTCTCTGGCACACTCCGCTGATACGGGACAGCAAGTCTGAAATGCCACTTTTTAATTCAGGGCCTCTCAAAATTCAGGAAATTTCAGTTTGCGGGATTTTGGGGAAGCTCAAACTGCTCGCTGCTTCCCAGGCTGGCTCAGTACCAATCGCGGTTTGGGGCAGGCGTGGGCTGCCTACGGCCCCCGTTTTACAGCCTTGCAATCACCTCTGACCTTTGCCTGCGGCTCGGAAAAAAGCCTCTAGAAAGGTAAACTTGGAAGAGTTCCCAGCAGGAGCTTTCCTGCCACGTGAAACCCAGCAAAAGGGAGGGAGCTCTCTTGCCATTCCCAACGGGATGGCTGGAAATGCAACCTGCTGGGGATCTTCGGTGCCCCCGCCCAGGCCTGAACACATCATTTAATTTACGGGCAATCATGTTCTGCCAAGGATGCTCTTGTGTTCAGCCAAACCGTTGGTATAGGTGAGCAAGGAGGTGTCCCCAAAATTGAAATCTGCAGCTGGATAATAAAACCCAAGGCAACGGATTAAAATCGTTTCCATCCTGAAAAGGCCTCTCTGCCCAAATCAGTATTTTTCAAACTTGGCAACTTTAAGGTAGGTGGACTTCAACTCCCAAAATTCCCCAGCCAGCTTTTCAACCTTCCCGGTCGGCTTCTGGCAAATAAAATCAATGGGGAACTGTGTGATTCATTTAACGACCGCGTGGTTCGCTTAACGGCCGCAGTGATTTGCTTAATGACCGCTGCAAAAAAGTCATAAAATCAGGTCGGATTTGCTAAATGACCGCTTCACTTAGCAACCAAAATTCTTGTCCCAATTGTGGTCGTTAAGTGAGGACAACCTGTAAAGCACTGTGGCCGAGGGATGAACATTTCCCTTCCCCACCACCCTTAACGTTGGTTAACTCTTTCCCACTCAAGAGGCAACTACCTTAACTTCCTCGCGATTGAAGGCACCTTGGCGGCATCGCTCTTGTGCCTTACACTCCTGGAGGACCACAAACAAGAGCTGGCACTCCGTCGTACGCAGAATAGGGTAAAATTACTTGCAGAACTGTGCCTTGATCTTCTGAACAGGCCTGTCAGCTATCATCTGCCTTCTCTCTGGAGCCCGTTCTGCAGCTCACTGGACTTCAGATGCCCCTTTGCAGCCCCTACAACCTCCAGGCCCAGGACAGCCTCCTATCTGGAGCTCCTGAGCCATAAAACAGAGCCCACACTGGCTGCCACAAATCACTTTTTGTTTCACCACCACCATCAGTGACATCTGCATGGCACCACATTTCTAGAAATTCTAGATAGCGATTCCTACAGATCAGTTTAACTCTTCTGAATGCCAACAGGAGGTTTCATCCGATGGCTCATTAAATCTTTCCCTCAGACACCCAATTACTCCACTCTAATTGGTTTAGGGCTCTGCTAGCATTATTTGAATTTCACTGCTTTTTAAACTACATTATGGGGGGGGGCTTGAAGCCACGGAAGAAAGGGAAAACTAATTGCATTACAACAGATAATGACTCTCTGCCCCTCCTGGGTTGAGTATTGAGGCCCGCAGAGAGATGGCTCCCTCTGGCCAATGCTTCTTCTCTCCACCCACACGTGACCCTGATTCCCTGAGGGGGAAGCACTCCCCCCCACACACACACACATTATGACACCTTAAGATCTGGTGCCCTGAAATTCTCATTTACCCTCATTTGTGACACCCCAACTTGTCCAAGGCCTGGTTTTTGATGAACTTCAGCCGAGCTCTTTTGGATGTACGTTTTAAGCGTGGGGTTTTTTAAATGGCCCCTGAATTTTTCTATTAACTTTATTGTTTAACCAGTATGTTAGAAGGGATCCAAGGTACTTGCAGGACCACCTTATCTAGGTAGAAGCAATCGGTCTAATCCTCTCACCAAAATGGGAATGCTGCAGGACCAGGACGGGGGCCACAACCAAGAATCCCTGCCCCTTGGCCACCTCTGACTTGACTTATGTAGCATGGGAATGCTACATAAGTCAAGTCAGAGGTGGCCAAGGGGCAGCGGGGGTTCTTGGTTGTGGCCCCCGTCCTGGTCCTGCAGAGATAGATCAGTGACAGCCTCCTCTTCATTTCAAAAGGCTGTCAACATGGAGTTCTTCCAGTGAGTCTCTGAAAGCGATGATGTCCTGTGTTGGTTGGCATTATCTCATGGTGGGATGGATGGCAATTGTTGCTTTGATTTTTTATTGTGTCCTTATCTGCATGGTTTTATGTTTTTATCAACTACCAGGAGTCTCTGGATTCTGGTGGTAGTTGAGTGAGAGAAATAAATAACTGCATCCATCCAAAGGTACCCCACAAAGTCAGATTTCCTGGATTGTCATCATTCTCAAAGGATTCAAGGAACTGTGGCTCCATGGAATCTCTAGCAGGCATCCTTGTGCCTTCAGAGAAACTACACTTCCCAGGAGAATTACGTGGAAAAGGTATGACAGGTAATCTGGTTTTCTGCTGGTTTAAAGTTAGAGAGGGGGAAATGCCTCAAAGAGAATGAACTGGCCTTATGAATTCTTAGGCTCTGCTTCTGTTAGAGACAGAAGACAAGACAGTCCAACTTCTAAGCGACGCCTGTGCACAGTCAGGAGTTTCCAAACCAATCAAAAGATGAATGGGATTACTTCTTTAAGTCAAAGGAGGTGTAAGATAACTGAAAACACATTTAAAACAAAGCTCCAAACTATCTTAAGAGGGCCAAATTGACATGTCATGCTCAAATGAGCCATTTAATGAATTTACTATGAATATGTTCAACTTTAGCACGCCTGCAATAAATTTGCAATTATTAAGCCTCATTTGACGTTCCTCCCCTTTCAGCCTGCATCATGATGATACAATATTAGCTTTCCAGGCCTTCCATTTCACGGCAGCCACATCTGCCCTCTGCCTCTCACGCCTGGAGCGCTTCCCAGATTTAACAGATGCAATAAGTATGAAGATTCCACATGAGCAACCCAAGGATCTTCGAGAAAGCCGTCGGTCACACGGCAGAACAGAACAAACCCAATGCGGCGCCCACCAACGCTGATTGCAGCTAGCTGACTTTGTCCACAGCCAGCCAGATCTGCAGCGTGGAAGGAAAACACTCCGCTGCTGGGTTGTCTGTGTCGGGAGGCTGAACGTTGCCGCCTGGATCTTTTATCTCTATAAATACCACCTTTAGTAAGCAGGGCCGTCACCGGTAGCAAAGTCGTGTCAGCAAGTTACAGCGACTTGTGTTTTTCTTGACAAATTAAAAAAAACCAAGCCCCACTTTTCTGTCAAGCAAACTCATTTGTTGTTCTTTTCTCAGCAGATGCAAGTCCTGCGCGGCTGACATGGGCTCCCTGCCAGATCCTTTCTTGGTCGCTTTCCAAGGGCCTTGGACTAATGTCAGATTGCTTAAGCCAGGGGCAGGGGGGAGATCAACCGGGATCGGCTGCTGCGTTTCTGAGTGATTTCAGCAGCAAAGATTCCTGCCTCCCTGTTTAGTGATTCAATTTACACTCAGCCTTTCTACCGAAACAAGGACTGAAGCAATGTTTAAGACAGCAGCAAGTAAAACACACACACACACAAATCCTAAATTATACAGCTGAAATAAAGAAAACGTGGCACCGGCAGACATGGATTTTTGCATGCAAGGACAGCGTTTCATTCTGTTCTGGGACCCATAATTAATTCCTGAGCTCAAACATTCTTTGACTTGTGCACGAAGTGCTCCACGATGGATCTTGGCATTTTAATAAAAAGTCAGAATAGGACCCCCAAACCTTAAACTGTCTGCACGGGTACAAAATCTGAGCTTAGTGGAACAAAACTCCGACATAGTTTTGGACAGAAACAAAATGTTGGGGTTAATAGTTAACACGGTTTTGCATCTCCTGTATTGCCCGCAGCCCACACCTTCTTAGCTCTTTCATGCTCCCTTTGAACTCCACCCACAACAGCTCACCCACCCGATTCAGGATTCTGACAAGCACGGGTCAGGAGTGCAAGGCTTCTGCCAAGCAGGCAGCAAGAGGCTGGGAGGGTTCTTCATGCCATCATTACGTCACCTGGCACGGAGAGGGCCACGGTCTGTAAAGTTGGGGCCCTGGCATCTGCCCTACAGTTGCCAGAGGAGCCAAGAGGGGCACCAGCAAGGTGCCAAGGGAGTTCCAGCCAACGAAAATCTTTTGTGCAGCAGCCGAAGACATCCCATGCAGCATTTGTGGACCGCTTGAAGGAGGAACGTTTCCACAAAACACGCAAGCAGGCAACACTGTTCTGCAGCTCAGATTGACAAAGAACAAATTATGACCACCGACTGAACTGGCCATTTTCTATCTAACCAACTTGCAAATAATTCCTTTACCGTTTTCTCAAGCGTTGCAAGGACACTGTACAGTACCATTCCATTCCACAAGGAAACGTTCACTTGTTTAAAAACCGTCTGAGTGTTCAAAAATCCACCTATTTATTTGTTGTTGGGAAACAACTTTATAGGCCCCTGCTCCAAAAACTGTACAAATTAAATTCTGTAACGGAGAGAGAACAGCTGGAGAGACGGGAGGCTGAAGCCAAGTTGATAAGGAATAAAATGCACGTGTGCGCAGTCTCACAGCATTCATTTACTCTGAAGTAAATCTCACCGTGGCCCAGAGGGGGCCTGAGAGGACAGCCTTGCTGCCTTTCTTCCCCTCTGACGATACTGAAGGATCTCAGGAGAGAGCCAGTGACACACACGCCACACAGAACTGACTCATGCCTCCCCTCCGTCAGAGCCAGCAACTGGAAGAACAAAAGACTTGTCTTCCATCCCACACAGAAGTGATTCCTTCAGCTGAGTTTTGCAAGACCGAATGCCTCATGACCCAACTGTTACACACAAGGCATAACTGTGCACAACTCAGCGGAAACAGAAGGGTTCTCCTGAGCCAGGAAGGAAGGCGGGCAGGCAGGCAAGGAGTTTGCATCACACTCTCCTTCCAATTCAAAAAGATGCCCACCCTTTCATTCCCTTTTCTGAGCCGTAAACTCGGCGGCCTGACCCGGCTCCGTTACGCTTCCGACTGAAGGCTCTTTCCACCACCCTGTGGGAAAAGGAGGCCATCATATTCGTCAATTAAACGTCTGAAAGGGGCTCACTAAAAACCGCAGCCCTGTTGCAAGGCTCTTCAGGCCAGCTCTCCCCTTAAACCAGACTCCGGCGGCGCAGAGGAAATAAGCGGCATGTTGCCATTTCCAGCAATGCCATTTCTGCTTTCGCTTCCTGAAGTCGGGCCGTGGCTCTTGCCGACCAGAACTGTGACCCCGAAGCTGGCACACGGCTCCCTTGGCCAGGAACCCCGTTTTCCCTTAAGATGCAGCGTTCCAGAATACAGCCCCTGCCGTCTGGCGCTTTCTCATCAGGGAGCGCCACATTGCCCACATGCACGGCCCTCCTCCTCCTCTCCAAGCTGCACCAAGCACCTGCACGCCTAACCTGGATCTGGCTCCCCCCATCGCAGAACCGCACCCTGCCTTCTCCGCCAGCTGCACCCTAGCGCGGCCCTGCCAAGCTCCTCCTCTACCTCCCACGGCCCATTTCCAGGCCAAAAGCCCCCTCCACCTGCCCCTCGGTGGGAAATGCTCCTGCCCCCCCCCCCCCGCATTCCATCACCCACACCAGCTTCTGCCACTGGCACACCGGCATCGCCCCAGCGCTTCCAGATCCCCAGCGCAATTTCCCCCCCCCCCCCCGTCACCCTCCGTGCCCTCCTGGCTCTCGCCCAAATCCGTGGGATCCCCCCCGCGACGCCTTTCACCCAACACCTCTGCACCGCAGACCTCGACCCGCTCCGCAGACCGCCGACCTTCCTCCAGCGGCGCCGCTGCCTCTCGAAGAAGCCCATTTCTTCCCCTTGATCGGGTTTATTTATCTCCCGGCATCGGTGAAATCCGCGCGAGCTTTTTCCAGCCCAATGGACATTTCTATTTCTCCCCACCGCCTTAAAAATGACACCTTCCCTCGCAGCCACGCGCCTTTGCGCGCCCGGGAGACCTTCCAGACACGCGCCTCCGATGCCGCCCACCGCTTCGCGGAGAGCGATTCGGTCGTCGACCCCCACCCCAAATCAGGCACCGGAGGGGATGGACTACAGCATCCATCTGGCTGGGGCGGATGGGGGCCGTGTGACGCATTTGGAAAGCACCGAATTCGGGGAACGATGGGCCCCTTAGCCCCGCACGGGGGGCAGCCCGGCCTGTGGGGACCCCCGGGCCACGGAGCCCACAGCCCAGCCCAGAGACGGGCTGGGGAGGATGGGAGGGCTGGTGCCAACTCTCCAAGGGCCAGGTCGGTTGGGGAGGCTGATGGGATTTGTAGTCCAGAGGATCAGGAGAGCCCTGCGGGGGCCGGGAGGTACCCTCCCACCCAAGGGGCCCCCGGTCAGGCCCTCGTGGCTGAGGGGCTCCCGGGCGCGGCGGATAAACCCAGCCAGGGGGTGCCAGGCCGGCTGTGGGCGATGGGAGCGGTAGTCTCGCCCGTTTCAAGAGCCCTGGGCTGGATGGAGCAGGGTGCGGCTGACAGGCCCTGCACAGGGCCCCGGGCTGGCTGGGCACCATGGGAGCTGTAGTGCGGGCGGCCCCAGGGCCGGTCGGCGCCCACCTCCACCTGCTGCCGGCCCCCCGCGCCCCTCACCTGGCCCTCCGCTGTCGCCCAGCAGGCTTCCGCTGCCTCCGATGATCCTCCGCCTCGCGCGCCGCCGCCGCCGCCGCCCGACTCGGACTGACTGGCCGGCACGCGCGCCGACCGGCCGCCAGGGGGCGGGAGGCGGGGCCGGCGCGCAAGCCCCGCCCCGGCCCACCCTCCGCCGGCCGCGCCCGCGCCCGCGCTCGGCGAGCGGCGGGGCGGGCGACGCGGAGGACCAATCGCCGCCCGGCGCGCCTCTCCGGGCGCCCAATCCCGACTTGGAAAGGGCGGGGCCCGCCGAAGCGGTAGAGACGATTGGCTGACGCGCGGCGATGGTTTCTCTCACGAGCCTCTGTCTCTCGCGCGCAGACGCAGTGGCGCGCTTCGATTCGGCGAAGCACCTGCTGCCCATGTACGCGCGCCGACCGTGAAGGCTGGTTCTCACGTTCTGTTGGACGCATGCATGCTGGCTGGGGAATTCTGGGAGTTGAAGTCCACACCTCTTAATGTGGCCAAAGTTAAAAAAGACTGTCCTGGAGGGACCACCTTGCCCTCCTGTGCAGCTCCCATCATCCCCTGCCATGGGCCGTTCTGGCAGGGGATGATGAGGTTTGTATTCCTGCAAATCTGGAAGGGAGCAGGTCCAGAAAAAGGATAACGTTGGGGCTGGGGTCACACGTCGCCCTGAGCCCTAAAATAGCCGGTGAACCGTACCATTGGGATTAAATCAATAAACTATATACATCTGAATAATAAGTAAATATACCATAAATATATCATGGTTCAAAGAAACCAGGTTTGATGTCACCTTTGAAAAGCCCCCTGTCGTTTTCAAGGCCGGCCGGAGAAACAGGCCAATATTCCCGCAGTAGATGAGTTCCAAAGGCCACCGTCCCATGGCTGAAACCGGCAAACGGACCGTCCCAATTGTCCTCTTGATTAAGTTTCTAAGACCGAGAGTCCCTGGGCTTATTTTCACGGAAAGCACAATACATTTTTCGAAAACAACTTCTGCCTTTTAAAACTGTGCTTGAATATCTATTTTTTTGCCAGAAGCATACAAGACATCGGATGTTGCCCTGAGGAATAGTATTTTCTTTACCCAAAAAACAGATAACAAACCACAGGGGTGTTTCTCCTTGTGGCGTTCACTTTTTGACTAGGAAGGAGTGCTACAGAATTAGAGAAAGAAGAGGAAAACCTGCTGGAGAATTCAGGCCAAATTCTTCCAACGGAAAAGACAGTTTCAGAAAATCACTTGTGAGTAACATTACTACAAATATCTCATGTACTAACCAAGGCAATACAGTAGGTAGCCAGGGGAAGCCATGACGTCACACATGAGATGTCACTTGCCCCTTCAGTTGCCCATGGAAAGGCCTCTCATCATCATCATCATCACCATCATCATCACCATCCAGGGACAAAACCTAAATACCTTGCGGATGCCTCCTGACACCATGCAGTTTTCACCTACTTCTGCACCACACAAGTAGAGGAAACCTGGCCATTCACAACGTGGTGCTTTCCAGACCGTCGGACCTCAGTTCTCCTTATTCCAATCCCAGCAAACACGACTGACTAATTGCATTAAAGTCATCATTCTTTGAACTGCAGCAAGCTCAGAAGAGTCCTGCTGACCAAGGGATTGTTATTATCCCTCAGAGGTTTATTCCATGGTCCTCTCTGCGCACCAAGCACACCCCTTCTGTGATACGGGTACAACTCCTAGAAAAAAGGCAGCCTGAAGAACTCGGTGAAAATCCAAAACCAGCGCCAGCGTTTTTAGCGGTATCTGAGGATCTAAACAACGCATAGACTTACCTGGTTGGCGTTCTCCCATGCAGCCAGCAAAGCGGAGCTCAGGGCTCCCACTTCTTAATAGCCACCCTTATTTTAGGCTCCCGTCTCACCTTTCCTAGCAGATGATGCAGCCTTCTCTGCTGCCGGCTTCTGCTTTTCAAACGTCTTCTTCACGTCAGCCACTTTAAGTGACCTTTCCTCCTCTTCTTTCCTCGCTCTCCTTCTTTGCTGCTGTGGCCAGACACGCTCGTCCTCCCAGGCTGCTTCTCCGGAAGCTGGGCAACCTTCGCCGGAAGCGCGCGCGGGGGACAGCAGCACGACAACCACGCTTGGTGTAGACTTGGAGGTCTCCGCAGGTTGTGCTTCGGCTTCGGGGCTCTGCAAACCATCCGCCGGGCTGCAGGGATCCAATCCCGGTTGATTGCAGAGCCCGGCATCTCCCTCGCTCTCGAGGGACTGGCTGTGCATAGCCTTGCAGGGTCTCCCACCCTTGGGAAAACCCAGAGCAAGATTGATTGCTGTGGAGCTTTCTGTCTCAAGGTCCTTGCCCACCGTATTGCTCTCAGACCCCTCTGGCTTCTCCTCTTCACCATGAAGACCTACGTGGCAGCCGTTGGGAGCTCTGGCAGGCCACGGGAGACCATCCGCCGTTTGCTCAATGAGCGCGCCGGGGTCGCTGGGGGCCCGCTCTTCCGTTTCTTGCCTGCTTTGCCCTGGTGAATTCTCCGTCTCTCCATTGTGCCTCCCCTCGGAAAAATCCAGCCAACTCAGGATGCCGGCCTTGTTTCCATCACCAGGGGAGTTCAGCATGAGCTTGGTGACTTGCCTGCTTTCTGCACTGCTCTCCGAATCCGACCGGGTTATCTGCTGCCTCGGGGTCCCCTGGAGAGCGTCGGTCATATCTCTGCTCCCACCTGCAGCCTCTCTCTCCAGGCTTTCCTGACGGCCAAAGTTATTTATTTGAGCCAGGGGCCAACTGTGACCTGTCATTTCCCTTTTCCTTTCAGATGCTGGAAAGTCAAGCGGGTGGAATTCTCCTTGGGCCGTGAGGATGATGAGTTCTGCTTCCTCCAGTCTGTACAAAAGAGCACTCACCTTCCGGCCTTCTTCCGAGCACTGCTTTGGGAACACCTGCATGGCGCCCTGCCCCTCCGGGCCCTTTTCATGCACGTGCGCATCAAGGGCCCCCCAGTCGGGCTCTGCCAACCACCCAGCTGCTCCTCTCTCACCCAGGCTTCTGTTCAACTGTATTTCTCTTGCGGACACGTGGACGCAACCCGCTCTGCCGGTTGCCTGGTGGCTCTCGCCAGCCTCCTGCTCCGCTGTCGAAGCCCAAGCATCGTGTGGCATCTTGGAGGTCCTTCTGATGGGAGGGGGCTGCTTCCTTTGAGCCATCCCACTGCTCTTGGGCAAGAACCCCGAGTGGTGCCACTCTGCAGCTTCCATGCTCGGCAGGGGCCGGAACATCTAGGCCCGAACCTGTGCAGATAAAACCCGAACAAAATCTGTGCCCCGGCTGTCAGTCCATCGGCTTTGCATTTTATAAGAAGCCTAAGAGGAAGGCATGCACATTTTTAAAAAGCCTGGGCATCTCTGTCCTAGATAAGAAAGATTAGCCTGACCGAAACAACTGCCTCCATCTCAATAGTGGGACAAGAGATCACTGTTTCAAAAGGAAAGGTACTGCAGATTTTCCCCACCTGAACAGAAGCAGCTGCCTCCAACGTCCCAGCCTTGTAGCTGCAGACCTTTCGTGCTGGAAGGATGAGTTGCAGACTCAAACGCTGCTTTCTCTTTCTCAAGAAAAAGGTTGGCAAGCAGCTTTTTCTGGTAACTCCCAGTGACCTGCCTTTGGGGGGCCATGCAGTGATGATTCACAGCTCTCCTTCTGCATTCATTTATGGTCAGGAGAGGGCTCTCTGCTCATGCCCGGCTAGGTCCTCTTCTGTGGCTCGGGTAGGGGAGAAGAGATTAACAGCCAAAGGGGTGGGTGGGAGCAGGACGCTGACCCTACGGTGCAGGGATATGTTATTGTTAAAGGGATGGTGGTGGCACCACAGGCATTCTGAGGGTAAACAGAGCAGGCTTGAACATCAGTGTCCCTGCACGCAAATCCCGTCAAGGCACTCAACTCATCTTTGGGTCAAGCAGCCTCTGCTAATAATAAACTCCTCCAAATCTCCCTCCCCTGAAGCGTGTTTTAAATAAAGATCTAAGTATCTGTTTATATGCAGGGAGGGGTTGGGGGTTGGGGGAGAAAAACTGGACATTTTCAGCTAAATAGGGAGCAAGCCGCACTGTCCAGCTCCCATCTCACAGCTGGCTAGCCAGACGGACGGACGGGCGGCCTGCCTTCGCTCTTTGCCTTTTATGGTTCCTTAGGTGTGAGGCTCTTGACGCCCTTCAGAGACTCTGCTAGGAATCCAAAAGGAAGGGCCAGCTGTGCCAAGGTCTCGCCCCAGCCTCTGGGGAGGGGAGGGGAGGGGAGGGCGAGGGACCCGGCCCCTGGGGGAAAAAGCACATCTTCTGCCTTGGCCATCCCCAGCTTTGCCAGCCCCCCCTTTCGGCTTTTATGGAAACAAGCAGGGCTGAGCAAGAAAAGGTGGCAGTGTTGCCCCAGCTGATTCAGCATCCCGGCACCCCCTCCCCAAAGAATAAAGAGCTGCATTTAGGCCCTGCCTAAGAGTGAAGAGGAGCTTTTAGGAGGAGGGAGCAAAGCAGAAAAGAAAAAATAAATCTCTCTCTCTCCACCTCCCTCCCTTTCTCCTGCTGCTGTCCTCTCTAGCCTGGATCCTTCTTGTCCTGAAGCCTTCCTTGATAGCAGAAAGGTTGCCCAACGTTAGTTGCTGGATGAAGAACATTACAGTCCCTCTCTGGAGGCCAAACCTTGTCCAAAAGACACCAGATATATATAACACAAAAAAGGCAGGGGGGTATTCTTAGCAGGAGGGTGTTATTTCTGGAGCTGCAAGATGTTTGTTGGGGTGCCTCCAGATGTATCCCCCCCCATCAGCAGGAATCCTACACTAGGAACTTCTGGAGGAGGAGGGAAAAGCCTTCCCTTGCCGATCAACCAATAGTGGGATTTCCTTTGATTGCTGATTGTTGTCTGCTTTTACCATAGCAACCTTCATAACAGGATATAAACACATTAAATCCTCGCCTTCAACAAAAAAGTAAAGCTCGCCAAAAGCTGGAACACAGAGCCGCCCCAGTTTTTTATGATGAGTTCTCATGACAGCGAATGCGAACGTGTTTTTCTTCGTCCACAGGAAGGGGAAAAAATAAGCCGAAGGTGCCGAAGTTCAGCTAGCTTATGTCTAGGCTCCTTTGGGGAAGAAGTCAAGGACTCTTGGATTTAAAAAGGGGCTATAATTTTTTGTTCTCATTTTTACAGGAGGAAGGAGCAGAGGGACTTGTTATTCAGGCTTCTGCTAATGGCTACTGATTCATTTTTAGACCAAGGGAGGGAGTTATATGTGTAATTTCTCAAAGGCACGGAAACCAGACCCTTTCCACAAAGCATTCCTCGAGGTCCTAGTATGACCAGGCTGGCTAGATGGGAAGGAAACTAGGGGAGAATCTCTAAGGCAGTGCTTCTCAACCTTGGCGACTGGAAGAGGTGTGGACTTCCACTCCCAGAATTCCCCAGCCAGCCATGCTGGCTGGGGAATTCTGGGAGTGGAAGTCCACACCTCTTCCAGTCGCCAAGGTTGAGAAACACTGCTCTAAGGCCTATGATACAATTTTAATTATATTATAAAGCCTAGGATTCTCTGGAGAGCTTTTTCTTGTCCCAACCCATAACTTTTATACAGAAAAAAAAATCATATGACGACTTTATACCTAGGAGTTCAACTCGTGAGGATCAGTTTTCTGTTAAAACTTCTGTCAAGATCCACATTCCCAGCCTTGGTAGGCTCCATTTGACCCTAAAATAATCTTAGGGTCACTTTGTCCATCCCTGTATTTATAGACATTTTCTTCTTTTCTTAAAGCTAAATAGAAAGATATCATCAAATCGCCAGCCATGAGAACATAGCGTTTATTAATGCCACCCTTTGCTAAACAGATTTGAGGTCGACTGTCATCATCCCTACTTAGGATAAAAAAACACAAACAAACCACAAACAGGATCCGACTTTTATACAAGTTGCTACTTTGATCCAGGAAGGCCGGATCTTTGACATCATCCCAAACCTGTTTCTTTACGGAGGATCAGCTGAAACGGAGGCTGAGGACATCTCTGTGCATCTAAGACAGAGCTTTCCAAACTGTGTGTCGGGACACGTTAGTGTGTCAGCTGCAGTGTCTGGGTGTGTCGCGGCTCCTGCTGCCTCAGAGCCCGGCCAGGATTCCGCGCAGGTCCCAGTGCCTGCCTTGTGCCTGGCTGCCTCCAAACCTGCTGTGATTCCGTGCAGGTCCTAGTGCCTGCCTTGTGCCCTGCTGTAAGAGTGCGTCGCGAAATGATGCCCTGTTGTAAGAGTGTGTCGCGAAATGATGCATGTCTAAAAAGTGTGTCACCAACATGAAAAGTTTGGAAAGCTCTGATCTAAGACATCCCCTGGCGGAGAAGTAGCTGTTATGGAAAGCCTGCTCTGGAAGGCAGGAATTTGCTCTTTTAGCACCTGCAGCATGGAATGCCACCTCTTCCCTCAGCTCTGCAGCCCTCGGGAAGAAGCGTCCACCTCCAGCGATGCAAGGATTTCAGGTTTAAATTCAGGCTGACCCAGATTGGGGGCGGGGGCATGCGTCACGTACAGGCACACTGAAGCATGAGTCTTAATACCGTCACGGTGACCTCTGAGTAGACTGTTCCGTTACCCACTTCACGGTGCCTCAATTGCCGAGACTGTTTTCCCTGAAGGCAACCTTCCAAGGCGTGAGCCTGTTTGTGTTAAGGGAGCTCTCTGTGGTTGTGAGATGTAAAACACAACCCCCAGTGCAGAGAAGAAAAGGATTCCCAAAGCACTGAATACTGTAATCAGCCACAAAAGGGACAAGTATCTCAGAGCTGTGGGCGTGGGTTTAAAGAGTTAGGAAACGCGAGAGAGCAGAAGAGGCTGCACGATCAGACAGCAAAATGGCTGCCAGCCCACTCTGATCTTTCTTAAGGATGCTTCCCTAGGCATCATTTTTGAAATACCTTTTCCCCTTCTTCTCCTTCTCCCAATTTTTAACATTTGCCCTAGACGTAGTTCTTAACCTGAGTAGGATGGTGGAGTTCTGGAACCAAACCAGAGTATTTTGAGGTACTTTCTTGAGGAACAAGGCAACCCCGAGAATAGTCCAAATTCTGGGTTCATTGCTCAGTGGGAGCATCTACTGAGAAAAATCAAGGATTCTCTCAGACAGCAACACAAGGGGGAGCAGAGCAGAGGCCGGGCGCCAGGCCCGGGCTTCAGAAGACGCAGAGGATGATGAAGCTGAGTAGGGAGAATTCAAGTCGACGGGCCAAAATCCTTCACCCAGGCGGCTTCCAAGGGCCGAACCTAGAATTTTCCGTATCTCGGTCTGCCAAGGTTGAACAAACTCACCTCATCTCCCAGAGCCCCTCTGAACTTTTCAGAAGCGTTTTTTTGGAAAGTAGGACGCCCCACCTGCTCCATGCAGCACGCTTCTCAGGAGCCCCTGGCGAAGGGTTTTCGTGTCATCAGCTGAGATTGCTTCAGATGCATCAAAGCATCTACTCTGCCCCCTTGGTGCCGAACTCAGGAAGATGGTGTGAAGTGAAGGCAATGAAGGAGCTGCAGAACCTGGGAAAGCCTAGAGCCACCCAATGCTGAAAGGCCATGGAGGAGGGTGCCATTCCTTTAATGACAGTTTAACATTCATTAGAGACGGGGATGGAGCACAAGGCAATCTTTGGCTTCGACTATGTTTGTCCACTAAGATAAACACTGACAGTTCCTTTCCCTCCAGCACGAGAACAATTCCAAGCAATCCGAAAAACTCTTCCGAATGGAGGAAACCAACACTAACTTGTGGCCTTTAAAGGCAAAATTTGGTGAGATTCTGGAGGAGCTGGCTCCCTCCATCCCCCAAATGGAAGAAAGCTGACTCATCCCTAAAGTTGTATCTATTAGATAAAAAAAAAATCCTGTGATTTTCAGATATGGAGTGAAGAATGCTAGTTGCTGATTCTGGCTACACACAATTCAAGGTATACCCATGATATGTAAAATACACACTCAACAAGTTCTAGAAAAGTAACCTAGGAGGTGGCATCCGTGGATGGTTGTGTTGCTGATGTGAGGCAATACAAGTTGGGATCAGTCCCTTTTAAGCGCAATTGATGTCCATCTCTGCCATTCTCAGATTATTTTTTATTATTTTTATTTATTTTATTTTCTATCCCTTTATTATTATTTTTAATAGATAACTCAAGGCAGCAAACATACTAAATACTCCTTCCTCCTTCTATTTTCCCCACAACAACCCTGTGAGGTGAGTTGGGCCGAGAGTGAGTGACTGGCCCAAGATTAGAATCAATACTGGACAATTCAATTAAACACATTCAATCACAATTTCTCTGAAATCAGTTCAAAATGCCTATAAGCATTTGTTGTATCAGTAGCAAGAGACTCCAGCAATGTCCTGTAAAATTCATCTCTTTCTGCAACCCTGTGAAATCTACCACTAGCTTTCTGGTACTCAGTACCGTTCTACAAACACTTTACTCTATGCCTATGTTCAAAAAGGCCATTGCAAAGTCAGCAGATTTTCAGAGCTGTCACCTTCAGCACCGATACGTTAAGCGAGTCAAAGATTGGCTGGCAATATTTTCAACGAGAGAAAGTACTTATACATACAGTTTGTAAGGAAAGCTATGTAATTTGTTGAAGTTGGTGGCTGCTAATTTAGATGGTTTTGAATGGCTAGAACAACTTGGCCAAGTACAAGGGTGCTGGATCAAGGGGCAGCTGAGGTATTAGCAGACGTCAGAACAGACCGACACTGAAGTTGGCCAGCCTGCCCCAAATGGAATCATAAATATTTATAACATAACCTGCCATCTCAGTTAATGGATGTCGTAAACGCAATGGGCAAAAGGTGCATCACACCTTGTTCCTCACCTGATTTCCTGGGGAGGGTAAGGACTTGCACCTGAGCAAACCCAACCAAGAATCTTGCACGAATTGGGGAAAAGTTGGTTCTATTTCTGCTCAAAATGTCCAAGTGCCAGGCGCGAGTTCCTTGAACAGATCGCTTGCTTACCACACCCCATTCTGCAAAGTATTTCTCAAACCACGAGGGTGCAGTACGGAGCATTCACTCCAAAGACTGCAAAAGCACAAATTTGAAAAGGTTTTTTAATGGTATCTTTACAAGGAGGACATACTGTAATACATGTTTACCAACAAAAAGGTTTTTTTTTTTTAAAAAAAAGTGCATTATGCATCCCATACTGTGAATCTACAGTACAAAACGTATAGAATATTGTATATTTTTAAAAAAGAACTGAGGAAACAAAGATGAACCGGGGACAGGCAGTTTGTGTGGATTCTTTCACCCCTGGGAGATGCTGATGGGATCTGCCAAGAGCTGTCCCTTACCGCGATGTGAAACCAGCCCATGGGAAAACACCTGTCCATCTGCCACCTTCGCGCTCAAGAAATAACAGGAAACTGAGGCCGATGCAGATCGGGGTGTCTGTCTATGTCTTCATATTAGTAATGGGTGAGCTATTCCCACCTTCATTTCTTTTGGAAAAATACCTTTCACCATTGTTTTAGGTTCCCTCTTCCTAGCTGCAGTGCAAGTTCACACTGAAGGCTTGTTTTATGAAGAACTGGGCCTCAACAGGCCAAGAAGTTCCTGGATTTCAAGAACAATGTTTTATGTTTCAGGGGACCTTGAGCTACACTGGCCAGAGATCCCCAGAATTGCAAACAGAGGGAGGAAAACAAAGAAACAGCAGCAGAACATGGCCCCTTTCTAGGAATAATCCAGGCTGGAATTGAAGGTCTCCATTTTCCATTTCAGACTGGACCTGGGACTTGGATTCCAAGGCCACCAGCTGGGGAAAATCAAAGCATCCATCTTTGAGAAACCCAACAAATCTTCTCCTGTCATGATTGCTGCACAGATTAATCCAACTATTGTGTAATGTGCCAAGAGGATTTGTTTGACACGATTTTAATAACACCCCAAACCTTTCCTGACAACAGCTCCAGGGGCAAAGTTGAGTCTAGTTGAGCCTCCCATAACCCAAGGCCCTTCAGATGTATTGGGCTACAACTGTTTCTGCTCAGGCTGCTTCTGGATGATGGGAGTCATAGTCCAGAATAGCTAGAGGCAGAGGACAGGACAGGATGTGCACGAACATTACTGGGCACAGAGTTGTACTGACATCACATCACAAACACCAGAAGTGCTAACAAACAGGCAGAACAAGTCTTTCACATACATATACAGTATTTGTAAACTATATGCAAGGCACTCTTATTAGTTAAAAAAAATCACCAATATGTGGGGAAAAAACACATGCTACCATTTCATGCATCAAACTGACGAAAGTTCTCCAACTTTAGGGAGGGAGGAACTGATCTCTGAGATAGCATGCTAGACATTCAAAATGTCCTTGTGGCTTAAACACATCTCTTTGTTTGCTTTTGTTTTTTTAAAGGATAACATTGACCTGAGATACAGTACACGGGATGTAACTGTCCATTAAACAGGAAGGATGAAATACAACAATCTTCCAATGGCAAAAAAATGTGGAATGAAAGGTTAAGGAACTCTTTGTCCCACACAATCAATTCTTCGAAGTTAATTCTCTGGAAAAGGGGAGGAATTGAACCTGAAAGCCCATACATCAGTCAGGTGTCTCAGAACTTAAGGATAACAACATTACTTGTCACATCACTACAGTTAAATGTGCCTGACATTAAAGGATGCCATTTCTGGACATTTTCTTCTTAACAGCACTACAGCTTATATTAACAATGGCACAGTGGACATTCAGGAAAACAGGCCTTCTTAAGCTGAGCTACTCTATTTTGGTTTAAAGGTAATAAATATGCCATATTCTGATTCATCAATGAAAGTGTTTAATGCCCCAGGAGACATACATTACTGGTCCTACCACTCGGTAACATTACATTGAAATTACAGTTCACAACGTGGTCAGGAGAAACAGGAAACATCTCCTAAATGTAACAGGTACAGCAGAAGGGAGGGAGAATCCAAGGACCTCGCTCAACACCCCCAAAGGAAACCATTACGTTTGTAAGGAAAACAACTACTTCGCCAGCAACTGGCCACTTCAAGTGGGGACACTGACCAGTATATTCAGCCCAGCGATGGCTGGCTCAAATGCTTTCTGCTCAGACATACTCCGCCATTTCAAACTGAAGCAGGAGCGTTGAGTGAGCCACGAGACCAGAGTGATAATCCTATTGACCTAGGATGTTTTTCCCTTGGAAAAGAATCAGTTTCAGAGGAAGATGTTTTAAAAACCCCAACTACACACACACAGACGTGTCTGTCTGTCTGTCTATCTACATAGATCTGAAAAATGGAGGTAGCATATCGGTGTCCTCTTTGGCGCCTTACACAAGGACCTCTTTGAGAAGAACGAACAGCGCTTGGCTTGACCTTCAAAGCAAATCTCTGGCGTTCTTTTGAAAAAGGAGGTTTTTGGCATGTAAGGAAAGATTCTAGCCACTGCGCTGCCCAATAAAAGTCAATGCATAATTGCCTCCCGAGCCTGGGCTGCCACCCTTGTCAGATGCCCCCTCCTCTTTTGCCACTGTGCTTGAAGGGCCACCTGAGAAATGGAAGGCAACTTGCTCTTCTTCTTCTAACAAGATAAAATAGCGTTTCGCACAGACAAAAATAAAAGTCACCATTAAAAAAAATACTACAAAGGGGTCAGCTTTCTCCCATCCAGGGTGTGTCCTTTAACTTCCCCAGGGCCAGCTTTGCCAAGGGTTGGACCCCGTCCTCCGTGTTCTTCAGAAAGGAGAGGACGTTGCAAAGGGCTGACGGTGCCCTCGGCTTGGCCTCCCTCGGATCTGCCAAGAGCGACAGGTCCACGTCGCCCGTTAGGTCCTCGGAGGCCAGGCCGAGGCTGCCCAGCTTGGCGAGAGAGTTGGAGCGCTTCAGAGGAGAGGAGACCGTCAAGCCAGCCAGCCGCAGCCGGGTTTCAATTTCCTGCGTCCGCTGTTTCACCAGCCCGGGCTTCCCATGGACGCTGTGGATGCTGTCGCTGCTGGAACTCCGCGTCAGGTTGGAGCTCCTAGAAGACGACGGGGTGTAAGAGATGGTCTTGAGGAAGTCTTTTGTGAACGTGGCCATGTGGTCCGCCTTGCAGGGGACAGGCGTGGAGGTTTTCTGAGAGCCCCCCCCCGCAAGAAGGGTCTTCGGTAGCTTCTCAGAGCTATTGACGGCATCTTCAGGCGAGGGCCGCGGTTGACTATCAGGGACAATCATCTCCTGGGGCTCCTCTTCCAGGATAGTCACATCGGTGGCGCCCCCAGGACACTCCTTTCCCTGCCCGGCTGTGTCGGACGGCAGGCCGCTGAGGCGCTCCAGTTCCTTGGTGTGCTTCCGAACCAAGCCGGCTTTCTGGAGCTGAAGAAGAGACTCCTGATGCTGCATCAGATAACTGTTAGTGGTCGGCTTCTCTAAATCTTTACTGAAGAGCAAGTATTTCAGGTCCTTTGTCTGCCGAGCATCTTTTCTTGGAAAAGGGTCATGTTGTAGCCCGTTGTTGAAGATAGGGCTTCTCTCACAGAGAGAATGTCTCGAGCCAAGCAAGGCACCTCCTGGTGTTTCAGGGCCCTCCCTGGGCTTTTCAGAAGCACCGCAGGGCCAGCCCGAAGCTGGTCTGTCGGCACTGACGTCCTGCACCTCGTTGGCCACAAGCATCGAGGGCAAACTGTTGTCCTTGAGAGGAGACCTGCAGAACGCTTGCTGCAAAAACGTTGGGAACGAGGGCTGGGTGCAGACTGCTGCATGGTGGCACGGGGGATCCGTGGGCAGGACCGCAGAGGGATCCCTGAAGGTTTCGGGAGGGGCCCCTCCCAAGGGATACATGCAGTCCGTGCAAGACTTGTAGGAAGGCTTCACTTTGTTGAGGATCCCAAACAGGGCTTCATGCTGGAAAGGAGTAAACAGGGAATGAGCGGAAGAGGAAAAGCAAACCCAGGTTCCCCAACATTCAGCAGCAGGTACAATTCTCCACTCAAGAAGCTCTTGTCAATTCATGACATGAGATTTGGGCAACCAAGTTTGTCTGTGAACAAAAAGGCAGTCTTGGAGGAGAAAAAAGGAACTTAGATAGTCCTTCTTGGACCATCTCTCATGCTGGGGAGAAGTTTCTCTTTCAGATGGTGCTCCTCAGCTCCTACACGTACACGTATTACTTTAAAAAATATATCTTCTGAGTACTTAAGTGAAGACCCAGGGGAGTTCACCGGCACCCCCTTGCGGAGAGGCGGGTCTGCCTCTGAAGTGCCAGTGCTGAGGTCCAACGTTATTGCGCATTAAGCGTCTGCTTGTCCACCCACCCTTGGAAACCCTCCCCAGGCAGGAAAGCCCACCGTTAGCCTCACACGAAAGAGGCACGGGCTGAGGAGACGCCGCTGTGCAAAGCTTAACAGGAAACGGGAAGCCCGGACCCCGTGCAGGTGGGCCTTGGGCGCCCTTTGGGTTCATCGCAAGGACAGTTGCCCAACATGCCCGACAGGGATCCCGGGTCGTCCGGTTGGCGGCAGCCCTTGGAGAGAAGGGTAAGGAAAGGAAAAGGGCCCTGGAGGAGAACACACCGTTGCCCAGCAAGGCGGATCGGCCCCTCCGGACAGGGAGGAACTCAGAGAACAGCCTTGCTGGCCAAGAGGGGGAGAAGAGCCCCGGGGCCCCGAGGAGGCCACCCAAGGCAGACCTGGCCAAGCTCCGGGGCTCCGTCCTGCCCTTACTTCAAAGTCATCCGGGCAGCTCCTCTTACTGTTGTTGTTATTCAGGTTCTCGCAGTGGCGCCTGCCGTCCTCCTCGAGCGGCCGCCGCTTCCATCTCTCAAGGGGCCTCTCCTCCGCAGAGACCAGCAGCCGAGGAGCCGTCTCCTCCCTCGGCAGACTGGCCTCGGGCTTCTCTTCCGCACCGCTGGACAGGTCAGCCTTCTCCTCCTCGGCCGCCAGCTTCTCCCCTTGCGGCTGGCCCAGCAGCCCCGGGAGAGGCAGGTCCCCTGCTGCACAGCCAGCCTCCTCCAGAATCGAGTCTCCCTCCAGGTCCTCCACCTGGAAACACAGCTCCCGGGGGCCCGGCAAGGTGTCGGAGAGGCGCCGCAAGCAGTAGTGAAGGCCCACGGACTCGGGGCGCGCTCGGCGGTCCACGCAGGCGGGCGGGCAAGGAGGGTCCGGATCCCCGTCCTCCAGGCTGCCGGGCGGGAAATCGCTGGGCCCGGCGGAGCCATCCGAACCGGGGGGGGGCCTGCTTCCCGGCCGCTGTTTCCAGAGCTTGTTGTGGCGCTGTTTGCTAGGGGGGGAAACACAAAGGGGACGAATGCTCCAGGGCAGCTCGGAGGCTTTGGCTTCAGATGGCCAGGCCGGCAGCTGCAAGGGTAGGGGGGAAAAGCATGCCGGAATGACTTGGAAGAAAGGTGGCGTAATGGTATGCGGGGACAACCTTGGGAGACAGGAGGAAGAGCCGCAGACTCGACAACGGCCAGAGAAGAGGCGGCTGAGCCCGCAGCAGGAACAGGGGCCTGGCAAACATCTCAGAAGGGGACCTCCCTAGTTTCTTGGGCTTTCAAGGCGAGGGAGGAGAGATGTTCTTTCGGACTTGCAAGATTCTGTTAAACCTTACAATAAAGATAGAGCTGGTAGTCTTGGGTGTGCTCCCTGTCTGGACTACCTCGCAAGGCTGACAGGCGATGACCCTGCTGTTGCTGAACATGGGGCTTTAGAGAGAAGCGTCCGCAAAAGACAGGTGCTTCTCCCAGCTCGGGTGAGGGGGACCCCAGGAAGATGGGAAAGAAGCCACCAGACAGCACAGGACTCCCGACGGGCACTTTGCGGGGAAGGCAAAATGCCTCCAGGGGAGCTCAGAGCAAGGCTGAAGATGCCACAGGGCACCAAGGAGGAGGAGCCCGTCCTGCCCTCGGTTCTCTGCCCCGGGTGCACAGAGTTAGAGGTCAAGAACAAAACACGGAAGTGTGCTTGGAAAGAAGAGGCTTCGTCTTTCTCCCGCGGTTCATTTCTGAGCTCATAAACCCAATTTCAAAAGCAGGGGGGCTAAGGGGCAGCGTGGAGCCGACGCTTCCCTTGCCTGCCCACCCCCAGTAAGATCCACCTTACCTGGCATCCAATATGCCCTGGTATTCCAGCAGCTGCCTCATGAACCCGGCGTTGGGCCGAGCAATGCTGCGCTTCTGCTTGACGTAGCTGTAGGCTTTCTCCAAGGACCAGCCAAACTCCTTCATGGCGTAGGCAATGACTGTCGACGCGGAGCGACTCACACCCATCTTGCAGTGAACCAGGCACTTGGAGTGATTCTTCCTGGAAGGGAAGGGCGATTAGAGGGGGTCAGGAGCAGAGATGGAGTCCTCAAGCACAAAGGCACTATTTCAGAGCTCACCTCTGCTATACAAAGGCTGTACAGGTAGTCCTCGCTTAACCACCGTTCGTTTAGTGATGGTTCAGACTTACGACGGTGCTGAAAAACCAACTTGCGACCAGTCCTCACAATTATGACCGTTGCAGCATCCCCGTGGTCACATGATCACAATTTGGGTGCTTGGCAACCAGTTCACATTTATGACCATTGCAGCGTCACGTGGTCATGCGATCGCCATTTTCAACCTTCCCGGCCAGCTTCTGGCAAGCAAAATCAATGGGGAACCGTGTGATTTGCTTAATGACCACATGGTTCGCTTAACACCCATGGTGATTTGCTTAACGACTGCCGCAAAAAGGTCGTAAAATTGGATCGGATTTGCTTAATGACCGCTTCTCTTAGCAACCAAAATTCAGGTCCCAATTGTGGTCGTTAAGCAAGGACTTCCTGTATTAGAAGGCTTTGGTGAAACCCCCAAGATAATTTCATTTAATTTACAGCCACATTGCAAACAGCCACACAGCCACGCTTGCAGGGACAGCTGAACGGGGTTGAAGTGTCCCCCTTTAGCTGCAGGACACCTCCGGTGGCCCGGTCTTTTAGGCAAGCAACCCCAGAGGCACAGCACTGCCCTCTGCTGGTTGGGGAACATTTCCCTGGTATGTCTCGCCCAGATGTCCCAGCTTCCGACAACGGAAGCGCAGACCGGCGAGACCCCTTCCGGGAACTCACTTGGCTTTATTGATAAAATGGTAGGCCTCATTCCAGTGGGCGAGAAGATCGGTCGTTTCTTCATCGTAGACTCGGATGTTGTGGTACGCGAACAACCCTGGGAAGAAGTTGTCAATCTCCCTGGTGACGTTTAAAATGTAATCAACGCTGAAAGGGTGGAAACAGATGGAGCAACAGGGGAAGGGAAGAAATGGCGGCGTCTCCATGAGAAAGGAAGGGCCATTAATAAATCAATACCACTCAGCCGAACCTTACAATCCTATTTTGCGGCTTGCATCCGAACTCCTAAATTTTTGTCCACCTTGCAAGGCGGACAGACCAAAAAATAGGCTCCAAGGAAGCCTAAAAAACTAAACATTATATCTAAGATTATTTAGGCATGATTTATTTAGACTATGGTAACATAATCTTGCAGATCTGATTGTGCTTCCCCTCTTCCCTCTTTTATATCCATGTGAATTAGGGAGGTATCTGTCTGAGACATTTTCGTAATCCCTCCCCCCCCCCCCCCAATTTGGACTCGAGCAATATTTTCCTTTTTGTTGCTTTGGTAACAGATCTTCCCTCTCTCCATCAAGGTCATCAACTTTACTCTCTACATTTTCTGGCTGAATATTCTCCATCTGTGAAGGCTTCTCATATAGAGGAGGATCAAACGCCCATCACACAGGAGGGAAAATATGTGCGTTCAACTCCGTACAATGAGGTTTGGATGAAATAGGCACAGGGATTCTCCTTCCCTCTGCCACATGCATGCTGGCTGGGGAATTCTGGGAGTTGAAGTTCACAGGACTTAAAGTGGCCAAGGTTGAAAAACACTGGTCTAACAGAAGTGTTGTAGTCTTCAAAACATAGCCAGCAACACTTTGGAATTTAATGTCCTTGGATAGAATGAAGAATGTCAAGAGATCCACTGTCTTCTTCCACTGCATCTCCTAAACGGAAGGGAAGGGAAGGGAAGGGAAGGGAAGGGAAGGGAAGGGAAGGGAAGGGAAGGGAAGGGAAGGGAAGGGAAGGGAAGGGAAGGGAATCCCTGTTCCTCCCTGACGTATTTCTTCCTGGTTCTACCTTCCCTTGCTTTGGTCCTGGTCAAACTGAGACAGCAAAACTTTGAGTATTTTGATCAGATTCAACCGTACGAAGTAAAGGAAGTCTGCACAACACACGCGCTCTGTTCCAGCCAGAGCGAGCCGTTCACCAAGCCCCAGCATCCATACCTAGGCCCGCTAACGTGTAGCCCAAACCTTTGAGGTGGAAAACGAAACAGCACGTTTCTGAGGGCCAGCACCAAATTCTGCAGAATCTGCATAAAAATGGCGGTTGCTGGCTTGGCCTAGAGCTGGCCTGTCTTTCTCCCCCGAGGTTCCAAGACAAGCGTCAAGGACCTGGGATTCTTCCCACGTGTTTTCCAGCAAATTTTCCTTGCCACCTGCAGGCCACGTGACTAGAGAATCTTGAACTAAGCGAAGCTGTGGTGAACTCACCCTGAGCCCCGAAGCTCCTCCAGGTTTGAGGCGTTCCACTCAGACCCCTGGAAGAATCACAGCAGAGTCAAGAGACGGTGCTCAGCGGGTCTTCTGAGGGAGAGCTCACGTGCGCTGCTGCTTACCAGGTAGAGGTGATCGAAGATGAGCGAGGGCTTGTCCATCTGCCCTAGGATGAGCAGCATCTCGTTGTCGATGAATTCTTTGAATTCCTTCAAGTTGCAGCTCATCTGCTTCTCCAGCTCGTTCCGGATCTGCCGGGGGGGGGGGGAGGGAGAGGGCTTATCTCACAGGGACTGGCGGCTGGGGCCCAGCCGGAAGATGGAGGAAACCCCCAGCTCCGAGTCCTCGGGCTCTTGGGCTTACTTCTTTGGAAGTCACGTTCTCCAGATCTTTGCTCATCATGATGCTCCGGAGTTTAGCCTTGATGAGCCATTCTGCCCTCTCCCGCTCAGATGGCCTGGAAGGGAGGGAGGGAGGGAGGGAGGGAGGGAGGGAGGGAGGATTACCTGTTTGTGGTGGGCTGCAAATCCAGGCAGCCGCCTTCTAGCAAAGAATTCACAGAATTCCCCAAGAGAAGAGCAAGCTGGGACAAATGGTGAGCATTTGTGTCACCTTCTTGCAGTCTGAAGCTCAGTCAGGGTTAGTCCAGAAACAGCTGGATCCCATGTAGTGGCATCCAAACAGCTGTTTAACCACAAGTGAGTGATGGGTAAAGTAGGGAAGTTCTGAAGTACTGAACAATGCTGGTGGAGACCCACAACCAACCCTGTGCACGCTCCTGTCCCTCTCCAACACAGTGCAACCTCTGGTATGCATGCGTGCACATGCGCATGTATCCTGTGCCCCCAGTAAACTGCGGGCATGGGTCTTATGGAAAGAGGCTTGCAACGGCAGATCTGTCTTGTCCAATAAAGCTAACCCAAAGTGGTCCATATCTGCCTGAACTTCTCAGCCCTTGTTTTTAAAAGAAGCAACTTGGTGACGCTCAGGATGCTGTAGGAAAGCTCAACTCGGACCTCCAAGCCATCATCTCCTAGAAACCCCAGACAGATACCCATCAACATCCCACGCAGGGCCCTTTCTCTGCTTCTCATCGTTCCACTTCGGGGTAAGGCAAGGAGGAACGCAATGTTTCTAAAACTCCAGGGGTGACAATCCTTCTTCACCGCCCAGAAAGTCACAGCCAAACCACCACACGAGGAACCCACTTGTCCATGTATAACGCAGGCGAGTCGGGGCGAGGGGACTCCAGGTCCTGCATGGCGTTCCACTCGTTGAGGCAACTCTGCTCGGAGGCGATGCAGCTCTCGTAGTAGGTGGCCCAGACGAGGGCCACCCCCCCCGGGAAATAGTTGTGCCTCCGAGCCATCTCGCAAGCCTTGTGGAGGACCTGCAAGGCCGACCTGCAAGTAGGGAAACCCAAAGAGGGAACGCTTCAGCCCCAGGACCCAGCACCCTGGAGCAGGGACGGGCAGAAGGCCTGGCCAACAGGTACGGAGGAGGACGGTGCCTTCTTGGCAGCCCAGGGGTGGCTGAAACGCAGGCAGAGCCGTCTTGCTCACTGCAGGCCGGAAAGAGCAGCTGATGTCGGCAAGGAAGCCCCCCATGGGCCACGTCAAGGGAGGAAGTCTTTGCCCCCCTGAAGGCAAAACCCACAGAGCAACAGCCCCCCCAAGAGTTGGTGGATCATTTCCTCCTGAAGCTCTTAATATGAAGAGTGAATGATGTCCCTATGATCACTGATGGGATGATGTGTGTGGCTTAATAGACGGGGAACTCAGCCGACGACTCAGCAAACCCCAGGGAAACGAATTGTAACTTAGTGTGACGGGGGAACGCAGTCTTTACATATGCCGCCTCTGTTTGTAAATAAGACGTGGTCTGAGTTGGGACCTGACCAGCAGCTTCCACATTCCCCCAAGGACACAGGAGTTGCTATCCGGTAGCAGGAAACACGGATGAGGGTTGCACGGAGATTCCAGTTCCATCCTTCCAGAGCTTCTGTACCATATTCAGAAACAGGGGTAGGCAGGAGCCCCAAATTATGGGAGTGGACAGACATCCCTCTTCACTCCCATTTCTTCACTGCATTTCTACATCATTTCTCTGACTGCCTCTGGCTTAGAGCTCAGGGTTCTGCAAGAACACGGAGAAATTCAATTTCCCAGCCAGCTTTTAAGAACTTGAGACAACCCTGTGGTTGTGCAGCCCGGCAACTTCCTGGACAATGAGGGAAGCTCCTTATTATTTATCTCAATCAGATAATGCTCCTCAGATGCTTTGCCTAAAGAGCCCGGGGCAGTTCTGAGTCAAGCAATATAGAAATGTGTTGCCAGGAGGCCAGCAGCCACCTCAACGTTTCCTCTCAAGTGACCGTGGTTGTCCAGCCTTGGGGGGAACGGAGAACTGCTGGCCAGCTGGGTCACTACGGCTACAGACGAGAAGCTGCTTCAGCATTTGGGAAGGGAGGAGGAGGAGAGGGGAAAAGGAAGTCACTCACCACATGGCTTGCACCGAGACAGGTTTGAAGATATGCATCTTCCCCGCCGTGCTGACGCTAAACCCGCTATCACAGACAGACAGAAAAACGGCTGCAGCAGATGGCCAGTCCACGCTTAAAACACACTGACTGCTTGTTCAGCAGCACTTTCAAAATAGATAGCCCTATTATAGCGAACCCCAGACATCAAAAATCTGCCCCCCAACCTTAGCAGGTACATGCATCACCCAGCAGCAGCAGCAGCAGGGCTGGACCTCCAGAAATCCCATCCCATCCCACCAGCATCTCTTTCATTCAAATTTTAAAAAGGTCTGCCCTCGTATCGGACCACGCCAGTGAGTTCTCAGGATCCGATGGATGGCATCACGTGAGATTCCAAGGGGTAGATTTAGGGGGGAGCTCACTCGATCCTTTGCAAAGGTGCCAACCCCCTGCTCCCCCCCCAGGAGCTGTTCGCAACCGTCTCACTGCCATGAGCTTTGCATCCTTGCGTTTCTTACCCGTCACCATCCAGGTGGATCTTCGTGTCGCTCCACAGGCGTAGCACCATCCCTATGGTACAGCTCTGGCTGCCGAGGAGGAGAAAAGAGAAGGTCCAGGGCTGCTGGCTGTGCAGAATGGGGGGGGGGCACGACCTCTGCGCCCCAAGAGCCCCCAGGCATTCAGCCCTTACCTCTCCTTGCTGGAAAAGTCCACCCCCAGGAGGAGGTTCTCCTCGGTATCTTGGCGCCCACTGCTGTAGACAACCACCATGTACCTCACGCGGTCGCTCCACGCACTTTCTAAGCGCACGGCCTAAAAACCAGCAAGGCAGTTCTCAGCATTCATCCCCTTGGCCACAAGTCCATACCTCTCTTTAGCTATGCATTAGTTTAGCTAGGTATGTTTCTGGCAAGACAAAAAGAAGAGGGTTTAAATCAACTTTCCCCAACCGACCCGGTGCCCTCTAAATATGTTGCGCCGCATCTCACACAGTCTTCCAGGCAGCACGAGGCCGGGAAGGGCAGCTGGGAATGATGGGAGTTCTAATCCAATGCCTCTGGAGGGCACCGGGCTCCAGGTCTCAGTCTCAGCGAAGGTCTTCAGTCATCTTTACTGAAGGTCTCAGTAAAGGTGTATGAAGAAAGGCCCTGCTATCTAAGTGATGTTCATGAGATCTTCGAGCAGCAGCTTCAGGGAGTCGGTATTCTGATTTCAGGAGACCCAGGGCACTCAACTAAGCATCGGACTATGGCTGAAGCCAGGGGTCAAACCATGGTTGGGGATGCCCTGCTTCCGATGTTGCTCTGAACGACAGGACTTGGTTTTCTCTTCATAGGTCTGCCACGTGCTCCCAAGCAACTCCTTTTGCAAAAGATCAGTTTACTGGGACAAGACCATCGCCGAATGGGCACTGTGCCAAGGGATTGCACCACAGCAAGGGATTTGGCAAGTCCTCTTACCAGCTTGATTCTGTCCTCACAGCGAAGGAGGTTGATCATCACCTGAAGGTGCTGCGGCAAATCACCTGTGGGTGCACAAGCGGCAAATCATCAGATGCATCACCTAGATGCTGCTTTGCTGCATCGACTAACACAGACCTCCTCCCCCGTCCACCCCTCGCCAATCCTCTATGATCTACCAATTATCAATTTTTTATCAATGTAAAAAAAGGAGATACACTCCCTGTCCACAGGATCCTCTCCATAACATGGCAATGCCCATCAACCTCTGGCTTTCTGGATGAGCTGCACATCTCATTGAGGACTGGCTGGATGTCTATCCCAAACACACACACACACACACACACACATACACCCATAGTCCAGCCACACTTTTTGCCCTGGCTATGGCCCTAAGTCCTGACAAAGATTGTGACACTCAGGAAAAAGTTAAGAGTCATAAAACTATGTTGCTTCTGCTGCCCATTGTTTTGGATCCCCATCAAGCCTCCTTAATAAGCCGTCATTGTGCTTCAAAGGAGCTTCCCGATGGCCAGCCATACTTGGCAGGCCTAGCCAACCACAGATTCAGGACAGCAGCAGAGCTCCTTGGTATCCAGGCAGGAATGCTTCCAAACACTTCTCCAAAATGTCCTGGGTGGGGACAGGGAGGGACCGAACTGGAAATAAAAAGTAGGCATTCCACTAGCTCATCTTCCCAACTTGGTGTCCTCCAGAGTTTTGGTCCTAGCTAGCTCGCTTGGCCCCACATCAAAATCCAACAGGGTTTTTTTGGAATTATTTGTCACCCCATATCCGCAAGACGTCTCTGGAACTGTAGCAATTCCCAAGTAGTCACACTTGCATCTCCCCCTTCAGGGTTAATGACTGCATCACAATGGTCCACCTTGTTGAGTCCTGAGAGACCTCATCTGGGCGCAAAGAGGGCAGAGGACTGACCCTCTGTAGCCACGGAACAAATGGGGTTCTTCTTGTAAGAACTGCAAAGCTGAACACAGAGTTCTGCTAACTGTGACGCAGAGCCCCATCCTACAGCCTCCTCCTTCCTCTTGGCAGGACCCAAGGGGAAAACAGATCAGTGGCATTTGATTTCCATGATGCCCACACACGCTTACCGCCTTGTCGTTTCTCTCCTCCACACTGGTATGTCCTAACACAGAGCTTTCCAAACTTTTCATGTTGGTGACACACTTTTTAGACATGCATCATTTCGCAACACACTCTTACAGCAGGGCATCATTTCGCGACACACTCTTACAGTAGGGCACAAGGCAGGCACTAGGACCTGCACGGAATCCTGGCAGGGCAGGTTTGGAGGCAGCAGCAGCCACAACACACCCAGACACTGCAGCCGACACACTAACGTGTCCCGATACACAGTTTGGAAAGCTCTGTCCCAACCTATTCTACTCAGGTTACCTTGACAGACTGAGATGACATTACCTGCATGTTTGTGGGGGTGCGGGACACTCCGAGGAGGACCTTGGGGGCTGTTCCCTTGCTGCAGGAATAACGCAGCTCCTTTCACCATAAAAAAGCTCTCGCTTAAACTGCAACATAAACAGGCACAGCAGCAGGTCAGGCAGGGAGATGCACGCAAACCATGTGGATAGACCGACTCCTGTGGAGTGATTTCAAGCATTCTTGGAAAGAAAAGTCACCTTTGAGCCGAGTCTCCATGGAGAAGACCAGGTCGTTTCTTAGAGGTGATGTGCTGTTGCTTTCCTCGGAAAGTTCTTTGGGATTCCCAGCCTAGCCTACAGCCCTAGTATTTCCTGATGGTCTCCCATCCACGGACTAACCAGGCATGTCCCTGCTTAGCCTTTTCCACAGTCAGCTACCATCTCCTGTGGCCAAGTGGAAACAGGTAGTTCCGCCAGCCAATTTGGGGACACGTGGCTAGTGGTGGATCCAGGTGGGAAGAGACCAGCCTGCTTGCCAGATATAATGAGATGTGATCATTATTCCAGCTTGTTCCTGTCATATGCACCGAAAACCAAGGACAGATTTATTTTCCACATTGTTTTTTTAGTCTAAAGACTACAAAACAAATAAACAGTAATTTGATAGTCAAATAAACATTGCAAAATGCTTTTTCTTATCCCTCGTCATAAAAAGGAAGGATTCTTGCTGCCCCCTCCCTTCGTGGAAGAGCGGGTGCATCATACTTTCAGCATTTCTGGTAATGTTTGGACCCAATTACTGTGACCAAAGCATTGTGCCTGATTTCTTCCACACACTGGAGCCCTTGTTCCAGAGCCAAAATCCAGCGGCAGAAAGCCAAGCTTTAAATAAATGACTAAGTGCTTGTCAGATGATGAGGGATGAGGAGGCTTCACTGCTGGCTAACGATTTTAGAAAGGCATCCGGGTTCCCGTCAGAAGCGCACTATGTAATTTTCCATTTGGGTTACATGTTGGGCTGATTCAGGAGGCGTGCTTGCAAGATCTTGGTAGGAAAAAGATAACCACCTTCAAATGGAATTGCATGACACCTCTGGGCTATCAGATTCCGGCAAGTGAGGTTGCTTGTGGGTATGATTTTACAAAATGTCTATCCTTCTTAGCAAATTCAGCTTACTTTTCAGGTTGGGATTTATAAAGAGTGTTCTGGAAGGGGCTGGAGGTGGGGAAGGAGAAGATGCATCAAATCTGGACAATTCCAACCTTGCAGACAAGTTTTGGGCTTTGAGAAGAACACCCTTGTTCCGTGTGTGTTTTCCAAGGCTGTACCCAGAAAAACTGCACGCGAGTGAGCAATTCTGCCTTTTAAAGGTTATACAAACACTGTTTTAGCACGGGACAGGAAACTGGTCCACCTAATCCAGAACAGCCTGATCGGACTGGTAGCAGCAGTCAAATAATAATTTGGAGGATATGTATCCAGTCCCCCAATTTCTTAAACTGGAGATACCAGAAACCAAACTGCATCCAAGAGATATTCAAAGCTTCACCATTTAAAACCCAGAGTCTGAACTGAGCAGGATTTTTTCCCCTGAAATCTGCATTTAAAACAACAGGGACCTTGCACACAAAAGCTAAATACTCCATTCACACCAATGGACCTTATGTGGTGCAAACTCTCCGCAGATTCAACGCGTGTAGCTCCTAACTGCTGTGAATGAATTTGTCTCATTCCTTCAGAATTTGTGAAAGCACGTCTGCATTTTCACTTCCATTCCAATACGGTCAGTCTACCATCCTTTGAGCCCAACCTAGCAATAACCTATTTTACAGAGAAAGAACTGAGGCAAAATGCATGATTTGCATATGAAACATGCTAAATCCAACGGATCCACACTCACCTGATTAAACATGTACAATGCGGGCTGAAGAAAGGGTCTCACTCACACCCCCTCCGAGAAGGTGCTACTCCTACCTGATATTGCGTCCCGTTGAATCCTTGCAATATCACGTCAAGTCTACATTTCACTGGATAATAAAATCAATCAAAAGGCAGGCTGCTAGTTGACCAAGCCTTTTATCTGATTAACCGTCCTAAACATTAAATGTCAAGCATGACTTTATTCTCTGCCCCAGGCTGAAAAAAATCAGAATGGACATTGGGGTCAACACACAATGAGATACATTGATGTGAAGTCAAGGAAAACAAGCAAAGGGATTGCGAAGTCCTGACAGGACACCTTCCCCAACATTTCCTGCCATTCTAAGAACAGCTATACACAATTCCTGTTTATGAAAAAAGGGAGAGAAATGACCAACTGCCCATAATCTTGAACACATCATAATCAGGCTAAAGTGAGATCATCCCACAGCCAACAACTCAACCAAAGAGAAGTCCACTGTGACAGCTTCATTCTCTGGCCATGTATTCAACAAATAGACAAAGGATTTTCAAAGAATCTGTTGATAACAAGGAATGTAAAAAAAGGAGATACACTCCCTGTCCTTCGGTGGTGACCTCAGAAATCAACCACAGGATCCTCTCCATAACATGGCCATGCCCATCAACCTCTGGCTTTCTGGATGAGCTGCACATCTCATCGAGGACTGGCTGGACGTCTATCCCAAACACACACACACACCCATAGTCCAGCCACACTTTTTGCCCTGGCTATGGCCCTAAGTCCTGACAAACAGAAAACCAAACCATTAAAATCAGCTTTCTTTCTATATCACTGTCCTAAAATCCAAAGGTTTCTACATCTCAGTCCCTTTGTAAACAGCAGCCTAACCCGACCATTTTTGCAGCTGGATTCCCATCCGCGGAGGTGAAGCTTAGAGCACACACAGGCAGAGAGAAGCTGTCGTTGAAGAAAACAGCCCACCACCAAGAAGGAAGCCTTAACCCCTCCTGAAAGGTCTCAGCTAGCAAAGCTTTAAGAGCAGGAAGGACACGGCATACATACGGCTTCGGATGGGTTTTCTTTAAGCAGCAGAAACATTGTGTCGTCCCAAAGGACAGGCAGAAGGTAGCAAAGCCGGAAAGGTTCATAACCAACTCCAAGTCATCTTGATTTGCTTCTCAGCACTCCTTGGGAGGAACCAAACAGGCCGACCAATTCTTCCGTGCAAAGGAGGGAGGAATCTCCACGTCTGTCTTTTCTACCCGGGAACTGATGACTTTTATGGAACCCTGCACCCTACCCCCCACAATATCTCGGCTCCAAAAGAGAAAGGACTTGCTCTCATACATCCCGATGAAAGAGGGCCTTTCAAAAGGAAGGGGGGACCGACCGATGCTCATTGGAAGCTTCCCCTCCCACAGGCTTTGTTTTTTTGCCAGCTCCAGAGCAGCTGAAGCTTCATGGGGAGGAAAGATGGCCTTCTAATACACTTGGCGCTCCATGCTAGAGTGAAACGGGTCGCCCCGATGGCTGAAGGGTTGGCATTCCTCACCACCCACATAAGAACTTGCTCTGGGCCCTGGGAGATTGAAACCATCTCTAGGGAATCTGATTTGGGTCCAATTTCACCGGGCATCATTTGAGAAGCAAACGAGACAGCTTGAAAACCAACCACGAGGCTCTTCCATGGAAAATGCACGCCTTGCTATTTCTCCTCAGCTCAACACGCTGGCAGGGATTTCTCCCTTTGATGGGTCGCCCAGTGAAATCTGCTACCGTGAGGAGTTGCGACAGGACAGAGGGCCCTCTCTGGACTCCAAAATGATCCCTAGGAGGAGACTTTTGCGGAAGGCAAAGCCCACCTGGATTGACCTCCTTTGCCAGAAGTCTTGCGGAAGGTTCCCAGCTTCTGCTGTTCTCCTTCCACTGAAGGAGGCCATTGTGGTAGTCCTGCTTCAAACTCTACAGAGACGTCTAAGGAACAGCCAATGAGTTTGCACCAGTGCTGCTTGAGATGGAGCCCTGAGCACAATGGTGGATCTGCGCACAGCCGATACCAAGGCCGTGCATAGATTTATACCCATGAAAACTTCCAACAGGGAGGGAAGGGAGTGGAGAACAGAGCACCTAAAGTGCTTCGGTACCATCCGAAGTGCTCACACGTACTAGTTCTATTTCCTACACTCAACCCATTTCAGGCTAATATGGAGATGTGCAAAGCACACTCCCGTCCCTCAACTGTTTGGAGAGAAGCTTCCAGCCCTTGGGGAGATTGCAGGAGCTCCTTCCCAGCTGAGGAAGGCAGGAAGCAAGGAAAGCTGTATCTAACTGGAACTGCAGAAGGAAATTAAGACATTGGAATGGAATTGCAGATCTGGCTCACAACCCCTTGGGGCCAGCCAAAGACCCTGCTGTGAGATCTCAAAGGCTTATGGGAGGTTTGTTGCTGAGTGCCTGTTTCTTTCAGAGAGAGCTGGGGGTTCTAACGCGATATGGGGAGGCCATGATCTGTACATCCCTCCCCCAGGTTTCCAAACCCTGCTCTTGTTAGTCATGTGTCGGCTGGGGCTCTCAGACAGGCCCAATCACCAACTTTCTGAGACAGACCGTCACTGCCAAGACTCTTGCCAGCCTTCAGGCCTTTATCCCCACATTGTTCCAAAAGAAAAAAACAGTTTTGACCTTGTCTATGAAGGTTCTCAGTCATCCAGGTGGAACAGTCTGTGGCTTGAATCATGTCAACTGGATTTCTATTTTCTTAGTGGAAACGTTTCACTCCTTATCCAAGGAGCTTCTTCAGTCTGAGTAAAGTTAGTAATACTGGATACATTTAAGGATTCCCTTACTAACTTTACTCAGACTGAAGAAGCTCCTTGGATAAGGAGTGAAACGTTTCCACTAAGAAAATAGAAATCCAGTTGACATGATTCAAGCCACAGTTTTGACCTTGGCTTTTGTAAGAGTCAGGTTGACCAAGGTGCCTGATCTTCAAAGAATACACATTTCCACTTCAGCTACAACACCGTGTTCGATCTTAGCCGGAAGGCCAAGAAGCATCTTCTCCTGGACATTTCCTTTCTGGGACTCACACTGCAAAGTGTCTGGCCCAAGTGCTGTCAAAAATGGATCAATCGATAAGGAAGAGGTTGATCAATGGCCATTCGTTGTGTGAAGTAAAGAAAACCTCCATGTTCAGGGAGGATACGCCTCTGGAAAAGAAAGGGTCCTGCAAGTGTCACCCCTAAGGGGAACCCGGTCGGCTTTTCCAGAAGCCACCCGACTGGGCTGGCTCAGGAACCGTTTCTTCCTGGGAAGGTCCAACCATCTGGCTGTCCATCCAAGGACGCTTGAAGCAACCGTGAGAAGCAGAGTGGGGGGCTCTTCCGGTCGAGGCAGACAGTGCCTGTTCTGGAGGCATCATCCTGTTGGACCCAGAGGAGACCCAACCCCCACCCTGCATCATGGCCGAACGGGCAAAAGCGCTGAAGAACGAGCGAGCGAGGCTGGAAAGCTTTGCTCCAAATGTCCGCAGAGCTCCACCAACAAAAGCTCTCTGTGAGGGGGCATTGTTTGGCTGAAAAGGCGTAGGCCGCATTTGCTGCCAGAAATTCCAAGCCGCGTTTCCAGAGACCACGGGTCATTCGCAGTGCTGATGCAAAAGCTCTTTCAGGATAAGGTGGGGGTTTGGGGGGGGGGAGAGGAAATCAATCAGGGAACCCACAGATTTCTCAGCCGCAGCCAGTTGCGAGCGACGTGGGCCCGGTTATCTTGGAACCCGCTTCGTCCCACTGCCGTCTGCAGGCTGGGGTCAGGCCACCCAAGGTCCTGCAAGAGGGCTGAGCAGAGCGCCTCTGCTGTGTTAAGACCAGTCCAGGGGGAGGGGGAGGGGGAGGGGGGCTTAATCTCCTGTTTCCCATCATGCAGCAGGCTTGGAAGAAACACAAAGGAGTTATTTTCAAGGATGGTCATTGGAATGCAAGCAAGGACCCCAGTGTAAGTGGAGGCGGGCGCAATCCACGCGGACAGACCTCTTCCTGGATAGAAGCGCTGCCGGTAACGAATGCAAGCGGCGAGGCACAGCCAGCCCGCCCCCCCCCCCCCCGAGCAGACAACGTGCCGTGAAATATGAACATTAGAAAGCTGACCTCAGCATTTATACTTGACGCTTCTGGACATGCTGCGTGTCCTGCAGGCATCAGGGCCTGGTTCCAAGGGCCGGTCTCGATCTCTAAAGCCCCGAGGGGTCTGGAATAGGGGTCCTAAAGCATTGCCTTCTCCCTGGATGCTTGGTGCCACGGTAGATTTCCAGCTCAGCCCGTTCCAGCAGGAGACTGTAGGACTCGCTTCCAAAGCACCAACATGACCTTTGGACCACCTTGAGGACAGGTGTTTCCGCATCTTCCTGCGCTTGCTTGGACTCTGCCTTGATTTTGTTCAGAATAAGACGGTCCAGCATACGAGGACAGCTTCCCACCACCCCATGCTAAGCCCAGACAAGGGGGTCCTTGGAAGCAGCTCACCCACCTCCATCCATCAGCCTGGGCCATTCGCAGCTCACCCACCACCCTGAAAGGCTGCTATGATCGGGAGTAAACTGCTGCTGAAAGCAGGGTGCAGACTGGAGGATTCACACGATGGTACCGAGAGAGAGGAAGATCCCCCCGAGCAGGAAGCCGCTGCCATCCTTTTTAAAACTGGGCTCAACGGCCACGTGGTGCAGCATTGGTGCAGGCTAGGCTCCCCAACGGCCTGGAGGGGAAGGGCAGCCTGCCCCCGGGGGGCTGCCGGACATCCCTCGAGGGGCACCTGGAGAGGGAGGGGGCGTCCTGCACGGCCACCCCAGAGGCCCCAAGCGTTTATTGTCCGGTCGGTTAAGTCAGCAAGGGACCCTGGTGGAGGTGGACGCTGCTGACTCTATCAGATGTTTCAAAAACAGGATGTTGACTCACATCCTGGCCAGGTTGCAGGATTGTGGCTCCAGCGCTCTCCGGGCAACAAGGAGGCACCTCAGCGGGCCCGGGAGCCGTCGGCCGGGGAGATGGTGGCCCGGGAGCCAGCTGGCCACCCAGACAGGAGGCTTGTGGGCTGCCTGCATGGGGAACCCTCAGAAACCAAAGAGGGGGGAGGAAATGTCCCACACTCCGGGGGCAAGATAAGCAACAAAGCTTGGGCCAGGCAATTGGGGTGCAGGAACCCCAGCAAGGGATTTTCTGGACGACCCCTTGTTCGATTAGCGGTTTAGCTTTCTGCTTCTAAGGACTGATGGCATTCTTTGGATTTTTTAAAAATAGTAATAGTTTTACTCTCTTTTTAGGATACCGCCTCAAGGAAGCATCATCCCTATGGGACTAGATAACCAACACTTATCGACCACGGGCAGATTATTCTCACATTTCATATCCCGGGAGAGAGATGTCCTTTTGCAAAGATTGCGCCTGCAGCTTGCGCTGCCTGGCCGCACAGCCAGTTTGCAAAGACGCTTCTCTTGGGCCAGTCTGGCTGCTTGTTAGAAACCGCCTAGTTCTTCCACGGCAGGGTCACTTCAGTCCTCACAAAAAAGCTGGACAAAGCCGTCTCACGTGAAATCCAGACCCGGCTTGCAGATGTGGAACGCGACTGCCCCCAACGGACAAAGAGGGACAGCGCAACTGTCTGCCCTGGAGCCCTTTGGACGAGAGCAGCTTCATCACCCGGAAGGAAGGGCACAGCCGTTCCCACTACTGGGCTGCTGATGGGACTGAAGGTCTGCAACCAACCAAGGGAGACCAGGGGCTTCCACAGACTCCATGGAAGCACAGATGCCACCTAGTTGCCACCCCAGGTGGCAGCCAGTGCCAATCTGCTCTTCTATCTCCCGGCAAAGATGCCTTGGTTTGGTCAGCCCATCTTCAAAGGGCTGGCAGCAGGTAAATGCTGCTGAGTAGAGAGGAGTCACTGCGTGGGGGCAATGCTGGTGCCCCACAGAGGCTGCAGCCCATCTAGGATGTTGTAGTTCGGCCGAGAGGCACTTGATCAGCCTGGTTGTGATGCAGGCCTGAGGCCTGAATTCACTCGCTTTTCTCCCCTGGCAATCTATCTTAACTCCTCTTATACTGTCACTCAGTTATACTTTGGGGCCGTTTTTAAAGAACGAATAAAACCATTCCAATTACATATAGGATATAACAGCCCAACCATCAGAGACGAGCCCAAATCGTCAAAACAGCACGGAATAGCCCGCAGGGTTCAAACTGTACCTCTCAAACCCAGGAAAATCAAAAAGGAACTTGATTGCCACTGAAAATGCAATTCTTTTCAACAGAATTTCCTGCAAGCCGATTCACATTTAGAAGATCCACAGACACTGGGCGTGCGGCTTTACCACAGAATCCTAGCACACGGGTAATGTTAATCCAGCACCCAGATGTTCTCTTGCACTTCTAAAAGGGAGCTCACTCAGTTATTTGAGAACCTCACGGCTGTGCGTGAAACAGCACCTCCTGCATCCCCAAGGTTTACACAGAAGAAATAACAATAAATAGCTAATCCATTGAGAGCCAGTTTGGTGTAGCAGTTAAGGCAGTGTTTTTCAACCCTGGCATCTTTAAGATGTGTGGACTTCAACTCCCAGAATTCCCCAGCCAGCAAGGCTGGCTGGGGAATTCTGGGAGTTGAAGTCCACACATCTTAAAGTTGCCGAGGTTGAGAAACACTGGGTTAAGGCACCTGGCTAGAAACTGGGAGACCGTGGGTTCTAGTCCCGCCTTGGGCACAAAGCCAGCTGGGTGACCTTGGGCCGGTCACTTTCTCTCAGCTCTGGGAAAGAGGCAATGGCAAACCACTTCCAAAAAACCTCGCCAAGAAAACTGCAGGGACCTGTCCAGGCAGTCTCCGAGAATTGGACACGATTGAACGGGGGAAAAAAAGCTAACCCACGCAGGTAGGAATTAGGAGCTGCAGTCTCCCTGTTCCTGAAGGGTGCTGGGTGAGTGAAAAATTCTACAGCAAGAGGTGGAATAACTTGTGCCTACCTTAGGTTGAGTTTGCGTTCGTCATCGCTGCCAACCTCCAGCTGACGGGGAAAAAGCAAGAATTAAGCCTAAAAGCACAGAACAATCTTAAAAAGAGCTGCAATGGAAGATGTATTTATGGTGAACCACCTATCTATCTGCCAAGGGGAAGCAGGTTAACTAGATGGAGCAGTTGAAGGCCATATGGTGGGATTTAATCGTCTCTCTGCTACAAATCCCGTTCCCTTACCCAGCCCTGTACCCTCCAGATAAAGTGGCCCTCATCTCCCACCATCCCCAGCCAGCTTGGCAACGCTGGGAAAGGCCCACACACCCCACTGTCCGCTTTTGCCGTCATAATTTCACCATATAAGTGCTTCAGGAACGCTTCTGTCTGTCTTCCAGGACTGCAAGGATTAATGCCTGGATCCATTCAACAAAGCTTCAGTTCCTTGATCGACAAAGGCCAGTTTTCAGTGGGAGTTTTAAGACTCGTGGGACTTTGGGTTCTGCTGCGTGGGACTACAACACCCATCACCACAGAGCCAGAAGGATCGCTTTGGCTGGGGATGACTGGACATGGCCTGGAGGAGGACAGATTTGGGGAGAGCGCCAGAAAACCTTTTCTGAACAGTAATGTGCATCCACAGTCTCTTAGGCAGCATTTCCAAAAGTGTCCTATTGGAGCTCTTGATTACATTTATTCTAATGTTTTAGTGATAAAGAACTTGATAGACAGAGGGCCAAAATGTTACTAGGGTTTTGCTGTTTTTTGTTTTGTTTTTTTGATCCACTGAATCACAAAGAACTATTTGTAAATGAACGTTTGTGTTTCGAATGCAGTCAATGCAGGGATGCCAAGAGCAAAGTCACCAGGATGGTTCTGAAATAAAGTTGAGAGTCAAGGATTCCTGAAAGGAGGTGCCCCCACAGCCTGCGAGCAAAGCCCATCAATGTGTTGCAGCAAACCTGCCCCACAGCTCCCGCCTACCTGTTCTCACAACATTTTAATCCGGTGCTTTCAGAGCAGGATGGATTTTAGCAGTGGGGAATGAGAGCCCCCACCCCTCCTTCTCCAGGGCCCCAAACTTCTGCGCCCCAGGGAGATCTCCTCGGGACTGAGGGCACTGGGCCGCAGGGGGGCCCGGCGCCCCTCCCAGCCCCCCCCTAAGAAGAGCAAACGGGGCTTTCCCCCAAGAAGGGCGAATGGAAATACCGCAGCCGCAAAGGAGAAGAGGAGACAACCACAACCATCAGCCTCAGCCGGAGCAGGGGGCCCGGCTCATTTACGGCGCAGGGGACCAGCAGGGTCCCTCTGACCGCCCTCTCATTTCAAATCCCGGTTCAGTCTCCTCTCTCCGGTGCTGCTGAATAGAAGCCCCCGGGCGCAGGACCTCCCCCCCCAAGCCCCAAGGGTGCCCGAAAAGCCTGCTCGATCCCCCCCCCCCCCGCGCGGGCTTTCCGTGGGAACGAGAAGATCCCCCCACCGGCGGGAGGCCAATTCCCTCTCTCGTAAAATAAAGCCTTTCCGCGGACACAAAGGATGGCCACGGCGGGGGGGGGGGGGGTGCAAAGAACTGCCCGGCCCGAGCCTGGGCGGGGGGGCAGAGGGGGGCGACGGGCGCTTCCGCGGTGCCGGAGGGAGCGGGCTGGGGCGCCGAGCGAGCCGGCGGGCTGGGCGGGGAGGGGTCGAGTCGCAGCCGCCGCCTGCGGGGCAGCGCATGATGGGTGGGGGAGGACTCGGCCCAATGAACGGGGCGGAGGGGAGGGGCGTGCAGGCCACCGGAGGCCCGGCCCCGGGCTGCAGCCGGGGGAGGAGGGGGCGCTGGGGGGAGGGGAGGGGAGGGGCGGGGGCGGGGACCCCGCGCAGCCCCCGGGCCAGGGCGGCGGCGGGTCGGGCTCCGGCCCGGGCCGGGGGCCTCGCTCTCACCTCGCTGGCGCTGGCCGAGGAGGAGGCGGCGCTGGGCGTGGGCGAGCGCTGCAGGGTGACCAGCGCCATGGCCGCGCGGCCGGAGGGACGGAGGGCAGGCGGGAGCGAGGCCGGCCGGGGTGGAGCCTGGCGGGCAGAGCCGCCCGCGGGAGGGAGGAAGCGGCCTCGCTCGGAGGGGCCGCCGGAAAGGGCTCGCCCCGGAGCCTCGGAAGGGGAGGGGGAGGAGGCCGGAGACGGAGCCCCTCCCGCCGCCCCGCACCGCCCGGGCGCATCGCTCCCGGAGGAGACCCGTCCCGGGAAGGAAGGAAGGAAGGCGGTGCTGTCCCCGCGCTTGCACCCCGGGCTGTGTGGGCTGCGCGTGCCCGGCCCAGCCTGCAGCCCCCTCGCCCCCTAGGCGTTCCTGGGGCCCAAGCGCCGGCCGGGCGCCCCTGCTTCGCGGCCCGCCCCGCAGACCCGGCTGGCTGCTGCGGCAGACGTGCCCCTCCCGGGCTGCTCTCATTCTTCCTGCCCCACCCCAAGATGACTGAAGCAGCGGGGCTCCCGGTGACCCGCTGGGCCATCGGGACTCCAAAAGGTTCAGCCGCCGACTTTGGGTGTGATCGGACTCTGAAGTCCAAGCGCCTCGAGGGCACCAGGTTGGCCTAGCAGAGACCCCTCCCCCAGGAGGACCCCACAAAGTCACCTTTGAGAACCTCCCCACTCTCTCTAAAAGTACAATTCTATGCAAACCGTTCCAGCGTGGAATCTCCAAGGGATGAACGGCAGAGGTGGAGACCAGGGCAGACCCCCAGCACCCCCTCGGATACAGCGCCAGGGCAGACCCTCAGCTCGTCCCAACAGCTGTAGGGCATGACACCTAATTTCCCTCCACCCTGGCTCGGAAGAGAACCTGCAGGATTTCCAGAAACCCCACAGATCTGGAGCAGAGGCTGCGGCTCTCAGTCCCGGAGGCTTTGCAGCCCCACAGAATAACCGCCTGCCTCTGGAGGCCCCGGTGGGCTTGTTTCCCTATTGGTTTCAGGGGAAATGCCCCCAGTCGGGGGTGGGTGCATCGGTCCCCCTTTCCCGGGTCCTGACAGCTCCCTAAATAAGGAGCCTCCACAATTCTCCCGCGTGGGAACTGTCCCCACCCTGAAGTCTTCCGCATGATGCTCTTGCAAGAAAAAGGGGAAAGATGCAGAACTGGGAATTTCACAAGCAGCCCCAATCTCCAGAAGGATGGTGCATGCCAGGCTAAGGAAGGAACCAATAATAGTAACCATAACGTCATCAACAGTATGGTAGTGACACATCTGGCTCTAAATTGTTGATTGCAATTCAAGCCTTTACTATCTGTAGCAATTAGAGATGGGAAGAATCTTGTGGGAATTTTTCCAGAAGTGAATGAAGTACCTCCAAAAAAAAAAAATCAGTGGGGATAATTAGAGAGGATTATTCCCTAGGTATGAGAGCATGGGTTCAAATCTCATGGAAGAAAACTTCTTGAATTATATATATCGAAGAGAGTCTGGGGGACTGAAATTTTGCTAGACGGATAAGCCTGATAAATTATGTGCTGGGTTTTTGTGAGTGTCTTTCAGGGTATTCTCGTAGACCTTAGTGGAAGAATTCTCCTTATCATCTTGCGGTGTGAAGACTTGCTTCCAAACCGACATACTCTGGACCAGAAGGAAGGAAATTAGCTTTGCTCCGAAGGTTTCTGTACTGTGGAGTCCTTGGTGCTCTCTGAGCCTTGTTGTTTTCTTGCAGACGTTTCATTGCCAGGCTAGGCAACATCTTCAGTGCGAAAAGGGAGTGGGACTTGCTCTCTGTTTATATCCCATGGCTTGTCCTGCCTGTGTTGGTGGGGGTGTTGTTCTCCCCTTGGGAGTTCCTTGATTGGGCTGTTGTTTGCTGCTTGGTTGATGGACTGAGTTAAGAGTTCCTTGATTAGGGTTTATAGATTGTGCTGTTTGGTTGTTTCTGTACACCTGAGGCCAGAGAATGAAGGGATTGTCACATCGCCACCAGCCTGGACGGTGCCAAGAAACAAGCTCTTTTTGTTTACTTTGTGTTGGTTGAGCCTTGGGGAAGGGCACTTCTGTACAAACATTTTGCTGTACAGAGAGCTTTAAAAAGAAAGCAGACTCTGCGTTGGACGCAAGAGGCCTCTCCTGATCACAGAAGCCGGGCCTGGTGGGGCCTGGGCAGAAGCACTGAGTTACGCGTTGCTCCTCTCTGCCCAGAAAAAGTTTCTTGGCTCGGGAGAACTCTGAGCTCCTCCTCATGGCCTCATTGTCCCCTCTGAAGGATCTTTGACCGAACGCATCAGCAAGTTTCCAGTTATCTCCCTGCAAGGAGCTTCACCCGTTGGCGTTAGAAGAGCTTCCTGGGCCTGTGGATTTCCACGGGGAGAAGGTACTGTCTCTCGGTTTGTTTCTTTCGGGTGGCGAGAATGAAATCGCGAGGAAGTGGCGTGGAGTGAAGTGTACTGCCTGGCAGTTGCGTGCTTGCAGAAAATGGGTTTCACTTTTCCGGGATTTCAGAGGTTTAAGGGAGCTAGGCATTGGCCCGCTGGCACGAGAGAAGAGAGTTCGGAACAGACAAAGCTTTTCTGCTGGGATTGGCAAAGTCTGGCTTTCGGCCAAGACAGGCTCCGCGGCTCCTAAGGCTCTCGGACCCTCTGCCTTCATTGCAAATCGTTATGGAAAGAGCGTGCGTTGCAGTTGGAGCGGAAAACTGCAGCGCGTGGTCCTCTTCCCCCTGAAAGCTTAGAGCAGGGGTGGGCAACCTGTCGCGTCCTGGGGAACTGCCCGGCCTGGCCCTGGCCGGGGACACTATGATCTCACTGGAGCGGGTGGGGCTGCGATGTTTGCAGCAATTTGGGGGCCTGGGGAAGTCCGAGGGGCAAAGCGAGCATGATAAGAAAGGCCCGGGACCCATTTTACCCCCCAGATAAGAAAAAAAAAACGGATGCAATTCTTTGGGACTCGTTTTCTGTAGGTGTGCAAGACAGTTGCCCCTTTTGCCCCATCCAGCCTCCGGCATGCGGGTAGCCGTGATCGGAGCTGGCGTGATTGGACTGTCCACAGCCCTTTGCATCCACGACCGATACCACTCCGTGGATCAGCCGCTGCAGATGGAGATCTACGCCGATGAATACACCCCTCGCACGACCAGCGATGGGGCCGCGGGCCTTTGGCAGCCCTACCTGTATGACAAAGGAAACACTCAAGAAACGTAAGAGCAAATGCTTTGCTCCCCTCGCGAAGGCAGGCTGGGGTCCCCCTTGCCTTTCAGGTGACCAGGAGCTGGGGAGGGGGCGTGTGCCAGACCCTTCCTATGTTCTTCAGGGATCCCTCAGCGAAGAGTAAAGTGTACAGTGAGTTAAATGTTAAGGGCAACTTGCCAACAATAAGGCGGCAGCATTTTTTCCATCCCGGGGGAAAATTGTAACCGATCTGCTGATTGAGGAGGATCTGTGCCAACTTGCGCACGTACTTTGCCCTATAAAACCATTGCCCCACAAACAGTACATCCCATCCGTACTTCTCTGCAACCTTTCAGCTTGCCCTCAGTTTTCAGTTGCAGTTTCCTAGAACTCAAATTGAAGGAAGATGTCTGGTCTTCTCTTATTTAATATTGCAGGATCTGGAACAAAGAAACGTTTGATCATCTGCTCCAACACGTGAATTCACCAGAAGCCAAGGAAATGGGGCTGTTTCTCCTCTCTGGATACAATCTCTTCAGACAGCCAGTACCAGTAGGTAGTGGACTGTAAAGATACCTGAGCGCTTTTCTCAATTAAGGCTTGTTCCCCTTGGGAAGGAGAGGCTGGAATAAAGCATAGAGAATGTTTTGTGGACTTTTGCTTCCAAAGGACTCCTGATCTCACCTCCAAAGACCCGTTTCCCTCCCCCTTGCGATGCAAGGGACAGGAAGGCTTCCCACGGTAGGAAAATAAATTCAGGAGTCTCCAGGCAGAGAGTTCTTGATCATGGAGAATCATCACTCCATGCTGTTCTGTACTGGTCAGGCAGTATTTGGGGGAATGTGTTCCGTTTTGTCACTACAGTTGAAGAAGGAAACTTTAGAGGATGTCCACAGAAGATCAAATAAGCTGATGAGTGTTTTGGAAACAAGGTTCTATCAGGAACAATTGAAAGAGGGAGGTGTGTTTAGAAGGAGAAATTGTATTGTCTTCAAATATCTGAAAGACGCCCCACAGAAGCAAAGGTAATCTCCGTTGGCTGTTGTGGGTCTTCCGGGCTGTGTGGCCGTGTTCTGGAAGTTGTGGTTCCTAACGTTTCGCCAGCATCTGTGGCCGGCATCTTCAGAGGGCAGGAGCACAGATAGAAGCAAAATCTCTGTCTATCTGTGCTCCTGCCCTCTGAAGATGCTGGCCACAGATGCTGGCGAAACGTTAGGAACCACAACTTCCAGAACACGGCCACACAGCCCGGAAGACCCACAACAGCCATCGAACTCCGGCCGTGAAAGCCTTCGACAATACATTAATCTCCGTTGCTGCAGAGGGTGGGAGTGGCAGGAGAGAGGCCCCCCAGCAGCGTGAGAAACACTAGAAAGAAGGGGCAGCCTCGGGGCTCGGCGGACTGGCCTTCCCTGGCGGCCTTGAGGCAGAGCATGGCTGCCATCTGCCAAAGATGTTCTACGTGCATCTTGCGTTGGGAATCCTGCACTGAGGGAGAGGTGCTCTGCTGGGATCCTCTGTTCTCCTGGAGAGCAAGGGGCCACGTTGCCAAGGCTTCTGGTTCAAGACATCTTTATTTTGCACTTGTGTGAGATTCTGCATGTCCCTCGGCCCCCCTCTGGGACTGAAATGCATCTTTCTCTGCAGGATCCGTCATGGAAACATGTTGTCTTCGGATTTAGGAACTTGACCCAGAAGGAGCTTGAGCTGTTCCCAGGCTACAGGTATTAGGCCACCCCTCCTCTTTGGATTCGGGGAGCATTGTAGACACAAGCAGGACCGGAGTAGCATTAGGTGGCCTCAGAACCAGAACCATTGGAAGGAAGAGGAAGAAGAGGGCGTGGAAGTGGTGGGTTTGTTGCGAGCAGAGTCCGTGGCTCTTATCTGCAGTAGGATGTTGGCTGTAATTCTCTGGGGGGCGGGGGTGTTCTTGTTCTGGGAAGGAATGATTGTAATAAATAAAGAGCAAACGTGTTTCACCCAGGTAGTAAATTAACCTCTTTTCTAGGTTTGTGCAATACATTGAGCCGTAAACGAACCAAATGGTCTGGGTCCATACAACCTGCAAAGCAATAAAAACAACCACGTTTTTGGAAGTTTTAAGAAGTTTAGTATGTTGTGTGGATGCTTCTAGGTTTTTAACTGACCTAGATGAACATGTGGTGTGAACACAGCTCGTGTGATTCAGGAGAGGAAATAGTAAACTTAAGATTGCATCATCTAAGTTGAAATCCTAGCCGACATCTGAGTTTAGATTTGGATGATTTTTTTTTTCATTTCATCACATAGTTATGCTTCCTTATCCGTACTTCGTCATCTCTTTTCCTAATTTCAGCTACGGTTGGTTTAACACCGCTCTGATGTTGGAGGGCAAAAGCTATCTAACCTGGCTTATGAACCAGTATGTATGAGCCTTCATATTCTGCCTCCCACATTTGACAACTCTTTGAGTTTTAGGTAGTTCGGATGTTATTTTCATAGCGGCAGAGCGGGTGGCTGGGAAAAGTGGTTGGGGCCTTTTATGAAACCTTTAATCCATGTTACGGTCTTTAAAGATACATTAGAACCATTGTCATTCAGCAGCTAATAACGGCTGGCTGTCGTCAACCTTCCCTGGTCAGAGGTACTATATCTTGAGAAGACTAGTTGTGGGCAGAGAAGAAGTAGACCAGTTGCCTTCAAGCCCTGCTTCTGGTCTTGCCACAGATGTCTGCCTGGCTATCAGTTTTGAGTTTCTGACCCTTTTCCCCCCTGTCCTTTAATCCTTCTGGAATCCTCGGAGGTTCCCTGGGTGTGCAGATAATGTCTCTCTGACCATGGTGGCTTGTTCTGGGTGTGTTTAAGCACTCCTGGAATGGCCCTCAGTTGGCGTAGGAGAGGGCCGTGAAGGTCCTCAGCCAAGGTGCTCTGCACGGAGGATCCCAGGGAAATTTGCAGCCCTGGCCAGGCCAGGCGCGACTTGCCTGCTGTGCCCACGGCCTTTGGGAGCCCCCGACCCATCCGGCACAGAGGCAGGGTCGCTGCAGAATGGCCCCCTCCCCGAAACGTGCCAGAAGAGGCGGGTTGGGAATGACTTGCAAATGAGCTGATGTCTCACGGGTACCCCACAGAGGATGCTCTTGCAGATCTGGGAAGCAGTTAGTCTCCCACATTACATTCAGAAGAAAGGGGTGCCTGAGAGTCTCAAGAGGCATTGATCCCGTTGAGTCTCCCCCCCCCCCCAAATCCCAGAGCCAACTTGCGTGTCTGTCCATCACTCTTTTGCTGACAGTCCTCCGTTGCTCTTAAAAGGTTGACCTCACGGAGGGTCCAGTTCTTCCATCGGAAAATCAGGTCCTTCCAGGAGGTGAGTTGGGATGTGCCTAGAGCTGGCTGAGAATGATGGAAATGGAAATCCAGCCCATCTGGAGGGCAACGAGTTGGGAAGGTGGCTCTAGGCAGGTGGGGTGGGCCTTGCATTTCTGCAAAGCAAGATGTGAATGGTTCCACTCGCTCTCCTCGGTTAGCTGACAGCTCAAGGTGTGGATGTGGTTGTCAACTGTACGGGGGTTCGTGCCGGGGAGCTGCACCCTGACCCTGAACTGCGCCCGGGCCGAGGACAGATCATCAAGGTGAGGCCTGGCTCTGGGTTGGGGGGAGTTGGGGTGGCCAACAGGCCTGGAGGACGCAAGCTGTTACCCTCCCTCTAGGGACAGCACATTTGGACATGGGACGTTGAGGAAGGCCGGTCTTAACCTTCAGAAACGGCCCTCAGCTCTAGAGACGAACGGGAAGGTAGAGGCGCGTCTCGTTGGCCTTGGCGTAATAGGCCAGGGCCGCCTCTAGCTCCCTCCTGTTCTTCTTTCTCCATGCTTGTTTTGGATCTCTAGGTTGAGGCCCCCTGGGTGAAGCACTTCATCCTCACCCATAACCTTGAATCGGGGATATACAAGGAGCCCTACATCATACCCGGGTAAGGGGAATGCAGTTGACGGTGGTGGCATTATCATGGTGGAGCCCAAGGTGGAAAGGGGGACGTCAGTCAGAGAAGTTCCAGCTGCATCTCCTCTGATCAAGCGGTTCTCCCTCTCTTGGAATCCCGTGATCCAGTATTCTTGAGATGGGGGGAGGTTCCCCCCATCTTCTGCTGACGTCCTTCAGTGAGAAAGGAGCACCGTTCGATCCCCAGCTTCCTCTAACTTGGTGGCTTCCAGGGGGCGGGGACTCTGTGGCTCTGCTGGTTCAGTATGATGAGAGCTGTAGCAGAACACACCTGAAGGACCACAGACGGGGGAAGGAGGTCCTGAAAGCGGGTGGGTTTCAGGTCCTCAGCCCCACCTGCTTAGCACCATTCTTATCTAAAATAGTTTAAAGACTGACTGTTCACCCTGCCCCCTTGTTTTTTGCAGGAGCCGTGCAGTGACACTGGGGGGTGTATTTCAGCTGGGGAACTGGAGTACAGAGAACAGTCCACAGGACCACAGGCAAATTTGGCAAGGATGTTGCAAGTTGATGCCCAGCCTCCAGGTAGACCAGCTCAGCCAAACTGGCCAAGATGGGCCAAGGCTGCTGCGAGAAACACTCGCGTTCCTTAGACAGGGGAACAGCCCCTCTGGCAGTTCATCCAGGGTTTTTAGTGCCTCACAGACGGAGGGAGCATTGGAGAAATAACCTCTGGGGCCTGCCTCTGAGAATAAGCTGCGGAATGTAATTCTTCCAGAAAGCCAAGATACTGGAAGAATGGAGTGGTTTACGTCCAGCGCGCCCCAAAGTTCGGTTGGAACACGAGGCCGTTGGCCATGGAACGCTCCGATCAGAGGTAGCCATTTTTCTGAACGAAAGTGATTATAGGAGATTTTATATATTCTGATTCTTGCATCTCATCTGCCTCTCTGCTTTAAACTTTCCATTCTTTCTCTTTCAGGTGATTCACAACTACGGCCATGGTGGGTTTGGGCTCACCATTCACTGGGGGTGTGCCATGGAAGCAGCCAAGTTATTTGGGAAGATCCTAGAAGGCCAGAAGTTGGCCAGGCCACCTAGGGCCAATCTTTGAACATGTGGCAAAAGTTTAGGAAACTTTTCTGGGTACATCTGTTTTTCTTCCTTCCATCTTGCAAAGAGGAGCTAATCTTGCAGAATTTGGGAGTCCAGATCCTTTTCATAAGAGCATTTATCTGGGGTCCTCACTAAAGAACCTTGGCTGTGTATACAGAGTAAATAAGACTGCTGTTTGGGGGAGGTGAGATGTTCCAAAACCGTTGATTGAAAAAGATTTGTGGAGCTATTTCATCTTTTCTTTCATGTTGATTTGGGTTTTTGGTACAAAAAATGTCAGAAATGGTGATGGGAAAACATGGGGAGTTGCCGATGGAAAATTTGGAACATCAACAATTGCACGGATTCCTAGGTCTTAGTACAGATATACCCCAAGGTTTTTTCGTGGATGCTGAGTTTTATTCATAGGGGGAGATGAGCAGAGGGCTACCAGGCATCTAAAAATGCTTCCCTTCGGGTTCCTTCTCGGAGCAGGAGGCCGGGCCCCCTTCTGCTCTGTGGGTCCATGCAACTTCCTCTTACGCTTTTTCGTCTCAAATGACAAATACATCTGCTTCCCGATTCATGTACTCCTTGCTTCTGGATTCTAGTAGAGTCGCCCCCTATTAAAACTTGTCAAAATACCTTGCAAGCCTATCTGACTGAGTCTGTATTGATGCTCACTCATTTCTTTCCTAGCCAACCTCTTTTTTTATCTCTTAAAAATTGCTCGGCTTTGGGAGTGTCCAGTCCCGTCAGCTCACTACTTCGAGGGAGATTGTCCATCTGAATAAATCAGGATGAACAGGGTAACTGCTGAAATGATCGATATCCGAGGCATCCAAAATACAGTTGAGGAGGTTTCCATAGATGTTTTGCTGCCCAAGCGAGGACCTTCCCTTGCAGTTTAGAGGGGGGCGGGAAAAGCATGTGACCCGTGTCAGTAGAGCCAGATGGAGAAGGAGCATCCCGAATGCTGATCAATGAGGCGGAAGAAGACTCTTCCCTGGTTCTGGGCAGTCCCTGGCAAAACACCAGGGGGCATCGCCAGCTGCTTTCCAATTCTCCATCCACCCCTGACCAGCAGCAGCTCTTCTCCAGCGGTTCTGACTGGAATTTCCAGATAAGGCCACTAGAGCTGTGGTGAGTCTTCAGCCGGACGGTGGACAAGTTCCTGTCACGGAGGGAATCAGAGTAGCCCCAAACGGCCATAATCCTCCTCCTTATGAAAACTATTCATTTATTCAACATAAAATATCCAGTGTGGAACTGAACTACCTAACCGTGTGTAATTAACAGAGAGACAGAAGAATATAGTACAAGAAGCTCAGTATACAGAAATCTTGAGAACACACATGGCAGTTAGAAACTGTACATTCAAACAGAGCAGACATTTAAATAATACCCCCCCAAACATTGAAGAATACAAATATCATTCAACACAGCATATACAGCAAACTCTCCCCAACGCTTTGCAAGTTAAGGAACTGGATAACCAACAGAATCCCAAATACCACAATTGAGCGTCAAATGGCATTTTTGCTTGTTCTTTTTTTAATGAACATACCAACAGTCCTTTGTGTGTTTAGAGCCCTATCTTTGGAAGCGTTTGTTACATACATTGGTGAATTTCTGGGATTCAAATGCTCCTTGAACAGGGGTAGGCCAGAACTCAGAAAGGAAAAAAATGACAGCATAGATTTCCAGCTCAGCTTACAAAATTCAGCTTGGTTTGTATCATCAGGGAGAAATCTAATCGATTTAAATAGTATGTGATTCAGTTTGGAAGAGTCCCCCTTTTTTTTATCATCACTGTTCAACAAAAAGCTGGTCAATCTGTACAACTAAGAGAACTTACATACACTTTTACGTAGCACTTGGTAAATATGATGTAAAGAAGACCGGTGGGAAAAATGTTTTCAAATAACCAGAACCCAGAAAGCCACTCATGAACATCTCTCATCATCATCTCTCCATCAAAACGCTGCTTGAATTCCTTGTGTGTTACAGTTGAAACTGTCTTAATAGAAGCCCTCATAGCTCTAAAGGTCTTAGAAGCTGCCTGTGTGCGCGCACCCACCCACCCATCATAGCTATAAAAGTGCAGCCTCCTTAAATACCATCTGAGGCTTCCCAATCCAGATATGATGCCCAGATGATGTTTCCCGCATTAGCTGAGCCAGTCAAAGGCTACTTACTAGTCATGGGAGATAAATAGTAGCTCCAGTTCAAAGGCAGAATGCCTCTGAACGTAAGGAGGGAGGAGGAACATCCAGGAAGGTGGTACCTTTCTTCTCCTGTCTATGAACCTTTGGCATTTGTGGAGTGCCCAGTGACAGGAAGGGGTGCTAAGCTGGACGGTGCAGCCTGTCTCCGGGTGTGGGGTTCCCTATGACCACCACCAGGACTTATACCCATTCCTAGACCGCCCTGTTGGTGAATGTGGGTATGAACCAATAGTGACCATCATCGTTACAACTTGTATGAAGAAGCAATCTAGTTTGACCAGACAGAATCTGCTCCTGTTCCATTTTACTGGATGAACCTGAATTCTATGAGAAAGAGAGAAAAATATTTCCCTCTCTTGTTATTTTCACACCATGCATCATTTTGTAAACATATACATTCTGTGGCTTGAATCATGTCAACTGGATTTCTATTTTCTTAGTGGAAACGTTTCACTCCTTATCCAAGGAGCTTCTTCAGTCTGAGTAAAGTTAGTAAGGGAATCCTTAAATATTTAAGGATTCCCTTACTAACTTTACTCAGACTGAAGAAGCTCCTTGGATAAGGAGTGAAACGTTTCCACTAAGAAAATAGAAATCCAGTTGACATGATTCAAGCCACAGACTGTTCCACCTGGATGACTGAGAACCTTCATAGACATATAAACATATACATGTTTTCTCCTCTAGTTACCTCATGAGGAAAACACTCCAGTCTTTGGATCATTTTGCCACCATTTCCTGCTGCACAATCTCCCTTTCGAGATGGGCAGCCATAACCGCACACTGTGCTTCCAAATGCATTTCCTTTTTTCCAGGACTCGCTTCAACATCCAAGGAAGCTCTCCAAAGGAACAGCATTTATCAGAGTGCCCGTCTACCCTCACAATGCCAGTTGCCAAGGAGGTTCAGCTAAATCGGTGAAGGTTGGTGGGCCTTGGTAGTTCATGGTGATTGAAAGAGTGCAAGGCTGATGATCAATTTACAAGCATCAATGACTGTCTGTGAACTACTCTAGGAATGAGTGCACACGCGTGTGAACCCGTTTGCTTCTCAGGGTTGAAGACATGAGACTTCTTGTGAAGAATGGAGTCCTTTCAGTTGCATGAAGGCATGGTCATTTGTGTGACATGGAAAGATTCACTTGGCAACAAAAACTAAGCCTGGTTTTCATGTTGTCCATGTCCACCATGAAAAACCTGGCAGAAATTTGGAGCCAGTTCCTTCCATGGTTATATCACATTCCTCCTCGACACACACACACACACATGCACACACACACACTTTCATCTCCCAGATTGAATGCCTCTCCTTGCACTTGGGGGTGGTGAGGATGCAAGCAACAAAGGATCCAGGACAGGTTGACCATCCTTTCTTTGGGACACAGGACGGAAACAAGGTATTGCACTTCTCGGGTGTTGGGAGTGTTGGCTTCCTCCAGGTCAGGCAATCACCCCTGAGAGCCAGAGTTTGACTGGGGGACGCCACGCCCAAACATCTCCTGCCCCCACTCCTTGTGGGTGGACTCCTGCAGGCCGCGGCCCCTGGTTTCGATGGGCAGCAAGCAGGAGGCCAGGGCTGCCAAGAGGCAGCACCCACTGTAAACCAGCAGTGTCAAATAGACCGAAGACTCCAGCATCACCTGGAAGTGGGGGAAGGAGAAAGTAAGCAAAGGCGGCTGCTCTTGCCAGGGTTCAGACAGAAAAGGACCCCCGGGGCTTGGTGAAATCTTCCAGGGGGTGAGTTAAATTAGGCTGGATTCCTGCCCTCTCTTTTGCCCCCTCGGGTGGCAGGTCGCAAGCAAAGCTTTTCGGCTGTTGTTGGCTGGGACGGCGTGCCTGTTGAACTTTGTTAATAATACTGTGACAATGACTGTGTTTTCCTACTCAGAGCAGCCTCAGTAGAACTTCGGCTCCTGCTGGATGCCTTAAGGGAACTGTCGCCCGGCATATCTGAAGAGCGCCAAGCGGGGGAAGGCGGACAATCCCATCATGATATTTAACCATTTTGGTGGGTCCTCAGAATTGCCGCCTTGAAGCGTCTTTAAAAAAATATTGGGGAATGAGAGAAAGCTTATAGTAGACCGAGAACCTCTTACGAGTGGGGAGGCAGCTTGGTTGCAGTATTAACATTCAGGTTCTGCCCTTGCACTGCCCGACCTTCCTTTTAGGGGTCTCCAGGCCCGATTTAGGAGAATGTCCCGGGACAGGCTTGGTCGAGGGAAGCACTGACCTGCCACTAGGAGGAGCCCTTGTCTTACCTGTGCAATGAAGGGCGTGATGAGGGCGCCGACTCTGGCCACTCCGCTACATGTCCCGAGGCCCAGGGCACGCGTGGCTGTTGGGTACACCTGTGGAGGGAGTCATAAACGCCTTGAGGCTCCCTGCCCGCCCTGTTCCTTGCTGCGGCTGGCTGGCGTCCACTTGAGGCAAGCCTGGGCCTCTGCCTTGGAAGCCCCAGCTCCCTCCAGCGCGCTCGGCTTGGGTAAGAAGTGTTTCCCCTCCCTCCCTACCTCGGGGGTGTAAACATAGGCGGCCTGAAATCCTCCGGAAATAAAGGCCCTGGCGACGAAGAGGAGCACGGTGAGAACCTTCCTGTACCGAGAGAAGATGGTTTGCTTCCCATGGACCAGGGTCTTTCCCTCGCAGCCCTGCGGAGGAACCCCCAAACAGGATGGGTCCCCGCTTCTCTGGGTCCCTCGGACTCACCTCCCGACACAGAGAAAGAGCAGGAGGCTGCAAAAGGAAAAGACCAGGAAGGAGAGCGCCATGGTCTTCTTGCGGCCGATCCGGTCGATCACCCACAAGGTCACGAGGACCCCTGGAGGAGAAGGAGAGGAGCTTCAGTGCCGGTTCACCACCACCAGCGTCCAGGTGCCAGGGCCAAACCTTCCGGGATGCAGCAGAAACGGAGTCACCCTCAGCGTGGGGATGTCCACCTGCCTGGTCAGCCAGCGGCTCTAGGTTGGGCCGGCAGCTTTTCTGAACTCGCTTGCCAAGCCAGACCGAAGGACCTCACTTCTCCAGCAGGGTCCCCCCACATCCCCTCCCTCTTCCCCAAGGACCATTTCTAAGGACAGCGTTTGTACAGTATGTGCTGCACACATCTCCAGGGTTAGATGGCTTCCTTGGAGTAAAAGGAGCGTCTCTCGCTTCTTCTTGTAACTGCACTTCCAGCCTGTCTCGAAAGAGTTTGGGATGATAGATAGATGATAGATAGATAGATAGATAGATAGATAGATAGATAGATAGATAGATAGATGATAGATAGATAGATAGATAGATAGATAGATAGATAGATAGATGATAGATAGATAAAATAACTATGGGATTGTGACGTGGAGGCATCAAAGCACTTGTCACCATTTCGATAGAAATGAGGGGAAATGACTAAAACGTCCCTTTAAGGGAAATTTCAGAGGCCAGTATTTATTCTTAAACTGTGTTTAGCATCTTGGGAATTGCAGCTAAGTTGAAGAAGATGTTGGCAGCGTGTCAGTAAAATAGTAATCAATTTTAATCAGGCATGAGAAATGGGAGCTGGCTATCCATTGCATTGATGTCCCAGAACTCCGTTCCCAGCCACAATGGTGCCAAAACGAGGAGGAGGGGGTCGCAACTTCATGACACAAGCCCCTCCCGCTCTTGCCCCCGCCTGCAGACACCCACAGACCCCTTTCCAAAGCTCCACCTGGGAACTCGGAGAGTGTGGTCCAGAGCAGATCGATGTAGTCCTTTTCCGTTAGAAATTCACACGCCAGGCTGCATTTTGCTTTCACGGTTTTCCTTCTGCTGGATACTTAGATGAAGCAAGGAGAAAAAGAGGAGGGGGAGTACATGAGGCCTTGAGCCCCCACCCCTTCGCTGGGCAGTCAGCCTTGTGGCCTGCGGCCTGGCTGTGCTCGTTTGCTCACTGTGAGCTGTCAGCAGAACCCCCCTCACTTGACCACCACCACCGTTCCTCCAGCAGATGCCCCCAGGGTGACCCACCCTCCCACCCACCCAGAGCAAGCTTTAAGGGACCATTTGCTGCTGGGAAATGTCCGTGCAATTAGCCATTCCAGGTGTTAAGGGGTGCCACTACCCATGCTAGCAGGCCACCGGCTGAATGGACATCTGTGAATGGTCCTCAACTGAGGGACCAGGTAGAAACCATCCATTTAATCGAGCTTCCCCAATCTGGTGCTGGACAGGACAGAGAGGGAGCATCAAACTGTTGTAGTGGAAACTTCAGAGATTAACTCAAGACTATCAAACATGGTGGCTGGGAATGGAAAACTTCTGGAAATCAGAAGTGTGGCAGCTGGGAATGGGAAACCAGCAGCTACTGGAAATACCAGCATGCAGAGGAGATGTTACTGGAGGGGAGCAAGAGATGGCAGCTGAGGTCCCCCACTGAGGAGTTGGACAGCCATGAATCTCCAATGTCTTCCCTCAGAAGAACCCTTTGGGCTGGTCTTAAGACAAAGGGCATCCCGGGGCCTGGGCATTATCCTTTCCACACTCTGTTGGACTTCTTGAGCAAGTAGGTCAGAAACATCTCAAGCTGAAAAGGTCCTCCCTGGTTTTCCCCTTTCCCCTGAATCTACTCGGCTGCCCAGACTCACAGCTGCAGACGTCTCCCGCTTGGAAAAGTTCCGTGGTTAGCAAAACGAGGCCATAGTAAGAAAAGGCATTGGAGAACCTGTGAAGAAGGAAAGGAAGGACCTCAGATAACAAGATGCACCAAAAAGGAAGCATGAAGGTCAATATAAAACCGTTATTGGCACCCCAAAGAGAGAAACTATTCTACCCAGTTCCATCTCACGGGAGAGGCCAGGGACAGAGGCCTGTTCTGAGATGGTCCCCAGATGTCCTGCATCTGTCCCGTAGCAAATTTAAACTCAGATTTAACCCACCTCCTGGGATATTTTAGCAAGCAACTGCTTTCCTTACTTCTTACTACTGTGAATCTGTTTCTCCATTAATGTTTTTACTGAGGCTGTTACACTACTTAAAAAGTCTTTGTCAATTTATCCGATGTAAATCTTTCCAGCGTTAGTCAAAGGGATGGCCCCTTTAGGGTCTGGGATGAGGTCACTTGTGCTAAGGAGCCCATAGGGCACTACCTGGCCCCCAGACCCACTGCTTCTCCAATGGCTTTCTAGGGTGAACAGAGGATCCCCAAGATCTCAAGGGAGCTGCTCGTAAACCGCCAAACCGTCACGCCCATCAGCCAATCTGGTGTGAGCGGTAAAGCCAGATTTCCATGCAACCTTGCCATCTTACCAGATAAACCACAGCAGAAGCGTTGTCAGCCTAAACTGTGGCGTGAATAAGTCCCTCATTTTCCCTCGATCTTCCTGTTTGGAAACAACAATTGACCGTTCGAGGCTGTCTGAACGAACAGCAAAAGCAACGTGCACATGTGCAGCTCCAGGTTCTCTTGGCCGATAGCAGAACTGGGAGTCACACAGGCAAGGATTCAGGGTCGCAGGTCTCTGTGGTTTATTGCACGAGCGAGGAACACTGTTGAGAAAGTGTGCCAGCAACTGCCAAGTAGGAAGCACAGGCCCCGTTTATAGTGAAATCCAGGTTCAAATTCAGGACCTTTTCTTCCTGTCCACACGGTGCAATCGGCTTGAAGCCTCTCTTTATGGACAGGAGGAACAACACATTCCTTGCTATTGTAACAAACTAGTCTTGTTTCAGGGTGTCGCGTCTGGCAAATCGTGAGAAATGAGTTTTACTCAGAACCTTTTTCAACAACGCAGCCAACGTCTGTCTCTGCCCACGGTCTTCATTCATTCTCAAGTGAGAGGATTCTTCACAACACCACATTTTGAGCTGGGGCACCGACTTTTGGAGTAGCCTGCCAGGAATGATTTCTCCCTCCCCCACCCCCGCCCCCCATCCACTGACTGTGCCGAGCATTTCTTCGTAGCATTTTCTTTTCTTTCTACCATCTTGAAGAGGTTTATGGTCCTGCTACTTGATTACTTCCTGACTCCTAAGATTGTGTTGAATCTACTGATACCCGCCTTTGGATCTATTGCTGCTGGTATGTTTTCTCAGCAGCTTAGAGAAAGGTGGGGTAGAGAATTGGTGAAACCAAGCCACCGTTCAGCATTAAGACATGTGGTGCACATCCCTTCCCCCTGAAGGCCTTCCTCCTATCCTCACCTGCCTAGACATAACCAGTTTCCCCAGAGGCATTGGAGCGCCATTCTCCGTAGCTATCCTCTTCAGGGTAGCCATGGCCTTTTCTTGGTTGCCGGTTAACACATCATATCGTGCACTTTCTGGCAGCCACTGCAGGAGGCAAGGAAGACCATGAGACATTCCACAGATCAGCTTTCCCCAACCTGATGCCGAAGCTGGACCCCCCCCCCCGTCATCCCAAGCCAGCAAGCTGGAAGTGAAGTGGGGTCCAATACTTCTCGAGGGCATGAGGCTGGGGAGCATACCAAAGGGTTAGGGTAAATGGCTGCTAAGCCAGAAATGCCAGCTCGGTGCAAAAGACTCATCTGAAGCCATTGCTCTGAGACTCCGACCCCAGAAGGAATACCTACAAAACACAAGATGGCAAACAGCATAAGGGGGGCGGCGGAAAGGATGAGCAGCCAACGCCAGCCAAGGGTGGGCATCACAAACAGCGCAAGGAGGACTTCAAAGACGGTTCCGATGGCCCAGAAGACCTGTCCAGGGAAAGGAGGAAAAGGCAGAGTTGTTTGAATGGGTGAGTTCCATCTCAGATTGCCTCTGCTTTTGATGGCCACCGTCTCTGGAAAATCTGTTCTCCACGACTTGTTCACACGGGGCATTCCCAACTGATGTGGTCGTTATGAAGCTACGTACTAACAGCAACACACACCCCAGCAGCAAAATATGACACCGTCTCATCCAGTAATGGACTCAGAAATCTCTATTCCTTGGCCTTTCATTTTGGATTAAGAACCGGGGCTTTCTCTATCATCTGACATCTGACTTTTCCCCACTTACCTCAATCAGCAATATGCATTTTGCTCTGGATTTCATGGGGAGGAATTCTGCATATAACGTTACCCTGGAGAGAATAAAAATATCAAAGAGGTAGATCCTATGAGAGTGTCAAAAGGGTATGGGTACATATGCCCAGAAATACTACTGGCTTTTTATTGAAACTCCAGTGAGAAATTTCGAAACAGCTTCATTCTACCTTGGAGATGGATTCTGAACTAGGAAGCCGTGGAAAGATGGCAGCCATTTCAGGCAGGTCCCCCCAAAACTGGGGTTGTGTCCAGAAAGGGGAACTGTATACTTACGACTGGGGGACTCCTCCAATCCCAAAGCCCACCAAGCTTCTCAGGACCAGGATCCAGCTGTAAACTGGAGCGAATCCACTAAGGACTCCATAGTACAACGTCCAGAGCACGCTGATCTTCAGGCCCTGTGCAGAATGAAGGAACCCAGACAGAACACATTTGCTGGATGAAAATCCCAAACCTTCCCCTTAGCTTTAACCTGTAGAATACGTAGCAGATAACCCCTGACCCTCTAAATGTGATTGTACAGTGGCCGTCGTAGAGGATTGGAATGGTAAGTAATTCATCCGGAAGGACACTAGGCTGGGAAATGTTGGCTTAGCCTTCAACGCAACGTGACCAGCAAATATTCCAGAGGAATGTGGGAGACTTACGGTTTTTCTGCCATATTGGTCTGAAATATTTCCCCACAGTGTGGAACTAAACATCATTCCCAGGAAAACCACCTGCAATGAATGGGATAAAAGGCATTTGCTAGGTGCAGGCTGAGACGGGGATTTTCCAAGAAGACTTCCATATGATGAAGGAACAACATTCTTAGCAAACGAACATTCCACAGACCCTCAGCACAAGAATTTTACAGGAGCCCTTGCCATGCGCTCCGGGATTCAACAAAATTTATTTATTTATTTGAATTCATTAGCCACCCAACTCAACTCCTTCTTAGAGGGTTAAAATGCAGGAGTTGGTAAATGACAAAATGGTCAGGTGAGTTGGCCATACCTCAAACAATATCAAACAATATACTGGGGTGTAGATGAAGTGTATCTATCAGGCAAAAGACAACAAAGCAACCCTTAGACATTTTTGACTCATTAAATTTCAGCCCAATAAATTTATTTAAATTTATTGATAATCTTCCACGAGCCCTCTACTTCATGGAATGCAGTTATCTGGAAGGCACCATAGGGAATCACCAGTGCAATTCTGTGCGTGGACATAACAAATAAACATTGCCGTAACAGTTCTTAGTGCCTGCAACATCAAGAAAAGGAACTCTTTATCCCACTGAAAACAATAAAGTAGGTTCCTATCGGACAGCAAATTCTCACATGCACCATCTGTGGCCAAGTCCCAGATCCAAGCCCCTGAAATTAATTGGAGAGAGCCAAGCTTCTCAACAGACAATATTATCCCTTTGTCCCAAAAAGTAAATTGAGAATCAGATCTAATGCTGAAATTCTGAATGTGGGGTGTGACTCGTCTAAGTGAGCATGCGTAGGACTGGCATCAGTTTACTTCAGGGAATGCCAAGAACTTTTACGCTCCCTGTGCTATTGAGCTTGCTTGCTGAAAACAAGGGGGCTTTTTTTACTGTCTTAACACCCCATGGTAACAAGTGGAATCCCCTTAGAGAATACAGGAGGAGCTCTGTGGTATTTTCCTACCGATGTGAGCAACGCAACTTGCCAGGTGGGTAATCGCCACTCACAATGAAGCTGAGGTGCGAGGATGCTCAGAATCATCATTTCCATGGCATCAGCCATCTGGAAGAGAAAGGAGACAATATTACCACCCCTTGGCCAAGATCCTTCAGAACTGACATGTCCCATTGTCTAGGTGGAGAAATCAAGATGCAGTACAGTGTTGCTTTGATCTAAACCTTTCTAACAACCCATCAAGAATGGTAGATCCATCTACTTGCCCATGCTAAGCCAGTCAGGATGGAGAGTTTCCACTGGAACTTGCCAAACCCAATAGCTTCCACCACATCTTCCACCATGAAAGTATCTGGAAGAGAGACAGGTATGCCAGGAGACAACACTGTTTCACCCACCACCACATTCCCAGTGTGCTTTCATGCTTTGACACGCATGTGAACAGCTTGCTGTTTTCTCAGGGTCTAGTGCTCTACTCACCATCAGTTGGGTTGGCAAACTCCTTTGGCACAATTCCTCCATCTTCCAACTCTACAGCCTCTAACTCTGTCTGGACACCCTCGATTTGAACTTCATGCTCTCCTGATATGGCATCCTCTTCTGAACAGGTGCTTTCTCCTGTGTGGCGGAACTTGACAACCCTAGCAATATGGGAAAGATCCAGCCATTCCATGGAGGTTCGGAAGAAACGGGAGTCTGCAGACATGATTTAGCATCTCCGTTGGTACTAGACATAAACTGGGGTCTTCTGCTTGGAAATCATAGCAAGGTCTATTCCTTGTCTTGATGTCAGGTTTGTAGCAAACGTTTCTATCTTTATCTAAAGGGGGTTGTGCCAAAGGGCACCTTAGAAGTTGTAGCTCATGGAGTCAAATAAATATGCAAGCCATTTAATGGTGAAGGATCTTGATAGCTTGCCAGAAACTAAATCCGTTTCTTTGTGCAGAAAGGCAATGATTCCAGCAACAACTACAAGGTCACTGCGTGCTGGAGATGCAAATATATCTGAGATCTCAGACAGTGACATTTTGGCTCCCGAAGCTAGCTAGCTGGCTGAATAAATAAATCCGACACACATGTACACACATACATATAAAAAAGCTTGCTATGGTTGCTTTAGAAAGGATAGAGAGAGAGACTAAAATAGCAGAAGACAATCCCTCCAACATGTAGTGCCCAAAGAGAATATTTCATATTGCTTCAACCGAGAAGCAGAATTTATGTTACACAGCTAAGTCATCGGGGAAACCAGCACAACCCGATATGCTAGTGGGTGAGATTACAACTGAGTTATTAATATTTTGGCAATGTGAGAACAACAAAGATATTTGGGTCAATTTAAATCTCAGTCTCATACTCCCCTGGACCATAAGGAAGGCTGAGCGAAGGAAGATAGATGCTTTTGAACTGTGGTGTTGGAGGAAAATTCTGAGAGTGCCTTGGACTGCAAGAAGATCAAACCAGTCCATCCTCCAGGAAATAAAGCCAGACTGCTCACTTGAGGGAATGATATTAAAGGCAAAACTGAAGTACTTTGGCCACATAATGAGAAGACAGGATACCCTGGAGAAGAAGCTGATGCTAGGGAAAGTGGAAGGCCAAAGGAAGAGGGGCCGACCAAGGGCAAGATGGATGGATGATATTCTGGAGGTGACGGACTCAACCATTGGGGAGCTGGGGATGGTGACGGCCGACAGAAAGCTCTGGCGTGGGCTGGTCCATGAAGTCACGAAGAGTCGGAAACGACTGAACGAATAAACAACAAAACTCATACTCCCTCCCTTTCTCCACTTGAAAACTTCAGTCCTGAAGCACTTGAATGCTTCAGGACTTTTAGCTAGGAGTTCTCGGGAGAGAGACAACAAGGATAAACGCTCCAAAAGAAGAGAACCTCCGTAGCTCAGGGTTGAACTGTGGAGTCCTTGGTGCTCTCTGAGCTGGGTGGTTGGCTTGGAGACGTTTCATGACCCGACTAGGTGACATCATCAGTGCTAAGGATAAACACTGTTTTGTTACCTGGATTTGAGATCATCATGGCCACCAATGATCACACCCTGATTTTTGAGTGCCCCCTGAACCCTGAGCCTCCAAAGGACCGTAGGGATTGTATGCTTTCCATATATGGCTGCTCTTCATGCTTTGCCCATTCATATTTCATCAGCATCAATTATGCAAGAAGCTGACAGACAGACTCTTCTTGGCCGCTTTTAGCAACAAGAGAGCTTCCATTTGCAGAATGGAAAAGGGGGGAAAGTGCTTTATGGGGACCCCTGCCCAGAAGTATCGGGCTACACTGATCAGGCTGCCACACCTAAAGGACCCTTATTGTATTGTCAGGATGGTTAATTATCACAAACTATATGCACCTTAATAAAACCCGCCAGAAGGAGAGAGGAATAGCTATGTGGCAGAAATATCGATCCCACATTTCATTGTTTAAAAATTCCAAATGCTTTGGTCATAGGAAACCCCAAATTCAGCCCCTGTGTATCTCCAGATCAATTCTGTGCCCCCAAATGCTCAGCTTGCGTGTTCAAGAACCCATAAACCTTATCCATTTTGAAGTCTTAAATTGGACACCTCCCACCTTCTCCACTTTAGAAAGCAAAGTGGACTGTAGCTATCACAATCTAGCTTGGCCTACAGGGAGGATCCTGGGTCTCCACTGAACTGAATCAGTCCCTTCTGGTTCTGTCTTGGGATCTTCCTTTGGGAAGAGAGTTTTGAGCAAAGCAAGATCCTGGGTCCCTGAAAGGTTTAGGCTCAAGGAATGGTGCCCTGCTTTCACCCCACTACAAAAGCTTTCCAAATGCTCTCTTTCTGGAGGGAAGAGGAAGCATCTTTTAAAAAGTAAGGGACTGCCTGCCGGAACCAACTGGAGCTGGAAAGACACAGCAGAGCCATCCCACTGATGTCAGGAGAGCGACTGTGCTTAAACAGGCTTCGCTTGGCAAAGCCCTCGGCTCCCGAGGTGTTTCCGTGGGATGCATTTGTATGCGCTAAAGCATCTTGCATCCTCGAAAGGAGCTAATTAAGCCAACATGTGAAAGGTATTTAAAAGGCTCCTTTGCCTAGAAAATCTTGCAATTTGATCTGTGCCTGATCCACAAGCCAGCTGCCTGTAAAATAAAGGTTACTTCTCAGCAGAGCCAGGCAGTCAGAAGGAGAAATTCAAATCCCTGCAAATGTGTGGGTGTCTCTGCTCAACACATATCTGAGGAGGAAGCATAAGCTACCCGCCCCCCCCCACTTCTGCTTAGCAATGCCATGCATATTCTCCAACGTTAGTCTTTTCAAAGCCCCCCCCCCTCCTCCTCGGTGCCTCGGTGGATCTCTCTGCAAAACCTGTACTTGCAGGAGAAAGCTGAGAGATTCCTAGCCACCCCCATTCTTGCAGCATTCAGGAGGAGGCGGAAAAACATGTCCAGAATCTAAGATCTTCAGCTTCCATGGTTGCAAACGTTTGCCTGGGTCAGAAGACTCTTTCTGAAATTTCCTTTCAAACACCGCCACCTCCCACAAAGGCGAAGTGCTGATCCTGGGAGGAAGGCAAAAGATGCTTTGGGCGACCCTTCCCATCCAGGGACCCTCCAGATCTACAGCTACAACTCTCATCCCTCAGTGATGGCTGGGAAGACCCGGGCGCTCTGGTCCCAGGCCTCTGGAGGGCACCAGCCGGGAGGGAAGGCTGCTGGTGGGGACCTTGCAGGCAACGAATTCAGGGCATGGAATAACGGGGTTCTTTGCAATACCCCTCAAGAAACTGGGGCGCCCCCCCCCCCGCCCCCGGGTTACTTACGGCAGCTGCCTTAGCTGGAATAAATCTTCCTCCATTGTAAAGGTGGGGCTGGGGGAAGGTCTCTCATCGCTCTTACATGGTGGGGAGAAAGAGAGAAGCAGTCGGTTTCAGGAGGCTGGCGGGCAGGACAGCTCCCGTTGCAACCAGCCAGCCTGCGCGATGCAAACCCAGGAGGAGGAGGCGAGCTCCGAAAGCAGCAGCAGCAGCAGCAGCAGCGGGAGGGGGGGGGGGGCGCTTCCTTCCCTTGAAATCCTTCCCCTTTCCTTGCTGGTTGCTCTCAGTTCGCTTCTCTTGATGCAGGGCAATCTTCCACCTCGCTGGCATGAGACCTTTGCAACGCCCCAGGCACGGGCTGCTGGAGGAGAACTAGGAAATGCTTGGGGGCAAAATGCCATAGTCTAAGGCTGGGGGCCCAGTGGGGTGAAAGACGGACCCAGGCCTCCAAAGGCCCCCCTACACCTGTGGGTTTTGCTGCAAGAGGTGACTAAGAAGAGATTTCTTGCTAGGGTGGACGCAAGGATTCCTCGGTCCAGGGGTGGAAATTCAACCCACGCATCTTTTCTTTCCAGGGCCAGGGGTTGCTACTGGGCTGTGGAAGAAGGCTTCCATGTTCTGCCTCTTCACCTGCAACTCACTCAATGTTGCAGGTGGAACGGTTGAACCGTGCAAAGCATTTTAGAAATGGCAAGGCATTAAACTCAGTACAAAAAGGCGAATGTATGTCCACCCACCTGAAAGTGTGGCGTGAAAAGAGCCGGTAAAACAGCAGATAGAAGGAAACAGCAGGAGGGTCAGGCAAGATTCTGGGTCCCCCATCAGGGGAAGAAGCAGGAGAACCCTCAGTTCGAGGAAGCATGCTTTGCCATAGCTTGGAGTAAACAATTGATGCAATTATGGTCACCTAACTGATCTTACAGTCTCGCCATCAAATCCTCAGTCTGAAATCAGTGCACATGCCTCAGGATGCCAAGCTTGACGACCCCCTTCCCCACTCTGGTGCCTTTCAGATTCTGGGGGATTCTGGAAGTTGGTCTCCCATATCTGGAAGACAGAAAGTTGGGGAAGGCTGTTTTCTGGCATTTTGGAGGCCTGAGGACACTGGGATTTGTCTCAGGGAAGTTGATTTGGATAACTTCCCAACTCAGCTTTTGGGTATGTTGGCTCTTGTTTGGGCTGAGTGACCTTCAGGGGCAGGGAATCAGGGAAGTCGGGGCTCGAGGCTAAGGTGCAGCTGGATAATGCACGGGGAGGTTGAAGTCTCCCTTTGCACAGACAACGCTGTCTTAAGCGGGATGTTGAACACGTCACTCTCGCAAATGATTTTCAACCTTCCCAAACTTGTCCCCTTCCTGACGAGGATTGCTCCATCTCATTGCAGCTTTCATCCATAATTGACAAGGATGCCTTAAATGCTAAATATACTGGGGAAATGTGGCACACTTTGAAATGTCTCAGAACTGCTTTCCTTTATTTCATGGGAAAAATTATTTCTTATGTGCTGTTTGATACTCTGCTCCCCCCCCCACCAATTAAGTGTATTCAAAGTGTTTTGTTTGGGGAGCAATAAATCATTTTTACAAATGCAAACCAGAGGACTGGAAGTGATGACTTAAAGCAGCCTTCCCCAACATGGTATGGATGGGTACACTTCAGATAGAGCCACAGTTTATTAGGCACTCAGTTGATGTCCGGTGGCTTGGGATGAACAATGAATATTGCAGCTTGATTGCCTGATGGTACTTAGAACAAATTCCCACTGGCCTCAGAGGGCTTACTCCCAAGAAGAACTGAATCTACCATCTTTAAAGCCATTTTCTATCTTGGTGCAATTAAGAAAACCGTTGATCTGTTTCTTCCCTCTCTGCCTTCTCCTCACGAGAAAAAATATGCCGTCCTACTTTTATCTTTTAGGGAAACTTCCGCGGAACCTTTTTTCCTCCCGCGGAACCATATTTTCGCGGCACCCGGCGCAGGACGGGAGCCATTGAGAGCGGAACACCTTAGCAACCGACGGGGCGGGCGGACCCCGTTGCTAACTCGATTCGGCGGCTTCCGCTCCTTTCCGAAAGCCTTCCCCGCGAGACCCGCGCCATCAGTTCCGCCTGCGGGGAGAGGCGAGGCGAGGCCGGGGATGCTGCTGAGCCGCTTCGGCGGGCGTGAAACGGAGCAGGCGACGACGGTGCTCCGGCGGTTCCTCCGGGCCGGGGGCTCGGCCAGGTCAGGCTGGCGAGCGGGGCGGCTCTCCCCGGGCCCCTGCGGGGTGAAATGGAGGGACGCGGCGGGCGGGATGCTCCTCTGGCGCCCGGCGGATCCCTGCGGGCAGCGGGAAGCTGGGCTGAGGGGCCTCCGGGGCTCGTCTCGGCCTGCCTTCCCCATGGACAGCTCCGGGGGGGGGGGGGGGCGTGACTACAACTCCCAGAAGGCACGCCGGCTTGGAAGCCTGCGAGGGGCAGGGGGAGGCCGAGGCGGGGTAGGCTGCTGACGACGAGGGGCTTCCTTCACACTTCCTTCCCTTTCTTAGGTCCAGAATCATGAGGAACTGGGGGGTCATCGGCGGGGTGGCTGCCGCCTTGGCCGCCAGCCTCTACGTCCTCTGGGGCCCCATGGCGGACAGGAAAAGGCGCAGGAAAGGTGAGGATCACCCGGGCAACGGCAAGCACAACCCGGGTCTTCCACCGGTCGGAAGAGAAGCTGGTCTGGCTTGAAGGCAGAAACACCAAGAGGAGGCAGGGCAGTTGCTGCCAGAGAAGAACCGCAGAGTCCTTGGTGCTCTCTGAGCCTGGTGGTTTGTTTGCAGACATTTCATTATCCAGCTAGGGAGCATCATCAGTGCGAGTGCTCGCAGACAGTTTCTTTACCTAGTTGCGTAATGGAATGTCTGCAAGCAAACAGCCGAGCTCTTTACTTCTCCCAACGTGCTGTTTTCCTCCAGAATAAAGGATTTTACTGGCAGTTGATAACTGTGGAGCGTGGGGTTTGCTGCCTGTTTATATCCAGTCGCTTGCCCTGCCAGTGTTGGTGGGGGTGTGATTTTCTCCTTGGTAGTTTCTTGATTAGAGCATTGTTTTCTGCCTGATTGTTCGTCTGTGTTGATCCTTGCCTCGGCCACTTTGTTGAGACATTTTCCATCCAGCTGCAGAGTTTATTGGAGGTCTGTATCTGACACTGGTGGGCAGGGCACGGTGTTGTAGGCATTCATGCAGAAAGAATAGTTGTTCCGTGAGGGAGGTTTGCGTACATGCAGAGTTCTCTCATTTGCGTGCTTTGTGAAGCGTTTGAGTTCAGGAACTACAGTATCTCTGTAGTTCAGGGTTGAACTGTAAAAAAACCCTATATAAACTGGCAGCAAACCTCCCCGCTCCCTCACACTGGTGATGTTACCTAATTGGGTAATGAAATGTTTGCAAGTAAGCAGCCAAGCTTAGAGAGCACCAGGAATAAGAATAGAAGCAGGCTGAAACACCCCCCCCCCCCCGCCCAATGCTAACACGTTGTGGTGATCATTTTTCCCCCCTGCCAGGGCTGGTGCCAGGGTTGCTTAATCTGGGAAACACGTGCTTCATGAATTCTCTTCTCCAAGGGCTGTCGGCATGTCCGTCTCTCATTCAGTGGCTGGAAGGATTCGCGGGTCAGGATGCGGCTGGCCAAAGCAGGAGAGCTGGACAGCAGTCCCTGTCACTGACCTTGCTTCGCCTGCTGAAAGGTAAAAATCCTTTTGCAATATCTTGGGTGTGCGTGCGTGTGCATGGAGTATAAAATAAGCCACTTTCCTGAGGGGTGGGGGTTGTCCTTTATTTTAACCTTTGACTCCTGGTGCTGCTCATTGGATTACCTAGCAAACAGACCCGGAGCTTTTTACGTTATGAAGGAGGAAATGGCATTGTAGCGGTAGAAATGATGCCATTTGGGGAGCATGAATACTGGCATTGCAAGAGGATCTGTGTTTCATCTGAAATTTGTAGAAAACTATATGCCAGCTCTGCCAGGTGATGATGGCCAGGCAGGCACGTGGCCTGCGTTCTCAGAGCCTCGGTGTGAAGATTTTCCACGTGTCATTCCAAAGCGCACAAGCATCAAGCGTTTTCTCTAGAATCAGAGGCGCTAGGCCTGGGAAGGGAAGAAGTTCGCCTTTTCTGGAGTCTGCATTAACTCTCTGGGCTGTTCGTTGCTTTCAGCTTTATCCTGCCAAGAGGCAGTGGAGGAAGACCTCCTGGATGCAAGCTGCTTGTTGGAGGTTTTAAGGCTGCATCGCTGGCAAATCTCCTCTTTTGAAGAGCAGGTAGTGATTGAAAATAAGTCAGGTGATGCCATATATTGCTCAGCTTCCCAATAACTACCCACTGAAGGTCTGGTCTGTGGTATTGGGCACATAAAAACAGGAGCAAGAATTGCCTTCTCCCCTGTTTGTTGCAGTTGGCTTTCCTGCTGCTGTTGACCTGGCATTCTAAACTTCCCAGTCACCTTTTTTTATTTTTTTTGCTAGGATGCTCACGAACTGTTCCATGTTCTCACTTCCTCACTGGAAGAAGAACAAGAGGGTCAGGCACAGATTCCACATTTATTTGATGTGCATTCACTGGAGGTGAGTGAAACAGAATGGCTAAGGAGTACAAATAGAATTGGTAGAGGAATCAAAATACAGTTTAGGCCTATCGTCTGTCCTATACCTGCCTGGGAACATGCCCTCTTGAACTTTTGAGGACTTATTTTTCAATAGCTTGCATAGGGCTGGGCAGGGATGCCTTTTATCTTTCTTCACAGTGTTTAAATCTCCAAGACAAAAATGCAAACAAAAGGCTTGATATTTCCAGCTTAATTTCTTAACAAACTGTATTTGTTGTATTTCCTATCTAGGAGCCAGAAATACCCCAAGAACAAATATGCTGCAGGACGAAAGGTAAAAAAGCTTTTTTAACTTGATGAAATGGGAAAAAGAATAAAGAGCAAAGATTTCACCTTGTGATCTCAGATTGGAAGCGGTAGTATCTGACTAGTTTTGCATCCCAGCAAACTTTAGATGCCTCTTTTGTTGATTTTCTGGAAACATCCTGTGGGTAGCCATCCCTGGAAGTAAGACGCTGTATTCTAGATTCACAAACTCTCATCCAGCAAGCTTCTTACCCTGTTATAATCACAAAATTGAGAAACAACATAAAAAGCAGAAAGTGTGATGTCACCGCATGGTAATAATTTTTAAAAATGTGGCTCATCATACATGTAAAAACTGAGATACCTGAAATGCAGAAAGAAGTATAATAGGGTTGGTAGCCTTATTACACAGCGGTTCCCCCACTGGAATTGCCTGCTGTTATTTCCAGCCAATTGGCTTTGCTGCAATATATCAGATTTAATAGGTGTTTGTCAGCAAATGTGCTTGGTGAGGAATTACTTCTTTTGTTTGAAAGGGGGGGGGCATGGGAGTTTATCTGAGCCCCAGAACTAAATATACTTGGGCACTTCTGTGCATGTTCTAAAGTAGTACAATGATTCATGGAAATAATAAGAGTTGTTTGCTTTTGCAAAAGTTAAGAATCAGATAGTGGCAAATGAGTTGTGTTTTGTAGGGCTGCTTCACCCTGTACCAAATCGTTGGAAATGTCAGCATCCTTTTCACGGGAGGCTGACAAGTAACATGGTTTGCAAGCACTGCAAGCACCAGGTACGTAAGAGAAATAAGCACAACTCCTTGGAGGCCAATCTCTAGAGATGTTCAAAAGGTTTTTTTCTGGGATCCCCCGACTGGAGGAGTCGCCGTAGAACTGTTCGACTTGGGCAGGGCCTGGCAACAGTGGTGCTTCTCCGTCGCTTGCCCGTCTGCTGGGAGGTGGGAAGGTGTTCAGGGCGGAGCCTAGAGCTGCTGTTCTCTTTCAGAGCCCTCTCAGATATGATACCTTTGACAGCCTTTCCTTGAGCATCCCGGCCACCGTGTGGGTGAGTCCTTTTCCTCGGAGGTCCACAGCGGTGCTTCAGGAATCGGCCCAACTCCTCACCGTTGCCTGGTTTTCTCCCGCTGTCCACAGGGCCACCCCTTGACGCTGGATCACTGCCTTCGCCACTTCATCTCCTCGGAGTCAGTCAAGGATGTTGTATGTGACAATTGCACCAAAGTAGGTCTTCCGGTGGGACCCTCCGGCTTGGGGTTGCGTGGTGGAGATCTGCACGTTCTGCAGTCCACACACCAATCTGCACACAGGTGTCAAAGTAGTGTCCTCGCGATGTCAGCAGATGCCAAGAGAACGCAGCAAGCGACTTTTGGTCTTGCTGCTCAGCTCTTGGTTTGTCCGCCCAGCCACAAGTAATGCCTGACGGAGGATCCAGCTGAGCGTGCGCGAGAAGGTGGGCTGGCGTGTGAACGGTGGGCAGCGCTAAGCAAGGCTTGGAAGAGGGGTTCCCCGGTGACCAGAAGCTCCTTGGCATGGAACAGCCTCCCGGCCTAAATCCTGTCTGAATTGTGTCTTGGTCACACACGAGAACCCCCGAGCATCTGAAAGAAATTGTGCCCAGAGCTACAATTGCAAAACCTGTAACGTTTTGATTCCTTCTTGCTTGGTTAAACAGCTTTTTTAAAAGGAGTTTTTCTTTCCTATCCCCTTCCCCAAGATTCAGGCAGAAGAGACTGAGGGCAGCCAAATTGCGGAGCACCAGAGGACCACATTTGTTAAGCAGTTAAAGTTAGGAAAGGTAAGAATTGGGGTGTGTGGACCTGTCATGGGTGTACTGGGATGGAACAGGACACTCTCTCTCTCTCTCTGGGTATGCTGCAAACTCTGCAGAGGAAATGCCGTTCTCTGCCTCACTCCGTATCTGCAGGTGTTAGATAGGGAAGGTGGTAATGAGGGGGAGAGGGGGGAGGTGATTGGGAAGAGCAGGGTTCAGATCCTTTATGAAGGTGGAGTCAAAGCTAACATCTGTCCCCGACTGACTAGCTTTCCCCCCTCAATTTGTTTTCCTGAGAGCCATCCACCTGGAGTCTGCAGAGGATCAGCCGGTGTCGCAGGCCGACCTCTTAACCCGCTCTATCTGAGAAATTTCGCACCAGTTCTGCGTGGCCCCTGGAATGTCACAAGAGCCGGTGGTTTCCATTTTGGAAACCATGGGCTTGTGTTTCAGTTACGTCACAAACGGGAATGCCGCGAACTGCCGCAGACGGGCACGTTTCCACTTCTCCCTTTTGACTCGGTGGTTGCTTCCAGCTCCCCCAGTGTCTCTGCATCCACCTGCAGCGGTTGAGCTGGTCCAGTCACGGCTTGCCCCTGAAGCGGAACGAACACGTGCAGTTCGGCGAGTTCCTCATCCTGGACCTCTACAAGCAGCACTTTCCCGCCCATAAACCCAGCCCCAGAGCGGGTCGGCAGGCGGAGCCAGACCCCGAGGACGGTAGGTAGGGCCTCACGCGGAGCCCTGGCTGCAGTGGCCGCTTGGGGCCCAGAGACAGCAAGGGTCAGCCTGCTTGTCGTTTACAGGCGTGGAACGGGCGGGGAACAAACCCGTCCTCGCCAACGGCACTTGCTGCGCTGCGCTGCGGCCTCCCTCCATTGGTTTCCCTTTCGTGGCCGTTCCTGGTTGTGGGTAAGTGAAAGCGGGACGGGCTGCTGCCAGACTTCCTCGGGGATGAGGACAGCCTGTAAAATGCCATTTATCTGCATCTCCCGCGTGCTTTGGAGCACGTCTGTTAAACACCTGGGCTTCCTCGGTACGGCCTCTTGGTGGAATCCCGCCCTGTCCGGATCCGGCCCTCCCAGGGTGGTTCTGGGGCAGCTGCAGCAACACACCGAGTACCTGCTGTTGTGCCGTGAATTTAGGGAGCTGCTAGAGAGAGGCCCGGCCTGCTGCTTCCCTTCTGAGCTCGAAACGTAGAGGGGAGGATGAATGTGGAGTGACTCTCTGCCTCTCCCTTGCTCTGTTAGCTCCCCCATCTATGTGTACCGTCTAATGGCTGTCGTGGTCCACCACGGGGACACGCACTCAGGACACTTTGTGACCTACCGCCGTTCTCCGTCACCTTCCCAGACTCCGCTGTCTGCCAGCAGCCAGTGGCTTTGGGTTTCAGACGACGTGGTGCGCAAGAGCACCCTGCAAGAGGTCCTGTCTTCGAGCGCCTACTTGCTCTTCTACGAGCGCATCGGCTCCAGGCTGCAGCATCCAAGCCGGGAATTCCAAGCTGAGGAATGATAGAGGGGACCACGCTGGGCTGGTGTAGCTGCTGCCCTTCTCCGGGGCAAGAACCCACCGTCTGGGTTGCCGTGGACACCCCAGGGTGAAAGGGAGGGGGTGCCCCTCCACAGGAGCCGGCTGAACGACCCTGCCCGAAGCTGCTCCGTTAGCGTCGTGCGTGTGATTTTCATCTATGTCAGAGGGATGCTTCGTGCTCGGGAGTATTTTCCGCTCCAGGAATTTCAAGTAGAGACCTCTTAGGTTCTTCTCACTTGTGACTTTTACCTCTTCTGGTTCATTTGTTGTGATCGATTCACTGCCATTTTTTAAAAAACATTTCACGCCTGTGGCAGATTCAGCCAGATGAGCAACCTATCACATCAAGAGGGGAGGGCGAAAAAGATTCTTTAAGTGCCTTGATCTTATCTTAAAACCGAGGAGTAGCAGCTCTGGCGACCTGAAGGCAAGAGGATTGCTTACGTGTGGCTGGTGCTCCGAAATCCCGGGGGAAGCCAGCGGGGTACAGGAGTGCTTGGATTTCTGATTGGGGGCCGAAGCCGCTTCCCAGAAAGCAGGTGGTATCTTTGTATCAAGTCTGTTGTAATTATGCAACGGTTACATCAGATTTCTTACCAGGTTCTCCTTCAGCAGTGAAAGGAACCATGTTTTCTATTCCTTGCTAATTCTGCCACCAGAATTTGCTGATTTGAAATATTTTGTACATGGTAAAACTGCTGCTAAAATAACAACTGTACTTAGACCGAGCACCTGTGTGTGTGTCTGTGTGAGAGAGAGATCCTTTTGTCTTCCTGCGCCAGCCCCCATGGAATCAAGCTAGATGACAGCGTGCTAACAAGTTGTGCATCCTATTAAAGTCAGCAGCCCAGCACTGATGACAAAGAGAGCTCCCTCCAGTCTCAGGGAGCCGGAAACCTGGCTTGTTCTGGCAGGAAACACTGAATTATAGCTCAGCAGCCAAAGCCAGACTCTCTGGCTCATTTCGTTTTGCAAGCCTCAGGTGACCCTCAGCCCTTCCCAGGGACTGTTTAGCTTCCCCGTTCTTGGGTGAAGTTGGACAATGGGCAAAGGGGGGGGGCGGGACCATTCCCTGCAACCCCGCCTTTCTGCCACTTGAGTCTTCTCTCAACAGCCGTCCAATAGAAACGCAGCTTGGAGGAACAGATGTACGGCAGGCCCAACATGCATAGGAAACAAATGATCGCTTATTTATTTATTTCGGGGTATGTTAAAAAAAAACAGTAGTTCGTAGACCTCATGCCTGCTGCGTGCAGACTCACTCCCTGAGCAAGCATGAGTGGAGCGAAGCACGTACAGGCCCTGGGAAGACCCAGGTCCCTCCCCAGCGCCAAGCTTGGGGATTCAGGGCAGCAGCAGGCCTGCATTTGGAGCAACCTGGGTGCAGCGACACTCCCTTTCCTCGACTTAGGACGAGCTCTGCCCCGCTGTTCCCGGAAACGCAATGTCTCCCTGTCCCTCCACCGCTCGAGCCATGAAGCTTGATCAGCTCCTTAACCAGCAAGCAGATTAAGGTATTCCCACAATGCACCGAGCCAGAGATGATGTCTGTGCAACACGCTTCCCCACAGTTGGTTCATTCAGTTAACCCGATTTTCCTGGTTCACAGGATACACTGTGCCATGGGCCAGGTTCACACAGCCTTCCAGGGTAAAGTGTGACTGGCTGATTTGTGAGTGAGTGCATCTGTGGCAAACGACAGCCACAAGCGTGGTTTGGTTAGAGGGTGCCTCGGGTTCTGCACGCAGAGCCCCTTCGATCAAACGGCCCAGTTGAGTCCAGATGGCTTTTTGGTTCAAGGGGAGGGAACAGGAAACCCGTGCTGGGCTTTGTGCTGCAGCCTGTGAGAAACAAGGGTGTTCCTTCAGGTGCCCCAAAGGGAAAGGATGAAGACGCGCGCCCCCTCTGCTCCCGGGAGCTAAACACTCCTAATTTTCCGAAAGGTCAGATTGATTCTGGGAGCCCGCACCTCCTTGCGGCTGGGCAGGCTGTGGTACCAGTAATGATTGGTGGGAAAGTTCACCATCAGCAGGCTGCCGTGATCCAACTGCAACTTGACCGGCCCAATTCGGCGGGAGGGGTTTTGGCCCCGAGAAGCCCCGTGGCGGAAGATAAAGTCCCTGCGGGCACCAAAGGACACGGAGGCAATGGGGCTGCGAGGAACCAGCTCCCTCTCATCATCCCTGTGCTCTCCTATGTGGTCGTGGCCATCTTTATACCTGCAGAGGCACAAGGAAAGATCCTCGATGTGTCTGCTGGGCACTGCAACGTGGCAGCTGGAGACCCCCCAAATCCCCATGTTCCGGAAAGAAAAGGGTGTCAAACGGATCCCCCGGTGCTTACTGCCGTCCCAATTACGCTGGGGAATTACCTGTTGATCAAAACAAAATTGAAGGTATGCCCAGTGACCAGCTGAACACGGTCCCTGATGCCATTCAGAACTGGAATCCACGGCTTGGGTGAAAAGGTGACACCGGAGTAAGTGTAGGTTAGCCCAGCATCCCCGTAGGTCACCTGCTTCCTTGGGATGTCGTGCCATTTCCCAAAGATGTGCAGCTTGGTTAGTTCACCTGTTTGGGGGAAAAACAGAAAACAAAACAGATCTCCCTATCCAGCTGCAAATAAGGACTAGCGTTTCTCAGAAGCTTCTCGAGACAGAAAAATCAGTAATGGAGAAGCAGCTTCTGCAGCCCCTTTCAAGCCAATGGCAGAGGGTCAGAAGAAGAACGTGGATTATTTTCTGGTGCTTCAGGTGCCTCATAAGGCCTACAAAACACCAGCCAGGTTCACGGAGCTCCATTCACCTTCAAAGTACTCCACTTCCTTTTCAAGCTTCTGGAAGATTTCATCCGCCTCAGCTCTGCCATAGAGGGTGGCATAGTCACAGCTGAGTCCCTCTGCCCGGATTTGCTTCCACGGAGTGCCTGGCAAGGGGGACGTCTCCCGCCTGGCCCTCTTCGCCGCCTCCTCGCTGCCTTGCTCGGCAGAGCCTGCCTCCTCCTCCCCTGTGTCCCGGGGCCCCGGGGCCTTCCCCGTGGCGGATCCAGGAACTCCTGGGATGAGGAATTTCTCCATCACCGACTGCAGGATAAGGATGGGGGGGGGGGGGGAAGAAGGTGGCAGCCCACTGGTGGGAGGCTCAGGCCCGGGCCCTCTTCTCCTTCTGTGCCCCTTGGCAGCGGACCCCTTGGCAGGGCTGTTCCTGGCTCCCAGACCTCCTTGGCAAGGCTTTCCAGCCGCAGCCAGCCTCTTCTGCGGGAAACACCAACCAGCAACGGCTTCACCTGCCAGGCCAAAAGCAAACGCGTGAGGATACTAACGTTAATGGTTAGCAGCGCACCCCAGCTCCACCCCACCCCACCCCCGACTGGTCCCTCCAAGTCTCTAACTCTGGGCAAGAAGGGAAAACCTTGCGGGCGCCCACGGGCGCCAGCGCTCTCCAGGTGTCCCCTTCCTCTTAACTCGCAGGGGAAACGGGCAGGTCAGGAAGGGGCCTTGGCGCAGCACGGCGCGCAGGGGTCTTTCATGCCTCCCGGGCCGCTCGCCAAGGAGGAGAAGAGCGGCCGCGACTGGGGCGCGTTGCAGCATCACCCGCGAGCGAAGGGGGCGCCCCGGGGCTGGGAGGAGGGCCCAGAGCGCATGCGCCAAGCCCGCCGCCATTTTGTTCACCGGGGTGTGCCCGGCCACAGCGAATCGAACGGGGAGGGCGTTCCTTGGCCGCACGTGGGTAGTAGGTTCGCGCCAACTTCGAGCGGCGCTTCCAGCCACCCGCCGGCCACCTCCGCCGCTCCCGACCTGCAGCGCCGGATTCCCCCTGCGTGCGGGGCCACCATGATCGGGCAAAAGTCCTTGTTCTCCTTTTTTACGTCAGCGCCCGGTAGGAAGAGAAGTCGCTCCCCGGAGTCAGCCGCGGCACCTGAGGTATTTTGTTTCTGTGGTTATTATGACGAGCTTTATTAACACTTTATTAATACGATGGAGAAGGACGCGCTTTGTGGAGATTCGGAGGGAGGAAGCCGGGAACGTTTTCAGCTTGCACGTTTTCGCGGGTAAAGGCGAAGGGCTGGGGTCTGAGGCATCGACCAATGGGAAGCTCTTGTTCGGAGGCGCGCTGGGCCCGGAGCCGGTCATGTGCGCGGGTGAACCAACGAGGGTCGTGCTTCCTTAGCAACCCACGGGAGGGGCGGGCCCTAGCTCGAGATTTTGGTCGCGATTGGTCGTAAGGCGTAACGCCTGTTCTACCTGCAGTCCAATTAGAGGACGGGGCGGGCCTAGGAAAAAAGGGAACATGACGAACATGGACCAATAGGAAAGCGAGGTGGAGGAGTCCTCAGGCTGCGGGCCAATAAGGAGCTCGGGCGGGACGCTGGTTTGTTTTTCCCGCGAAATGCCCTCGTGTTTCTCCAGGGCCGGAAGTGCCGGCGGCAGCTGCGGATGCTTCACTTCCATGGCAGCGACTGTGGGAATTTGCTCGTCTCCCCGCTGCCTCTTTCCCGCTTCCCTTTCCCCGGCCCTGACCCGTTTCTTTCCCCTTTTCCAGGCAGCCAAAAGATCGAAGAATGACAGCTGCTCCCCGCTCAGCCCGGAACAGGTGGAACGCATCCGCAAAAACAAAGAGGCGGCGCTGCAGAGGCTTGCGGCCCGCACCGCCAGCTACATTCCTGCGGAGCTCGGGCAGAGCTGGGGGGTCTCGCTGGCCGGAGAGTTCTCCAAGCCCTATTTTACTCAGGTGGGCAAGAAGCCAGGACTTTTCTCTACAACACGTGAAAGGGTCCTTTTTTTTGTGCCCCCCCTCCCCCCTCTTCTAGTTTCGAGGTCTTAGTCCAGCTAATGAACGACTAGGGGTGCTTGTTAATTTTTGTGCCTGTGTTGGGGTGAAATTTAGACTGTTCTCGCTGATATGAGGTTAGACAAGTGCTTCCTGCTCAGCGGTTCATCCTCAAGGGTTACCACGCCACTGTGTTAGGTATTTTGTTAAAGCAGTTGGCTTATAGGTCTTTTTTTAAGCTGTTGAACATTATTAAGACCCAGTTCGGATACAAAGAGACAACTGCCTGAGAATGACACAGTATTTCATCTCCTGGAAACCAAATCCTGTCATCCCTGGCCAGCAGAGTTTGTGATGAGAGTTCTGGACACCATCAGGTGGCAAAGACTGCATAGATGCATGCTGTGGAATGTTGTATCTCCTTAGTTTGCTATGCCCCTTAGTTGAGGTCTAAGCAAATGATTCTTTTTCTCTTTAATAGCTGATGACGTTTGTTGCTGAGGAACGCAAGCGCTATACAGTTTATCCCCCCCAGCATCAGGTCTTCACTTGGACCCAGCTGTGTGATATCCATGATGTGAGTCAACTTGTTACAATTAACCTTGACAGAGCCTGCATTTATTGCCTTGTTCCTTTAGGAGTGGGTAGTCTCCCCTAGATATTAGCTGAGTTCACACAACACATTAAGCCAGGGCTTTCCAAAGTTTTCCCGCGGCGACACACCAACCACCATTGGTGTGTCGCCACGGGAAAACCCAGAAGTGCCGCCATTGCGGCAACGCGCAAAAACCCGGAAGCGCTGCTGCCACTTTCGTTTTTTGCGCGCTGCCGTTGGTGTGTCGCCGCGGGAAAACCCGGAAGCGCCGATGATGATCAGCGCTTCCAGGTTGTGTGGCGGCACACTTCTGTGTGGCGACACACAGTTTGGAAAGCCCTGCATTAAGCCATTAGGCGATTTGTTCGGTAGTTTGTGATTAAGCAAGCCCCGGATTGATGCAGTGCTTGAATCCAGGCCCTTTACAACTCGTGATGCCTATCACCCCGATGAGCCCCTGAACTCTGCGCAATGGCACTTTTGCTGCTTTTCTGGAATGCAACTAAGAAAGAGCCAAGTAATCTAGACAAAGTTATCTGAGAGCAGGAATAACTAATGTTGAGCGTTTGAATGTTTTATGCTTTTGCTTTTAGGTGAAAGTTGTCATTTTGGGCCAAGATCCGTATCACGGGCCCAGCCAAGCCCACGGGCTCTGCTTCAGCGTCCAGAGGCCAGTTCCACCCCCACCCAGGCAAGGCTCAGCTTTGGTCGTGTAGTTCTGGGAGGTTCAAGGGGGCCGTGTTGTTTTAGCCTTCTCTGGAAGAGTTAATCGTGAGTTGACTGCTGAGTCCGTATTGTGTGAAAACATTGTGTTCCTAAGACTTGGGAAGAAAAAACCTGTTTTTCTTTATAGCCTGGAAAATATCTACAGAGAGCTTGCTACAGATGTAGAAGGCTTTTCTCATCCTGGCCATGGAGACTTGACTGGATGGGCTAAACAAGGTGACCCAGAACCATTCTTTTATCTTGAAACAATCTTTTCCCAGTTGCTGTCAAGCATTTGGTTCTCCTGTCTTCATGCTTCAGCTGCTAGAGTTACCCAGCCTTTGTGGCCATTCTGAAAACTGAAGGCCACATATTTGGAGAGCATGCAGGCTGGTTTAGTTTGTGTGGGGGGGTGTCTCCTAAATATGTTTTCTATTTCTCTGTTACTAACCTCTCACAATCATGTTTCTAATCAAGCAACACAAATAAACAAATCAACTGCAATCTTTCAAAGCTGGGCGTACAGCAAAACCTATAATAGCAAAAAAAAATGATTGCAGTTAATAAATCAAGAGACTGTAAAAAGCACCTCCGTAGAAATTCTACAAAATTATGCTTGAAAGCTGTGCCTTCCCATTAACTGGGAGAGGAAATGCTTCTAGGTCCACCCTTCTGGTCCCGTCAACTTTGACTGGATGTTGTGTCCTTGATGGGCATATCGAGTGATGTTGATTATCCAGCCTTGGTGGGAGCAAAAGTTACTTTATTGCAGAGTCTTCCTTCAGCCTCCCATTTTCTTTGCAATCTAGGCGTGCTGCTGCTGAACGCTGTCCTCACCGTCCGAGCTCATCAAGCCAATTCCCACAGAGAGAGGGGCTGGGAGCAATTCACGGACGCCGTGGTCTCCTGGCTGAACAAGAACCTAGATGGCCTGGTTTTCATGCTCTGGGGAGCCTATGCTCAGAAGAAAGGCAGCTCTATTGACAGGGTATGTATGACTGTGCCTGGAAGTTGACTTTTGACAATAGCTACCTTAAAAGGGGATTGTGTGAGCCAGCGAGCTACTAGCCAAGTTGTTTTCAGGCAAACACAAGATACATTGGCTATTAGATGCTCGGGACATGCTGGGGAAAGCCCAGCGTCAAATAAATGTGTGGTAAAAACCAAATCTGGCACAGGACAGATTATTGATCTGATGCCCTTTGAAGCAGAGAGCCTGTGCTTTGAAAAGCCTTCGTAACGCGTCAGAGTTCTTATTCTTGTCCCCAACACTTTGAAGAAAAGAACAGCTTCAGGGCCTCGTCTTGGAAGTTCCTCCTCTTGCTACACAAGGCCCCGCATCACACTTAGCTATCATGCTGTTTATGCTGACCATAAATTGTGAGCCTAATCATAGTTCGCCCCTTACCATGATGGGAAAGCCCAGACACTAGCTTGTTTACCAAACCAGGATTAAAGCAAATCAAGCCTTTGCACAGCGGATGAATCTAGCCAATGAAACTATTCGATTTTTAAAAATGAATTCAAGCACGAAGTTCCAATTCAGTAGATGTAGAAATGAGGCCTGCTTGTATGACTTCTTTGCTTAACTCTAGCTGCTGGAGAATCAGGATACTTAGGGCTATCCTAATTTTTATCTGTGCATTTTAATCACGCTGGTTCTTTAAACACAGGAATGGAAAGTCTAACGCCTTTGGCTTCTTGCAGAAACGGCACCACATCCTGCAGACAGCGCATCCCTCGCCCCTCTCAGTGCACAGGGGTTTTTTTGGTTGCAAGCATTTCTCCAAAACAAATGAATTCTTGAAGAAATCGGGGAAGCAGCTGATTGACTGGAGGGCCCTGTGAGGGTCTTGCAACTCCCTCGAGACCATAGAACCACCATTTCCGTCCCCATCGGGCTGGAGAGGCCGTGTGGAAACACTCTTGGACCGATTTCTTTGAAGCTGATCTAAACAGTACATTTTCACTCTCTTCATTCAGGAGTAACCTAGGTCAAGGCATTTGCTCCAAGCATTTTTTTTTAAATCTTGGAGCATTTCGGAGCAAACGGAGAATATAATAGCAAAGGAGCATATCAATATTTTTGTTTGAATTCTTTACTAGTATGACGAACATGGTGGCAAACTGTTCTATGCAATAACGACCCAGGTATTTTTGTTTTTCATTTCCCTCTCTTGTGCTTCTTAAAGGAAAACGGAAATGTTGACAGCCAGTAAGTTGCCTTTTTATTTTGCCTCTGCTGGAGAATTCATTCAGTAAGCTGTTTATTTAATCCAAGCCGATGCCTTATCTAGTTTTCCCAGCTTGTCTTTTTTTATCTCCTATCGATTAAGATTTTCACGAGGTGCTATGAAAAAAATCCTTAGTTTTTTTACTTGCAGGAAGCGGATCCAGTCTGAAAGAATTTCACTTTTTTTGCCGTTCAGGACCAGCTGAAGATTTAAAAGTATTTGTGGAATTCTATAGGAAATGTTATATAAGTAATACAGAAAGGAGAGCTGCAGTTGGAAAAACAGCAAAAATGTTCTTCCACGGAATAAATGTGTGTTCCGATTAGTGATAACGGCATCAGATACTCCTCTTCTGCAAGACTCAGGTGCACCGAGTCAGCAGCAAGACAAGACCTCTCGGTTACAGGTGTTACCTTAAGAGCCATGGCTGAACTTCTATTTGTTAGGAGGAGGATTCGGTTTCATCGTTCTATGCAAATTGCATAATGAGAACTCCCGGCGGGTATATTTAAATACCAATTTAAGACACTTTTTAAAAAAATTCTTTCCTGTAACACTAGTACCCGTGTTGGATTCTTTTATAGTCACTGTTCCAGAGTTTTGAAATAAATATGTTTCCAGTATTTGCTTGTTGAGCACTCTGGTGGCGATGCCCATCTTCTAAATGTTAGTTTCCTTAACGTGGCCACGCGGTTGAAGGGAGATTTTCACGCTCCTTTGCACCCCCCCCCGGAGGTTATTATTATTACGCTCCGTAGTCTTCCTTCAAGGGGAGCAGAAATACTCAAAGGGGGCAACAGCACTGGGCCTGCCCTGATGGGGTGGGGGGGTGGCCTTGGAGCTGGCTGAGCTCCCAACAGCGCCCGCAAGCGATGCCCTGCCCCACGTGGCATTCTACAAAATCCGAGTGGGTTTCTCCAGGGCAGTGTTTCTCCACCTTGGCACCTTTAAGCAGTGTGGACTCCAACTCCCAGAATTCCCCAGCCAGCTTAGGTTAGCTCGCTGGGGAATTCTGGGAGTTGGAGTCCACACAGCTTAAAGGTGCCAAGGTGGAGAACACTGTTCCAGGCAAACGGTGCCCCAGGTCGTTAAAAGGGGCCTGTTGCGCTCTTGGTTCCGTCCCCCTGGGAGGAAAGGGGCGGAGGCCCCTCCAAATGCCCTGAAAGACCCCCCCCGCCGGTGCTCTTGCTGCTTCCCCCTCGAGCGGCCGCGGGGCTGCCAGAAGACGGGAACCGCGCCCAGCCAGCACGCGGCTCGTCGATCCCGCAGGGGCTCGCCCCTCGGGGGCGGGGGGCCTTTCGCGCTGCAGCTCCTCGGCTCTTGCACCCGGAGCGGGGCGGCCGGGCTTGGAGCCACTGCTTGGACGGGCGCAGGCGCGGCTCCCGCACTCCGGTGACCGGCCCCTCCCGCCGAAAGGCCCGGCTGCCCCTCCCCCGCCGCCCGCGCCACTTAGCCTCGGCCGAAGGAGCCCGCCGCCGCTGCTCGCGGTCTGCGCTCTGCGGGCGTCGAGAAAGCGGCGGCCCAAACCCCGCGCTTTGCACGGGTGATCTCCGCGAAAGGTACTTCGTGCAGCCCGCGACGGCAGTTGTAGAAAAGTCCCCGGCTTGGTCGCTCCGGGTGGCTCCTCGCTCCCCGGGCCCCTCCGCCGGGGCGCTGTGCTCTGCTGCCCTTAGGCGGGCAGGCCGCGCCCCCGGTTCAAACAGGGTGCGGCTTTCTGGGGACGGCTTCACCTCGCACTCAAGTCTAATCCACAAACAAGCCGCCGGCGTTATCTTAATTACGGCGGGATTTACCTAAACCCGGCGGGGAGATTTGTTTCGGAAGGAACGGGGGCTGGGCACGTGGGCCGAGCCCGGGCCAGGGATCCAAGGGAGGAAAGGCGGACGGCCCTCGTCGTCTCCGCTATAACATCGGCCTTTCGGTCTGGTTTACATCTCGCGCGAGAAAAAGCTGCCACTGCCCGGATAAGCGCAATAAATGGTGCCCAAACCTTCCTTTGGGGTTGTTTTGAATAATGCAGAAATAACCCACACAGTAAAACAAGGATTGTTTGCTTTAAACCATCAAATCAAATCTTTATTACAGTCAAAGGCCAGCATAACCTTTAAACTATACTCCATATTACTTAAGATTTTTCTTGCTTATTTGCAAAGGAAAAATAATCTTAAGCACAGTACTGTACAGTCAGATTTTTTATTTTGCTTCAATTTATTTTTGCCAACAGCAAACATCTTTGTGAGATGCTGGAAGTTGTTGTTGTTACAACTTTTAGAGCCATCTGGTATTCAATAACATTTCAGTAACACAATACAGTTGTTCAAAGCAGTTGTCAGTTTTTGTACTGGCAGATGAACTTTGCCCTAGTTAAAATCAAACTGCCCTATTCGGCAGGCAGCAGAAGGCTTTGGAGCTGTGCCACCGGGCCCTGGCTGCTGCAACCTTCCAGCCAAGAAGGAAATTTCTGTGCAAGCACAACAGAAGGGCGTAACCTCCTCTCATAGAGGGAAGCACTGATTTCAGGGCACTCGCTTTGGAGTGGATTGCTGCAGGTTTGAGATGTAAGTAGCGGGAAAGCCAAAATATTTAAAAATTAGACGGTACGCCAGCAAGGAAAGAACTTCTTCACTCTGTTCTGAGCTGTCCTTTTCTAATGTCATTATTACACTCGATCTTAGCCAGAGGGTTTTATATCGCTGTTTCCTGGCCTTATGGCTGTAGTAAAGTTATTTGATTTCATAATTGTATTACTTGTTAGTAAGTTTCTACTAATGAAGACTTTGGATGTACTATTAGTGACCGTACGTTTTGTTTGTTATAGGCATAACCGTCAACTTGCAAATTTGGCTCCAGCACTAACAATGTTAACATGCAAATAGTTGTGTGTGTGTGTGCCTGTGCCCTGGCAAGATCAAATTAATCTAACATTCCCTGACTTGCTAAGGAGCAGTAACTAATTAGCTTGTAGGAAAGAGTTTTTGTAGAAAGTGTATTAACAGACTAGAGAAAGCTGGGAAAGATGGCAGTTTGTAATTAGCTAATTAATTAATTAGCTTTAGGTAATCTGTTAGATACAGTACTTAGGAATGCAAGTTTCTCTCTGCAGTTGGTGAAGGAACTTCTCATCTTTTGGGTACTGATGTGTTTTGTAAATGTCTTTAATGGGACAGGAGGTTAATGATGGATGCTCTAAGAATATTTTTGTTTGAAACAGGTTGGCAGCAAATTTATTCATCTTTTTATTTATTTATTTTTGTTTCCCTTTTCTTTTGACTATCATATGGAATTCCCTCCCCCTTAACAAATATGAAATATTTGCTTGATTAGCAAAGCTTTCAGGTTTTGATTTAACTGAGGCTGTAGTTGTATTCCTTTCTTGGAAAGTCCTATTCAATTTAGTGGGATTTGGAGGTAAGCAATGTTAAAATGTGCACACAATTAAAAGGAAGAAAGTTACTCCTTAAATTGGGAGCCAGTTGTGAATGAGCAGTAATCTGGATCGTGTGCTGCATGCTCAAGGGAAAATAGACCAGTGTTTCTCAACCTTGGCCACTTTAAGATGGGTGGACTTCAATTCCCAGAATTCCTCAGCCAGCATGGTTGGCTGGGGAATTCTGGGAGTTGAAGTCCACCCATCTTAAAGTTGCTAAGGTTGAGAAACACTGCTATAGACTGTAGTGTGGTCGAGAACTGAGAATCTGAATACTAATGGAAACGCATCTCTGCTACTGAGCCTGAGAAGTTGAATGATTTGTCCCAAGTTGATCCAGGTCAGAGAAGGAAACTTCATATGATTTCAGTCCCTTATAATGGTGGTTGTTGTTACAAAAGTGGTCGTCGTTGATCCATTGAACTTGACTGTAGGAGAAAGGCCACTTTTATAGACTTTGGAGTTGAAGGCAAGGGTCCAAGTGCAAGGGAGGGTCTTGCCAAAAGGGGCTGGAGCCTTGTGGGGCAGGGGCAGGGGAGTAGCCTCATCATAATATTTGGGATCTGGGTGCAAGACCATGGATGTTCTTTGTAGAAGATAAAAATAGCAAGAACCTTTATAGCTCAGGCCGTGTAAATGAGGTGGATCTTTTCTGAAGCCGTGAGCTGTTGATGTGCATGGAAGTCTGTAACTCAAGAGGCAAGGGAGGGAGGTTGCTGGCGTGACTTCATATTTGTGTGGGAGTCTAACTCCCCCCCCCCAATTCTACGCATCCTCTCTTTACTCTGCAGTTGGTTTATATCAAGAAAAAAATCTCCATTCTGCATTGCTAAGGCATTGATATTTTAGCCCTGTTTTAATTTATGCATCCGCCACAAGCATTAAATGTTTATCAGTAAGCTAAGCACAAGAGGCTGCTTGGGATCAAGGGCCAAGGATTCCCTCAGTATTCCTTCCCCAACTTAATGCTGTTATTCTCTTCTTATTTATTCCTAGGATTCCTGAATGGTTCTGCTAGTGTTCTTGGCCTTGTTGCTTGGGGTGTGGTTCGTTTGGGCCAAGATGGCAAAATGTCCTCCACTTGGTTCGAAGAAACTGAAGCTCGAGCAGGTGACCGCTCCCGAAGTCCAGGAGCTGCCTTCCAGCGGATTCCCTCCACAGTTCCCGGAGGATGGGATGGAAGCTGCATCGTCAGAGCCCAACCGGGCCCCCGCAACCCTGTCGGACCAGCCCCCTCCCTGCGGCCAGACGTCCACAGATCCCTCTAAGCAGCCTGCGCACCCCTCCTGCCAACTCAAGCCCCCCATTCCCCGCTCTTCCTCGGACTCTTCGCCGTCTCAGGCGGCTGATCCCACAAGGCCCGTGAGCCGGTTTGTCAGTGTTCCCTCAGCGCAGCTCTTGCGGCAGATGCAGTCCCTGTCCTGCGAAGAGCAGACCACCAGCCCTGCCCAGAGGAAGCAGCAAGCCATGCCCAAGTTTGTGTTGGGCTCCTTTGAAGACAATTCTTCTGATGAGGAGCTTGTAGCCGGAGGAGCCTTTCCAACGGGCAGGAGGAGACGGAGCAGCCTGGCCAACCTCGGCCCCTCCTCCTCCGTGGACTCGGAAGCCAGCATCGGCATGAGGTAGGCAGCATGGTGGCACGGCCGGCCTGGCCACTCCGGGCTGAGCCTGCGGGAGGAACCAGCTCGAGGAGGGTCCAGATGGGCTGCCCCTCATTTTCCAACATTTGGTTACATGTGATTTATTTCGAGAGACGTTTGACCTGCTGGATCGAAGCTCCTGTTCAGCAGACCTTATTTTAGCAGCTTGAATCTGCATTTTAGCCATTTTTGTTTTTCAGTATTTGTACCTTTGCCATTTTAAAAGGGACATGCAGCTGCTCCATGCACAACAGAACTTATTTCCTGTTTTATTTATAAAGAGCTTTGACTGCTTCTGTCCCCAGGGACTCTAGGGGGCATACAAGTTGAAAATGTATCAGAATAATTAATACATAATGTAGTGAATTAAAAGGGGAATGTATATATATTCTGGCAAATATATTTGTGTGATACGGGTTGAGTTTGATAGGGAAAACACTCCTTGCTAGCTTCAGCACCCAGAATGTCCTGATACGATACGGTATACAAAGGAATGCAGCAGCTTCCTCTCAGGTTACTGTGCATCAAACTGCAGCCTAATGGAGGTTGTGCACATTTGCCTCAGGGTAAGCTGTGTTAAATGCAGCAAGGTGTGTTTAGGATCTGCCTAACTGCTTCTTAGCTTACTGTTCTAAGAATGCAAGGTGTTGATCTTGGGGCTTTTCTACTGCGCTCAGGAGAACAATTGGAAAAGGAGAAAGCAATGCTTAGCAAGAGATTAAAATGGAATCATATGAGGACTGTGACTTTCTGATAACATGCTTAAAAAAACAGCCACGGAAAAGCTTATCTATCGGTGTGACATTTCCCCTGGTTGACTCAGTAACCTGAGCAAAACCCAATTTGGGCTTCTGTTTGTTTTGATGTGTTTGATTTACCCCATTTGCGCTCTCGCTCTGTTTCAAGTATGACAAACTTCCCATATTTAGTATTTTAATGCCAGAAAGCGCCGCTGCCAGGACAGAAATATCAATTGGTCTGGGGCTTGCAAGTGCAAAATTCCCTCCCTGTCTATCTGCGTGGGAAAATTGCCAAAGTATTGCAATGATCACTTTCAAAGGCAAGGTGGATGGTTATCGGGAAGGTGTTTAATTCAGAAATGGAGTCCAGTTGTTTGGAACTCCTTCCTTAGAAAGGTTTATCTGATACTTACTGTAGTCTATCCCTTTATTTGCAGGAGCTTTTTTTGCAGCAAATTTGTTTTGGTTTGCTGAAGTTTCAGGCCCTAATGTCCTAGGGGAAAGCTGGTACAGGTTCTCACATCTTTACCTGGATGTTGAGATAAATCTTTTTAAGTCTGGCTCTTCGATCTGCAACTGTTTGTGCAGGTATTAAGGACTTAAAGGGATTGATCTTGGGATGGAAACCAGAGCAATGTGGTATTTCCATTTCCATGAAATACTCCAACAGCTTTTGCAATGGCTTTTCAAAGTATGGGAACCTGCGAAGTGCTGCATAACAGGAAAATAGAAAGGAGCAAAAGGAGGGAGTATTCAGATCCTGCAAGCCATAAATCCGGGTGATGTTGGCGCAGAGAATGATTGGCTGGTTCTTTCCATGGTAGATACTTTTCGTCCCTTTCACGCCCGCCATGTATTATTCTACGTATTTATATCCCCCTTTTTTATTTTTCTTAAAGACCTTTCCAAAAGGGCATGCAACACGTGCCAGTAAAAATGAAGACGTAAAATACAAATGCACAGATCGATTCCTAGTGCCATTAAATGAGCTACAGTGCTGATAATAAACGTTTATCAGCAACCTAAGCACAAGAGGCTGCTGGGGATCAAGGGCCAAGGATAGTCTCTCAACTGATAACTAAATCATGATCGGGGAGGCCCTTGCCGTGTCAGCCTCTTGCTGTTTTAAGACTGAATTTTTCTTCTTTGTGACACAGAAAGGATGAAAGGATGTCACAAGCCTGGAAGATTCTTGTAAGGGAAGGGAAGTCCTTCCAGTTGCTCAGTGAAATTAGGTGGCCCCAACTTTCTTACCAGCCTCCCTGAGTCAGGAGCACCCTCTGTGGCCACTTAATTTGCCAGTGCTACATTGATACCAAGTGGTCATTTTTTGCATCCATCTCAATCGGTAGACTGGAAAGGGTGTTTTCCTTTGTGCTCCTTTTGTGAACTTTCTGGAAAGTCTGACTGATCCAGATCCCTCAGAGGGGAAAATCAGGACTAGATTGCCAAGCTCTCCAGTTCATCAGAACCATTATTGTATTCCCAGGGACAGTACAATTATTTCTGCACGAGCTGCTTCAAAAACACGGGTCTGCAGTTGTATTGCTTTCAACCCCAAATAATATCTGAATTGGTCTGAGCTTGCTAATGCAAAATCTCCCAAAACCAAAGGCGAAAGACACAAGGGCATGATTATCTTGTTGTTTTTGAGACCCCCAGACTTCAGAGCGGGAAGAGATGGATCCTATGTTGTTTTGAGAGAGGAGTGCCCCATCATCTGCAAGTGCTACAAAAAGGCTTGTCTCTGTCCCCCGTCCCCGTTCTCTGTCTTTAAAAATGTGTGACACTTTTGAAATCTTGGCAGATTTTAGGGTCCAGGTATATCAAACAGGGATATTTGTTTCCAGCCTTGAAAACAGCCAGACATAGTTGGTCTTTAATAGATAAGCGCTTATGTTTTGATGCCGGATCACATGAGAAATTGACATTGTGGAATAACCCAAACTTGGAAATAGTGGGGAAAGGGGTGTGAACCCCCTTAGCAGGCCAAGAGGATAATGTTACATCAATGGAAAGAAACATCCTCCAGGTTCTAAAGAATGGATTCAGAATATGGGTTATGTATTTTTGAAAGGTCTCTTACGTCCTAAGAATGAAAAGGTGAAGCAATATGTTTCTATATGGTCTAGACTTAAGGATTTAATTAATTTTATATCACTCTCTATGGATAGTATATGGATCTTCTTTTTTTATTTTTTATTTTTATTTATTTATTTTATATCCCACCTTTATTATTTTTATAAATAACTTTTCTGTTTCCTAATTTTTTTTCTTTTTTGTTAGTTTATTTTACTCATTCTTTCATATCTAGGGTTTTTTTTCTTCACTGTATAATCACCATTTTTCTTTTTCTCTTGGTATTGTATTATTATTATTATTATTATTGATGATGTAAGGACAGTTTTTCTCCCTTGAACCACCTGGTGGTGCTGTTGCTAGAGAGTTGCTGAGTATCTGGCCGGTTGCCCACGGGAGGGGGGAGAAGGGGAAGCCAAGGGGAGGGAGAGTCGCAGAAATGGAGGAGGAGGAAGAGGCAGCAGGGGTGGCCTCCGACTGCTCCTGCCTGGCTCTTGGGGGCTCCGGAGCAGCAGGACAGGACAGGACAGGAAGAGGGAGCAGGCCTGAACTGGTTGCCGTGCCTCTGAGGTCAGTACTGGCCAGCAGAATTGTGACTTGGTTTGGTCTTGGCAGCTGAAGTCTTCCATCTGCTGAACAGCAAAACAAAAAGAGAAATGGGGCTGCTGAGGATGACCAAATAAACATTCCTTTCTCTGTTCTGAGCTTGTGCATTGGACCGAGACCGGTTCCTTTGCAGAGATCAGGCAGGGAGGGGGAGATCTCAGCAGCAGCAGCAGCAGCAGCAGCAGCAGCTGGTGCACTTCCTTTATGGTCATTTTGAGGGCTAAGAATTGCCTCCTGCTGGGAGGCAGGTAGAGGAAGCAGCTGCGGAAAGGAGAGAGTAGATGACTTTTCATGTGTGGGTGTTCCCAAAAGTGCTACAGCCTAGACGCCCTTTTGTCCTTCAGCCCCGCGGTCTGGGCTCTTCTTTCCAAATAAATGCACACAACAGATACTGCGAACACATCATTGTTTGAGGAGAGTTCCTCAAAACAATTTCAGAAGCAAATTTCTTAATGATGTCTTCACTTTTCAGTGATCGTTTTCTGTTGAGGTTTCCAGGAAATATTCCCCAGCTAAACTGTCCAATTTCTAAAACAAGCTCACCTTGCATGGCTTAGCATCAGAAGTATTTCTTCCTACCCTCCTCTTAACTTTTGCCTGCCCTGATCCACTTTTTCTGTTTGTCAAGGCCCATCTTCCCTCCCTCCCTCTCCTTTTTTTATTTTTTTAAAAGCAGTCATTAAAGTGAGGAAAAGCTTTCTCCCAATCTGAAAATGTACAACAACAACAACAATGAAAAATGTGGAAGGCACGGATGGATTCCAGTCGTTATTTGTTTTGGTTTGATTTTTTAAAATGTAGTTGTTTTGTGCATTGTTGTGGGCAGTTGGAAAGCTGATTCTGTGCTTCCAAACGTAGCCTACATTTCCACTACTGTATTCCCGCCCTACCCCACAACATGCCCCAGTGTAATGCAGACGTGGGAGTTGGCACCGTCTGTTACTCCAGGGAAGGGAAGGTTGCCGCTGTTGCCGCAGCCGCCAGCCGTCCTTGCTTGTAGTCTCTTCCCCAAGCCACCTACTTAACTGCACACTCTCTACAACCTTGTGGACGTAACCAAATTATGATCCCGTGCAGATTGGAGGGTAAGGAGAAAGTTCATTTTTGTACGACTTTGCTAATGGTTTAGACCTTCCCTTAACGTTGGTCTTGCAATTGGATTGGTATAGGCTCTTCCCCACCCAGCCCATTCAGCCTGTTAGGATGAGGAGCAAGAGATACTCGGGGAACGAAAGAGCTGCTCTGAAAACTTCTCACATGTTTTATTTTATGCTGAAATAAAAGTCTGGTTAATTCTGTAAAAATGGTGGTGCCTGCATCTCATTTCAGGTGAGCACCTGCAACTAAATGTTGCAGCACAGGATAAGCTGCCTCCCAATGAACGCTACTAATCAGGGGTCTGGCCATCCATTCTTTCCAATCAGGTATTACATTCCTCTCATCCTTTTTTCCCAATAATATTCTACATTCTTTGGCTATCACGCACGTACCACCTTCCCTGAAATTTCTCTGGATGTGTATTTTCACTCCCTTCTGGAGTGTTTGTGTTGACTGTACTTCTAAAAACATCAGGGTTCCCTTTAGCATGTTCTTACTTTCTTGTTCATTGTTGGTCAGCCTGGGCTTTGAATCCTCTTGGCCCTCAACACCGTGTTTGCTATCAGGAAGAGGAGATACTGTATGTTTATTACTGTTTTGAAGCTGAGCCGTCTAGTGAAACTCTGGATTGTTCTTTGTTCTTTGCTCCATAAGCATTTGCTGGCTCTCCTATCTTGTGCTGCAGCTGCTTCTCTGGGAGGGTGAAAGCAGAGACCCAGGGAGAGTGACGGGTGAGATAGCAGGGTAGACGCTGGACAAGGAGAGGGCTGTTAACTGGAAAAGCACGAGAGCAGTGGGTTGACGTTTCATGACCCAACTAGGTAACATCATCCACGCTGCGAGGGAGTGGGGTTTGCTCCCTGTTTATATTCAGTCACTTGCCCTGCCAGTGTTGGTGGGGGTGTGGTTTTCTCCTTGGTGGTTCCTTGATTGGGGTATTGTTGTCTGCTCATTGTTTGTCTGGTGTTAATCCCTGCTTATCTGGGTGTTGGCTGCTGGAGGGGATGTGTTCTGGACTTTGTTTTTCAAAAGCTGTAACTTTTGAAACTTGGAGCCTTTGAAGGATCAGTGCTTTGCCAGTGGCCATTCAGGGACTTGCCTCTGAGATAATTCTGGACTATAGTTGATGGGTCTCCCAGGAAGACTGGCTAATACGGTGTGCTGTGCTTATAAGTGTGATGAAGAAGGCCTTCTCTAACAGGGTACCGTGCAGATGTGGTAGACTGCATCCCCCAGAATTTACAACAGGCTTCAAGAAGCGGTGGAACACTGCCGGAAAGCATCCAGCTGGGGAAGGCTACTGTAGACTAGAAATGTAATATAAATTATTAATGGTTGCCGGGTGGTAATGGGAGTTTTGCAATTTCATCAACCCATCCTGGCTTTTTAAGTGTAGTGACAGTTTGGAATAGAACCTCTGCATCAGATCCTTGTGTATAAAATTGGTTGGGCTCCAACGTTATGTGAATATAAAGTGACTGCCAGTTCTTACGCAAGCAATTATGCATATGTATCCCAACCACCGTCACTCCTTAAAATGGATAAATTATACTTCCCCAAGCTGTACAGAACAGAGCAACGTAAAGAGCTCTTGGGGCTAAAAAAAAAGTGATGTGACATGCCCAAGTTTTCTTGCAGGCCTGTTGCTTTTTGACGAGGAGTTGAGTAGCGCATTCAATCTAGTTTCCCCTAATCTGTGTAATACGTAATGCTTTGATTGACGAAGTTCACCTTTCCTCTGGAGTTTTTGTTTCAAATACGAGAATTTTGATAGCTGTTGTTTTGGTTGAAGCAAGACCTGAACAGTCCATAATTTTGTTTGTAACAATTAAAAAAACCCTAGATGCAGGGTGTAAGAACGTTCTTTCCTTCTTGGTTGTGCTCACAGCCTGCAATCATAGGACATCTTACGAATTGTTTCCAGCATCCATTTCTCATTCAGAGAGAGAGAGCGTGCACGTACATGTAATATTTGTAGACAGATCTCTGTACAAATTCCTTTGTATATTAATGCCACTGTTTAAGCGGTGTTTTATCCTATGGCAGTACAGTTCATAACTTGTGTGTGTTTTGTGTTAGAAGTGCCACCTTTTACCAAAAGTCTGTTAACTGAAAGGGTGGGAGGAAGAGGCTTAAAATTTAAATGCTGGGGCCAAGACACACAGAGAGAAGGGGCTTGCAGTAAGCAGATCGTCTGCATATCAATGTCTTATTATCTGCCATATAGTACTTTATCCAGCAGTCTTGAGTTCTTGATATTTTTGCTGTTACCTAGTTCCCGAATGTAAGGTTTTACTTCTGGAAGGACAGAACTGTCATGCCTGGCCTGAACTTCGACGATTGGCAATTAGTGGAACAACTTCACCTTTATTAAGAAAGTTGTTCCACCTTCATCTGTGCCCCTTATTGACTGCTGTTCCCTAGCTTCTAAATGATTTGAGGTCCACCTTCCATTCTGCTCTGAGGAACAGATCCAAACTATAGATTCAAACGATAGAAATGTTTCCACCTCCTTCCAGAACCAGCATGTCAGGGATGCACCTGGTTAAGAAAGGACGGGAGCAGAGGAAACTGGATCTCCACAGGGACTTCACAGTGGCGTCGCCTGCTGAATTTGTGACTCGTTTTGGAGGAAACCGTGTTATTGAAAAGGTATTGCTGCTAAAGGAGAGATGATGCTTCCCTGTGCATGGGACCATTTCATTGTGGCTGCCTTTTAAATATGTTCCTTTGATGGAAAGCCCAGCACATATAAAGAAAGTGTTACATAATCAAGGCAGGTGTTCCAGAAGCTCAGTGGAAATGAGAACTCTAGAAAGGTTTTATGGCTGAGCTGGGAAAGAGCCCTGGAGGCGCACTGGCCCCAAAAGACCTGGATTGTCCAGTCCAGGGATTGAACTTGTAGCATGTTCTATGCACAGTGAGGGCTCCGCCACTGACCTCTGATTCCATTTTGGGGAGCTCCGTTTCAGTGTCCTCTCACCTGGCATGGTTTCTGGAGGGGTGACCGGCCTGTGCGTGACTTCTTCCCAATCCAGGTCTTGATTGCCAACAACGGCATTGCCGCCGTGAAGTGCATGCGCTCCATCCGCAGGTGGGCCTATGAAATGTTCCGGAATGAACGAGCCATCAGGTTCGTGGTTATGGTGACGCCTGAGGACCTTAAAGCAAATGCAGGTACGTAGCCGAGGCATTGCCTGCTTTTCCCCAGAGGTGCGCGTGTTTCTTCAGCAACACAACTTGATCGAAAGCCTTACCTCTTCTAGAATACATCAAAATGGCGGATCACTACGTGCCCGTCCCTGGAGGAACCAATAATAACAATTACGCCAACGTGGAATTGATTTTGGATATCTCAAAAAGAATTCCGGTGCAGGTAACTACCAACGTTTTCTGCCTTTCTTTCTTTACTTGGGCCAACGAAACAAGCCTGTTTTTGTCCTCTTCGCTACAGTATTCACTGCAGCCTGTGATAAACTGGCTTGTTTTGTTGGCCTGAGGACAAGTTTTTTTTTAAAAAAAAATAAGCCTTTTTCGCTTTTCCCTTAACTTTTCTCTGAAGCAATCCCTGGTCATCTGCTACAGGACTTTGTTTATCGTGGAGGATGTCATTCCGAGGGATATTCTAGGTTTTATACTTGGTTATGAGAAGGCTTGTTCAAGCCCCTTGAATCTCATTGCCACCCCATTGGCTCTGAAGATAAATGAAAACATACCCAGCTCTCTTGAGAGAGAGAGAGAGAGAGAGAGAGAGAGAGAGAGAGAGAGAGAGAGAGAGAGAGAGAGAGACTGTGCAGAATGTTGTAGGGAGGCTGAGATGCTTTAAGAAAAGATGGTCCACCGTTGTGGGCCTGATTTAAGGCTCTGAGAACTCCCTCAAGGCTTCCCAGAACAGATTAAAATACTGAAAGGGGCAATTTATTGGAATTTATGATTTACACTCAGGGCCAGGGTGATTGAGCGGTGAAGGTCTTGGAAAGGTGGGGAGAGACCCACCTTTCAGGCCACTCCCAGCCATGGAAGCTCCCTGGGTGACTCTGGGCCACAACACGATTAACCATGTCTTTACATTAATGTTTAATGTAAACATTGTTTGCATAAGGTATTGAGCCATAAACTAACCAAACAGGTTGGATAATTTCACACAAAAAAGCTACCCGCAATGTTTTTTACTCTATAGCTGTTTTTTCTTACTTAGTGTCTTATATCTTTAACTTTCTAAAAATCTGTTAAAAGCTTTAACGTAAAAATAGAGCAGTTACCTTTTTTTAAAAAAAACCTACTTAGTATTAACCTTAAACAAGCTTAACGTTGTTGTGAGAATGTATCTGCTAGGCCTTTGCCTGACCTGGTTAAGCATGTTGTGTGAACACATCCAACCTCTCTCAGCCCAACTTACTTCCCAGAGTTGTTGCTGGGGTAGGATGGGGAGGAGGAGGGAGATTACTGCCTTGAGCTCCTGATAGAACGGTGTGATGTAAATATAATGGCTAGAATAGAACTGATAGAAATGCCAGAGTGATCCCTTTGGGATCCGGTGCACAAATCACCTAAATATTTTCCTTCTAGGCTGTCTGGGCTGGTTGGGGGCATGCCTCTGAGAACCCTAAACTTCCAGAATTGCTGCACAAACACGGGATTGCTTTCCTAGGTAGGTGTTCTGTATTGTCCCTGGAACACATACGGCCAAGTGCCAGATGGCACAGAAAACCTCGGTCCCTGTCTGCCTGTATGCCACCTGCCTGCTCACCTTTTGCCTTGCAACCTTGCAGAGCCCGAGCCTGTGTGCGTTTTCCATGCAATCCCCCTTGAAATTTTGCCCCATACCTTGCTCCGGCTAAGTGACAAAAATAGATTTTCTTTCCTGGACACCCGTTTTTGTTGTTGTTGTTGTTGTTCTCCTGGAACAAATCTTAGATTTAATCCCTTTGGGGCAGAGACCCGTGTTTCTGCAGTTCTGTAAAGCACCCAGCCGGGCTGAACGATGTGCTAGGTTTTCTCCCGGGGCCGAGGGACCTCTCCTGTCTCTGTGTGATCAAGGTCAAACGCCTGGCATGCAGAACAGGTGCAAGTGAGCTCACAGTGAGTGTTCCTAATCCTGCCTATGTATAGCTGAGCTATTTTACCTTTGTCCAAGGCTCAGGCATTCCAGCAGAGCTCATGCAGTGAGCCTTCTTGACAGCTTTTTCTCCAAAATGTCAGGCTGATCCTCTTTACTCTGTTTGCTAGGCCCGCCCAGCGAAGCCATGTGGGCCTTGGGGGACAAAGTGGCTTCCACCATTGTGGCCCAGACCATCCGTATTCCAACATTGCCGTGGAGTGGCAGTGGTAAGGGAACGTCCTCTGTCTTGCTGTGCTGCGCACTCTTTTTACTTGGTGTTTCGTGGCTACGATCCCAGCTTCCGTCTTGGCCAGTCCAGATATAATGGGATAGGAAAAAGCTTCCAGCTTGGGCTGCACGGCTGCGAGGCCCGCTTGACTGAAGTCTCTTCGGTTTTCTTGCATTCCGATCTATCCCTTGCATTATTTTTTGGCACGAGTTGGGCAAGATGAAGCCTCTCCTTCGGTCATAAAGAAGTAGCTGTTGCCCTCATGGTTTTGCTGTGAATTTTTCTAGACTTGGTCGCTGAGTGGACCCACGAAGAGAAGCAGCAGGCGGGAACGCTCACGGTTCCCTTGGAAACCTATCAGCAGGGTTGTGTGAGGGACATGGAAGAAGGCCTGGAGGTAACTGAGAGCCCATCAACTCTAGGTCCAGAAACCTCCTGATGAGTTTTATTAATAACGATATGATTAGAGGAAAAAAATGATAGAGGCTTAGGCAACTGTGCACGGAGGAAGAATGCAGGTTTTCTTAATTCTAGCCCTGCCTTTGGGCTTCCTGTTGGACATCTGGCTGGCTGCTAAAGGCAGATTTTTGTTCCTTAAAAGATTAATTTCCCTCCTCCATGGGGGGAGAGAATGGGAAGGCCCGATCCAGTGTAAGGCTCGGCTTCTGTGGATTTTTAAGCACAGGCCATTTTTTTCTTGCTGAACATACATTAATAAATAAATGGTAATAACGCCCATCCTTCCAGCATTACTCTGTTCCCACGTTCCTAGGATTTGCGCAGGCTTATAAGGTGCTGCAGAAATTGTAAAGCGGTTGGCAGTCCAACACGTGTGTACATGCCACTTTATCCTTACTAGTTTGGGTAATACATGCCAAGAATATGTCTTGCTGTTGATGGAACTGTCTCCATGGTTAAGCCAGATAGCGAGGCCTAGTGCCTCCATTTAAGGCCAAGGTTACATGCTAGTGCCTGTAGATCTGGCTGGGGACCAGGCCCGATCGGGTCAGTTTTGAGGAAAGCTGAGTTAGTCTGGGGCAGCACAAGGCCTGTGAGGGGAAGTTCAGGGGTGGGATTCAAGAGAAAAGGGCCTTCCTCAACGTTTGACTCCTTCCTTCCTTCCTTCCTTCCTTCCTTCCTTCCTTCCTTCCTTCCTTCCTTCCTTCCTTCCCTCCTTCCCTCCTTCCCTCCTTCCCTCCTTCCTTGCTTCCTCCCTCCCTCCCTCCCTCCCTCCTTCCTCCCTCCCCCCTCCTTCCTTCCTTCCCTCCTTCCTTCCTTGCTTCCTCCCTCCCTCCCTCCCTCCTCCCTCCCCCTCCTTCCTTCCTTCCTTCCTTCCTTCCTTCCTTCCTTCCTTCCTTCCCTCCTTCCCTCCTTCCCTCCTTCCCTCCTTCCTTGCTTCCTCCCTCCCTCCCTCCCTCCCTCCCTCCCTCCCTCCTTCCTCCCTCCCCCCTCCTTCCTTCCTTCCCTCCTTCCTTCCTTGCTTCCTCCCTCCCTCCCTCCCTCCTCCCTCCCCCTCCTTCCTTCCTTCCTTCCTTCCTTCCTTCCCTCCTTCCTTGCTTCCTCCCTCCCTCCCTCCCTCCTTCCTCCCTCCCCCCTCCTTCCTTCCTTCCCTCCTTCCTTCCTTGCTTCCTCCCTACCTACCTCCCTCCTCCCTCCCCCTCCTTCCTTCCTTCCTTCCTTCCTTCCTTCCCTCCTTCCCTCCTTCCTTGCTTCCTCCCTCCCTCCCTCCCTCCTTCCTCCCTCCCCCCTCCTTCCTTCCTTCCTTCCTTCCTTCCTTCCTTCCTTCCTTCCTTCCTTCCTTTCTCTCTCTTCTCTCAACGACCAGGCGTCCAAGGGAATTGGCTACCCAGTGATGATCAAGGCGTCCGAAGGGGGTGGCGGCAAAGGCATCCGGATCGTGGAAGGCGTGGAGGAGTTCCCTGCCCGCTTCAGACAAGTAAAGAAGGGGCTGCCGTGGGGTTCGACGGTGTCATTTCAAGGGCTCCCTGCACCCGCGAAGCCCACCTCGCCCGTATTCCTCCAAGGAAGGAATGCCAGCCTGTACTTCCTCGTAGTTCATGAAATCCTCTTTCCTCAGCTTCCTTTAAACGCCACATTGAGAGGTTATTGAATGGCTTGGGATTAATTAATGGGTTTTTATTGAGAGGTTCATGTACATTTATAACCCAGAGTGCTCTCCCAATGCATCAGACTGACGCCCCGAATTTCTAGCCAGCTGTTTGGAGAATTGAGATCCGTTTGCACTCGGCTTCATTTTCCCTCCCTTCGTCCAACAGGTGCAGAGCGAGGTCCCTGGGTCCCCCATTTTCGTGATGAAGTTTTTGCAGCACGCCCGTCACCTTGAAGTCCAAGTCTTGGCCGACCAGTACGGGAACGCCATTTCCTTGTTCAGCCGGGACTGCTCCATCCAGCGCAGGCACCAAAAGATCATCGAGGAAGCCCCAGCCACTGTGGCACCTCCCGCCGTCTTTGAGTACATGGAGCAGGTGCACGTTTCTTACCGCGCCCGGCAGCTTTGCGTGAAGCCGGGGTGGGCAGAGGATTAAGACCAACCGCAGATGTGACTTTTGGGAGGGGGCCCCGGAGCAAGCTCTCAACGTAGTAGGGTGTGATTCGGGTATTGCAGCATCTCACTGAACGCTACTCATTTATTTTACTTCTGTTCTCTTTCTCCCTGCAGCTGAAGATGCCGAACCTAGTTCCCTTTTATTTCCCCCCCCGCCCCCCCGCCCTTTAACCTTCTGACTGCACTCTGAGCTAAATCAGATGCTTGAAACCTTGACTGGCCCAAAGTCGCCGAGGGAGCCTCGTGGCCGAGGGGTCTCCTCATTCTTGGCCCTCACTGCAGTGTTCCCAACTCTGTTGTGAACTTGCACTTTCAGTTTGTGGCATTCATAAAAAGAAAGAGTCCTTACAGACACTCTGTTCACTTAGTCTTCCACATATGGTCCGTAATGAATTCGCTGAAGTTAGTCTGTAGCTTGAATCATGTCAACTGGATTTCTATTTTCTTAATGGAAACGTTTCGCTCCTTATCCAAGGGGCTTCTTCAGTCTGAGCAAAGTTGGTAAGGGAATCCTAAATATGTTCCTAGGTAGCTGTGTGACCTTACACCTGGGGCTAGGTCATGGTTATATTGAGATGTAATTTTTAAGTCCTTTTATCATCTAATGGAGGGTCGTTAAAAACACCATGCTGCTGTTGAGCTTCTGAAATGGTCTTAATCTTCCTAGGCACAGAAGACAACACGGGGAGGAAGATGGGGGAGAGTTTGTGCCTGAGGCCCCCACCTCTATTCAAGGAAGGATTTTCCAAGTTGGCATAAATGGATTCCTTGACCCCTCTCTCAAACCACCTATCTTCTCTGTCTAAGGAGAAACTATAAAATATAAGGAGCGAAACGTTTCCATTAAGAAAATAGAAATCCAGTTGACATGATTCAAGCTACAGACAATTCCACCTGGATGACTGAGAACCTTCATAGACATATCGCTGAAGTTAGATCCCCTGCTTTGTTCTAAAATATAACCGCTCGTTCCTCGGGAGCAGTTCTACCTGAAGAATGTCCCCGGGAGCCGCGTATTTCTGTCAGAACTCTGTCGCCTTTCTTTCCTCTCCCCAGTGCGCTGTGCGCCTTGCCAAAATGGTGGGCTACGTCAGTGCAGGGACCGTTGAGTACCTCTACAGCGAAGGAGGGAGTTCCCATTTCCTTGAGCTGAATCCCCGCCTGCAGGTGGAACACCCCTGCACGGAAATGATTGCTGACGTTAACCTGCCAGCCGCTCAGCTCCAGGTATTCCTGTTCTCAAGCAGTTCTAAGTTCTGAGGAGTGTAAGAGGGAGAGGAATGTACTACAGAAAAACTCTGTCTCTCTGTTCTTAAGCCCCTTGAGAAGAAGCACTGAGAAATCTAAGAAATTCTTCTCGGCTTGTCTCCGTTTCCTTCTCTTCCTCCTTTCAGATTGCCATGGGGGTCCCGTTGCACAGAATAAAGGACATCCGGGCTCTGTATGGAGAGTCCCCGTGGGGGGACAGTCCCATTGCTTTTGAGGGCCCCAGCAACGTTCCGGTGCCCAGGGGCCACGTCATAGCAGCACGAATCACCAGTGAAAATCCCGATGAAGTCAGTGGAGTTAAAAATCTATCATGCCTTCCTTTTAAGGAGAGGAAATGCCTAGGAGGACTGGGGGTCCCCATAGCTGGGCGGGCTCTGTCTTGCCATGTCAGGGGATAGAACCCTTCTATTAAAACAGTTGCAAACATCTGTGCCCTGTACATTAGAGATATTAAACAAACCTGCCTGTTTTTGTTTGTTTAAAGGGTTGGTTCTGTGCCTTTCCATGCCAAGTTCTGCCAGTAGCTATTTCAATTGATAACTAAAAATAATGAGCATGGCTTAGAGTTTTAGTGCAAATATCCAGTACGGGTGAAGGAACACAGCGAAAAAGACCACCATTTATTTTCTAATCGACGTACGTTGATTTTGGATAACTGCTCCAATTGCATAATCAAACTTTTTGGCAATTGCAGCTGACCCCCGAAAAGGAAGGAGGAGAATTCTGGTGCGTAGTAGGTTTGAATGGTCACGGAGAACATTTGTGACCACCAGACCCAGTGCACCAGGAGAGGGCGCTAAAGTCCCACTTTCCGACGGCTAAGTAGCCCTCTCCCTTCTGGGCTCGGAGGGGTGCCGGGCACTGCCTGTGTGGCTTTTAAGTGCGCTGGCGTTGCCTCAGTTCTGCAAAAGGTGGAGAGAATTCACGTGTGTCTGTCCGCCCTCCTCTCACTGCTACCTGTCTTTTGCTGCACCTTGCAGGGTTTCAAGCCCAGCTCTGGCACCGTGCAAGAATTGAATTTCCGCAGCAATAAGAACGTCTGGGGATACTTCAGCGTGGCAGCCGCTGGTGGCTTGCATGAATTTGCAGATTCCCAGTTTGGACACTGTTTCTCCTGGGGAGAGAACCGTGAGGAGGCCATCTCGTCAGTATTGTCTTCGCTTGGACTTTCATGGGTGGTGGAAACATTGCAGGAGCTTCCACAGAAGGATGCTGGGATGCTTCATTTGCTCTCTTTTTATGGGGCACCCGGTCACTCCATCCACCCCCTGGGTTCTGCTTCCTGCCTTCCTAAAAGGACACAGATTTACTGGGATGGTCACACATCCCAAAATGCACCTCATCCAGTCAGCTCACCTCCCTTAATAATTTCTTTGCTGGGGCATCATTTTACACCCCCTGAGTTTGAGAGAGAAGCAGACCGCTAGAGCAGATTGGTGCTTTAAATATCTGGTTTGTTGGCTTTCAGAAATTTGGTAGTAGCGTTAAAGGAGCTGTCCATCCGTGGTGACTTCAGGACGACGGTCGAGTACCTGATTAAGCTGTTGGAGACGGAGAGCTTCCAGACAAATGAGACTGATACCAGCTGGCTCGATCACCTGATAGCAGAGAAAGTGCAGGTAGCGAATCTCAGAATTAGCCTATTGGGCAGATTGGCAGTAACTGATGCTTGTATATCCTGAACCTTCGTTTTCAAAAAGCACCTGAGTCTTTCTGGACATTGTCCATCTTCTGGTTTTCGATACCACTCTTGATTTGGATTTATTCTTCCTTTATGCTTTGGAAACCTGTTGCATTGAAAGATTCATCAAAGTACGTTGATATTTTCCATAATGAGGGATGGCTTCCAGTGAGCAAATTCTTTGTTCTCTCCCCCCATCCTCCGCTGGGCAGGCAGAGAAACCGGACACTATGTTGGCTGTGGTCTGCGGTGCCCTCAATGTGGCAGACGCCTCCTTTAGGACCTGCTTGGATGATTTCCTGCATTTGCTGGAGAGGTAAACTATCGTCATTGTATTTGGAGGTTTCATCCTACGTATCCAAAACTGGCCATTTCATGCAGTTTACTGCGCAGTCAGCAGACCTCTGTGAGACATCCACACAAATGTAAATGCTTTAAAGCATATTCATAATAGAGCTTCAGCTGTTAAGATGTCCTGGGATGACTTGCGGAAGATTCTCTTCCCCTGTCCTAGGTGCTACCAGATATGTTATACAGTCTTCAATTAGCCTCCTCTGGCTTGAAGTCTTCCAGATGTTTTCTTCTCTGTTTTGGGAATATGGGTTGATCCAACACATCTGAGGGGAATCAGGTCAGAGAAGACTGGATTTAGTCGTAGGTTCTTGGTCTTGGTTCCCAGTTGACAACGCCAGCTAGTTACAGTGACTGGCTAAGATGATGATTGATTTTGGTAAGCACCAAAAGTGGCTTATAAAAAATACAAATATACGTAAACACAGCAATAGAACTACCCTATTAAAAAACAGTATTGCCTCCATCTATTAAAAAAATCAATTCGTATCTAGTGCCTGATATGATTGTAACCATTCTGGGAGTCTCTTAGGTTATAGAAAGAGAGATACTGTAGATGCTGAATGTGATATGCTTTTTAAAAAAAATCAGATCCTTCTTCAAATGCTTAAAAATAGAGTTTGGGCCTGCAAATCTCTGAAAAGGGGAATATTGCAAAGTTTTGATACATCAGTTCTCCCTCCAGCAGATCCCTTCTGATATGTTACAACGGGAGTCCGCAAGATTAAGTTTTAACTGAGGACAGAATTACGGCTGGCCTAGAAAATCCAGATCTTGCTTATCGCATCAACTCAGCAAGTCCTTTTCTGTCTCCTTGGGCCCTTAACCTTGGGTTGAGAGCCAGATCATCTTAGACAGATGAAAATGGTGGCCTGCATTGCAGAATTGGTGTAAGGATGACCAGATTAGTTTGTTAGTCTGAGCATATTTGAGAACACTCTTCTGACCCTTGACAGATAGTTGTGACGATTAACTCAAAGGGTAAGGGGATGATGGTAGGACACTTCTTTGTTCCAAAGAGTAAAAGCTTGACTGGTTTTCCAGGGGCCAAGTCCTGCCAGCAGCCTCCCTTCTGAATATTGCTGATGTGGAACTTATTTACGAAGACACCAAATACGCGCTTAAGGTAATGTTTTGCAAAATCTCGGCCCCAGTGTTCATGGACTGAAATGGGAAAATCCTCTTTTGGATAGACCGGGAAGGAAGTTGTTTGGGTTCGTTCCCCTCCCCCTCCCCCCCTTTTTTTTTTTTTTAAACAGAGTCAGCATTTAAATTTGAACCTCCCTTTGGAAGGAAAGCAGAAAGTCTGTTTCTTTTCGCTCCTTTCACAGGTTGCCCGTCAGTCCCTGACTACGTACGTTATCATAATAAACGGCACCCACATTGAGATTGATGTGCACAGGCTGAACGACGGGGGGCTCCTCCTCTCCTACAACAGCAACAGTTACACCACGTACATGAAAGAAGAGGCCGACCGGTAGGTGGTGAAATGCTGAGGTTCGGGGTGTGGGCCCTTCGGAACTCGGGGCTCAGCCAAGCACAGACACCAACTTGTAGCGTATCTGCGGTGGTTTGTTTCGGATTCTGTGTTAAACAGCAAATAGCTCTGGCAGGGATTCCCACTTTTGAGGGGTGTGAGAAATCCCGAATTCGGTTCCCAGCCAGGCCTGTTCAATAGAGGGAGAGAAGCACCGAGCGATTGGGTGGAGAATTGCTGTAAAGTAAATCTAAGATCACAGGAAGGGATGGAAGGACAAAAATAAAAACACCAAGAGTTGCTAAGTTTAATTTGGGTTACACCTGGTGAATAAAGCAGAGGTGCCCTAATCAGGTGGGCAGGAGATTTCAAAGTAGCAGAGGATTGGGAATAAGAGAAGTTCTAGTAACTGCAAACGGCAAAACAGGTGTTCCCCTTCTCCTTCTAGACACATACACAGAAGCTCACACTTACTATGTATTCCAGACCTGAGAAACACACTTCCTTCCATTTTTCAACCATTTCTTAATCTCCGTGGTTCCTTGACTAAGGATACGTTCTTCATGGGACAAGGCAGCCTTGAAGGAAGCAGAGCCAGAGGCGCTCTCTTCTTCAGAAAGGAGAGCCAACATCCGAAGACTTTGTTGTTGTTGTTGCTTCTTCTTTCTCTTGCTTTTGACCTCCAGATACCGCGTCACTATTGGCAACAAAACCTGTGACTTTGAAAAAGAGAAAGACCCAACCCTGCTTCGTGCGCCCTCTGCAGGAAAGCTGCTGCAGTACACTGTGGAGGACGGGGGCCACGTCTGTGTGGGTTACAGCTACGCAGAAATAGAGGTAAATCTTGCCCCGGCCAGTGGGATTTCGATTTTTGACCGTGAAAAAAGTAAAGTGGCAATTTCTCCCTAATGATTAGGCAAATATGTGTATCCTGGGAGCTGGCTGGAGGCAAAGTGACAGGCTAGTTCAGCATCTTCTAACTTGATGCCTTCAGGCCACCGTTCCTGGACAGCATAGCTTTTGTCCACTTGCTAGATGCTCAAAGCATAATTAATCATATTGGGATCATTGTTTGCCACATTTGGAAACCATCGAGATGGGGAGATGTGGGAATTGCAGGGCAAAAACTAACCCATAAATACTGTCTCTCTCTCTCCCCCCCCCCCTGTCTGGCTTCTGTCATGTCTTCAGCAGACGCCAATGTCTGTTCCAGCTTTATTTCTGGATTTAATGAGAAAACAATGCCAGCTTCCTATTTATTTTGCGAAAGTTTTTTCCCCCTGAAGTTGCTAGATTCTTGGGATGAGCAAGCAGATGCAGAAGCAAAAGGCTTCTTGCTTAAAGGGTCTCTTGCTCTCTGAACAGGTGATGAAGATGGTGGTGTCCTTGGCAGTGGAGGAGTCGGGCATCATCCGCTACGTGAAACGGCCGGGCACGCTGTTGGAGGCGGGTTGTGTGGTGGCCAGGCTTGAGCTGGACGACCCCACCAAAGTTCACCTGGTGAGTGGGTGGAAGTCGCTGGGGGCGCAGCGTCCTCCTTGCGCCCCCGGCCCCCGGGAGCAGTAGGCGTTGGCTGCACCCCCAGCGTGGGCCGAGGAGGCCGCCGTTGGCATCTTTTCAGGGCTGCCTGCCCTCAGCTTCCCTTCTCCCCCAGAAGTGCCGGGCTGCCTGGAGGGTGGGCAGTCCTTCCTTCTGCGGGTTCAAATGCTGCTGGGGTGAGCAGCCTCGTGCCAGAACCCCTTCGAGCTCCTTTCCAGATCTTCCGATTGCACCGTTACGATTATTCTTACTTTTTGCCTCTCTGCCCACAAATGCTTCCCCCAGGCCCAGTCGTACGTGGGGGGGCTCTCACCTCAACAGCCCCTGCCCATCCTTGGTGAGAAGCTGCATCAGGTCTTCCACAATATGCTGGAGAACCTGCAGAATGTCATGGATGGGTATTGCTTGCCAGAGCCTTATTTCTCTGCCAAGGTAAGAAGTTTGGGGTTTTTTTTTACCTTTGCCTGTAAAAAACGATGCTTGGAAAAAGCTGGCTTGGGATATCCTGGCGTGTTGAGAATCCTTCCACCCAAAGTCTCTCGAGCTGAAGGGAAGCCCCTTGCCCTGTGCTCTGGGGCCACGCAGAGGGCCGGCGCGTCCTCGCTTGCGCGTTCTGTGATTCATTCGCATTATCTCTGGACCCTTGAACTTTTTCCCCCCGACTCAGATCAAAGAGTGGGTTGGTAAACTGATGAAGACCCTCCGGGATCCGTCCCTTCCCCTGCTGGAGCTGCAGGAGATCATGACGAGCACTCTGGGTCGGATCCCGTCCTCCGTGGAGAAGTCAATCCGAAAAGTGATGGCACAGTATGCCAGCAATGTCACCTCGGTGCTCTGCCAGTTCCCCAGCCAGCAGGTGAGGGCGGGCTGCGGCAGAGAGAGCGACTGGGCGGAGGGAGGGCGAGGTTTACGACACGGGCAAACAGTAATAGAGACCGCATATTCCCTGGGCAGTCTCTGCTGGCTGCTTGGCTGCTTTTCCGAGGTCCCCTTTGAGTGTCTCTGCGTAAAGGGTGGTTCTTTTCTTCTTCTTCTCTCTCTCCCGTCAAGATCGCCAATATTTTGGACAGCCACGCAGCCACCCTGCAACGAAAAGCCGACCGGGAAGTCTTCTTCATGAATACCCAGAGTATTGTGCAGCTGGTTCAGAGGTAGGTTTGTGTGCTTGCCCTCCATCTTTGCGGCAGTCACACCACAGCACTCCCTGCCTGAGCATCAGCGGGAGAGAGGACCTGTGTTGTTGCAGCAGCCGGTCCAGTCTCCTTGCCCAGAAGCGGGTCTGATCTAGGAAGGTCCTGAGCTAACAATTAAGAACGTGGACAGCATTTTCAGCAGATTTTAAAAGAGGGATTGAGCCTCCTGCATTGATACTCTCTTCACCAGCGCTCCTTTAATAAACAAGCTGAGCAGATTTTCCGCTTTTGTCAGAGATCTGCAAAAACGGTCGTGCCCAAAGCTGCTTAACGCTGTGATAAGGAAGCACCTCTGCCCCTGCCCCCCAACCCTCTCCATCATCTACTCGCAAGAGCTACAGGTGGTTTGCGGGGAGCATCTTCTCTCTCTCCTCCTGATTTCAGGTATCGCAGCGGCATCCGAGGTCACATGAAATCTGTGGTGCTGGATCTGCTGAGGCGATACTTGCAGGTGGAGACAAAGTTCCAGCAAGGTAAGACGGATCGATAGTGTGTTGGCAATGCCTCTGGCAGAACCTCAGAGAAGACTGCGCCCTCCCTGCAACCTGTTCCTCTCTGGATTTCCAATTGTGCCCCAGCTCATTACGACAAGTGTGTGATCATCCTGCGGGAGCAGCACATGCCCGACATGACCCCGGTCCTGGAATGCATTTTCTCCCACGCCCAGGTGGCCAAGAAGAACCTCCTGGTGACCATGTTGATTGTAAGTTGAAAAGGAGCAGCTTCCCCGAGGTGAGCTGGGCAGGAGAGGAGACCTCTGGCCTCTCTCCAGCAACTTGGAGGAGGGCTTCCTCCGAGGAGGCCACCCCGGCTGGAAGCATCAGGCCTGGGAGTGCAGCGCTTTCCGGCCACTTCAGGGAACAGCCTGTCCGCCCACCAGCGCGGCGACAGAGCTGGGTATTTGTTTTCTTTCGATGCCCAGGACCAGCTCTGCGGCCGAGACCCGACCCTGACCGACGAGCTGATGGCCCTTCTGAACGAGCTCACGCAGCTCAGCAAAACGGAGCATGCGAAAGTGGCCTTGAGGGCCCGGCAGGTCAGGCCAGCGGGTCGCGGGTCCCCCTGCCTGGTTCCCCCTGACGTGCAGCAGTGGGGGTTCTGTTGACGCCAGCCTGCTTCGCCTCCAGGTGCTGATCGCCTCCCACCTCCCGTCCTACGAACTGCGGCACAACCAGGTGGAATCCATTTTCCTCTCTGCCATCGACATGTACGGGCACCAGTTCTGCCCTGAAAACCTAAAGGTGACCAGAATTCCTTGTACATCCAGTTCCCTGGGAGCCATTGGTCCTAACAAAACCTCTCCCTCATCCAGCATTTCTTGCAGGGGTACGGGGTGGGGAGAAACGCAGCAAGCATAATAAACGTCAGGATCGTAAGCGGTGGAGACGATAGCTTCAAACCTTACTGTAACATTCTTAAAGATCAAAACAAGTTCAGGGTGGTAAAAGCCGTCACGATGTTTCTCCCACTTCACTGGGCGAGCGCAGTATATTCTCATGTTGGCAGATGTATACTTCAGGAGACACGTTGTAAATGAGGGCAGTCCCATTCCTGTGTAGTCCAGGAGGTGCCAACTCAAATGCTTCTCTGCTGCAAAGCTTGTTTGAGTACATTAAACATTAAAAATATTATGGAAAGTGTATGCAATGGGGTATGGATGACATCTCAAGTCTTCCTGCCTCTGTAGGGTGAAGGGAGAGAGTCCTCGGTTAACCTCCTCAAGTTTCCGACCACTTCTAAAGAAAAAAGAGAGGACCACCATTCCACAAAACGTTGCTTGCTTAACGCGGGTTCCATCTTTTGTAGAAACTGATTCTTTCGGAAACCACCATCTTTGACGTCCTGCCCACCTTCTTCTATCACTCCAACCAGGTGGTGCGCATGGCAGCCCTGGAGGTGAGGGGAGAATTGGGAGGCTTCGGTGCACTGCTCTCCGACGGCGGGTGGGTGGCTGGAGGGGAGATATTTTGCAGAAAAGATGGGTTTTATTTTGCCATCAAGCTTCTGAATACAGAACTGGAATCATTTCCGTGGAGAGCAAGGTTATCTGATGGGGCTGGGCTTGAATTCCTTTGGTGAGCTGTGGTTGGGGCTGTTCGCCACGATGGTGGCTGGACTCTGCATCCAGGAACAGCAATTCCAAGTTAGGGCCACTTGGTCATCCCTAAGGCCCTCATTGGCCCTTGTCCCTGATTAAGCTGCTGCCCCACTTCCTTAGTCGGAGGGAAGTGTTGGTGCCCGACTTCTGGGCTGTGTTTTCCCTTCGCAACTTGTGTTTCTGCCTCTGCAGCCGAAGGTTCTTCTGGCTCTAGAACCTGGCAGCAAAGCCAGGCAGGCTTTCCAGAGCCCTGAAGCTGGAGTGCTCCTTTCCTGCTGCTTTGCTGGTGAATTTTCCACCACCCCACCCGACCCACGTGGGCCTTTTGTCCCGCTGGAACCATTTCTGCACATGAAACGGCATCTTGGCCACCAACTGGCTGTTGGTCCTGCTTTCTTCTGCCCTTCCAGGTGTACGTGAGGCGAGCCTACATTGCCTACGAACTGAACAGCCTGCAGCACCGCCAGCTGCTGGACGGCACCTGTGTGGTTGAGTTCCAGTTCATGCTGCCTTCGTCGCATCCAAACCGGTAGGGCAAACGTCCCTCAGCATTTGTAGTGTTTGAAGGAGACAGGAGATGGGGAGATGGAGGAGAAGCGGGGGGGTTCCGGGATCAGCCGCCGGTCTCCGGTGTGCAGGCCTTGTGGGGAGGAGGCTGAGGGGATCCCGGCAGGTCTGCCTCAGAGCAAGGCGGCCAAATGTGTCCCTGTGTCTTTTCAGAGGAAGCAGCCTCACCCTCAGCAGGTAGCGTGGCGCGTCACGTTCTTTTGGCTCTGCAGCATGAGTGACGGTTAAAAGAAAGCATAACTCCGCCATCACGGCCTCCCTGACTTTTCTCTTAACCGCCCCGCTCCAAGTCCTTTGAATTTGCTACTGACTCTGTATGCGGGGCATGTGACGGGCAAAACGGGGGCTCTTTTCTGGGCCCACGTGACAAGTGGGTGATGGGGAACGGCCAAGGCGCTCCCTGTTGCATAGCTCAGAAAGAGGCATCCTCTTTTTGTTTCTAAGTGTTCTGAAAAGAAAAAGACCGATTCCTTGTGGCCTTCGGGCGTGCATCTGCAGTGGCTGTGGTGTGCTGGTTGCATAAGCTGCTCTTCTGCCATAGGCTGTGGGACCCGTGGAAGCGGGGGATTCTGCTGGCCTGCAGGGGGTTTGCGGTTGGCTCCTCCTGTGCATGCTGCTCTTAACAGCGGAGGGACGCTTACCTGCTGAGACCAGCCTTCCCTCTGCTGGCCAGAGGTGACACGGAAGGAAGGCTGGTCTGACAGGTCCAGAGGCCTTGCTTAGGAAAGGCTGACCCAGGCCTGCTTTTCAGGGAAAAGGGTTTTATGTCCCCGTCCCCCCAGCCTTTTCCTTGATGCAGACAGAAAGCTTTCGAGAACCCGCCCGTAGGCCGGCAGTCCGCTGTGTGGGGTTTGCAGGCACCCAGGCACACTCGGCCCTTCCCTGCAGATCAATAGGATGATTATTTTTTAAAAGAACTTTTTTGAAATGGCCTAAATAAAGAATGTCAAACTCTCGTATGGTTTTGAGTAAGAATGCCAAAATCATGCAGTATCTGGTGACCTCGTGAGATTTCGGACTGGTTGGTCAAGCTCTTCTGAAGAGGAACTAAAGCTGAGAACTTGGAACAATCCATTTGTATCAGTAAATATTATCATCATTCCTTTAAAAAAACCCCGCCACCCTCCTGGTCTCAAGACTGTCCTGCGTCCACGAATTCGTGGCCTGCTGCCTCTGAAGTCCCCCCCTCCCTTGCGCTTCCCCCAGAATGTCCGTGCCGGTCAGCATCTCGAACCCGGACCTGGCCAGGCAGAGCACCGAGCTCTTCATGGACAGCGGCTTTTCCCCCCTGTGCCAGAGGATGGGCGCCATGGTTGCCTTCGACAGATTTGAAGATTTCACCCGGTAGGTGGCCAGCCTGGAGAGGCAACGAGGAGGTGGCAGTTGGGCTCCAGAGCGTTGCTGAAGGCCTTGTGGCTTCACGGGGGGCGGGGGGGGGTTGGGTTCCTGGGACCACGGACTGCAGGTGTCGGTGGGCAGCGGTTCCAGTTATACGTAACTACTGGCCATACAAGCTGTGCCTGCTGGGAGTTGGAGTCCAAGAGGTCCTCCATTCCTGGGCTAGGGCACTTTAATCTCGTCTTCCTGACTCTCTTCCGTTTTATCTTGGAATATTGGCAACTGTCAGTTTGCTGCCCTGTAAAATTCCCCTCAGGGAAGACATTTGCTTGCATCCGGGTGACATGTAGTTCTGGCATTCCATCTTCTCCATTAGCCAGCCGGTGGGCTCGCTCTAAAGCAAGCAGACCAGCGTGGGTAGATACTTTTCCCTCGCGATAGATACTCTGAAGGTATATCATCACTGGTCATGGAGGTTTTTTTTTTGGTGACCGCTGAGATTCCCTTGACTGCACTCCATCTAGATGAGTGGCAGTTCATCTTGGAAGAGTGAATTACTTGGGGGTGGGGGGAGCAGAAAAGCAAATTGTTTGGAAAATATAAGCCTAGTTTAATCTGTCCCTGCAGATACAGAATTCCCGAGGGGCAGGTTGCAGCCCTTTCAATTCTTAAAACAGAGATGCCCTTTCAGGATTAGATTTAGCTCCTCGGTAGTAAGATATTTGGTCCCCATTCGATATGTTAGTTTATCTGCTCACCTCCAACCTCTTTCTTTGATCTTTTTTGTGCTAGGAATTTTGATGAAGTCATTTCCTGCTTTGCTGAGCCCCCTACAGAGAGCCCTCTCTTCAGCGAAGTGAGATCCACGTTCTACGATGAAGACGACAACAAAGTGAGTGTTTCCGGGCTGCTGGCTGCTCTCTGCTGCATTGTTGCTGGGACTAACCGGTGTGGTGTTGTGGCTGCCAGAATGTCCGGGAGGAACCCATCCATATCTTGAACGTGGCCATACGGTGGGCAGATCACCAGGAAGACGAGGAGCTGGTGCCGGTCTTCAGAGCCTTTGCTCGGTCCAAGGTCTGTTCTCGGGGGGTCAGGAACACAGGCAAAACCCGGGCTTCCTGCCTTGGGCTGTTTGGCCCCTGGCCTTGTTAAAAGAAGCCGGGGTGCCACAGTTTTCCATCAAGATAGGAATTTCCTCTGGCTCACGTGGCAGCTTTTTGGCTTGGGAAGTGCCAAAGCATTTTTGGTCGGGGGTGTTTCAGACACGCAAATTGCCAAGGAAATACGTTGTATCTCTCCCATGAGGGTGGGAGGGAGAGGGATGGTCCTTTTCCTCCTTGCCCCAAACAAGCTTTCCCGAATCCTGCAGGGCGATTGTGGATTTGGGTATTGCGATATCCTGGGAACTGGTCAGTATGTGCTTGACATAACCGGCATTAGTCTGGCTTAGCTGGAACTGGAGTGGAAAGCTACAGAGCCAGAATTACTTTTTCAGAATTCTCCCCGTAGAGAAAAATCTGGGCACGTGTCCACGAGAGCAGCGGAGATGCCGGGCCTCTTGTGCATTGGTTGGGGGGAGACGGGGCCACACGTTCCACCAGCAGCTGCTTTTTTCTTTTTGGCATGCTGTGAAGGTTGGCCTCGTGAACCATTTGCTCCACCTCCAGGTATGGCTGCATGTCCTCAGGTCAGCTCCTGCTGGAGGCAAGCAAGAGCCCAGCCTTGGCCTAACCTGGACCTCCTTTCTTACTCCATTCCCATTTCGTCCTAGTGATAGTAGTGCAGTTGATAATGTCTTTCCCGAGATCGTTCAGATCTTTTGCCTTATCTTCTTTCCCCATACAGAATAATATCCTTGTTGACTACGGGCTCCGAAGAATCACATTTCTGATAACCCAGCAGGTCGGTGAAAACCGTTGGGCTTTGGGGGAAATAATCGCGTTTCCGTATATCGATGTGCTCGTTTTTATTTTCCTCTGCATCTTTCTTGTGTTAAGCTTCTAGGTGTCCTATATGTCTCCATGTGAACATTCTGTGTCAAGTCAATGAATCACAAAACTGAATGAGTGTGCCTTTCAAACAACCCGCAGGGAAAGGAGCAGCATGCTTTTCCTGCAGTGTTCGGCCCGTGTATCTGAGGAAGGAGCATGTGCTGCAACAAACCGAGAAAGCGTAACGTTGGGCTGGTTTCTTTTTAGCCCAAGTCTGCTAAACAATGAACTGATCTGCACATAAAGCCAAACCTTCATGTATCCTCCTAAGTTAAAGGCAGGCACGGTGTATTGCGGCCACTTTGTGATAGAAACTGATTGAAGAGCCACTGCATATTTACAGGATACAAATGTGATGCCGAAAATTTCCCAAATCAAAACCAGGGTTGAGCCAGGTGACCCGGGCCATCTCAGAGGTTCGCTGCAGAAGTTCACTGCAATACCGTGGGGATTTCCTGGTACAGGCAGTCCTCGTTTAGCAACTGCCTCGTTTAGCGACCGTTCACAGTTACGACAGTGATGAAAAATTAACTTTGCAACCATTCCTCGCATTTACGACCTTCACAGGTCTGTAAAGCAAAGGAAAGCTGAAGTCGGATCGTAAGCACAGTTGTGGGTTCACTTAGTGACCACTTCGCTTAACGACTGAGTTGCCGGTCCCAATTGTGGTCGCTAAACGGGGACCACCTGTATTAGAGAACTGCTGTCTCACCATGTACTGACAAGCAGGAGAACGGGGGTGTGAAAGGAGGAGGCTTCTGCTCCTGGTATGTCCATACATACGAGTGTTGACAACAACCGTTGATTAAATTGTTGTTTAAAAAGCAAACACCGGCAGCCGCTTCTCTTTCTCCTCATTTATAACTCCTGCTTTCTTTTCCAGAGGGAGTTCCCAAAGTTCTTTACTTTCCGAGCACGGGATGAGGTGAGGCCAGGCTGCGCATGATCTTAGTCTTGATCTTAGCCTCGGCATGAGGTCCCACCAGGTTTTGCTGCATTTCCTTCGGTCTCCCGCAGTTCGCCGAAGACCACATCTATCGCCACTTGGAGCCGGCGTTGGCTTTCCAGCTGGAGCTGAATCGGATGCGCAACTTTGACCTGACGGCGGTGCCGTGCGCCAACCACAAGATGCACCTGTACCTCGGGGCCGCCAAGGTGGAGGAAGGCGCCGAGGTCACCGACTACCGATTCTTCATCCGGGCCATCGTCAGGCACTCCGACCTGATCACCAAGGTAACTCCGGGGCTGGGCTGCGGGCGGCGCTCGGGAGCCGGGAGGCGCGCTCTGCCCAGAACAGCAGCCCGAGGACAGGCGACAGGCGCCTCCCTGCTCTCCTCGGGGGCGGGTCCGTGGCTGATCCTGCCCCTCCCTTCCTTCCTTCCGTTCGTTCTCCCTCCCTCCCTGCAGGAGGCCTCTTTTGAGTACCTGCAGAACGAGGGGGAGCGGCTGCTCCTGGAAGCCATGGACGAGCTGGAGGTGGCCTTCAGCAACACCAGTGTCCGCACCGACTGCAACCACATCTTCCTCAACTTCGTCCCCACCGTGGTTATGGACCCGTCCAAGGTCTGTGTGGCCTGTCCGGCGTGCAGGGTCAGAGGGCTCCCCTGGTGACCTTTGGTGGGCCACCCTCTGAGACGGACCCTTTGTGGCCCCCAGATCGAGGAGTCCGTGCGGTCCATGGTGATGCGGTACGGGAGCCGCCTCTGGAAGCTCCGGGTCCTCCAGGCAGAGGTGAAGATCAACATCCGCCTGGCGCCCACGGCCCAAGCCGCCACCGTCCGCCTCTTCCTCACCGACGAGTCCGGGTACTACCTGGACATTGGCCTCTACCGGGAAGTCGGTGACCCCAGCAGTGGAAGCGTAGGTGTCCTGAAGCAGCTCCAGCTTTGCCCGCGCTCTTACCTCGGGGGTCGGGGCCCCTCCAGAGTTGCGCTTCCCAGCTGGGGGCCCCCCAGGCGCTTCATCGCATGCGGAGGGGTCTGGGAGTCACGGCGGAGTGCATCTGGAGGGCCCCTGGTTGGGGAAGGCTGGTCGGTGCTCCGGTGCAGCCGGGCCCGCCAACTGGAGGCAACTCTCGGCATTCGCCCCTGTGTCCTCTGCCGGGTTCACCGCGGCTGGGGGACGTCGAAATGAAATGTGAGGGGTTAGAGGCAGAGTTCTTGTGGGGCCCCTCTGGAGGCAGCCCTGCTGGCCCTGAGGTTCGCGATACCTGCGTGAATGAATGAAACGTCAGCCTGCCCAGAAATAGGTTGCAGAGGGAGGACAAGCTGATGTTTATGAGAGTGTTTTCATTTAAGTTTTCAAGCAGTCCTGCCCTGTGAGATGATCCAAGTTTCTGGCAATCCCCCACTTCTCGCACGCTCAGTCTGAAAAGTGTAACTGCTGAAATTAGGTGTGCGTTTGTGAAAACCCTGGAGTGCAAACTGAATGTCTCTTCTTGTCTGACTTGAATGGCTGAGGGGGGCTCCCTGCCTGACCCTTTTTGGCTCTGTGTCCTGGGCTAGATTATGTTCCACTCCTACGGGGAGAAGCAAGGGCCCATGCACGGGATGCTGATCAACACCCCCTACGTCACCAAGGACCTGCTTCAGGCCAAGCGCTTCCAGGCCCAGTCGCTGGGCACCACCTACGTCTACGACTTCCTGGAGATGTTCCGGCAGGTGGGCTGGGCAGCGGCTGGCGGGCACTCCCTCCCCTTCCTTGTTCTGCCATCGAAGCGGAAACACGCTTGCTGCCACTGCTGTTCACGCGGTTTCCAGTGTGACTGTGGGCAGGCTCCGGACTTCACGTTCAAGGGGTGGCGTGTCCTAGTTCGTCCCTTCGCTGGAGCCTCCGATTCGATAGTTGTTGCAGATTTTTACTTTAAGGAACCCCACCCTGAATATTGGGAAGTGTTTCCCTGAACCAAGTGCCTTCCGGGTAACGGAGCTACCATAGCTCAGTACATCTGGGGCCGTCTTTCTCAACCTTGGCGACTTCGTGGTGTGTGGACTTCAACTCCCAGAATTCCCCAGCCAGCCTTGACGTCGCCACGGTTGAGAAACACTGGTCTGGAAGGACTTGGTCGAAGAGAAAGCCCGTAGATCGACCTGCATCTCCGGAAATAATAGTAAAAGTAAAGGGGGTGCTTAATACGCAGCGGCATCTCTTCCAAGTTTCTTCGTGTGTCCGCAGCCTTTGCGCTCTGCTGTCCCGCCGCATCCCTGTGAGGGTAGAGGAGAACAGAGCCCTTGCCCAGTGAGGCAGTGTGCAGATTCGCGAGACGGAACCTGGCCTCCCTGATGGGGGCACACCCCTCGCCCTCGCAGAGATCCCAGGCCCCAGGAAACGTCTCTCTGTTCACTCCCCTGAGCTGCTGGCTCCTAAGGGCCCCTCTGATGCGCACATTCCTCTTCCCTCGCAGGCTCTGTTCAAGCTGTGGGGGTCCACAGAGGCCGGCCCCACCGATGTCCTGACTTACACTGAACTGGTGCTGGATTCCCAGGGGCAGATGGTGCAGATGAACAGGCTGCCGGGAGGAAACGAGGTGAGATCTGGCCGGGAGAAAGAAGGGGGACAAGGGCAAAGCTGGCTTCCGGGAGGGGGGAGGGAGTCGCCGACAAGCCAAAGCTAGAAAGGAAAGGGGGGCTCGCTGCGGAGATTTGAAAAAGCTGGGTGCCTTGGCAGACCAAGGTCCCGCCGGGCCCTTTTTCCTCCTTCGCCTGGCTTGCTGCAGCCCCCTCTCAAGAGAATTCAGTGGCAAAATGATAGCTAATCTTCCAGATCAGGAAAAGGAAGCTTGTTCACCTCTGCTTCTGACCAGTTCCTCCTTCCCCTTCTCCTCCTCCTCCCGCCAGATTGGGATGGTGGTCTTCAAAATGAAACTGAAAACCCCTGAGTACCCCAAAGGCCGTGACATTGTGCTTATCAGCAATGACATCACGTACAAGATTGGGTCGTTTGGGCCTGCCGAAGACCTCCTTTTCCTGCGTGCCTCGGAGCTGGCCCGTGCGGAAGGCATCCCACGGATCTACATTGCAGCCAACAGCGGCGCCCGCATTGGGTTTGCCGACGAGATCAAGAACAAGTTCCAGATAGGCTGGGTAGATCCAGAAGATCCCTACAAGGTATGTGGATTGTTGTTGGACCCGACAGGATTTCCTCATGGTTGAGCCTCAACTTGGGAAGATGAGAACACGCAAAAGGCCATCTGGATGGCGACTTGATGGTGGAGGCTGCAGATACATTCCACATGCCAAGCTTGCTGAGGTAGCAAGTACCAGGAAAGTCCCCTTTCTGTCCAGTTTACGTGCTTGTCTTGACCGTTGGCTGGAGGGGCCTACAAAGCACCCTTTGAGATGTGGGGAGGACACCTTTGTTTGCTCAAGCGTAGCCTCGTTGCCCGGCTGGGGAGAAATCCTTGACATTTCTAGGGCCTCATCCTTCGTGCCTGGAGGGGTCACAGCAGCCAGGCATGGAGCCCTGGCTTCTTCTTAAATGGCAGGACGCAAGAGAGGCTGTGATTCCCCAAACTCCTGACTGCTGCAGGGTTCCCATATGCTTTCATAGGAGGGCAGGGAAGGACTTGCTGCCTCAAATGTGAGAGGGGATTTTGCCCACTGGAGTTGGAAAAAAGAAAAAGCTTTTCTCCAGTCCCTTGCTCCTTTGGGGAAGTGCCGCCCCCCACAAATGATGGAATTAAATGCTTGTAAAAGCTTTGTTTGGGCCCCTCATCCTGATTGGACGCAATTGCCTTGTCATCACTCTGAATTAGATTCTTTCCTTGCGTAACAACACCACGTCTGGGTTGGCTACGCCGTCTCCTGATTCCTTTCTCCCACTCCCTACCTCATCTTGCCCATCAAGAGCCCACCTTGTGCTCAGTTCCCTCGGTAGGAAAACTCAGCAGCATCGCCTATCCAATTTACCCGGCTAATCCTGCCTACCCCCATCTTTTCCAAAGGGGTTCAGCTACCTGTACTTAACGCCGCAGGATTACACCAGGATCAGCTCCACGAATTCCATTCACTGCAGACACGTTGAAGAGGCCGGTGAGTCCAGGTGAGCGAGCGGCTCCCCTCGTTTCGGACTTCCTCTCCTGAAGGGACTCGGGGGGGGGGGGGGAGCTCTTTGCCTGTGTGATGTTCACCTCCTGCCTGCTTTCGTCTTCTGCAGGTATATCATCACGGACATAATTGGTAAAGAGGAAGGCTTCGGGGTGGAGAACTTAAGAGCATCAGGCACCATTGCCGGGGAGTCTTCTCTTGCCTACGATGAGATTGTCACCATCAGCATGGTACGGCTGCTGTTCCCCTTGGTCCTGGCGCTGGAGTGAGCGCTGCAGTCCTGGGTGGCTGTTGAGCGAGAGGCCGCTCCTACCTTCTCACCTAAACAGCGGCTTCTACTTCCTCGGCCATAAAGCGGTACCTTTGCTTCTGTGACGCAGGTAACTTGTCGTGCCATCGGAATCGGGGCTTACCTGGTCAGGCTTGGCCAGCGCGTGATCCAGGTGGAGAATTCCCACATCATTTTGACTGGAGCCGGAGCGCTGAATAAGGTGCAAAGGGAGCTCGTTTTGGCTTCTCCTGTCTTCTTTCGTTTAGATTCTCCTAAGGGAGGTGCTTGAAAAACAAAGGGAAGCTCCCAAGCTCTGACTCCGTGCCGCCCTTGCTGTGCAGTTGCAGAATTGGCCAGTAGGAAACAGTAGCATGTTTGTTCTTGTATGTGAAATAGTATACTAACATTAAAAAAACAATCTGCTTGCTGCATAGGTAGTGCAACGCTATGAATTACAGCCTTAAAAACTTAGGACTAATTGATTTGCTGCTCATTCAGCTGTGTCCCAGATTCTTCAGTATAATGTTAATCCAACAGCAGGGATCAGAAAGCTAATCCGGCCTCCAGCCTTGATGAAGTTCAGAATGGTGGGTGGGGAAAGGGCCTTGCAGACCCAGAGCTGCGAAATGTCTCCTCCTGAGTGATTTCCAGAGCTCCAGGGTGTGTCTGCTAGGAAACTCTGCATGGAGTCTTTGAGGAAAGCCTTGTTTTTATTGGCCCGGGGTTCTCATTCGGAGCAGGTCTTGGGCCGTGAAGTATACACTTCTAACAACCAGCTGGGAGGAGTGCAGATCATGCACAACAACGGGGTTTCCCACGTGGCTGTCCCAGACGACTTTGAAGGCGTCTACACCGTCCTCCAGTGGCTCTCCTACATGCCCAAGGTACCTCGAGAGCAGCAGCGGAAGGCCATGCCGCAAACGCCCACAATTTGCAAATCCTTCCCCCGCCGCCTCTTCAGTGGAAGATGATGAAGGAATTTCCCATTATTGATTTCTTGCCTAGTTCTTTCGTTTCGTTACAATGGCCTTCCCAGCTTAACTGGGCAACAGCTTTTTAAAAACTTGGGTAATCTATTTATTATAGTAGAAAAACAAGCAAAATCTGTAACTGGGTAAGAAACTCTTTTAGGAAAAGAATTATCCCCGCTTGTTAATGTAACAATCATGCATAGATTCCTTCAGGTCTGTAGAATTAGGTTAAGCAGCCTGTTTCCTCCTTTCCTGACCACCGCCGCGTGGGGGCTCTTTTTTCTTAAAACTGGCTTTGAGAGACGTTTCTTCTTGTAGGATAACCATAGTCCATTGCCTGTCACCACTCCAAGTGACCCCGTTGATAGAGAAATCGACTTCGTCCCTTCCAAGGTTCCCTACGACCCCCGGTGGATGCTGGCGGGGAGACCCCACCCAAGTAAGTATGAGCTCTTCTGCAGGAAGGATGTTTGGGGGCGTTGATGGCAAAACCCACTATTGGGGTTGAAGCTGGCTCGGTTACCCAGCCAAAAGCCGCCTAGATATGAGGAGTCTGTAGATGCCTGTGCTGGTTGGAAACGGTGGAGGGCGATGCCTGGAAGGGACAGGAACAGCTGCTCCTCTGGGTTTGGAGATAGTGGCGAACTGTGGTTAGTTCAGACAACAAATTAGGCCTTTCTGATGGATCCTCACCGTATCTGGGTTTTCTCCTTCCCGAATATTCCCCAGTTTTGTGGATATAACAGATCAGCAGATGTTACAGGATTTCATGACTTTGGAAGACTTCACTTTGAACTTTCTGTGCATTTTTTCCTCAATGTCGTCGTATAGCTGTGAAGGGATCCTGGCAAAGCGGCCTCTTTGACCATGAATCGTTCGCAGAGATCATGCAGCCGTGGGCCCAGACAGTGGTGGTCGGGCGAGCCAGGTACTGGCAAAGAGCTTACAGTTACTGGAACTGGTTGAGGATAAATGGGGGGCGGTGGGGGGCCTGCATTATAAACCTTGGGCCTTGAAGTGGGTTGGAACTGACTTTCCTACCATGGCTGTTGCAAGACACGGAACGGCATTCAGTAGCCGCGAAACCTTTGTTCTCACGTTTTTAGAATGTTAAATAAAATTTACTGGCATTGACTGGTGTTGACTGGTTGCGCTGTGTACGTGCACTAAGCTGAAGTCTGGACTTTTCTTACCTTGGCAGGCTGGGAGGAATCCCGGTGGGCGTGATCGCTGTGGAGCCCCGGACGGTGGAACTGGCGGTACCGGCTGATCCCGCAAACCCAGAATCCGAGGCCAAGGTTGGTCCTGTAAAATTCAGAATCCTCTGTCCTGCAGGGCACCTGTCCGCTTGCCTGTTCCATCTCTCTGTCTTGTTTTTCTCAAACTACCTAGAACATTTTTGTGGCCTACAATTCCACATCTCAGAGCCCACCTGTGAAATTGGCACATCCCCATTCAGTGTGTCGAAGACCTATTTTTGCATTATGTCTGATTTGTCTGTTAGCTGCAGGATGACCAGTAAGCTTTTCCTTTTGTTCTTCCCTAGATAATCCAGCAAGCTGGGCAGGTCTGGTTCCCGGACTCCGCTTTCAAAACCGCGCAGGCCATCAGGGACTTCGACCGCGAGCACCTTCCCCTCTTGATTTTTGCCAACTGGAGGGGATTCTCTGGAGGCATGAAAGGTACTCGCCCCGTAACGTTCTCTTGTAACGTCATTGGCCGCCCAGGAGAGAGCGGGTGGTGACTTCTCGGCCTCCGATTGCAGACATGTACGATCAAGTGCTGAAGTTCGGGGCGTACATTGTCGACAGCCTCCGGCAGTTCAAGCAGCCGGCTCTTGTCTACATCCCCCCACATGCTGAGCTGCGGGGAGGTTCCTGGGTGGTGATTGACCCGACCATCAACCCTCTCCACGTGGAGCTCTATGCAGACAAAGAGAGCAGGTTCGTGCCCGGCTGCATCCTCCCTTCCCTTCCTTGCAGTCGTTTCTTGGGGTGGCCGTTTCTGCCCAGGAATCCTGGGCTACTGAAATGGCTGGCCGGCCGGCCGGCCGGCCGAAACGTCTCCTGATCTGTGAGCTGCTGCCTGGCTAGAACAACAGCTACAGATGTCCTTATTTCTGCTGCAGTCCTTGAGACGTTCTGTGCATTGGTCAGGTGTTTAAGCAGAAAAGCGTCTCCGATTTTTCCTGCAAAAGCAGCTTGTTCCTCACATTTGCCTGCTCCCGGGGCCCAGCTGGAGGCCACTCGGGTGTGGCTCTTGTGACAGGCTGGCTGGAGTTCTAGTCCCAAGGCACCGAGGGAGCCCCAGGTTGCGGGGAGGCTGCTCCAAAACGCCCAGTGGTGCTGAAGCCCCCTCGGGAGCTTCACTTGCCTGCGCCCTTGTTGGCCAAACAGCTGTGCTTTGCAGGGGAGGCATCTTGGAAGCTGAAGGAGCCGTGGAGATCAAGTTCAGGAAGAAAGAGCTGCTCAAAGCCATGAGGAGGATCGATGCAACCTATGCGCGGATCGCTCAGCAGCTGGGTAAGAGGGAGGCCGAGGTGCGTCAGCTATGTCCCCCCTTCCCTTTCGTGGTGCTGGCTGATCTGCCACCGTGGTGCACTAAGCATTTGCGCCCCTTTTGAAAGGTGGGGGAGCAGCGCACCAGGTGAGGACGTGCTCCCCGGCCGGGGGGATCCTTCCTCCTCTCCAGCCCCCCCCCCAAACCTCGGGCTTACCGGACCCTTGCAGGTCGGCCCCAGTCCCACCAGTCCTTCCTGTGTTCTGGGATGAGCAGGTTCTCCGGAACTCTCCCAAGCGGAGCGAAAAGACCTGGAGAAGCAGCTGAAGGGGCGAGAAGAGTACCTCCTCCCCATCTTCCGCCAGGTGGCTGTGCAGTTTGCCGACCTCCACGACACTCCCGGGAGGATGCAGGAGAAAGGAGTGATTACCGTAAGCAGCCAAGTTACTGAGCTTATCTGCGGTTGGACTTGCGCCCTCAACCATGTTCGGTGTCCCTCATCTGCTCTTTCTCTCCCTCCTAACCTTTTATGTGGGTAAAATGCAAATGGGGCGCCATACATGCTCCACGGAGGAAGGGTCGTTAATAAAACGTTGGCCATTTCTTGCAGAGGGTGGGTGGGTGGGTTATACAGACCTGAGTCCTGTGTCCAGGAGCCTATAAGGCGGCGGTTGTGGCGTGTGTCCTGAAGAGATGAAGTAGGGTCTTCTGCCTCCTAATTTCCTTTCTTGCACCTTTCTTAGCCTTCACAAACAGGCTAGGCTGGCAGGGCCCTTCCCTGATACCCAGGATGCTCCCAGTGGCAAGCGGTGACCATTAATGCTCAAGCGGGGCAGCCCTTCACTTTGGGAGATATGTCCTGAGCATATCTGTGCTAGAAAGCCAAATTGAAACTGATCTGCTATCATACGTATTCCAGTTCAGGAGATTTTCCTCTACACCTAGTGCGGATGTTACAAGTTGCTGTACGGCATTTCCAAAAATCAGCCTCCTTCCCGCCGTTTCAGGACATCCTTCAGTGGAAGAACACCCGCACGTTTTTCTACTGGCGGTTGCGGCGCCTCCTGCTGGAGGAGGTCGTAAAGGCAGAGATCCTGAGTGCCCACAGCGAGCTGAGCAACAGCCACATCCAGTCCATGTTGCGACGCTGGTTCCTGGAGACGGAAGGCGCAGTCAAGGTCTCTGGCTTGCTTTGCGGGAGACCTGCCCGTGAGCTGCTTGCTTCTCTTGGCCCTGCTTTGGGATGGAATCTTGCTAAGCATAAGATTTCAAAAAAAGAGGGACGGGTGTCCTTCAGAAAGCCTGCGCCACATGCTGGTCCTGGTCGGGGATGGCTCGGGGGCCACGAAGCTCCTTCCCAACCCCTCCACCCCTCTTTCAAACTATAAACTGCTCCCCGACTGAGTTCAGCTCGCCTCTTGTTCCTCCTGTAGAGCTACCTCTGGGATAATAACCAAGTGGTGGTGGCCTGGCTGGAGAGACACCTGCAAGGAGAGGACGGGGCGAAGTCGGCCATCCGGGAGAACATCGGGTACCTGAAGCGCGATTATGCCCTGAAACACATCCGAAAGTGAGCACGAGGAGAGTTTTCTGCGGGGGCGGGGTTCTCGGAGAGCGTCCGTCCGCAGATCGGTCGCTCCAGGGGTCAGAACTTGGCTGCTATTGGGATGGCCTGGGAAGAGGCATAGGAACCCCGAGGGCATTTCTCGGAGCTGGGAGAAGTCTAATAGTTTGTATTTTCTGCTTAAATGAGAGTGCAACATGAATGAGTCACTTTCTCCATATGGATGAACAAGGCTTACTATGGAGAGGGCCAGGCTACGTGCATTGTTTATTTATGCAATACATAAAGAGGCAATAGGCAGAAATGCATTTAAAGGCTGCTGATGAAGGAGTGAACTCCTGGTCTCTGGACGCTGCCTGTGCAGATGACTGGGAGATTACAGTGTATTACGTGTTTCCGAGATGCTTCTCTTTATGGACCCACTCCAGCTTGGCATTCTTTCCCCTCTTCTGCTTTCCTTCTTAATTTTCGTTGGACTTGAAATAGTTACTGAGCAAAAGGCCGGTTGTGTTTTTGTCTCACAAATTCAGAAGAGAAGAAAACCCTTTATATTAAATCCTGGTAGCTAAATTTCTCTTTATGCTCCCCTCTTCCCCCCCCCCCTTCCCTCTTGCACTCCCTGCAGCTTAATTCAAGCAAACCCAGAGGTTGCCATGGACTGTATCATTCACATGACCCAGCACATCACTCGTGCCCAGAGGGCTGAGGTGGTTCGTCTCCTGACAACTATGGACAACCCTTCCCCCTCTTGAGCTGAGGCACTGACAGGAGGCGGGATTACCAGGCCACCCACGAGGGAAGGACCCAGAAGTAAACCATCCAAGCCTGTGAACTCTGTCCTGCTACAGCTTTGCAACACGGCATTTGTTTGTCCTGAGTTACGATGGACAGAGCATCCCACGCTCCCCAGGATTGCTCTCATCCCACACTCGGCTGTCAGTATATTCCCAAACCATCTGTGCCTACAGCATAATGTCCAAGGAAAGAGTTTTACACAACACAGCCTATAATGTACGTTTAAAGTAAGTGCATTTTCAATTATTGCAGAGGGTTCTCTCTTAAGATAAGAAATTCTCTGTCAAAAAACTCAGGACACTCTTCTTTAAGTGTGTGTTGGAGGAAACAAATGTCAGCATCTGCTACCAAGCCAGTATCAAGATCAAGTGGTTTGATCCTACAGGACTACATTGCCCTCAAGCACAACTGTATGGAATACTCTGCCCTCTCCGTAAAAGCGTTTGGTTTTACTTTGAGAATAGCTGAATATCTGGCTGTTTGCCTAATGAAGGAGATTCTCACCCTGGAAAGGTGAAGGTGAAAGCTAGGCATTTGGGTCCTGTCACAAGCTACCTCTTGTTTCTTCTTCAGGAGAAAGGAAGGCCGTCCCTTGTTCCTAACTGACCGAGACTTTAGTTAGGCGTTCTACAAATGGATATGGTGCTATTTAATGTATTCATTAAATTACTGGATTTTGCTAGAAGCTAGAAAATCACAATACACTTTTAAAGGGATAAATCATCTGCAGGTCGAATGTATGGTGGACTTGGTAACGTCAGACGCACAAAACACTTTATCCCCAAAGTCTTTTCTAAGAGCGTGAAGGAGACCTAGGACAAAGGAGGTGGCAGCTGAAGGTAATTTACATTGTTCAGCATATCCTTTGCAGGGCTGCGTTCCTTGGCAGTCCCACTAATCCTTCACGGGAGTGTAGATGGTCTGTGCCTCTGGAGTTGAATGCTTGAGTGCATCTGGCATGGGACAGGAATTCTTTTTTTTTCTAAAAGAAAATAGGGTTATCAACTCCTCCTTCAGGGAAGGAAGAGCCGAGTAACAAAATACTGCTTTTTCTCGTTGGGGAGCTGTTAATGAGTATGTCCTGTCACAGAAGGGAGGCCCCCGAAGCCTCTGCTGGAAGAGCCAAGCAGCTCTAAATAGAACAGCTGCTTTGTAACAACAACAACAACAACTCTTTGACTTTTCATACAGACCTCGTATTGTTTTACCTTTCGTGAGTTGGGGATTCATTAAACAAGTCTTGATTCTCTTAACTCTTCCAGTTGTATTTGTCCGCTCTCCACCCTCTGAAAAAGATGCCAATTGCGCTCTCGCCCTGATTTACCGGTGTGGGTGATGCCACTGTTTAGCCGTGTCTCTATCAGTAATACATCTTTATTGTAGTTCGTTTGCATACAGAGTTGACAGGAGTAAATTATGCGATGATAAGCACATCAAATCATCAGAACTGAAAGTACATTTCCAAAGAAAAACTTTTCTTGAACAATTTCCACATCCCTCCGCATTTTGCTTTTCTAGTCTCGGAAGGCGTTACAATGTGTGTCAGTACAGTCGTCTTACGTTTGCTGTTTTTTTTAATCAAGGAAGGATTGATGATCAAATATCAAATGATCAAATATCCGGAATATCTGTATGAAATGGGTTCCTGAAGAACAGCCCGTGCGTGTCATCTGATAGGAGTTTCACCAAACACCGTAACAGCCTTCCTTCAGCTGATCCAAGCTACAAGCGGGTACACAGGGCCAGCTTTAGGCTAAGGTCAGGTAGGCACTGGCACCAGAACTTAGGGGCACCAGCACCAACCCTTCTTCCAAAAAAAACCCCAAGCCCATTCTAAAAATGCAGTTCTTCACATTGGCGGGAGGTGGCGCCATCCGTCAACGTGGCCTGGGGGACCATAGAGCATTGAGCCAGCCCTGCCTGTACACACTTTGCTCCGTGGAGGAGGGTCTGTGCCTAAGTCAGTCTTTATAAACGTGAGTGAATTCTAACCTTTTGTTAAGTCAGTAGGGCTCTTCCTTTTTTCCCCCAGGCAGAAAAGGGCCGATGTGGTATAGCCTGTTTCTTATTTCTGGCAAAATACAAGAGAGGGCTATAGCAGAACCATCCTGTAACTCAAGCCTGTTCTGGGTAATAGTCTGGGTCTCCGTGGGGGTGGCGGGGGGAGCATTTGGACACCTACGTAGGGGAGGCTGTCTGTCTGTCGCCTGAACTGCAACCCAGGGAGAGGAGGGTTCCGGCTCCCTCGAAAGGCTTTGGGCTGGAAGGAGGGTTTCTGCTAGAGAAAATGGCGCTGTCCCCCTGGAAGGCAGCTCCACTTGGCTAAGATCTCCAGTGCAGCCTGGAGGGCAGAGGGACCATTGTTTGTGCCGTGAATTGTACGTGCAAATTTCTTGAAGAATATTGTCTGGCCTTAAAAAAATTTTTCTCCCAAATTGAAGTAGATACAGTTCTGAGAAAATGGGTGAAAATATTAAAACCCTATCCAATCACAGTAAAAATATTTTTAAAAATAAATATTAGATCAAAGTTAAGCTGGTATTGATAGCATGAATGCTAAATTAGAAGATCTTAACTGCAGCTTGCAGTTTCTCCTGTTAGTGGTCCTCTTTAAAACAACACAGTGAACAAAGATTGCTGCATGATATATTTCTAAGTAAACATACCCAGGGGTAAGCTGCAAAAAAATAACATTTTTATGTCAGTTGTAGAAAAGTTGAATCAATTAATTGCATAAAACTATATTTGGTCTTTCACAGAAAATGTTATTTCTAAGTATACATCCAAAGTGCTTGTTTTGAAAGTGTAGTTTAAAAACGTTCAAAGTATCCTGGTGATTTTTAAAATAGTTTGCTGTGGTTTGAATAATAAAGTAAAAAAAAATTACAGTGTTTTTCAAAAGTCAGTGCTGAACATACAAATCCCTTTTTTGTCTTCATAAAAATAAATTATAAATAAAATTTACAAACAGTAATACTGCCTAGCCCGAGAATTAAACATCCTAATCCTAAACTCTAGTATTTAAAAAAAAAAAAACCTGCAGTAAGATTGTTAATCCTAATAATCTATTCAAGGTAAAAATTCTCATTTAGTACATTATTTGTCCTGGAACCTAGGCTTTTTTTCTGCTCTTGCTATTAAAAACATCCTTTTCACAGTCTGAAACCACTGCTATCAAAGCACTAAATCAGGTTAATGGTCTGCAGTGTTCAGCTCCTGGGAGGGAAGATGGACATACAGGTAGTCCTCGACTTATGACCATTTGTTTAGCGACCGTTCAAAGTTACGATGGCGCTGAAAAAAGTGACTTACAGCCAGTCCTCGCACTTATGACCGTCATAGCATTCCCTGCAGTCATGTGATCAAAATTCCGGCACTTGGCAACCAGCTTGCACTTACAATGGTTGCAGCGTCCCAGGGTCACGTGATCGCCATTTGTGACCTTCCCAGCCAGCTTCCAATAAGCAAAGTCAATGGGGGAGACTGGGTTCACTTAATGACTGCAGTCATTTGCTTGATGATGGGGGCAAAAAGTTGTAAAATCGGTCGTGACTCACTTAACAACCACCTCACTTAGCAATGAAAGTTCCGGTCCCGATTGTGGTCGTAAGTTGAGGAGTTCCTGTAGTCGGTATGTCTGGGACTGAAATTCACCTCTCATATGGAATGTCTGAGACCTGGAAAGATGACTTTGGGAGGTAGAAAATTCAGCGAGAGGGAGGTGTGAATCTGAAGAAAAGCTCACGAACATCAGGGCTTGAGAGGAAGAGCGGAGAAGAGCAACTGAAGCTCTGAACAGTTTCACAGTACTTAGGAGCAGGAAGAAAGCAAGCAAGAGAGGTTTATCAAGACACAGAGTCAGCAAAGCCCCCAAACGAAGACACAGCCCCCAAATCAGAAAACAAGCCGGGTTGTGAAAGGAGGAAAAGAAGAGGCAGACAGATCCCAAGGCAATAATTTCTGGTACGGAATTGGGCAAGGCGTGCTTTGACAATCTCAGAGGACATCAGAAACCGAAAGGCAGGAGGGTGTGGAGTTCACACTTCACACCTCCTTTGGATCCAGTTATTTTCTATTTTCTAGCCCCTTTTGATTTAGCTGTTTTGAGAGCTGCTATTTTTTTTCCTTACTGCCCCCCCTCCCCAGAAACCCCCATAATAAATTAAATTAAAGGAAATGTTACCTAGGTCCTGATGGAGAAGCAAGCTGCATACTGCCTACCACTCTGATAGCAAAATCGGGTCCGTGTCAAAGCTGCCCGCTCCCACCAGATTTTTAAAACTTGGGCAGGCTGCTTCCATTGAATGTTCTCAAGACCATAACGTGGCCTTGCAACATTGCTCGATAGGTTGGAAATGGAGCAGGCCGACCACGTACGTGTCACCTGCCTGGTCTTCGCACAGTCAGCGTGGCCCCCACAAGACCTGGCACTCGCTTGTGGGGAGGCTGAGAGCAGGAAAGGTTGCTCAGTCCGAGGCCTTTCAGAGGAGGGCGATGGGTTTGTTCCCTTGAGGGCCCAGGTACTGTGCGGGTGAAACGGCATCCAGCGTCGCGTAGGTCGCGTAGAGGCCCGTCACCTGTAAGTCTGCAAAGGAGTGGTTGCTGGCGCTGGGTGCAGGAGGGAGGCTGGCGGGGGCGAGGTCGCAGTCGGAGAGCGCCAGGGGGGAGTGGCTGAAGGCACCCAGCGTCTCGAGGCTGAAGCTCTCCTCCTCCATCTCCTCCCAAAGGGTCCCTTTCAGATAAAGGAGACAGCGCGACGTTGAGCAGATCCCTGCTCGAAGGACACTCCCGAATGAGACTTAATTGCGCAAATCTGTACTCAAAGAACTTTAGGAGTGGTCTGGATCTTGGCATCCTGTGTTTCCAGCCTCCCTCCCCTCTTCCTCCCCTGCAGTTTTGCTTTCAGGAGGAAACCCATTTAAGGAGAAAAATATGGCATCTTTACACAGTAAATATAGGAGCTTTATGGTACTGCTCTTTGTGGGATCTCACGCTCCGCTCCAGAGGAGATGCTTCAGTCTTCATCTCGGCTTGAGCCGTTAGGCTCAGCTCATACCAGTACATGAAGATTTAAGCCTAGCCTTTCCCCCCAGGCAGTCTTAACAATGGTGCATGTAAACGGAACAAAGGGAAATCGTATGGTGATGTTACCGCCAGAATATTTCCCTCCACAATCACATTTTCTGGGCCAGCCGGTAAAAAACACCGGATACGAAAACTCTTGTGCTGAGAGCCCGTCTACACCGCCACCGTTTCCTCACGCAAAAGCAGTTTGAAGATGGGTCGAGGATTCCTGCAGATGGATCCCCACCCCCCGCCTCCATGAACTCCACACAGCTGCCACATTTTTAAAAAACTAGTTTCAGCCTCTTACCTTGTAGTGCAAAATCCATGATGCTGGGATCAAGGGCATCAACCTCTGCGTTCAGGTCGGTCATCACGCTGAGAAAATCAGGGCCCCGGCTCATCAGTTGCTGAGGGAGGGGGCTGTGGTGGATGCTGGGCAGGGCGTGAAGGGGGGGTGTCTGTGCAGGGGCCGGCGAGTCGGGGGCCAAGCACGCCTGGGTCTGGATTTGCCGGTGAAGCCGGACGGACTGCAAGGAAAGAGTCCCCATCGGCTGGGGCTGCAGCTGCAGGAGGTGGCCTGGAGTGGCCGCTGCCCCGTGGCTACGCACGGATGCTTCGGCCTCCGCCGGCTTGCTGGACCTTCTGCAGCCGGCAGGGCGGTCGGTGATCAGCTTGTCCAGTTCCTCTGCAAGGAGAAATGGCCGTCTTAATTGCCTAGCTGGGCAGGTAAAAGGAAAGGCAGCGTAATAATCCTATTGAATCATAGCACCATCAGCATATTTTTAAAAATACAGTACATTTTTCAGAGGGCCGAGGAAGGTTTGAGAAAAGGAAGGCTGCTATGTGAGAGGAGCACCAGCCCGGTTTTCCTTCCGGTCAAATCGCTCTTGCAGGATTTCAAAGCAAGTCAGGAAAAGGACCCCCGGAATCCGTGCGGCTTACCTGGATTTGCCATGCTCCTGTGAATGGCAGCGAGGTCTTTCCTCTTCCACTTCTGCATTTCTTCCTCCATCTTATCTATCTTGGCAGGATTGAGGGCCCACAGGCAGCCTTTGCGTGAGGTGCTGTTCGTCTTGTTCTCCACTTTCTCAAAGCACTTGTTCAGGGACAGGTTGTGCCGCACGGAATTCTTCCAGCCGTCGGGGGCTGTCTGTGAAAAGCAGGTGAGCGCTCACACACACACACACACAAACTTTGGTTTGAACCAGCCATTCAGGGTCTTTGTGTCTGTGTGTGCACTTTCAACTTCTCTGGCAAAATATTAACACCTCAGTGACGTAGCTCTATGCCCAGAGGACAAACCCTGCCCTGTGTGTTGTGACGCCAGACCCTCCTCATCCTTTACCCTGGGATCTGACCGTTAAGCCGATGTTTGCCTTGCCCACGTTGGGACCTCCCTTTCTGTATTCCTGTAGGTAGCCCAAAGTTGTCTGCTCTGCCTGGAAAAAGGCATTCAAGAGCAGATTGTGGGAAAGAGATCCTTCCCATGACCTGATCCTCTGCGATGCTGGTAAGTGGAGACATTCTCCACTCTTCCACAGTGCCTTTGGACAGCCAGAGCTCTACTGCACGCGCCTCCCTCCATCGACCTGCACATCATCCTTCTGCAGAGCAACTGCCCATCTCCTTGGTGTGATTCCCACTGTTGGGTCTGTGTCACTGAACGGAGTACCATTTCCTAGCACTAGGGAGGGCAAAGAAAAGGTGCTGCAAGAGAGAGGATCATTGGTGCTACGAAACGACTGCTAAAGGCGCACTCCCGTGTGCTCAGCCTTCCTCACCTTGAAATAGGGGAAGTGCTCCTTCATGAAGCCGTAGATCTCGCTCACGGGGAGGCTGCCCGTCTTGCTGTTCTTCAAGGCCATGGCAATCAGGCAGCTGTGAGAGTGGCAGTGGGGGGTCAGTTTCCCAGTTCCCTGCAGTGTGCCTGAACCTAATCTCTACCTGTTTAAGGAATCTCCCAATAAAGTGGGTTCCCTCCCCACATCACAGACTCTCTTCTATTTGCGCCAACTGGCTCCTGTTTATTCTTTAAAATATTTGCAATCCTTCTCCTTTGCAGGTGGAGGAATACAGCTGACAAGAGCAGCATGCTGCTTCAGACGCAGTGGTATGTTTCTAGTTTGGATAGTCCATAATGCTCAAAAACAATCTCATCTTGGCTCAAAACGGTTCTTTTTGCATGCAGTGTCCAAAGAAGAGGTGCAATCTTCTACCGTAGTGGAGCATGAGGGAAAACTGTTTTCAGCAGGAGCCAGATGGAATACCTCCGGTAGAATTAACTAACGAACCAAGCCACCCCCCTCCTTCCTACTTGGTTCAAGTTGATGTTCATGCCAGCCAACTTTCCGGTTTGGGGAAAACATTTTTAAGGGTTTTTAAAAAACGAACGTAGCGCCAGAGGCTGGATCCGATAGATAACTAGGCAAAGCCTTACTAAAAGGAAGAAGGGAATGGTGTGGATTACTCACCTGTAGGAATAGATTGGCTTGGGGTAGTGCTTGGCGTGCAGCTCGGGGGCTGTGTGAGGAGCCAGGCGGGGCTGAGAAAAGTGGGTGTGTGTTCCATAAGTGGTGCTGTATATCGCAACTGGGGAGCGCTGCGTGCCAAAGCGAGAGGGAGGAGTCAGAGGGAGCGTCTCGAAGGAAAAGGCGAAGCATGGAGAGGGGGGCTGACCCTCCCAATATAGTGGGAGTGGGCTTTGGGGATAATGATCCCACCATACAAACGCTGCTTAAAACTCTACATCCACGAACCAAGACAACCGTCAACAAGGGCTTGATAGCCCCCCTGAGTTGTTTTAGTCCCCTCTTGTCTAAATGGGTGGCAGCTGAGAACTTTGGAACCAGGAGGGTCCGCATGAATTGGGGGGGGGGGAATCTGGCCCACCTGCACATTACCTGATCATTTTGCAGCGGACTCCGGTTTTCTTAATAAGGGAGCAGGGAGGTGTTTGCATGGATGGCCAGTGCTTATCTCCTTTCCAGCTGCACCACGAAAGGGAGAAACCGGCGGGCGAGGAGATTGTCCCTCTAGACGTGGCTGGGAGGCCAGTGGAGACAAGGGTGGTCGTGCAGCAGCAGTTTCCCCAGCCCAGATGAGAGGCTGGTGGCCGCCGTGGTATGGGAAGCAAGCAGCCAACACGCTGGGCAAACCTTGGCCTTGCTGGTAAATGCAGAGGGACCACCTGCTGCAGGAGTGCCCTGAAGGTGTGCCCATTCTCTTCCCCCCCCCCAATCTTTCGGCTTGGGGCTACGCTCACCTTTGAACCCGAGTCTCTTACACAGAAATTAAATATTTTTATTGCACTGGGTAGGTTTTCTCAAATGTTCTGGTACAAGCTCAAATGCATACCTAAGCTTAAAGCTGATCAATGCTCTAAACGTTAACAAAGGATGGCAACCAAGATTCCTTAAAGCCGTGCTGTTACCTCGACGAACAGTCCCTGAAGCAGAAAACCAACCGTACCTGTTGTGTGCTGTGCGTGATGGTGAAGATCTGCTGCGTGTGGCAGGATGGAGGAGGGAAGAGGGGGGCTGGCTGCGGTTGAAGGCTTGGGGACGGCTGCCCCCCAACAACATACTGACTTACCTGGTGTGGAAGGGAGAGAAACAGAACCATCAGTTGCACGGGGCCCAAAGCACCCTTGGAAAGTTAACGAGGAAGGAAGCCTGTTCTTACGTCAGTTCCATGGGGTGAGATGGTGTTAAGTCCTAGAATGTTTGGAGACATGCTGGCTTGTATGTGAGTCGGTGGTCCTGGAGCCCCTGGAGTGTGCATGGAACCTGTCGCCAAAAAGTAGTAAATGATACAATTCTAGGCTGCTGTTAATTCCCTTCCAGCTTCCTGTAGGATCTACAGGCTTGTATAGCCATATGACGAGTAAAGGCTGGTCTTACGCCTGTGTTCATTTGGCTCTTTGTGTTTTTTAAATAACCACTGGCTATCACAACACTGTGGTGGAACAAACTCTCAATTAAACTCAGGCCAAGAGTGAAAGGGGAGAAGTGCCAAAATCGCTTAGCCCACTGAGTTTTCTACCTGTTGGTTGCAGGACAACGTTCTGGGAACTGATGCCAAAATCCATTCTTTCGCTGGTCATCTGTTGCAGCCGAGGGACATCGACAGATGTTAGCCAGGACAGGGACTGCAAGTCGCCAGGGAGGTCGTCTTCACTCAGACGCAAGGGGTCAGAACCCAGCAGTCTGTGGAGGAAGTAATGAGGTTTAGTGGCTGGGTTGCCCTGGCCTGCCAGCCTAAAGGTAAGGCAGAAGCTGTGTGTCAACTGCATCCTTCCTTGCCAAGCTTTTATACTACTTGTGGGCACGCTCCGTTGTGTTGGGCTCCCGTGTGTATTAAAGAAAGCAAAGATACTAGGAAGGAGGAAAGTTTCCGTATCATGCAGAGAAAGATACTTAAAGGCCTAAAATTAGACCACGGTGCACCAATCTTGGTTTGAGAATAATTCTTTGGCAGACCGTTTCTAAAACTTCCGCTCCCTAAAAGAAAGACGATTGGTGCTTCTGTTCTGTAGAGGCAATCTTAACTCAATCAAATTCTCTTTGATAGGCAATCTTAACTCAAGGTTCTCTTGAGCCCTCTGGAGTTGCACAACAAAAACATGTGAGAAATAAATAATTCAAAACGGGGGAGGTTTTAGAATAAATCTAGAGTATTACAATGCCCTCTTTGCGGTTTCCAAGACTTTGAAATAACTTAACTAGAACGTTGCTAACAACATCATGCTGCAGCACCACTCCTTGTGTTTTCTCTTCAGCTTTCTAGCTGAAAAGCAAAACTTCCTAGTTCAGAGCTGCTGTACAGCTTCCCTCCCCTTCTTCAAGGCTCAGGGACCAGGATCAATCGCTGGTATCCTGGCTAGAAACGCCTGTCCTCCTGCCACCCTTCTCCCAGGCCTGTTTTCCTTGCTAATGTCATGTATTTATGTTGCAATAATCAACATTGCCATGGTTACACCTCTTCAGTTATTTTGCAGGGCCAGTCGAGTTCCTTCCCTGCCTGAAAAAGAACATCAGGTGACCACTCTCCTGCCCGACTATTGGTCAAACTGTAAGTAAACACAAGCATCAGATGGTTCAAAAAAGGGGAACAACCCATGTCATTTGCAACAGTTGGTGGCCCTGCCCATTGTAAGCCGATAAGCCATTGTGTTGGGGAGGGACTGTTGGCTGCCGGCACGTGGCTGCCCTTTGTTTTTGGGGATTCTTGCTTAATTGTTTTCTTCTCCCTTCCCCTCCTCCCTTCCCCTTTTTACCCATTCCCCATTAATCTGGCTGAATGGCGGAGACACCCAACCCACAACCCTTGCCATCTGCCTGCGCAGCCTTTGCAGGCAGCTCAGGCCTGCACGACAAATGAGCGGGGTCAGGTGGGCGGGAAGGGTCGAAACCCGCAGCAGTTGCCTCCTGTCAGGGACCAAGCGTGCCATAGGCCCCAACCATTCTGTGCCCTTCCTGGGTGGAAATACTCCATGGAAGCTGATTCGCGCCTGGCAACCTCAGTCCCTGGTTATTTTGCCTGGGCAGCCTCAAGAGGTGGTCGGTTTTCACAAGACCACTGGGCATCTGGCATGTGAAAGAGAGAGAGACAGAGACAGCCACATCCTTTTCCATAGCAAAGGTCCTGGTGTCTGATGAATGGCCGCAGGTCAGTGTTCTGCATACTGCCCGCCTTCCGCAAAGAGGCACCCTTGCAGACCTAGGCAGAGTTAATTGGATGTGTGAAAATATGACTCTGAAAAAGAGATACTCCCTATCTTTAAAAACACGTCTAACTTCCTCCTTTAAAGTGACCCTTAATCGTGGTGTTTTTTCGTTTTCGTTTTGTTTTTATTCTTTGGAGCTGTGTATAGGAAAGGATTGAGTTTTGGAGTAGGTTGGGCTCTTAGTTCAGTCCTTTCACCTTGAGAAATTAATCCTGTTTGGAGTACTACTGTTGACCAGCCAGTTCCTCCACAGATTATTGCCTGGAATAGCCATCTCCACCCCTCCAAACGCTCACTCACATCAATGCTGCATCTGATTAGCAGTCTCTACAATATTTCCCAGTAGAATTATGGAAATGTCATGGGTTATTTCTTTCCCCCAAAAGATTTCTTGCTCCGATTACTTATCCCGAGAGATTGGCGACCATTTGACTGCCTGCCTGCCTGCCTGTTTTTACAGCAGATCCCTCCCTTTTCGTTCTGTCCTTTCATTCCGGGCTTTGAGTCGGCACAGAAGTGAGCTGCCCAGGTTGGTCTGCTGAAACGGGCCAAGACACTCCAGAGACCAATGACCCAACGTGGTAGGAAGCCTGTTTCTGAATCTGCTTAGCTGTTCACACACACACTGACCTTTGAAGGATGAGAGCATCCCGTTTTAAGGAATGCATTTTTAAATCTTAAAATGCTTTTTATTAAAAAAACAAACCTAAGAGAATATATTCTCCACTTACACTCCCCCACACCGCAGATTAAACACGGACTGCCTTTACCCTGTTTTCCTGATACATGGTGGATTAAGCACGATTGTGCTCAGTCATTTATCCAGCCCTAGCTGCAGCCTTGCAACCAAGCCTCCTTCGCGGGCAGGTCACGCTGCTGCATTTTTGGCTGGGCAGAAGAACGATCCAAAGGCCCTCCAGCGCACTCTTTGAACCGAAAGGTGCTGCTTAGCGGCCTCTTTCGCATCGGAGTGCTAGAGTGGGACACTCTCAAAACATGCCGCGTGGCCTCTGAGGCCACGAGGGGATTACAATACTTTATTGAATTACAGACTTGGTTCTGCTGACATTTCCTTTTGAGGATCCCTCCGTTTTCTCACCTTACAGCCCCCCCCCCCTTAAGGAGATTAACTCAAGTCAATTCTATTTGCTAGGACTCCATGGAACATACCCTTGGGCTCTTTAATCCCTAGTCTTCCCACATTTCTGATTTGTCAGGTTTTGGTCAAGAAAGATCTCAAACTCAAATGGAGTCTCAAATCCTTCAGGAATCCCCCCCCCCACCGCTATGGGCTCCATAGGGCACTTTGGAAGCCAAACGGAAGGGCAGATACTAGCAAAATCAGACTTGCCCACGTACAAATGCACAAGCATACATCCTCAGCCTGCATGTGCCCCATTTGATACGTTGCAGGAGAAAAAATGCACACAGGCCTGCCCTTATGAGGAAGAATGTGTGCGTTGCTAAAATCAGTGGGACTTAATGAAGACCCTGGCCCTGCTCTACCTCTGGTCATTCGCGAGGGACGAAGTGTTTGCTTCCACCCCAAAAGCATTTCAGTTCAGTAGGATCCTGACATCTGTCTGTAGAAAGTTTCAGGACAAATGCAGAGTTGCAGTTTTTGCAGCATCCTGGCTCTGACAGACCAAGCAGTCTAGGATGGTCAGAAATTGATCTGCTTCTCTTTCTCCTTGCTCTGCGTTACTTTCCTCCTCCTGTTTTTTTAACACTAACTTTGAAATCAGGGTTCCTTCGTGTCTAACAGCCCCATAGAAACGTTCCAAGTGAAACAGAAGCTTATTCTCAGCACAATTACCCCTCCCTTTCGCTAATTGGGGGCCATTCCTTCATGCCCCCCTGCCCGCCCGTGGAGAACTCAGGACCTCGGGTTCCAGTCCTGCACTGTGGTGACAGCAAGAAAGTAAATTGACCTGATAGAATTTGACAGGTCTATTCTCCTCTTAAAAATCGGTCAGTCTGGAAGATTTTCTTTTACATAATCCAAAGTGGTTTCTCATGAAATGGAACAAATGCTACAGTGCACTTTGGAGATAACGGTCTAGCAATCGAAGAGAATATTTAATGGTCTAGATTTGTATACATTTTTACCACTTTTAAATGGGGTCATGCAATTCATGTGTCAAAAAATGACTGCAGTGATAAATTACAGCATTATTTTTGAAGGGGGAAAAGGGAAGGAACAAGAATTTAGGAAATGGGGTCTATTTGTGGGCAGAAACATTTATGTAATAACAAAGGTGATTTTTCAAGGCTGCCTGAAACTTTACATAAACTAAGCTATAGATGTCAACATTTTTACTTAGAAATAACTTTGACTTAATCGGTCGAAGGATTGCCTATTTGATCTAAACAGTGATTCACGCTCCTTATGCCATGAATTAAAAATTCTTACCCACAAAATTTTCAGATGCCATTTATTCTCCCAAAATCTACTCTTATCAGATTTGGCAAGTACAGATACAGATCTGTAAGCTTCATTTAGCAATGGGATTTCTTTACAAAAGTTAGGTCTGTTAAGGGCAGCCTCCATAAATTCACCACTGAAGATCTCTCATTGTAATGGCAGATACTGGCGCCATGACCGCTTTTTGCTGTTGGCTCTCTTGTGATGGAGAGGGGGGAACAGGGACGTGTCAGACCAGGTGGCTGGGGGTCTTGAGTCTGCAGGATCTAAAACCCTCTTGTTTCCCTGACACCCTACCACAGTAGCTTAAAAACTGTCAGCCCTGGAGCTAACAGTTAATTCTCTTCCCCCTCCCCTGATGTCAGTGGGAAGCAATTGTTTGGGGGGGGGGGGAAGACTGTAAAATGAGAATGCTTCCCCCAAACCAGTGTTACCTCCTTATCCATATTGGCAAGACAGAAAAGTTACAAACAGAAGAAAAATGTTTTGAAAAGTTAGAGGGTCAGGAATATATTTAAAGCTACTCAAAAGCCAAGTGGGATGGAAGTGTTTTAGTGGACCACGGGTCAAATTGAACAAGCAGGAGGCTCCCCTACTTCTGTTTCTGTCCTGAATTTGGATTTGGAGGGTGTTCCAACCCTCCGAACAATGGTCAAAGGGAGGAATGCGGTTTTTCAGACATCCTGATCTTAAATCATAAGGTTGCCGATAGCCGTTTGTCCCAAGCCGGACCTAAGCACAGAGGGAAACGGATCCAGGAAAGCCAGGGGAGCTTCATTCAAGAGCAGCCAGAGGCCCAGCAGGCTCGGACTTCTGTCCTTTTCCTCTGAGCGGTGGGAATACGACAAGGAAGGACGTTACCTATCGTGGCACCTGAGCGCGACCTCTGGGAAGGGGTTAACTGGACGAGGCCCTCTGATTTGGGAAGTGTCATCCTTCAGTTAACACCTCCGCAAATATTCAAGGAGGTGTTATAAATGACTGGTATTGGCTTATTTCCCGCTGCAAGGCACTCTGGATAAAAACTAGACTTCCCAAGGAAATCAGTTTGGAACAAAAGTAGGAGGTTAAGATAAAATGCGACCCGTCTTCTCTTTTGCTGCCAATCGGAACTTGGGCATCGGTTTGCCTTCAGTGCTTCACAAGCCCCGGGTTAAGGTTACTGTGTTGTGTGAACCCAACGGAGGCCAATTCAAGCCATGACTGAAACCGCGGCGGGGTGTAAATTCAACCTTCCAGCTGTGGCGGAGGGACTTTGGGAGTTACCCGCGTCAAGGCTGCGTAAAATGAAAACGCTCCGCGAAAACGCAGCCCCTGGGACTTTCTGCTGCAGCCCCGGAGAAATCGCCCTCGGCCGGGAGCGGGGAGGCAAGCGGCGGGCGGGAGTCGGGTCGGGAAGAGCCTCGCTCTCGAAGGAGGCGGGGGCGCCTCCCGCGGGACCGGAGCCTCCCCGGCTGGCTGCGCGGAGGGCGAGCGCTCACCTGTACTCCTGCGGGGAGGGGCGGCGGGCTTGTCCCGGGTTCCTGACGAGGCCGGACATGGTGAAGGGGGGGTCACTTTCTATCATTTCCTGCCGGGAAGAGAGAGTCGCGGTAGCTATCCAGCACTTCAGCAAGGAAAGGGAGGGAAGGCGCCGCGCCGCCTCCTGCAGGGCGCCCCGAGCCGAGGCAGGGCTCCTTCCTCGGGCCGCGGCTGCCCCGTCCTGAACGCCTCTCTGGCTGAAAGCGGCCGCCCGCCGCCCGGCCCGGCCCGGCCCGGCCCGGCCCGGCCCGGCCCGGCCCGGCTGCTGCTGCTGGGCGCGCGGCGCGAGGGAGGGAGGGAGGGAAGCGGGGCGATACCTCCGAGGCAGAGCGGTGGCGGGCGAGGCTGGGCGACCCTCCCGCGGCTCCTCTTCTTTCCTTCCTCCCTTCCTCTCCCAGGGACCGGACCGGACCGGCTCCGGCGAGGCTGCTCGCTGTGCCTGGGCGAGGGGCGTCCGACGGCCGGGCCGGCCCCGAGGAGCAGCGCGGGCGGGAGGCACCTGGCGGGGCGGCCGGCCGGCCGAGTAGCGTTTTTAAATTTCCCTCTCCGGAGCTGTCCAGCTGGAGCATGCGCGCCGAGGGGCGGGGGAGGGAGCGAGCGAGCCGGAGGGAGGGGGAGGGGGCCGCCGGCCAGGCGCGACCCCTCCCCTGCCCGAAGCCGCGGGGGGGCGCGTGGGGCTGGCTTGCGAAGGCGCGCGGCGGGTCAGCGGGACCCGGACGGCGCAGCCCCCGACTCACTGAGGACTAGCCGCTTTCGAGATCGGCGCCGGCCGGGGCCAAGAGACGAGCAGCGCGGCGGCGGGGCTGGGCGAAGGCGGCCGCCCGCCTTCCTTCCCGCCTCGCCTGGCCTGGCCCGGCCCGGCCCGGCCGCCTCCCGCGCTCTCGCCCGCCCGAGGCGGCGGGAAGGGGCCCGCCAGCGCGCGCCTCGCCCCTCCCCAGCCTCGGCCGGGCCTCCCTCCGGAGGGCGCTGTCCGGCCGCTGCCCTCGGGAGGACGACCCCCCCACCCTCAGCGCCCCTCCCGCAAACCCTGCCCCCCCAGCGGTGTTGGACTACAAGCCCATCACCTTCCAAACGGCCTTCCCCAATCTGGGCTGCTCTCCGGATGGACTACAGCGCCCCGAGGGCTGGCTGGGGATGTTGGGGGTTGTAGTCCACACGCAGCTGGAAAGTTCTGTTTGGGGAAGGCTGGCGGAGCTGTGGCTCATCCACTCCCCCCCCTCCAGGAATCTCGGCCAGGAAGGACCCCTCTCCCGAAGAAGCAGCCCCGCGCCCAGCTTTTCCTTCCGGGGGGGCTAGTGTGGCTGAGAATCACATCCCCCCCCCTTACTGACTCTTCTCCGGGAGTAATTTTGCGCATTGGCCCTGAGTTGAGCGAGGGTCACACTCGGAACAGCGCGGGACGGCGGGACTTCCCCAAGTCTCCCTGAGCTTATCTGCTGAGCCCCCCCCCCCCCCCCCGGCAATTTGATGGCCCCGGGATTGGACAGACTTTTGGCACGCTGTTTTCTCTCTTGGCGGGCGCCTTCCAAACTCGGGGAGCGCCGGGGCAGAAACCGGAGGAGCAGCTCGCGCTGCGCTTGGGGCTTCCTCCCTTGCCGAAGAACGGGGGCGGGGGGGGCGGGGGGGCCGGATCAGGCAGCGTTCGCCCAGCCGCGCGCCTGGAAGAGTCCCAGCAGTCAAAGGCTGCCGGGGGTTAGCCGGGGGTCCGCTGTGCAGCAGCAGCAGCTTCTGGCAGAGCAGCAGACGACCTTTATCCAAAGCCGCGGCACAAGATAGACTCAAGCCTAACTTGAGTGCGGGGGGTGGGGGTGGGTCGTGCTTAAGGAAAGCCCCCAATTCTGTCTCTTTGCAGGCTAGATACGGATCTCAAGCCTCTTGGGTAGGAGAGGATGAAATACACCACCACGTTCAGACGAAAGATACTTATCCTGTCTCTCTTAGGGTGCAATTCGTAATGTTTTCTTGCTGCTAGTGAAGGGGGGCATAGGGGATGCAGCCAAGAAAGGCTGACAAGAAAGAAAAAATACAGAAAAGATCAGGCTGCAAAATGGGCTGCAGGAACAATGGCAGTCTGAGACAACACAACACAAATCTCCTTAAAGCAGTGTTTCTCAATCTTGGCAACTTTAAGAGGTGTGGACTTCAACTCCCAGAATTCCCCAGCCAGCCATGTCCACACCTCTTAAAGTTGCCAAGGTTGAGGAACAGTGCCCTAAAGTAATGCTTTGTTTAAGTATACCTCTCCTTAGGGTTCTCAATGTCTATTTCATCTACATTGAAAAAAATTGTATGGATATTCTTAAACCCTATTTGTATCTCTTGTAGGCGGGTCTCTAAACTGAAATAGGTAGTTATTTCCGTTTTATAAAACCAGGCTCCCCCCCCCCCCGCATGAAAAATGTGTGTCAGTAACACTTTTATCAGTGTAACAAATTGTGGTTAAAATCATTGTGTGTGAAATTACCAATTAATCCCACAGGGGTAAGACCTTTAGTAGAAGTCTAGTCACTTGGGACCATACAGATGGTGAATCTGAGTCCTACAATAGACCCAACCACTGATTATATGCAGAGATGTAACGGACAAAAAGGGCCTTCCTCAAAACTTGGATAGGAAATAAAGTATAGGTCCTAGTGCCCAACAAGTTCAGCCTGACACAGTCTTCAAAATGCCATTTTAAAAACTTCATTCTTTTACTGCAGTGGATCAATGAGCAATGTTTATTCTTGGGGTGGTTATATGAAATTTTGAAAGTCGTTTTTGCACCCATCTTGTATACACTGAAAGAAATAGGCAGCAAAACTATCTAAGAAGCAGAATATAATAAAATCACGGAAACACCATAAGCAGTTTGGTCATAAAGTGGGCAAAGACAAAAGGCTGCCTGAACGCATAGTCACAGTTTGCCAGGCTGCAAAAAACCAGCAGTGGCCATCGAGCTCTGAGGGCAGGGAATTCCACAGGCGTAAATCCACTGTTGAGGTTTTCTTCGAAGAAGAGGGGGCTTCTTAAACGGCTTTTTCTTTTGTTTAGAACATTTTGTTTAAATAGCAAACGTAGGCTGGTGGTTGGTGGTGGAGGTATCCACCTTCTCTCTGGACATGTTAGAAGTTAAATTCTTTTGTGTATTCAAGTCTCTCATCCATGTTTTCTGTTTCCAATTTCTATATGGTCTGGGCAGACTCAGACTCTTCTTTTTGGCTGGAATTACTCAGATTGGCATAATTAAAAGATGTTAATCATTAATTTTTAATGCTAGGCCTCATAATTCTTTCTTACTTTAATAGGACAGATCCACCAGCGGCCTCAACATGCGTTTACCATTGCTTTTAGTTTCTGCTGAGTTTTGACATGACTCGAAAATCCTATTAACCCATTTTTTCTGACCTTCCTTGGCCAGAAATTGGTAATTTCCAATAATAAGTAGAAAGCAGACCAGCTCTTTTTTTCTAGCCGGAGGCCGTGCCCCACAATTTAATACCAACATTTCCCAAAGCAGTTCATGGATTTGGGAAAAGGTCAATTAACTTCTGTTTCCTCTGGGTAAACCTGTGAAGGACGGGCAACAGTTGTGTTTAGAGTGATTTGTCCAGTGACCTACAAGGGCAGGAAGTTCACAAGTGCAAGTAACAATGTCATCTTAAATTTGTCCCTGGGTTGGTGTTATCGCAAGAGAAGGAACAACGGTTTCTCAGCCCCTCCTTCTATAATACACAGGTTCCTAGCTAATCATTCAGAGATCCTTCCCACAATGGAATCATGAGACCCAAAGAAATGTTGTGTATCTTCCACGTGTCTTTTTTCCTTCCCTCTCCCTTTGTAGAATCCATACAGTTGTTGTGAAGTAATCATGAGGCCAGAAAAAATTCAAAAGCTGTACACTGAGATTTGTTTGCCACGAAGAGACTGAAGAATGCCACTGGGGAGGGTTGTATTTTTTTTTAAGTGCAGCTAAGAGATAGCGACTGCCATTCCTGCTTAATAAACGTCTGCCCTCATCCCAAGACTGTTTACTCATTGAAGTGACAGCTCTGGTCTGGGGTTTCAAAGTGGGGAAGATTTGCCCCACGTCGATGGTGCCCCACATTAATGAAGAACTGGTGATGATGTCCACTGATGAAGTTCAAGTTCTTCAAGTCTCTGTTTACCCAAAGAGTGTACTTTGAAAAATCTGAGCCAGTCATGAGCAGAAGCTATGCAGATTTTTCTACCCCAAGAGGGTTTTGCTTAGAGTTTTTCTCTCTGTGCTGTACCCCTCAATTAATATTGTCAGATATTATTTAAGATTTCAAGAGAGGGATGAATAATAGAAAGAGTATTATATTGACGAAAGGGGTTGCGGTTTTATTGTCAATGCTTCTGATTATTCCATGAATCAGTTTCTAAAGGAATCAGTGTGGGTTTCTGTTAAAATTACAACTGGATAGGGAAAAATATAGCGGCCACAATTCCTTAAACGATATAACTGGACAGACAGGTGGACGGACACACAAATGTTTTTTCTGCGGCTTTGTCAAATAGATCTAGTTTATCCAAAATAGGATATTTTCCCCTTTTAACAGAGGGAATGAATCGAGGAATGGCAAAGTTCAGAGCAAAGTACAGTTAAAAGCAAGCCGGGGTGGATTGGGGGGGGGCGGTGTTACTCCCGTTTTTTTATTTGATTTACTTCCTCCTTCCGTCTTTAATAACTGAGTTCCTTAAGCTTGGATGACCCAGGTTTTGTTGCCAGAGCTCTGCCACTGAATGCTACTGACCCCAGCCAAGACCCCAGCCCCAGTTCCCCATCAGACAAAGATGGAGCTATGCTAGGACCAATCAGCCTCCATTATTGCAAACAGAGCTTAGCAGGAAGAGACAGGCTTCATTATTTTTAATTGGGCTCTACAGTTAAATAATACACAATGGGCACAATCATCTGGGGAGTTATATTGTGGAAGGCCATTGAATTAATGGAAGCTGGGCAGGAGCATGTAAGCATTCCCATTCATTTCAATGGGCGAGTGCGTGGCGGATCTCCTGTCCAGCCCAACGTTAGTTGTTTATTGATCTTGGTGTTGAAATGTAAGATCAGCTCTGTCCGGGGAGGAGGTTGTTAGACATTAACTGTAACAGTTAACAGAACCACATTATGTTTTATAATCTGTCAGCAAAATAACATGCTATCAAAATATTGGCAAATCATACCAATTAAATCCCATTTATTTTTATTCCTCTATTTTCTTCTATTACCTGCTCCAAATGTGGATTAACCCTGGTTTGCCCCGAGTACCATACACTAGATGCTGACCTTGGAAGAAGTCCAGAACTGTATCGCCATTCCAATTCTCAGTTGCAGTGAGTCAAAAACACTCACTTCCTGTGAACAATCATGGGAGTGAATGTTTGGCAGTCTAGAAAGCCCCCCCCCCAAAAATAAAGGTTCTTCCCCAAAGGAAGGTTGAAGATCTAGCAGCCCCCCAGAGGCCTTAATCCCCGTTGTCACTTCTGTCCCCCCCAAGACAAAGGCAGATGGAGATGATGCTGACCTGTGTCATTCAGACATTAGCCAAGTCGGGGGCTGCTGCCTGGGTTAAGTAGAGCACGTTGAAGAGGGAGAATTGATAGAGCCCTGATCTGGAATAGGTGCCTATCGACAAACACAACCCAACAAAAGTGGGCTTTGTTACTTTATGTCTTCTTTCTTCTCCCCAGAGTCCTTTCTAGGGGTTGCACAGGCTGGTTCATACTGGGAAGCTTCCGCTGCCAGGACTCATCAGGCTACCTATCAGAAAGACACGGGCAGCGACTTTTCCTCTTTAGTGGATTTTCTGGTAAGGAAACTGAGGGAGGAAGAAGTGGGAAAACACTGCTGTGAAATTCCTTGGGGTTGGCAGGGCTGTTGCACAGCAGAAGCCTCACCTAGGCCTCTAGGTTTGATCAGCTTCAATAAGCAGGGCTTTTTTTTAAAGCCTTCCGTGTAGAGGTAATAAATTCAGGTTAATTTGTTTGCATGGAGGCCGTGTTGAAATTATGTCTGAAAGCGTGGGCACCAAACTGCAACCTACGGTACAAACTCAGCACGTCTTTTCAGAAGTCTGTCCCAAATTCTAAGGGTGTTTAGGATTGCAATGTTAAAACCCTAAGTAATTCATGGCACCATAAAATGTGCTACAATATTTTATTGGAAACCAGAGAGCATGAAATTATAGCTGTAATGCAATGTTCTTTTCCGTGGAGACTTGGGAGGGACAAGATGCACCCGTCATTCCACTTGGAGGTTTAGCTTCTCGGAGGAAGGAGTTAAGAATACATGCTACCAACTCACGCACCTTAGATTTGGTTAGCTATCTCCAGAAAAGCAAGAGAAAAAAATCAGGATTAAAGCAGGTCAGAGATCAGGAAATAGGAGGTAGTACCTGGTGAATGGGCAGAGGAGGGAGCGTGCACAGAACCAGGTGTGATAAGGAAATCTGGAATCCCCGACCGTTCATCGCCCTTCGTAGCACAGATGCAAGAGCATTCTGCAGGAGGGCTGGTAAAGACCAGTGTTGGCTACGTCCTGATTCTTGTAAATGCAGGATTGGGAGACATGCATTTGATGAGATTGCCACTCTTGGACTTCAGAGTCCCCCGTTCACTTGTCATTTAAAATATCTGAGTGGTCCCTGCTATTTTATTTTCAATCCTTCTGTAAATCCACTTTTTGAGACAATTTTTTAAAAAATTAGATTGTCTTTAAAATACCTAGCTCTTTCTTACATGAGTTGTAGATGCTTAAATTGCTCAGTAAACTTGACATGACTAATCAAGAGTATGATTAAAAAAACAAGCAGACATATTTACCTGCCTGAATCCCTAACAGTGCAGTAAGACCAGACTTACTGCTTGTAATATTTAGAATTAATGAATGCAGGGCTGAATAATTTATGATGGTCTTAGCACAAGCAAGAATTCAATTAAATTTGAACAAGAGACACCAAGGCGTGTGGCAAAAAAATCCCTCTTTCCATTTTTTTCCAGCTGCAAACAATACCATTCACTTCTGGTCCCTGGGGGCTGCTGGCAGCGAAACAGGTGTGTAAAACGAGCAAAACAGGTATTCTGTTGCTTAAAAGTCATTCATCCCATCCGAGAAAGGGAGGAATCCACACACGGGGAAGGGTATGAGAGATCTCCCCGCTTGGATGTCAGCTAGCTTGTTGTAGGGATATCAGCCCATTTGCCAGGAGAATGTAGGAAGGACCCTGACTTTTCTCATCCACGAAGGAGAGCGCCAGACGGGGTTCGTGGGTTATGTTTAGCCATAATGTGGTTTTAGCTTAGCATGTCTTAAAACAGTACTAAGCCAGAAGGAGGTGATAGTCGAGTGTGTTATGAATTAATAAGTAATAGTAAAGATTTCTGACTAAGTATATGCAAAATGCATTTCCCTCACTCCTGGAAAGCACCAGCTTACCTCCACCTGTCCGGCTAGACCGGGGTCGAGCTTAGATTGCATTCATAAACACAGCTCTACATAACCTTCGAGGCCCTCCGAACAGTCACTCACGCCCTTGTCAGCTCCCGTATAGACTATTGTAATGCGCTCTACATGGGGCTACCCTTGAAGAGTATCCGGAAGCTTCAGCTGGTGCAGAATGCGGCGGCGCGAGCAGTTATGGGGGCCAAGAGATCGGCCCATGTAACACCTCTGCTTCGCGAGCTGCATTGGGTGCCAGTTTGCTTCCGGGTCCAATTCAAGGTGTTGGTGATCACCTTTAAAGCCCTACATGGCATAGGACCAGGGTACCTGAGGGACCGTCTCGTCCCAATAACGTCAGCCCGCCCCACCCGTGCATGCAGAGAGGGCATGCTTCGGACCCCCTCAACAAGAGAATTCCATCTAGCGGGGTCCAGGAGGCGTGCCTTCTCTGCGATAGCGCCCGCCCTATGGAATATCTTGCCCCCGGAGGTGAGACTGGCCCCCTCCCTCCTGACCTTTCGGAAGGCCCTTAAGACCTGGCTCTGCCACCTGGCCTGGGACAACGGAGGCGGGAGTGCCTCTTGGGGTTGGCTAGCCCCGTAGCAACACTATGCTACGTTCCCTATGTCCCCCATCTTGTATTTTATTTATTTATATTGTATTTTTTAAAATTATTGTATTGTTTTTAACTTTGATTGTTGTGACCCGCCCAGAGTCCCTTGTATGGGAGATGGGCGGGGAATAAATTGAATAAATAAAAATAAATAAAAATAAAAACCTGAGTAGATATTTTTACAACCAGGAGCGGGCTGAACCACGTTTACCAGGCGTTCCTTATTCTGTCTATATCTAGGGTGGGGTTTATGACATCCCTGAATTATTAAGGACATTCAACATTAATATATGGTCTTAACATCAGCCTGGTTCTTGTTAGTTTTAATTTTTAAGCATTACCAGTCTTGGACCAAACCTGGGAAAAGAGATCCTGTCACTCTTTGCTTACCTGCTGCTATACATTATTAAATGTAGAGGTTACGCTTACATCGACTTCTTTAGACTTCTGAAATGGGACTTGCCTGTTGAAGGGACCCCCCAGGGGCCTAGCAACTCTAGGAGAAGAAGCCGCAGGATGGCAGGGTTTTTTTTTAACCTCCTCCTGTTCTCCCTGCTTTACTTTTGTCCTTCGTAATTAGTCTGTAAAGTAATTGTGGCAATCAAAGATCAGGCAGTGCCTGCTGCAACCTAATCTCCAAGAAGGTCCAGTTTCTAATTCTTATCAGGAGAATGAGCCAATACCAGCGTCCCGGGACCCAGAGGGCAAAGCCACCGACACGCAACATGAATTATTCAGCGTGCTTCGCCGGGACAGAAAAGTCCTTCTGCAGAGCTCCTGGCATCATGTTATGCTACGCTGGATCCTAAACAACTCACCTTGCGAGTCCTGAATGGCTTAGCCGGAACCATTGTTTGGATCGGCGTTCAGGATGGCATCCCAGGTAATGGTCAGCGTGGCGAGGTCAGTGGGAACAAAAAGTCTGGGAGAAGCTGCTGCCTTCGAATAAAATTTGTCAGCTGGAAAAGCTGCTCCCAGACTCCTCCTGATTTTTTGAAGAAGACTGGATGCTCTCGCGCTTCCCTCTCTTGAATGTCCCTGGCCTTTCCACAGTTCAAGAATCCTGAGCTGCCGGGTGGGGCAGAGCCCAGGATTCAGCCCCGGGCCTCCTGAAGATCTCCACCTCTCGCAGTTGCATTAAGGGGGGGGGGGGAGAGGGGCTGACCTCTGACCTCTGCTTCTACGTCCATGTCTCTCAGTTCATGCACTCGGATTAAAATACAGATCCTGTGTTCCACGTTGCAGCTGCGGAGAGAGATTTTGAAGGGCTAACATATCACAGGGCAAAAATGTAATATGGTAAACCCAAGAACCAAACCTTTCTCATTTAAATAAGCAGAAAACAAAGGCTCTGTGGAGTCCACAACCATTCGTATAATGTAAAACCTCTCTGTCACCTGGAACAGTGTGTCTTGGTGGCTTTAGGCAATGATTGTTGACCCACAGGATGGACCAATGCACCCCCTTTTAGCTGCAAGCTGCTGTTGGGTGACACACCCATCAAAAGGGAAAGCTATACCTAGTTTCACAGGATTGAATAAGAAAAACTTTGTCTAGAAAACTGGTTGGGACCAGCAGCTACCTTAATTTCCTCCAAAGAGACAGACACACAGGGTCTTGATGATCCAATTCGGAGGCTGTCCCTGAGCACGACAGAGCAGCACTGGGGGAAATTAAAGTGGAGCAAATACTTGGGGAGCACCAGAAGAGAGGGTGGCTAGACCTGTTCCAGGGAAACCGTTCCTGGGGGGGCTGTAGAAGCTGCCCCTTATGGCCAGAGGGACCAGCTCTATCCAGGCCAGGCCACCTTTGCCTGGATGACCAAGGTCGTTGAGGTGGGCCTGTCTCTAGTCCATTAGAGACTGCATTGTGTTGCTCTAACACCGTGTTTTTCAAACTCGGCAACTTTAAGATGTGTGGACTTCAACTCCCAGAATTGAAGTCCACACATCTTAAAGTTGCAAGATTGAAAAACACTGCTCTAACAGGTGGGGAGGAGGAGGGAAAACTGGAAGATCAAAGCATTCTAGACTTCAGTTAAACAGATGGGCAAGTCATTGTCAAGGGTGTGTTTAACACCGCACTTCTTTAAAAGATTGGGGTGCTATGGGCAAAGCCATATTCTGGAATAGGAAAGGGCCCAGGAATGAGTTTGCTGCCGATGGCCCTATTTCTCCCCCACCCCCAACTGATGATCCTACTTGTCCTGTGGCCTTTTTGTGCCAACAAAATCTGGCTGAGGGCAAAAATAGTTGCAGACAAACCCTTAATTATAAGCAAATGCTGATATGGAAAAGGCGGCTTTGCGTTCAACCAGGCAAAGGGGTTTACCGTGTGGGCGTTTGTTCGGGTCCTTGTGAATTAAGTGGGTGTTGGATGGTGGCCTAAACATTGTCCTATATTTAAATTTGTGAACCCATTGAGTTTCTGATTACCAAACAGGATTTGTAATTATGCTGAACTGGAAGTCAGAGATGACACTGCAGTAAATTTAAGAAGGGTCAGGTCATTTATTTGCTGTTTCATTTTTCTTTCCAGTGAGGCTGTTATAAAAATCTAATTTCCCAACGCAGTCAGCTGTGAAGCAGCCCAGAACAGAATCTGTTCATTCGTTTATTTATTTGTTAAGCAAGGCATGGCTATGCTGGTTAGGGGAGCTTGTTAGGGGAGGCAAGGTTTAAAATTAAAGCGGCAGCTCTTTCCCCAGAACAACGTTAGCAAAAAAGTTCCTGCCAGGATAGAACTCTTGCTTCAGAGGTGTGGGGGGAAAGGCTATACCTGTTTAATTTCCAAGGGTTTGGCTGCTACTAAAAGCACAGGACTAAGCTGGGGGGGGGAAAATAAAACAACGGGGGAACCCTATGGATGATATCTTGGTGAGCGTCTGGGACACTTTACTCTCCCCAAAGTGTTGGAACGCCAGTCGGCACAACAGGAGGCTGCCGGGATGGGGAGGCAGACTTGGAGATTAATAAACTAATTCATGTTGAAATAAATTAGTCAATCTGTCGGAGGCCCCCTCGCCCTTGATGGTCTTTTGTGGCCACAGACTAGCACAGCCAACTCTTCAGAATTCTCTATGTCTCACTGCATCTCTCTACGTCTCACTCTACGTCTCACTCTCTACGTCTCACTCTACGTCTCACTGTTCAAAGCTATCAAGTGCCCAAACGCTGAGCCTGGTGGCCGGCACCGGGTCCCACGGCGCTGAGAACCACATTTTTGCGGAAGAGGGTCAGCACTACCTGGTGTGGCGTTTCTGCTCGCTCTCCTATTTCAGGCAGCAGGAAGGATTGGCACCGGCCTTGTGCTTCATGGGCTGGCTTTAGTATCTCAAGCTCCCTTCTAGCAATTACTCCTGTTGCACAACCCAAAGTGAAACAGCTGCACCACTCACCGTTTGTGCAACCCATATAAGGGACCGGCTCACAACAGCTGGCTGCCTAGATGAGGGAGAGGTGCGGATTCTGTGCCTGCCATGATGGAAGGGCCACGGGTGGTAAGTGCTTTGCAGGAGTCCTTGGGGCAGCCGAAGGAGGGAAAGCGTTTGCTTCTAACACTTTAGGCCCTTCAGCTTTCGTAGGTTTAAAAAATAAAGGCCAGACAGGGATCTCTGTAAATCCTCGGTGGAGGGAAATTAAGGGGAAAGTTGTGTGTGAATTGCTGCCTTGGTAAAGTTGTGGAGTTTTAATGTGATTTGTGCTCTGCTGAGCTCAGGCTGCAGCTAAATGCTGAAGGAGGCGCACGAGAAAACAGGAACAGATGAAACTGCCTTGTTAGCTGTGAGGCTCTGAGATTTGCGCTGCTGTCTTCACTGACTCTGCAGACTGAGATGGGCCTGTTCCATTGCAGTAGACGAAGCAGGCAGGTTAGTAACAGGCACTGCTCACCTGTTGCACCGAACACGGAGAATTGCTGCCTGTTTGCTCTTTTCCCCCCATGGATACCAATTTGCCTGATGCTTAAAGATACATGTGTGTGAAAATATAATTCCCGAACAGAGACATCCACTCCTGATGTTTGCTGTTTGTTTACTTATTTGGAAGGTTTCTCTCCTGATTTTCAGCTATTCAAGCTTCCAAAATGATACGCAATTAAGTTAAGGTCATACTGCAACAAAGTGTTAAAGATCTGTGTATTCAGAAAACAAACCAGAGATGCTTTGTGGCAAGAGGCAGCAAAACTGGAGCAGCCCTAAAGCCTTAATAGCCCAATAGGACATCCTTTGCCTCCAGGCTCCAAAAAGACTTATCAGGAAGAACCTCTGCAGTCTTCCTGGTGCTACCAACTATGAATGCAAAGGTTGGGCAGATTACGGTGGGAGAAGAGGGTCCTTCAAACCATCCGCCGGAGGCTCCAGGCTAAGTGAAATTTAGAGGCCCCTTGGATGGGAGTGGATTGGCCACCCAGGGACGGTCTCGTGTGGGCAGAGTGTTGTTGTAGGGAGAAAGCTGCACTGCGGGCATGGAGGGGGCTATGAGCATTATAGTGCGTGACTTTGAAACCAGGGGAGCCTGCAAGACGTGGCTGGTCACACCTGGCCATCTGTTAAAATCAAAGGCACAGCCTGCCAACTTTGCACACCCTAGACTCACGTGGTCTTCAGTAATGTTGCCTACTGGTTCTGAGCATCATCTGGATGATCTCTAGGGCTTGACTGCAAGTACCAAGATTGGGATCTACAGGGGGTAAGTTGAGTTTAAAGACTGCAGTTATTTTGGGATGAGCAGCACGCGCCAGACACTGACAAAGTGTCATCCCCTTGGCAGCTGACAAACGTGAATTCTGAGGGGCGCTTTCATTGGGTATCCTATGATCTGGCTGCTTCCCTGAGCTGGAGGAAGAAACGGGGAGAAGCCCCTTCTGTCTGTGCCAGGATTAATGTGGGCACCTGTGGTTGCAATGGCATTTCAGTCCTGGTTTCTGGTAGAAGCCCATCTGGTCTCTTCTCTAGGAGATGGTCCGTGTCAAGTCACTCCTTTTTACATCCAGAAGCCGCTCTCATTACAGGGTGGGAGGTGCAGAGGGTCTCCAGGAAAGGATTCTTCCAAGAATAAGAACTCTTTGTAAGACTGGCACCAAACTGGAAACAATTCTGTGATAACACATTTGCGGCATTTGCTTTTGGATATTCTGAATTTCAGCACCTTTTAAAATGTTGCGAGTGTTTAATTATTGCATTTCCGTGTTGTTTTTACTGCTGTTTTCCTTTCAACGGCCTCAGGGTAGTGTTGGGTTGCCCTTAAGCAAGACGGGGTTTAATGGTGGAATAGAAGCATGGATGGGTCGTTTCCTGCAGTTTTGCATATCTGCACCTGGTACATACAGACCAGACTTCATCATCCATGGTAAAGTGTTTCACGGTTCCACGGGTTTTGGTGCATTCTTGTGTATTTTACACATGCACTGAGTGACAGTGTGTGTTTTGTTCATCTGTTGTTGTTGTTATTTCAGTTTTGAGGCTGCCCAACTTCACAGTGACTCTGGGCGGCCTACAACACAACTGTCGTGCAGGTCTCTTCAGCCAGATTTATTGGGAAGAATGGGAGGAGGTTGCGAGAACTCTTTCCCACTCAGAAGTCTTTTGCTGCCATTGACACGAGGAAGACGATGTGGTGAGGGAGCTTTGCTTTGCTAACAGTCTCCTGAACCTTCCTCAGTCTGGGGACAAGTGGCCCATAAACCAAGTAGTAAAGCAATGTCATGTTATAGTCAGAAGTAAAGATCATGCAGGGAGGGCATGCTTTGGATCCCGTCACTAAAAGAATTCCATCTAGCGGGGTCCAGGAGGCGTGCCTTCTCTGCAATAGCACCCGCCCTGTGGAATATCTTGCCCCCTGAGGTGAGACGGGCACCCTCGCTCCTGGCCTTCAGGAAATCTTTAAAGACCTGGTTCTGTCGCCTTCCCTGGAACGAAGGAAATAATAGTTCCTCCTGGGGGTGGTTAGCTTAGTAATATCCTCTTTTTAAGAACATACCATCTCTCGGATTTTTATTTTTTATTTTTATAGTATATTTTAGATGTATAGGTTTTTAACTTTTTATAATGTGATTGTAAACCGCCCAGAGTCTGCCAATGGTGGAGATGGGCGGTGATAAATCCAAATCATAACTAATAAATAAATAAATAATTACAGTTTATTAAAAAGCCAGCCAAAGGGAGGTATTTGTATATCCAGTTGAAGGAGAAGATGTTCTAGAGGCAGCGTGCCACTCTAGAGAAGGTCCCCTCCTGATGACTTTGATGAAAGCCGCCCGGAGTCACCGTGTGTGGGTTGGGCGGCCTTATACATTTGTTTAATAAACAAATAGGATAAATAAAGCAGCTCCGTCAATGGAAATGTCATGTTTCGATTTAACACCTCAGCGACCTTCCCCCGTTAAAATAAAGCCTAGATATGGACTCACTGCCTTGGAGCACCCGAACCCCTCCGGTCCTCTCCCTAAATAGCGAAGTTGGGGAACGCGTTAAAATTAGCGGTCATAAATTTAATCACTGCAGTGTTTGCTTTATGGAATGTCTGAACATAGGAGGATGCAAATAGACTCGTGGCCTGTTTTGCCAGTAGAGTGTAGTGCTTTATTGGCCTATGAAAAGGAATTGGAGGTGCTGTACCCTTGCTTAGATCATTAACCTCATGAAATGTTTTGACAAGCGGAGCAATAAAAAGGATGGTGTTGCTTCTGGCAGACAACTGGGATCCGAAAAGAAAAGAAAAACCTCTGTCCATCCCCGTGTGCCAAAAATAGTGGCCACTAAAATGAATCAGTCTATCTCCTCTACCCTGCTGTTCCCATGATAAAAAACAGGGACATGCAGAGAATCTCTGAAAAAAAATAGTTACAATGTCCGAAGCATGCCCTCCCTGCATGACCGGGTGGGGCGGGTAGATGTGATCGGGATGAGATGGTCCCTCAGGTACCCTGGCCCCATGCCATGTAGGGCTTTAACGGTGATAACCAACACCTTGAATTGGACCCGGAAGCAAACTGGTACCCAATGCAGCTCGCGGAGCAGCGGTGTTACATGTGCTGATCTTATAGCACTCGTGACTGCCCACGCGGCCGCATTCTGGACCAGCTGAAGCTTCCGGATACTCTTCAAGGGTAGCCCCATGTAGAGCGTGTTGCAGTAATCTATATGGGAGATGACAAGGGCATGAGTGACTGTTCGGAGGGCCTCCTGATCCAGGAAGGGGCGTAACTGGTGCACAACCCGAAGCTGTGCAAAGGCCCTCCTGGCCACGACTGCCACCTCCTCTTCGAGCAGGAGTCGTGAGTCCAGGAGGACCCCCAAGTTCCGCACTGAGTCTGAATGGGGCAGTGCCACCCCATCCAGAGTTAAAGATGACAACTTCCTGGAGGCCGAGAGGCCATCAATCCACAGCCACTCCGTCTTACCAGGGTTCAGCTGAAGCCTGTTGTTCCCCATCCAGGCCCCCACAGCCCCCAGGCACTGAGACAGGGAGCTGCTGCCCCTTAAGCACGGCGGTGCCCTCCACTCAGGGTTCAGTGACAATGGAATGGCAAGTCCAGTCCCCTTTGGTGAAAGTAGTGGAACGGGAGGGCACCGCGCTTTCCTGCCTCAGACGGCAAAGGTTCCTTGGTTGAGGAATGACTCCTGTGCCCCGACTGACCCACGGTGCCCAGGTTTTCAGAGCGGGCTCTTTCCGGCCATGGAAATGATTGGGCTAGGGACTGTTTATGTGCCAGGCTGGTATCCCCTCCACCGAGCGGAGGACTTCTTCAAACCGGCAGCTGCTTTTGAAGCTTGTGAGTTCGGCTCTTGCTGTCGTTCGCTGCCCTTCCGGAGCCAAGGTGTCCTCCTCGCGCACCTTGCTCGGCCGCTCCTTTCGCCTTCCGAAGGAGGCCCCTTCGCCATTCCGAGGCCCTTGGCCGCTGGCCTAGGCTGTGTGTCCAGCACTCCTCAAATGCGTCATAATCTCCCATCCTGAGCGGAGGAGGACTGGAGGCTGGGCCAGAAGCCTCGCTCGCCTTCCCTCCAACCTGGGGCAAAGCACTGGGGTTCCCAGCCCACCGGTTTTGGACCTAGGAAGAATGGTTCCTTCCGCCCTCTGGCCCGCCCTCCCTCCCTTTAACCTGTGTTCTTCGCCCGCCTTGTAGAGTGGGGAAGCCCGCAGAGGGTGGGACCTGGGAGCTCCGAGCCGGGGCTGTTCCCCAGGAGGGCGCTGCCCCGGCAGAGCTGCTGTAGACCTGCCCGGAAGGAGGAGTTGCCAGGCGCGGATCTCGGTGGTTGCTGTCGCCCGCCCTTAAATGAGCGCTGACCGTTAGCTGGGCTGTTGTGTCCTGCCCGGCCCTCCCCCCCCCTGCCGTTTCTCAGATTAGCGAAGGCGGCCTGGGCCCCGCTGTAAAAGGGCCCTGGCCCGGCTTTTGTGCCAAGACTGCCCGGTGTGAAATTTGCAGTGACATTAAATGTTTTCTAATGAATAATTACTGAAAGGAAATGGAGGGATATCGGTGTAAAGGATTGTAGCGTATTAAAACGTTTTGTTTGATGGATACAAAAATGTTGTCCTTCACAAGCCCTTTTGGAAAAAAGGCTTTATATACTTTTTTTCCTTGTGAAGGGTTTTTGATTCTCAGAGGATTATCCCTAAGCTCTTTCTCCCCGTCTCCCGATCGCAATGAAAAGGGCGAGCGAACGTTTTTCAAGATGGCACCCATGAAGCCTGTTGAAGTGTTAGAAGTTTTAGGGTTTTGAAGAAATGTTTGAACATTAGAGGGCTTTTTTTTCACTTCTGCTTTTGATTTTGGAGGGTGAGGTGAAGCTTCCCTTTGACCCCTCCATTTTACAGGGATTGTCGATGGCTCTTTTGATGAAGGCTGCGCCAAAGTTAGAGACGAGGGACCTTCGAAGTTGCCTGTAGTTTCTTCCCCCTTGCCCAGCGCTTAACCTAAACATCTTTGCATTTTCTGTTGCTTCAGAAAGAAACAAGGCTGAAGTTTGAAAAAGTTTCTGTGGGATACAACCAAATTTAAGGTTTCCTCGTTGCGTAATATTACCCTAGAATTCAAGGGTGATATTCTTCTCCCGAGCAGCAAATCAAATTATCAGATGCATATTTTAATATTACCCTTCGGAGTGAAAACTTTTAGACGCAGTTAATACAAAAATGAAAAATATTAATTAAAAAACCCCATAGATGAATGCAGCATTGTTCAGCCAGATAGATTCCTGATTCATATAGGAATAGGGCATGCTAGTTCATAGACTTCACGTGTTTTTTTTCCTTCCAATTTTGATGTGGTGAAATTAAGTTGATTCTGGAATTCACACTTTTGCAAGATGTGGCAAAAGCTACCAGTTTTAGATGGCTTTTGAGGAAAGACAAATTAAATGGGGAAGGGAAGCTTTTGTAGTTGCCATTAGCCTTGAGAGCAGAATTAAACAGAGGGAAGAAAACTCTGAGAAATCTTGGAGACGTGCATGCAATGTAGGTCACTTCCAAGCTGCTTGTGAGTTTAGCCAGGGGCCTGGCGTGACGGAGCAAATCCTGGACAGATGGGCCTTGGCCCATCTGATGTAATGTTTACAGCACGGGACATCAACCGCAGCACCAGAAGTTGTAAAGAGTCAAAGGTGGGAGCAGAAGAAGAGCAACCCCCCTCCCCAAATTGCTTCAGTAGAAGCTGCTTTGTAGGTTCACACAGGCATAAGCCATAATGTGGTCTGTTTGGTGTGGGCCTAGTTCAAATTCTGCCATTGTGGTTTATTCAAACCACGGCTTAGTTGTGGACCTTCTTCATGCCACACTTACTCTTTCACAACTGCTTTTCTCTTCTCCCCTTGAGGTTCTCTCTGTGTGTGACCTTTTTAGCAGAACTTCCCATAATACCACATCTCCAGTACGGATGTCCTCTGATTTTGGATATCGTAGCACTACAAACACATGGGATCCGGCCAGACCTGAACAGCCGTGATGAGATGGCAGCAAAAGATTGGAGTTTTCTATCTCGGTTGCCCAAACTTTTGTAGCCGAGGGAGCCCTAATCAAACCCTGATTTTGTACAGCCTTTCCCAGTCAGACGCCCTCCAGTTGTTTGAAACTCTGAAGCCTGCTTAGATGAACAAGCAACCTGATTCTGAAGAGAGCAGCTTTTTATATTCTTTGGGGCCCCTTTTACCTCCTACCCATAGAAAGAGCAGAAATGTTGATGTTTCCGTTCAGGAGGAGCTTAGGGTGACCTCTTGTGGAGAAAAAGGATTCCCAGTTCGGGCGGGACCCTTGCAGCGGGTCTGTCATTGCCTGCGCTGCTCCAGACTAGGGGAGAAAAACGAGTTCCAAGACGCATATTAAGCATGTTTATACTCCCTGGCAAATGATTGTGGGCTTCCTTTCCCCCCGTGGTCAGCCTCCAACACTCTGCTTTCTGCAGGTTTTCTCCGTGGTGGCAACAAATGATTGTAGAACATAGGATTGACCCACCTCTCCTGTTTTTCCATCTTTCAATGTTGGGAAAATACACTTCCGTTTAGGCATTTAGTCTGTGATCTGCTTTTTCTTTCATAAGGAATGGGTAAATGAATGTGGCTGTGGATAAGCTCTTTCTGATAATGTCCCTCTCCTGACCCATCAGTCGTGTGCGACGGTTGGATGTCTTTCACTGTGTTTATGGAGACAGACTGTAGGGCCAGTGAGAAAATACCATTAGGGCCCCTGCTTTGCTCGAGCAACTCTCTTTGAATTGGCCACTCTTTGGATTTTCACCTGCTTACATGTAACCCAAAAGGTAGCAGTGCATAATTTAAGCAGAGCTTTCAAACATCAGTTGATGTCCTTAGTAGGGCGTGCAAAACATCCAGGCCCAGCAACTTCCTATATGAGGATAAGGGGACTTATAGACATAGGTCTGCTACAGTATAAGGTAAGTAGAGGGAAAGGGCTCCCAGACTCCTCCTGATTTGGGGAGGCAATATATTGGTGAATCTAAGACTGTTTGTCTGTAGGTACCGAAATTGTTGCCCCTGCATGGAGAAACACTGCTCTCTTTCTTTCTTTCTTTCTTTCTCCCTCTCCCTCTCTGTCAAAGATCTCTTTGCTAAGATGATACATTAGAGGACGATTCAGCCAGTATCTCTCGCTCACTCGCTGGGGAGGACGGGTCATTTGAACAATGCTGCCTTGCGTGGCAAAGAGATTTTTCGCTTTGGTTTCTTTCTCCCTGCCAAAGAGGGGGAAGCGAGATGCGAGTTGCAGTTGGAAATACGGAAGTGGGGACTGGACGTTCTGAGGGGGTGACGGGCAAAGGAGGGCTTCTTCAAGTGGAAAGAGAGGAAGCTCAGGAGAAGAAAGGGGTTGAGGAGATCTAATCCCCAGGCAGCTCCTGGTTTTTCAAGGCTGCTTATTCATTCTCTCTCTGGTGTCAGGAAAGGTAAGGCATTATTATTATTATTATTATTATTATTATTATTATTATTATTATGTCCAGTAAGCTAGACCTCCTAAGGTTCCCTGGAATGGGATTGGGATGCAAGGCTTCGTTTTAATTTGCACCTTTTCCATTCCATCGTAAGCGTCTTCTCTGTTGTGCAAAAGAATGAAGCCGCAGTTAATTCCTAAGAAGAAAAGTCTTTAAAAGGCTAAAATCTGTCCTAATAGTAGAACTAGACATCGTGTCTGGGTACTGCTCATAGGATGGGCAGAGGTGCTCACCACACCAGGGACAGATGTTCACTCCGTGTATCCTTTGTATGTCTATAGGTCTTTCGGTGGATTCCCCCCCCCCCCGTTTCCTTATATGAAAGCTGAGAAGAACTCCGGCAGTAAAGCCCTACAGTTTATTTCATTCCCACATCCTGCAATGTTGGTCCAACCGGAGTGGTTCCTTTTTAATTGTCCCCCCCCCCCCAAAAGAGACATGGAAAAGTAGGATGGTGGCCGAGTTTTCCCTAGACTGAAATGCATAAGTTGACTCTAGGCCCCTCCCAGACGAAAGTGGGGCAAGGGAGGCCCCTGCAAAGTTTCAGGGGCAAGTGTGGTGCCTGGTTGTCTCCCCCTGGGCGTTTCGTGGCTCCTGTCTATGCGCTTAGTTCGTTCTTGTGCACAAAGCATGATTATTTCAGAACAAGCGTCCTCATAACTTTGGCTGGGATGATGATAGGAGATATTCTCATAATCTGGAACTTGGACCTCTCTGGAGGGCTGGTCTTTCAGCATACATCCAAGGCTGCGGTTCCTTTCCTGATCCAGCAGCACACCCTGTGGCACTGCCCCCAACCCAGCCCCTTCCCCGAGGTGGGCTGAATAGGAGGAGCGCTTCTGCCGGACACATACGGAGGGCAGCCGACTGACCGAACTCACAAAGGTTTCCTTTGTGGAATAAGCGGAGGCGAAGCAGGAGACCTGAAAGCTGCCAGGTGATTTGGGAGGAGATGAGGAGAAGACGCAGGGGATCTGAAACGGGGAGAAAAGGTTCCAGAGGATGCTTCCACCCTTCTGCTGCCTTTTGGGAAGGGCCAGATGGGTTGTGTGACTCCAAGGATGGTATTTTGGAGAAGGGGTTGGAAACCCAAAACTCTTTGGGGCTAAGCTCAGAATATGCTACCCTAAAAATGGTTTGTTAAACAAAGGCAGTGTCCTCCGTTTGTACATCACCTTAAACCTCCTCCTCCTGAAACCCCCCCAAACAATCCAGACACTCTATAGGAACAGCTGGGTTTGGGGTGTGAACTGGAGCAAATGGTAGCAGAGCCTTTTCCGCAGGGAAAACCTTGACTCTGCAAATCCAGATCAGCATCTGTGTTGCAGATAGAGCCTAGTTTAAGAATCTGGTCCTTATCTACTCTAAGCCCCAGGAAAGGAGAGCTAAGATCTACTTCTGCCTCAGGCAGGCCACTGCAGCCAGGCCAGGCTTCAGCCGATGTCCACCACGTTATACCGGTGGTGGTGGGTCTCCTCCTATAGAGTGCCCAGATATTCGTTCTTGGACTTCAGTGAGAATGAACGGCAGTGAAATTCTACGATGGCAGCTAGCATTTGGTATCCAGCATGCATGAAAACATTGCAGCGGAATTTCTCGGCTTAAAGAAAAGAAAAAGGCCCTGCTCTGTGGATACACAGAGAGAACGTCATATATTTTGTCCCCTCCCCTTGTTTTTGTAAAGTTACTAGATGTGCTAACTTTGCTACAAGTATGAGAATTATCACTCTCCAATTTTGCAGCCGGGGAAACTTTGTAAGACATTCCTGCGCCTAGTCTGCGAAGGCTTCTGGAAGCTACTGAAAAAAAGAAAAGGGCTTGCAGTTCTGCCAGTCAGGAAAACACCAGCGTTTTGAGATAGCCACAACATCCACTTATGTGAATATTCACAAGACCAGAAAGAACGCTTGCTGAGACTGCAGACGGGTGTTCAGTTCGTGGAAGGCTCATCCCGCTCTGCCCTTATTAGAGAGAGGGGCTCTGGCGTATCCCCCTAATTAGGTTATGTTCTTCTGGGCTTACAGAAGGAAGCGGTGTGGAAGACGCCCCACCGACTGGACATGGAGGGGGCTCTGATAGCCCGGGACCGAGTTGGCGTCCAAGACTTCGTCCTCCTCGATTCCCACACGAGCGAATCTGCTTTCTTGGACAACCTACGTAAACGATACCGGGAGAACCTCATTTATGTAATTAAACATGAAGCTGCCAGTCCCTTTGAGACAGTGCTGCCATTTGTGATAGGGTCGGGGCATGGAAGGAGGGCGTTAATATAACAGATCTGGAGTGCTAAACTGAATGGAACAGGTGTCTCTTAAGGGAGAATTTAGAGCCAGAACACAAGTTTGCCAGGGAGAGCGAGAAAATAGGAGGCTGCTGCCGTCTCCAGGATGGATGGCCTGTGCATCCAACAGGCCACAGCTTCCATCTGACCCCTGGGTAGGAAGTGAGGATTGTAGGGATGGGGCACCCTCATCCCAGATGGCAAGTTTGTCCGGCATGCTCGAACCTCTGCCCCCCATTCCTTGCTGCCGATCTCTGTCTCTCAGTATCGCCCACCTGAGGGCTGGCCTCACTCTTCCCGACGGCAGGGCTGGTCCCGAAGGACACCCTCCAATTGTGTCCTTGTGAGCGAGGAGGACCCATACAGGGTTGTGTTTGATTGTGAGAATGCCACTTGTTTTGTTTTGAAGATCTCGCAGGTCCTGAATCAGAAAGATGATCTGGTAGCGGGCCCCTTATGTTGGCGGCTTATCGCCAGCCTGCATTCTTCTTGCTTTTCCCTTGTAGACCTACATCGGCACTCTTCTGGTGTCCGTGAACCCTTACAAAGAGTTGGACATCTATACAGTGAAGCAGATGGAGCAATACAAAGGAGTAAACTTCTTTGAACTGCCACCTCACATGTGAGCAAATACACAGAGCCCTGCCCTCTGCCCTTCCTTGCATCCAGACGGGACCCTCAACTCATATGGGGAGATGGGCAGTGATATAAATTTAAACAATAAATAAATAAATAAATAAATAAATAAATATCCATCCATCCAAACTTAAGGGGATGCAAAATACCAAAACCACCCAAAATAATTACACACAGGGGATCGTCCCAATGCTGGTTGGGGATTATGGGAGTTGAAGCCCCATCTGGAAAATACCCAGCTGGGTAAGGCAGATTTCATATAGTCTGGGGAAATTGTCACCGTGTCCCTTCTTGCATCTTCTCCAGTTACGCCATTGCTGACAACGCCTACCGTGTCATGTGCACCGAGTATAACAACCACTTCATCTTGATCTCTGGAGAAAGTGGAGCCGGGAAGACCGAAGCCTCCAAGAAGATCCTTCAGTTCTTTGCGGTGACGTGCCCCACCACAGAGCAGCTGCAGATTGTCCGGGACCGCCTGCTTCTCTCCAACCCTGTTCTGGAGGTACTGGAAGAAACGGGCAGTGCTCACACCGGAGCCCTTCAGAACGGGCAGTGTGGGGGTCTTCCAAAATCCCATGGAAGTGGTGGGTTAAAAGGAGGGTGGCGTCTACCATGGACCTTTTATAATGCCTGGTCCTAAGCCAGGTCCATTCAGCTGAGCAAATACGTTGTCTGTTCGTGGAGGTTCAGTCTGTCTTACTTAGTTTTTCCTATTGATCTGAGCAGGTCTTCAGTAACCCCTGATCTCTTATTTGAATGTCTTCTCTATCTTGCTCCCAAATTACTTTTTCTTGTGGCAAGTGGTGGAGAGATGCTTTGATTTCTAAAATGGCAAACCTTGTTTTTACCATGAGATGTGGGGCTGGCTGGCTTCCAAAAAGGGTTGTACCACTTCATGGAAGCCCTGGGGATCAATGGCTATTAGTCTTGGTGGTGGTGGGGCTGCCTCTGAAGGCCATCTGCTGGGAAGCTCTGGAGCCCCCTTGCGCAGTTGGGGGGCCGCTGGGAGAACAGGCTGCTGGGCGAGATGGGCCAGGGGTCCGATCCAGCAGGGCATGGCTTATGTTCTTACATTTTTATGTAGTTTTCCTTTTTTTCATCTTCACTAAATAATGCTATTTTTAATGAAAGGAAAAGAAGAAGAGAAAATGTATAACAAAAGCCTCTACTTCCACCTCGTTCCCTCAGTGTGTATAGGAAGAGACACCAAGAGTTCAGGGAGGAGAGTCATCGCTACTCTAGCCCAAGTCAGTAGCAACAAAAACAATCTTTATTTTAAATACACTAAATGCCTGAAAAGGGTCAGCATGTTCTTTCCCATGTGGGCTGAGCTGATGCTACACTTGGGCTCCCAAAGTCAGGTCTGAAATTAAACATTTAGGAAAGGTGAATGAATGGACCAACAAGAACCGTAGGCAGATGTTCCATGAAAAGCGAACAGCTAAAACCAAGTGTTTCCTACAGAAGGAGCCAGCATGGCGATAGCCGAAGACGTGTAAAGCACGTGGCGTTACATGGATTGCTGGAGCAGGCAATAGGGATCTATGAGGAAAAGGGGCAGGGGAGGAAAGGAGGCCCAATCCACCAAGTGTTGAATTCCCAAAATGTGTTTATCCGGCAGGCTTTCGGAAACGCAAAAACTTTACGGAACGACAATTCAAGCAGGTTCGGGAAGTACATGGACATCCAGTTTGATTTTAAGGTAAAACACCTATCTTGCATTTTTTAAAGTGTAACTCTTTAATCTGGAATAATGAAATGTAGCCACTTTGTGGAATCTTTCATTTATTATTATAGGTTCTATTCTGCTTATTTGCTTTCGCTGTTTCCAGGGAGCTCCTGTTGGTGGGCACATCCTGAGCTATCTGATTGAGAAATCCCGTGTGGTTCACCAAAACCCCGGGGAGCGCAACTTCCACATCTTCTACCAGCTGCTGGAGGGCGGAGAAGAGGACCTGCTTCATGGGCTGGGCCTGGAACGCAGCCCTCAGAAGTACACGTACCTAGTGCAGGTCGGGGGGCGCAGCTCCCGCTTCCCTTCTTTGGCGCAGTTCTGTTCGATAGACTGTAGTGTCCAGGTGTCTGGTGCCAGCTGAAACATGCCATTTAAATTTAATTTAATTTTAAATTAAAACCTGGAGTCATGCTGTTTTCTGATCTTGAGTTGGCCCCAGACCTTGTCCTTTAGATGGATCATGTCTTTTTCTCTTTGTGGCCAAAATGCAACAAACCTCTTACATCTCTCAATGGGTTGGATTCTTGGCCTTCAAAGGACCACTTCAACCCTTGAGGGTTCTGCAAGATCTCGGAGCGTGATTTGAGCGGAGAGCTCAGGTGAGGCCGTGTCTTGCTGCTGAACCTCCGTTGCTAGGGCACGTGAGCTGTGACCTCTCGTCTTCCATGGCACTTCCAAAAAACATCTGGTGGTAATGGTGGAAAGCAGGATGCCAGTCTCAGTGGGTGTTTGTTTGATCCAGCCTCATATTGATAATTACCAAGTGTTCTGTATTAATGACATATGAACTGAATCTTTCTTCCAAAGAGCTTCAGAAACTCTTGTCATCCTTCCCCATCCTGATGTCCTCCATATGTGTTGGATGATGCAACCCCATCATCCTTCACCAGCGTAGGGGTGATGGACGTTGTACTCCAAGATACGGGAGGGTGGGGGAACGGTGTGTGGAGGGTGGGCTGGTGAAGTCCATCCTTACCTCTTGGATCACTGTTCATTGCACTTCGTGGCAGAATGGGAATTTAGACCCAGCCCTCCTTAGTCAAAGGCCTGGAGTCCACCGCCTGCCTCTCCCTGACCTAAGAAGGTCCCATGCTGTTTCTGTCTCCCACAACAGGGGGGCTGTGCCAAAGTATCTTCCATTAATGACAGAAGCGATTGGAGAACAGTCCAGAAAGCCTTCGTCGTCATTGACTTTGCAGCAAGAGATATTGAGGTACAGACCTTATGAGGGAGGCAGAGAGGAGAGGAGAGTTGGGCTGAATGGAAGTTGGTCCCTGCTTGAAATTGGTAAACTGTTGCTTGTGAGACATAAACAACTGTATTCCACTGAATTGGAAAAATACCTGATTTGCGTACTGCTGGAGGTATCTTCTGGGATGGCCCTAGGTCTGGAAACCTACAGAGCCTTGAACATTCTTCCAGTACAGCCATGCCCTTGAGGAAAGAACCTCTCTCTCCTCTAATCTTTATGGCTGGGAATAAATGACTCAAGCTGAGATCCTATATAAGCTTATTTGGAGAACCGAATTCAGCAGCGTTTACTTCTTCTGAATAAACTGCAAAGTCTAAGTGAGAAAGAGATGTTAGAACCGCTTATCTCGAATAAAACAAGCCAGTTCCTAGTCCTTAATGGCTGTAGCGGGCTTTAGTGGAGCAAATGAACTCTTGTTCCTGTTGTATGGCTTGCAGAAAAGAAAGGCACCACGTTTCCTTGTATAGACAGACTAGAGTTGCTGATACAGGATATTTTTGGGGTGTATAATTTGTACATGCTGAGATCATTCCTACAGTGGCCCCTAAAGAGGCAACTGATTAAAAACAACCCTTTTACTGTAGTGATTACAGTGAATTATACTTGACTTTACAGCGTTCTTTGTCTTTATTCTCAGAATCTCTTAGGGATAATTGCAAGTGTCTTGCATCTGGGCAACATTCAGTTTGAAGAAGACAGCAATGGCCACGCCATCATCACCAATGGAACTCAAATCAAGTGGATCTCCAAGGTGCCAGCTGGGGGTGTCAGGGACTCTGAATTAATTTTGATGAAGCCAGCCCAGGGTGCAAAGCAAATGGTCTTATTAAGACGTTGTCCTCTACCATCCTGGCCACTCGCATAGAGCATTCGCTGGCAAACGTTTTTCCGTGATTAGATTCTGCTGCAATTCCATGCAGCCTGGACCGCTTCCACGTACTTTGGTGTGAATGCACCAACATAGGAGTAGTTTTGAGCATGTCGTACTAGACTAATCATATATGAAAGCTTCCCCTCTCTGCCAGAAGTTTTGAAAAACAGCACAGATAAGAGGTTGGGCATACATCCCTAGTGTTACCTGATGATTTCTTTTTCCATCCTCTTTCTAGCTTTTGGGCGTCCATCTATCCATTCTTCAAGAATCTCTAACCCACAGGAAAATTGAGGCCCGGTTTGAAGAGGTACCTGTTCCCTGGCAAGAGCGTAATAATATGGCAAATCTACCACCATGTATTCACACCACGATTCTTTCCTCCCTGAAGGTTCTAAGCCCGTTAGATGTAGACCTGGCATTTTACGCTCGTGATGCGGTAGCGAAAGCAATATATGGACGGACGTTTACGTGGCTGGTCAACAAAATCAACAGCTCTTTAGCAAACAAGGTGGGCCCCTTGTTGCCTTTTATAATCATTACTTGTATTAATGGTGCATCCTTTCAGCTCCCATGCAGTGGAGAAGGTTGACCGGCCTCCTTCGTTGTGGTCGCTTCACAGCTGCATGCATCATGTCCGATTTGCGCACAGGCATTCAGACAATCTTCCTAACCTGACCCACATCGCTTGTGCTTTGTTTGGTAGGACCTCAGCAGGAAAACTGTGATTGGGCTACTTGATATTTATGGCTTTGAAGTCTTTGAGACAAACAGGTACGTCCATTCATGCTTAAGCAAATCACATTTTAAAATGTTTTACATCTTGAAAAATGAGATAAACATGATCTGTTTTCTATCTGGCTGATCATGGCTTTGTTTCCCCCCTTGAATAAAAATGAACGAGAAGGCAGTGTTCCAGAACCTCATGACTATAATGTTTAAATGGGGTGTTTTGAGAATGGAGTCTAAAGGGGGTTATAGTAGCACTTCATTCTCTGCATGTCAGCTAAAAACTTTGCCCCCAACATACTGGTTTTCCAAGAACATGAAATGAGGAGGAGGAGGGGGAGGCAGCAGTGATCATACAACTTCCCTTCTTCCACTTAGAGCGGTTAAGGTGGTTTAATCCAGAAACACTCCTAGGACATTACTCTTTTAAAATGACTTTCTGCTCCTTGTTTTTTTGCAAGTTTTGAACAGTTTTGCATCAATTATTGCAATGAGAAGCTCCACCAGCTGCTGATCGAGATGACCCTGAAGGCAGAGCAAGAGGAATATGAACTGGAAGGCATTGAGGTAATTCTTGCTCTGCCCCCCTTCTTCTCTTTAACCCCCCCCCCCCAGCAAGACCTTAGCTGGACTCCGGCAGCCGAGGGCAGAAGAGAAGCGCAAAGGAGAGATGAAATGTAAGCTGCCGTTGGCAGAGCCATCACGGAGACTACTGAGGTGGTGGGCTCCTGTTTCTCTTTGTCAAACAAGTAGGAAAGTAAATGCTCTTGTAAGAGTCAAGAGGTGCTCCAGGGACTGGAGACTGACAACGGTCTTTTGCAGAGCAAAAATGGTTGGAGAGCAGCTTTCTTTCACAGGATGCATACATTTACACATTTTATTCAACCATTGATTCTGGTCAAACCGGCCTGACAGTATGTTTCAGGCAATACAAAATCCTGCTGAATTTTACCAGGCCAGAGATCCTTCTTTGAACTGTTGTTGTGAATAAAGTATGTTCTGAACCCAACCCATGGGAAATTGGGCTTTTCCCCAAACACTTTTAAGTCTTCGTCTAAATTCTGTCTCCAGAGGCTAGGGAAGGTGGACTCCGGGATTTAACTAGAATGTTACTTGCCCAAATATGGTGTGCCTTGACAGACCCTCCTCCTGCGTTTTGCTTCTCATTGTAGTGGGAACCAGTCCCATATTTTAATAACAAGATCATATGTGACCTCGTGGAGGAGAAGCACAAAGGCATCATTTCCATACTGGTAAGAAAACACCGATTTCCGAGTACGTCTGCCCACTGCAAATAGAAGCTGGTTCCAGACAAGTGTAATGGTGAGGGCTGCCATCCAAAGGAATTCTGGGGACTGAAATGTTTTGAAACAGCTAGGGAGTTTTACCAAAGAGTTTTTCACATTCTCACAAAACTCCAGTTCTCAGTAGTGGAGAAGGGAACGTAGAGACTAGGGTGATTTTACAGGACCTGGGTGCCTTCGAGGAATGAGGAACCCCTGAAAGAATTTTTCTTTGAAAGCTGATGTTTGAAGATGCTCCCAATGTCAACCGCCCAGAGTCCCTCTTTTGGGGGAGATGGGCGGTAATAAAATTTGAATAATAAATAAAATTTGAATAATAAAACAAACCTTTCTCCTCCAGATGTGCTGGCTGGCTGTTGTGAGTGTGAACCCAACACATCTGGTTTAGATTCAAGAACCAATCGCATTGGCTGTGCTCCACACGTAACCATAAACCAGGATTTTTAAGCATGGTTCATTGAACAAGCTAGAATAGCCTGGTTCACACATTACCCTAAGTCAAAGCCAAATCACGTTATTTATTGCTCGTGTGCTGGACCTGGTGATGGTCTTTGTCTTTCTTTGGTTAAGGATGAAGAATGCTTGCGGCCTGGTGAAGCAACTGACTTGAGTTTCTTGGAAAAGCTGGAGGAAAAAGTAGGAGATCATGCCCATTTTGTGACGTAAGTGCCATCCCCATTACGCGAGAGGAGAGGGAATTGTTTCCCAAGTCCTGTTCAGCTTCGGCCCCCTTGGAGTAGACGCTAGTTCAGAGCAGCTCCCCCAGCCCCATAATTCTTGCTTCTGGATTTGATCCTGACTAAGTTGCGAATGGAATCATCTCTGGAACTGAGAGGTGTTCTTTTTCCTGTTTCTGCAGTCGAAAGCTCGCAGACCAGAAAACACGAAAGTCCATCGACTGGGTGGACTTCCGCTTGCTTCACTATGCTGGCGAAGTGACTTACTGCACAGTGGGTAAGAAAGAGTGGCCATTGTGGGAACTGGCTTGGAAGTGACTAAGTCTGGGCTGGTCAGTGGAGCTCAGGCCAGCTCCCTCTTTGCTTTAAGCTCACAAGAAAGCTTGTTTCTAGACTTCAAGATCAGGAACTTTTTTTGTTTTGTAAGCCAACCAATCATGGCAACAGTTCCCTTCCAATTCCCAATGAACACAATATTTTGGATATTTTGTTTGTGGTGATTCAAAGCCTTTTGGGCACCAATTACAACTCTGAGTTTCCCTTTGCATCCTTCAGTTTGACGCATCTCAGGCAGATTGAACTATAGCCCATCATTCCCAGCAAGCACACTCCCCGCTGGTTGGGCAGCGTAGCTGGCACTGGGTTGGAGAAGGCTGGAGAATCTTCTCTCCCTCTGTCTCTTCTCAAAACCAAACGGGAACCTATTGGCAAGGGGGACTTGCCCTGATGAGCATTGCAATCCTGGGATTTTAATGGTTTAGACCAGCAGTTGCTTCGTAGGGGCATCCTTGCTTCTTTTACAAGTTCTTCTCTCCCACTTCTCTAATTTTATTAGCATTGCTTTAACTTTATTTCCTGCTGTCTTTAGGATTTTTGGAGAAAAATAACGATCTGCTTTACCGGAATCTCAAAGAGGTAAAAACGTGTGGTACTAATTGAGGTGGGCTTCTGCCTTGCCTTGTAGTTAAGGACTGAAAATAGAAAAGGCCCATGTAAAGGAAGAGCGGGTGGCCAGCCTTTAGAAATGGAAGGGTTTAAAAAGGAAATGGAATGGGTGACCTCGTGCTTTCACCTGTTTCAAGGTGCTGTGCAATTCCAAAAATGGTATCTTGAGAGAATGTTTCCGCCCATCAGAGTTACACAACCGGCGGAGGCCTGAGACCGTGAGTGCTTTCGTCTGTGTGTGAGCTGAGCTCTTGAAATATCTTGCCCCAGCTTCCAGGAGCCAAGCTAAATACTGGCATTTTATAGAAAGCTGGGCAAGTTCTTCTAACGAAGGAGAATTTTCTTCAGCTGGAAGATTAAATTCCTTGCTCACAATTAACCATCCGGGACAACGTGCCATGGAAAGGGGGCCCACTGCAGTCTTTGGCACCCTGTGCACGAAGTGCACCCATCACACACTGACTTTCATATAGACGCTGTTGGCCTGCGTGAGCGTTGCAAAACTTTCCCATTGGCGCTACACTTGGGATGGTTTTCTGGGAGAAGACTGGCTTGGCATGAGGGTTTAACGCTTTCTGAGCCAATAATCAGGGTTGGGAAGAAGCATCCCCCTGGGGCAACCGAGGACCCCTTTTCACACTGGGGTAAGCTTGTCCCTGCGGGATGGGCGTCCCATTCCTTTCGTGCTTGTAACGGCAGCCTTCTGGTGTGCACAGGTTGCCACGCAGTTCAAAACCAGCCTGTCCAGTTTGATAGACATCCTGATGTCCAAGGAACCATCCTACATCCGGTGCATTAAACCAAATGGTGACAAAGAACCTGGTAAGGCACCCTCTGGGCTCCAAATGGAGGCTGCACGACTTTCCAGAAGTGTTTCCATTTATTTGTCCTTGGCCCAAAAGGCATCCCACCTCTGCAGTCCATAAAATCTAGGCTGCCCTAAAAACAACAGCTGACGTTTCTCATCCCCCTGGAGAAATCAGAACTCTGGAGTTTAAAACCTAAGGATGTGCCGGTGAGGCCAGAGGCTTCCTGTCCCAGGCAACGGGGAGCAGAAATCCCTGGGGGGGGGGACGGACAGTGGGCGGCTGCTGAGGTTTATCCACCTCCGCACTCTCGTGCAGCCACGTGTGTTGGTGTGTTTCGGGGAAGCCCGTAGGTTTTAATTAAGGGGCGGGGGAAGAAGAGGAGGAAGTGCAGGATGGAGAGTTTTGCTAGGGTTGGTGCCCTGAGTGGGATGCTCTTCTGTTGTGCAGACAAATTTGATGACTCCTTGATAAGGCACCAGGTGAAATACTTGGGATTAATGGAGCACCTATGGGTGAGAAGAGCAGGCTTTGCTTACCGCCGGAAGTACGAGCAATTCCTGCAAAGGTGAGATTCCCCACCCACACCCCCGTCATTGCCATTGCTTCAGTAGCAGCTGAGAACACGAGAGAGAAGAGGGCCATTTGGTTTTCCCCCAGCCCTAAAACATTCTGGTGGAGATTGGGGGATCTGGGCTAACGGACGGGCACCATTCACTTATTCGTGTATTAGATCTTAGGAAGACTTAGGCCACCTATTGAGCAGCGCGAGTTTATGGAGAGGAATTGGATTTAGCATCTTATAAGCCAGCTTTTCCCGTCCCTGGTTCGCTCCCATTTTGCGCTGGGCAGAAACGATTGTGGTCCTCCGCGATCTCCTCCACAGTTTGGAATCCATCTATTTGGCCTTTTTCTCTTGACTGGTTTCAGATACAAGTCGCTCTGCCCCGCTACCTGGCCCCAGTGGCGCGGCCCTGCTGCCAAGGGAGTGGAAAAGCTCATCCATCATATCGGCTACAAGCCCGAAGAGTATAAGATGGGAAGGTAAAGGCCGGTGACGGCCGAGGCTTGGGACCGATCCAGGCAGCCCCTCTCGACGACTAACCATTAAAACGTAGCTGTCGACTTTTCTCTCATCTAGGACCAAACTATTCATTCGTTTCCCAAGAACTCTGTTTGCCACCGAAGATGCCTTCGAATATAGAAAACACCTCCTAAGTACGTACTTGGGCGGCTTTGGATCATGCCAGCCCAGAAACATCATTTTCCACCTGAACATTTTGACAGGCCCTTTCTCTGCAAGGAGCTTCTGAGAATGCAGTGGAAATTGTGGGATTTGTTTGGCGTGTAGGTCCTTTTTCCTTAGAATTGCTAGAAGCAGATGGATTTGGCAGCTCCTTCTGTGTAGTAATCTGAGGGCCCTGGATTAAAGGTAAAGGTTCCCCCCGCACAGTTGTGCAGTCGTGTCCGACTCTAGGGGCCGGTGCTCATCTCCGTTCTTCTCATAAATAGGACTTCTCGGTGCAAACATTATAAAACTGTGTGAAATCCCTGTTGGCCCATTTAGTCCAAATTTATCCTCCTTCCCAACTTTGGCCAAGCAGATGTCTCCAAGTTTTGGCATTGCAAGCAGACACCCAGGTCTACTTATGATTAATTTTTGGGTGATAAGCTTGGCATCTGCAGGATGGTCGTCTTTGCATTAAGACGGTCCTACGCTCAGTCATTCCTTTCTCTCACTAAAGAAGCCAGGCAGCATTGATGGGAAAGACATCTAAGGGCCACTTCCAGTCACGGTAGAAAATAGTAATCCTGTTGATGAATCAAGATTCTTGACTCGGTTTCAAACAGTATCTAGGCTAGAAGATCCCAGGTTCTGTTGTTGGGATTTGCAGTTAAAAGCGATGTCAGATGGCATAGCTGCTAAAGAAAATGATATGTGAATCGGTGTAGAAGGGCCTTCTTTTCAAAACAGAAGTCAACAAAGGCTCCCCAAAGAAATGGAAATGGCTGCAAGAGACTTTCACCTCGCAAAATCGTCAGGGCAGTATGCTTTTTTTCCCTTTTAGTTTCCAGAATACAAGCCAAATACAGAGGTTGCCTAGGGAAGCGAGAATTCCAGAAGATGAGAGAAGCTGGTAAGGAATAGTTGGTTGGAACGGAAAGCAGTCTCAGCCAGGGAACTGCAGAACTGCTGAGATGCAACGCTTGCCTTTTCTTTTCCTTTCAAAGGGTCTTTAAGTGCCGATGTCTAAATTCAGTTCCTGTGGGCACCATTTGAAAACTTACCTTTTAGATCAAGAACCTTAAGTTTTCATCCTGAATGTAAATGTGCTCCCTGCAACGTTGGCGCCCCCTGAATCCCTACTTCAGTAATTTCCACCTACAGAAAGGAATTCTGTAAGATAAAAAGCACCCTTCCCAGCGGGGAGCTAAATATGCTTGGGATGTTTACTGCTAAAATAATTTCACTCTTCGCCCTTCTTAGCGTTATTCCTTTCTATTCCGTTGGGCTGCGCAGGCCAGTTTGTGAGCTAAGGAATGATTCATACTTTAGATCCCCTCTGTTGCATTATGAGAGTTCAAGTCGTTCTACCAAAGGCTGGAAACCGCAGGCTTCTTTGCTGTTTACACACACACACACACACACACACAGACACACACACACACACCTTGCTTTGTCTGCAAATAAGGAGACCGTCCTGGGTTCATAAGAGGGACTCTTTGTGCCTTGCAGCCATCAAGTTAGAGGCTGGCTGGAGGGGGGTCCTGGCACGCAGACTGGCCAAGAAGAGAATGTGGGCAGTTCAGACAATCCACAAGTAAGTTCCCTGCTGCTGCGCTGCCCACGCCCTCCTCCTGGGACCACCCCTCCCTTTCCGTTGCCTCTCAGCCCTGGGAGGAAATAAGAGGAGTCCTGCTCAATTGGTTATGCCCTGTCTCATGTGGATGTGTACACACACACACACACATTCAGGAATGAGCCTGGAGATTATAGAACGATGGTCACAAATGCTGCTTTTTTCCCTTCTGAAGGTACTTAAAAGGCTTTATACACCGGAAACAGCCCCTCAACTCTGAGAACACGGACTTTGTGAGGTTTGTGCAGTACACCTACGTCATGAAACTCAGGGATCACGTCCCAAAGACCGTCTTGGACAAAAGCTGGCTTAAGCCTCCAGAGATCATGGAACAAGTGAGAACCGCCTTGTGGGAAGCCTCCCTCTTCGGGGGCAGTCTGCCACAGAATAGAGGGAGCAAGCCTCTGGACTTCCTGTCTGGCCGTGGGTTCTCTGTATGCCGATGGCGGCCACTGTAGGGATGCTGGATCTCGCCAGCTCTTCTGGTGTTAGCTGAGGGATAGCCAGATTAAGGAGCTCTCCTAAATTTATGTCCACGCTTGTCCTGTATAAAAGTGATGATTGTGAGTTGGAGCACTGCCTGAACCTGGGAGCAACCCAGGGGCCTGTAACTGATTGTGGCTCTTTCCACATCTCACGTCCGTCTCCTCCCCTTCTACCGCACAGACCTCCGGTCTTCTGAAGAAGATCTGCACGAGGAATCTCGTCCGGAAATATTGCCGTGGCATCACTGCAGAGAAGAAAGCCCAGGTAACGGGGGGGGGGGGGGGGCTCTGAGCATCTTCTGAGGGAGAAGCCTGGAATTTCAACCTGAGCTGAGGGTTTTCCTGGTGTCCTGAGGGGGTATAAAGGAGGGTGCAATTTCTTATTTTACTCCAAAACAGATGGAGCAAAAAGTGGTTGCCAGTGCCGTCTTTTCTGGGAAGAAGGTTGGCTATGCTGAAAGCCTGAAGGAGCCCTTTGTTGACAGCAGGCTGAGTGAGTAACTGAGAGAGGGTGGGCACTGGCGAGTCACATGAAAGGTTCTCTCTCTCTGGCTATCTGGTTACAATTGGGGGGGGGATTTCATGGAGGCATAGAATTGTGGAGATGGAAGGGATCCCAAGGATCATCTGGAAAAGTAAGTACTTGTTAAGAAGCTCACTTTCAAGTTGCTTTAAAGCTGAGCTGTAGCTTTCGAGAACTTCTATATTGATCTTGAATTGTATGTTCTGTATTATAAGCCGCTTTGGAAGAATTGTTAAATGAAACAATGAAGTGAGAAAATAAAAATGTTTCTGGTGCGCCGGAGGCTTCTTAGACGAGCTCCAAAGAGGCCCCCGTTTCTGCCCCGTCCACTCCTAGGTGAGAGCGACCTGTGCCCCAAGGTCCTGCAGACGATCCGCCATGAGAAGGTCCAGGTAAGGCAGATGAGGCGTCCCACAGGTAAGAGGGGGCAAAGCTCCGGGTGACTCTCTGCAGCACCAGTTTCTCACCGTCTCTGACGCTGCAGAGCCAACCCTGCTGCAGTTTTGAAGCTCGCCGTCAGCAACCACTACTAAGATCTCTCTTGTGCTGGTTTCCAGTACGTCACCCCAGTGGTGAAATATGACCGGAACGGCTTCAGGCCTCGAGAGCGGCTGCTCGTTCTGACCCGAGTGGCAGCTTATGTGGTGGAGACGGCAAAGATCAAGCAAAGGATTGAGTACGCAGCGCTCAAAGGTAGCCCTTGGAATCACACCGCCTGGGCAGATGGTTTGTACACGTCTTTGTCCCCGGGACCTGCTTCTCGGGGTCCTGGGAGAAAAGCGTTTTGGCACACAAATGGCTGGAGGGAGGATTTTGAACTCTGTCTTTATTCTGCTCTGAGAGAGGCTGCCACGGGTCTAGAGGAGCTGGTGCAGAAACTAGCATTTTTCACCAAATTGATTAGGAACTTGGGAATCAGGTCTAGGTACAGAGGATCCTCATAAATACCCAATTGCAAAAATCTATCCCAGATGCATAAAGAGATTACGGGGGGAAGAGGGCTGGAAAGGGAAGGCTTGGGGGGAGGAAGGCCATGCTCCAGGATGCTGGGAGAAGGTGGAAGCCAGAGAAGCTGCGAGAGTCTATGGTGGAAAAATAATGTACAGCTCCATGTCTGCAATGTGACCAAAGGCACATCAGAAAAGAATCGGGGGCAGGGATCCTCAAGCCCTGAAACGTATTAGCTGGGTTTAACAAAACATGGTAAAAAAAGGAAGTTGAAACTTGGTCCTGCGGCATCCAACTTTCCATAAAACTCACACTGTGGGACAGAAGAAACGCTGCTTCGTACGAGTTACATGGTTTTACCTTCTTTCTGCAAGGCATTTCCACCAGCAGCCTCAGCGATGGTATCTTAGTCCTTCATGTTCCAGAAGACAACAAACAAGAAAAGGTAACAGAATTTTCAGGGATTACCTAGGTACACACACACACACACACACACACACACACACACACTTTCTCTCTCTCTTTCTAAAATCAACCATTTTAAACTGGGAAATTTGGAGCGAAGCAATCAAGAAATGTGTTCCCTATTCACACTGAATATCAAAGAACTTCTAACAGTGTAATTGCACGAATTTAAATATGTCAATCCATTACATCTGCATAAAAGTATGCAGGAATAAAAACAAGATTCTAGAGAGGATATTAAGGCCACTTGATCTTACTGGACTTTTCAAGTGTAACTGATTCAGAAAACGAATGTATAAAGCTCCAGTAATACCGTGGTCTCTAGGCAACTTCGAGTTCAGATTCTATAGTAAGTTATTACTTCTTTGCCATTACTAATCAGAAGGCATTCCAGGAGATTCCAAGTCACTGTCAGAAGCCCAGGGTCTGGCGGTAAAGGGGCCCCAATGCGGACTCCTCCAGCCGTGTTCAGAAAGGGGCCTCTTGTTTTGCTGAGTGGTCTGCCCTGTTCCTTTTCCAGAGACGCGCCCTCCCTCCATCTCGCCCTCCGGCTTCAGGGCTTGATCAAGAATAACTTGTCCTCCTCCGATCTTACTTCCAGGGAGATGCTATTCTGCGGTGCGAGCATGTTTTCGAGACCGTCACCAAGCTCTGCATGTTAGCCAACAAGCAGGACGTGGTCGCCGTGGTCCAGGGAAGGTAATTTCCCAGCCTTTGGCTGTCTTCGCTTCTGCAGATGCGGAGGGTCTGGTGGGGTTCTTTACTAATACCATCTGAATACATATCTGCCACAGAAACAGCAAATAACGTAAGGCTTCAGTTTCACATTGTGCAGCAATTAAAACCTGGGCGACTGCTCTGAATCACTTTCTCCCGTAAGTCCTTAAACGTTCTGAATGTGTTTTCTCACCTGGACCTGTGTTGACTCTTACTCGCAGCAGTGCAGGGCTCCTGCCGAAAGACCCCCTTGTCCATTGCCTGGTGCTGCAGACTGGACCCCGTGTCTTCCCCTGCGGCATGTGCTCGGCTACCGAGCGCCGGTCCTGGGCAGAGGCAGCTAAGGCGACCGATGTAATTTCCGTAGCTTTTATCTGTTTTATAATAGCCTCCGGTTTCAAATCAGTCCAGGGAAAGAAGGAACCATGGTTTTCACCACCGGGCAGGAGCCTCAGATCTACAAAGCCAAAAATGGACAGCTGACAGTGGTAAGTCCCCGGAGCGTGCAACCCCCAGGCTGCTTTGCTGCATCCGGCCAAGTCTGAACACCGTTTCCCACGCTGGCCAGCCTGTTTTTTCTCAAAAGCCCGGAGGAGATTCTGTTGAGGCAGTCTACCTCTGTTAATTGGTTTAGCTAACGCAGTTTGTGTTTTAAAAAAGGAAAACGTCTTTCCACAGCCGCCGTCTCCTCATGCATGCGTTCCTTTGCTGTAGGAGCTCTCTAGCGGCTGCAGGTCCCAAAGAAAGGGAAAGGGAAAGGGAAGCCGTCTAGGAATGACTCTTCTATGTTCAAACCCCAAAGGTATCGACCACAATAAAGTCCTGATGGGGAAAACCCAAGATCGAGAGCTATCGGCCACTCTGTCTGCTTGAAAAGGAAGTCACTGAAATCACATTTGTGGAGAATTCCTGCGGTCTTCGTACTCCGATCTTGATGCTGTTGGAGTCGAGGCCGTTTGCCTTTTTCTTAAAAGCAACATTGTGAGCAAACAAAGGGCAAACTGCTCACCTATTAATCCTACACCCCATAATAGCCTCAATGAACACCCCAATAACTGATGCATAGATCAAGGCTGTGTTTGCCTGATAACTTGCTTCGAATTTCCAGTTGGCAATAATTTAACTGCTAACTGGCCTGAACAGCCCCAAGCCTGTGTTTTAAAATGAGCTGCAGAAAAGAATCTCAGCCTAAGAAATGAAGGATTCCAATCGGGATTCCTAAGCAGGCCTGGAAGAGAAGCAATAAGGCCAGCTGTGAAATTCCACCCTGCGCCTGAGGGAGTCTTTTTTCCACCAAATTCTCTGCAAAGGTAACAGAGGCCAGCGAGCATCAGCCCCATTTTTGAAATGCAAACCGAGGTTCTTACTTCTTGGACAAGCTAATAAGCATGGGGAAAAGGTAGTTCTGCTCCTGGAGTTAGGACCCCACGTTACTCTCTGTATTAGCAACTTGTGATGTATTTATGAAAAATTAAAAAGATGAAAGGAAAACTAACTTTTGCTGGCCTGGCCTCTCTGTGTTTGATAGCCACCTCCGCCCGAGGCATTTTTGAAAAAGCCAGCCCAGTGTTTTAAGAAAGGTTCGCGCCACGCTTCTGGTTTTCCAGTGGTGTTCTAGGGAGCTCTGAGGGCTGAATGGGGGTTCACAGAATCAGTCCCAACACACAAACCTCCTTGGGGGGACATGCATGGCAAGTTCGATCCTTGGAGGGACGTGCCGTTCCCAGTATAGGCCTGCATGCACAACCTTGGAAACAGAGGCTTCTCAGCAGCCCGATCCGTGTCAAGCGTAGCTGGGTCTGTTGAGTCACTACAGTTAGTGACCCAATAGCATGTGTGAACCAGCCTTACACTGGAGCGGGCTGCTGGTACTTACTTCTGCCAAAGAAATTAAGGACCTGCCTGAGTCCCGGTGCACTTACTTGCTGCTGAAACGGTGATTCGACTCCCCGTCTTCTTTCAAAAAAGCATGGGCAAAAGACGCTCTAAGTGAGGAGACCAAGAGAAGCTGGAAATAGGAAACGTGTCTAATTTATTTTCCATATTTAAAATCTGTGTCAAACGCACACCACGTACATAAACCGAAGAAATCAGGTCGACAGAGGAGACGGAGACAGACACCTGCACGGCTGGAGCGGGGTCCCTTTAAGGCGGCTATGAAAAGGCGAGGCCGGTGGCGCCAGAGCAGGTGGGCGTGGGGGGCTGGCGCTTGTCCTTCAACCCGTCCTCGCGGCCAGACAGCAGCGGCACTGCTGAGTCGGGGCCACCTTTCTCCTTGGCCAAAACGGTTTTTGGACTGGCCCTTCGGGAACGCAGAGGACAGTCTAGAAACCAGATGCAGGCACCGATGCCCATTCTTACGCCACACCCGGGGCTGGTCGAGAGCGGTTAAAACCGGGCCTGATGCAAATGCCTCACCGCAGGTTAAAGAAATGAAAGCCTGCAGCTGCTCCTTCCCGGGGTCGCCATCCCCCAAACATTTCCACACTGGTCCCCTCGTCTCCCCAACCGCTTCAGGGCTCAGCAGCAAGGCGGCGCCCTTTCCTTTAACCTCTCCCCACTCTGCCAGCCTGGGCCAAGAGCCCCTCCCGCCGAGGAGCATTTCGAAGCAGCCGGAAAGAGGAAGCCAGCGGCACCCCACCCTTCCTCTGGGCCTGCTTCGGCTCTGCGGTGAGTTAAACCTGGGAGGCGGCCGAGTTCACGGAAGGAGCCCACGAGGCTCAGACGGGCAATGCGAGAAATACCATCCCTGCCCAAGTCACAGGGTGGTATTTGCTGAGAAAGAGCAGCAAGGCAAACGGGGGCTCTTCAGGAACTGCCAGCTAGTAGAAAAAATAATGATTCTTGTTTTCCCTTGTGCTAAGTCCCCAAGGCACCAGGCTTCGCTCCCTCACTTCTGCTTTCCTCCCCACCTCTCAAACGTTGGTTTTGGTACTGTAATAAAAAAGGGTGCATCTTGTGTCGCAGTTACTGTACCGCATAAATCAAGAGGTGAAATTAACAGACTATTAGCGATTTCGAGAAGCAAAACTCAGAACCAAATGGAACTGTAATATATTAAGGTTGCCAAAATACCGGACACATTTTAGGCACTCGGGATCAGACTCAAATGCAGCTTTGGAAAATAAGTATCTCGGGGAGGGTGTAATAGGCGGAAAAGGATCCGCCGAACTACATGACGCCGTCTTGGCTTGCAGCATCTCTCAACGGTTGCTTTCTGGCGACTCTGGCTCGTCCCTCTGAACTCCGAAACGCACAAAATAAAACCAAGCCGCCTTTTTCCTACACGGAAACTGGAATAAGCGAATCCCGGACTGGTCTGCAGCCCGTGAACACTTTGCAGAACATCTTGACTCATTTGATCTCCTCCTCCAGTCAGAGTTTAACCTTTGGGTTTCCTGCCACTTACACTCCAAATGACACACAAGATTTCTGCCAGGAAAGGAACGGTAGAAGAGAGACGACAGAAGCAGATGAAAGAACGGAGGGGGAAAGGCCTTCTCGTCCCAACCGATGCATCAAGATGGATCCTGTGGACTCCTACAGCCCAAGCACCTCCTCCTCCACACAGGGGCTTCACGGGGAGGTGGACGGGGGTCCCTGGGTGGGAAGCCGGGTACGGCACACCGTATGGAACCCCTACAGTTCCTAGGCAGAAACGGCCTCTGCCGCTCTATCCTTCCTAGGCACCTCGTGCCTCTCCTGAACCACAAGGGGCAGAGAGAAGACCCACCGCTTGTTCGCAATCGCCCCGGGGCCTCAGAACTTGAGAGAACCACCCAGCTGCAAAACAGCTTCGGAATTACGCAGTGCAGCTAGAGCGAGCACACTGGTCCCAAAATGCATGCCTCTGAACGAAGGAGACGGAATTAGATGCGGACACCGCAGAAGGCAATGGCTTGCAAGATGAAGGCTTTGGTCTTGGATCAGAAGAGCGGACTCGCGAATGGGGAGGCGGGGAAAGAGAAAGAAAGGCCACGTGCTGCGCTTTGCAGCGTCTGCATTTCTCTGGACACTGAAGGAAAGAGAACCACCGTCCTGGGGGTGGGGGAGTGGAGGAAGCTTGGTGGGTTCACTGAACGTGCTGGCCTGGTCCTGCAACGGTTTTCCTCCTATGGCACGAGATGTAGCACATCCCCTGGCAGGTGCCTTTCCCATCCCATCCCCTCCTTTGGCGGCAAAGGGTTTTTGCCCCAGCTTTCGTACCTGTGAACGAAGCAGCCGCTCGTCCAAACTTCCGGGAGGAGAAGTCTCCCCTGCCTGAACGACTGGGCTCAACTGAGAGGGCAAAGCCAAGCGGGGGCGAAGAGGCCTTTTCTCTATGCTCGAAACGGGAACTCAAGAGTGCTGGAAAGTCAAGACCTTGACCCCGAACGGTCACCGCAGCCTATCCGAGTGCAACACGCTACGTTGTTAAATACCAAAAATACTCTAATTAAGTATAAAATGACAGTTCTGTGGAATATTCGGTGCCTGGCAGCCAGCCGGACCCTGGTGGGAACGGGAGGGGGTGGAGCCGGCCTCCCCTCACTGGTGCAGGTGAGTGCGATCGTCGGGGCGCTTGATGTGGATCCGGCGGACCCTCTCGATGCGCTCTCGCTCCTCATCCTCGTCCAGGTGGTGGGAGCGGCCGGCGGCCCCTCCGGTAGCCTCCAGCAGCGCGTTATCGGGGCCCCGGCCATCCTGGGCTTCGTAAAGCAGGATGTTCAAGGTCTCCTCGTAGATCCGGGCTTCTGGGAATTCCACCTGGGGATGCCAAACGGGGGCCGTGAGAAAGAGCCCCCAGGGGACCGTTTCTGAGCGGGGGGGGGGGCAGAAAGTCAGCCCACGGGAAAGCCACTCACTTTGGTCTGCTTCTTCTCGGTGGCATACACGATCGAGGTGCAGCACACCTCCGCGATCTTGCGGCCCTGCCCGTAGAACGACCAGCAGCAGATCTCGTCCCCGAGGACATCTTTGATGAAAAGGACTCTCCCGTTGAAGCGCAGAGAGAGCTTGTCAAACAGCTCGATGTTTTTCAGCATGTTGTCGTCGGAATTGCTGGGAGGGATGACGCGGATGCTCCTGGTCAGCCAGTGGCCCCTCTGGCTTTTTTACTCCCCCCCTTCTGCCCAACTGCCCCCTTCCCCCCCCTCAAAACTCGCCCCTTCTTGGGTTGTTGTTTTTTATTCGTTCAGTCGCTTCCGACTCTTCGTGACTTCATGGACCAGCCCACGCCAGAGCTTCCTGTCGGCCGTCACCATCCCCAGCTCCCCCATGGTTGAGTCTGTCACCTCCAGAATACCCTTCTTGGGACAGAAAGCAAAATACTTTACCTGGTATAGGAATATTTGTTGTTGCTTCTGTTATACAGCAATTTAACCGCCGGCTGCAGAAAAACACAGAAACGGATGGATGCCTTTCAGTCCGACGTGTCGCGACTCGGCTCTGCATCTTGCAGGTTCGGCTCCAGCAAGCGGAGCCCGAGGACAAGGGATGGCTGGAACTGCAGAGCAAAACGCCTGGGGACTAGCTGGTTGCCCCCGGAGGGAGGCCGAAGGTGGGCCGCGGTGAAGGCTGGGCGGGGCTGGCGGGGGGGGACAGTCCCTCCCAGCTCCAGCACCGCGGCGAGGCGGAGCTGCTGGGAACGACTGGCGAACACCCCGCTTCGGAGCCCACCTTAACGCAGGGCCTGCTTACCTTGTTAGAAGTGGCTATAAGTTTCTGTTCTTCCTTGGAGGAAGTGATAATGGGCACTTTGCAGAAGGGCTCGTAGACGTCTTTGTTCTGTGGGAAGAAGGGAATGGACGGAGAGGAGAGGACAGGACAGGACAGGAAAGGAAGAGGATCGGGGCAGAAGCAGGCCCTCGCTCGCAGCTGGCGAGTCCTCCCCTCGCTTGCTAAGCTCGGGAATCTTGACCGACCGCGGAGCTTTCAGAGGCCTTCCCCAAGGGTCCAGCCCGCGAGGCCGCAGTTCCTCCCGCCTCCCTCCACCCTAAGGCCCCACCCGGAAGACCTTTATCCCCGCCCCCCCCCCATCAGAATGGTCCACGGGAGGGAGGCAGCAGGAGCGAGCGGGGAAGGCTGGCTCTAGAGCACGCTCAGCGGGTTTACCTGGAGGGCAGCCTGGCACTCGTCCACCAGGCCCTGGACCAGGTAGTACTTGGCCTCGGCCAGCAGTTCCTCAATCTCCCACCGGCTCTCCGGAAGGGGCACGGCACCGTCGCGCAGGTAGTTTAAGATGGTCCCAAAATGCTTGCCGCACCGGTCTATCAAAATCCAGCCTAGGAACAGGCACAAGTGCGGCCAAGATGGAAAGGAAACGCAAAGAGGCAGAGCTGACCCTAACCCCGGCTTAGTGGGAGCCATTCACTCGTTCAGCTTTCCCGACGTCCCGCAGCAGCCGGCTGCGCCACCGGGCCGGGAGCCTCGCAGCCAGCCAGCTCTGCAGCGGCCAGACTCGTGCACAGCAGGGAGCCAGGCCCAAGTTTCCATGAGCTCACCCGAAGGCCGGTTTGTGGGCAGAGACACAAGAATGCGCTGCAGGGGAGGGGAAAGGCAGGCCTGTGTGAGGAGGGCTCTGGTCTTTGACAAATAAGGGCAACGCCGGCCAAGGAATGCAAGGGCTGTCTTAGATCAGCGGACTCACAGCTAAAATCTGATTATGTTCTGAATACCACTCGGCGGCTTCAAACGGAGCCAGGAGAAAATCTTTTGAGTCCATCCGCAGTGCCTGTATGATACTTGAACCCGCTCATTTTCCTTAGCTTAAAATCCTCAACGGCTGAAAAATCTGTTGAACTGTGGCTCTGCGTCCCAGTTCCCCCCACCGATTTCCAAACGATCGTAGCAAACCAGGCATTCTCCCTCGCCACCGGATTGCGTACATGTACGACGCGCAGTGATGCCGCCTCACTCCCGCCGGCCGGCTTACAGCAAAGCCAAGGACCGAACGCCCGCCTCATCCCGTTTCTCACGGCTGCCAGGGAGTGGGAGACCCACGGACTCTCTCCTGCTCTGCCACTCAGGAGACAGGCTCGCTTGCAAAAGCAGGAAGCCCCCAGCGCAGGCCCTCAAATCACATCGATCGTACGTCAGAAAACTCGGGACACCGCTTGGGAGGCCAGCTGCTCTCCAGGCAAAGCTGCAGGGGTCTGATCACCAGAGCCGGGCAGGACGTTTTCCCTGAAAGAGTTCCCGGGACGTGCCAGGCGTCTGTGGCAGACCTTCCTGCTGGAAAGCCCACGGTGTGAACTGCCTCCCCATCGCGCGGCTGCGCCTCAGCACACAAAACCAACAGGCGGTAGGAAAATGGGCAGAAAGGGCGTCATGGGAGTAGCTTGCATGCTTCTGTCCCCGCTGCGGCTCCTCCCAGAGAACCCAGCGCACAGAAGCATGACCTACAAGGGGCAACGCAGATGCTCAAAGCCGTCCTGAAACCTGGAACGGCCGTTCTGGGGGGCTGCCAGAAGCCCCCTTGACCCCAGAGCGCCTCCACCCGGCAGAGCTGACCCTGGGACCCGTGTTACCTTCGCTGTCCGTGAGGACCTCCATCCGGCCACTGAACATGGCCTTCAGCATGGTGTCCTGCTTGGTCAGCGTCTGCATCGTGGTGTAGTACAAAGCCCCGCCGATGTTCAGCTTCACATACTTGGAGCTGGGACTGCCACTTTTGAAGGAAGTGGTGCGTGTCGTGGCTGCTGGCACTGCGGTGCTCACCACTGTCTCTCCAGACATCTCTTCCTGCAAGAGCAAGGCCCCTTTCGTGAGAACCCATCACACTGAAGGGCACAAGGGGAGCCTGGGTGGACCAGGCCAGGAGCTTCCCTCCAACAGCCGGCCAATGGTGTCCAGGATGCCCACCAGCCCGAAGGCCGCTGCTCTCCTCCTCTCTCTGCAGGCATTCGGGGAGATAGATGGCCCTCAGATACGGAAGCCCCACTGATCCCTCCGAGTCCTCTTTTTTAGGTGTGGCTTCTTAACCACATTTCTTTTTGATCTGTGCAATCATGTCCCATTCTCGGAGACTGCCTGGACAGGTCCCTGCAGTTTTCTTGGCAAGGTTTTTCGGAAGTGGTTTGCCATTGGCTCCTTCCTAGGGCTGAGAGAGGGGGACTGGCCCAAGGTCATCCAGCCGGCTTTGTGCCCAAGGCGGGACTAGAACTCCCGGTCTCCCGGTTTCTAGCCTGCCGCCTTAACCACGACACCAAACTGGCTCTCTTCTGAACCACATACCTGGTGCAAAGTATCTTGGAGAAGTATAGAAAAAAAGTTCTACCATCAGCTGAGGGAAAAACTAGGGGCCAACAGTAAAGATGGCCACTTACCTCTAATGCCACTATGAAGTCAAGAGTCACCTTTGCCTCTCGCTCCAGGTTTTAAAAAGCATTTCTATTACAAGGAGAGGTCTTAATTCTTTTTAATCAAGCTGGTCCTGCAGGAACAGGAGTTTCCCATGCCTAAACTTCCCACATTTAGTTCTATAGGAAATGGAGGCGAGAGCCGTCCCCGGATGAATCTGGCAGAGGCATTATTGATAAGCCCTCATGTTCAACCACTTTGTACCCTGCCAAGACGGTGCGATAAAGCCCCCAGGGAAACTGTCTTTTTTACACATTTCAGGAACCAGTTTGGGCAAATGTCAGGTCTTTTGAAATAGTTTGGAGCAGTGTTTCTCAACCTTGGGAACTTTAAGGTGTGTGGACTTCAACTCCCAGAATTCCCCAGCCAGCCATGCTCCCTTGGGCCTTGAGGCCCAGCTCAGGCCAGCGGCTGGTCAAGTCCTGTACTTATCTCTGCAGCTGACTCACCACCCTCTTCCCTTCTCCCTGTAAGGGAACCGTTTTGAAAAAGGAAGATCCCCCCCTCCAGCTCCTCCTGAAGCTCTTTCACAAGGCTCAGGACTCGCCTGTTTTTTACTTTGGCTTAGAGTTTTGGCACTTCCTGGTACCGAAGGGCCTTGGATCTAGGGCACCCAGCAGTGAGTCAACGTTTCCGCAGGGCAGCAGAGACAACGAAATAATACGTCTTAATTTGAATGCTGAGTATTGGTAACAATAGAAACCTCCATTTCCCCTTTCCTTTTCATTTAAAAGATTTATAGCTCCGGGAGGCTCACAGCAACAATAAAAGCAATAAATAAAACAATCATAAGACAGTAAAAACAGTGAAACAATAAAACAAAAGCCCTGCGCCCACACGGTCGGTCCCCTCGGGACCCCCGCAGCAGGCTCAGCTGCCCTCCTCCCACACTACCTGCCTATGGGTACAACCAGGGCTTAATTTTCCCTTGCTGCTTGTTTCGACTGGGCAGGGGACTGCCCTTTCTTTCCCTTCTCCCTGGCATTAGGGTGGGAAACAGCCGGGGACGGTTCCCCTGGCCAAGGAGCGGCTGGCACCGGCGCCTTTTTCTGGCCGGGCACCTGGACGGAAGCGCCAAGGCTAGAGTTGGCTGGGCAGGGGCAGCGGTCGCTCTCCGCCCGCCAGCGCCCCCCGGGCACCCTCCTCCTCCTCGGCCCCGCAGGAAAATCGCCGTCGCCTCGGTGGGAATGGCCGAGGCAGCCGCGGTCCCGACGCTTCTTGGCGGGGGTGGGTGGAGAGCAGAGCCCTCTGCCCGGAAGAATCGGGGAACCGGGAAGAAGGAAGGAAGGAAGAGGGAAGGAGGGAGGGACGAAGGAAGGCGGCCTCCGCGGAGAGAACCCCGCCGGGCTGCGGCGCCAGACCCGTGTCTTCGCGCCCGGGAAACGGAGCGACCCCTGCCTGGGCGGAGACCCCCGGAGGAACCCAGAGGCTCCCTGACCGCCCCTCCGCCGCGGGGGCCGACTAGATGCCCTCCTCGCGCCCATCCGTGAAATCGCCCAGCCCCCCCCCGACCGGATCCCCCCCCACCAATCCCTTTCCCCCGCGGAGAGGAGAGCCAACCCGCCAGGCTGCACCAGCCCTTTCCCGCGGGGAGCGGAGACCCTCCGAAAGGGAGGGGAAGGGGCGCCAAGGACTCCCCCCGCCACCGCTGGGACGCCTCCGTGAATGCGCCGCGCCCCCCCCCCCCGCCGGCCGCCCCCTCCTCACCATGAACAGCCCCGCGCGAGGCTCTCTCCTCCCCCTCGGCGAGACGGTCCTGCTTGGCGGGGCAAGGAGCGGCTGACGCAGTGCGCGGGGCCGGGCCTCTCCCGCCGCGCCCGCCCATCCGCCTCCACGGGGCGGAACCTTGGTCTCGCGGGGCAGGTTTCCAGGCGGGCTGGGGCCCTCGGAGGAGCTTCCGCTCCAACGGCCGGAAGTGGCTCTGTCCGCCTGGCTCTATGGTCCTCGGAGTTCAACGGGAGCGCGACGCGGCTCGGCTCGACTCGGCGGGGGGACGCCAAAGGATGGGGGGGCGCGCCGTCGAGGGCGACGATCCGTAGCAGCCACGCAGCGCGGCCGGAGCCCCCTCGCCCTTCGCAGACGACGGCCGCCAACACGCGCCCTGCAAGGTAGGACGGGGGGTCGCGTCGGAGGCGGGCGGGGGTGAGGGGCCCGCTCGCTGAGGGGAGCCTCTGTGCTGCCGCGGCGCCCCCGGAGGGGACTCGGCTCCCTCTGGGCGCCACCTTGCCCCCCACCACCAGCGGACCCCAGCAGAACTTCTTTTGAGGTCTCACCAGGTGTTCGCTTCCCCCCCCCCGTTTTGGGCCCGTTTTGGGGGAGGAGGAGGGGGAGAGAGGGGCGTTGGCGCGCCGCAAAGCCTGCCCCGCCAGAGGCCCCCCATGCCCCCACCCACGCCCCCCTGCTCTGGAGGCCAATCAGAATCAGGAGGGCCGGGATGGGGCCTCTCCCTTTGCCTGCCTCCTCGCCCGTCTGATGTTCGTTTCTCTCCTTCCTTTTTTTCTTTCTTTCCTTCTTTCCAACCTCTCAGATTGATGCGCGGCATCGAGAAGCCACAGCTTTGGAAAGCCGTTGAGAAATGTGATCTGAAGCTGCCTGGAATGAACTCGGTGCTCTCCACGACGGCAAGAAGCAGCAGCTGCAGTTCGGAGCAAGCGTGAATCATGTTTGTCTATGGGTGATCCTTGGGCGCTTCCGCAAAACACACCCTCTCGGGGTGAGCCTGGCACTGGATTCTTCTTTGGGGGGCAGCTTCAGACAGGTCGCTTCTCTGTCATTAGTGGGCAAACGAATGCGGCTTTGTCTGTGTTTTTCAACTAATTTGGTCTTTGAGGTCGATATCGGAGATCGGAGCACCTAACTACTTGCCCATTTGTCCACATTTGGTGATCTGGTCATTGTGTCGTTGCTGGAAAAGGTGCATTGAGAGTACATAGATTGGGGGGTGGGGTGGAATTTGCAGAGAAGAAGGTAATAGGCTTGTGCCGAACTGACTCGAGCGCAGACACTCCAGTCCGTCTTCCTTGAAGCCGTGTGCAAAGGTTTCGGCGCCCCTGCTTCAGGCCTCCCCTTCCTCGTCTTTGGTCTGCAGAGGCCAAGATGTTCAGTGCAGCCCAGTCATCCAGGGCCGAGTTCCTGGACAAGGCCCGGCAGGCCCGGGAGGAACGCCGGGAGCTGAAGGAGCGGGAGCAGGCCGCCGTGCGGATCCAGGCCCTCGTCCGGAGGTTTCTGTGCCGCTGTCGGCTGCAGCGGGAAGTCAGGTGTGTGCAGCTGTGGGTGCGATGGATGCGCTGAAACTGTTTGCCTGCAGCTGGTATCGGCATGGGGAGGGGCGTGCGTGGAAGGATTGTCTCTTGCCATCCTTGAAATCCTCCCATCTCTGAACAAGACGCCTGGAAGGTTGTCTGAGCTGAGAGGGAGTATCTGAGTCCCCGAGCAGCTTCCAGGGTTTCCGTATCCAAATTCGGCGCCTTGCCTGCTGCACTACAGTCACCTGTGGCTGGGACTTCCTTGTTCCTTCTCCTCTCTGCCCAGGAGCGAAGTGGATAACTTCTTTGACGCCAGCGGTCCTGCCAGGAAGACAGCCCTTTCGCTGTTTAGAATCTCCCGAAAGCTGCTCTTCGTTTTCAGACCCCCCCAGGACAAAGAGGTACAGCGCCTCCGCCGTGGAGGGTGATTTTTTTGTGGACTTTCGGGATCTTGGCTGTTCTGAGCATTTGTGGGGGGTAGGGGGCGTCGGTAGGGGCTGGGTCCCAAGCCTGGAACGGAGGAGTCTCTCGCGGTTGCATTTGGACAAGGGAGGGGAAGAGCAGCATCAGAAGCTTTCCGTAGGTTTAGATAGCCTGAAGTGTCTCCAGACACGTGGACACCCTCTGTCATTGGGAACTCTGGCTCCAGATCCCAGGAGGCAGAGGATGCCTGATCTGCAGTAGTTATTCCCAACTTGAACCTGGGTTGCCCCTGAATTCCCAGTATCCACTCAAAGAGAGATCTGCTGCTTTCAGTTTGAAGAAGTGTTTGGTTACTCTGATGAGCGGTTAGAGAAAGCAACTGACGTGAAGCAGATCTGCGTGCCTCTGAAAGTCCCTGTTCTGGGTTTCCAGCCAGAGGCATCTTCAGATCAGTATCCACAGAATAAAGGCGGGTCCTGACAGTTTGGTAAAGGCTGTTGTCCTCCCCTCTTGGACCCACGTCTTGCCTTTTTTCTCTCTGCAGAGGTTTGAAAAGTTGTGCCGCTGCATCCTTAGCAGCATGGATGCTGAAAACGATCCTAAGGTAAGTGGTTCACTTTTCACGAGATGAGAGTGAAACAGAGAGAGGGTTTGGCTGTTTCACTGTTTATTTTGCCAAAACCAAAAGAGGAATTGTTTCAGAGGCGTAACTCACAGATAAAGCTTTTCTTGGGACCTGAGACTATTTGTGGATATTTTGAGAATTTCTTTGTCTCACTGTAGTAGCGGTGGCTTCACAAATGAGAAAGTTCCTCTGAATTACAGGACTGCACTTTTTGCACTTTGTCCTCTCAATCCAGTGAAAGGAGGGGGACTCCCCCCCCCCGGGCCAAATCACTTACGGCCCTTTCGTTCTGCAGGCGTGGTACGTATCTCTTGCACTCTCGAAGGAGCTCACCCTCTTATGGATCCAGCAAGTTAAGGATGTGCTGTGGGTTTGCTGTGAATTTCTGAAGCTGCTGAAGGTATAGGCGCAGTTTTTTAGGTGGTGTTGTTGTGCTGCTCTGTAGCTTTGCAGTATGCTTCCTTTTCAACTTTCTGATGATTTGTTCTTCCAGCCAGACATCTTGCAAGATTCGAAACTGGTAAATTTGCACCTCACAATGCTGGTGACTTTTACGGACACCTCCACGTGGAAAATCCTGCAGGGAAAAGGTGCAGTTGCAGAGTTCTGCCTTGAGATGCTGCTTTGCTTGCCAAAAAAATGCCGGGTGTTTCTTCTTTTCCATTGGCTTTGTCATGTTGGCACTGCCAAGGGTGATTTCCTCTTGACCTGACTGCAGGGAGTGGCTGTTTGGCATCTTGTTCTTGTATGAATTGTGCATCATTGAGCCACAAGTCTTTTCTCTGAGAGTGATGGTTAACAGTCGAAGAGAATATTTGTAGCTCAGGGTTGAACTCCACAGTGATGGTTAAGCTAAGACCTTTTTGCTTACCTTTGGTGCTTTCATATCGATGGCTTGCTTTGCGTAATTTTTAACCTTTGTTGGGTTGAATTTTCTTAAAATATATTTTTAGAAAGTATTTAGCCTAATAATCTCTCTTAAAGTGTTCATCAAAGTATAAATCCTAGAGGCCGAAAAAAAAAGTCCAAGTAGACCCCAACTCTCAGTTTGCTCTGGTTGCCGGAACTGAGTCCCCCACAGCTTTCCCAGTCCTTGGCCTTTGAGGCTGCAGTCCAGCGTGCGCTTAGTGGGGAGTGGGGTGAGGCCGTGACGTGAACAGTTGACAGCCGAGTGCTCCTGTGGGCCTTTTGCAGGAGAAGCCCTTCGCCATGCCCTGAATCGCATCTGTGCAAATATCATGGGACATCTCAACCAGAAAGGATTTTACTCTGTGCTCCAGGTTTGTTGGTGTCTGGTTGTCACTGCTGTAAGTTTCTGGGTTTGAATCTGCTCACTGGAAAAAGATGGAAATAGTTTTATGAGAAGTCCATCTGTCTGTAGCCCCTAGCTGTGATTTATTCATTCTTTTAGGCGTTCATTCATTTAGAAGGCCGCCCAACCCCCAAATGACTCTGAGAGTCTTCAGTCATTTTTTTTTTAAAAGGAAAGTGAATAAAGAAGAACAGAACATGTGCATTTCCTTACAAAAAGCCTGCCAGAGCTCACCAAACCCCAGGCCTAAGAGCACAGCCATGTTTTTAGAGACTTGTGGAATCCTGTCAGGGTAGGAGCCCTATGAATCTCCATACAGCTCTTTATGGAGCAGATCTGTTCTTGGCTCCTTGCCTCCCTGGGAGCGGCTTCGGCTGGCTCCGGTGACCATGGGCCAGGCAGGCTGCCTTGCCCCTTTCCGTGAGAGAGGTATGTCTTGCGCACATCATTAGCGCCGTTGGCAAGGCTGGCCAGTGCTGCTGTTATCCAAGCATACTGTGCCCTGGGCTCCTGGACGCAGCTGTCCCCAGCATGGATGTGAGCATCCCTGATCCTGGGGTGCTCCATCAGGGCAGCCCCATCCCTTTAGGAAGGAGGCCATCGTGCCCTCTCCCCTCCCCCACCTCCTTGATGCGTCCTCTTGAGGCTGAACCGCCCTTCCGACGTCTCTTTCAGATTTTGCTGACGAATGGTTTGGCAAGATCTCAGCCTTCCTTCTCCAAAGGCACCTTAACAGCGGCCTTTTCTCTTGCGCTGCGGTAAGACCAACAGCTCAACCTACGACTCCAGTTCAGGAAGCCTGTGAGGAGACCCGTGGCAGCACTCTGGGCTTCTCAAAATCCTTGCAATGTTTTCCTCTCCCCAGCCCAGTGGTTGCGGCTCAGTTTTCTGACAATCTGTTACGATCCTTCTTGATCCACATCATGTCCGTGCCAGCGATCACGACCCATCTTGCAACCCTTACGCCTGAGGTAGGCAGTTCCTGTCGAGGCCGGAAAAGGGGAGGTGGCCTGTTTGAAGCATCCTCTTTCTAGAATTCCACAAAGCTGCTGGTCGTCCCGCATCCTTAATAGAGTGACACGTGTTCATGTGCTTTATTCCAGGGGCTGGAATAAAAAACAATATTCCGTGATATTTTTTTTCAGTTGTTCAAGCCATCTCATTTTTGCTGTACGGGTAATCCTTAATGTTAAAGGGCTGGGTGTTTTTCAGGAGCTGCTAAGAATGGGGGATTGTGGTTGGGAGAAAAGGGGTGAGTTGCTTGCACGCTGCTGTAGAGAAAAGCTGGCGCCCTCCTTGTAAGCAAATTTGTCACTGAATTAGGAAGTCAAGGACATGGTGGTTTTCCCTTCCTGGCCAGAGCAAAACCAACGGTGTAGACCTTAAAAGAGCTGGGGAGCTAAGCTTGCTCACTAAATCTCACTGTGAGGCCCCTCGGGTGACAGTCTGCCTTCTTTTCAGCGCCTGGCAGTGATGGAAGCCCACGACCTCCTGCGCAGATTCGTGTTGTTCTTGAGCCGGGAAGAACAGTGCAGAGACGTCTGCGTGTGTCTGGAAGGAAGCCATACGCTCTGCCTTCTGGGTAAGATCCAGGAATGAGCGACCCGGCTGGCGGGCTGGGTTGGAATGAATGCAAGACGACCCCTTCTCCCGGCTCACTTGTTACGGGTCCCTGGATTGGGGGGTAGGGGTTAGGGACGGCGATTGGGGCAGAGCGCTGTCCCTCCCGTTGCCCCATGTCCAGTCTGAGTGCTGCTGCTGCTGCTGCTTTCCAGGCAACCTTGTCTACTTGGGGTCACTGAACGACAAGGTGCTGCAGGAGGAGACGGCGCGCTTCGTGAGCGTCCTCACCCAAATGCTCTGCTACTGCCAGAAGTACGTCTCGCAAAAGAAGTCCAACCTCACCCACTGGCACCCTGTCCTTGGCTGGTTCTCCCAGACAGTCGATTATGGGTAAGCGCCACAAATGTGACCTGGGGGGGGGGGGACCAGAAACGTGTAGTTGGTGCTTGGTTTGCCCCTCTTGATTGCCAGCCACCATTGCTCCCTTTCCCCTCCCCGCCTCTCTCCTTCCAGCTTGAACGAGTCGATGCCCCTGCTCACCAAGCAGCTTCAGCACCTCTGGGGCGCCCACATGATCCGGGTCCTCTTCAGCGACGTGCTCAGCAAAAAGCTCCTGGAGAGCCAAGAAGCTGCTCGCCCGCCCCTGCCAGCGACCTCCCCGCAGAACAGCTTGCCCGTGAAGAGTAAGTAGCAACGTAGGACCCCCCAGATGGGTGGACTTCAACTCCCACAATTCCCCAGCCAGCATGGGTGGACTTCAACTCCCACAATTCCCCAGCCAACATGGTGGACTTGAAACTCCCAGAATTCTGAGCGTTGAAGTCCACACCTCTTAAAGTTGCCGAGGTTGAGCAACACTGCCCTGGCCCCCTTCCTTCTTGTGGGGTCCCGCCTTCCTCAGGCGAAGGGCTGGTTCTCTTCTTAGGTTGGGGCAAGCTCCCAATCCGGGAGCAGCAGGGCTCTGGTCGAAGCTGGGCAGATTCTCTCCTGGGGAAGCCCTGTGGGTTTCTGAACTGGGATTTCTCAGACCAGGAGCATCTCCCCCCCCCCCAACTCTGCCAGGGAGGGCTCTTCCCAGGACCGGTTCCACCTCTGTCACGTCTCCGTCTCCCGCCAGGTCTCTTCAGGCGCGCCTTCCAGAAATCCGCCTCCGTCCGCAACATCCTTAAGCCCATCGGCGGCAAGAGGGTGGATTCGGCGGAGGTGCGGAAGGTGTGCAGCATCTGCGTCCTGTACCAGATGGCGCTGACAACTCTGACGCAGATCCGGCTGCAAATCCTCACAGGTTGGTTTTGGGCATGCTGGGGGGGTGGTTGGGCACCCACAGGGCTGTCTAGCGAAGCGGAACGGATTGAAGCGGCCCTCCCTGCTAAGACTGCCCTGGCTTCGCTATGGCCGGGTAGAAGAAAGCTTTTATCTTTGTAGTTTATTGGGGGGGGGGGCACGTTTGAAAAGAGTAATGGCTTTTCTACCCAGCCAGCAGACCCTGGGCGGAACGAGAGGGCCAGGTAACCCGGAGAAAAGCTCTCCCCGCTCCCTTCCTTGCCCTTTCCTCTTCTCCCCTCTTCCCCTTCCAGGCCTCACGTACCTGGACGACCTTCTGCCTAAGCTCTGGGCGCTGGTCTGTGAGCTGGGCCCCCAGGGGGGGCTGAAAGTCTTCCTCGAGTGCTTGAATAACAACACCGAGGAGTCCAAGCGGCTGCTGGCGATGCTGATGCTCTTCTGCGATTGCTCGCGTCATCTGATCACGTAGGTTGGTGGGGAAGGACCCTGAGGGAGGCCCGCGTAGGCCTCTCTGCGGCACGGTCCAGTCTGCTTCGGAGGAGGCAGGCGGAGGGCTGCTGTGCGGCCTTGACGCGCGGGGTCTGTGGCTGGCCTTCCTGCTGCTCCTCAAAAGATTGAGGGGGAAGATTGATTATCGGGGGCTCTTGGGAAGGCGTCCCCTTCCCCATCCTGGCCCCTCTGCTCACATGGCCACCACCAGTACTCTGGGGAATTGAAGTGTGGCCATTTGCAGGGCCCCAGGTTGGGGGAGGCCGGTGGTGACACCCAGGGGGCCTGGCTAGTGTCCTCTGTGCTCCAGGAGCTGCTCAGAAGTTGGGGCTCCACAGCCAGACTTAGAGGGCCCCCCTTTTTCAGCCAGCTTTGAAAGCTATGGCCTGCTAGCAGAGAGAGAAAGGGGGGGAGAGACATACCAGGGAGTAACAGGGTGGGGTGGCCATTTGCTCACTCCATTTTCTTTGACCCTGATCGTCTTCCCTTCTGGCAACTGATATCCCGCCAGGTATTGAAGGAAGGCACGTAGGGGATTGGGGAGTAGAGGCCTAGCCTCCCCCTCCCCCAGTGTGGGTAAAAACGAAGCCTTTTCCCTCACCCCCCAGGATACTTGACGACATTGAAGTCTACGAAGAGCAGATCTCCTTCAAGCTGGAAGAGCTGGTCACCATCTCCTCTTTCCTGAACTCCTTTGTCTTCAAGATGATCTGGGACGGGATTCTGGGTAAGGCCCCTCAGGGCTTGAGGGGCAGCTGCCCCCTCCCCCCCTTTGCTTGGCGTTGGTGGCAGAGGCCCTGTGTGCTGTGGGGAGGGGGGGAAGCCTCCTCTCAGAGGCCCGTCTTTCTGTCTCTCGGTGGCAGAGAACGCTAAGGGGGAGGCCCTGGAGCTGTTCCATTCGGTCCACAGCTGGCTGATGGTCCTCTACGAAAGGGACTGCCGACGGCGCTTCGCTCCAGAAGACCACTGGCTACGCAAGTAAGAGCTGTTCCCTCGCCAGGTGGCGCTGAAGCCGACGTGGGCCGGTGCTTTCTTGCCCACCGAACGGTTTCTGAAGGTCTCTGGGCTGCCTGCTGATTTTCCTCTGCGGTGTGTGTATGCCTGTGTGTCTGTGCGTTGTGTTGTTTAGGGACCTCAAGCCCAGCTTGCTCTTCCAGGAGCTCGACAAAGATCGGAAGCGAGCCCAGCTGGTCCTGCAGTACATTCCCCACGTCGTCCCCCACAAAAACGTGAGTGGAAGCTGAGCCCGGGGCAGGGTGTCGCGCGATGAGCAGCCACAGGGGGCGACCGGCTGGGACTGACCTGGTGGGAAGCGTTCCGGCCTTGCAACAGACACGGCCGCCCTGCGTTCCAGATGCGGCTCAAATTTAAAGAACTGAAACTAAGGCATACAGGTAGTCCTCGCTTAACCACCACTCATTTAGTGACGGTTCCGACATGATGGTGCTGAAAAAACCAATTTACGATTGGTCCTCACACTTATGACTGTCACAGTGTCCCTGCGGTCATGTGGTCACGATTCAGGCACTTCAACCAGTTTGCATTTATGGCCGTCGCACATGATTGCCAATTATGACCTTCCTGGCCAGCTTCTGGCACACACAATCAATGGGGAACCGCGTGATTCACTTAGCGACCAAGTGGATTGCTTAATGCCTGTGGTGATTCGCTTAGCGACCACCACAAAAATGGTCATAAATTCAGGTCAGATTCATTAATGTAATGACCGCTATGCTTAGCAATGGAAATTCCAGTCCCAATTGTGGTGGTTAAGCGAGGACTATGTGTAAAGCCCCACCACCATCTCCACCGCAGCCCTTGTGATGGCTTTGCTTGTGGCTTCCACTTGGCTTTTGCCTGCCGATCCAACAGGGCAAAACCACGTTCTTTTCCCCGAAATTTAGCGGGTTCTTCTCTTCCGGAATATGGTAACCAAAGAGAAAGAGCAGCTGGGGTTGGTCGAGACCAGCTCTGCGTCGCCTCACGTCACCCACATCACGATCCGCCGGTCACGCATGCTGGAGGTGAGCGGGGGGGTGCACCTCGTGCTTCAGGACTGGAGGCTTCCCCCCCCCCCCTCCTGATCCCGGTGACGTCTCGATTTCCCCAGGATGGCTATGAGCAGCTGCGCCAGCTCTCTCAGAACGCCATGAAGGGCGTCATCCGGGTGAAGTTTGTGAACGACCTGGGCATGGACGAAGCTGGCATCGACCAGGATGGTGTCTTCAAAGAGTTCTTGGAGGAGATCATCAAGAAGGTCTTTGACCCAGCGCTCAACCTCTTCAAGGTGAATTCGGTGAAACCCGGGGGTGGGGGTGGGGGGTGGGTTCAGCTTCTCATCTCTCCTGCTCTGTCTTGGCACAGACCACCAGTGGAGACGAGAGGCTGTATCCCTCCCCAACCTCTTACATCCACGAGAACTTCCTGCAGCTCTTCGAGTTTGTCGGGAAGATGCTCGGAAAAGCGGTTTACGAGGTAGGACAGGCTGCGCGGCCCGCCAGTCTCTCTGGATCTCTGCTGCGGCACGAAGCAGGCGGGGAGGACGCGAGAAGCAGGACACCCTGCCGGGCCCTGCAGGGTGCCGGGGGGCGGACGCCCTCCCTCAGCCCTTCCTTTCTCCCCCCCCCCCCCCGCTAGGGAATTGTGGTGGATGTTCCTTTCGCGACTTTCTTCCTGAGCCAGCTGCTTGGGCACCACCACAGCATCTTCTACAGCTCGGTGGATGAACTTCCCTCGCTGGACTCGGAGTTCTATAAGAATCTGACCTCCATCAAGGTGAGGTTCAGTCCCGATTCCTTTGGCTTGGCTTTGGCTTTGACCCCTTGCTTGCTGGTGCAGCCTCTGCTGGAATGGGAGCTTCTGCAGAGGGCAGATTTCACCCAGCGAGGCCCCCTTGTCCCTCGTCACGTATGACAGGAGCACCGTGAGTGACACGCAGGAGGTACTCAGCTGTGCTTGGGCTCTGTGTCAGCAGCAGCGTTGGCCTTTCTCTGGCGCAGGACTTCTTGACGCTTGCATGTCGGGCAAGTTCTGTCGGACCATTTTCTGCAACCGCTTAGTAATGCAGCTGCCTTCTCTTCCTTTCGCAGCGCTACGAAGGAGATACCAGTGACTTGGGCCTGACCCTCTCCTACGATGAGGATGTGATGGGCCAGGTAGGGTCGGGGGCCTCTCGAGCAGCCCCTGCTTTGCAGAGGGTCACGGCTGCTTCCCTGCCCCCTCCTCCCCCTCCTCTGCAGCAAGAGCTGACTTCGCTCCTCCTCTCCTTTTCCTCCTCTCCAATTTTTGCTTTTCTAGCTGGTGTGCCACGAACTTGTTCCAGGAGGGAAGACTATCCCCGTTACCAATGAAAACAAGTAAGTCTGGTCTTGCCAGCCCCAAAGCCCAGCTCCTCCTGGTTGCTCGCTTGGCTGCCAGGCGTCTCTGGGTGTGTGATTTTAATTCATCACAGACATGCCGCAGGCATTAGGCATACCCCAAGGGGCGAAGTGATGTTCAGGGCAAGAAAGGGTTAGAAAACTGGCATTTGCATCCCCCGTCCCATCAACAGGGTGCAGCGTGAAAACAGGAGCTCTTTGCATCTAACAGAACTTTTCCTTGTAACCCGGAATGAAACGCAGCACAGAATAAACTGAGATTTCCAGTGAGATGGATTTCCTGGGTTTTGTCCCACCTGAGGATTTCCGCTCAGGGGCAACTTGTTTTGGCCTTCGTCCCCGAAGAGCTGACCTCATTCCTCCGTACCACGCGTTGCTTCGGAAGTGGCTTACTGGGGAGATGGGCTCCGGGGCCGAAGCTCGCGCTGCTGCTTGGGCTCTTTTAGGCCCTGCCAGCCAGCCAGCTTTCTGCCACTTTGGCCCGGTGGATCTTTCTAAGGCGGCCCTTGGATTTTTCCCATGGGGCCTTCGGCTTGCGCTTCCTCTCTCTGCCCAGGATCAGCTACATCCACCTGATGGCCCACTTCCGCATGCACACCCAGATCAAGAGCCAGACGGCCGCCTTCATCGGCGGATTCCGGTCCATAATCAAGCCCGAGTGGATCCGTGTCTTCTCCGCCCCCGAGCTGCAGCGGTTGATCTCTGGCGACAATGCCGAGATCGACCTCGAGGACTTGAAGTAAGGCGGGGGCCGGGGTGGGTCTGCAGTAAAAGCATTGACTCCCGGTCCACCGTGGGTCACTTGTGTTTTCAGAGTCTTTGTGGGCAAACGCTGTAATAATACTCTTTAAGCTTATTTGAAGGGAGGTTAAGAGCATGGAAGCCAATGGCTTTGCAAAACTGAGTTTGGGAGGGAGGTTGAGAGATCTGAAAATCAGGGAGACCCACGGGTACAAAGAGAGCCGGTGGAACTATAAAGCATTTGGGAAAATAAGGCCGCAGGAGAGAACAGTGTGAGGGGGCTCCTTCTCTTAGTAAGGGGGCATGAAAGAGTTAAGCAGTTGCAATGCTTGAGCAGGAAAAGGAAAAGGCCCGTCTGCTCGTCTTCTGAGGCAGGCCGGGATCAGCGTGAGGAGGAGCGTGTCGTGTCGTGGAGGCGTTGGGTTGTGACTGGGCCAGGCCCCTGGGGAAGAGAACTTTAAAGGGCGTCTCTGCTGCTTTCGAGGAGGAACAGAAAGCAAAGGACTGAGGCTCTTCCGATGACCGCCGCAACGCCTGACGACTTTGGGCTCCCTCTCTGTTGCCTTCTAGGAAACACACCGTCTATTACGGGGGGTTTCACGGCAGCCACAGGGTCATCATTTGGCTCTGGGACATCCTTGCCAATGATTTCAGCCCCGAGGAAAGAGCCATGTTTCTCAAGGTAAATGCAGCCGCCTCGCACGCGTGTGTGCACACCTGCGCCGAGCACGCAGAATTCAGATCCTGGGCGCCCGCTTTGATAAAGGCCGAGGGAGCTGTGCGGGGGGAGTTCCCTGGCCTCGCCCAGAGTCTTCAGGCGGAGCGCCACAGTCTCAGCCCTGGGGGGTCTCTGTGGGGCAGCCCTCCTCCGACCACAGTGCTGTATCCCGGATCCAGGTGCAGCCACGGGCCCTTCGGCGAAGCACCTTCGGCCTCAGAGGTGCCTGAGATGCTCCCCTGTTCCCAGGCCCTGCCCATCTTCATTTCTTTACTGTGAACCGCCCAGGGTCCCCGATAGGGGAGGTGGGCGGTAATATAAATTTAATAAAACAAATAAGAATAAATTTCTCTGTTGCCTTTCAGTTTGTTACCAGTTGCTCCCGGCCCCCCCTCCTGGGCTTTGTCTACCTCAAGCCTCCCTTCTCCATCCGGTGCGTGGAAGTGTCGGACGACCAGGTGTGTGGCTCGTGGCGGGGCAAAGACCACGCCTCCCAGGCCGGTGCTCCTGTTCATAGCAAAAATGCAACCCCCTGGGGGTGCGTGGGGGCAAGCCCGGAGCGCCTGCCCTGCCCTGCCCTGCCCTGCCCTGGGCCTGGGGCAGGACACGCTGCTGGCACTCCGGGAATCTTGTGGAGGAAACGGGTGCAGGGGGGTGGGGAGCCTTGGCCGGGACGCCACGCTCGTGGGATTTGGGTTCAGAAGGGCCCCCGAGTCCTGCCGACGTCCCTCCTGCTCTCTCTCAGGACACGGGGGACACCCTCGGCAGCGTTCTCCGGGGCTTCTTCACCATCCGGAAGAAGGAGCCGGGGGGGCGCCTGCCCACGTCCTCCACCTGCTTCAACCTCCTGAAGCTGCCCAACTACAGCAAGAAGAGCGTCCTGCGGGAGAAGCTGCGCTACGCCGTCAGCATGAACACCGGCTTTGAGCTGTCGTAGCCCGGGCGCTCGGCCGGCGGGAGAGGACGGGCAGCGAAGCCGTTGGAGCTCCGGTGCGTGCCCAGGTGGAAAGGGGCTGCTTTCGGCATTGCTTAACTTCTGAGACCGCAGCTGGCCTGCCATTAAACATAGCGTTGCGTGCAGCCCTTGTGAAGTCACCCGTTACGGTGCGGGGGTCCCTGGAGGTTGTGCCACGTGGAGGGTTGGGCTGGGCAGCGGTCCCTTGTTTTAAGAGCCACACAAACGGCTGCAGGGGGCGAGCCACCTCTGCCCCGTTCCTACCATCTCGGTCTCTCCCTTTGCGTTGCTCGTCCCGTGCTGAGGCCCTTCCGCCTGTCCTGGGCAAGCTCTCCCGGTGCACTGTGGCAAGAAGCCGCCTGGGGCCGAGTCCTGTCTGCTTGGGAAGAGCACGAGGCCCAGGCTGCTCGGAGGAAACAAGAGATTTCAGCAACCAGAAGACCAGCTCCTCACTGACACTATAAAGCAGCACAACACCTGTTTTACCTCTCGGCCCAAGTGGGAGCCCTTGTTTAGCTATCTTCAACGGCTGGCCACACTAGTTTTGCTTTGCATCAGGGCAGTGCGTGCTTTTCCCCAAACGCCCCCGAGTCCTCCCTACAGGTTACCGTTTTCAGCCTGCAGAGATGTTTCTCCAGTTGCAGGCAGAGACCACCTATCTAGTTGCAGGACTGGAATCCACCAGTCAGCTACCGGGGACCCATCTTGTGCTGGGGCAGGGCGTCTCTGCAACGTGAGCCGAGAGAGACGGCTCGGGTGCCGTCCTTTGGGTGCAGATAGGATTCACAGAATGAACAGGGGACCCTTTGGACAATTCTCCCTTGAAAGGGCTGGGACAGAAGGCGCTCGAGAGCGCGGGAGGGGGCGGTCGGTGGCGTCCCTCTTGCTCTTTAAGCCCCGAGAACCAGCATGTATGCAGACGTGTGGGTGAACCTCCTGGGCAGACCAGGGCAGCCGTGTCCGTTCTCTCGGACTCTGCCACGTTGAAGTTTGGCTTGGCTTCTAGGCCAAGGAAGCACTGCGTTCGTTGCACAGTTGCAGGTGGGTTCAGACCGAAGATGGTGTTGGCACCAACCCTCTCAGTTGCTCCGCCATTTGTTTGGGATCTCCCGAGCCCGGGGAGGGGGGGCCTTCAGCCGTCGGTGGAATCTGGCTGCACTTCTGCTGGTCTTCACCTGAAGAGGGTGCGCGTGCGCGTGCGCGTGCAAATGGAGTACTTTGAGCACACACAACCGACTGATCAAGAAAGGCTGCCCGGTGCTGCTGTTTTTCTACCCGTTAAAATAAATCATTAGGAAAACATCTTCCGCTCCCAGCTCAGCTGCATCAGCAGTAATTTTCCGCAGGGGTCTGTCTCCTGCACAGGACATTCAGGACCAGATACGGCCCACTTGCGAAGCGGAGTTTCCCGAGGCCCGTTCCCAGGTAGCTTCCGTGCTTGTGTGAATCTGCTTATTTTAGGAATATGCATTACAAATCTGGCACTCGAGTGTGTCAACCTTTTGCACAAATGTTGTGAAATATGAAGGAAGAGCTGGTTTGTAACAAACTATAAACAGTACAAGATATTTTGAGAAGGTTGCTTTTATTAAGCCCAGCATTAATGCCTTTTAATTTAAGAATATGCCCCCTCCCCCCCGCATCCCATTTGAGGGCTGGGCCCAGACAGGTTCACGGGCATGAAGCTGTTCTGGGTGCTGGCCCACCCCACGCTTCCTCCTCGATTTTACTCCTGGCATCGCAGGAGAACCTTGTCCTCCCTTTCCCCCATAGCAATTATGGGGTGTTGTGCTGTGGCAGCTGCTGCAGGCCGCTCCAAATTGCCCTTGTGCCTCTCGGAGAAGGGTGTGCAGCCTCCCACCCCCGGTTGCCTCCAGCTGCTGGCTTGGAATCCTGGGAGTTGCCGGTCCCAGCGTGGCTTTGCAATACACAGAGCCCACACTGGCCGTGTCCTCGCTCGGGTAGTGAGAGTTGGCTTCGCCTGGTGTTCCTTCAGCAGGAGCCTCAAAACCAGTTGGTTTTACTCTTTCCCCAGCACTTCCTTGCACAAGCGTTTTCCGAGATAGGAGGAGAAACTTTTGCCGTAGGAGATTAACCAATCACTTTGTCCTTCTATCACTTAGTATTTTTTAGTTATGGCATTCTTCACGCTGGAAATTCAGGAATACAGGAAATAAAGTTGAAAATTTGGTTGGATGTGGTTGCTTTTTTTAAAAAAAAAAATGCGCGACTGGGAGAAAACCGAAGCCATGTGTGGGTGACAGCTTATACTGCAAGCTTGATTCTGGGACATTTGCTGATAGCGCCTGTCTCTTAAAAGTTGCACTTTTCAAGACTACCGACAACGTAGGTTGTATTGATGGACTTGGCTGAGGGAAGAGATTCAGATCCGCTCTAGTTTTGATTGAAGGAAACCGGCAAGCAGACCAGAACCAGCGAGACTGAACTCAGCTTTCTGCCACAATCCCCTTCGATGTTGCAAGAGGCAACAAAAGAATCTTCAGGCACCACCACTGCTCTGAATTCACGTACACAAGCCAGACCCCAAAAAAGCAGCCGGGAATCTGGATCTCTGTGAGCAGCTTTCAATGGTTTTTCAGGTAGGGGGTCGGACCGTCTCAAATTGCCTGCATTTTACACTTAATCTTATCCAGCTCAGAAGTTGCACATTCCCCCTCTTGCATTGCTGAACTTAGTCTTAGGGCTCCATCCTTGTGTAGATTTTCTCCTCCTTCCCTTCCTCCTTTGCAGCAAAACGAGCCAAGACAAACAGGTAGTCGCTCAGCCTGGATACAGGAAAGAAAAGAGTTGCCCTACATCTGTGGACTGGAGAGAGATCCCCAGCCAGAGCTAGACCCACGAGAGAGAATTGCCAGGCCTGGTCTTTACGATCACACAGGCATTCAAATTCTCCTTGCCAGAGTCGACAGAAAGGGCCCACGGGTGTACAGATTCAAGAGTTATCGATCCTGCCCAAATAACTCCCATGACGTGGCTGGGAGTTTGAACACAGCACTGGAGTAAATGAGTGTACAACGTTTTGAGGCCAGATTGCCCCATTCTGGCCTTTTTCTGGTGAGGTCAGTATGGGATGATTCAATTTTGCAACGCTTTGTACACCTCTCCGTGGGGAGCTTCTGGCAACGTTCCTTGGCCTGCGTTGTATATGGCTGCAAGCTAAACTGGCCTTCCCCCCTGTCAGACTGCAGCTATGCATTTGTCCATCTGTTCAAACACACAAATCCAAGTTACCTGTTTAAATATCTGGCCACGTTTGCGTCCGCTTCCCCTATTTTCACCAAAGGAACGACACTATGAAGGCAGAAGGAGGCAAAGGCCCGAACATTACGATGCGCAAGGCGACTGAAGTTCACCAGAAGAAAACTCTGTCTGTTGGCCACCAACCCTGTGCAAACTTAGGTGCCTAATTTGTGTGTTTTACTTGGACAGTGACCGCCACATAAGGTGACAGCTTGTGTGGCACCATTCAGATTCTTCCCATGCATGGGGACAGTTACTCTAAAGCCCACCTCTAGGTTCTCGCTAACAGAAGAACAGACCGGTCCCTTACCGCCTCTCGGCTCTGCGACACACGGCTCGGGAGAAATGGAGTGCAGCGCTGCTTTTTCCGCCGGACTGAAACGACACAAGCACAAGACACGCAAAGTTTGTCTTCCATCAGCTCCGCCCAAGATCGCCCAGTGCAGAGAAGAGCCCTCGAGCTGCCTTCCTTCCCTTTTTTCCACATAAGATACGGAGGCAAGAAACTGATCACAGGCGGGGAAGAACTCCTGTGGGTTTCCAGAGGCCACTTGCACAACCATTTGGTGCTTTTCCTCTGGAAGGAAGATGGGAGCCGCAAGGAGAACAAGGCTGGGAGGGAAAGGATTTATCAAAGCCTTTTGAGTGTCCCTTCCCTGAACAGCAGCATGGATGTGGGCTGCCAGCTAGTAAAGGAAGAATAGATGAATGAATGAAAAAAAGATGTTATTCAGTGGGAGGCACTAACTCCAGTGGTTGTATCCCGACTCCAGGATTAAAGGCACACAACGTGAAAAAACACATAAAGAACCTACTGGTAAAATGAAGGTGGTGAGTGGTGGAAGCTGATCCGAGTATCTGTCTATCCAGGTTTCCAGCTCCAGCACGGGCTTCTCGCTAAACGACGTTCGCTCTGAAGAGGAGAAGGCCAGTCACGCAAGACGGGCATGGAAGAAAGGGGTTTCCTGCTCCAGGCCGCCGGCTGAAGGCCCAGAATAACGCTCTTGCCACGGCAAAGCCTCAGCCACCTTGGGAGCGTGCCCGGAAGATTTCCCCCCTCCCACTGAAGAGCCCTAACAGGTAGTCCCGCATTTATCTTCTGTGCATGACTCCAAGGTGCCAAATCAAGAACCAGGCTGGCCTCACTTAGGGACCCTGCCCGCCTGGTCTTGAATTTCAAAGAAGAAAAGTGGGTTGCCAATGCGATCCATGAAATATTCCACAGGAGAAACTTCTGGCTTTCAACTCTCAGCAGAAACCAATGGCGAGGCAACTCATTTGGAAAGCATATTCCTTATAAACATTCAGCTTCTTAAAGATGTCCTAATTACTTATGTGAGACTCCCTGGCTGAAGAGATGGGGGTTGCCACGTTAGAGCCGGCATCTTGCAGCATACACTGGACCTACAGAGGGGGAGTCAAAACAACATGTTTGGGGACAAAGGTGTTAGCAAAGGCAGGCAGCCAGGCCTGCCTTTGCAACCGGCTGTGTGCCTCCCAGAATAAGAGAGGAGTAACCGCTTGGCCCAGCTAGGAATGGCCAACAAGAGCAGAGCCAATTTATTTCTCACCTTGTGAAGTTCTTCCACAAAGGTGTGGCCACTTTCTCCGCCAAATTCAGCACTTAAGCTGCAGCAAAAGAGAACAGACTCCGTCTCCAGATTAAGGTGGTTGTGACCCACCCCATTCAAAATGTTTACCTCTAGTAATATGCAACTTTAAGCCAGTCTGAAATCTGTGGAACAGTCACACTTTTTCTAAATCTCTCTAGAGTTGGTTGGTTGGTTGGTTGGTTGGTTTGTATGTATGTATGTATGTATGTATGTATGTATGTATGTATTTGGATTTATCCCCGCCCATCTCTACCGTGGCAGACTCTGGGCGGTATGTTGTGAGAATGCCACTGTTACTGTTATATGTTAATTTTGCTCTGCAAGATTTACATTTCTAATTCAAAGCTAAATGTTCCCTTTCCCCTGGCTAAGTGCAAAGGCCTAGTTGTTGACAGGCAGCCATCAAGCACACTTGCTGGAATAGAAGGTGGCATCTCCTAGAACTGCTCCCTCCTTTATCTAAAATATTTTGGCAATAATGACCCAAAACAAACAATCTCGCAATTACCCTATAGCGGAACTCAATTCATCCAGTGTTCCCAAAGCATCAAAGATTTGGTCATCTTTGCTTCTCCTCTCCCCGGTGAACGTGCTTGAAAATCCTTTAAATCCCAAACAGTGAGAAAATCAGGAATCAGGTGACAAACTAAGGCCCAAAAGTTTATGGCCCTGCAGGACTCCTGCTTGATTACTGTACAACCATTGACTTCTACCTGGATTCAGGAATGGATCCCACAAATGACAGGGTCCTTGCAACTGGGCAATTATTAAGAAGAAAAAACTATAACCTTCACTAATAAAACAACTTTACAGCTGATATAATGCTTCACTTGATCAGAAAAATGTAAATGATGAAACATCTGTATTGCAATACTGTATTAAATGCAAACCAAAAATAAGGTGGGGTTAAAAAAAATTAAGCTGTTTTAAAAAGAAATCCTAGTTGCATTCCCAATATTTTCAATCTTATCTTATATATTATGTATATAATATTATACAATAGATCTGTTTCCGTTAAACTCATTCTGGCCCCAAGAAAAGCGATCCCCATCCCAAAACATCTCGGGGCTTCCAGCGGGCTACCTTTGTCTCCCGTTTTAGTGTAGATCTTCGGGACTCGGGTTGTTTTCCCGGGCTCGGGATCCGGGCTACAGAAGAGGAAAGACGGGAAGGGCGAGAAGAGAGCTGGGGTCAAGCCTGCTTCGGTTTCTAGGGAACGCAGCCAAAGCTGGGGGTCCCGCGGAATCCTTTCCACCGGCCCCCTGGGGACGCCCCGCGCCCGCAGCCCTCGCCACCGAGCACACGCGCTCGCCGTGCCCCCGGGCGGCCCGTTCTCACCCGGGAGGGTCGCAGCCCGGCTCCCGGCTCGCAGCCCGGCTCCTCGCCCCGCAGCGGGCGGCCGCCACCCGTCCCAGCAGGGCGCGGCCGCCGCGCCAGCCCACGCCAGCCATGCCCTGCGCGCGAGGGCGAAGCAGGCTCCTCCGCTGACCCCGCTTGTCCCCTCCCGGCGGCCGTCGCAGCCTCCGCTGGCTCCTGATTGGTCGCGGCGGGATGGCTCCCATAGGGAGCGGCCAATCGGGGGAAGGAGGCCGGCGCCCGGATCGTCCGATTGGGCGGGGGCGGAGCGCCGGCCACGCCCCTTTGGAAGGCTCGTCTCACCTGGCACGGCGGCGGCGACAGGTGAGGGGCTCTCCTGCCGGCCCAGCATGCATGGCGCGGGAAAGGCCCCCGCGGCGGAGAGATAGACTGCCTCAGCCCAAGGGGGCTCGGGGACCGGCTGGGAGGGTTGGCAGCGGGACTGAGGGGGGCGTCTGGCTGGTTTGCGCCCCTGCGGACGGACGGACGGAGTGTTTCTCTCTGCAGGGAGGAAATGTTGAGGCGGACTTTGGTGGTTTCTGCCCCGGGGAAGGTGATCCTGCACGGCGAGCATGCGGTGGTGCACGGGAAGGTAGGCCCTCGCTCGCCCCTGAGGACCCCAGCCGCCCGCGGGGTCCTGGTGGGGGTCCGGCCGGCTCGTGGCTTGCGCCCCTTTGGCTTCCCAAGGGGCAGAAAAGGCTTTATCCCGGCAGCCAACCGGGGAGCGGCGGCTTCCTCATTTTTCAAGGCTTTAAAGGGCTGCTGAAATGTGTATTTGACCCAGGTTAATCAGCTCCAGTGAAGCCATAGCCACTTCGGTTCTGGCCCAATTTTAATTCTGGGGCTTAATGAGTATTAATCATGGTTGGTGAGCTGCTGTGCGTTTCTCCTGTCAGATGTATATACAGTTCGCTATTTTTAATAGGCTCAGCATGCTAATTTTGAAGATGTTGTAAATCAGTTATGTGGCAAAATGTTAATTGGGTAATCAGTTGTGGCTGGGCTTTCTTAGTTTCAGGTGAGTCTGAAATAATACATTTAATAGGATAAATAGAACATTTCTGAAAATGTCCTTAATTTTATGCTATAAACCCTTACCCACTAAAGCATGGAGCTGTTTTTTTTTTCTTTTGCTCTCTGATATTTTTAAAAAGATGTTTGCCTCTGCTGATATGGTCTTAGAGCTTGGAAATATTGTGAGAGAGGAATAGTTTGGGCATAATTTTTAAATTACAGTGCGATCACTAAGGGTTTAACTTCCTGCTTCGTTCCTCTGATGCTTCTGAAATGCAGGTAGCTCTGGCAACTGCTCTGAACTTGAGAACTTTCCTTCGGATGACTCCGCGACATGATGGGAAAATCTCGCTGCAGCTGCCTAATCTTGGGAGAAGGTTCAGCTGGGAAGCTGCTAACCTCCAGCCCCTGCTAGCGACATTTTCAGGTAGGCACAAGGTGCCTTTGTGGGACTCCGCCTTCCTGTCCTCTGCCTTGATCCACGGGGAGCCTCAGCTGCTGGGGACGTGGTTGCGTTTGCAATCTAGCCGGCATTGGTGCCTCCACAAAAGCAGCAACAGGCAGTCTGTCATCCTCATCCCTTGCTGCCCTTGGTCTGTGATGTTTCCCTTACTTTGAGGGGGCTCCAAGTGTCAGATTTATCGTAAAGCCTCGGTTTTGTGGCCCCAAGGGACATTGAACAGGGTTAGATGTTTCAGTTTCTCCTGGGCACATTAACTGCCTTTGAGAGTTTCTTGACTCTTTCACGGGAGCATCCGATAGTCTGTTGTGTTGTAGTCAGGCCGTGTGCTTTCAAAACTCTATCCAATTCTGCCCCAAGGAAAACTGAACTGTGACTTGTTACTGATGTTACATTGATGCGGCTGAAATAATTAGAAAGGGTTGTCCAAACGTATTGAAGAAAGGTGTTGCCTCCTTTTTTAGGAATAGGGCATGATGTGTCCTGCTGTATGTTCTCTCCTCAGTTGAGCTGCCTGAAGCTCAGCCACCCAGCGCTGAGCAAGTGGAGAAGCTGAAAGCGTTTGCGGGGGAGGATAACAGACACGAAGCAGTCCACAGGGTAGCTGCGGCGGCCTTTCTTCACTTGTACTTATCCGTTGCATCTAAATGTGGGTAAGACTATGGATCTCACCTTTGCTGTGTGGCTTTTTCACTCCTGGCACTTGGGATTGCCAAGCCTGTCTTGCCTACTTCCACGTGATGAAGTTGGGGGCATTGATTCGGGGTGTGGAGCTAGCCTGCTAGTTGGAGCTAGTTGTGAATTTCAGGAGGGTCTAGTAAACGTGCAAAGGACGGTTGACCTGGATCCTAAGGAACGTGCAGTACAAGCGATAGAGAAAGCATGGGGTACAGCAAAGAAAGGGTGACTGGGAAAGACAACGGAGGAAGAATAGATTTGTATTATCATTACATGAAATTAAAATCAGGATAGTGGAATTAAGGGATTATTTGCAGAAAGTTATGACTCCTCCGTGATCCAGGAAATAAAATCAGAGTGCAGGCTACATCTATTTAAAAAAAAATCAGGAAACTAGGACTGGGTTAGAGTTAGGCTTCTTACAGATTTCTTGTTTCTAAGGCACCACCTCTGGAAAAACCAAAGGAGAAAATATCCAAAGAAAAGACCGGGTTTGTGGTCTTATTTTTTCTGTAAGCCGGTTGTGACAGATCATGGAAGCAGAGCCTGTTTATCTCTGCTCAGTCTGAGGAAAGTAATTGGTGAAATTGCGAAACTGAATCTGCAACGTTCTTATCTTTCAGGTTTCTGCCAGCGGTTGACATCGTGGTCTGGTCTGAGCTGCCCACTGGCGCTGGGTTAGGCTCCAGCGCAGCCTTCTCTGTCTGCCTGGCAGGGGCGTTGCTTTCTGGATGCGGAGCCATCAGTTACCCTCTGCAGGAGGGCCAAGTTGCAGCTAGGTAGGAGTTAGACAGGAGAAGGCTTAGGGTTGGGAAATAGTTGGGAAATAGGTTGTTTCCACCTGTCCAGATAGAACTGGGGATGTGTTATGGCAGCAAGGGGAGGAACAGAAGTGGCTTTTGGTCATCTTAAAGCCCTGCATTTGGCTCTTGTTGCTCAAGGAGAGGATTGTAGTTCTGGGGTTGTATGCAAAAAATCCCAGGTGCATTTTTCAGCCTTTCCAGTTTAAAGAACCAGAAGCAGCAGGTCAAAGGAGGGTCCTGGAGGGCTGCTGATCTCGACTAAGGCTGCTTCTGCTCTTCCAGGTGGACCGAGGAGGAGCTGGATGTGATCAACAAGCTGGCTTTCCGAGGAGAGCAAGTGATCCATGGGAACCCCTCTGGGGTGGATAATGCTGTGAGCACATGGGGTTGGTGTTTTCTTCTCCTCTTTTGCATTTCTGAACTGGCTCAGTACGGGGAGGGAACTTTGTCCCCTCTCTCAGGCGCTGGACTACGGGAATGACATGAAATGTTCCTTATGATTCCAAGAAGGGATTCTGGCTACTGTAAATCCCAAGGCCTCCCTTCCCTTGGTTTATGATAAAGGAGTAAATAGCCAGATGTCTCCCCATTGCTAGTTCACCTGAATTTGAGTTATTTTGCAGAATATGGGAAGATAAAACATCCCAGGAAACTATTCTTTATTTCCTTCTTCCCCAAACGTTTAGGTGGAGCCTTGCGGTATTTTTCAGGAAAAATCTCCTCGTTAAAAAGGTAAGGTTCATTTGAGCATTAATGTTTAGATAGTTTTAAAGAGAATCGGTTGGTTTAATAAAGTCATTTTTTAAGAGTGAGTTTTATTTTTTAGCATGATCACGTGTGAAAGCATTTCCTTTGAGAAAAGATACCTTTCTCCAGTGTTTTGACTTACAGAATGATCAATGTGTTAAAAAGTTTTGATGTTTTAAAAAAATGAATAGCCCTGGTAGGCTGATTAATTTCTTTAAGCAGAAGGGAAGAGTCTTGCTTTTGAAGAACAGCGTTAGCAGCCTTCCAGGGACCTCACTCTGTGCCTGAGGTCTCATGTCATGAAGGCTGCCTTTTGCAAGCAAGCAGAACACGAGGGAGTTCGCATGCTGAACATGTCCAGGGCTCTGAAAAGAGATTGCCAGAGTGGATTTGGCGACAGCTCCCAGCCCAGTACCTTCTGCCGGCATGGCCTAATCGGACTTCATTAAAATCTTTTGCAGGGCGTGAAATTGCCCTATTAGCAGCTAATGTTAGACACCAGTTATTCTTGTTGGCAGTTATTAGAAAACAGTTACTTTGGCTTGCAAATGTGGGCCTTGGTTGGGTCGTTAAAAGAGCGCTTGCGACACGCCAAGCTAATTCTAACTAAAACGTGGCTCTAATTGATGATTAAGCTTAGCAGGCGAAGGTGCTTTACTGGTACGACGCTTTGGCTGTATAGCGTTCGCAGGAACAGAAGTGGGCATGAGATGCTGCAGTCATTCTATGGGGGGGGGGATGATGGGCTGGTGATTTCACCTACCTGGAGTGGAGATGCCTGTGGAAAACTACAAGAGGGAAAACTCTCACCCCTCTCCCAGGCTGCCAACTTCCGGTTCCTCGGGGGGGGGGGGAATTTCCTCCTGAAGCTGTGCCCGGTGCGTCTGCACTCTTAGTTCTTCGCCTGGCAGCTCCCAGACCGTTGACTTGATTCTTAAGAGTTTTTTTTCCCCAGTGTGCCTACTCTGCGGATTTTACTGACCAACACTAAAGTTCCACGGAGCACCAAGATCCTGGTTGCGGGGGTTAAAGACAGGCTCCTGAAGGTATTTCTTCTCCCAGGAATTGTGACTGCCCGGAATTTATAGTTGATGATGTGTCAGAATGTTTTAATGTATAGAGAGAATGATTTGGAGAGGGTCTGTATGAGAAGCGCAGCCGGGCTGAGTGTCAGGAAGCAGGAGACGGCTGCCTCGGACCCCGCTGTCTCAGCGTGTTTTGGAAGAGTTCTTTAAACAGCACTGCCAGGGTCTCTGTCCCTTGCCCGTTTGGCATCATTTTAGCAGAATATCCTTTGCAGCTCTCTGCCCAAAGGTGCCCTTCCAGCATGTCCCTTTTCTGTTTCTCATTTCCTGTTGACATTTAATAGAAGCAGGTGTTTTTTAAAAAGTATGGCCTATAACCATTCCAAGATAGACTGAATGCCAAGAAGGCTCCCTTCTGACTTTTTATGCCTTTCTTTTTTTTGCTCTCCTTCCTCTCTCCCGCCCCCGGCCACCATTTTTCCTCCTGCAGTTTCCTGCTATAATGGAGCCGGTGCTCACTTCAATAGACGCAATTTCTCGGGAATGCGAAGGTATTCTGGAGGCGATGGCCAAAGATCCATCACAGGAATGCTACTCCAGGCTGGAGGTAAGCCCTTGTCTTGATTCCCTCCTTTGTCCTCATACCATGAGGACTAGGACCCTGCTTTTAAAACAGAAAAACAAGCTGGGGGGGGGGGTTGCGCGCTCAGTTCTGACTGTACCTGAGATGCATCTGTTAGACCTCAGCCCAAATTTGGAAGATCATCAGCTTCTCCTTGCGCTCTGCATGTTGCCTCTCACTCAAATAACCCCTTTGGTGGCCCTGATGCTCTGTGAGATACCGAAGTTGCAGAGCTGTTCTGGCTTGGTCCCGGCAGCTCCCCAGTCACACACGGGAAGCAGCAGCCCCTCGGAATCGATGGCGTCCCTGCGCGCCACCTCCCCCCTCCCAACCGCGTCTCTGCCTTTCCAACAGGAGTTGGTGGACATCAACCAGCATCTCCTGAACGGGATCGGGGTCGGCCACGCCCTGCTGGACCGCGTCTGCCAGGTCACGTCCTCCCACGGGCTGCACAGCAAACTGACCGGTGCCGGGGGAGGCGGCTGCGCCATCACTCTGCTGCGACCCGGTGAGGCGTCCTCGGCCGGCCTTTCTCTTCCCTCGCACGGGCTTCGTTCTTGCTCTTGAGTTCTCGTGGGCCGCAAGTTGGTTGAGTGTCGTAACCAAGTGCGTATAGCTCAGGATGAGTGAAAGTAAAGCCAGTTCGATAAGTACACAGCTGCCGCTTTCCCTGAACCACAGCCCTCCAGATGTGTTGCAATGCAGCTGTTGGGGGCATACTAGCTTTCAGCTGCTTACCCCGTCCGTAACACGGGCGTACTTCAAGGGGTGGCTGGTGGTGTTTTGATGAATCGGGGAATGCCACACTTAAGAGAAGCGAGACCATTCTTAAGCCCTGCTTAGGTGCCCCGCCCTGCCTGTTGCCCGTCCGGATGGCTGTGTTTGCTCTCTGTGTGTGATCCCAGCTCGGCATCTGTCGTTTGCCCACGTTCCCATCCTCCTCTGCCTCTGCATGTGGCTCTTTTTGAAGGGTTCCATTTCCTTTCGCTGCAGTTTTGGGTGCAAATCATTCTGAATCGCTTTGGGCTCTGGGTGGGTGGGTGGGTGCGTGGGCAGCTCTGTAACCAACGGGTGTTTCGAGAGTCTAACTCAGGAGCGACCTCTCTTGGCAGGCACGGCTCCCTCGGCGGTGGAAGGTGCCATCCGAGACCTCGGCAGCTGCGGGTTTGAGTGCTGGGAGACGGATATTGGGGCGCTTGGAATAAGCGCACACTCGCTGCCTTCCCTGAAAACAGAAGTGCAGAAGGTTTTGAAGGGGAGCTAATGGTGGTGGCGAAGTCTGAAGTGCCTCCTCCCGGGAACGGCCCTAACCTGGCGTGGACGCCCAGGCATCTTCCGAGGCAGCCCGGCGGAGCTCTGTCGGTTCGGGGTGGGCGCAGGTGCCGGCTCGGCGGGAGCGGGGGCTGGCAGCCGTGGCCTTCCTGCCACTCCCCTGCCCTTGCCTCAGCTGCACCTGCTAACAGAGGGGGTCCTGGGTCACGCGAGCGTAAGTCAGGCCCTTTCCTGCAGTAAAGCTCCCCTTATCCCCCCCCCCCGTTGCTTTGCCGTTTGTAGCAATTCAAAAACTGCCCCCTCACCAATAAACCTGTTCAGTTGCATTCTGCAGAACAGGGATGAGGCCTGGCAAAACAAGTCAACTGTCTCTCTTCTGACTTGCCCCTATCTTTTAATGCTTCCCCAAGGAATATTCCAAACATGTTTGGCATTACTGCAACTTTGCGGTGCGTTCCCTGGCCTGCGCTGAGACGGAGGGGGGGCAGGCTCCCTCGCTAATGAAATGCTAAGTGGCTTGAAACAGAATGACACACGTGACCTTTTAAATACCCTTGTAATAAGCACGTTTCTATCAGGGCTGCAAGTTTGTTTTATTGCATTTGGTGGGTTTTCGTTGCTGGTGGGGCAGCCGTTTGAGTCAAAAGCTTGCAAGTCGAGAGGACGCACTTTACGGGGTTCTGAATAAAGGCTGGGTATTAAAGATGGCTCTTCTGACCACGGCTGGTGGCATTTGTTTAAGGACTCCCTTCGCTCTTTGGCTAGGAGTTTTCCCAGCAGCGACCAGACGGTCGGGCCCTGCTGGAGCCAGTGGAAGGCTTGGCCTGGACCTGGCATTTTGCTACGGGGTTTGAGCAAGGCTTTCGGCAGCCTCGGACACTTTGCTGAACACCAGAGGGCATCAGAAGCCCACTTATGCAAAGGCCCTCACAAAGCTATTAGGGGTGAAGCATTTCTGGCAGCTGGAAGGCTCTCCCAGTCTTGCAAACATGGGAAAGGACGTCTCCTCCCGGTGGCCAGGACTCTATCCCCCGAACAGAGACTGGCTGGCTGGGACGCTCCCCTTAGAATGCCTGCACTGCTGGCAGGGCCCTGCCCTCGCAGCTCTGCGGGGCCAGTTTTGTGCCAGCTGGGAAAGTGGCGTGGCTGGGTGGGCAGTCCCCTCCTCCTACAGTGAGTGGTGGGGCGGACCAGTGGGGGGGGCTGTTTCTTTGAGCATAGAGACCCCCCACATCAGCAAAGGGGGAGGGAAGTCTGTTGCCTGCAGAGGCCTCAAAACGGTTCTGGGAATTCTTGCAGCCGCAGCTGCTACGCTTATCGTTCCTGTTCGTCCTGATTATTCTTAGATTTCATCCTTTGCCAGCATCCCAGCAGGCACGAAGGCAGGCCAGGGACCCTTGTAGACCCCCAGCCAAGCGAGTGGCTCCTGCCCCAAGGAACGTCCAGTCTGCATCATTGCTCCCTCCCCGTGCTGTGGCCTTCACGAAGGAACTTGAAGAAACTCCGACACCCAAGCGGGTCTCGCCTCCATCGTCCAGTCCCTCTGCTGGCTCTGCGGTGCCCCAAGTACTCCTTGGCCGAGGTTTAGCCCCCCCAGGGGCCGATGACCTCGGGGGGCTTGAGGCGGCCTCTCTGCCCTTCCTGCTGCTCGGGCAGCCTGGGCGCTTTGCGCGGACAGGCGACCGGGGCGGAGAGAAGGGCCCCTGCTTGGCAGACGGAAGGCCTGGGATTCGCCCTGGAGGCTGCCCGGCAAAGGTGCTCGGAGTAAAGACAAGATCTCTCTCCTGGCAGTGGGGATGGTCATGGAGCTGACGGGAGACTTGTGGCGGCCAGACCCCCACCTTCGCCCCCCTCCCCCTCCCCCGGCCTTCTGGTGGGCCTGGGCAAATGCGGCCTGTGTGCATTGGGAATCCTGGCTTAGATTTCAAGCTCTGGAAGTTTGCTCTCGCTTCATCCTAAGATGGTTTAAGGCTTAGCACGTTGCAGGAACCACAGCATCATAGCTTGTTCAAGAAATGGTAGTTAAAAGAAACCATGGCTTGGTGGGAGGTATAAACTCAGCCTTGCTGGGGCTAGAATTTAAAACAGGTTATCTTGTTCCACTGGGTCGTGCAGTCCCACCCAAGATGAAAAGGGAAGTCTTGCTTCACACGTCGTCCTCCTGGCCCTGATTTGAGAAGCGGGATCTCTCCGGCTTGGGGGCAATTGCACGTGAAGCAGCCGTGTACGGATCATCGTGGGGCTGAGAGTTGCAGAGACGGCCGAAGTGGCTGCTCGGCCACTGGCACCTCCCTCCGTGGTCATAACGGGACAATGGCAGCAAAGGCAGGGCGCTGCCTTCTCCCCCCAAGGGGATGCCTGCCCCACGCGTCCCCCATCTGGCCTTTCGGGGGTTCCTTTGCTTCCAGATCTCTCTTGCTGGAGATGCACGTTACGGGCTGCTGAAGGCTGGTAATTTGGCTAATTTTTCTCGAGCTTCATTTTTCACCTGATGAGCACCGCATAGAGAAGACAAACGATTCCCCTCGTTGCCTCTTAACAACCGACCGACCGGAGCGGCCCAGCAAGGCGGAAGAGAGAAATGAGGCTGCGACGCAACAGCAGAGATCCCGCCTCGCCTCGAGGAGCCAAGAAGATGCAGCAGCCAGGCTGGGTCTGGTGGGAGCATTCGGCGGTCCCTGGCAGAGATCAGTTGCGCACGGGCGCAGGAATGCGGATCTGCTAGACGGAGCCAGGATGGCCATCTGCTCCAGAAGGCTATTTCATTTCAGAAGAGCGACCCGGCTGAATCCGGCTGCATGAGGCGCAATGGTTCTAGGAAAGCACAGGCTGGCGGCCTATGGGCGGCCAGGTGATCTAGGTGGTCCAATGCTGGACTTTGCCCACGTCCTGGCCTGATGATGGCTTCAGGCAAAACGTCCTGAAAAATAGAGAGACGCCTGAGCAGATGAGCCTCAAAGGCTGAAAATCCTCAACTCTTGAGTCAGCCTCATTGAAATGGGTGGTTCTTCTGAATCCGGCTGCAGAGCAACGTTCTGTCACGGTGTTTCAGGCCTGTGTCCTGAACTTGCTTTCATCCCTGTGAATGGTGACTATGACAAGGCAGTTCAGCCGTATGAAAGAAAGTACACCGTTGCCGTTGACCGTGAGGCTCCTTACACCCTTTCAAATGATTGGCTTAGCTATTTTAAAAATGCAAGACCCGGCCTTTCGGTTTAAAGCAGATTTGCAGCGACTTTCCAGTAAAAGCATCAAAATCATAAAAACAGTTGAGCGCATAGCACTGAATAATTGAGCAACAGGCTAGTAATTAGAGCTGTACTAAAATCAGCCTAGCCCCTTATTAACAGGCCGGGCAAATAAAATGGTTTTAATGTAACCATGCTGCACTGCCAGAAGCCCCCTGTGGCTGATAGGTGGGGGGAGCACTCTGCCCCCCCCCCGCAAAAAGCTTGCCTTCAGCCACACTCCCTGGAGCTAACGGGACCGTCCGAGCCGTTTTCTCCTTCCTGGGTGGGATTCGGGCCACCCCTCTCTCCCAACAGCCCGGCTTCGGGTCGCCCACCTGCTCCTTCCCTGCTCCCTCTTGTCTTGTCTTGTCTTGGGCTTGATTTCCAGCGTCCTCTGGGCGTCTTTCTGCCCCGGCCCCACAGCCGCGCCCCTCCTGTCCCGTTAACCTTGATGGGCACCCTTCTGCCTTCCCGCGGAATGGCAGGCAGGTGCGGGAGGGACGGGCTGCGAGGCGCAGATGGTTTTTTTCATAATCAACGTCAGCAGCGGCTGCTTTCCGCTCTGATGAATAGATTCTAGGGAGACAATGGCGTTACGTGAGATAAGAGGAGAGAAAAGGGGTCAGGGATAGAAAATGTCAACGGGGGGGGGGGGCTGAAAGGCAGGGCTCCCTGGGCTGTTTGGGGTGGGGAGGGAAACCGCCCCCCCACCGCCCCCCCCGGCCTTTGGGGGAGAAATGGAGAGTTAGCAGTCCAAGTGGAGTGGATCCGAGGGAGGGTGATGGAGATGGTGTGGCTCGAGGACCCCTCCCCAAACGTTGCAGCGCTTACGTCAGTTTGCGCTCCACTTCCTTAATCCTGCATTTGGAAACACCTGACCCCATCAGTGAAAAACGGTGTCTGGGTTGACACTTTGTGCCAAGTCGTAATTGAGTTTGTACACGCACTAAGCCATGATTTACAAGCCGCAGTGGCTGGTTCACTCTACACACTAGGCCAAAACCAACCAAGCTATTTAGGGCTTAGCTTGGAGAATTGGTCGGATTTTCCACCACGGAGCGAGGCGGGAATGGGCCACCCCCGGCGCTCGGGAAGCCACCAGCCTCAGAACGTCCCCTTCCGAGGCCGAGCCGCTTCTGGAGCCCTCCGAGTGGGTCAGATCAGCCTGTCCCAGGGCGGAAGGACTTGCAACTCCTAATGGTGTTCAGTTGTGGTCAGAGGCAGGTAGGTGAAGATCAGGTCTCGAACAGCGTGCCCTCTAAAGGCAGGCTTCCCGTGCCACGTCTTGCTGTTTACCTCCTGGAAGTATCGGAGAAGGTCCTTCATCCTACTCGGTTATCCACTTCTGTGGCCTCCCAGATCAGACCGTTGCAGACCTGGGCCAAGATCTGGAAGAAGGAGGAACGCCATGTCGTCCGCGCTGCTACTTCCTGTGTCTTGACGGCTGTCTCGAGATTCCCCCTCGGAGGGCACCCTCTCTAAGATGGAGCCACTGGGTCTGAGGAAGCCCACCCTTAGCTCCGGAGCCACCAAGATCACCTCAAAGCTCTCCGCAGGGGGAGGAAGCCACGCTGCTCACACGCTCTCCATCGGGGTCCTGCCAACATGTCTGGAATTAGCCTACTGCATGGAGGTCTAGGAACAGCAGAAGTAGGTGTTCGTTAGCCAGCACAGTTGATTGTGGAAGGTGTTGACATCTCTGCTGTGGGTCTGGTGAATTTCTGCATCTTTTTGACAAGGGCGCCACTTCAGACAGACCCTCACCCCTCCGTTGAGGGGCAAGACAGTGTGGACGGGCCCTTGGCTTCCTTCACCGAGCCGGGGAAGGGGACCAGTGGCAGCCTGTTACTCTGTGATGGATTTAAGGCATGAATCCCCCCCCCCGACCTCCCCCCATGGCACAGTGAAGGTTTTGAAAGTTAAGTATTACTGTCGGCTTTGTTGTTGCCGAACTACGACAGACAAATTGAGAACTAGTTGTCAAAATGTCAGTGCACAACAAATCAACATTCAAAATGAGTCTCGGTGCAATGTGGTGTATAATTAAAAAAAAATCCTTTTTAGAAATTTCGGCAAGCATTGGCTTGGCTTTATATTTGTCTGTGTGATTAATAAAGGCAGCTAATTTTCAGACTTTAAAAACAGCTAGAAAATAGCTCCTAATTACATATTAGGCTCCGAACGTCCCCCGCTGTGCTCGGCTGGTATTGGTGGGCCAGGAATTTTGGCAGGGGCTTAATTACATTCTGAGAGCTTCATCTAATTTTAGTTAAATGTAATGTAATCAGCAGCAGATGTCTTGAAATAAAATATGAATTATGAATATGAAGAAATTTCTTTAAATAATTCTTTAAAAAATAATTTGCCGTTGAGTTTCCCCCAAAGCAGCACAGAGCTCGGCAGGAACAGGTTGGCGGCTCGGGGGAACGGGGGCTGAATTATTGGGTGGTGGCGAGCAGAGGAGGGATGCCGGGGTGACAGTCAAGGTTGTGAAGGAGGCGTGGAAGAGCGAGCCGGCCGTGCAACCCAGACAGATGTTTTCAGGTGGGGGCCACGTCGTTGCGCCACCGGGTCAGCTGGATTTCAGAACGGGTCAGATTTCCCTCGGCAAAACCCGGCTGCTGAGTTAGCATTCTGTGACATCCATCCTCAGCTTTATTGCGTTCTCCAAGCAGTTTGGGGGCCCTGCAGCCCCTGAGGGACCAGCTCTTCCTCCTCCTCCTCCTCCAACACCCTGAGATCAGCTTAAATCACCGCTTATATTGCATTTTTGTGCTGACGCTGTCAGGATTGTGTGTTCGCATCCCTGTTTTTCGCTGTCTCAGAAACCCAGTGCCATAAGTGGACTTTGGGACAGGAGAGGCATTGCGCTGTCAAGGGTCAAACAATAATGTTCAGGCATCACTTAAAAAAAAGAGGCAGTGTATTTGTGGATGGGTTTGGGGGGGTCCTTTGGGTTTGTATAACGATAAGACCATTTCGCAAGCTCAACAGCAGCATGGTAATCTTAACGATCCTCCTTTAGATGATAAAGGGACTTAGAAATAACATCTCAAAATAACCATGACCTAGCCCCAGGTGTAAGGTCACACAGCCACCTAGAAACATATTTAAGGATTCCCTTACTAACTTTGCTCATACTGAAGAAGCTCCTTGGATAAGGAGTGAAACGTTTCCACTGAGAAAATAGAAATCCAGTTGACATGATTCAAGCTACAGATAACGATAAGAGATTCCCCAAACAGTCATAATGTATGAGAATAAGTGAATGGCGCACGCCCAACCCGTTTCCATGTTGGTGCGGCTGCCGGTAAGGGAGGACATGTCGTGGGAGGGTGGCGAGGGAACTTCCAGGGCAAGCCAGCCGTGGAACCCGGGCTTGCCGCTGCTGGCCCTGCCCGTCCCCCACCCCGGACGGGCCTCGCGGGGCGTCTGGGCCTCCTGGGAGTCGCCAGCGAGAGCAGGCCGAGGCCTGCCGCCGATGAGCACCGCTGCATTTCATTCTGGCTTCGCCTGGGCTCCCCCTTCCCCGCCTGGGTTACCAGCCCTGGCTATTCAATTCATCAAGGGAGTGACAGCTAAAATTCATTTGAAGATGAAGAAAGTGCAGGCTAATCCTTTCTGGGAGACATTGATAGACTAGCGGCCGGGGAAGAATTGCACAGCAGTAATGAAATTAGGCTAAAACTACTGGTGGATAGCAGATAATTGCCCTTGTCTGTCATCAGGAATAACATCTCCCCAAATCCAACACAATGATGGGGGAAGTTGGAGAAATTGTATTTATTTATTTTATTCCCCTCCCGCCTCCTTCACGAAGGCAGGAACGAGCTCCCCCGCTCTTCCCGGATGCAACAGGATTAGCGGCGCCCTCCTCTCACTTTTCGGCTGCACGCAGATCCGTCAAAACGGAGGAATCGGGGTGGACGATAAGCGCTTTGCGCAGTGAATCGAGGGGAGATGCTTTCGACCCCGAACGGCCGGAGGAAGGGGCTGTCTGTCGGCGGGCACGGTGCGGCTGGGGAAGCAGGCGGCCCTGGCTTCAAGCGGCAGTTTCCCGGTTGGGGGTGACGGGCTGGGAACGCTGAGCTTTCCTGCTGGGGAAAGGAGGCGGTGCTGCTCCTGCGTGTGGGCAAGGGTCCTTCAGCCGTGATCTGGCGGCAAAAACCACACCGCACTTCTCTGGACCAAAGGCTCCCTCTGGAAGGCGGCGGCGGGTCTGCCGTGGCATGCCAGGGCTGGCTCCGAAGCCTCTGCCTAGGCCCGGATTTACGCCTCTCCGAAGGGCCCATCCGGAGCCCCGAGTGCTCGCTCCAGACCGTAAATTCCCCCGCAGTCACCGAGGGTCTCGGCAGCCGCAGTTGCGACTCCTGGGCGTGTGGAGCTGCCTTTGGAGCTGACCAACAGCCATTTGCTCCATGATTTATCGTGAGGGAGACAGCCTGGTGAGGGAGTGCGCCGGCCAGCCGCAGAAATGGTTTATGAGCCCCGGCCAGCGCGCGTAATTTACTGTGGACGGTGGAAGAATATTTCACTTCCTGTCGCGCCGATGAAGATTACTTGTGTTTGAAATCGCCCGAGTACACAGTCGATTCCACTTAAACGGTTACACTCGGCCGAGCTCAGACGATGCCCCTCTAGTGCCTGGCGCTCGTGCACGTCAGGCTGGGCAGCGGGGGGGGGGGGGAGCCAAGGGGTTCTCCTCTGCTCTCGGTGCCCATGCAAACGGCGGGCCCTCCTCCGGCCCGTGAGAATCCGAACGTGGCCGCAGCTCTGCAGGTCACAGCCACCCGACTGAGTACTGTGTCATCCAAACACCAGATGAAGACGGAAGAGAACCTCCAGTTCCAGAGACAGTATGTCTGAATTCCAGGGGAAAGTCCATACCTTCTTTTTGAGGGGTTCACCCTGCTTTGAAGCACCTAGATAGATCTTTCCTCTGGCCTGGAAAAGCAGGCGTGTGGAGGTCTCTGTTTGGATAGAGTCGGACACAGGAGCCAGATCGTAGACTCGCGCCCGACGCAAGCTAGAGAGCCCCAAACAGATGGGCAGGGCATATCTCAGAAGCAGCTCCTTCTTTGGATGCTGTTCCTGTTTCTATCCACCTCACGTGAACGGGATGAGCAACCTGTTGGTTTATTTTGTACACTTCATCCTTCGGTGTCCCGCAGGGTTTCACTGCCCAGCTTCCTGCAGATGGCGTAGCCAAGTTGAAAATCAGAATCGTTTTCCTGAGGACTACCCTCTTGTTTTCCCCAAGTGCAATGGGGTAGGTTCCTGGGTCCTGGCACCCCCCACCTCCTTGACTGCACAGCCAGCCTGCATGGAGGCCCTGGGTACCTGTTGGCCCCCCTTGGAGCCCACCAGGCAAGATGGGGAGTGAGGCCGGCTCTGCTTTTCAAGCCATGGGACCCAGAGAGGTCAGAGAGTGCGAGCGGCCAAGAGAGGGTGGACCGGACGGAGGGCCAGGCACCTCCTCCTCCTCCTCCCTCCGCGCTTCTTCCCCGAAGAGCCTCTGAAAGCTCTTGGAACGGCTGGTGCATTAGCAGCTCTGCTGGGCGCCCGGCGTCCTGCGAAGACGTGCCTTAATAACCAGCTGATCTTTCAGCTCTGAAAGCTTCCCTTCGGCTGCAGTAATAATAAAGCCCCACTCGTGTGTTTCGAGGAGAGCAACGTGGAAAAGCAGTTTATTCCAGGAAACAGGGCCAATCCTTCTGGCTTCAGCTCAGCCTCCTCCGGCTGTGAAGGTGTCTGGATAATCCACGGCAGGCACATTCCTTCCTTCCACGTCTGCCCGCCGTCGTCTTGTTTGCGCTCTACTCCAGAAGTCGTTGAAGGTTTGGCTACTGCCTAAGATCTGCACAGGGGCACTGGGTGACTCTCCGGGCAGGGAGGGCTGTGGCTGGTTTGAACCACCTTCTTCCCTCCTCCCAGGATCGGGGGGGGGGGGGGGATGAGGCCGAGCCACGCTGGGGATGCAGCAGCTGCTCCGACCGGCTGCCCTGCCCTGCCCTGCCCTGCCCTGCCCGCCTCGAGGGAGGCAGGGAGGGGTGGTGAAGCCGCTGTGTGCTCTCGGAGATAAAGTGGTGTCTGTATCTGGGCCTGACACGTTGCTTCTCCAGACAAATGACAAGGCAGGCGCCGCCACCGGGAGCGTGTCCTCCCAAAGCCAGCAGATTGGATTTTTCGTCAGTGAGTTTATGTTTTGCTGCATTCAGCCAGGCAGAGCAGATTAGCCAGCAGGTTCCTTGAGTTGGCTTGCCAGGAGGCTTGGCCAGTGCCCAACAGGTCCTGGGCTGTGCCAGGGTGGCTGGGGCCCTGGCCGGGAACTCCCCTCCCTCCCTCGCGACGTCTGCAGGGGCATCTTCCCTCTGAAACGGGAGCTTGAAGGAAGGCCTAAGGGGACACGGTCCGCATTCTCTTTCGGGCAGTGCGCCAGCAGGCTCAGCATCAGTAGACACTCCCAAACCAGGGGTGTGTGAATACGGGGATGGGGCTGCTCTTACAGCTGACAGATGTGACTTTCATGCACCAGCGGAACGCCCTCCCCAGGGCCACCGAACGGCGGAGGATCCTTCCTTGGACCTGCATCTGGTCTGAACTCCGGCCAGCCGGTTCGAAAAACCCAGAAATGGGATGGAAGAGCTGTAGCCCCCTTCCCCGGCCCCCAGCGTTCAAAGTATTCTCTTGGCCTGGAAGCTTCCTCTGGCTTCTCCAGAACAGGCCCAGCAGCCCATTTCCACCTTAGCTTGTATCTCCGGCCACGGACAGTCTGGTTTTCCTGGGAAGTCCCCCAACGGCGCCTGGTTCCTTCATCCCCAGCTTCTGGAATGAGCAGGTCCGTTGGCTCTTCCCGCAGCCTTTCCTTGACATCCATCCATGATTTTTATGGCAGCTGATTTTATAATGGAAAACTCCTGTTAACACTCCACCAAATGGCAAACAGGAGTGAACATTATAAAGTAGCTGACAACTGCGCAGAGGAGGTGTGAAATATAATGCCCCTAATGTTGCAATTAGACAAGAACAACTCTTTTCTGTCTCTTTCATCCGATGCCTTTTTTAATTAGCAGTAATAATAACATCCAGACACAAAAGCGGAGGGAAGCTGCCTGGGGCGGAGGGGGGTGGCGGGGCGCACAGTGAGCGGGAGGCAGCCTCCAGGCCCCGAGCTGCTCCCGGCCTTTGAAGGCAGAGAAGCCAGGCCGCTGTCTTTGCAGGAGATGACAGGAAAGGAGCCAGGAGGTGAGCTGCTCCCCGCAAAAAGATAAAGCGTGAACAAGCTGTTCTTTTTTTTAAAAAAAAGAACATCCTGTTGCGGCTTTTTCCAGGAAGAGCCAATTGGCTGCGGAAGAGGAAAAGAGGCTGCGGTTTCAAACCCTGGTCTTCCCCCGGAGAACGGGGCCCTTTCTCAGCTGACGCGGAGCTCAGCGGGGTGCTGGAGCTTTGGGGCGGCGGGGAGGGGGGGAACTGGTGGCTCTGCCCTTACCCGACCCAGCTGCCCCATCTCTGCAAGGGAAGGGAACCCGCAGGTCCTCTGCCTTGGGATCCTCCAAGGGTTCCCAGAGCGCGGGGGGGGGGGAGCTGTTTGCATAGTCACCGTGGGCTTCTTGGATGAGGGCCGGGCCGGTGTTTCAAGGGCGCAACTATTCTGGATGCCGAAGGAGCTGGAAAGGAGTGGGGGGACAGCCACGTGCCTTTCTTGCCTGCTTGCCTGCCTTCCAATGCCTGCCGAGCCACAGACTTTACTCGTGGGTGTCCCAGTGGCCGGGCACGCTTTCTGCCTCCAAATTCACCGGTTGGCATTTTTGGGGACCAGTGAAGGACAGAGCTGCATCAGGATTCCCAGCGAAGGTATCCAAGGACCCCTGACGTGGGGACGAGAGGGTTACCCGGCCCTCTTTCTCTGGGGCTGTCAGCTAAGGAGTCCCTCTTGCCCACAGCGCTGCTGGCAGGGTGGAAGGGGCGTTGGGGGATCCACACACACCACCGTCCCTCTCGCCTGCTCTGGTTAGCAAGCTCTTCCAAGTTAGCGAGCTTTTGCCGGAGATTAAGGCAGAAAGAGGCGAGGTGGACCGGGACCGATTTCGGGCTCCCTCTGCGGTCCCCCCCCCCCCCCATATCACCTCTGGCAGGCGTGTGCTGCTACACACGGTCCCGCCGGCAGCAGGATTGGTGCAGACCCCTTGTTTCTATCCCAGCGGCCACTTTGCAGTAAACCTGTTTTCTGAGGCGGAAAGAAGCTCTTAAGTAAAATTAATGCCTCCATTAATATTGATGCCTACCACCGGGATCCTGACGCCTTGCTAGGATATTAAGAGCAAATTTTTCTGACAGAAGGCGGTTTATAGAGACGGTGGTTCGGCTTTCAACAAGGGTTGCCGAGGCTGGGGCTTCCATGTCGCATTTTGTGCCTGGGGAGGCGTTTCAAAACTGCATCCAGGCACCGGTGGTCCCTGCTTTGGCTGAAGAAGGCTGTCCTGCTTTCTGCCAAAGGGGACCCAGGGGGCGAATGACGGCTTCAAAGGGACCAGAGGGGGGGAGAGGTAACGGGGCCTCACCATCCCACATAGCGAAAAAGCCAGATGCTTCTGGGAAAAGATCCCTTCTCTCCTTTCCCCCCAACCCACTTCACTGCCGTCGGAGAAGTAGGGATGGGTGGAGCTGGGGAGAATTCTGCCTCCAGGAGATGTTTCCAGATGTTGGGCCCTCCAGAGGAACTCCTCGACCCCTCGGCTCCCCATCACACCCCAGAAGGTGGGCCAGACCTTCACAAAAGAAAAAGACCTCGTTCGGGGAGCCGTGGAGGGCTAAGGACGGATAACCTGGACCTAAACCAGGGCCAGATGCCATGTGCGAGCTCGTCCTGAGGGTTGCATTTCAGCGATGAGGGGGGTCAGAGTCAAGTGGGCATCCCTGGTGATGTGTTGGCTCTGGATCCGGGTGGTCCAGGAGGAAGAGATGGCGGTTTGAAAGAGTTAATAGGACACAAGACGCTTTAAGATACAAGCCAGCAGCCAAATGGATGGCTGTATACAGATATCCTTGGATTGACTCTCTCCAGTTAGGCATCTGGCAGCTTATTACATGTTTAAAGGGAGGACAAAACCAAAATAATTAAAACTGGGGCAAAGGCAATGAAATCATTCAAAGAGGGAGCAACTTAGTCATGTGCTACTTAAATAGATAAGTGGGACTTAAAATATTTTTTTAGTTAAAAGAGGATGATCAATTAAATGAATATCAGCTGGAAATGGATTCTAAAAATAGGCTCTAAGTAGATGCGTATAAAAATGCCAGACGGAAAGGAGGAGAAAAAATGGAATGGTTAATGAGGAGAAGAGACGCGGAATAGTACAAAGATGGAAGGAGTGTGTGGGAAACGAGGGTGGAAGAGAAGCAGAAGTTACAGCGAGGAATTTAAGTGTAAGCAATGTAAAACCGAGCCTGAAATGGATCAGGGAATCCAAAGTTCACCTTTGTGTGCAGACTTAAAAACTGAATGTTCAAAACATCCATTTAAATGCTCTTGAGTCCTGGGGCCCTGGGGAAGTGGCCCCTCTCCCGCAGGCGGTTTCTTTAGGGCTTGCACTGGAAGAACAAAAATGTCCCCTCCTTTTGTCAGTGTGATTGGTATTCAGTCACATCAGCAATTGACAGCTCTTAAAGCTCTTCCATCAGCAAGATTTTAAGGTCTGGGAGGCAGCATGTAAAACAAAGGTAAGATTGGAAAGAAATCACCAAAAGATGTACTTAATTAAAAAAAAAAAAAAAAAGCATTGGTGGACTTTTTCCAAAAAATAATACTAATAAAAAAACCTGGAGAGCAGGAAAAAGCGATTGAATTCTTATTTAGTTTGCTTAATTGGCCGTTCTGCTTGATGTCAAAGGTGTGTGTCCTGGGGGAGGGGGTGCCTCAAGAAGCCGGTCTCAGCGACTCGACTCCCGGCGGGCAGCGGAGAGAACCGCCCTGCCTTCCCTGCAGCTTATGGCCTGGCTTCAGTGCAGGATTCACCAACCCGTATCTGTCAGCCATTCTGGGGAGGGGAGAATGGGAGTGGTAGTCCAGCGTCTTGCAGGGGAGGGCTGCATTGCGTCCCTGCAGGGGCAACCCCCCTCCCTCCTGCAAATCTGACAAGGGGACGACCACCGAGTGGGCTCGCTTGACTGCTGTTCCCGGAGTTTCTTTCAAAGCCCACCTCCGGTTCGGGGCGCCAGGAGTTAATGAGCGTCTTTGCACCTTTCTGAATTATTTAGTGCTCTGCTTTGATGCGCTTTCCTGCTAATTAGCCTTTATTAATGAAAGGTGACCTCCTCCCATTTGGGGTCACCTGCCTCTTGTGCCACAATCTGTCATTTGCTAGCTCGGCTTCGTGCCACGGAGTGCCAGGTGTGTGTGCGCCAAGCAGGCAGCCAGGGCAGAGATTTGGCTGCGGAGGGGAACCCTCTTTGCGCCAACCCACAGCCAGCGCTGGGGCTCGGAGGCTCCCCCTCTCCTTGCGTTTTTGAGAAAACAGATACCAAAAAACATTGGCCATTTTCTAAGTGTTGCTGCGAAACCGTTGACTCGGTTGGATTTGTCCAAGCTGGAAAGGGTGCCCCTGAAAGCCAATGAGCTGTGAGATTGTGGCACCTCCCCCCCCCCTTATTTTGCATGGCATCCTGGAGGAAAGAGTGCAAATCTCCCTCTCTTTCTCCTAAAGAGAAAAAAAGAGATCGTCCAGTGCGTCTGGACTCCTGCACACTCCATACAGTTGAACGGTGGCATTCTCTGCCGCCCAGATACAGCGAGGGTCCCACTTGGAGCAGAGGCGGGAAGGCAGGGAAGGCAGTCCCAGTGGCCGCACATTCCTCCTCCGTCCTCGTTGCTGGGCAGGCGAGGGCAGGGAAGGCCGCAGGGAAGCAGCCCCCCCCAAGGCCTCTGGCCTGCTCCAGCGCAGACCTGTCAGTGGGACAGCGAAGAAGCCGTTGGTCTTTGCCTCTGCTCTTGACCAGGAGGGAGCGGCCCGGCGCTTAGACTGCTCTTCCTGCATGCGCCGCAGGACGGACCTGACCTCGAGAACCGGGCCGGGCTGACCTTGAGGCCGAGGGTCCTCCCAGGCTTGCAGTTGTGGGAATTGAGCCGTGTGCTTCTCGCCCGTGTCCGTGTGGTACAGTGGTTAGAGCAGCTCCCTCGACCCCCTGAGGAGAAGCCTGTGTGGGTTGGAGGTGCACCGAAGGGTTCCCTGCTCCCGGGCCAATTTCTGCCGCCTGATTGCCACGCTTGGCTGCCGATCCCTGAGCAGACACCTCCTGCTCCTTGCCAGACCCCGGCCGGCCAGGCTTCCCCTCCTCCCGTTGTAAGGCACCAAAACTTACCACGCGCCTCTTAGAGAATGCCAAAAACACAAAGGAGACTTTGTAAAAAGGAACAGCAGCAAGGTTTAATTGGCCAAGCAAAAGTTGCCGGATGGCGGTCCTACAGACATCACGCGCAGGTGACCTCTGAGTGGAGCAGCCATCCCGAGTACCAGAGTGCACAAGCTTTTATACAGCAAATATAAGCAGGAAGTGAGGATGATGATGGTATGCCCATATGTGGGTGAGGTGTCCGATGACCATTCCCTGGGATTGGCTAGTTCTTGGGGATCAGGGTCCCTCCCAGGGCTGAAGGATTCTGGGATTCACCAGGTCAAGGGGTGACGTGGGTCATCAACATAGTTTCAAGGGATAGAATTGGGAACATTCACACCAATTGTTCTATGGGCTCTGTCTGGAGGCCAGAGATTAACACTTGCATCTTGCAGAGACAACAGTAATACTTACAGGGACATTGGGTTATACAGGCATACTAAAGCACTGAGGTCAGAACCATAAAATCAAGTCTTTGCATATTCACATCTTGGGGAGAGTAGAACAAAGGATTTCCTACAAGGAAGTCAAGTAAATAGGTTAGCTTGTCAGGAAGAAGATGCTGACCAGACAGGGAGAGCCCCAAGCTGGCATGCATTCTAAAGAGAGGTAGGATTACTTTGTAGCACCTAGTATTGCTATGCAGAATTCTCTGGGGCCTCGCCGGGGCAGGCCCATCTCAAGGGTCATCCTTGGGTAACGCTTCTTTGGTTCAGTAATGTTGCATCATGGGGAAATGTTACAGCATGGTGTTTTCCAGGCCAAGGTTTGTGGGCCAGGTTTCCCCATATCCCTTCACCGGATCAGGGCCATGTGCCTCGAGTCGCAACTGCAGTAAATAAATCCTATTAAGGAGGGCTTTTTCCTCCGCCGTGCACACTCATTACCATGTGCCAGAAGCCCTGGCTTCTGGGATCTCGACTCTAATGAGGCCAGGATGTATGTGTAGCTGGAAAATTAATGCTTATGCAAGTTAATTTGTTTTTATTAACTACGTCACGTGAGCAGCTGGGCGGCCGCAAGGGAAGGGAAGATGCCACTTGGCGCACCTTTGATTAGAGGGGAGATTGGCAGGGGGGCGATGCCAGCCGCTCCGTTCCAGGTCCTCCTCTCGCTCGGTTCCCTGAACTCGCAGTCGGCGCCTTCTCTCCTCCAGCGGGTGCTTTGCCCCTTCTTCAGCGGGCGGGGAGGGGCCTGGCCGCCCCTCTGGCCCCTGGCCTGCCCGGGGCGGCCCAGGCTGAGGGTGGCCTGCTTGTGCAGGGTTGGCGCCCCGGGGCGGGGAGGATCCGGGGCCTGCGAAATTGAAGGTGGGCTGGGAGGAAGGGTCCCTTTGGTGGACTTGCCCGACGGGCTCCTCCGTAGCTTGTCTGCCCGGGGAGGCCGGGCTGTGGCCGGTTGAGTGGGGAAGCAGGAGGGCCTGTGGTGGCTTCCCCCAGGGTGGGAGGTCAGCAGAAGTTACCACACCACTTCTAAAAGTACGTCGCAGAAAACCGACATAAGGAAATCAAAAGTTAACTTTGTGTGCAATTTTTTTTTAAGTTTAAAATTCAGTTTAAATACTCTGGGTTCGAGTCAGAGCGAGTGGACTTTCACCCGAGGCAGGTTCTGGGCTGGGGGGACACCGACGGCCCAGCGCCATCGCATGGGGGGGTGCTGGCTTCTCCCCCCAAGCGAGTCTTGAACACGGGTCTGAAAATGTAGGCGTGTGACAAGTGGGGCTACCCTTTCAACCTGCGAGGGGGGCTCTTTTTCCCGCCCTCCCAGTAAAGCAGTGCCGTTTCAGGCCATTGGCACCCCCGATCCAACCTGCTCTGGCGCCATCTTCGTTTTGGCCGAGTCGGTCTGCGTTCGGTCCAGATTTAATTCCTTCTGCCAAAGGGCAGCCAGAGGTAGACTTTCGTCTCCCAAGCCGGGACTTTCTGGGAATGTCGCAAGAGGTGGGGGGAAGATACTGTTTCGCAAGCAGAGGATCTACCACTGCAGATGCTAAACCGGGCACCCTTCTCCGTTTAAAGAAGTTGAGTTGCCTGAGAGCAGACGATATATGAAGCGCATCCCTTGATCAAATCATCTTAGACTGCACTAGCGGTTTAGCTTGTCAACCGGAGGGCCCAACGGTATTGCTATAAATCACCAAACTGGGCATGGCAGGTTGTGGGGTGGAGATTGGGGGGGGTCTGCTCACCGCCAGCTGTCCTCCGGGGTTGCCGGTTTGGGCGAAGTGCCGCTTTCTGATCAGGCTCCTGTTTTTCCCGAAAACCTTGGAGTCCGTTTGGACCCAAGCGGCGCGTCCCTACTTCGGAGCAAGTGCAGCACGGCGGGGGGCTGCCCGTACCGGCCCGGTCTCCGTCTCAGGACCTGGGCCCAGCGTCCACCTGACCCGCCGGAGCTCCCTCTGCAATGCTCAGGGTGACCGTGGGCCGGCCAGATGCCCAAGCAGCCTCCTGCAGCTTCTCGGGGAGGCAACATCTGCGCCAATCCGGTCTCCTTCCCACCCCCAACCCAAACATCCCACTTGCCTCCCCTCCGAGGGGCTGAGCTGTCAAATTAATTCCGCTGTCGGTCTCGCTCACCTGTGATTTCATTAAGGGAGAGGCGAAAGGGGGGAGAAACGATTCCAAGAAGATAATTAAAAAAAACTCCAGTTAGCAATTACACACCAAACCGCGGCGGCCTTGATTCTACTGCCAGGGCATCGCTTCCACCCCGAAGAGCCCAGGCCGGCCAACACGTCAAGAGGCCGGGAAGTTGCCGAGGTCACCCGAGAGGAGGGGAAGGCAGGTGCGGCACCTGTCCTACCTTCCATCGGCCGCCGTGTCGGGCGTCCATTCCGTTTGATTAAATGGCCTTTTATGAGAGGAGGACGGTCCAGGCACCTGTTGCCTGAGGGTAATTGCAACCTTGCCACCCGCCTCCCACCCTTGGACATCTGGCAGGAAAGACGACGGGAAGCCCTTTCGCACTGCGCAAAAGTTTCCTGCGACCGGAAAGTTTGCACAATCTTCCTCCGCTCCTGATTGGCAGACGAGCGAACCTGCTGACCTTTCGTGGCCATTCCTGCCCGATGGGCCAAGACCCAGCAAATATGGGGGGAGGAATGCAAGCAAGGAAGAGGCTAACGCCAGCCAGCCGGGGCAAACGTTCCCTTCGCTTGGTGTTCATTCGAACCGCAAGAAGAAGGGCTCAGCCAGGATGGATGGACGGTCCTTGCGATGGCTGAGGTGCTACCAGCCCCCGCCCAAGAATTCATGGGCAGAAGCCCCCAATTGCAGGCCCCCCAGCTGGGAATTGACCGGCTGTTTGGAATTGACGCTGCCTTGGTCTAACCCGTCCCGGCGTATCGCCTGGGCCACGGGCAGCGCGCCCACCGTGCTGATGGGAAGCCACGGACAAGGGCCAGAGATTCCCCACTGGCAGACCTGAAATCCTTTTAATACCCCCGTCCCGCCAGTGCTGAACAGCATCGCGGTCCTTAGTTAAATCCCAGAAAGGAAGAGCAGAGGAGATGGGGCGAAAAATATATTTTTGTCCTTGCCGACTCCAGCTTTGCGTTGGCTCTCTCTCTCTCTCTCTCTCTCCCTCTCCCCCCCCCCCCCCGCTTTATTTGCATTGTTCTCCTCCTCCACCGAGGGGGACTCCGCATCCTCCTCTCTCTTCTTTTTCCTACTGAAAAGGCTAAATGATATACTGACACCTTAATTACACCCCATTGTCACAATGTAGCTTGGAAATTGCATTACTGATATGAGAAGAAAGGGCTGTGGCGTGTGCGTGTCAGAGCGTTTGATTCACGGTGGCAGGTGGGGAATGACACAAATAGGAGCTTGGAGGAGTCACACCCTGCTTTGTCGACAAAAAGTGGGGGGGGGGGTGGAAAAATAGCAGCCGCTGGCTCCTTTGCTGGGGTCTGAGGGTGGAGCAGGCCTGGAGGTGCACCATGCATACAGGCGATGCCCTCCAGCTCACAGAAGTTTTATTTCTCTTCTTTTTGGCCTTATTTGATGGCCAAGGATTGATTAGGTAGTCCTATTCTCAGGCTTTCAATCTAAAAGGTACAACATAAAAGGAAGAAGCAGGGGGAAGGGAAGAAGAAAACTCAAGCATCCGTTCTTAAAGTTGCTCAGCTGTCCTTGCAAGGATCACTTTGACGGAGCCAGTCTTTCAGCAGCGTATCAGACATGACTTCCAACTCATCTCCTCCTAGCCGATGGGGAGAGTTTTGAGGGAGGGAACGGATGGACTTGGGACATAATTTCCAGTAGCTGCATTCGATACGTCCTGTTTTGGGGCGGTTGCTCTTGGCCGAGTGCTGCGTGTGAACTCCCATCATTGTGGTTTATGAATCGCAGCGTAGCATCAACGGTGAACCCCACTGACTAGGATTTATCAAATAGAAAATGGTGCATGTCATGTCAGCGTGCGACCCAACACAATTCTGGTCTCCGAAAACATTTCCAAATGCATTTTAAAAATGCTGCTTGTGAGAATAAATATTTAAATGAGAATGTTTCAGTGGGTTTTTCTAAAAAGAGGAATCCACAGATTAATTTGCAAACAGGGCACGATGGAGCCGTGCACAAGGGCAATGCACCCCAAATGGACACATTTAAGGAGCATATTTAAAGCAGACTTTAAAACTTGCAGGTTTAACTCACACGTTGTGTTCCTCAAGCAAATACAGCTTTGCGAAGATGCGGGTGGGTGTGCACAACCGTGTGCTGGAAATAACCTTCCCGAGCCCTCTCTGCTTCATCGCTGCCTGGGCTTCGGCAGCCACCTTCTGTCACAAATCTCAAGAGACGCCGTGTCTTTCACACTGCAGAATTCGTGGGGATGATCAGTGGGTTGAGAGCACCACTGCAGATGGGAAGAGGAAGCGGGCACAGACTGGAGAAGCGCAGAGGCTGGCCGGGATTTGGGTTTATGGTAGCAGAACATGTGCCTCTTCAGAGACCGGAGACGGTTGGTTGGGGTCCTGGGTCCGGCATCCAGCAGGGGAGGTTTCTCAAAAGCACCAGAACTGAAATTTTGACGGCGGCATCTCTTGGGCGGGCACCAAGTCCTGTGGGCTGGCCCTGGGTGGTTTGGGAAAGCGATGATTACAGCACTACATTACCCTTGGATCTCCCCCACAAAATTGCCAGTTAATATATTGAATAGTTAAAATGGCAAACTAACAAAATATTTCTAACCAGAATTAGTGGTCTAATGGGCCCCCTTCAGCATGGGTGATGGTGTCCGCAGCTTCCTAGTCACAAATAAGTGAGTTCCCGTCTTCATGGGTCTGTTTTAAAACTGGCTCTGGGGAAAAAGAATGGGTTGAGGGGGGTCTCCTACCCCTCCCCGTGGTCTGCCTGCCCTCCCTTCGAATCAGAGAGGGACGGAGCCTCCGAAGGATCCTCAGAGGTGCCTGAAGTCCCATCTTGGCTGAAAAGTTGTCCCTTGAAGGTTAATTGGCTGTTAACATTTCATTGATTCCGGGCCGGCCTGGCTGCAGCTGCTCTTGATGGGGAGGCTCCAAAGAGGAGCCAGTGCAGAGGATCTTGGAGCTAGGCTAGACTCTGCATTGGGAATGTCTAGAGAGATTCCCACCCTGGGAGAGATGGCCTTGCTCTTGTGTTGCACCTTTCTAAGAGGCAGCATTTGGTTAATGGAAAATGGTTTGCAGGGTGGTCTCCCTGCCCCTTCTCTCTCTCTCCCCCCAGGTAGGAAAGAAGCCCCCACTTTAGAGTCCCCGATGGCCTCTTGATGGACAGGAGCTGCGCGGAGCAATTTTGAGGGCCCCGGGGTGGGGCAGTGATGCAGCACAAAAGACCTCGTTCCCACAGGGGGATTGATCAGGACCACATGGTGGCAGGGGTGCTGCAAGTGTGGTCAAAAAAGTCAAGATGGCAGCCATGATGGTGCAGTTGAAGCTCTCCTGTTCTTTATGCTGCTGGCAAGGAGAGGTGCAGTGGGGTTGTAGAGGGGAGGTTTGGTTTAGGATGAGTCCAGCCAATGATGGCTTACCCAGGTAAACCTAGTTAAGCGAGCACGGTGGATGAACTCAGCAGGAAACCTCCAGTCCAGTTGGGCCACTGATCCCAGGCGCTGCCGAAGGATTTGGTGCTCCAGGACTTCTCTGGAGGTGCTTCGGCTCCCCCGCCCGAACACACCACACCCCCGTGCTGCCCAAGGTGGCCGGCTGCAGTGGCAGGATGCGGGCAGAGGCCGCAGCACCTCAGGGCCACATCCGGAAACTGCAGATCTGCTGTTTGCAAAATTCTTTTGCTTAGGCAACTTTGCTGAGGATCTCGTCGGGGAAATCAGAGCCACTGGGGGGGGGGGGGCGGCGGGAAAGAAATGGGTCTGGATGGAGTGAACGGGAGCAGTTGGTGCTCCTGAGCCGTCCCGCCGAATCTTCTCCATGCTGCATCTCTGATTGGAAAAAGCCAGAAACGGTGGCGGCTCTTGCGCTTGGAGACCTTTTCCTCCGCACCCAGTAAATCGTTCCTGGGGTATTTATTGTAACGGATCAACTGCGAGAATCCCATGCATCATGTCTGCCGCCGGGTACGCCAGGTGGGCAGGCACACTCCATTACCCTGACAAACCTGTGGCATTTAGCGCAGGCCAAGCTCCGAAGAGGAAGCGCCGGAGCCCTGCGTGGAGCCCGGAGGCGGCTGAGCGGGGCCTGCTGGGGACGCTTCCCGCTGGCAGGAGGCGGGTTCCCACAGGAGGCTGTCCTGGCTCGGTCTGGACCCCTCGGGAGCGAAGCAGGCCGCCTGACCCCAAGGCGCCTGGTCCACCTTGGAGGAGGACGCACCGTGTGGGGCAGAGCCCGGCTTGCAGGCCGAGCCCTCCGGTTCAGCCTCCAGCAAGGAGGGGCGTAATCAGAAGGTCCTGGGTGGTGCTTGAGCCCAGTTCTTAGAGGGCCTGGCAGGCAGCAGTTAGGTTGTGGAGGTCAGCTGACCAGATGCCAGGCTGGCTGTGCCAACCACACCCTGTTTCTGGACCGCTTCCAGCCTGTCCAGGGCAGCATGGCGTGAAGGCTGTGCCAAGGCCCTGGACCTCTGGCTGCTCTTTTTGCTGAGTCCTTTTCCCAGCTTCCTGCCAGCTTTGTGGGTACACATTCCCGGATGGCGCTGTTTCCGGAGGGGCCTCGGGCAGCCCCATAGCAACAACCCCACATGGGTTTTTTTACTCGGGAGGGAGGAGTAGCCGGGCAGGAGTTGGAGGACTGGAAAAGAAGGGACAAGGCTCCGAAATGCCCCCTAGAAAAGAGATTTGTTACCTGGAAACCAATCCCATCAAGCAACTACTGTAATGATTTAATTAACAAAGCGGTTAAGGAGGGAATAGCTTTAAGCAAAGCCAACAGCCTTTTCATGTGCTAATCAAAGCTGGCTCTGGCAAAATAACCCTTTGTGCTTGGAGGAAGAGCGACAGCGGAAAGGAGCAACGCTCACTGCCCACTTGAGACCTGGGCAGAACCAGAAGCCCGCTTCATTGATAAGAACAGCATCTGCTTATTCCTGGAGCCCCTGCTCCCCCCCAAGACAGGCCCAGCCAGGAAGGAGGGCTGCAGGGCAGGGCAGGCATTTTCTGGGAAGCTGGGCTCTGGAACAACAGCTTCCCTTGGAGCGGGCTCTCTGGAGGCACCTGCTGGGCTGGGGGGGCTCCTCCCTCACGGCCACGCTGGCCCACAGAGGACAGAGCGAGTCGTGCCGAATTGGGGGCCTTCTCCCCAGAGTCTTCCCTTGCTGCAGCTAAGCTGCTGGGGCAGCGCAGGGAGGTTCTTCTGGCTGACCTCTGGTCTGGGCGGCTGCTGGGGGCATTGGAGCCTTTGGGGCCCGATCAGAGCTAGCAAGGCCCTGCCGCTCACCTTTTCTCGGTCTTGCCTTCCAGCTGCCTTCCACCAGCCTGGCCACCATTCCCCTTGGGGCATCTGTGGCTGTGGAGAGGCTCCCTTTGAAGAGATCCTGCCCCCCCCATTCTCCCCAGGAGCAAAGTCAGCGGGGGAGGGAGGGGGGGAGAGGGGGGGAGGCGCTGTTTGCGTGCAGAGGTGGGATGCTTCCTTGCCCACCAAATGTGGGAAAGGCCTTCCGGAGATAGTGTCATAAATCATGGCGACACCTCCTCTTTGCCGACTGGGGACGGTTGACAGTGGCTATTCATCTGAGTGTCACTGGCAGTAAACTCGGTAGGGGGGCACAAGCACAAATAAGCCACCAAGAGGGAGGGGGGCTTTGCAACATCGTGGCCCAAAAATCTTGTCCCTGGTTCTCCCTGGAAGTGACACACAATTCTGTCTGGCAGACCGCAGGCAGAAGGTCTCTCCTGGAGGACAGGCAGCCCATAATAAACCGAAGGAATAATAATAATAATAATAATAATAATAATAATAATAATAATAAACCAAAGGAAGAGTGCCACAGCCCTTCTCTCGCGGCATCCGATCAGCCGAAGCCGGGGCAAGGAAAATCCCGTGCGAAGTAAGGGTTCTGTGTGTGCTATTTGATTGTTGACTAACAGACAAGGGTCCCCTGGAACAAGGTGGAGAACAGAGCTGTTTCTTCAGCGACTGGTGGTGGCCGCTGGCCACTGGCTAGGAATCGGAGAGGAATCATGTGGTGTTGCAACCTCGCTTTGTGCCTCTCGTTTGGTTGCGGTGATTCTGTGTGGTGGAAGATGTTTTTTTCTGCTTTGAAAAGTAAGCGTGAGCCCGTTCAATATTTATGTCCGGTTAGGTGGATGTTGCACAATGGTGGACTCATAAATTGCAGCGAGCCATAATATAATATGGCTCGCTTGGTTTTGATGGAGCCGCAGGTGTAGACTCAGCCATTTTGGCTTATGAACTGTGATTCATGGCTTAGAGCAGTGTTTCTCAACCCTGGGAACTTTAAGAGGTGTGGACTTCATCTCCCAGAATTCCCCAGCCAGCATGGCTGGCTGAGGAATTCTGGGAGTTGAAGTCCACACCTCTTAGAGTTCCCAGGGTTGAGAAACACTGGCTTAGGGTGTGGTTTGAACTCAGTCCCTTATGGCTGATTCAGCAAGCGATGATGGAGTAAGCCCTGAGTCAAAGGAGGAGATCCTTGGGGGAAGCTTCTGTGTGGCTGGCACTGAATGTCATACTAATACGGACGTTTGCCTACAGAGCGAACAGAAGCTTCTGTCATCTCCACCTGCAAATCACCCCTGGAAATGAAAAGGAAGGTTGCTCGATTCCGCCCACCGGCTGCCTGCCTGGGCCAGCCTTGCAGCCGGAAAGCCCAGCGCACATGTTAAGGGAACCCAGTGGGTCCCTTGAGGCTTGAAGATCTGGTCAGGAAGGGTGAAAATGAGTCATCAGGGAAGGGCGCAGGATCTCTTTTTCACCCCCTGGTGAAAGTTAAATAATTGATGCTGTGGATATTGAAATGCCCAAGAAGAAGGGTGTGCAACCAGCAGCAATCCCCCCCCCCCATTCCGTGTTGCAAGAAGTGGTGCCATTTGAAGGACAGTTTGGAGAAGCACTTCAGGTGAAGGAAGCCGGGGATGAGCGAGCAGAACCCATCTCCATAAATAAGAGGCCGAGAGTTTCCACCCGACTCAGCAGAAGCTGCAGATTTGGAGAGCGGGTCATGACTGAAACATAACAATCGTTACAAGACCGAAGCGTTTCTGAGGAAATTAATTCTGTTTGATGGTTAAAGTGGAGGGCAGGCGTGGGGCCAGCCCCGTTCGTTTACAGAGTGGTCAGTCGCTCATTCTGGGGATTGAGGAGACTCCCCAAAAGCAACCAGGTTATCTCGGTGATTCTATTTACCCGTTTTCTGGACCTGCACAATCCTGGGAATCCTAGCCAGTCTTTGTGTGTTGTGCGAAGGCAGCCGTTTAAGACCCAGGTGGCTTGGCCTGGCAGGTGAAGCCAACCCAACCTGACGGGAAGAAGGTTTTGCTGCCCAGCAGCTGCGGAGGTTCTGAAGTACAGAATTTTCACGGGGGTCAGTTGAAACTCTTCAGGCTGGAATTGCAACCATGGACTTCTGAGAGCCCAGAGTCATGGGGAGGGTGGTAAAGATGGATGGATGTAGGACGCCCCGGTTCAAACCCTCTACAGCTACTTCACGCAACCTATAGCTACTCTGTTTTTGGCTACTCAAATAAAAAGTAACAAGACACTGGAGAATTTGCAGATTCAGGGCAACAGAACCATGGATAGCTCCTCAGGATGGCGACCTTGCCTGCAATAAAACTCTGGATCCAAAGGCGCTTTGCAGCCACGACTGCCAGAAACACGCCCCTTTTAAGGAGAGCAGCGGGTTCAAGTGGTTGAATTCGGCCAGCAGGGACTTTGCCCTCATGGTTGGGAGCTGAGAGAAGTCTGAAGCTGGACTGGGATGAAAGGGGGTCAAGTGAGGAAGTGAAATTGGCAGGAAGCCATCAGGAAGATTTATAAAGTAAGTGGATGCTCCCACAGCTGTAGCATCGCTGTGTGTGCAGATGTGCATGTGCTGTCATCAAATTTCTTTCAACCATACCAGTTTCTGGTAAGGAGAGCTGTCCTGGCCCTTTAACTCTGCATGGAGTTAAACACTGCATCAAACACTTAAGTTTGTCTCCCCAGAAGAAATCCTTAATTTGTGACAATTATTACTTTGCTCCCTCACCTGTGTTCAGTTGCTCTTTAATTGGCATGAATAATCCCTAAGGTCCTGATCTCTCCGGGGAATTTTGGGAGCTATCAATGCCAGAGGTTTATCTGGACAGGGTTGGGCATGTTTTTGGCAAGAGAAGCTGGACTCGGCTCAGCAGGCTCCAGTGGAACATCACGTCTGGCAATCCACTTCCTTTAATACTTTAAGAAAGGCCTTGGTGCCAAGGAAGCTCTCAGAAGAGGCCAAAGCGTTGAGAAAAAGCTTCCACTTGGGAGTGGATGCCAGCTGGTCATTTTCTTAGCAACAGGTACCCAATTCTGCCTGACTGAAGTGTGCCTTCTCAGCAATATTTGGAAATAATTTGCAGTGTGCAGGAAGAGTTAACAGTTCCCCCCACCCATTGTGGGAAATATGGAGGCAAGAGAGCCATCTTGGAATCCCACCATGTTGGTTGCAATCCTGTTCTCCAACTCTGTGTGTGTGTGTGTGTGTGTGTGTGTGTGTGTGTGTGTGTGTACTCCCCCTCCCTATCTGAACTGGGAAGCCTTAAATGTTATTATGAAGGGTTTCCCCAGACAGAAGCTCCATTACTTTTCCTTCAGGCGCTGTTTGCAAATATTGGTTATTAAATTGATTTTTGCCATGGTACTTCCATGCTCAATGAACATTAAAATTAAAGTTCTGCTTAGTTTCTCACTGGGTTAAGGGTGAGGGAGCCAGAGGCTGGCGTGGGGGGGAGGGAGGGAGGAATTGATGTGGGTAACCAGGAGCATAAATGCAAAGCATCCGTTTTCCTAAATGCGGGCACGTGGCACCTGAAGAGGGAGATGCCGCCTCTTTAGGAAAAAAAGCACCCTCTCTAGAATGCGCCCCCAGATGAAAGTCCCTGTGGGGGGGGGGGTCTCCTACGTTGCCCTAAACTGCACGGCGTTTGCTCGGCATAGCTGTAGCAGCACACTGCCCGCATCTGCCCCGTTAAGGTCGTTTGGCAGCCTGGTGAAGAAATAGGTGTGGGGTGATGTGCGACCCTCGTCCGTGGGTGGCTTCGCCTAGAAGAGATGGGAAAAGATGCAGCTTTTCAAACGGATTAGTTTTCTCTTTAATGCGATGGCCGTCTCCAGCAGGATCTGTGTGAGAGCTGTGAAAAAGTTTGGGGTTTGGCCGGGCTACCTGTGAAACAGCTTCTTAAAAATGGAATGGAATTTTCAAGCTATACACACACACACACACACACACACCCTGGAAAGATTCTGCTTGCAAGGCCACCTTCCCAGGAGTGCCCGGCTTGGTGTTGGGCCAGCCCTGCAAGCAATGCCACGCCGGTTGATGGGCTTGGGTGCCCAGACACGGCTTGCAGGTTTCGCCTCCTCCGGCTGCTTCTCCAAGCGGCTCTGGGCACAGCAAAGGGCCCGCAGGGCAGCGATGCCCCAGCTGCTCTCTTCCTGACCGCGGTTGCATTTGCTGAGCCCGCAACAAACAGCCAGACAGAAGACGCTCCAAAAAGTTCTGAAGGCCGCGCTTCACCAGCAGGGTTGGTCGAGACAGGCTATGAAATTGATTTTCTCCCTCCCTTCCGTTTTACATGCTCAATGAACATTTAAACTAAAGTTTGGCCGCCTCTCCTGGAGGGCGAGGAGGGACTGTGCGTGTTGATGGTCAAAGAACAAGCGGGAAAGCCCCTTGGTGCGCTGATGCTCCCCGAGAAGATGACGCCAGAGCCCTTTGTAACGCAGGGACTCTGATGGCCGCGTCTCGGGGCCTGCTGCGCTCTCAGCGGAGTCACGAGGGTGCGGATAAGAGTGCCCGACTCCGTTCCCCCACTGTCTCTTCAGCGATACTGCCAAGGAGCCATTCATGCTGCACCGGTTCCTTCTATTGGTTTTCATCATTTTGACATTGCCAACGGTGGACCTTGAAGTAAATTTTCAGAAGCGGCTGTGTCGGCGAGGAAGCGACGTGCCGTCATTTTTCTAAATTAGGCTATGACTGATGGGGGAGCAAGGGGTGGGGTGGGAACGATCCCTCCCCACTTACCTGCCATGCAGGGCGGTGGGGAGGAGGGGGGGTCAGTTCTCCTCAGGCGGCTTACAAGAACTTCGGGTGGCAGAAATGCAGGGCGCTCCTGGGGTCGAATCAGCCCCGCAAACCCGATCCGGACATTGGCAGAACAGGGGTCCCCCTCCCCCGAGTTTTGCTCCCATGGGTGACTCCGTGCCACTGCCCCATTTTGCTCCCTCCTGCAGGAACCGATTTGCTCTCTCAAAGCTGTCCTGCTCTTGGCCCCCCTCCAGACCAGACCAGATCAGAGCTGAGCTGATCTCCTGTCCTTGGTGGAATCAGCTAACAGAACTAGCTGCTGCTTTGCTTCCTGGTGGTTCCGAAAAGGGGGTGGGGTTTTTGCTTCAAGTGAGGCCCCTTCCGTTTTCAAAGACTCAGTGGGAGCATCAGGTGCCTCTGGAGGAGAGAATGCAGAGAAGCAGCCTTGGAAAGGAAGGTGGGAAAGGGGGGGCAGGGAGCTTCCCCACACTCAGCTCCCCATATGCACTGCGAGTGCAACACCCAGGATTAGGATTCGGGCATGTCGGTTTCGGAAAGATTGGCCCTCTACACAGTTGTCTTCTGTACTCTTAAAGCCACCATCGCCAAGTCCCATCAGTGGCTTGCGTTGGGTTAGGGTTAGGGTTAGGGTTAGGGTTAGGGTCCTGTTCCTGGGCTGGCTGGTTCCAGCTTGGGGTTGCTGCTGCAGACTCCAATCTTGGCCAAAACCGCTCCCACAAAACGCTGCTCGAGTTGGAGAACCAACAGTGGCGTTTCCTTCCGGAAGCAGATCCGGGAACGTCCCTCCAAGGGGGTCTCTGTAGGCCAGATCCAAAGGCGTCCCCGCCAGTTAACGTTGTCTCTGAAAGCAGAAGCCACGGAAGCCGGACCCATTCTTTATTTATGAGAAAACACAAGATCGAATTTGCATAATCAACAAAGATTACCTCAGCGAGGTTTGGGGCTTTAATCTTGGTGGTGAGCAAGTCCTGGGAAGAGCAGGATGTGATTTTAAAACGTCTTCATTAAGTGGCGGTTGGGTTTCTAATCTGATTTTCCCTTCCTGATATTAAAATGTGTCACATGTAACAAAGATCAAACCACACCAAATCAGGTTCCGGGAAAAGCGAGTGCTGCTGCGGCTAATAAGAGCAGGGCAGGGAAACAGCACCTAGAAAAAAACTGACATAAAGCAATAATAAATGGTATAAATAGAGGTGTCCCTGGGCATGTCCAAAGTGCCTTTCCCTCGCTACTGACCGTGTTTTCTAAGAGAAGAAGTCTCTAAAACCACCCAGAGTCCCTGGGAGTCAGGTGGCATATAAAGTTTTTGTTGTTGTTGTTATTAAATCTTTGTGTCAGGCTGGTGCCATCAGAAGGGTTGCACTTCAGCCCCCATAATCCCCAGCCAGCATGGCTTTGAGGCTGGGCCGAGCGCCTCTCCAAAGCTAAGCGCTGCCTTGCGTTCCCGTTGCCAGGCTCCGCGTGGCAGCCCTGTGGGGAATCCGGGGGGCACGGAGGGTGGCCCTCCTGCCTCTGCTTCAAGTGAACCCTGTCCTGGTGGGGGGGTGGAGGAAGAAGGAAGACAATCTTGAGGGAGGCTGGCGGGGGCTGGCTTGCCCTCCCCTTCCTCCTCCGTAGACTCTAGACTCCTGGGAGAACAGCAGCAAAGCAACAGGGGCAGATTGAGGAACAGACGGCCACGGCAAGGATGCCGAATAAATCAGCAGCAGCTTCGGGGCAGGCTGGCAAAGGCCTGGTGCTGGTGCGGAGAAGCAGCCCCTCTCCGTGCCTCGGGGTAGCGGGGGCCCAGCTGGACGGGGCCCAGCAGTGCCGGGAGGGTCTGGACTGAAGTTCCTGGGTCCCGGCCTGCCTTTCCCCCTCTCCCTTCCAGGGCGACTGTCCCACCTGGGGACGTCCGTTGGCCCGGCCAGCACATCCCTGGCTGCCCCCTTCTGGAAGAGGATGCCAGGATGAATTGCTGGGGTGTTCCAGAGAGGAATTTCAGGGGATGCGTGCCAATAAATACACCTGAGAGATAACAGACAGGAGCGCTTTCCCAGATGGCACAATTCATTTTTATGTCAGAGCTCAGTTGCCAGGAAGGCAAGCGTATTTCATGCCGAAGCCCATCATTCACTAAGCAAAAGGCAAGAAGGGAGAGCAGAGTTTCCAGGGAAGGGTGTTTTATGGACCTTCCAGGTGAGCAGGATTCACAGCGGTGAAGATCCTGCAAGCAGAGTGGCTGGGTGGGACAGCCAGGGTGGCCGGGGTGGGGGACTTTTCTTCCCCCCATTGGCTTTCCAGGCAGAGAGATAAATGCTGGGCCTGGAACGGGACCCAAAGAAAAACAGGAAAGAGCATTAGCTGCCCCCAACCTGGCAATCCTCCGACGGTTGCAAACAGCTGCTGCGTTCCAACCGCTTAAAATGTCCTTATTCTTTAAAGGAGAGAGGCAAATGCATGAAGGACGGAGGATAAGAAGCCCAAGGCTGGAGGTGCAAAAACAGGAGAATTTCCCTGGGGGATAAGCAAAGACAGGAACCAGGGAAGGACCGACCCAAACATTTGCCCACCCATGCGGTGCTTTCAGCCCAATTTCAAGCACAAGAAGATGGCAGGGAGGGCATCGAGCCCAGGGCTGGTTCGACCCATCATTCTGTGTCACCCAAAGGGAGCCAGACCCACGTGGGAAACTCGGCTCTCTTCTGCTGTGGCGTCTGCAGCTCAGAGTGGTCCAAAGCCTCGGCCGGGGAGCGCGAGGGGACCGCTGCTTGGCGAGGTTGCCCACTTCTCTGTGACCACCTCAGATGCCACCGTTTAAGTCTCCGCTTCTGGAAGGGGCTGCGCTTTGGAAGTGTGTTGAAGACCCGGCCTCTCTCTCTCTGCCCCCCCCCCCCATGGAAGCCACTCCCCTGGTCCCCCATCCACCGCAGCCGCACAGGATCCAGTGCAGGATGCCCTGAGACTGACCCCCAGCCCTCGGCTCCCCCGGATGGGAGACCCTCCGTACTCCCCCGTGTGCCCCAGCCAGACGTGAAATTTATCTCCTGAATCATCGTCCCATTTTTACTGACATGGACGGTTTTTTAATGCACAATCAATGCCTGATACCTTTTTATGGTCGGTTAATGCACGGACGGCGGGCTCCCCAGGCCGGAGGACCAACTGCCATTAAAACCTGATCTCTCTTGCGGCTGAGGTTTCGACCCCAGAATGCCGGCTTCTTGGCAGATATCAAGTATCGCGTCTCCCGTGTGCTTCGCGGAGGACGACTCTTCTTCCTCCCATGACGCCCCGCTCTCCATTATGCCCAGGATGATAACATTTCTTTTGGCCCCCTCTCCTTAATGGTCGCCATGCCTGCTAATCTTCAATTCACAGCAAGGCCAACTCAGATGAGACTCCTAGCACAGACGATGAGCGAGGTTCGCGTACTCCGAGTTTGATACTAGGAGTTTGCTTCAGGGAGTTTCCTAGGTGCCCCGCCCCTTCAGACAAGGCTTGAAAGAGAATGGCCTTGACTTGACGGTGGCTGCCAGTTAAGCAAATCGGCATCCTATGAACATCAGAGGGTTTAATCTCCTGGTTGCATCCATTTCCATCAGCGTAAATAAACCATCATTTTATTTGTGATCTTCAGTGCATGCTACACATCAGGATTCTTTCTGCAAAGAAAGGGAAGGCCGAGACAGGCTTTTTTCCAAGGGTTGCCCAAGTAGTTAATCAGTTCAATTTTGAAACGGGCCCGTTGACTCCGTGACTCATTTGGCACCCGTTTCTGGCGAAGAGACAGGAAGAAGGGAGCTCAGTTCAGATCCAGGCTTTGTTTTAACCTTGGGTGATAAACCCGTGGCTGCAATCCTCATGGCGCTAAGCCGGGTTAGCTGCACAATCCCTCCTGCATGGCTGGGCCACCTCCCTACCAACCGGGGAGGGCCCCGTTCAGCACTCTTGCCTCTCTCTCTGTCAGCCTTCCAAGATACACCAGACTGGGAAACCGGCGTCACGCATGCTAATCCTACTTTTATTATAAGGTTGCAGTAACCGAATCTTGCAGGTCTGAATGCGCTTCCCCCCTCCCTCTCTTTATCTTCCTGAGAACTAGGGAGGGTCAAGTCTGAGACGCTTTCTCCGATTACAGTTCTGCCCCGGACTCGGGTTTCTTTTATCTGATCCTTGTCTTGGTTGCAGCTCTTCCTCCTGCTCCTCGAGGTCATTCCTCCTGTCCATTGCACCCCACCCCACCAGGCCCACTCAGCGCAGCAGTTCCACCGAGGGCCACAGGGACTACACTCCCCAGAATTCCCAGCCCATGGGCAGGGGGAGTGCCGGCGGTGAATTTTGAGGTCCAGCCCCAAAGATCTCATTTTCAAGGCTTACGGTTCCGACTCACAAGTAGTGGAACGTAGGAGGAGGTTAGGAAGGAGGTGAACCGAGCGTCTCGGGCACCCCAGATCCCCCCAGCTGGGCTTCCGGAGGAGCTGGACTGCGGCTCCCCTCCTTGCTGGCGGGGGACAGAGGGGGCTGGGGTCCCACAGACCGGGAGGGCTTGCTTGCCAGAAATCATAGGTGTTTTTTCATCTTGTGTCAGAGTCTTCCAAATGGGATAACTTGGGAGGTTTTTTCAGAGACTTGCTTCTCCCCTTCTTCAGAAAATAGAGTTGAAATCCTTGTGGTGCTTTTCGCAGCTCTTCGGCTCTGCCAGGAAGTCTCGCTCAATATTTCAGGGAGAGCCGAGGGGCATCGGATGTGAGCGAACACATTAAACTGTGATATAAATTTGTAATGAGGGCCCCGCAATGAACGGTCGTGATCGTTTATGGTGGAATAATGAAAGACAGTGTCCTTGGAGGCGTGGCAGGTTACGTTTCCCTTCCTTTTTACAGAAATTGGGATCGGCAAGAAAGAAGCGGCCCTTCGCTTTTGGAGGAAGCCTCGATTTGGGTCAGTCCAACAGGGTCTGTTCTGCTCCTCGTGGAGCAAAAGACCCCCCGGGCCAAAAGGCGGGATTGCAGCGCACCCTTATCTGCCAGGCCAGGCCACACAATTCTGAGCGATCCGGAGCTGCAGCCTGTTTATGCACACTGGTGCATGATGCGTGGCCTCCAGAAGTCCCAAAGGAAAAGAAAACAAAGGAAATCCCTCAGCCCAAACCCTTGACCCGTAGTTGTGACGGATTGAGGGTCCGGAACCAGCCGGTGCCGCTGCGAATGTCCTTATGTGCCAGCAGGGGGCGCTGCTGCCCCTTCCTCGGGGGAGCTCTGCTGCCCCCGATGGGCAAGGGCGGAATTACCCTCCAGTCCCATCTTGGGGACCTTCTAACGGGGCAGCCTAGACAGGAGCCAGCGATGGGGGCTGGGGAGGCAGGACGGCCCCACTTCGGCTCCTTCCTTCTTTTCCCTCCGGGAGCCATGCTGGCTGGGAATTCTGAGAGTTGTAGTCCCGCTGTCTCTGAAGCCACCCTCGTTCCCGTCTCCTTTTTTAGTGTGCGGGTCCTCTAAATTTGGTCGGCATGGCAACGCTGCAGGTGAGTCTCATTAAGTGCAAGCCTGGAACTGCTCCCCCTTCAATCCTCGGTAATTACTTGGGGATGGGGTCCCCCTCCTCAGGAGCCACTTTCCAACTTGGGGTCTCCTTCCCCCCCTCTCTCTTTCACCCCAGCCCCCCACCCTTTGCCTCTTGCGCCTCCTCAGGGCCGGCTTTTGTCTTCTGCTCATCCCCATCATTAAGCCGGAGGTTGGTTGCCATGGCAATTAATCACTCAATCCTTCATCAGCAACTTTTGCCAAATGTCACCCTGCTCTTGATCAAATGAGGAGAGCAAATTAAGCCCGGCGCCCGCCCAGCACCCTCCCTCCCAGGTGCCTTCAGGAAGAACTCGCAAAGTGGCTGCAGACGGTGGAGATGTGGGCCCTGCGGGCTGGAGGGGGGGCGCCCCAGAGGCTTGCCCCCCCCCTTGTAACCCTGCCGGGGCCCTCCCGTCCCAGCCCTGCCTGAGGACGGCTCAGCAAGACACAGGGCTCCGGCTGCAGGGCGGTTCCCCAGGCAGAATCCTGAACCGGCTCGTGGCCTCGTGGCTGCCTCCTGCAACTGGTGGATGGCCCGGGCGCCGGGCATGCCGGCACTGCTCCCTGGCGCTGAGGAGCCCAAGGAGTTAACCCCGGCAAGTACTGTGCTGCACATAAGGCTTTTCCTTCCCTTCCTCTTGCAAACAATTCTATCTAAAAATCATTTCCCTTTCCAGCCTGCAATTAGCCGGAGTCATGTGCCGCATGCAAATGCCGGTCCTTAATTGCCAGCTCTAACCTTGAGAAAAGCCGTGCCCCCACACCGCCCGCATCAGGCGGGCCTTTCGGCTTCCATCGACCTTGGCCAAGGACGGCAGGCCCGTGCGGGGTCCCTCCGACGACCCGCCTGCTTCCTGGCACGCGGGGGGTTAAGCTAAGCCCGGGCAAAGGCCAAGTGCTTCCGAACGGGCTTGGGATGGTGAGACTTGGTTGGCAGTTTGGGGGACGTTTTCAACTGTGGGATTAGTAATTCCATTTGGACGCCTCTCTCTGGACCCCCCTCCAGAAAGGCCACGTCACTGGAGCTCCAAGGGCGATGCTCTCCAAGGACGTTGGACGTGCCACCTTCCGCCCACAGAGCCTTGTTGCGGCTGCTGAGCATTTCCAGCTTCCTAGAAATCTGCGGGACGGGCCAGGCCAAGAACAAACAATTTGGCCCCAGAAATTTCCGGGCCAAACGGAGATGCAAACCTGGTCTCTGAATTCTCCAGCAGAGGAATCTGCCAGCGTCCCTTAGTTCAGCCTCCCCTGAGCTGGTCGCCCGTCCAGTCCTCCGCCCGGGCATGGGATCACTCTCCAGCTGAGCAGCGTTTGCTCCCTCCTCTTAAGTTGACCCGTTTGGGGCCACGGCCGGTGGCCATTTGCTCTTGGAAGAATCATTCCCTGCTGTTCAGGTTTTCCCTTTGGCATAGCCCCCCCCCCATCTGTGAGACGAGCAGTTGGGTGTGCGGCTCCAGGACAGGACTAGATACTGCTTGGCACAAGAGCGTTGTGATGCTTTTGCCCTCGAACCTGCCAGAATGGAACCTGGCTATATGGGCCTGTTCAGGGATGATGCCGGAATTCATTTGTTTCACGTTTTGTCTTGTTGTGAACCCTCTGCCCTTCCCGCAGCGATATGCAAACTGTTACCCAGCCATCTTCCTCCTCCTCCTCCTCCTCCTCCACCACCAAATGTTGCGGTGGGATACTCCAGTGAAAGGTGGCCTGTGAAAAACTCTTAATTTCAGGGGCAGAGGCATTTGTGGGGACTGGAAAAAATCTGCTGGTTTTGCCAGCGTATGACGATCTTGAAAACCTCAGCACACTTGGAACTGGTTAGTCTTTGGATGGGAGACCACTGGGAGATCCCAAACCTGTGGTCTAGGCCAACAGAACCTGTTGGAGGAAGGCAGCAGCACACGGCCTCCATTCACGACCAGGAAACCTTCAGGGGCTGTTTGCCTGCAAGGAGATGCCACTTTTTTTCTAGATGTTCGGACAAGCCATGAGGAGAAACGATTCAGCCACTCATCGCGAGCGATTGCCTATCTGTTTGGCCTGTTGACCATCGGAAGATATTCCGGATCCTGGCTCTTCCTCGGGCTGGACCCGCGCATCCCCTCCGTCAGCCGCAGGACCAGCCGGGCCTCCCCCCGCAGCCAGGGTGGTTGTGTACGTGAACAAGAGGGTTGCGGGGGGAGTGCCCCCCCCGGTGGCAGGTGTTTTGAGGGGGGCGAATACGGCGGCCCACTAGGAGGCTCGGGGAGATTACGTTTTCAACTGTTCCCTGCCGGCAGCTTGACGCTGAACACAGTTGACCCAGTTCCAGGTAATAACCAGGGAGAAAGTGAGGAAAGTTACACGGCGACTCAATTATAGGAAATTGTAAAATCGCATTAGGGAAGGTGGTGGTTAATGGCTGATGCATTTGGACAATTTGTCTCTTTCTGACTCTGGGAAATTGATTAGCCATCAACGCCCTTTCCGAGGCGGGCTTCGCTCTCCCTTCCTCGGCGTATCTCTGAGGAGGCAGGCCAGGATCTGCCCCAGCTGGAGCTGGCCGCATCTGCCGCAGGGGGTTCCTCGCCCCCACTGGCCCGCGGGTGGTCCGGCCTCCTCCCCACTGTTCGATCTGCCCGTCGGACCTCACAACAAACCTTGCCCATCCGTCGACCCCCAGATGCAAAGTTCAGGGATGCAAAGTTCAGGGACTTGGATCGAGTGTTAACCAATCCAGGAAAACAGCCACCAGCGGAAGTTGCCTTTAGCTTACAGCCTCCTGTTCTTAGCAAGTTTCGGTGACAGTGAATCTATCGAGGCTTCCTCTTGATCCGCAGCGAGAAATTGCTCCTGCAGGTTCCCGGTGGGGGCCCGGCGGGCACCAGCCTCCTCCTCTTGCAGAGTTGCTGCCTCCGTCCCAGTGACAGCAGCAGAAGCTTCACAGACGGCCACTGCGGGTGTCGCTACGGAACTGACCTCTGCCAAGGTGGGGATCAGGGTAGCCCAGGGAGGGCGGCGTCCCCTTGGCTAGAGCAGCAGCAGGGAGAGCGTCTCCTCGAGGCCTTGAAAATCTCCCTGAGGCCGCTGCCCCCCCGGCCCAGGACCGGGGCCAGCTCTCTCGTTGCCGTCCAGGACGGACAGACGGGGAGACCAGGATTCCCCACCTCGCCTCCGCCGGGAAGGGTGACTTGCAGAGATGGAGCCCCCCACCCACCAGCTGTTTTGGGAGGATGACCCTCGCCAGCCCATGGCTGCCGAGATCAATTCCCAGAAGTTTGCGGAGAGAAGACGAGTAATCATAGCAGCTAATGCTAATTGGAGGACTGCATGCTGACACATTGATTTACAGGAGCGATTTAGAGGCGGCGCCGAGGCGGCAGCTTGCGTGTGCACTCAGGACCCTTTTAGGCGCACGCACGGAGGAATCAAGGCCTTCCAGCTCGGGGCTTGGGGACGGCACACCTGGAGCTGGGGGCTTGTCACGGTTGCCTTCATGGAAGCGGGCTGGCTGCCCAGCACTCAACACCGGCCCAGGGTGGGTAGAACAGCCCTCCCGGTGTCTTCACTTTGCAGAAAGACCGGCGCTTACAGGAGAAAATCTCTCCTAGCACCCCCCAGATTGGGCTTGGAAAATCTGGCTTGGAACTCAGGAAAGCTGATTGTCCGAGTGAAAAATACTGGCCGGATGGATCCACGGTCTCATTCCTAGCGTCCCTGTGGTTCCTCCTTCAGGCCCCGATTCTTTACATGGTATTTGCTCAGGGCAGCCGCCAGCTGACTGGCTAATCTCCGAAAGCCGGTCAGGGTCGTGGGACCTGGATAATGCTTGGATGGGAGAGCACTTGAATGTTCCAGAGCCGGAGACTAGACTGGGAAGTCATAAAAAATTCCCAGAAAAAGTTTCGGACTTGCCACTTCCATGTACTCATTCCTGATCCTCTGCAGAGGACTCGGAGTCTCTAGTCCCCCAGGGTGAGCGAGTCCCCCAGGGTGAGCGAGTGGGAATCTTCTATGGCCGGCAGAGAGGGGGCTTTGGGAAGATTCTCAAGACCCCTGAGTTTTGGAAGCGGAGACTTCGTATGTGCAAATAACACAGTCAGCAGGTGGAATAAAGAGGTGCAGGAGCTGGAAAGAGCCGGGTGGGAAGCCCCCGTCAGCCCCATATCTCGCCGCCTCTCATGCGCTGGCTGTGCAACGCCCTGTGTCTGGTCTCGAAGACCAAAAGTGGGTGGCGATGGAGTCTCTGCAGGGCCAGGCCCCGTGTTCCCCTGGCCACTGTCCCCTTTATGTATTTTTAGCAGTCCAGCCCTGCCCGTGTGGCTGGATCCCGTGGGGGGCCATCTTTAATGGGCTGCCCACCCCTCCCTCCCTCCCTCCCTCCCCCGTCTCCACGCCCTCGTGCTTGCTCATCAATTCTTTATGGCAGTGCGGCATTAATAGGTTTCTAGGGTCCATTTAATAGTCCCAGGGACATAAAGTGGAGGCTAATCAACCCATTTTAGCCAGAATTGCCCACACCCTGGTCGGGCTGCTGTAAAAACCGGTGCCCACGGAAGCATCTGTAATTAAGGCCTCCCTCCCGGTGAATCAATTTATAATGCAAGAGTTTCCCGCGTGCCCAGGCTTTTAGGCAGCTTTAACTCCAGCCGCCAACGACACTCTTCAATTAAGCAGCTGTGGATAATGGAGGCTTCAGGAAGAGGGAGAGGGAAGGAGAGAGCAAGAGGCCCACAGATTGCTGTTTCCCAGAAGGGACCCACAAAAATAGATAGTTCTTTCCCCTTTTTGTGCAAAACATACACACACACACACACACACACACACACACACACACACACGCACAAATAAAGCCACATGCATAGCTAATTGCACCTCTCCGCTTGCCCAGAATTTCTGCACTGAAGCTAATAAGAAGGGGGACGCTCAAATGGGGAGGGGGATGGATTCCCAGAATCCTCTTTGGTGCAAGCAAGAGAGAAAAACGGGGGGGGGGGGGAATTGCCGGGCCAAGTTAATGACCATAATCAAGCTAATCATAGCCTTGGGGAGGGGAAAGGGCTCAGAGCCCCCTTCCCTTTTCACCTGTAACAAGTCTGAGAGGTTTCCCAGCTCAGCGTTTCCCCCTCCTCTCCTCTCCTCTCCTCTCCGGGCCCATTGGCACCAGAAGCGGAATGCGGGCGCTTGCAAACGGCAAGGAGGCTCGGGGCCGGCGGGGCCCTGGGCTGCTCGGATCAAGGGCCCAGTCGGAGGAGGCAGGCTGCAGACCCCACAGGGCCCCGCCCGTGGCCTTCCCCATGGCACGCCACCTCTTCCTGTGTGCCCAGAGGCGCCAGGCAGGGATCAGCGCCCTGTGCCCATCCCCAGGGTCTGGTGAGCTTTCACGGATGTTATGGCCGCCCAGCGGGAACCTTCTCCGGGGCCACCGCGACTCTCCTCCCCCAGGACGCAGCCCGGAGCCTCTGGGGAAGAGTTCACCGCCTCCCCCGCCCCGCCCTTCCCGGGCGATCCAAGCGGCCACTCCCGACTAGGAGACCGAAAGGGCCGCGACTCGGAGAAGCGGGCTGGCCTTCGGGTTCCATCCCGAGGGGAGGAGCTCCAAGGAGACTTGGGGGCCGACTGAAAGGAGGCAGAGCCTCACCTTCAAAACGGGCCGCCTCCCCCCGCCGCCGGTAAACAAACGCTCGTAACTCCGTGCCAAAGAAATCTTGGAATTTGTCACTCATTTGCTTGTTGTTTTGGCCTTGTTATTCCGACTCTCTAGAACCGTTTTTTAGAACTGCCAATATTTTTCCCATTTCCATCTGGAATTTCAGCAGCAACACGGTTGTTTGAAAAACGGGCAACATCCCAGCGGGAACCGGGCCAAGAAGCCTCCCTTCTCTCCCTCTCTTGCGCTGGCTTCCCTTCTCCGCTTCCCCCCAAGGAAGGAGCAATTCCTGCCGACCTGCCGCGGGGGGAACCCTGCCTTGAAGGGGGCGAGACCTGGCGTCAAGTCTCCCTGCGCCGGCTAGCCTCGTCCGTGGGCGTCGATCCTTCTTTCGCCAGAGAGCCCTTGGATTGCGCCAGCTGAACGATAACTTTCCATCGACCCCTTTGATTTGGCACACGCCCGCCTTCCCTGCCACGGGGCCAGCCTGCAATTTCTTGCAACGTTGTGGAAGGGAGCTGCTGTTTCTGAAAATGCTCCGAGTACATTTCGTGATCTTTCCCAGGTGGGAAGGTTCGTCCGGAGGGTGAAAGTCTCTCCAGGCTACGGGTTAACCTGGGTGAGCAAACGAGGGGAGGGTGAGTCTCAAGGGGTCTTTCGCAGGATGACTTGTGGGAAGGGGGTGTGAGTTTTATGGGGCAAGTCTGGCTCTTTGCTGCCCCCCCCCCCCATCCCGCTGAAAACATCTTCAAAGGCCGGCTGTAACTTCCCCTTGTTTATTGGCTCAGACAGCTCCCGCCTCTGTTTGCAATCAAAGAGCATCGGAAGTCCATTGCAGGATTGTCTTCCCATTAAAGATCAAAGTCTTACGGGAGCAACTGATTCCAGAGGTGCTGGGAGACCCTGTTGTTCAAGGAAGCAATAAAGGAGACGGGCCTTTTGCATCCCTCTGCTGAATTGGGCCGCCTGTCATATGGCTCTTCTTTGATTTCATGAGTCTTGGGTAGCAGTGTCCCACCAGACTCTTGGGGGTCTTTTCTTTACCCCTTCCCGACCCCATCAGCTCTTGCCCGAGGCCAGTTTGGGCCTGTTTTAGCCAGGGCGCCATTCTGCTAAGGTGAGACGTTGGCGCAGGCTTGCACAGGAGCAGATCCAAGCCACCCCTGGGCTTGATAGGTGCCTCTCGGTCCGTCTCTGCCAAATTGCCAAGGCCTAGCCTGCTGCGAGTTGGTCTCTGGGTAATAAATGCAGGTAGTGTGATCCAAAATGGAAACCCTTTAGTGTTTAAATTGTTTTTGAGGCAGAGTTTAATTGGGACAGTTCACTGGGGCATTGTGTGTGTGTTGAAATGAGATAACCGGGCCTTCAGGTTGTCTTCAACGACCACTCTCTGCTCGAGTTTCCAAATGTCCCAATTCCATCATATATGGAATATGGCAAGACAGACAATGTTTGAGTGACATCGAAAAGGTCGCCCGAGACTTGGCGCGTACACAGTGTTGGCTTTTGAAGGGGGAATCTCCCCTCTCCTCTTCCACCCTTCCTTCTTGGACTTGGGGTTTGGGGCCATGGTGGAGAAGAAAGGGCGCCCCAACGCCCCAGCAGCATCTCTGTGCCTTCAGCGCAGCGTGGCCCCGCAAAGAAGCATCACACGCCTTGCTGTGCTCTCTAACGTAAGAAGCCAAGAGAAAACTGCCCCCTGAATCAGACATGGCCAGCCTCTTTCAGTAAACAGGAAATCCACCCCGTTTATGGACCCGATTGCAAAAAGGGGAGGCGGCCCCTTTAGTATCCCCCCCAAACCCCTCTGGCCTGTTTCTCACAACAGATGTTGCCTTTGTGTTGTCATTTCCTTTGCTGCTCCTTAGATCTCTCCCACGAGCTGTGTCTCCCCCTCCTCAAGACAGACATGTGGCGTTCTGCCTCTGGTGGGCTCCTTTAAGCCCCAGCACCCCCCACCTGGGCCAGGAAGCTTTTTCAGTCAGGGTCCTTTCCTCACCCTCCCCTCCTCCTCCCGCACGCAGAGCAAGATTGGTGCTCCGGCCTGTTAAAATACGGCCTTCCCGCCCCCCTCACCACCGAGACCGCAGGCCTCTGTTGGGGCGCAGAATAGATGACCTCCAGGTTCTCTTCTAAGCTGGTGAGATGGCGTGGTTTTGTTTTACGTTTGCCCTTTGGGTGGGCGGGCTGTGAATCTCCAGGTTGGGAGCTGGTTAGTGAAACTGGGAAGTGGCTATTTCTAATCCCTCCCCGGTGGCTTGGCTTGATGCTAAACCAACATTTGGTGTTGTGTCTCAGAACTCTGTGGCCCCAGCTGACATCAGCCTGTTGCGATGCTAGGCAGAGGGGGGATTTTCACGAGCCGGTGAAGAGCGAGGGTCGTGCTTCCCGTCCCCTCTCTGAATGGGGCCAACAGTGCCCGATTTTGCTCAGCAAGGCTCTTGTGGCAATTCGGAGCAAGGGGAGTATTTCCAGCCCTTGCTCCAAAGGAACCCTTTTGCAAGTCTCTCGACCCCTTTTTAAAGAGGGGCCGAGGGGGGTTGCTTCGTGCATTTGAGACCTCTTTAGACTTGTCTCTAAAGCGGCACGCAGGGAAAGGAGGCCGGTGTCTGTACGGACAGCTTGGGGAAAGCCAACTCTTGCGCTTCGTCTCCTCTCCCTCTGGACGTGTGCCAACCCTGCACGGCTCGGGCACCTGCACAGCCATTGCGGTGGGGAATGACAGCATCCCATCATGCTCAGATCTTATGTATTTTGCCCCAGCGCTGCATCTTGGGTAGGAATAGGGTGCTTCTCGAGGGCCCCAGTTGACCCCAAACAGGGGCCGTTCCACCAAGTGATCTCCCTGCCCCACCGTCACTGGTGCCCCCTTGGCTTCTTCCTTGGCTCCAGCAGGCGGTAGGAACTGGTTCCTGCTCTGGGTTGGGAGGCGGGTTTCGTATCTCCAATCCATGCTCAGAATAAAAAGGCTGCCCTGAAACGTTCCGAGGAGGGTTAGACGTCTGCTTCTGATCCCAGTCATGCATAGAGTGAAGACCCTACAAGCAGAGATTCTGTTTTCCTGGCCCAGAAAAAGCGCCTGCCTTTTGAGGGCTTGTTTTCCTTTGACTTCGTCCGCCTGGTTGGTTGCCTGCAACTTCAAAGGCCTGCAATATGCGGGGGGCTGAGGGGCCCTGATGGGCTCGCAAAGGATGGGGGGTGCCTGCTTGCAACTTGCGAGCGTGTGGCGCTAGATGGGTTGCGGGCACAAAAAGTTACAAAATCAGCTGAGCTGTGGCAGAGAGTAAGGGGCAGGTATTAATTAAATTCTGACATCTGGAAAGGCAGATTCTGAGGTGGGGACGTGTTTTCTCTCGGCATGTCCTTCAGCCTCTTGTTTTCTCACCCGTTCGGGGAAGGTTTTGTGGAGGCCAAGACGCACTGATCTCTCTGTATTGATGGCTGGGCCAATCAATGCTATCTTCTCTTCCCATGCCTGCACGCCCATTGATTTTTGTTGTTGTTGTTACCTCTCTGTTTATGTAATGTCTGAACTTTGCACAACTCAACCGTTTAATGTGCAGAAAAGGAGGCCCGTTGCCATGAAAACACAGCTCCCGATGACAGCATAATGCGGGAGTTTGCTTGGACTGCACTGAGTGTATTTTAACCTTGATAAGTCAATAATTTGTAGAAAAGGAAGCCAGATCTGATGGGGCTTTCAGTGCGTTGAAGCTGGAGAAGACAGGCCAGTTTTTAATTCCCAGGAAATCTCTCTAGTGCTACAGCAGAGCAGAGCTATTAAGAGAAAACGCTTAGTGTATTTGAACCGCAGAAACACTGCCGTGTTGTTGTTGTTATTTGCACTCTCTGTACACAGCAAAGCAGGAGAAGGCCACGGATATGTCTGTGGGACGGGCCGATTCTTGGGGCACCGGCTGCCAAAGGGGCAGAGGAGATCCGCGGGGAGAGGCAGGCGGAGGGGAGGGGCTGGAGCTGCACGGTTCTGAGCCAGAGGTGGTGCTGGCTGAGGATAATAGGATCTGTAGTCTGGAGCATCTGGTTTGGAGATGTTCTGGCAATTGTGGGCGACATGAATCCCTGACCTGGGTAATGAATGGTTCCTGTCCAAAAAACTGGCTTCAGAGACGATAAATAAAAATATATTTGTGTTCAGAAGAGAGCCTAACTGAGATTGGTGGCCTGGCTTGCACCTGCAACCTTCCCCACCTCTCAGGCTGGACTGGAAGTCCACAGTCGCACCAGGAGGGTCAGAAGGAATTGTAGCCCAGCGCCGGTTAGGGAAGATTTGGGGGCAGAAGCAGTTTTGTTGAACTCATGGGCCAGCCTGGCTGGGAAGATGGGAGTGGCCCATCTAATCAGGCTTTTAGAACTAGAGCCCAAATCACACACCCACAATTTTAAAAATGCACCACGAAAATCAATGGCAGAAGCATAAAAGTTGCCACGCGGCTGCAATGTCATCCCAGGGCATTGATGTTTATTAATTTACTAGTCGTATACCCTCCTCCTTCGGGAACTCGAAGAAAAGCTCATTAAAAACCCGCATTAAAATCTCATTAGCTCTTAAAAGGGAAACGAAAAATTAAAGGGGCAACGGGAGGCGCACGGGCTGGCTCGGGACAGGCATCCGGGCCACCGCCCCTACTCGCACCGCCCGGGCGCGCGAGCCCACTTTCGAATTCGGCCGCGTGGCTGCCGAGGCCCCGCCTCCTCCGGCGGGGGGAGGACGCTTCGTGGCGTCGCCCGGGCAACCCCGGCCCGGGGATAATGGGGGGCGTGGCCCGGCCGCGTGTGCCTCGAGACGGGGAGAGCGCAGGAGGCGCGCGCCCCGCGCGGCTCAGTGTCGCCGGCGCCGCCGCGGAGGGAGGTTGCGGCCGGAGCCTTCCGCTTCGTGGAGCCGGCGAGGCCAGGCGCCGATCCCGCCGCGGCGGAGAGCGAGGCGGAGCCGTCCGTGCCGTCTGCAGGCGGTCGCCCATCCGGCCACCCACCTCGGGGAAAGAAGCCGGGGCCGGGCGGAGTGGCGTTTCCGCAAGCCCGGCGCTCCGGGAGACCGAGCCGCCTCGCTGCGCTCCGCATCCGCACGGCCGCGGCGGGTCCCCGGCCCGGGAGAGGGGCCCGCGCCCTGCCGCCCGGCTCTGCGTGCGCCCCGGGGAGCCCGGCGCGTTGCCCCTTCGCCCGTCAGCCAGCAGCTGCTCGGGGCCGGCTTGCAGCGCGCCGCGGCGGCGGCGGCGGCGGCGGCACACAAAGGGACCAGCCCCGCCGCCCCTCCGCCCTCCTCCATGTCGTCTGGGCTGCTCCGGCTCCGCCGCGCGCGGCCCCGGCAGGATGTGAGCCCCGCTGGCGGCTGGCGACCCCCGCAGCGCCCCGGCCGGGCGACGCAGCGCCCGGGCTGCCCGTGAGGATCGCGGCGGCGGGCGGCGCCCCCCTCGGGCGGACGGCGGCTCTCCTCGGCGAGGCACCGCGGCGCTTCTGGCTCCGCTCTCCCTTCATGGCCGCGAGGACCCGGCGGCGGCGGCGGCGGCGGCTGCTGCTGCTCTCGGCGGAGGCGCCCTGAGGCCGATCCGGAGCCGCACCGAGATGGTAAGCCGGCCCGGCGAGGGAGCGGGTTGAGCGGGCGGCGGCGGCGGGGGATCGGCCCCTGCCCCCCCGCCTCTCGCGGGGGCGCTCGCCGCTGCTGCAGCTGCCGGGCCAAGGCGGGGGCGCGCGCCCCTGGGCGGAAGGTCCCCTCGGCCCGGCTGGGGATGATGGGGATGGGACAGTCCGCCCCGTCCTTGCTCGCACATCCCCGCCCGCTTTCCCTCGTTGATCTGACCGAAGGCAGGCGGTCTCTCGGGGGGAAGCCCCAAGGAAAAGCTTCCTGCAGCTGATAAGCCCCCCCCCGAAAACCCTGGTCGGTCCCCGAGCGCGTTGCTTTGCTCAGGTGGGGGGTCTCAGGGCCCGGGGCCCCCGCTGGTTGGTGGCAGTTTGGAGAAGGTGCCTCTGGCGGGGCGGATGGAGCCAAACCTGGTGCCCGACCCTCTCGCGAGGGGCTGAGGGCAGCCGTCGGCCCGGCTCCTGGGGGTCCGCGTGGTCTTAGCGGTCTTTGGCCAGTGTCCTGTCTCCCCTCCCAGCCAAGTGGGGGGTCTCAGGAAGCGACAAAACGTGCTGGAGCTTGGATAAAGGTTGATGGGACGTTGTTGGCATCTGTCGCCCTCCCAGCCAGCCTTGGGGGCAGTGGGGAGAGTTGCTGTCTCTTGGGGGCTTTCAGGAGAGGCCTCTGACCCCCCCAAAAAACCCTTTGGGGCAGGGAGGCTCTGCTGCAGCAAAGCAGCCCCTCTTGCCCCCTCTGGTGCCTCCTGAACATGCCCACAAACTCCAAGGGCCAGGAAAGCTGGGGAAAGGGCATGGGGAACCCAGAGCCTGCAGAGGGTGCCAGGGATGATCCGGCCAAGTCGGGGTGCGGTTCCCTCAAAGCCCTAAGAAGTAACCCCCACACACACACACACCCCGCCTGGCCCAGAAGCAAGCTACCCCAGAACAGCAGGTGTGAGCTGCCAGCGAGGGGAAGAGCTTTCCCTGTGGGGCAGCTTCTGGGATGCTGGCTTGATGGGCTTCTGCAGACTGAAAAGGAAGTTGCTGGGGGGGGGGCAGCGGGAGAGCCCCTGGCATTTGCATTTCTGTTTGCAGTCTCCTTCCTTGGCTTGGCAGGTGCTGCTGATGCTCGACTCCCGGCGGCCCTTAGCTCCCTGCAAGGCTCCTCTGCCCTTGAACCGCCCCGGAGCTGTCAGCTGCCGAACACACAAGGCCTGCTTTCTTTTTCCGAATGGGGAGGAAGAAATACTGCTGCTGCTGGATTGCAAAGCAAAGGCCTGATGGATGGCGGCGGGGCAGGGCAGGGCGAGGCGTGAAGGGGGAGCCGCGAGATTATTTATCCCCCCTTGCTGAGATTATTTATCCCCCCTTGCTGCGTAGGCTTCCCTCCGGAGGGAGCGTAAAAGGGCCCAGGGACGCCTCTGTTGCCAGAAGGGCAAACTTCCACAGTGTGGGCCCTCAGAGGGCGCTCCCCCCACCCCAAGGCCCTGCTTAAGCTGATTTCTCCCCAGCAGGAGGAGCGTGTGGGAGAGCTGGTGCCGGGCTTCTGAGTGAAGCCGGATCCCTCCCCCGCTGGAACTGGAAGTCTTGAGGCAGGGTCCCCCCCCCAGCCTGGTCAAGTCTTTGATCTCCCCAGGCGCAGGGACTCTTTCTGCTGAGCTGGCCCCGCCCCAAGGAAAGTGCCTCCTGCTGACCGGTACTTTGGCCCATGAGTCCACCCTTGTCGCGAGCGTCCAGCAGGGCCTCTGCCTGTCCGTCCTCAGGTGGGGTGAACCAAGTCTGCCTGGTTACAGCGGGGAAGGCACTGTTCAGGTTGGGCTCTGGGCATTTGGGTCCATGGGTCAAGTGTGGGCATCTCCTTTGGGACACGAGTGCCTAATTGTGCAAAGCGTGTTAGGTGACGTGCGCAGAACATTTTGAACATTGAGACTTTTTTCTCAATCTTTGCCAGCTTGATTGGAAGAAAAGTTTGCAAGTTGCAGACTTTGCAGAGTATTTTGTTGGATGGAATGAAAAAGGGTCACGATTTCAGAGCTGGAGCGGGAGAAAAACGTTTCTCTTTAGCCAGGCCTTTAAATATTAACAAGTTCATTGTTTGATTTTTGTGTGGTTTTCATTTTTATTATGATGCGAGTTCCCTGAAGTATCCAGGCTGAATATGCAGATGCTATATCAGTTGAATAAAGCAAGCTGGTTTACGAGTGGCTGCAAACCCTTTTTTCAGATGGTCTAGGATGAAAAATTCTGTGAAATGTTAAGGTCTGCATGCTTTTAATGTGAACCTGCTCAAGCGAAACATGCAAAGAGTTGCTGTTGTTGTTATTGTTGGCCTTTGGGTGGAAATGTGTGACTCGCCTTGACTCCCTTAGAAGCACTTTTGAGACAGAATTGTGAAATACCGTCTTAGGAAAGTGAAGAGGTGGTTTGTGAGATTAGGAGTGGCAACATGATCATGATTGCAAAGAGAAAGAAGAGGCAAAGGACTTGTAGCATCCTTGAGCCTGTAAGGGATTAGTAACCCATTTCTTTTCTTTCTCTCTCTTTCTTGGTACCATATCAAGGGAATGGCTTTTCCCCCTGGAATTTTATATCATCTGCCTGGTGAAGAACTCTGCAGAACTCAAAAGCTTGCACAGTTGGCCAGTGCTTTCCTTGATCCACCCGGAGATCCTGGGTGCTTTTTTCTTATGGACCAGAAAGGGGGCCTCGTTTCCTTTTATAATCTTGGAGAAGGAAGCGCTTGGAATCCTTTGCGTCCTTCCTATTCCTGCCTTTAAAAGCCTGGGAGAGCTGGGGCGTGCCCTCTCTTCTCTGCCTGCAGATCTGCTACTGGCTGGAACAGGTCAATAAATCTCCATTCTGCCTCCTCCCTCTCAGTTTCACGCCCGCAAAATATTTCAAGTCTAAAGAGGGAGCGGCATTAAAAATTTAAGCCTAGAAGCCACTGAATCCGTTGCCCAAGGCTGCAGGTCCAGAGAGGAGTGACAAAGGGGCCTTCTGAATGGCTTCCCCTTGCAAGGGGGGCCGTCTGTTCTGTCCCCTTCCCTTCTGTGGTTCGCAAGGGCTGCCTGCAGTGGGTGCCCAGGGGGGCGCTTGAGGCTTGGGGAGATTTTTAAGGCCCCTTCTTGGAGGGCGGCCTTCGACTTGGGGGCTAGGGCAGGCTTCGTGGTGCACGGTGAGTGCCCGTTTTTCGCTCAGGTGGATAAGAATCATGGATGGCTTGATTTTCCAACCTAGTTGGACCCAGAGAAGTTTTCAAGGCCAGGTGAGGTTGTAACGTCTGCCCGCCTGCCCTGTTGCACTCCCTAAACTTCCAATAAAATGGAGCTCTGGTTTGCTTTTGGATTTCTGGTCTTGAAAGCACATTTAATTTCCCCTTGTGGAGACTCAACCCTGGCATGATAACTAGGGAGGTACGACTTGATCCTTATCTCTAATTCGGATTCAGAGCAATCGTCCAAGCAACCACTCGATTTGGGGACTTGACCGAGTGGCCCGTGAGCTGAATCTGAATCGCCCAAATTGTAATATTACTTCAGTTGCTGAAGCACCCTGTCCTGCCCAAAAGGAAACCCGGGTTTTCAAAGGGGAGAGTTGTTCAAAGTTAAGTAAGGATGCGGTAAAAGATGGGGGCGCATTTTTCTGGCTAATCTTTCCGTTTGGGATTTTAGCTTTGGAAATTTGGGTGAGGAGCGCCTGCTTGTGCTGTGGCTGTCCCCGCTGGGGGGGTGGATCCATGCGGGCCCATGTCAGCCGTTGTCACCTGTCCGTGTCCGGGCGTGATTCCCCCCTGCCTTTCCACCAGAGCTGAAGGTGGCATGGCTATCTTCTCTTCCTCTTGTTTTCTCCCCAGAGGGGCAGGGGGGTGGGGGCTGGTCCCTGAGTTTCCATGGCTGAGAAGGGATTTGACCGCAGACCCCCCTGTTCCTTTCCTGCTGCGGCTGCTGCCTGGGGGCGTGCATGGTGCCTCGCAGGGAGTGTGCAAATGGGTGAAGTTTGCAACCCCTAGAGCTGCGTGGGGAAATCTGCACGCTCGTGTGGTTTACAGAAGTTGAACACAACAGAGGGGGAAAGGATTGGAGTGTTCTTTCCAAGGCCCACTGCCTCTTGGGCCCAAGGTTTGCAGATCCGCCTTTCCCACGTGTCGGATTCCAGGGCCAAAATAGTGTGCAATCGACCCGTGCCGTGATGGGGATTTCACTTGGGTTGTTGGAGCAGGTGGAGAGACGGGGGCTGTTTTCCTGAGCTGAGGTTTCTGATTCTGCAACATTACTCACTCCAGGCATGCGTGTTTATATTCCGGTCAGTACGTTCAGTCTTGCTCAGTCGTTTGGATGAAGGGATGTGTGTAATACCATTTTCCCCCAGGTTCCCAGATCTGAGGCTCTTCACATAGGACGATACGTTTGGCTAAGGACTGTAGGCTGCCTTGGTATGCCATGTATTTTTGTTACCATAGGTTGAATCCATGTTTAAGTTCCTAGTCCATATTGTGGATGCGTCAAAGATCGGAAAGCAACCCAAACCCAAAAGCCCACATTCAAGTCGTAATCTTGTTTTTCTTCTTTCTCTGCTTGCGTGATTTAACTGTATTGTAGACCTCGACTTCCACGCGTGTGCAGGACGGTGCAGAGAAGTCACGAAAGGGTTGTGTCTGAAAGTCGGGCCTTGATGCCCTAGCAGTCTGTGAAAGGCACTTGGAGGGAGAAGGAAAGGGGTGCCTCCCCCCCAGAAAACAAGGGGATGCTTTAGGGCTCTGAGGTCTTTTCACGCCAGCCGGCCAGGGGGAGGGGGAGGGGGAGGGACCGCTGGGCCTTCCTTCTCCTCCTCCTGCCTGGTGCATTCTTGGGGAAAAGCTAATATTCGTGCAAGGTAATTCAATCAAAGGGTGATTCCTCTTGGCTAACAGGGAACAGAGCCGGCACACAAAAGCCAGGCTTTATCGCTGCCTCCTAGCCACCGAATTGCGACTTGCTTTTCTCCCTTGAGTGAGCCGGCTAAAGCTGGCTTTATTATGTTAACCTATTTGTGTGTCAAGAGCTATTGTGCGGCTGCCTATCGCTGTTTGTGTTTGCTTGGCACCGCAAGGGAAGGGCGAGGGGGGAAAATGGCTGGTCGGTCAGCCACTCCAGGGGCACCGCGCGGTTGCTAAGTGACTTGCTCCCCAGCACTCCTTTCTCTCCCAAGGAGATGCCCTCCATAATTATCAGCCTGCTGACATTGGTTGAAAGCTGCCTAACACTGTCTCTGTGTGTGCGTGTGCCTCTTTGGAAAAAACAGAGTCTGCCTGGTAGTTCTGCCTCGGCTGCGGATTTAGAGGATAAGGGGACAGAGAGGGACTTGTCCTCCCAGCGTGTGCCTGCACTTTGCACCTTCATGTGAGTCACAGCCCTGCTGTCTGGCCCGGGGCTGCCAGCCCTGGGATACCTGCGAGTTTCTGAGATCTTTCTCCCCTGCTTGGCCGCTGCAGAATCGTGGTTTGGCCAGAGATAAGGACTGAAACGGTGAGCATCCATCACTTTTTGAGTGAAATGCACCCCCTTCCTACCCACCTGCCAAACATACAGGTACTTTAGGATGGCAGAAGAGGACTCCCAAGTCCAATACTTTACTCCCACCCCGTTTACTATCCCTGCCTTCAGGTGTAAAAGCACCCTTCCTCCCCTCTCATGCCCCGTCCATTCAGCCCACCCTTGGTGAGCCAAGGAGGAGGAGAGAAGGACCTTCCTGTGCAAGGAGATCTGCATTTGGAAAGCTGCCACCTCCCGGAGATCTTCAGCTGAAGGGAGTGGGGCGATGGGGGGGGGGGTCAGGGGTCATCTGTGAATGTTTCCCCATGAATTGCGCAGAGTGACTGAGAGTCGGGCGGCATACAAGTTTAATAAATTATTGTTGTTACTTGCAACGCTTACCAGCACTATCTCAGCAAATGGAAAGGACGGGGGTTGTGGCTACTCTGCCCTGTGCCCACCCAGCGTTTGCTCGGGGCGGAGAATTCCGCAGTTTGCTTTGTCTGTTGCCAGACGCAGCTGGCCGTGGGGAGGCACCCTCAGCAACTTGCCGAGAAACAGAAGATGTGTGCAGGTGTTTGCTGGGCTTATTGATTGATTGATTGATTGATTGATTGATTGATTGATTAACTTTCCGGTGGCCTTCCTGTTTCTTCAACCAGCGAGGCAGCTTACGAAACTAAAAGGATAGAAAATATAAGCTGAAGCAACATTCGTACAATTAAAAATCAGAGTTGAAATTAAATAGATGAACCGTTAGAAGCTTATTCTGCTTGCAGTTTCTCTATTCCACGTAACGATCCAGGTTCTCTAGGCACCATCCCCACATTTGCTCCGGTGCAGCTTCCTTCATCAGTTAGGGTTTTCAGCCACCCTAACCCTTTGGGGAAATCTGGTTGGAATGTCCTGTTCTTCGTGGCTAGACCTAGGGTTTTTTAAAGCCATCTTGGCGTGGGAAATTCCACCTCCTTCAGCAAATCATTCGCTGGTGAGCTTCCAATGTGGAATTTTTCCAGAATGGAAAACCTGAATCCTGGGATTGGAGGCCTGGATGGGGTTAGGGGACCTGTTTGCTCCTGGTCATAACTTCCTTGGAAGTTACATTTCTGTAGTGGGCGATTCTTCTCTTCCGGCTTCACCCATTCCACCTGAGGGCCCTGCAGGGGGGTTAGGGGGCTTGGAGCCCCCTGCCACCAAGGCCGGGCAGCAAGGTTGGAAGAGCAGTCTGTGGCTCCTGGTGGGGCCTTCTGCGTGGGCGCTCAGTGCGTCCGAATTATGGAAGCTGCGTTTCTGGAATTTCCATTTCCAGAAGAAACGGCTAGCTGCAGCCTCTTCTGATTTTTCCTAGCTTGGTTGGCTGTGGGTGATTTCAGCCCCCCTCCCCCCATGCTTGAGCCCTCTGCTTCCCACCCTGCTTTTGAACTTTGCGCCTGCAGAGTCCAGTTTCATGGTCATTTCAGTCCCTGGCTTTGTGGCTCTGCTCCTGGATATATGCAGACACACCAAGGACGGCAGGCTTTCCTTGCAAGATCGGACCATCCGTGCGACTGGAATTCTCCCATCCAGAACGACTGCTGGAAATGGGGATTTCAGCCCAGCCTAGTTGTGCGCCCCCCCCTTGGTGTCTCAGGGCCCGGCTGTCTTCCCAGCCGCCCCTCCCCCCTTTCCCGGGTCTCGTGGTGGCTCTTTTGCTGGAGAGGCACAGAAAGGAATCTATTTATGACTGCTGTAAACAACCTTTCAATAAAAACAAGTTAATGACCTGAAACCGACAAGAGCCTGCTGGGAATTTTTTATTGCCCGGGAAGACAATATTGGTGCTTTTAAGCCCCCCTCCCTGGGCAGGCTGCACTTGGCCCCCAGCCTTTCAGCCTCCTGAACTCCCCACACACAACCCCCCACCTCCCCGCGGCCCCAGCCAGCAGCCAGATGCTGGGGGTCCCTGAAGGGCTGGAGCAAGCGTGTTGGCTCCCTGGGAGCCAAATGAATTTTGAATTTTGCCTCTTGCGGGTTCCTGGTCGAGTCGGATCGAAGGGAAGGAAGGGGGGAAATTACGCCTCGCCCTAAGATTTTAATTGCCTTGCATTTTCCCTCCTGCAGATCAGCGAATTGGTGTTTTAATTCGAGAGAAAGGACCCTGAGAAGCCCAGGTTTTTCCTGGAGTCCAGGCTGGGCGGGGGGAGGAAAAAGTTCCTGATTAATCAGCTGCTTTGTGAAACCCCCCCCCCCCCGCCCCGCTTCTATCACCTGCTGGCTGAACTTTTGGGGTGTAAGCTTAAAAGCATCTGGGTAATTGCTTCTTCGTGGTTCTGGCAGAATAAAGGAATCGCTTTGTTTTAAGCATAATGCCTCCGCGTCTTCCTGTGGTGTGGGCTGCTTTCAGTTTAAAAGACGTAAAGGAAGGGTGAGCAGGTGAAGGAATGGAGACAGAGAGATTTATGAAAACTAGAATAATATAACTAGTATTCCTCCTTGTCCCCTAATCCTAACTCAGCTGTAATTTCCAACAAGTCAGACCTGCCCTTTTCTGCATGTAATGTGTCGAGGGCCCCTGGAACTCACTGCCACCAGATGGTGAGGGCGGCTGCCTTCCTTAGATTTAGAAGAGGAGATGATGGGAAGAGCTCAAAGTGGGGCCAGGTCCGTTTATTAGCTGCATCCACATTATCGGATTGAAACCCGGCTGTTGCTGAAAGGAGGGCGTTGGGTGGAGAGCAGGCGGGCCGGGCCGGGCACTCTCCTTGGGGGCTGCTGAACAAGGGTGTAAAGGATTCGGCCCACCAACCCGCCTGGCCCGGGATGGGCCTCTGTTAAACTGGTTTCAAAGGGGGCTCCCTTCGTGGTCTGGTGGGGAGGGGGCCCCTTTGCTGCCTGTTCCTGAAGGGGGCGTGTGTTTTGATAGAGACTTTGCTTTTGAATTTGTGCTTCTTGGGGCTGGCCTTTTAAGGGGAAGGGTGCCCTTGGGTTAAGCTGGCTCTGCCGCTGGTAACCAGCCCCCCCCCCCAGCCTTAAGCTAATCAAGTGTTAAGGCTGGAGGGGGAGGGGGCTTTGCGCCCCTGCCTGGGTCAGGGTCAGGCCCCTTCGTGTCTCTCCTGCCAGTCCTGCCAGGAAGGTGCAGGAGATGGGCACATTCCCCAGAGGCACAGGGGGACGCCTTCAGGCAGATCCCCGCGGGCCGCGGCCTTCTCCTGGGGGGCCGCAGACAGGGTTTGGGGTGGACGGTTCCCTCTTTGTAAGAAGGGATCCAAGCTAGTACCGTAAAGGAGGAGGAAGGCGTTTCTTCATGTAGCCTCTTTTTGGAGATGGAAGGCATAGATTGGCCCTGTGGCTGAGGAGTGTGGGCATTGTAGTCCGGCCCATTTGGAAGACGCTGGGGGGGTGCCTGTCTGAAATGATGGGATGGCCAGCAAAAGGTACAGACCCGAAATTGATATTGTCTCTCTGCCTGAAAAAGAATGTTTGAAGCAGCTGATATTAAAATACCAGTAAGAGAGGACCAGTGTAATTAAAGCATTAGCTCAAATAAAAACACTTTAAAGTGCTCTTGGCAACAAGTCTAAGCCGGAAGCCTGTTTGAATGAAAATCTCTGCATTGGCATTTTAGGAAATGGGGGGACGTTTAGCAGAAGTTTCAAAGGAACATCATCGCCTGCCTTGAGAACACAGAGGGAATCTCATCAAAAGCTTTTGATGTTTGCAAAGCGGCTGATTAGTTGGCTGGGTTATAGGCAACTTTGGGGAGGGGGGCTTAAAGGAAAAAAGGCTCCTGGATATTGGCTCATCCCAGAGTGAAAAAAGGACAGACTCGTGGCCTCTGCACGTGCTCTGCCTTCGGAGGTGGGACCGAGATTGCCCTGCCAGGCGCTGGACCGGTGGTTGCTGGACCTCCGTGGGCTTCTGGAAGAGCTCGTGCATCGCGGGTGGGTGGGGACCGAGAGGCTTGTGGCCGTTTTTCAAACTCAATAATGACCACGACAAGCTGGAGTCTGCAGTCCAGAGATATAATTAGTCGGCAGCTACTCGTGCCCTTGATTCAGCTTCCTCGAGCCAAACAAGACAGGCTGTTATACCCAATTAGAGGTAACATCCCGGCTGGGCCACAGCGGCTGAGATAAGAGAGCAGCTTCTCTGATCCAGCAGGAGAAACAACGGAGGTCTTTTGGGGGGAGGACAAGTGAAAGGGTGGCGTCTTCACCCCAAACCGGAGCAGTGGGTGAGCTGAAAACCACTGGGGGTGCCTTGGGGATGAAGGATGAAGGCCACCAGGGACGGTCACTTGACGTCGGCACCCACCGCCTTTGCCTTCAGGGTCCGGCGTCTGGCCAACCTCTCGTGGCTGCTGGCCGGCCGGCTCCACCTCTGGGGTCTCTCATCCTGCCATCTGGAGGGAAAGGCGCCCACAAAGGAGGTGCCTTTCCCTCCGGCCCCCTTTCCCATTATCTGCTCCTTGGTGTCCAACAGCATTTAGTCCCATTTAGCCCGGTGAGAAACGGTCTCTGTTCTTTCTGGAGAACTTTGGGCTGCTCGAGGCCTGCATGGGGGCACGTGTGTGTCCTTCCAGTGCGCATTCTCTTCTGCGCAGAGAAACGTAAATAAGATGGCATCGTATCTTTCTCCTACCTCTCCAAGAAGCACCAGACCCCTTCTTTTAGAGGCCCCGTGCTGGTCTGGTTCTGAAATAAAGCCGAAAGGTGGTTCAAGGGACGTGGGGAGGCCAGCTCGGAGTTCTCAGTGGAGCCCCAAGTGGCATGGACCTCTGGTCCTTGACCGCTTTGCTGGATTATCTTGTAGGTGTGGCTGTTTCTCCCAACCCGACAACCGGGTGCTTCTGAGCTGGCTGGCTCTGGAGGCGTGGGCTGGGCTGGTCCCAAACCCCTCTGCTACCCACAAGGGGAATCAAAGTTCTGGTGTGAAAAGGTCAGGTCTCCTTCTCAGAGCACCTCAGGGGAGCATCGGAAAAGCGAGGTTGCTCCCTCAACTTCAGATCGCTCCTCCTCGTGGGTAGGAAGTCGTGGGCCTGAGCAGGCGGGCAGTGCTTTTTGGGCCGTGAAGGTGGCTGTGGAAGGGTTGGGTCCGATGGGTAGGAGATGCTCCAGCTCTGGGGTGAGAAAGGGTGTTTCCGGCCCAGCAGCTGGGCATCTCCTGCGCTGCAAGCCGTCGGGGTCTTTGGCTGGCTTCTCGGGGAGGAAGGCCTTGCTGGGCCGGCTGGCACGTTTCCTTGGCATTTGCAGGGTTGGGCTTGCTGTGTCTGCCCCCCCTGCCTTTCCAGCCCCCAGCGAAGAACCCTTGAGGCCCCTGTGTAGGAGCCGGGAGGGCGGAGTCAAGTCTGTCTCCCTGGCTGTCCCCTCTTCTCTGGAGCGACCCCCAGTTTCAGCCGCGGAACCGAGGGAGTGGGCTTGCTGGGCGCCCCTTGCTCTTCGCCCTGAGTTGCAGGAAGAAATGGGGGGGGGGGCTGGCACTGGACAGAGAAACCGTACAGAGGCGGAAGGGCAGAGTCCTGCAAACGGCTGCATGTGCTTCGCCTCTTCTCCTGCACGATGGAAGGTGGAGGCCAGCATCCTGTTCGGGGCGACTTGTCCCTTTTTGGCACTCGTCTGGATGGTTCTGCCCCGCAGCCGTGCCACCCTCTTCCTCTTCTCCGCGAGGTTTGCAAGAGAAAAGCACCAACCCTGCCTGTAACCTTTTCTGCTGGAGGGATCCGTTTCACTGGTGCACACACGTGAGTGAATGTGTGTTGCACACGCAGAAGGGCGGGCCCTCCGACACACGGCTCCCCTCCCCTCCCTCCCTGCCCGCCTCCCCAGCTGTTCCCGGGTTATTAATGTGCAGAGCCGATCCCGGCTCCCATTGTAATCATTAAAACTATTAGGAGGGAAATGTTCCCTCGAAGCTAATGTCAGCCTCTCTCTGTTCTGCTTTGCAAATGCTCACAATTAATGCCAATCAGAGCCCGGGATGAAGCCAACTTGAAATCACGTCTGTTTGATCTCATTTGTCAGCTGTTGCCGATCCGTGTTGTACATTTTCATACAATTGCTATAAACATAGAAGGGAAGAAGGGATGGTGGCGGGGGGGGGGGGCTCTCTATTCCTCCCCTCCCTCTCTCTCTCTCTCTCTCTCCCCCCCCCCCGCCCTGACACCATTTTCCCCATCGCACCATTGTTCCGCGAACTCATTTTCATCATTTTGCATTTCTCTGCCTGTCATCTGGCGCTTGCGTGAGGAAAGTGGGCCTTTGTAAAACAAACACCCGGCATTTGATAGATGCCTCATTTTCTGATCCGAAGGCCAGGCGGGATTGGCAATGCTCCTCCTCTTCCCCTTTCCTCCTCCTGAATTGAGGCAGGGCTGGGCTCCGAATCACTTTAAACTAAAGGAAGGAGCTGGGAGCCTGTGGGAAAAGGGAGCGGCCGGAATTGCCATGCTTTGGGTGGCAGAAGTGCCACCCAAAGAGCCGGGTGGGGGAAAGGGCCAGGGCACTAGCCTGCTCCGACCCGGACTCTGGGCAGTACTTTTAGGGATGATTTGCTAAACCTTGGTTTCTGGCATAAACCGCAGTTGGCTGGCTTCAGGCCGTACCCGTGGCTCCCGCCAAATAAGCCCAGCGGAGAGACCCAGGTTCCAGGTGACCCGAGTCCGTCCTTTGCCCGGCCGTCCAGAATTTCCTTCTGCAAGTTCCTTTCCTGGAGCGCCTGTTTTATGTTGCTCTTGTGTGCAGAAAGTGAGGGTGAGATTCTTCCTCCTGGGGCAAACCGCTTCAACAGCCTGCCTTCCCCACTTCCAAGGCTGGAAAAGCTGCAGGGGGGGCTCCTTGGGGGGGGGGATCTGCCGGTCTTCCCGTTTTTCCTTCCCACCCACCCTGCCAAGAGGGAGGGGCCAGTGATGGGAGCTGAATTGCAAAGAAGCCTTTGGACCCCGAATGCCCCACCCAGCCGTAACCCCGAGCCGGGGAGGAGGGCGGGCGTGCTGGGCGGCCCGGGGTCAGCGTGCTTCCAGGCCTCCCTCCTTCCCAGAGTCTGGAGCGCCCCATCTGTCGCTTGGTCCTTTTCCTCAGATAATGGTGGCGCCTCTGAAGAGTCCTCCTGGGAGGGAAAGGCTGCTGAGGCCTCTTGCTTGGTGCATGGGGGGGGGGGGAGGCTAATCCAAGCACCCAGGCGGCGGGTCTGGAAACGGGCACCCTGTTCTGTCCAGTGGCACCTTGGGAGAATTGCTCTGGGGGCAAAGGTTGGAGGAGAGGGGCTGTGTAGGTGGGGGGGCTCAGTCATGGGGGGAGGGGAACCCTGTCCATCTTGGCCCTTGCCAGCCAGAAGCTCCTGGTTGCTCGCTGGGGCCCTCTGGATGTTCCTGGGCCCCCAAAGAGGGCTGGGAAGAGACATCCCTGTAGCTGCTTCTTCGGTGTGGCCACTCGGTTGCAGAAAAGTGGATCCTTTGGCTAGAGATTAGATTATTGCCAGACTTTCTTCTTAACTGAGAGAAATCAAAAAGCCCTCTGGAAACGACAGTGTCCAGCCAGGGGGTTTCTGTTCTCCTTCCAGTTGTAATTTTCCATCAGACTTTGCCTCGCTCGCGTGCAAGTCCGCATAGATCGGTGTGACTTTCCCAGCTGACTTGCTCTCAGGAGGGCAGGGTGACATTTTCCTCTTGGCATCCACCCGGGACACCTGCAGGAGAAGGCTTTGCCCCCCCCCCCCACCTACACTCTGCTAAAAGCAGACAGACAAACCGTACCCATCCCAGGGGAAGTCTGTTCGTAGAGCACTGTGGAAAAGTGAATTCCGAGACTTGGGCGAGCAAAAGGCAAAGACGGAGGGGAAGCCTTGGATGCCGATTGGCTGGCCTGCTGTGACCTCACAGAAGGGAGGGAGGCCTTGCAGGGCAGCTCAGAGCAAATTGGAAGCATTGGGGTTGGCAGAGTCTCTCCTTCTCTTTGCTTGACCTTCCGAAGTGGGCGTCAAGGGCATCTCGACTTGGCAGAGAGAGGAAAGCCCTTGGCACATGCTCTGAGCGTGCCCCCGTTTGGGGCAACCTGTTTCTAACCTGCAAAAGGCATTGTGCCACCTTCTACTCACACGCAGAGGGCTTTTATGTGCCAAGTACCCTTTGTGATGCCCCCTCCTAGCAGCTTAAAGAGGAGGCCGTTGGGCGCTCCTTCCCACTGATTACGCTCCCCCCCAAAGGAAAACAAAGTAGTATTTCTTTGTCTCTTTTCCTTTCTTGCTGTTTTGACCCCTTGCCTCCCTTTGCAGATCTGGGCTGTGGAGCGCTGCCTTCTGGCCCGGGGAGGGGTCCGTGACTTCTCCCCCCCACCCCGCTGGTATCTCCAGCACTTTCTTTCTCCTGGGTGGACGGACACTCAAGATCTTGGCTGGGTCAGCGAGATGCTTTGGGCAGCAGGAGACTAAGCCTGGCCGTGCCCAGGGCCACAGACTGGCCCTCCGCTTTGTCCAGAAGGCCGGGCCCAAAAAGTGGCAAAGCGTTTTCGTGGCCCCCGGAAAAAGAAGACCCTCTTCTGCACTGGGGAGGCTGTGTGCCAGATGACCTCCCCCAGACTATTTGCCTCTACCCTTGATTAATTCCCCACCATCAACCCGTCTTTGTACATCTTTTCTTCCTCTTAATCTCTCGTTTGAAACAAGAGATCGGGTTTCTCACTTTTCCTTGCGCAAGAGAAAAAGGACCGATGTAGGACTGAGATCAGGGCGTCTTCGCACGCCTTACTCTCCGCACAGGTGTCTTGCTGCCGAATTCCTTATTTCAGCTACAACAAGAACTCTTGTTTCAAGGAGAGATTATAACAAGATGGGGGGGAGGAATCCATAAATTGTAAAGCGAATGAAATAATGGCACAATAGGGCACTTACAGTATTCATAATTCTAGCTTGCTTGTTACACTGCAGTAAAGATAAGAAATTAGCCCATGCTGTAGAAGCTGATAATTTTCTTATTTATTTACTTTCAATATTTGCGGACCCTCCTTCAAGCAGAAAATTGTCCAGGAGCCAGTTTGCTACCATTTAGAAAATGCAAATGAGCCATAATTAGGAAGCCAGTTTCTTCCTCCGGTGTTCGGATTGAGGGGAGCAGGAGCGTTGGAGAGGACTGGGGGGGGCAGGCCTAAAATTAAAGGACCCTTATTGGAAATGCAGCACAAGCACTGTGGTGCTGAAAGAGAAGTCACAGCATGGGCCCAAACACCACAACTTTGGTGAGAAGTTTCTTTGGGGGAGGGGGAGAGACGGGGGGGGGGGGCAGAGTGAACTACAGGGGCCTAGATCAATGATGGAGCATGGGCTGGGCCTCTGGGCCGGACCCCACACCTCCATGGAGCCTGGAATGGTCCCTGGAATGGCCCCTCCCTCGCTGCCAGTCTGACTGGGTCTGGGCAAATTCCTGGGAGCCCTTAGGAGTCTGGCGCAGCTAGGAGGAGGAGGCGAGGAGCTGGGGGGGCATGCCTTCACGGAAACCAGGACCCAGGCACCAAAGGGGGGGGGCAGGTGGCAAAGATTTGGGGGCTGGTGCAGAGGGAGGCTGCAGCATCTCTGGCTGCAACAGAAGTTCATGCAAGCGCCACGTCCAGGCCAGTCCCTGGCTCCCTCCCTGCCATGGCCCCCCTTTTAATCAGCAGCCCGTGTGGCACGAAGCTGGCTGGGCTCTTGCTGATCCCACGAGGGGTGAGTGGAAATTACCTTGACTCTTACATGCTAATATAATCTGGAGCCACATCTTCTGGGCTGCAGCTAAAATTGCTTTTTAGATTAACATTTAATTATTAACCGGATGCGCTCCCGCTTGTTCCCCAGCAGGCTCAGGACTTGCTCGTGGGGGGGGTGGGAGCCGGGAAGGGGCTCCCCCCTCCAGAGCGCATTAGCCGGTTTCGCGGAGACATTTGCGAGCGGGGAAGAGAGGTCACGCCGCCTCCCCCACGCAGCCCGCCTGCTTTATTAGACGCCTTTGGCGTGGTGCTGCTGAACTTTCCCGTTTGGGGTTTTATTTATTTCCCATAATTTACAGAAAGGTGACCTTTCTGCAGATTAACTCATTCTACCACCCAAACTGTCAGCTTTGCTAATTGAGTTGCGGCCCTTTTGGGTTTTCAAGGTTAAGCATAAATTACTTGCAAGTTGCCTGAGTAAGCAGGAAGGGAGGGGACGGTGCACGCGATCCGACCAGGGTGTTGAGAGAGGAACGGCGCTTCGGAGCATGGGCAGAGTGCGCCAGTGTCTTGGCTCCCCGAGCTGTAAATGGAGGGGAACTTTCCTTTCTGTATTTTTGCATCCTTCCGACTCGTAATGAGCTTAGAGGGGATGTTTCAAAGCTTGGTGTGTAGTTTGCTGGATTAGGCCCACCGTTGCACTGGAAAAGCGCCTGTGCCCCAGGGTTGCGGTGTCAGCAGAGAACAGGAAAACTGCCCCCTCCAAGAACACGGGCCATTTTACAGCTCACCAGGTGTACAGCTCTCTGTTGAGCAATCCGACTTGAGGCTGGCGAGTATAAACCCCTCTCAGCCTGGCATGAGCAGTGTTTGAATGGGTGTGTCACGCCTTCAGCTGTCCTCCTCCCCGCAACGCTACCACGGCATTCATAACAACCCTGCGAGGTAGGATGGGGCCGTTCCCAGGTCACCCAGGGATGTGTATGGCTGTCTGGGGATTTGAAGCTGGTCTTCCTGTGCCCCCCTTGATGCCAGCCTCCCAGAGTTTGTTCCGTACCGCAAAAGGCGGTTGGTGGCGTCCAGGATCGTCAGATCACACAACCAGGTCCGCAGCACAACCCGGCCCAAACCAAGAAGAATTCAAATGGCCATGTGACACAATACTTTGAAAAGTCACCCCAAACCACCTCTCAGATGCCATCTGTGAATAAATGGTGACGTTCGTCATCGTTTAAAAGCTCTCTTTTAGTCATTTCCAAAAGAGCAAATAAAGACAGGGTAGATTATAACGCCAACGGTGCCTTGTCCAGCAAAGCCCTGATGGGCATGGTGGTCCCAGCCCATCTGCAAGCCATCACTTTGGGTGAGTTGCTGCAATGGTGGCCCAACGGTGGCCCGGACGTTGGCGCAACCCTGGTTTAAAACCCTTTGCTCTGCCGCCAGGCCCCCCTTCGCTTCCCCCCCTGCCAGCAAGGCTACCACCCTTTATCCTTCACAGAGCCTGGTGCTTATCTTATCCTGCCCTGCTGTCATTGGCCTGCTAGGACAGGTGATTGGGGGGGATGATTAAAATCGCAGAGACCTTGGGCTTATAAATAGCTCTGATTCTCACAACAGGCTTTCAAAATTAGCAGGCGTTAGAGAAAAAGGCTGTGAAATGGGTGCTTATCCGACCGACTTTGAGAAGGGGGCTATTTTTAAGGGGGCTATTTTTAAAGGCGGAGCAGTGGCTTGCAGGGTACATCTTACATCCTGCACGTGGGCGTTGGGAGGGAGGAGGCGAGACCCGGCCGGGCAGGGCCCGATCAGGCAAGAGCGAGCATCTTCTCTCCCTGACGGGAATGAAGGGCTGCACCCAGCCACGTTCGCCCTTTTGAGGGCGAGGGAGAATGCGAGGCGTAGCCAGCATTCCTCAACGATGGATGGAGTTGGCAGATGGGAAAAACTGCTGAGCCCGGCTGCGCTCCATGCGGACCCCGCTGCCAATGAAATCCAGGACGGCTGGGAATTAATGCAAGTGCGGAGGGAGCTAAGGGAGCTGAAACGTCTTTGCTGCGCCCTCGCATTAGTGAGCCTCCGTGACATCACCGCAGATTAGCCAATAAGCTGGGGAGATTTGCAAGCAGGTTCCAAGGGGTTGTTACTCTGGCGTTTGGAGGAAGATGCCAAGTACGCCGGGATTTGGGTTCACTTCGGGATGTCCATGTTTCCAAGAGGGAAAAATTCCCAAACCTGAAAGCGTCTTAGCATATTCGGGGCTCTTCGCACTTCTGGGTGCCGCCTCGTTCCCGAAGCCTGGCGGGTTCCCGGTGCCGGGCAGAGCCCCCTGCCACCCGGCCTGGGCAGAACTCCCCCCCCAGAGTCGGAAGGTCCCCCCGGTCCAAATCCCCTGAACGGCTTCTCTGGGGAGAAGGGGGCTGCGGATCTGCCCGTGGGATTAACCTCGGGTGCCCGGCAGGAGAAGCCAGGGCGATATGCTGAGGCTGCAGGCCCAGATGGCCGGTCCCCAAAAGTTAAGAGGCGGGGCTTAGGACGGGCAGGGCCTCCCTCCGCACCTGAGCAGAGCCGGAGGCGCCCTTGGGCATGTGGGAGAAAGCCGGCCTCCCAAATACACAAATCAATGCAGAAAGTGCCAGATGCCCCCAATTCAACCTTGCCCTGCCTGTTTTGTAAACGGGGGTTGCTGTGGGCCTGGAACTCGGCCCCTTCCCACGCAAAGGCTGTCTCTGGCCCCGCGGGGGGGGGGGGGGCTGGGAGGCGGCCCCAGCACCGCAAGAGGGGCCGCCTCTTCCCTGCTCCGAGCCGCTGTGGGCTTTCAGGCAGCCCCCTCTGTGGGTGCCTCCTGTGGCCAACGGGTCGGGGTCTCCTCCCGGCCCAGGGATGACTCAGCTGCTCCCAGCCCAAAGTCAAAGATGGGATCCATCGTGAAGAGTGAACCTGATCCCCAAGGAGCCCGCCTGCTCCTTCAGCTCCCTGGCTCCGGACCCCCCTTGACTATTTTGAAATTACTGGAGATGAACGTTTTCGGGAAGCCCTGCCTCTCCCTGCAAGTTGCATTAACAAGGGATCCATAATCAAGGCCCGCTGGCTGGCGTCGCCTGCCTTCTCTTAAAGACAGTAATAGGCGAAAATTGGCTGCGAGGCGGAATAAAAGTCCCTTTCAGGGTAAAAATTGCTTCTTTCAAGGTAGCTCCGTGGAAAATGAAATAGCTGGTGATGATGAAAGGTGGCTGTGTCTCAAGCTTGGGTTTTCGGTTTTTTTCTCCTTTTGAGAGAAAGAGGCTGGTACGGAGGGGGGGAACCTAGATTGAGATAATTATGTGGTAACGAACTCTTGTTGTGAAATTAGCATCTTAAGAAAGATAGTGAAAAGGGCTTTTATTCCTGAATGCTTCATTAGTACCAGGAACAGGAGTCTTGGCAACTCCAGGCACATGTTCTGGGCGAGGAGCGGATGTTTTCAGGAGCGGATGTTTTCAGTTTCTCCCCGGCTCGGTTTGGCTGACCTCGATGCTCTTTGCCGAAAGGGGCTGAACTGCCTTTCGCCCCGACCCTGGTATGCCAACTCTTGGGACCCAGATGGCGCGCGCGCGCACACACACACCAGCTTGCAAGAGGGCCGGTCCTCCCACTTCAAGACAACTGTCTGTGACTTCATTTGGGAATCAAAACAAGTTGAATGAAGCCTCATTCTGTTGTTGCTTTCCAATGCATTGTTAATCGAGTGGGTTACATTTGACTCATGTTCCAATCATGCTCTCGTTTTACGCGCTGTTTCTTTTTATTTCTCCCAATAACTTTCAGAGAGTTAAATCTGCTTTCGCTCATCCTGGGTGCATTCGCACGTAGATCCGATTGCTCATGCTCTGTAGTGCTCCTGCAGGTATAGAGTTTAGGAACAATAATCAGAATGCTGCGTGGTTGCCATCTTAAAACGGTATTTCTGGTTGTAAAGAGTGAAACCTGGTTGAAAAATGAATATATTTCGAGATGAGAAAAGGACTTAAGACAGAATCTTACATTATTATAATATTATTATATTATAAAGCAAACATTCTGCCGGTTGGTGGGCTCAGAATGGCTCTATCTTTTGGGGAGGGGACTGAAGTGAGGAGAAGGGCCTCACCCCGCCTCCTCGGCCAGCCGTCCTTCACTTCACATTAACAACTCAGAAGAGTTTACTGTATGTCAGTCCTTTAAGGCCCCCAGGAGCAGGGGAAGCTTCCTAGTGGGGGGAGAGAAAGTATCCTAGGAACTCTGCAGCACTCTCCCAGTGGGGCAGGGAAAAAGGAAGCCCAGGGTTGCTCCCACGGGAGGGGGGGTTGGCCGTGGATTGTGCCCGGGTTTGGGTGGGAGCTCCACCGGTGGGGGAGGGGGCATCTTTAAAAGGATTAGAAGGGAAGGATTAGAGGGCTGGCCTTGGGAACAGATTCTTGGGACCCCCTTTATAGCGGTGACCACGAAAGGCGGCCTTGGGATTTGTCCACTTCTACTGAAGCCCCAGACTGTCGGCCACGCAAGCTCTCTGTCTTTAGGAAATGAGCATTTTTAAGGAGGCAAACTCTGCCCCTATTATTGCCTGCCCTCTTGTATTTGCTCAGGTTGAGCGGCCTTTTAAGGAAAAGCTTGAGGAAGAAGGCAAACGTGCCCGTATGCTTTGGGGGTGGGCCCTACGAAACCAAGGCCTTGAACCTGGGGGAGGTCCCGCTTTGTGCTCCTTGTTTTTTGGATTATTCGCGTTTGGACCTCGCCCTGCAAGAGGTCTGGGGGGCGGGGGCCCTGTTTCCCCTCAGCGGGTCAAGGGGGACAAAGTCTCCCTCCGCTGGGGCTGGAGCGGGCACAGAGAGCAGGTTGCCTGCTGGGGTGACCCTGGCTGCAGCTGGGGGGGGCAACAGTTGCAAGCCTGCGAGGGGCTCTGCGTACCCGTCTTTGCACACCGTCGATTTATGAAGCGCCCCTTCCAGATGCCACGAATCTGGGTTTCTGAGCAGTTTGGGCTGGGGCTGATAAAACCAGACATGGAAGGTGTTTGGGAGGGGTGTTAATGACACCGTCTGGATTGTGCCTGCTCCGTTGTTTTTGGCTTCCTGGCCTGTAGTCCCCCCCCCCCCCCATCCCACGTTTTTGGCTGGGGGCATTTTCTCTCCTGGGGAAGAAACTCAGAAAGGTGGGAAGCCGCCTCCGCTGCACGATCCGAATGCAGAGCTTGGCTTCTGTGCGTGGGAAGAGTCACAGAAGCCCCTGGAAACAGGCGCTGTGTGGATTTGTGATTGTGCCGGCCAGTCCCTTTCCTGTCATAAGGTCTAGAATCTTGGAAACCTCTCCAGCTTGCACAGCACTCTTTAAAGCTCCAAGCCCGCATGACCTCTTTCTTCCCTGGCAGCTTGTAATACTGGAGGCCGGGTCTCTCCCCCCCCCCCCCCGCCCATTTCTGGCTGACGGACTGATCCTGTTCTCTTCTCCGGGTTCCTCGCAGGGCGTTCTGGAGTGATGCTGCCAGAGTCGTCTCGCCCTCCCTTCCGCCATGTTGGCCTGCCTGCAGAGGACCCAGAACCCGCCACGGCAGCACCTGGGGTGTCCGAATAAGGCCCTGGAGCCACGCAAGGGTGAGTCCCCTGGGGGGCCCTCCGGCTGTTTGCAGCAGAGGCAGCCCCGCCTCGTCCTGGAGTGGGATCACTGGAGAGGAGGGGGCCCTTGGCTGCCCCGCTGTAGCTTGGCATTGCCAGGGGGTGCCTGTCAAGTGGCCAGAGGTGAGGGTTGCCTGCACGTGCCAGCTGGCGTTGGCTGGATTTGTGCACCTGAGCCAAACCCTACCCTGCCCGAAGTTTGATTGCAATGGGGGACCCCGCCTGGGGGCATCCGGTGGAACCCCCAATGACCTCACACATGTCATGGCATCGTTGTGCAAATGACAAACATTTGCACGGGGGCGTCCTGATGCAAATTATGCTGCCCTCTCCCTCCCATCCCCGGGAGCACCCCTCAGTCCCCAGGCGCTTGGGGGGGATTAAATAGGGTTTCCTTTATAATACTGCTGTACCGTACCCCTTTTCTATCACGGGAAGCATCGAAACAAGGACAAGCCACTTTTTAAGAAGCAAATGTAAGTCAAGGTGTTTAAAAAGAAGGGGTCATTTTGCAAACCGGAGAAAGAGAAGAGGGGCCAAATGTCCAGCGGTTGAGGGGGATGGCTGGCATTTGGGGAGACATGGAAGTGGAGGGCAAAGGACCCAGGCAGCGGAAGCTGGTTCTCTCTCTCTGCTTTCCTCTTCAGGGCCCTCTTGGGCTTTGTTAACAAAAGGACGCACATCTTCACCTAATAACCAGAAAAGAGCAGGGGAAGCAGATGGGAAGCGGGGCAGGAGGATTCGGGGGGTGGGACAAGCAGGGGCAAGTGAAAGGCCCCTTTGAGAGCCGTTGTGGAAGGGCCTGGGTGCCCCGTCACCTGTTTCCTTGGAATGGCACGGCAAGCCTGCCTCCTTCCTTCCTTCCTTCCTTCCTTCCTTCCTTCCTTCCTTCCTTCCTTCCTTCCTTCCTTCCTTCCTTCCTTCCTCTTCTCCTCTCCCTCTCTTTAATTCCCACTCAAGCCCCATGACGGCTTTCTGCGCTTGGAGACGACGTGGCCTTTTGTAGAAGCCGTGAAGGAGTTACCTTAAAATAGGTCCTCAAAGGTCACTCGACAAAGCACCTGTTCTGCGCGGCCTTTGTCTCTAAATCCAAAGCTATGATTAAATGTCTATTTAATGAGCCTGGTTTAGGCGGGCAGCGTTGACCTCCTTGGCTGCAAAGGCGCATTAAGATTCTCAAGTGATTATTGTGTGTTTTTAACAGGAGGGTTTTTTATTGTTAATATCCTCATTCCCCTTTAGGCCACGCGTGTCACACCTGCAAGGACACGGCCTGGGCGTGGCTGCGGTGGTTTGGCCCGTGGAGCCCTTTTTCTCACTTCCCTGGCTTAGCCACTCTGGAACTTGACGAGGGGGCGAAGGGTTGGGGGGAGCAGAAAACGTGGGAGACGCAGGTTGGCCTGGCTTCGTTCCTCCACATCTGCGCTGTTGGTCTTTTGAAAACGGCCCCCCACCGGTCAGTCGCTTCCCTTGGCAGCTTGTTCCAGACCAGCCTTCTTTCTGGAGCTCTTTTGAGAGATGCAGGAGCGTCCTTCCTGACATGCTGGAGTTACTGCAGAAATGCACCGCCAATTTCTCCTTCCCGAGGGGGTTAGGTTTTACCGGTTGTCCTTCTGCCTGCTTTCTCAGCAGCAGCAGCAGGCTTGATGCCGGAGAGGAGGGTTTGTGAACTGAATGCACGCGGCTGATGCAGCTTGCAGGACTCCGATTTTGCTTGGCGTCCGTTTTAACTGAGCTGGGCACAAACTGAGTTTGCTGGTGCCTCTCCCAGCCTGGGTCACTTTTACAGCTGCTTGGCGAGAGGGAAACCGGGTCTCTTGCCCTCCCTGGTCGCTCTGCTACCCCCTCCAAATTAAGTGTCAGGGGACCCCCGCCCTGGGCACCTACTTGCGAAGGCAGCTTTTCCTCTGAGCTGTTCGCTCCCCCCAGGGGCTGCGCCAAGTGGCACATGGGTGGCCTGGCGGGGGGGGGACGGCCGGGAGGTCCCTTGACTTAGTTGGGGGGGCTGGAAAGGGGGGCAGCTGGGCTGTTTTTGTCCTGTCCTTCCAGATTGCTCGCTCAGTAATCAGAAAAGATAGCGCTTCTTAAAACTAGACATGATTTAGAAGCGCCTCTGATTACTTAATTTGCTCCCGAGTATCTCGGTAATTATCTTTATGGGCCTTATTTCATGTCCTCTGGCTTCGTTTCCGTCAGCATGAAATAAGTCGGCCGCCCAGCACGGCCTGCCGTGGCTGCAAAATCCTATTACCCGGCCCGTGCCGTTGATTAATTTCTGTATTAATTTTGCATCAAAGGTGTGCCTGCTAATATTTGCCCTCCTGCCTGTGCTGGGGCCACAGCAAAGACTGACGCTTCTCCCACCCCCCTTTTCTCTCCAGACTTTTCGAGACCCCTCCCCTCTCTTTCTGGCGCACTTGTCTTTGCACAGGGCATCCAGGTCGGCTTGACTACTTGGCAGTTGGCACAGCCAACTGTGCCCCTCCCGGGCGCGCTTTCCCCACTGCACAAGGAGGGTGGGAGACGCGGGAGGGCGCAGAGAGGGGAGGAGGGAGACCGGGCAGGAAATGCGCCTTCGGGGCCCTTCCAGGGTCCCCTTCCCGAGTCGGGCCCGTTTTGGGCACAGGCCCCATCACGAGCTGCTCTGCCAGAGGCTGAAATACAGCCGCTCCTGCCGAGAGGTCTGTGGCCCCGATACCCAGGGAAACCTTGCGTGTTTCGAGTCTTGAGACGGGGCAGAAACGGAAAGAGGGTTCGAGGGCAAGCATCAGGTCCTGGCACTGTAGGGTGACCCAGCGCATCGACACTCTGTGCATGGAGGTCGGCCTTGGCATTCTGCCCCAGGCATGCCCACCGGGCACTTGGATCTAGGAGAAGCAGAGCTGCCTGCGGACCCTGAAAATCTTGGGGCACAGCATGGAGGCCTCCCAAAAGTGGCAGCCAAATTGTTGGCTGTTCATGAAACAGAAGGGAGACGTTATTAAATATGTCCCTGGGAAGTTGTCCAACTCATTACCTTGAAATTAAAATAGAATGCAAATTCTATCCAGTCAGATTTGGTTTTCCTTTTGGGAGTGCGACCCCAGTGTGGCTCTCAAAGGCCAAGTAAGTGGTCCTGGGGAGGGGGGGAGTTGCATAATCCCCCCTTAATTGAATTAGTGAGTATGGACAAGCCTCTTCACCCAAGCACAACCAATTTCTTTGTGGTGCAAACAAAGCACAGTCTGTCCCATTGTGATGCAAACACAGCCCTGTTTCTTCCACTGGTCACAGCGCAAACTAAGCATTTTGCTTTTTAGTGGCTCAGAGGAGCAAAACGAGGAGCAAGCCTCAAGGAATCAAATTCAGAAGTGCCTGCATGTATTAGAACCCTGTATTGCCTTGTGACTCCCAAGCTGGTGCGGGGGGGGGGGGGGGGGCTCCTCACCCTGGGCAGCGAGCTACGTCGCCTGGCTGGTGCTTCTTGGGGGGGCGGGTGGTGTGCACCAGCTGAGAGATAAGTGGTGGAGACCCTGGCCTTGGGCTGGGCCGCCTGTCCACTGTGTTCCTGTTTCCAGCAAAAATTGGCGTGGGTTGTAAGAGCAAAATGTCCCCTCCCGGAAATTCCCAGCCATGGGCATCCCAGGGAAGGGGGGCTGCCCTTGGGCCCGAGATGCCAGGCATCTCATGGCCGCCCGGCTGGCCGGCCGCCCACCGTGTGCAGTTATGTTCCAATAAACAGGAGCTCCGCCGGGCTGTTCGGAAAAGGAGTTTTAGCCGAGGAGCCGTGGACAGGCTGCAGCATCCTTCTGCCACGGACCCCACGCCTCTTCGCTCACTTTCTGCTGTGCTCTGGGGAGTAACATGCAACCTCTGCTTTAATTTGGGTGGGAGGGGGATTATGGCAACGTGCACGTTTTTCGAAAGTCAAGGGCCTTCTCGGTTGCCCACTCCAAATTTTTCAGTGGAGATGTGGGGTTGCCCCTTGAAGCTTCTGTGTGCAAACGAAAGTGGGGGCTCTGGAGTGTCACAGAGAAAAGGGGAGATGGGTGGGATTCAAGTCCAAAACTGCCCCCTTGACGGGGTTTGCAGGATGAGGACAGGCACCCTCGCTTCCCTGCAAGTAGGCCCCTTGCACTGTAGTGGAGAGAGTCGTAGGTTTTCCGAAGACCTCAAAACACCTTAAGAATGCCACGAAAGAATGCCACGTGCCAGAAGGAAAGGCTGCTCTGTCCCAGTTGGGAGGGGCCGTTGTAAGGCAGGAAGCAGAGAGAGGCGTGTTTGTTCGAATCCTAGCAAATCTGGAACTTGCTTTTATTTATGAGTAAACACAACTCACACTGCATGTCACTTTGGCTGCTATTAAGCAGAAAAGCAGCTAGTAAATCAAATAAACGAATAGTAGTAATAAATATTAGCAGGGGAGAAAGGGTGGGGAGTGGGCCTTGGCTGCAAAGCTCCTTGTTGGTAAGAAGGCCGTGGGCATCCTGGGGGAGGGGGCTGCCCTTGGGTCCCAGACGCCAGGCATTTCGTGGCCGCCCGGCCGCCCACCTGCTCCCTCCCCGCGCACCCCGTGCCCCTCTGCAGCCTGGCGCCCTCCCCGCCCTGCAGTCGCTCCTCCAGAAGAGGAGGCTGCTCGGGAGCAAAAGGACTTTCCAGAGGCTGTTCCAGCGTCAGGTGCAAGTGGAAGGAGCGAGATGGCCAAGGGTTTCCCTGGTCCCTTGCACGCTCAGGCGCTGTTTTGCACACCCCAGTTGCTGGGATTTTGCTGGCATTTCCCGCCAGAGTTGATTGGACAAAACTGATGGATTGGAAATAAGAAGTGACTCCGTCCAAATAGATTTCCTCTTGAGTTTTATCGGTCTCTGGAAAAACGCCTTTTTTTGACAGGGAGGAGAGTTAAGGCATCTTTGTCAATTGCTCTCCCCCCCCACCCCGTTTGGATTTTATTTGAGTTCTTCCCCACCCACCCACGTTTTTTGCAAAGAGGGAATCTGTGTGCTAGAAACCAGAGTTGCCCCCAGGCGTTTAGCTCCCCCTCTAAAAGTACCTAGCTCTGGTGGAGAGCCAGGGCCACAACGGGGCCCGAGTCCACGCAGTGTCCCTTCCAGGAAGAAGGGCGAGCGCCGGGCCACAGGGGGCTTTGCACAAATGCTCTGCGGGTTGTTTGTTGCCCAAGACGGTTTCTGGTGCTTGAAAAATTGGGAGGGGTTGCTTCCTCCTGAAGTGCATTTGGGCAGGTCTCCTTCACTTCTTGAGGGAGGGGGGTCCAGGTGTGATGGAGGGGCCCCTTGGACCTTGTGCCCTTCCTGTCTGCAAAATACCCGAGCCGCATCAAACTCCTTCACATCAGCTTCACTCCGGATCTTTCGGTAGCAGATTTTGTCACAGACACACACACCCAGTTTTTCCCCTGGACTGTCCCTAGGTGGGTTTGCCGCGGGTGCCCCCCTTTGGCGGCTGAACTGTGCCAGCATCCATCTCTTCTCTTGCCAGACTTTTTATAAACTCTGCGTTAAATTCCAAGCGGCTGGCAGCCACGGGTCTGGGCCAGGGTGATTCATCAGGGTGAAACCGTTCCCACGGCCTTTCTAGGAATCATTTAAGTATCTTGGGTAGAAATGCAAGCTTGCTTTTCTCCGGCAGCGTAGCAAGGCACGACTTCGGCAGGAGCTCGGCTTGATATTCACCGAGTATTGAAAAATGTGTTAATTGCTTCTGGAATTCAGGAGCAAAGATCCATATTTAACAGCTTCTCGATGGACGTCCCTATAATTTCTGCAGTTTTGCTCAAAGTTGAGGCAGCTTTCTGTTGGATCAAGTATGACTTTGATTTCCATTTGACCTGGGAATGGTTGCGCCTCCCAGAGAGAGATTTGCAAGGTGGGTTCATGGAGTTCCTGCCAGGAGGGGGGGCATGGCCCTGCCTTCCTTTTCCACCCCTGGGAGCAGGAAGCTGGACTGGGCGGCACAGCCTCCGGATGACATTCATCCTTCGTGGCACAGAAGAGATTCATCGGGCTTGATCCCGTTCCCTTTGATCTGACCAATCTCTGAATTTGTGATCTGCAAAGAATTTCACCTCTAGCTGAGGAAGCTGTCACCACAGAGGCAGACCTTATGTTCCCACGCACCTTGGCTTACTTTCCTGAGCCACCTCAGAGCCTTCACCCTGCAAAGGGTGGCACAGGGGATCCGAGTTGCAAGAGGAGGGAGCCGGGGGGGGGGGGCAGATGGCCACATTTATTGGCCCTCTTTGTGTGTTTGGATGGAAGAAGGGAATTTACCCTGAAAATAAATGGTGCGAGGACTGGCAGAAATATTCTCTGTTTTGGCCTTTGGTTCCTGGCCAAATCCTTGGGCAAGGGAGAAGTGGAGCTTGTTAAAAAGAAAAAGGACTTAGAATTTTTATGGGGCTGTTTAACTAGGCGCCTGGCCTGTGTTTCCGTTTTATATGCCCACGTTCTCAGGTGTAAAATGTTTTATGACCTCTTATCCTCTCCTGCTTTCCTCTCTCTGCCCCCCTTGACCCTGGCAATTCCCTAAAGTGGGGGGGGGGCTGTTTGGATTTAAAAGTGAATGGCGGTCCCCCAGGTCATCAGTTGTGTGGGGATTTACTAGTGGGGGGCATCGGGGAGGACAGTTGCCATTGGACCGATGCCCCCCACTGGGTCCTTGGCTTGACCTCGGCTTGTCCAGCGCTTTGTTGAAAAGAGCAGGGGGGTATATGCAGAACGAGGCCAGGGGGAGATCTGGTGGAGGGGGGGCACCCCCAGTAGAGTTGGGACTTGAAGCCCCTTTTCCCCCCTGACGGGGGCCACTGACCGCAGGCCCCAGTCAGGGGAGGCTCTTCTTTGTGATTTTTGGGGTCTGCAGTGATACGCGCTGCCCTGCTGTTGTGAAATGGTCTGTGGGAATGACCTTGGGAGACAGGAGGAAGAGCCGCAGACTGGACAAGGGCCAGAGAAGAGGCGGCTGAGCCCGCAGCAGGAATGGGGCCCTGGCAAACATCTCAGAAGGGGCCCTCTTCTAGGATTTGGGGGAAGAAATATTACTGCTTTTGACCTTGCAAGATGGTGGACTTTCTCCTGAATTAAACCTGGATTTCTTCCTCCCACCATCTCCTGCTTAGTTTCTGAGCCCCCCTCCCCAAGGACCCCCTCTTCCATATTCCAAGAAGCCCCCACTTCCCCTTCTTTGGGGTGGGGGCCTCCTTTGGACCCCACAAAGCACCTGCCAGAGAGGGGGTCCTTTTTTTCGGATTTTACTCAGCTTGGTTTCCTCGCTATTACATTACTGGGAAGCTGGTTGTCCCGGGGATCTCCCGGCTGCAGACAGGATATTTTCCTAATTGGAAAAGGTGAAAAGAAGACCAGGGACAAAGAGCTTGGCCAGCTGTATCCACCTTCGCCCAGGTTCATTTTGGTGACACTTAAGTGGATGTGCAAAGCTGGGCCCTTTGGCTGGCTCAGCATAGTGTGCCAAAGCAGAAAGTGGGTAACTCAGCAGCCAGGATAAGTGTTCTTGTGGACACGGCCCCCTGGGTGGAGGTTTGCATGGCCTTTAGCCGTCTTGGTTCTCCAGCGGCACGGCAGCTTGCAAACGCTAAATCGTGTTTTTCAAACTCGGCAACTTTAAGATGTGTGGACTTCGACTCCCAGAATTCCCCAGCCACCTATAAAGCCCTACATGGCACAGGGCCTGGTTACTTGAGGGACCGCCTGCCCCCCATAGTATCTGCCCCAGGTTGCTTTGATTAAGCAGTGTCACCCGTCAGGACAACAGTGCCCTCTTTCCCTGACCACAGCAGCTGTCGCTCCACCACGGAGGCTGAAAATTCTCGGGTTACCAGGCCGGGGCAACCTGGGAGTGGATTGAGTTCTTCCACGCTCCTCAACGTAGCACCAAGGCACGAACGTTGCTCTTCTGGACCCTTGCCCTTGGCTGGGGATGAAAGGAGTTGCCCCATCTCATCTCATCTCATCTCATCTCATATTTTTTGCTGTTGAATAATCTGGAAGGGGGTCAGGATGGGGAAGGTCCACCCAAACATGGTGTTTCAGCAGCTGTAAGTCATAGAATCAAAGAGTTGGAAGGGACTTGGGGCTTTTCGTCCCAACCCCTGCCCAGCACCATCCCGGACAAACGGCGGCCTAGCCTTCTCCTGCAAACCTCCAGCGATGGAGCACCCACAACTTCAGGAGGCAGGCTGGTCCACTGTTCGTGGCTCCCACGGTCACGTTCAGGATCTCTCGCTGCAAGGCTGGCACGCTCCCGTCACTGTTTGGAGCGGAGGCACCACACGCAACCCGGACGTGGTGGCGGGCCTAGCCAGCCCCCTCCCTCTAGTCCAGACTCCAGATTGATTTCCCGTGGCCGGATCCCCAGATCCGGACCTGAATCCGCCCCAGCCCGTCTGTTGGCCAATAAGTTGCTTTGTTGCAGGGCTAATCTCATCAGCCGTCCGCATGGCTCCTGGTTCCGTGCCGTCTCTGTCTCCGGCGCCTCCCCCCAGGATGTGCTCTCAGCTCCGAATAATATCAGAAGCCATCAGATTATTACTGCGGGCCACTCGATTTTCCATTTACTGTAATAAAATACTGAAGAAACAAAACAATTTAAAATTCTAATAAAATTCAAAGCGTATCTTCTGCAGCCGAGATGATTCAATTATTTAGCTGTTATTGAATGCAAAGACGGGGAAATTGAACAGCTTGCAAGATGGAGAGAGGGAAATTCTTGCTCCTTGTGGGGATTTCGAGATGGCATTTTTTTTTCTTTTGCTCAGAAAAATTTAAGGAGATGAGATGAGATGAGATGGAGGCGGGAGCTTATGGTGGAAGTGGAATGCCTTCTCCTCTGATAATTTTCCAGGGACGTTTAGGTTCCTAAAAAATAATTACATGAAAATTATAAATATTTGTTGTTGTTGTATTTTCCTTCCTGAAGCCCTCAAAGCCGTTGACAGAAAACGAAAGCAAAATATGTAATAAGACACTTAAATTAAAACAACATTAAACAACATTCAGTAAAGCAGTAAACAGGCAGTAAAAGTGCAGGTCACTTCAACGTTTTTTTAAAACAGGATTAAATTGGGTCTGAACTCGAGCTTTTTCTAGGTGAATGGGTTTATGAAATGACTCTTTTCTAAAAAAAGAAGTATTTAATATTTAATGGTGCATCGTCTTCGGTCTGCTTCCTCCCCATACATACATACATACTTCTTAACGAAATATTTTAAAAACATTTTAAATTAAATATTATACGGCATAGATTTGGGTCCAGTCTTATCCCTATTTTAATCCCATTGCCTACGAAGGATTACGAAACTTTGAGATTTTTTCCCCCAACGTTTCTTCGCACCTTCTTGGACTGAGATTGCTTTCCAGGTTCGACTGCTGAAACTCTGCCGAACTCTGGGTTTCTGTTTCTTTTAAAGGGAGGATTCCGAATGAAACCAGGTCATTAATATATCAGATTTGTCATACGGTATTAGCAGAATTAGAATCACCCATAGAATCACCAAGAATCGGACACCATCATCACTAATTCATCATCATCATTAGCAGAATTAGAAGAGCGTTTATTTTTGAAAAATGGAGTAACTCTTCTTTTTTTAAAAAAGAAGAAGCCGGTTGGGGGAACTCCAGCTTTCCAGGAAGAGTTTCTAGCTGCCAGGAGAAGGCTGGGAACACTGGGCTGCCGTTCGTAAGAGCGTTTGCCCCGGAAGGGTGCCCAAGGATGGCTGCGGTCTCGCAGTCTGGCCACCAGCATCCATCTGGGCCCACCTGGAGGGCCCCGACCCAGGCCGGGGGGTGGGCGAGGGCAGAAGGGGCCGGGCTTCACAGGGCCCCGACCCCAGGGCCAGAGAGCAGCCCCTGCGGCCGCGAGGAGGCAGCCGGCCGGTGTGGACCAGTGCGAGGGTGCGATGGGGAAAGCAATTACGGGCCCTTCGGAAGCAGTAATTACTGTGGGGAGGGAGTGGCGCTTGCCAGCGGAGCTCTGAAGCGCCCCGGGAACCCCACGGAAATTGGTTCCTCTATCATTTTCGCAGCAGGGTGCGCAGCATCCCCCCAAGATGTGACAACACGTGGAGTTTGCGGCTTGTCATCGCCAGTCCCTGCCTGCGTTCAGGCGGCAACAACGCCGGTCTCCCTCCTCCTCTGCGCCGCGAGTGATGCTTCGGTGGCACGCAGAGCGTTTTCTGCCCTGCTGAAGCCGGGGCCGAGCCTGCGCTGTGGTTCCAGAGGGGCACATGGGCAAGTGGTGACTGCGGGATGGATTGCTGGGGCATCTCTCCACGTGGGCTGCTGTTCCCCTCCTGTGCGGGCAGAGCCTTCCCCAGTGCCCCCTTCCTCTGCTAACCCTCGTGCCAGGAGCCCGTGTCATTAGGGATTCTGCGAGTGTCACCGGCTAATTAGCGTCACTATTAATTGAATGCTGGCAGTGCTCCCACCCCCCACGGACATCGGCGTGGAGGGGAGTGCAGAGGCCCGCCTGGCTGGAAGAGGATGTCAGCAGCCGAAACCTGCTCCCTGTGGGTCCTGGTAGCCGCCCCGGGGCTGCCCCCTGTCCAAGCGTTGCCCTCGGCAAGCCCAGGGACCTCAGGCCTGGCCTGCAGGCGCAGCGAAGGGGGAGGTGGCCGTGAACAAGCCGGTCCCTCGCCTGGGGGGCCGCAGCCTTCCCCTCTGCTCTGCTGGCCGTGCTTCCGCTCGATGCCACGTTTCTGCCCGACAAGAGTGTGTTGGTACAAGCGTGTTTCGCGCCAGCCACTGACTGCCTCGCCCATTAATCGTGGGTTTCCATTAAAACCAGCAGTCAGTTGAAAAGCCGGCTTCGCCAGGCATTCCCCCATTACATTAATGTTACGGGCTTTTTACAGGTGCCTTAAAAAGGCATTGTTATTAACGAGTCTATTAAGTCAATTAAAACCCAGTCCTCTGAGCTGGATTTAATGTAGCCGCGGGGGGGGGGGGGGGGGAGAGGGGAGGAGAGAAGAGACGGGTTTGCTTTGCTGTGGGGGGGGGGGGCAAGCGGGCTCTGCCTTCTACAGGCTGGGTGCCCAGAGGGAGTGGCTGTGGGCAGAGTTCAAGAGTTGGCAAGCACAAGGGTCCTGCTCATGCCCATCTTTTCAAGGAGTGGGTATTTGTCAGGGCTGGGGACAGTTCTGAGCACCCGGGTACCATGTGCTGCAACAGGGCCCATTATGTAGCAGCCCCCCCCCCATTGTTTTTGGCCTGCAGACCAGTAGGGCTGGCATCTGGAGGCTGCCCTCCCCCCAACGTTCCCAGAGTGTGCCAGGTTGTAAAAATGCACATTTTAGAACAATGTTTCTCAACTCTGGCAACTCTAAGATGTGTGGACTTCAACTGCCAGAATTCCCCAGCCAGCCGTTCCCCATGCTGGCTGGGGAATTCTGGGAGTTGAAGTCCACACTTCTTAAAGTTGCCACGGTTGAGAAACCCTGCTTTAGACATTTGGCATTTAAGGGCTTGAATCCTGCACCCTGAGTTCAGAACGTTGCGTAGTTATTGCTGCGTTTTATTTGCCTGCCCTTTGCTCTTGGTGGATTCTTTTTTGTGTTTGACTTTTTAGGGGTTTTATCATTGCAAATCGCCTTTGAAGCAGAGGGACGCGCCCTCCCACCTTTGAATCGAGCAAAGAGGTAGCCTAGCTGGTTTTAGAAAGTGGCAGACGGCGCTATTCTAAGCTTGTTTTAAAAGATGAGGAGGGTGAAATTGTCAGGGTGCAAAAATAGGTCTTTTTATCAACTGCCTTTACTTGGCTGCAGCCTTTCCCAGCTGAGTCCTGGGGTGACAGACTGGGAGAAAGATGTGGGGCGGGGGGGGGGGGTAGTCCAGGCCTGTAATTCCTCCTTATCCCTTCCCCCCTTCTTCCTAGCAAGACCCCCTCTTTTCCCACCTCTCTCTCAGAGGCAGCCTCTTCAAACACCTAATTTATTCAATCTATTAGATAGATTTTGTAGATTTAATCATTTTCACAGTTGGTGGCTCATTGGATACTCAAGATAAACTCCAAATGAAAGTATAATGGAAACAACAAATGAGTTTTCACACCAGAAACTAGCTCAAGAAAGGAGTTTGAGAGAAGCAAAATACATATAATCTCTCTCTCGCTCCCTCCCTTCTCCTCGGAGCTGCCTTCTGCTGACTGCAGTAGGTTACCACAGTTAATTTCACCAGTTTTGTTCATCTGTAAAATTGCATAAAAGTGACATTTTTGTGCTCATTATAAGAAGTGCTGATTTATAGCTGGTAAATGGATTTCTCCCTATTTTTTTTCCAACGGGGCTCTCGTAGTGCCGCAAAGCATCCATGAAATTGCTTGTATAATATGGTTTAAATCCAATCTCTCAGAGCAACGCTCCCCGCCCCCCCTTGGGTAAAGAGACATTTCCACTGTTCCCCTACAGAATTATTGGCTCCCCTCCCATAAACAACCTTGGAAATCCAGAAAGGGTGATTGGATGATCTTTAAAACCACAGAATCTCTTTGGAAGAATAAAGACAAATTGGCATCCTTGAAAAACAAAACCCTGAATGGATTAAACAAATTGAAGGGAAGAACGTAGTGTCATTGATTGCCCCGAGTGTCTCTGGTGGTCAACAGAGCCTCCACAACCAGGGGCAGACTACCAGAGAATAAACAGTGGGACCGTCAAGCCTTGATGGCTGAATTTCTACATATGTTTGCTGGAGCTGGCGGAGGGATTGAGGCTATTTGGTGGGAATTGGCTCTAACAGCCATCCACCGCCTCTTCCAGGAGAGAATTCTGCAGTTTATCTGGGCAAGCACTTCTCTGTGTTCTTAGCTGAGCCGGAACCAAAGGTTAAGTCTGGAGATTTCCCTTCTTTCCCCCAGAATTGGGGAAGAGAGGGTCTTTAAGCTAAATGGGCTGATTTTAGCCCGTTTTGCCTTCTCCGGGGTACTTTCCATGCAGAAAACTTACTTTAATTTTTAATTTAATTTTTTAGCTTCTCAACCGTAGCCAGCTATGCTGGCTGGGGAATTCTGGGAGTTGAAGTCCAGACATCTTCAAGTTGCCGAGGTTGAGAAACACTGATTTAAGCATAACTCCTGGAGTGAATTGTGCAGATAATGCCTAGTGACCTCTAGAGGTGACTACAAGAATTACAGCATATCACAACGGTGTAAACCTCCAGGCAAGGGGTGCTTATCATACTTGCTCTGCTACCTGAATGTGCAATATGCAAGCAGGTTGTGCCATTGCAGCCCACTAAATCTTGAACCCACCTGGTTAAGCGTGTTGTCCGAACACAACTGGAGCATTTAAACTTTTGCTCCCTAGTTCAAATAAGATCCCCCGAAATGAAGCAGAGTTGGTTGTGTCACAAATTCTTGCTTTATTGGCTGGCTTAGGTACCTAGATCCTGAAATGCGTTTGGCTGATTGCCAGGACAAATTGGGCTTGAGATGCAGCATTCTTAAGAAGGGGGCGGCCGTGAGATCCGGGCAGGTGTCCTGGGGAAGTGGGCTAAAAGTTCAAGGGCCCGTCCCAACTCCAGCACCGGATTTCACAGCATCAATCCCATACGCACCTGGCATGCTTGCATTTTTCAAAGATCTGTGCCCTCTGAATCGAGGGTGTCCCGTTGAATGTCGAGGCTCGACTGCCGAGAGATCCTGGCGTAACTCCGTGCCTTCCTCGTCTCTCCTAGGTGAAACCATGGCTCCCATCCGTTCCCCACGATACCCCAGCCCGGCTGAGCTTGACGCTTACGCGCAGAAAGTGGCAAACAACCCGCTCACCATCAAGATCTTCCCCACCAACATCAGGGTCCCGCAGCACAAGCACCTTAACCGGACGGTGAACGGGTACGACACGATGGGCCAGCGCTACAGCCCCTACCCTCTGCACGCCAGCAGCTACCAGGGCCTCCTGGCCATCGTGAAGGCGTCCGCCGGCAAAGGGGCCGTGAAGAACGCCGAGGGCAAGCGGACTAAGATGTCCCCCGCCCACGTGGCCGTGGCCCCCTACTCGGTGTCGAGCACTTTAGCCCCCGGGCCGTCCTGCGCAGCCCAGCTGAGCTACCCCGGTGGCCAGAAGCAGATGGAGGCGCTGGCCCCCCCCCAACGTCACGGTGGCCACCTCGGTCGTCCCGCACGCCGGCCGGAGCCTGGCGCTGCCTGCGGCCAACCTGCCCGCCCTCCAGAGCATCATTTTCCAGGTCAGTCAGCAGTGCCAGGCCCAGCAGGTGTGCCAGGGGGTGGTGGTGACCGACCCCAGCCCGGCCAAGCATGGCACCGCCAGCAGCTTCACCACCGTGGCCGCGGTGGGGGCGGCGGTGGCGTACGCCGGCGCCGTGCTGCCGGATTGCCGAAAGGGCGCCGCCGAGCTGGTGGCCGGCCCCAACCCAGGCGGGGGGCTCGTGGGGCCGAAGCCGGGCCACTACCCGGACAGCATGGATTATCTGCTTTGGCAGCAGAAACAGCAGCCGCTGCGGATGTACAGCGCGGGCAGCGGGGGGGGGCGTCAGTAAGTCGCCCGAGGTGTGCGCCGGGGTCCTGCGCGCCTACCCCATGACGGGCGCCTCCGCCGTGGACCAGGTGGGCTCCTCCCCGTTGCACTGCGTGGGCATGCACGGGAATTTCTCTGTGGGACAGTACTTCGCCCCTCCTTGGAACAGCGTCTTGGTCACCCCCAACAGCAGCGACTGCTACAACCCCCAGGAGCTGGCCAACGGGCACCGGGAGCTGGGCCTGCACCCCTCGGAGGGGCTTCCCAGTCTGCCCAGCAAGGCGGCTTGCAACACCTCCCTCCTCAGCAGCAGCCTGCAGTCGCTGGAGTACCTGATCAACGACATCCACCCGCCGTGCATCAAGGAGCAGATGCTGGGCAAGGGCTACGAGACCGTCTCCGTGCCCCGGCTCCTGGACCACCAGCACGCTCACATCCGCCTCCCGGTCTACAGATAAGGGGCAGAGGAGTCCCCGGGGCCGGGCTGCCCCGAGGCGGAGGCGAATCGCTTGGGCTGTGTAGTTCAGGGATGGGCTCGATCGCTAAGAATGTGAACGGGGAGACGCGATCTGATTTTGCTGCTAATCCGGGGGAAAAGGCCCCTGGGGACGAGAACGGGTGTGTGCGCTGCCAGCCGGACTGCCTGGGGAGGGCCCGATCCTCTCCCAGAAACACGTTTCTGTCCTGGGCTGCGCTTGGGGCCTTTTGAGATGCATTGTGACTGGGGGAGGGCCAGGAAGGGGGTGGACCCCCACTCAGACCCCTCCTGTCAATCCAGGTGCGCTTAGTGATTCTGCCTCCTTTCTAGATGAAGTCTAACTTGCACTGTTTTGATTTAAAGCTAATAATTGGGGGGGGGCAAAGGCGTGGAGGCTGTTGAAGGGGGAAAAAAACCACTTAAAACTTGAAGTGACTTTTTTTAGTTTGAACCTGCTGTACAGTTTTTGGCTGCTATAGGATGGATTTTCCCACCCCTCCATCACATCAGCATAACCCCAGGAGATTTCTTTTCTGAATTAAAACATTATTATTATTATTATTATTATTATTATTATTATTATTATTATTATTATTATTTGGGTTTTGAATAGCAGTATTTCATTTCATTGCTCGTCTGTGTGTGAGGACCAGGAAGGAAGACCAGAAGGTTGGGGGACATTTGCAGAAGAGAGACTTTTCAGGGTCCTCTGTCCCTTTATTTTAACCCTTGCTTTGAATCCACCTCGGTAGCATCTGGCTGCAGGTACCTGGGCTAAGAAGGCCGGGGAGAAAGCAAAGCCCTCTTTGGTTCCCACAAAGGTTGGGAGCAAGTCACTCCCTTGGGCTCCCCGCAATCCCAGAACGCATCTGGCCGTGTCTTTGCGGGTTGAAGGAACGTAGACGCATGAGGGCCGCCCGAGAGCCAGAAAGTTGTGTGTACGGCCATTCCAGCCACCGAGAACGGGACATCCCCCCGTCCCTCTCTCTTCCTGTCCAGATCAAGTTGTAGAAACTTGCGGATAATCCGAGTGAAATACAGTTTGCAGCCATCGGCTCTTCGGGAGGCAGCTGCAAGAGGCAGGGGTGTGGGGTCCCCCACAAGGCATTCAGTGGCAGGGTGTCTTAGAGGGGTCTTCCCCCTCCTTCCAGGATAGTAGTGTTCCGTGTCCTTTAATTTCCTCCTTTAAAAGAGAAAGAAATGCAGCTTTCAATAAAGTATTCCTTTTGCTCTGCAGTAACCCTGGCGGAATTAGGAGTTTCATAGGTTTTACCAGGTAGTTCAGATTTTCACCACTAGAGGGCGGAAGGGAGGGAGGGATCAAAATAGAGAGGTGCCGTGTCATCCACCACCTGTTCCAGCACTAAGTGCATTTACAAATACCTGAGAATGTGTTTTTATACAAAAAAGCAACCATTATATTCTACTGTGAGAAGTGCACTCTGCACTACATTGTTTTAAAAATGAGAGAAAACAAAAAGCTCGGAAAGAAAACAGAGAACCATGCCTCTGGGTGTCTGTCTGTCTTTTTTTCTCTTCCCTCCCCCCAAAGGACATTAAATCTGGGCGTTCATTCGATCTTTGTTCTGGATCATCCTTGCGTGCCGCCTCTCGCCCCCCGTATGCTCGGAGGGGGTCCAGAGCGTGGGGCTGGGAGGTCAGGCAGCCGGGAGTCCCAGGCCCAGAGAGCCCAGGAACGTGCACCAAGCGGGGTCTTCCTATGGCCGGCCATGTGGAGCTGGCTGCTTGCGGCAAGTCAAAAGGCTTTGGAAATGTTTCGGGGTAACTTGGTCTGAATGTGGCCCTGAGCTAGAAGAGTTGGGGGTGCAGGTGGGTTTTGCATGCCTGGCCTGGCCTGGCCTGGCCTGAGTTGTGGGTGGTTCCCTCCTGTCCCCCCCCCCCGCAGGGACTCGGGTTGGGGGATTTCCAAAGGAATTGGGGCACCTTCTTGGCAGCTGGGGGGAGCAGCGGGGTCTGCTGGTGGAGAGCCCCTGAGCGGGCTTCCCCTCAGGTGGGAGTCGGGGGGGCTCTGAGCCGTCTCTGCTGCAGCTCCAAACTCTGGGCGAGCTCCAGGCACGGCAAGCCTCCGCCCTTCCATATATTTTCTCTCCAAGGTCCGTTTATCCTGGACGGTGAAGGTGGTGGGGCAGTTTGATGTGGGCGAGGAGCAGGCCTCCTGGGTGTGGGGCCGTCCCGCTTAGCTCCCAGACGGCTGAGCTGGGGGGCCTTCTCTCCACAGTGGCCCCGCCAGCTGTTGCCCAGGGGTGGAACGTGCCTCCTGTGTTGGGGGTGGGGGCAGTCCGTTCCAGGTGGTGCTCCATCCATCGCGCCTGGGTTTGTCTTCCTCTGTCGCGGAGACGAAGCGACATACAGTGTTTTGGGGGGGTTCTTTGGCCTTGCTGAGGCAGGCTCTCACACTGACAGTGCTGAAAATACTGCACCCTGATTTTTCGGCACTTGGATGGAGTCAGTCACCCAGCAGGCCCCCCCCAAGGAAAAGTCCTTGGCCAGACCAGCACGCCCTTTTTGCACCCCTTTTTCCAATTCACCTCAAATTTGGGGGCTGTCTTGCCTTGAGACTGCCCCGCACAGGAGAGGGGAGGGGAGGGCAGACCTGTCGGTAGGGCTCCAGGTCCGGGGGGGGGGGGGCAGAGATCTTTTTCCCTGTTGCTCTGACCTCTCTGGGTCCTGAGTTTTGGCGTATGGGAGGGGTGCGCTGGGTGGCTCCTGGGGGCCTTAACCAGAGTGGGGGGCCAGGAACAAGGAGGGGTCTGGCAGAAGGAGCGTTCACAGGAGCCGCCATTTTGGGAAAGGCAGTCGGGGAGGAGTGTTGTGTGAAATTGCCCAGGAGATCTCGCCGCCTCCAGGCACATTCAAATTAAATTGTCTGCCGGAAAATGAATTTGCTTGGATCTTGGTTAATCAAAAACTGCCATTGGAGGAGGGGAGACAATACATGTGAAGGTGCGACTTGTGGCTGAGGGAGAACTGCCGGAAGGTGGGGGGGGGGGGGGAATCAGGCAGGCTCCACTCCTTTTGCAAGCCGAAGTCAAAGGAGTTGCCTCCAACCGGGCGCCGGGGACGATCCGGTTCCCCTGCCCGGTCGCTCGGATGTGAACGAGGGTTGGGCGGGAAGGAGATCGATTCCTGTGCGCCACCTGGGCCGTTTCTCTCGGGGGGGGGGGATAGAACAGAGCATCGGCCAGGCCGGGGGCGTCTCTCGCTGGCGGGGCCCCGAATTGCCCGGGAAGGGGCGCCCCGCTCTCGGCCCCGCAGCCCCACCTTTCAGCCGGGTGGACTGGGGGGCTCCCCGGTTTGACTTTGCTTTCCAAGACGGGCCGCGTTGGAGCCGGGGAAGAGGCGGGGGGGGGGCAGGCTCCTCTAGTTCTTGACTTGCGGAAGAGGAGGAAGCGGAGGAGGGAAAGGCGCCCTGCTGATGGGCTCATCTTAATCGAATGTGTCGCGTCCTCTTAGACGGTTCCTAACCGGTCCAAACGGACAGCGGAAAAACCGTGGCTCGGTCCTTCACACACTCAGGCTTAGCCAGGCCTGAAGGCCGTCTCCCCCCCCCCCCCCCGTGCCTCAGTTTCCTGCTTTTCAAGCTGGGTGGTCTGAAGCCACCAAAGGGCTTGTCGCCACCTTTGCTGGGCGGGTTGACGGACAAGGGTGCGAGCTTCCGAGTCCCACTGCGTGGTTTGGCAGGCAGAGTCATTTGGCCTTTTAATTGCTCCGCGGGGCCGCGCTGTCAGGCAGGAAGCAACGAGCGTGTGCGTGAGTGTGTGTGCGCGCGCTTGTGCATCGCGGCCCAGTTTTGTTGCACACAGGCTGACTGACAGCCTTTCCTGAGCAATCTGCAAGGCAGCCGCCAAGAAAATTCTCGTCAAGTGTCAAAAATGAGATTAATGCTGGAGCTGCAGCGATGCTGTTGGCAAGGGTCGCCCCCGCCCCCCTGTGCTGAGGGTTAGTTAAGTGCTTCCCAAGGAAGGAAAAAAAGCTCCTCCTCGGAATATCACTCTGAGATTTCGTGTCGCTCCTCGCGAGCAGCCTCCCCCGGGGCCGGCAGTTTCTGCAGCCGTCCATCATTCCCGCGCCTGCTTCCCTGGAGCAGGAGGCGGCGCGCGGCCCTCACCTCCTGCCCTCGCCCGCCGGGCCCCCCCCCCCCGCCTCCTTTCCGCCCCGCCCCGCCATCCGCCTTCCCTAAAACCGGGTTCACTTGGAAAACGTCGGGTATTCGCCTCCTCTCCGTAGATTTGGTGCACTTGGGGCCGGGAGGGTCCATTCTGCATTTGCTCAAAATAGGCAGCCCCCTTTCTAGGAACGCCGTGCGGCTTCTAAGGAGAAATATTTTGCACCTGCTCAGAGGGGAAAAGGTCCCCTCCCTTTTTCCTCAGGCGGGGCTTTTGGCCCTTAATATATTGGCATTCACAAAAGATCTAGCAATACATCCAGCGGTGCATCGTCTGTTGAATGCCTGCCTGTCCCTGACCTGGGAGAGGGGCAGAAAATCTGTCCGCAAAATTCAGGTGATCCTGTGGGGTTTGCTGCCCTCTTGTGGCGCAGATCCCAACCTGCAGGCAGGGAACTGGGTTTCCTGGAAGGAGGGAGGTGGGGGCCACCGTGGGGGGGGGAGCATCCTCCCCAGGACCAACCTCCATAGCTTTGCTGGAATCAGTCGACCAGCTGGGTGGTGCCGAATAAAATATAAGGGAGGAAATTAAATACATATATACATATGAAGTAATGGCTTCTTAAGCAGCCACGGACACCCATCCACTCTTGACATGAAGGCGGAACAAATCCTGTCTGGATGAGTCACCTTGCTCCAAAGTTAACACCACGCCTCCTTTCTCCTCCACATCCCCCCCCCCCCGGAAAAAACCCCAAAGCATGGAGTATAATAGAGATGCTTTGGCTTTTATTACTAAATAAATAATTCCATAAAACCTTGTGCAAAATAATACTATCAGAGGAGAGTCAGAATCCCCAGGCAGGGCGAGCGCCTGATGCCTGCAGGGAATTCACGCAAAACGAGGAATGTGCGTATTTTCAAGGGGGGCCCTCTAGAAGAGCAGCTGATGTCTTCTTTAAAATGGCACTTCCGGACTCCTCTGGCAGGAGCCTCAGCACCCTGAACCTCCCTGAAGGACAACGTTCTCAGATCCTGAGCTATCTAACTTCTGTGCAGTGACGCAATGGCTTATGCGATGCACATTTTGGCAATCTAAAAACCGTTCTCTTTCTGACGGGTGATTGTTAAAAGCAACGTTTGGTTTACAACGCAAGAGGCTGGGCCTCTCTTGTCCCATCCTAAGCCAGGCTCAGGGAAGGCACCCTGTTCTTTCAGGCTGTGGACTGAAGGCAGCGCCATCGAGGTCTGATCCGAGTCTGCAAGGGTGAGGTCAGGCAAAAAAAAGTTGCTTGCGTAGTTAGACGTGAGCGTCTTCCTTCCTCCAGCTCTGAGGGTAGCTGGGCTTGTGGGCATTGGCTCCAGACGAGCGCATGCTGTCCAGGGGCACCACCACCTCGTCCGGATGAGAATTCTTGTTCAGCTCCACCACTCGGGGCACCACCGTGGACCAGCGATCTGCGCCACGCAGGGGAGAGAGAGAGTGTTCCCGTTGGTTTGGGGATCCGCGGGGTGAGCCTTGTCCCTCTCTTCCTAGAGCGGGGGAACTGAATGGCTTGGCCAAAAGCAGAAGGGCATTGAGCTGGGGGGAGGGGGCCCTATACCCCTGGAATTGGGGAGGGGGAGAGAGGAAGAATCTGTGTGATGGTGGCCACTAATTAGATGCCTTCACTCAAGGGGCATTTGTCTTGAAGACGCCGTGTTCCCTCCGAGTCGGGGGCAGTGCTGCAGCGTCACAATGTGGGAAGACCTTCCTGCCTCCGTCTCTTACTTGTGAGCAGTCCAGAGGCTTCTGCCCGGGAGAGAGACAGTGCTGGACCAGGGTGGGCTGCTCTGTGGCCCCACTGGCAGATCTTCGGGTCCTAGTGCTGATACAAGTGACCCACAGCAATCCAAATGTTGCTGGCCTACAACTCCCAGGATGCCTCACGGCAGCTGGGCTGCTGTGACTCACAGTACAGTGCCCTCTAGTGCAAGATGTGTGTCCTGGCACCTGCCCTGGACGTGCTGGGTTTTCCCCTTTAAATGAGCTGCATCAGCTGAATGGAGGGAAAGAAATGTTTCTGCTTGGGGCAGAAGCTGACCATAGACTTGACACAGCAGGGGTGTTGGTAGGGGGTCAGAAAAATCAAGACGGTGGCTGGCTGGACCGGACCGTGCAATTGAAGCCCTGCCCCCTTTTTATGAGCACCCCCCCACCCTACCATTTCTGCTGGGACTGGGAAAGCCGCCCAACGGCCCCCCCTCACCTCTGCGCAGCCGCCCCACGGTGTGGGAGAAGCCGTAGTACTGGTAGGTGTCGTTCTTGCCGGGGTCCTCGCTGATGATTCCCAGGTTCTGATTCCAGTGAGACCAGTTCACCTCGTCCACCCTGCGAAGGAAGAAGCCCTGCCTTTGGAGGGGGGAATGCCAGGGGAGGTGCCCCCCCCCGAGTCAGAAGGACCCACGGATCAGGCTACCGGCAGGCAGGCAGGCAGGCTGGCAGCTTCCCCCCTTGCTGAGTCTCTGGAGAAAAGAATTGGCCCAGAGGGGACTTTAGCCAGCTCTGGCTTGCCCAGGGCTTCCCCAGGCACAAAACTAAATGCCAGTTTTGGAGAACAGGCTATGAACCCTTGTTGGGGCTCAAGGAGGGGGCTCTGCACCCTTCTGCAATTTAGGGACCTGTGGGAAGGATCAGTGAAAGCAGCCAGTCGCTTCCTGAGTCCCGCACGGATCGGAAGGGAAAGGGCGAACCTGCGAAGAGACTTCCTGAACTTTAGGGAGCAGCCTCCAGATGTGGAGAGGAGGGTTCAGAGAGGCTTCCATGACCACCTGCAGCTTCTCCAAAGGCCAGGGGAGAACCAATGAGGACAAATGTGGGCTGATTCCGCACAGCTGGACCAGCGGTCCAATTCCATATTCATCATTGGATGTGGTTGATTATTGTGGCCCAGAAATCTGGGGGTGGGGGGGTCTCTCTACCTGAAGCACCACCTTCGGTCATGCGTCCCATCCAAGGACTTCCCCACAGTGACCATTTCTCCTGAGCGGAAGACTTTCCGGACAAACACGGGGAAGGAGCGCTCGATGTCCAGGATGGTGGTGGCCCACTGGGGGGGAGCAGACAGGGAAGGGTCAGCCACGCCATCCCTCCACCCGGCTGAGATGCAGCCACGCCCGTCGTGCCCTCGTTCCTTCGTGGGCCCCCTGAGCAGCCCAGGCCCCTGTGATGCGTGAAGGAAAAACCACTTCCCATTTTTCACTTAAAGGGCATCTGCGGCTTTGCAAAGCTCCTTGGGGTCTCCAACTTGATGCCGCTAAAGGTGCGTTAGCCCACTCTGTCCTGGGAATCGACCCCAGAACCTTTTTAACGTGTAGCTCATAATCAAGAGAGTAGAAAGAATGACGTGTTCTACCAGTCTATCCTTGATTATACAGACTACAACCCACAAATAGATTTTCTTTTCCACTATATGATAAAATAATTTCTGCACTGAAAGCCTTGAGGCTGGGTTCACTTGCTGCATTAAGCCTTAAGGAGGTTGGTTTCATTTATGGTTTAGCATGGTGTGGAACACAACTAACCATGGTTTATTCAAGAACTTCATGCCTTCAGAACCAGGCCATGGTGCATCTCCTTGTTCTCCCTGCGGACACGGTGCTTCTCCCACAAGGTGCTCCTTTGGACAGAGGGCCCTCCTCCGAGGCTACGAAGCCCCCAGCCAGCCTCCTTCCCGCCAGTGTCCGTGGTGGCACATACCTGGAGCTTCCAGATCTTCTTGCTTTCCTTGGACACCTGCCCCACCGTCTCCCCCATGAGGGCGATCAGCATGTTGAGCAGGAGGACGAAGGTGAGGATGATGTAGGTGACCAGGAGGATGACAAAGACCCCCGGGTACTTGGCGTTCTCGATCATCTCCAGGTCCCCCATGCCGATGGTCAGCTTGAAGAGGTCCAGCAGGAAGCTGCTAAAGGTCTTGCTGTCTCGACAGGAGGGGTAGGCGGGCGCCGTGCAGTTGGGGCGGCCCTTGTGGCAGGACTCGGCGCTGGGGCAGGGGTTCAGCAGGGAGACCAGCGCTGCAGGGGCCGGGGAGGGAGCTGTCAGTCAAGCACCCTACACAAATTCCATCATGGGGGGGGGGCTCCTGGAGGGGTTGAGGGGGACATGCCAAGGTGGCAGGCGGGGGGGGGGGGGAATGAAGCCCTTATTTTTCTTTCTGCGAGAAAACTTACCGTGACCTTGTCAAAAGTGTTCCCTGAAAGGCAAAGGGGGTCTTCCCCTGCCCCCTCCCCTTTTATGACATTGCATCTTTTTCTTCGGGGGGGGGGGAAGGAAACTCAGCTGGAGGCAGGGCAACGGTGGAAAGGGTGCGGATACACACGCCTCCAACTTAACTGCTGCCTGCCTGCGGCTGCTTCCCGTTGTACTGGCAGAGGCCTCTTGTGCCCCCCACCCCCCGCACCTGGCAAGGGAGGTTTCTTTATGGAAAATCATCCCGTTCTCTTGGAGTTGAAACTCTGCAAACTGAGGTGTGGAATGTTGTGCCAGCAGGTTATTGCTTAAGACAAGCGACCCAAAATGCTGAAAGGGCATTCAATCCAGCTTGCACATCTACGCCATTGCAACTGCAAAGCTTCACCGTTTGGAGCATGCAACCTTTTACGACCGTTTTAGAAATCCAAAAGAAAGGCTTCCGGAAGACCCTTTTCCAACTCGACTCGGCCATTGTGGGAAGACTTGCAGGATGGCTGGGGAACCGACTTCCCCTTTGATCTAGGTTGTTTTGTACTTCTAAAATGGTCACAATTGTGTCAATTTATTGTTTGCTCTTTAAAGTTCTGGTGTTTTTTAACAGTTTTGCTAATAAGCGCTTGGGGATAATCTTATGATTCAGTGCGCATCACTTCCCGCTGGCAGGATCTGAAAACTTCATGAACCAACAGAACTGGGAATTTGAAAATGTTCCTGGAACTGAAAGAGCATGTTTCTCTTCAGGATTTTGCAAGGACCCCAAACCCCAACTGAGCAGAAGAGGCCTGGCTGGACATGAAGGCGCAGTGCCGATCGAGCGGCGCCAGGCTTTGCTGGGCACGGCCTTACCTGAGGCGTAGCCGATCATGAAAAGGACATAAACCAGGAGGAAGCGGAAAAGGTCTTTGAACAGGATCTGCGGTTGGAGAAAGAAGGCGGGCTGAGTTCTCGCGCTGCGCCCCGAGCCGCGCGGCAGCAGCAACCGCGGCTGGGTTCACGCCCCGGGCCAAGCCGAAGGGACGGCGCCCCGTTCTCCCTCACCTTCTGGATCATGATGCTGTAGGTGCCCGTCAGCTTGAGGCCGCGGGTGAAGTAGAGGGCGTTCATCCAGCCCAGCACCAGGGCAAAGACCATGACCGCCAGGTAGGCCTCGATGCCGGCCAGGTAGAGGGCCGCTGCAACCAGGACCAGCACAGAATAGATGAAGCTGGAGGCGAGGAGAGATCGAGGTGGGTGAGGAGGTCTCTGAACGCCTGGCCTGGGGGACACCCAGGTGACCCCATCTGTCTCGAAGGGTCCCGGAGGGCAGTCCTTATCGGGACCGGTCCTTCCAGAGGTTTGCTACAACAGCCCCCCCCCCCCCCCAAGAAGGTGGGAATCTGGAGGGCACCAGGAGCAGAGTCTTGCTCTTTCCTTTAAATAAGCTTTTCGGCTGCATCCAGCAGGGTGGGAAAACTTCCTTCGTTTTGGAACTACGTGTGGACATGCTTGCTAAGGCAAATGGGAAAAAACCAGAATTCTGTCTCCTGCCCCGAGGAGCACCAGAAATGGGGATGGTTGGTCCTTCCTCTCACCGTTGGGGTTCGAAGAGCAGGGCCCCCCTCCCCAGCCCCTGGGCAAGCAGGGTCCTCGCAGTCCCTGCTGGTAACGGCTGCCGATGGGCTTCAACCCCGATTTCACGGCAACTGCCATTCAGCTGGAAAGTTTATGGCTTGGGGGCCACTATTAAAACCTCCCCCCCCAACACACACACAGAGCTGACTTCCTCTCTCCCACTCACTAGAGTAATTGAAAGGAACCATCGATGAAGAAGGAATTGACTCCTGGGCATTTCTTCATGAACAGATCTTTGATCTGGAGAAAGGGAGAAAAAAGACCCGCTCGAGCCGGAAATGAGGACGCAGCCAGAATGCCCAGACCGAGCTGAAAAGGCTGGGGAGGGTCAGATACAGAGCAGCAGGAAGGATTTTGTAGGGGGCTCTGAAGGGACACCCACAGCCTTCCAGCATGCAGGGAAGGAAGGGAGGTGCTAGGGGGGTGGAGGAGGAGCAAGACGGGGGACCCCCCAGGCAAGAAGACACCCATCTGCACTCACGTTGGTGAAGAAAAAGAGGACGCCTGTGAAGAGCGTGACGGCCTCTCCGGCTAGGCGGAGGTAGTCAGGGGTGGTCGCGTAGGGGTACGGGGGCTGGGGAAGGAAGGAAACGGCGCTGAGGGGCGCCCCCAGCCTCGGAAAAGGAGAGGGCCGCTGGCGGAAGGGAGGGCCCGTCTGAGCGTGGCCCTTTTGTTTCCAGGAGGCACCAGGGTTTGACCACCTGGCCCGTCTCGTTCCCTGGAGGGGGCAACAGGCGGTGTACTCACCGTGCCCTCCAGGGGGCGGTAGTAGGCGACCAAGGTGAAGATAACCATGGCACAGAGGTAGGAGATCACGCTGATGTAGAAGGAGACGGCCCCAAATTTGCGCCACTTGTCTCGCAGCAGCTCGTTGATGGGCTCCACAGCCAACATCTCATGGCGGTTCTGGACAGGAGGGGGCAAGGGCACCGAGAGGAATGCCAGGAGCCAGGGCAGAGTCTTCCCTGCTGGAGGAGGCCCGGCTCCCAAGAGAAGGTGCCCCCGCTCGACTCACCTCGATTTTGCTGTTGTAGACCAAGATCTCCAGCACCGACACCTCCTCCCCACACGTGTCCAGCGAGGACAGGTCGTAGAGGGAGGAGCAGACCGGCCCGTAGGCCCAGTCTCTGAACTTGCGGGAGAGGTGCCGCGCGTCTTCGTCCTTAACCTCCCGGCGGATGATATGCTGGAAGATCTGCAGGCAGAACGGGCAGGGGGTGCAAGGGGGACCAGTGACAAGTTCCCAGCCCAAATGCATGCCGGGCGGTCTCTCTGCCAACCCATTTCGGGCCGGCACTTTCTCGAGCTAACTTGGTGCCCTTGGGGTGGGGATCAGTCCGTTCAAGAGCTGGGACTCAGCCTGCATTTTCAAGCGGTTGGAATCGGCAGGATTTTACAGACCGCCCCATTGATTCCAACGGGGGGGATTCAGCTCTCCCGGACCTGCCCAACTACTCTGCAAGGCTGCAAGCGTTTCCCGCTGCCCCCCCGCCCCGCCCCCGTCTCACCCCTATCTTTCCGGTCTTGGCCGCCATCATGAGGGGCGAGAGGCCGTCGTTGTTCAGCACGGCCTCCAGGTTGGTGTCCGGGAAGAGCTTGGCGCACTTGATGAGCAGCAGGTCGTACATCTTGGTGACGAACTTGGTGTTCTCGCGGGTGTTGTCTGCGATGGCCACCAAGGCGTGGAGCACCGTGTTGCCCCGGGAGTCCTGCCGCCGGAGGTCCGCCTGCTTGTGGGCGTTCTCCGTCAGGTACTGGACGATGTGCGGCTGGTTGGTGCAGGCGGCCAAAGAGAGGGGCAGCTCCCCTGCGCAGGGGGGAGAAAGGGGCGGGTGCCACTTCCCGAAGACAGACGGCTCGGCTCATCCGCGACTCCCCCAGACCAGCCTGGGAAATGCCCAGTGAACCACTAGAAGATCCACTGGTTTTCCAGCTGTTACGAGGCCCAAGGTAACATGCCGCGTGCCTGAAAGGTGCCCTCCCTTCTGCCCCTTGTTGCCCCCCGATCCCAAAAGGTGCCCTTCCGTGACTTGATCCCCCAAATTTCCATCCATTCAGCATCCTCCCCGCCCCGGGTAGGGCGGCTCGCTCGGCTTCCCTTCATCCTCTCCTCCTGCGGTTTCCCTCTTCCCTTCATCACCACCAGGGTCCACTGTAGGCTCCCTGCGGACAGAGACCTACCGAGCTCCTGGGACATCCGTGGCCCGCTCTAGAGAAGGAGGACATTCACGAGAGACCAGCAGCCATTTGCGGAGTCCACTCACCGAAGTAGAAGTAGCCCCCCTCGTCCTTGGGCTGGAAGAAACGGCCGCGCGCCTGGGCGTGCACGTCGGCCCCCTTCTCCACCAGAAGCTCCACGTAGTGCTTGCACCGTCGCTCAATCGCAATGTGCAGGGCGGTCTGGCCTAAAGAAGCACAACCGTTTGCCGAGACCCTCGTTTCTCCTTCCCCCACTGAAACGAGCGCCTGACGCGATGCGGCTCAGCACGCCGCGGGCCTTAATTTCCATTTTGAAAACTCACTCCACTTGGTCCCCCTGAAGGCCCAAATGGGCACCCTGTTGTGCCATTTGATCCTGACTGCAATGCACACACGGTACCCAGCCCAACCCCTCATCCCAAAGCTACTTTCCAGGCCTGGATCTTTCAGGCAGTCCCTGCGCCATTCAGTGTGGCTCAAGATTACGATACCCTCTATTTCACGCATGGGAACTCTGTGCAGGCAACGCAGCCAGGCGTCCTGATGCCGAAACTGACTGAGTCTCCCTGTGTAAGCAGTTGGAGAAGCTGCCCCGCCCAGGGGCCAGGGGAGAAGGGCCTTCACCTCGGTAATAGACGTCGCGGAAGGGCGCGTTGATGAATTCCCGCATGTTGCCTGTTTTCTCGGCGATGTCCAGCAGGAGCGGGATGGTGTCATTCCGGCCATTGCTGAGGTTCAGCAGCGCCTTGGGGAGACACGTCTTGCCGGTGGAGAGCTCTGGAACCAGGGCACGAGATGGCACCGTTATTACGCTGGCACCTCCCCTTTCCTCCTGGGAACTCCAGACTCTCCCTCTTTTATCCTCACCACAACTCTGCGAGGTAGGCCAGGCCAAGGAGGGGAGGCAGCCTTAGGATCACCAGCAGCTCCTCGCCCAGGGGGACCTGAAGGCGGGACCTGAATGCCCGGCTGCCGTGCCCCACCCGCCTTTGCTCCCCCAGCTGGCACACCCCCTGGCATTTCCAGGACATTTGCGGCGGATGCTTGCCCCTGCGCCAGAGAGTAGCTGCTTCCTTTTAAAAGCACTTTCTAGCATTTCTGTCTACCGAGAAAAGCCGGCAGAACTTCGAATCTCTGAGAGATCTGGATGCAAGCAAATTTTTTAACGGGGCAGAGAGACGTAACAGGCGACTTTCTCTCTAGTCCGTTCTGATTTCGCGGGTCCAATCTACCGGGATGCTGTTTTTCTTGGGGCTGAGCCAGGAGCCCCAAAGCCCGAGACGAAGCGATGCTGAAGCGCCAAGTGGCATCTGTAGACGTTGCCCGTCTCTTGGCCAGGGCATGCCCCTCTGCTCTCTTCCTGCCCACAAAGACCCGCACTCGCCCTGGGCCCCTGGCCTCACCCACCTCGAAACTCCTCGTCGGTCAGGTGCTTTTTGTGGCTCAGCAGGAAAGGCAGGAGGCCGTCCAGCCCGGCTGTGGCCCCGCGGGAGACAATGTCGAAGAGGATGGGCCGGTTGAAGACCTTGAGGACGGGCGGGGGGCTGGGGGCGGGCCCCTTGGTGCTCGGGCGCTTCTTCCTAGGAAGGGTCACGTGAGAAGGCGGGCTCAGCATGGCTGGGGAGAAACAGCAGGGGGGTCGACACCCCCCCACGGCAAGCTGCCCCGCCCCCCCCACTCACTCCAGGGCCCTCTTGCGCCTCCGCTTGTTGTCGCTGGGGAGGTGGCGGTAGGTGCCGTAGTCGAAGAGGGAGTCCATGGGGGCCTTCTTGGGCCCCGGCACCACGGAGGACTCGTAGATGGTGGCCTCCAGGAGGTCCATGGGGTTGGGGACGCCCTTGCGGAAGGCGCCGTGGAACTTCATCCGCAGGTTCTGCTTGCCGTCCCCCGAGCCGGGGGGGCTGCGGGCGGCCTCGCCCGGCCCGGCGCCGTCCTCGCCCTCAAACAGGTTGGCCAGGGACGAGAGCGGGAAGGTCTCCTCGGCTGGGCCCTCGGCAGCCTCGCCGGGGCTGGCCTGGGGGGCGTCCTCTGGCTCGGCCATGGGGTGGGTGGTCTGGGGGGAAAGGAACTGTGGGTCAGAGAGCGGGCAGCCGGCTGCGTTTAGGCAGAAAGAGCTGCCCTTGGCGCGCACAGCCTTGCGACGCTCGGGCCGGTGGCGAAGAGCCGCCGCTGCTGCCGCCAACAACGATGAGAGGCTGTTGGCCTTGGTCTGAGATCGCCTCTTCCAGCCCTACAGGGACCCCCACCCCGGAAAAGCCCGAGTTAGCAGCTACGGAGAGTGTGAAGTTCCAGACGTTTTGAAAGTCGGCCACAGGAACTCCGGGGTATGGGAGAGGCCGTCATTCCTTAAGTCAGGAGGAAACAGCGCCACTTCACCTGCTTAAATTAAACTACCTTTTAAAAGCATTTAGTGGCGATCTGGTACTTTGGGAAGAAAAGGAGGAGGGCAGGACCGTCTTCAAGCCCTCCCAGCCTGAAGAACAGGCTGCGCTGTTTTGTTTGTGCCCCCAGAGCAAAGGGGACTAGGGCCTTGCTGCGGGAGTTTTGTTTTCCTTTTCGACGGAAGCCGAGGACTAGGGCCCCTGCCACAGGTGTGAGGCCTTGCTCGGGCCCAACCCCTCCCCCTGCAGTGAGGGGCCTCACTCAAGACCACCCACCTCTGCTCTCTGGATCAGCAAAGCCCGCGTGGCTCTTCCTCGGGGTGGAGGTGGCACCGACAGCACACGCCAAGTGTTCCCAGATGTGGACGACGTTCTGGCCGGGAAAAGGAAGGCAGGGGGCTGCCCTGCCTGTCCCAAACGGCCCCTCCCTCCCACGGGGCACAGCCTGCCCGCTTCTCAGAGGGGCCTTTGAGAGACGGTGCGACTGGACACCGGCCCGCAGCTCGCTTCAGGCTCCGGCGCCAGCAGGGCAGGGAACAAGGAGCGCTTTCACAGCTCCTGGAAACGTCATGCGGACCCCACCCGAAATCCAGACAGGCGGGGGCAAGATGCGGCACTCCCGGAGGGGCCCGCCAGCCTCGTGGGCTCAACAGCAGCCTGGTAAGTGAGGAAGCTGCGCCCAAGGGTTAGACACATGCTCCAACCGCCTTGACCGGAAACGCCTCTCCTGGCGGTGCTCTTTCTTCACCAACCCTATACCCTCCTTTGTGGGGGGGTGGGGAGGGGATTCTGCAAATCCCAGAATTCCCACCCAGGGGGCACCAGGTTGAGGAAGGCATGCCGAAGAAACCCGAGGCAGAATTATTTAGTCCCGCTTCCGGCTCAGAGGCCAAGATGCTCTGGCATGCCTGGAAGGTGTCGGACAAAAGCTGCATCGCTTCCTCAGCCCTGGAATTCTCAGTCCGAATCCTGAGGATTTCCCCCAGGCTGGAGCAGGGAAAGGGGAGCAGCACGGATTTCCCAGAAGAGCCAGGCTTGGCGTCCCGATCCATGCAAAGTGGGGAACGGTGGAGTGTGCAGAAGAGCCCATGAACCCCGAGGCTCCCGATAATTCTGGTGGCCGAGCCCCCGTGTGCATGGGGCTAAGGAGCTGGGCTGGAACCGGGGCCACCCAGTTCAGCCTGCCTGGAGTTACGGGCAATTTACGGTCTCACAATCAGCCCACCTCGCAGGGTTCTGGTAAGGGTAAACCGAGCAAAGAACACCTCCTCGGACTCCTGAAGGGACGGCAGGATGGTGCTGGTCCTACAGAACAGCCTTCCTTGCCGCTGGACTTGCGGCACCCGCCCGCCTCTGGGTACCAACTCAGCCCCCCCCCAACTGGCAAGGCTTAGCCAAAAGCAGCCGCGGTCTCCCCGGATGCCACCCAACCAAGTGCCCCAAACTATTGGCATTTGCAAATGGGGGTGGGGGGACACGCCAACACTCCTGGGCGTGTTCATAATCACAATATTTGCTATTAGTCAAGGGCCAGGAAATGCAAGAGACTCAGCCCAGACTGGCCCCCCATAATGCCGGGGAGGGGGGGGAGTGAGTTGCAAAAGGAGAATTCAGAAGGAGAGCAAGAAGGAGAACGGGGGTCTGCGGGGGCTCAGAAGGCCCTCGGCTACTTGCATGCCAAATCCAAGCAGCACATCTAAAAACCAGGAGGGGCCCAATCCACCACGAAGCTCCCACTGCAACCGAGAAAAGTGCTACCAAGCACTTAGGAAGCCAGTTCCCACCAGCCGCCCCCAAGCCCCCCCCCCCCCCCGCTGCACTCCCTGCCTCTCGGTCACTAGCCAGCCCCTCCCTGGCCGTCACCCTCAGGAGATCCCCCCCTTCTTCCACGTGCAGAAACGGGGGCCACCGAAAACCCTGGATCTGGGTAAGCCTCCGTGTCCTTAAGCAGGGAGGAGGCTGGCCTTGTGCCCCGCGCCCAGGGGCTGGGCGCAGCACCCAGCAACATTGGGCACAAAGCGATCCTCTATTGTTCTTTGTAGCAATGGGCTTCCGGCCTCTTCGGCTTCTTCCTAATATGCAGGGCCAAGATTGCACGGAGGCTTGGCGCGGTTTTGCAGGAATAAAATAGGAGCTGGCAGTTCCAGAGCAACTGGGAAAGGAAGGGGGGGAGACCCTGGGAGAGGAGGAAGCCAAAGCCGTTCGTGGGGGGACTCAAGAGCCCCCGTTCTCTAACCTGTGGGTGCTGTTCAAAGACCAACAGCAAGAATTTGCAGGATGAGAGGACTCCAAATCAGCCGTTTGAGCAACAGGAGAGATATGTGGCAGCCTTCAGAGATGTGTGGCGGCCTTCGGCAGCCCTCGGCTCTCTGGCCACTGCTTCTTCCCCCAGCAGCTCATTGGCTGACAACATAATTAAATGGTGGAACTCCCCACCACAATGGTTGGAAAAAAAGATGATGGAAGAGAAGTGGCCCTGGTTAAAGGAAGCCTCCTGTCCCACATGGAAGAGCAGCCACCAAGGAGCAACCACGGGGAGGGGGAGGAGGAATGTTCTGTGTCCTTGGAGGGCTTTTTAAAGGAATCTGGTTTGCTCCTGTGGAACAGACATCCTGCAGGGCTTCCCCCAAAAGCAGCAATGTGCAAGAGAGGCATCCTTATTCTGCCGTCCTTCCCCTCCCCTCCCCTCCCCTCCCCCCAGCCCTATTTTGGGAAAGGGATTTAGCCGCCCCACCAAAGCTTTTCAAAGCTTCCATTCGTGGGATCACCGCAAGGAGCTTTCTTGCCAGCCAAATTGCTAGACGGGAGAGAGGCCTCGCTCGCTCGCTGGGAGGGGATGGGCACCTCCCCCCCAAATAGGAACCGCTTTCGCCCACCAAGCATGGGAGGGGTGGGGGCTCCAGTTTGGAATCCCTGCCTCCCTGGGCAGAGGGGCCGGCGGTCCCCCCCAGCCCAGGCCTGCAACCCCAGAAGTGCCCCCGGGGACAGCCAGGCTGGGGCAGAGGGACACAGCGCTCTCCGAGCTTGGCTGGAGGGCAAAATTGGTCTCCTCTGATGTGGTTCCTGTCGCTGGCAGCGCCTGCCCTGCCGGAGCGCCCACTGCATCCAGAGCACACTGGCCGTTCTTCTGTCTGGGGGGCGAGGCCGCCTGCTTTTGGAGAAGGGCAGAGCAGCTCCGTGCTCCATCGAGGCTGCACAGCTGCTAAACAGGCCTGAGAGCTCCCAGATCAATGGACTGGGCCAAGCCCCAGCAAACCACACCAGAACACCAGTTCCCTGATCGATCGGGCAGACCTGCATCAGCCCCCCCCCAACCCACCCCCGTGAGAGAATCCACCGAAGCACTTTGGGCTTTGAGCGCTGAAAGAAAAGCGCCTTCCTCTCTGGCCGGGCCAGGCCCAGATTTCAAAACCTGAAGCGACCCGCTGGACCGGGAGCACAAGCCACGGCACCGAGCAGCCTCGGTGCTGCAGGACTTCCTTGCCTGTTCCCTGAGTTCTGTCCCATGTTCGCATTGCAACGCTCCCCCCAGCAACAAAAAACGCCACCTGGGCTGACCTTGCACCGAAAGAGCAAGTCGCCACAACAGGCCTTCTCCCCAACACCAGCAGGAGGGCGCTGCTCCACACTCTCCACATTTCTCACAAGGCTTCCCTGACAGCCAAACCAGCCTTCCTAGCGGGGGGGGGGGGGGCTCCAGACCCATTGCGGGCAACTCCCATCGTCCTCAGCCAGCAGAGTTTCCAAACTTGCACCCGTTCCATCGCTCTGAACTGCACGTCTCGGAATTCCCGCCCTTATTATTTCATGGCGTAATTTCACCGCCTTGGGCGGATATGAACTGAAACAAGCGCATGCATATTCACGATGCTCAGCTGCCAAGCCATTCTTGCAAAGTGTAAAGCATAGCAGATCGAATTTGAGATAGCTAATATAAAATTGCAAACAAATAAGTATCACCAAATAAACAACGGCCGTGAGGCCACATTGTAAAAATAGCAAGGCACAGGAAAAGAGTCAAATCAGAAAACGCTTGGGACAGTTAAAACACACCCCAACAGACCCTTTTTATTCCCAGCTCTAAGGAAGCGGTTGGTCACGGGCTATGGAGAGGTTTGTGGGGGGGGGGGGAAGAGAGCCGATAGGTGTGAAAGGTCTTCATTCCTAGTCACGGGTGGCTCAACCACCTCCTCCTCCCCACCTGCACCCCTTCAGGGGCCTTTCGCATCCTGCAGGCTTCCAGCGGTGGCCAGGTGGCCGTGGGGCAGGGGTGGTGGATTGCCTGATGCCTGAGCGCCTCTTGGCCTCCCGCTCCGTCACCCCACCCTCCCTCCTGACTATCCGGCAGCTTTAAGCGGTTTGGAGAATTTCACAGCTCGGATTAATCCACATGCCCAAACCTGGCCTGTGTTCGGGTCCCAAGACTCCAGATTCTGAGGGGGGGGGGGTCAAGCCAAGAAAGGCACCTGCTTTAAAGAAGGAGAGGCCTCGGAGGAGGGCAGCTGTTGCACCTCTGTATGATTCACTGGTCTTTCAGCATTCAGAGGTGCTGTTAACACAGGCTTTTTCCAGCCGGCAAAACGAGCATTCTGTCACACCAAAAAGTAGAGCTGTGACTGAAGCTGTGGAGCTCTGCAAGAGTTTCTGTTCTGGATTCAACTCCATCCGGTAAGCAGTGCGGAAAACACTGGGGGTGAATTCTGACCCTACGCCCTCCTTGTGGGGCAGGAGAAAAGTGCTCCCGCAGCGCCCGGCCAGCTCCGTAGCTTCCCAGCTCTTGACGACAACCCTGCGGGGCAGAGCAATGACCCCCCAGTGGGGCAGGGAGTTCGTGGCTCGCCTGAATCAGAGCTGAGACTGGACAGAGCTGACCCCAAACTCACGCTCCTGAAGCTGGACAGGGAACCAGGGAACCCGCAGGCGCCCAAGTTGGCGGGAGCAGATTCCAAGCTGGGGGGGCCTCCCCTCCTCGCAGCATCCGCGCCGGGGCCCCTGCCCTGGGCTCCCGGCCTGCGGGAGGGCGGCGCCCGGGTGAAACTCGCCCAGTCCCGTCGCCTGTTTGGCGGGGGCGGCAGGCTTCGACGGGACAGGCGCTCTCCTGCCCGGAGCTGCCCGAACAGCTCTCGCTGGGACAGGCGCGGGCAAGCGGACCCCTCCAGCGGCGGCTTCGGGGCTGGCCCAGAGAGGCGACCTCGCGAGGACCCACACCGCCGTGGCCTCTCTTCCTCGGAGCTCGCGGGATGGGAGGCGCTCGGCCGCCCCGGCCGGGCTCCGGCGGCAGAGCAGCGAGCCGCCTGGGGCGCCTGGGACCCAGAGCGCGAATCCCCGCCCCACCCCGCTCTGGCTGTCCCAGCTGGGGGTGGTGGGTGCTTCACTCCCAGGCAGCTGAGGGTGAGGTCAAGCCGCCGAACGGCCCTCTCTCTGGAGCCGCCTTCCTGGAAAGCCGAGCAGGAGCCGCGGGTGCGTGCAGCCACCCCTCCCCCTCCCGGCCCGATCCCCCAGCCCCACCCCCGCCGGACGCGCCCTCGCTCACCTCAGCGCCCGCCTGGAACTCCATCCGCCGAGGATCGCCGGGCGCCCGCGAGCAGCAATTCTTCCCCGGCTCCGCGCAGACGAGCCAGCTCCAGACCACCAGGGCTGCTGCTGCTGGCGCTGCTGGCGCCTGGCCCGCCCGCCGGCCGGCCGGCCGCCCCCCCGCAGAAGAAACGCCCACCCCGCGCTCTCCCGCCCCCCTCCCCTCCCCTCCCCTCGCCTCGCCCGGCGGGCCGCTCACCGCGGAGCGAAGTCGCTCGGGGGCCTCCGCGCTAACCTGCCCGGGACGGCAGACGTCACCCGTCAGACACCACCCACCCCCGGTATGTCCTCCGGGAGGAAACGCTTTCCCTGGTGCTCCAGGTGTTCTCAAGAGCAAGACCGCCCCCCCCGGCTTTCCCCTGGCCCCCTCCTGGCCCCAACCGCCCTCTGAAACCTTTGACCTCAGCACGAAGCCCAGAGCCAGATGAGTCTCCCATTCTGGGACGGAGGGGGCTGTAAACAAAGGAAATAAAGAGGGGAAACACCACCACCCCGGAAAACCAAACCAATCTCTTGCTGGCTGCCTCAGAAATGACCCCCCCACGGGTGGAAAAAGGAGCAAGGGGTGGAATGAGACCATCTCCTTTCTTTCAATGTTTTTAAAAGTTTTTGTGCAGGCACCAGCCCATAACTGCCTGCCCAGAAAAATTGCCAAGGGTGGAGTTCAGGTGAGGCTGAAAGGCTTCTTTTAATTGCTTTCTCTCTCTCTCCAGACAAAGAGGCACAACAAAGGATGAGTTTCTTCCCTCTTTTCTGTAGAAAAGTCGCAAGCCGGGTGGGCAGAGAAGTGGCCCCAGGGGTCCTGAAGCTGGAGGAATGCCCAAGGGGTAAAAGTTGCAACGCCGAGGGGGGGAAAAGAGAAGGGCCTTCAAAATGACTCTCTCTGCAGAGCAACTAGAGAACAAGAATCCTTGCAGGGCTAGAATCCACAGCAACCACAGAATCCACAGAAACTGTGGAACTCCTTGCCACAAGAGGTTGCCCCAAGAGATGAAACTGTGGGCTGGGCTGGGCTCAACGGAGGGCCCTCGGTTTCCCAAGGCAGCTGCTTGTGAGGGCCATGACCCCACACGTGGGGGCCTCTTCCTGGCCCCCCTCGACTACTGGGGGGGACTGGGACCTCCATGCCCCAGAGGTGGAGAGGGACCTGGGGCCTGCAATCCCTCCGCCCCCGGCTCCTCCCCTGCCTGGCCAGCCCCAGAATCTGAATCCAGGGGCCTCCCTGCTCTTCCCCCTCCCTCCCTCCCTCCCTCCGGCCAGGCTGACGGCTTCGGCTGGGGTCAGGCAAGGGCTTAGGGTTGTGCCGGAGGGGGGAGGAATTTTCTGGCCAGCCCGGACAGGCCCTGGTTCCCCCCCTGCCCCAAGCCAAGCCGGACTGCCAAGGTGCCTGGTGGGGCTGGCTCCCAGCCTGGTCACTCTGAGCCCTGGGCTGACGGGGGGGGGGGGGGGGGGGGGGGGGGGGCATGAATTAGAAACCGGAGGGGGGGCTGCAGCCCAGTGAGCACTTGAGACTACATCCCCAACCTCAGTGGGCTGGACTGACCGGCGCTGGGGGCAGAGGGGAACCTGTTCCGTGTCCAGGGACTCAACACCCTTATGGCCACTCAGCCCCCAAGGGATTCTTTCCACCCTTAATGACCTTTTCTCCTTCTGCAAAACTTGGAGGTCTGCATCTGCTGACCCCTCCCTTCCTGGTGCTGCAGGAGTCCCCCCCCCCCACTGGCTGAGAGTCCATCTGTGAGAGAAGGGTGCCCCCTGCTGGTGTGATGCAGCAAATTCAGAGTCCCCTTTGGGGGAGATGGTGCGGTAGTAGAAATTAAAGTACAAATAAGTAAATAAATAAATTCCAGCTGCCGAGAAATGGGCCTCTCTCCTAGCCGGCTGGGAGTCCAGAGGCAGTCCAGATTTGCTGGGGGGCCCTGATAATGCGAGCATGATGGGCAAAGCCCCCTGCCCCCTCACGTGTTGCCCGCCATCTACCAGGTGCAACAGGACCAGCTGGGGGGGGACGTTGTCGGTGTCACTTTCAGGTTCACACAGCTGGAGTTGCTTTGGAGTTGGGTGTCCTACAAGTTTGGCAGACAAATAAACGCGTGTGCTACCCGAGGGAGGTTGCCCTCAAAGGCATTTTCAAAATAGTTTGAGCACGTTCATTAGACATCTCTATCTACATATGACCCAACCAATTATCTTAAAGCTCCCAAATTCTGTGTCTTCGCACTCAACCCCCATAATCCCCAGCCAGTGTGGTTTTTGCAGGGTCCTGTCCCTCCCACCGAGTCTTCCTTGGGCAAACCAAGGCGACAGGAAGTGACACGTCTCCCTCGTTACATTTTATTTCAACGGGTCGGTTTCCCTAAACCCGTACACAGAAGGCATCAAGCAGTAGTAACACCATTAAGGCCTGGCATGGTTCTCCTGCCCCAGAAAACGACAGCGAGTTTTAAGCTGGAACCAGTTCCCTGAAGAAATCTGTTGTGCGAAGAAGACATTCACCCCAAGAGTCACTCAGAATAGTCACTGAAGGCCGGCTGGTGTTGGCTGGCCGGTTTTCAAGATCTCAAGAAATCTTTGCAGGGTCAGGCTAGGACAGCATTTCTCAACCGTGGCCACTTTAAGATATGTGGACTTCAACTCCCAGAATTCCCCAGCCCGCATGGCAGGCTGGGGAATTCTGGGAGTTGAAGTCCACATATCTTAAAGTGGCCACGGTTGAGAAACACTGGGCTAGGATGCCAGGGCGAGACTGAAAAGTTGAACCAGCACCCCAGAAGGCGGCAAAGGACATCCACGTCTGCCCCACTGCCAGAAAGCCGCATCCCCAGGAGTGGAGCTCACTCAGAAGAGGCTTTCCTCCTTCGCACACACTCCTGGCACGGCTTGTGGGACGTTTCGCACGAGCAACCAGTATTGCTCAGGCACATTCAGCAATACCCAGGCAACCGGCTGTCCGGAGCTCAGAGGAAGACACGTTCTCACTGGCAGGCAGCCCCAGTGAGCGAGGTGGGGGTGGGGGGGCTGCTGCCCCCCCCATTTCCCCAGAAGGAGCAAGACCACCAGAGGAAGGCCACGGAAGAGCACCTAAGCCCCAGCTCGGGACGGGGAGGAGAAACATTTCTGCGGCAGCCAGCGTGGCCTCCTGCAGCTGCTGCAGATCTTCTGTCTAGGTGGCCTCCAGAGGCCGGAAGGCACCTGCTGGGCTGCGGGGGGGGGGGGGGGGAGGCGAAGGAGCCGGGGCCCAGGCTGGCGAGGCACGGGAGGGCCTGGTCAAGCTTTGTAGGCCAGCTCGGCGTCCATTTCTGTGTACATCTCGTAGATCGTGTCGAGGATGGGCGTTGCTTTCGTCAAGAACTGGCGGACCTTGTCTAAGGTCTCCTCCTCCTTGGCCGCCTGGCCTTTCTCCAGGGCCTTCAGCAAGTCCGACTTGTAGGGAAGAGCGTAGACGGAGCCCTGGGGAGGGAGGCGAGTCAGGGGGCCGGCCGGCGGGCAGCCCCTTCGCTCCTCCGGAGGGAGCAAAGGGCTTCGGCTTTGCACGTTCCAGCCGGGGGTTTCTCTCTGGGTTCCAGAACGCGCTGCTGGCTTTCTGGGGACAAGGAAGAATCCTCGGGCTGCCCTGGCTTTCCCCAGCCTTGCAAAAATCCCCCCCCCCCCCGCAGGCCAGAGCACGAGAGCCAGAACTGTTCCGCCCAGAGACCCCCCAAGCCTTCGGAGGAGGGGAGGCCCCGGGTGCTGCCCTCACACCCCCCGAGGCAGGCTGGGTCCTGCCCCCTCGGGGACTCCGGCCGGCCGGGGCGACGCTCACCAGGAAGAGCTTCTGCAGCATCCAGCCGTGGTACTTCCTCAGGGCCAGCTCGTAGGCCTTGATGGCGTTCACGCGGATCAGGTTCGGGTTCTCCTTATCCTGCTCGCCGTCGCAAAGGCTCTGCAGCAGGACCTGCATGAAGCGGAGCCCCCTGCAAGGAACAGCGGGAGAGCCCCCCTGAGAGGCCGCCAGGGTCCCCCCGCAAGATGGGGTCCCGGGAGCCCCCCGGCTGCCCCTAAGGAGCGGGGTGGCTGCGTGGTCGCTCCCTCACCTCTTCAGCCACATGAGGGCCAGGGTGGCCCCCACTTTGGGCCACGCCGACCCGTGCATTTCCTTCTCCGCTTCCAAGATGTTCTGAAGGGTTTTGAACTTGGCCGGGTTCGATTCATACACTGCACGTATTTTCTGAAATCGAAGCGGAACAGACTCGTGAAGGCGACCCACGGGGTGTGTGGGTCCCGCTGACGAATGCAGCCGGCGGAAGAGGCGCACGTTCGGATCAGCAGCCCCCTTGACCCCGCTCCGAATGAAGTCGAGGCTGCCCTTTTCTGCAGCCGTGCTGTGTGTCCTCGGCCCCACCCACGGGACTCGGAAAAAGAGCTTCCTTCCCGTTACGCTGACCCACGGTTGGTTTCTTGAGTAGCCCAGAGCTGGGCTCATCCGGCGCCCTCATTTGCAAGCCGCAATAGCCACAAACCACACCCAGACCAACCACGTGGCGGCTTGCTGCCAGCCTGGGCCTAATCCCAGCGCCCACTGACCGGCCCCTTTCCCCAGAGCCTCACGGGCCCCTCGTTTCCCAGGATCGGGGCCTTCCCTTACCTTAATGTTCCCAGAGATGTCCGCCTTCACCGGGGCATAGATGATCGGGGCGCCCAGGCAGTCTGTGGGGGAGGGAGCAAAGGTCAGGGGGGGGCACCGGTTTCCCCAAAGGAGCACCAGCAGCGGTGGGACTCCTGACCCAGCCCGCCGTGGCCGAGGGGTGCCTTTGAACCCGGGGGCGACTTGATGGGTTGGGGAACAGGGGCGCTGTTGCAAGCAGAAACCCCCCAGCCCCCCGCCCACCCTGCTGGTGAAAGGAGCGTGTTCAGACAGCTATGAGATGCCGTCAGCAATTAGTCCCGGCTGACAGGGAGATTTAATTTGTTTCATGGCAGCGTGGGGGGGGGGGGAGACTGGAGAACTGTTGCTCGGGCAGCGGGGGCTGGGGGTGGGCTAGATGGCCTTCAGGGACTCCTCCCTCCCTCAACCTTGCCATCTCCCTGAATCTAATCCTTTCACCTGGATCCTATTCCCCCGTCTAACCCGCACTGCAGGAATGTCGTGAGGAACAGGAGAATTGTACCTGTGTGGATTGAGCCACTGGAAGGGAGTTAGAAACAGGTCCTTCTCAGCCTTGCCCACGCCAGACACACCCCGCTCTGGTTACCCCCTTCTCTGCAATGCTGGGGGGCTTTGGGTACCTCAGAACAGCACCCCCCCCCCGTCCTGTGGGCCTTCGGGGAGGAGGGGGCCGGAAGACCTGCCTTCGCTGAACCTGGTGTGTGTGTGAGGTTTTTCCCCTCTTTCAGACGGTTTCTTAGGCACATAAACAGTGTATCATTAATGGTTTTGTATATTGTTTTTAAGTGATTGTCTCAGCTTTGCATTCCCGTCGGTTGCTGGCCCAGAGTCACTACGATGGGATGGAGGGCCCACACGAATAGTTGAAATAAACAAATAAATGGTTCCTCTGGGTGAGTCTTGGGTCCCAAGGAGGTTCCTTAGATTTTGCAACTTGCAGCACTTTATGGAACTACTGATAGAAGGGGGGCGGGGGGACGGGACAGAAGGGCTTCTCTGAACGCCAAGTGAACCAACTTGCCAGCAAGAAGCCATCAGATTTTCAAAGCGGGCTTTGTAGCGCCGTCGGTCACAGAATGACCAATGTTGTATGCGCTGAAGCAGAAGAGGCCCGCCCATTGTCTCCTGAGAACACTGGCTGGCGTGATGGGGTGTGGGGGGAGGGGGTCCGGGGGAGGGGGGGGACAGTGGCGGTCTTTGCGGAGGACGCGGTGGGGGCCCAGGCAAGCGCAGGTGGCCCCTTCTCGCTCCCTGAAGAGCGGGGCTGCATCTGGTCCTTGTTGGAACCCACCCCCGCTCGGGGTGGTCGGAGCCAGGAAAGCCTCCCGGGGCCCGTGAGCCAGCACATCCACACACACACCCCGCTCTTGAGGGACCCAACGCTGCCCGGCAGTCAGCGCTGAACGGCCTCCCTCCGTGGATCGGAGCGCCTTCCCCCGCGCCCCGGAAGAGCCCGGGAGGAGCTGGGGGAGGGACCCAGGGAGTCGCCTGGATCCAGCAGGCGTCCTCCCACCGGACCGTTTGAGAAACCCGGGGCGTCTTCATGTCGGAGCTGCGCGTGCCCCACACCTGCCCCTGATTGGCAGCCAGAAGGCCCGCCCCGCAAGTTTCCGAGGGAGGGAGCTCCGGGGCTGCCTGTTTCACCACGCGGCCCTCCAGGGAAGACGCCGCCTCCGGATTCCACAGCAGCCCAGCCGTTCCTGTTCTTCTTGTTCCCACCGGCTTCCTGGAGCGGCGGGCAGCTGGGTCTCCCAGCAGCAGCCACCCAGCGCCCGTCTGCAGGCAAAGGCCCCGGTTCCCTCTCCACACCCAGGATGCCCCCCCCGCCCCGGTCTGGGTGCTGGCACCTGGCTGGCCAAACCCTCAGGCCCCGGGCCACCTGGATCAGGGAAGGGGTCAGGACCAGCGCAGCATCCAGCCGGTGGCCGGGGCTGGTTAAGGCCTCCGAGTGGCGCAATCCGACCTCCATGGGTTGCACAAGAGGGAAGGGAGAGGCTGGCGCACCCAGGTGGCCTGGCACAGGTTTCCTGATTTTCCCACCGCCGTGCAGAGACGGGCCAGGCTGCCAGGCGGCGGCAGCAGGCGGCGTGTCTGGCCGGGGGAAGCCCATCTCAAGGTCCCCAGCACAAAAGGAAAGCTGGTTCCAACATTGCACGCCATTAGCGGGTGGCGCAAAGCCGCCCCAGCACAGCATCCAGGTTTCAAGAGCAAGTTGAAGGGAGCAACCCGCCCTCCAGCCACACTACAGCAGCTTTGGGGGGGGGGGAGTTAACTGGACCAAGTCCAAAAGCATTCAGAGAAGCTTGCCAGGCGCAGCCAAGGCCGAGAATGACGTTCCCAAAAAGTTGTTTGTCGGTTATGCAGAGGGGGGGCTGGCTTCATATGAGCCCCGGGGACAGAACTGCTCCATGCTCCCCTGTAGGGCCACTGGAACCTCCAGAAAGGGGTCTTCAAGTTCAAGGGCCAATCTAGGAAGCCCCTGAATGAGACAGCATTGTCTAGTAGCAGCGCCCAGTATTCCCCAGTAGACTGCCCCTATCCATGGAATCCCCATTTTTCTACAACAGCCGTTGCACAGAAGGGAGAAATCCTGCTTGCTCTCTCAGCCCCTAGCCCAGAGTAGAGACAAGCCTCGGAAACTGCTGCCGGCCTCCCGCCGTCTCCAGATCGCAAGGGCCGTTGTTCCTATTCGGAGGAAGGTGTTTCTTTCTCCCCCTGAACTAACTGAACGCGGACCCCTCGAACTGGCATGCCCTGCTCCTGCTTGGAGGCCTCGTGCGTCATCTTTTTCTGGGGCCACCTTGGAAGGCGTCCCCCCCTCAAAAGAAAGTGCCTCCTAAGTTGCTTGGCCTGGCCTTTCCAGGCCTTTGTTTTCACACAGCAGAGAAGGACGGAGGAGGGCAGGCTGAGTTTCTAGGAGCACCCGTTTCACCCGTTACGACAGCGGGCTCCTTACTTGACAGCCCAGATCTCATTTCTAGAAGCCTCTTGAGAGAAAGGCCGGCTCCCCCGCCGACTTAATATCTCCGCTTGCTTGGGTCCAGTCTGTCAAGGAGCCAGATGCCTGTCCGGCACAGAACCGGCACTGGAAGGCGAGAGACCCAGCGCGGCCACGGAAAGCCAGTGCAGGGGAATGGCAAGAGCTGAGTGGAAAGACCTCACCCGGGGCAGGATAGCCTCTGGTGCAGGGAAGAAGGGCCCTCTGCACATGCCCCAAAGCACAGACATTAATGAAAGACCAGGCCCAATTTAAGTTACGGAGCGACAACATAGCTCCACCCCACTCCCAAAAGAACAAACGAAAACAAAACCCGAATGGAAAAAGTGGATCCCTGATGTCTGGTACCTCCGTCATTCAGTTTATTTAAGAATTAAAGTCTCAGTTTCACATTCTCTGCAAAGGCTTTGTATCCCTCAAGCGGTCTGGCAGCCTCTGCAACCTTTTGTCCGCTGGGACACCTGGAAAGGTCTGCGGCTTTGCAAAGCCCTGACAGGCGGCCTGGGCCTCCCTCCGCCGGGGAAAGCAAGGCCAGGGAGAAGGGCCTGCCAGCCCGGCCCCAGGATTTCGGAGGAAGCCCCGAAGCGGTGCCGGGCAGAGAACCAGGATGGGGTCCGAAGGGCCCGTCTAGAAATGGCCCCCGACTTCCCACCTCACCACCCGCCCAGGGGCTCCAACTCGACACAGGCACAGCTCCTGCGCTCCCCCCCCCCCCCCGCTGAGGATGAAAACGGGGAGGCGTCTTCAGCCTCCAAAAGCCTGGACTGTAAACCCCATCCTCCACAGCCCTCTAGAGCAGGAGGGTCTCAGGAGGTGGCAGGAGGCTGGGGTAGCCTCGAGGCTTCCTCCCGTTCTCAGCCACCCCTTCGCGGAGCCGCAAAGAAGCGGGACCCCCAAGGCTTCCCCCTCACGCAGCCGCGATCGCTGGGCAAGGATGCCCTTCCCTGCAGGGCTGTTGTTGCGACGGGAAACTTCGCGAGCGTCCCTCTCCTTCTGTGCCCGGGAAGCCCGCGAGCCTGCCCGGCCGGTGCGCCTCCCCGGAGTCAAGGGGCGCCGCCGGCCGCGACTCACCGAAGAAGGGCGGCAGGTGCGTCACGGCCTCCAGGAAGGGCTCCGTGTCGATCTGCTTGTCGGCCGGCAGCGTCCGGAACTCGTACTCCAGCAGCAGCGCCATGGCGGGACCGGCCGGCTGACCGGGCGAGTCGGGCAGAAGAAACCCCGTCGACGGGGTGGAGCCCGACATCGCCGCCCCCGAGGGAGGCGGGGCGCCGGCGAGCCTCCTCCCGCGGCCCGAGGCGGAGAGGAGAGGAGAGGGGGCGAGCCGCCTGGCGCGGGGCAGTCTACCGCGGCGGAGGAGCTCAGCCGGGGAGGGCGGGGCTGACAGGGGGCCCCTTCGGGCAGGGCGCCGGCTCGGCCGCCGTCAGTTCAGCCGGCGCTACCGGGCTGCGGAGCGGCTGCAGCCCCGGATCCCGGCGCGGCTGAGTCGGGCTTGGCAGGCTGGGAAGCGCCGGCCGCGGCCCAGCTCCGGGCTCGGCTCTCCCTGGGCGAGAGGCGGGGCGCGGCGCCCGGATTTGCAGGGGAGCCTGGCCTCGGAGGAGCAGCAAGCGGGGCCGGGCGGACCGCCTCTGGCCACGTACGGAAGGCCTTTGCGCTCCCCCGCCTCGACGGGCCAAGGCTTCGGGGTTGCCAGCCCTGCGCCAGCCACCCTTTCTGAAGCGCGGCGGGCCGACTCGGGTTCCCCAAGCCCGGCTGGGGATGATGGGTGCCGCAGTCCGGCTCGCCGCTGTGAAGACCCCGCTTGGCAGCTCGGCGCGGCGGAGCAACCCGGCCGGGCCACCGCGCGGGAAGGAGCAGCACCTCCTCGCCCCGTCCTGGCTGCGCCCGCGCCGGACAGCTCCGAGCGAGCGAGCGAGCGAGCGGGCGTTCCCAGGAGGACAGCGGCGCTGGCGGCCCCCCTTCCGCGCCTCCAGCCCCCAGCCGGGTTTGCACTCGCTCCCCGGAAGGGAAGTGCAGCTGGCGGCCCGGTAACATCGGACTGCCCTGGGGACTTGGGGTAAAGTTGAGCCTGTGCTACCCTGCAAGGCTGTTGTGAACCTTTCTCGGATTTGCCTGAGACTTGGCGCTGCAGATAGCCTCAAAAGGGAATGGAAAGCCCATCCGTTCGAGAGGGTCCCGCGGCCGGCGTCGCTGCTGCGCCACAGAGGCGGTTCTTCTCTTAACAAGCAGCAGCATCTGCGTCTGCCTCGGGGCAGGAGAGTGAAATGCTGCTTCTTCTCAGTGAGCGTACCCGGAAGCTGCCCGCGCCGAGATCATGAGCCCCTCTCTCCATTTTCTTAGGTCTGTGGGAACCCCACGAGCCCCAACTGGGCTCCGCCCCTTTGGGTGATACGGGGCCGCTTGTCTCTCGGCGGCCCCTGTAGGGAGACCGGAAGCGCTGCCATGGAAACGCCTGGCGGCTCCGGAAGGAGCTGAACCGTTGGGCATTTTCGCGGAGGCGGCGACGCGATTCGGTGCGACTGCGGGCCACGCATCGAGCGCGGGCAAGCGTGGTTACAGAGGACCAGAACTATCCCGTCGCCTCGTAACAATAGGCGGGCGTCGGGCGGGCGCGCAGGGTGACGCCAGGGCGCGCGACTGGGCCGCTGCGTGACGTCACCGCGCTCGGAGCGGCTCCCCTCGGGCCGGCGCGCGGGCTTCCGCGGGTAGACTGCGCCGCACCGGGCAGGCTCCCCTCTCGCAGCGGCCGCCGAGCGGCGCGACGATGGCCCTGCCCGCCGCCCCGCCGTTCTGGGGCAGTCGCAGCCGCGCCCTCGAGCGGCAGATCGTGCGCCAGCGGGAGCAGGAGGCCCGCCTGCGCCGGCAGTGGGAGCTGCACAGCCTCTCCTTCCGGCAGGCCGGGCTCCGCAGCCGCAAGCAGGCCGAGTGGAGCTCGCGCCGCTCCTTCCAGCAGAGGTGAGGCCCCGGCGGCGCGGGGGGGCGGCGGGCAGGCGGCGGGGGGGCTGCGGCAGCGGCTCCCGTCTCCCGCCCTCCCTCTCTGCCCGGCAGCATGGAGGCGCACGGCCGGGAGCGGCTGAAGGCGGAGAAGGCGGCCGGCCTGGAGCGGAGGCGCCGGCAGCTGCGGGAGCTGCTCTTCCAGGAGCGCGAGGGGCTGGCGGCCGAGCTGAGGGCGCTGCGGCCCGGCGGCGGGGCAGGGGCCGGCCTGGAGGAGCAACGGCGGCGGGGCGAGGAGCTGCGCTCGGCCCGGGAGGAGCGGCGGAAGCAGGTCCTGGGGGGCCCCGCGCGTGGTGGCGGCGGTGGCGGCGCTGGGCGGGCCGTGGTCGGTGGCGGTTGTCTCCCCTCCGAACCCGGGCACTGAAACGGCCGAGTTCCCCCAGGAACACCCCTCTTTCGGCTTCGCTCGCAGGTCGCGGAGGACCGTCTCTACGAGTGCTGGAAGAGCAGCAGTGCGAAGCTCCGAGAGGTGGGAAGCCCGCTGGGTGATGGGCCAGGGGTGCGCAGAAATAAAGGGGTCCCGCTGAGGATCGGGCGGGCAAGAGCTCCCCAGCAGCGCCAGCCCGATGCGTCTCCTGCCCAAACGAGTCCTCCAGGGCGGACTCGGAATCTGGTATTTCTGCCAATCTTCAGGTGAGCTCCGAGCTGCACAAGAAGCACGTGGTGGAGGCCTGGGGGGACCAGCTGGCGCACAAGCAACAGGTAGGCCCGCTTTCCCCCTTCCGCGCCTGACCGGTGGAAGGGCGGCCGGAGGCTGACGCCCGCTTCCGTTTGCCCCCAATTGAGCGAGAAGCGGCAGACCGGGAAGAGAAGCTCCGCTCTGAGAACCAGTACGAGAGGGCCCGCCGAGAAGCCCTGGAGAGGCTGAAGCAGGAGGAAGAGCGGAGGAAGCAGGAGGAGAAGCAGCAGGCGGAGTTCCTGCTGCAGCAGATGGAAGCGCTGCAGCTGCGGGAGGTGGAGGTGTGTGTGGGGCAGACCGGCTTGGGGGGGGGACGTGCCTGGCCAGGAAACGCTGCACCGGACGGGCCCTTGGCCACGGGGGAATCGGGAGGGCAGCCCGTCCGCCTTCTGGGTGTGCAGACCACCAGCTCCTCCCCTCGGCTGTATTGGGGTTCCCCGTTTTACTCGCCCTCCTCCGGCCCATCGGGCATCCAGGCGTGGTCTGTTCTGGCCCCCTGGAGGAGATAGGGAGGCCCCTGGTGACCCTGGGCGGAGGCAGAATGCCTGGGCGGCCCTCACCTCTCCCCGCTCCTCAGGCCACCAAGCTCAAGGAGGAGGAGGAGAACCTGCTGAAGCAGCACTGGGAGCTGCAGGCGCTGGAAGCGGAGCGGAAGCTCAAGGAGGAGCACCGGAGGAAGGTGGAGCTCGGGTACGTCACCCGGGAGGGGCAGCTTCTCTCCAGCTGCGATTGGAGGAGGAGGAGGAGGCGGCGGCAGCGTAGAAGTAAGCGAAGGAGGGGGCCGAGTCCTCCATCCGTGAGGTACGTCGTCCAGCTGTGGGATTGGTCTGCCCGGAGTGCGGTGCTTCTGAGAGGAGCGTGAGAACTTGACTAGGAGGCTGCGGTGAGAGTGCCAGGGCGGGGGGTGTAATCGGTAGAGGGAGCCCCTTGCCCCCCCCGCGCCGCCTCTTCCAGGCGAAGGGGGTTCTGCGATTGAGGCCATTGCTGGGCCTCACCCCGTGGAGAGGAACGAGGCCCCCGGCCAGCTGCGCTGTGGCAGTCTTGCGCTCTTCTCGTAGGCTCCGCTTCAGGGGCTCGAATCAACAGAGCTGGGAAGCTCACACGCCCAGATTCTCGGGGCCGTCTGCCAGCCTCCCTCCTCTTCCCGTCTTCCCCCAGGCGCTTTCTGAAGCATCAGTACCACGCCCAGCTGAGGAGACGGGCTCAGCAGGTCCAGGAAGAGCTGGTAAGCTGGTCCGCTTGAGCAGGAGGCAGGCTGTGGTCCGGCCAGCAGCTCCTGAAGCCGTTGAGCCTCCCAGCCGGCTGGAAGGGCGCTGCCTGCAGGGGTTGCCCCTCCAGAGACCGGGGGAGGCAGCGGCTGGAAAGGCCCTGCGCTGCCTGCGCTGCCACACGATGGCTTCCTGTCGTCTTTTTCCAGGAGAAGGACAGGCAGCTCCTCCTGGCCCTGTCCGAGGAGGACGACGAGGACCAGCGCCTGCAGTCCGCACGGCGGGAAGAAGCCGTGGCCGCGGCGGCCTGGATGAGGGAGGTCATTGAGCAGCAGCTGCAGCTGGAAAGGGAGCGGGAGGCTGAGCTGGAGACCATCTTCAGGTGGGGCGATTGAAGCAGGGCTGCTGGGAAGAGCTGAAGTTGAGGGTCCAGTGGGGTACCTGGGAGCCAGGATCCTCCCTCCCAGGTCGTCTGTGGGCAGAGGCCCTGGGCACCCAAGCACCTCGGCACATCCAGGGGTGCCTTGGCTGCAGCGAGGGGACGGGCGAAGACTGGGTGCTCTGTCTTACCTGTTGCTGGACCTGCCCTTTCTTCTCCCTCCCTTCCCAGGGAGGAGGCCAAGCAGGTGTGGGAGAGGCGAGAGGAGGAATGGGAGAGAGAGCAGAAGGCCCGGGACAGGCTCATGGCGGAGGTGAGAGCGGGATTCGCTGTGGGGCTGTTGTTTCGAAGCAGGGAGGGGGGCGGGTCTCCGCTCAGCTGTCCCGCCCCACGCAGGTCCTGGCCGAGAGGGCCCAGCAGATCCAGGAGAAGGTGGAGCGGAACAGGCGGGCCCAGCAGGAGTCCGTGATGTTCCGGGAGCAGCTGATCCAGGAACTCGAAGAGGCCAAGCGGCTGACGCAGCGGGAGCAGGTGGCGGCGGCCGAACAGAAGACCGCCCGCAAGCAGGAGCTGCAAGCCCAGGTGGCGCTTCCTTGCAGGGCGGGCTTGCCGGAGTCCCCCAGACGGGCCGTTCCGTTCGGGGGAGCCATCCTGGCCCTGCCCTGACCACCTCCTCATCCCTTAGCTCACGGAGCGGCAGCTGCAGAAAGAGGAGGAGCTGCAGCGCCAACGGGAGGTGGCGGCAGAGGCCCGGCTGCAGGAGCAGCATGAGGAGCGGCTGGAGGAGCTGGAGGCCAGGCGCATGGCGGAAGCCGGCTATCGCAGCCAGGTGAGAGCGGCCCCACCCAGGCTCGCCTGGGCGCTGCAGGCCGATGGCCCTCGAGGGGGCTGCCCTGGGAGGGAGTCTTGGGGTCATGGCTGCCATCCCAGTGCGGAGGCCCCGTGGTCTGATTCCCCAGAGGGAGGACCTGGCTGCTCACGGGTCGAACAACTCTTGACCGGCACCCCCATCTCCCCCCTTTCTAGAGCCACAGACCCCCCAAAAGCGCCTGGACCTAAGAAGGCGAGAGGGATAGCCTGCGCTCCCGGCCCGGGTGGCTGAAACCCGCTTGCCCGCTGCTTCCTGCTGGAGCGAAACCATCCAAGCATGATGGTTTACTTGGAGCTGGCAGGATGGTGCGGGTCCTCTGCTGCGAGGGAGGCTCACAGGAACGGATGCTCCCCAGGAGAGACTTGGGCAGGGGACTGGCTCACCCCCGAAGTAGAAGTGGGGTTCCAGGTCACCTGGCCCCCCTTCCTGCCTTCTCCCGAGGAGCAGCCGCTGCCGGCCGCTGTTGCCTCTGCGGAGGGAGGGAGGGTGGGTGGCGATGAAGATGGGTGGGATGCTTGAGAGGTCAATAAAGTGCTGCTTTCCTTTTTTAATTGATTTCCCTTGGGCCTAGCGCAAAGCAGAAACGGGGGGGAAGGCAGCCAGGGGACTGTTCTACCTATGTTTGTTTAACCCCAAAATAGGACAACGCATTCAAAATATTATGGCACTTGTTTTTATATGTATAAGATTTACATACGCACACGCTAGCAGGATATTACACACACACACACACACACTCTCCACAGGAGCCTTCACTTAGTTGTGGCTTTAAAATTGCGGGGGGGGGGGGTCTGTCTCTACAGCCACAAAGCAACCAGTGCTCCCACCCCTGCAGGGTGTCCTGAGCAAGCCGGGAGCGTCCTGGGGCAGCAGATCAAGTGGCAGGCAGGCCCCAAGGACAGAGGCCTCGAGGAAAGGCCAGCCGGTTGGCCAATCCGCTGCTGCCTCACCCCCATTGTCCCATCGTTTGACTGCCCGCCTTGGGTTGCTAGGCGGCCCTTGGCTTTGGGCGGGAGCTGGGAGGCTGCCACCTGCCGTACAGGGAAGGACCGGAGACACAGAGCAGGGGGGTTTCCACGGAGGCCAGCGCAGGAAGCTGCCTTTGGGCTAATGCGCCCTGGCACTCAAGAACCCACAAGGCAACTTGGCTGAACAAATCTTGCAGCAACCAACGATTCAGCTGCAAAGCTGTTGACTTTTTCCCCGTTGCAAAAGCAGCTCGCTTCCTGTAGTCAGACTTGTCTGAATTGCGAACCAGCAAAGTGGTCGTTTGAGGGAAGGATCAAGAATCGCTAGCCAGAAACGTGGCCGTGGGCTGCGCAGCTTTTTCCAAAGGCTCTAGACCACCTCCTGGCTGCTACTCTTGCCCGCGAGACCCACACTGTGCTGAGCTAACACTACGTACCCCCCCGCTAGGCTGCCCCCCCCTCTGCTTGGCTGTGGGGCTGTGCAGGAGATCTGCGCTGCTTAGAAAGGGAGCGGTCTGGAGAGTCGGGGGTTCCGGGATGAGGGATCTGCCCACAAGCCAAGTTCCCTCCAAAAGCCACCAAACCCAGTGGGATAAACACGTCGTGGCGGGCCAAGTGGCCGCATTTGCTTGGAAGCTTCCAACTCTAACCAACTCACCCAGGGGAGCGACCAATGGGGATGCTACCCTCGACCTTCCGAAGCCACTACCTTCTCCCCAATGCAAAGTCTGTTCTTTGCATCGATAGGCCATTGTGCCTCGGCCACGCGCTTTCTTCGTACTTCCTACACAGAGGCCTGCTGTGCTGCCAGAGACGGGGCCGGTGTGACGCGGAGCATTTGCAGAAGGAAGGGGAAAGCCGGCGACCCGGTTGCTGAAACAGCTTCCCCTCCCTGACACACTCCCAACTGGAAGCGGCGGGGTTGGCCAGACGCTCAGTGAATCGCGCTCAGCTTCACCTCCCTCCTGCAGCACAGGTCCCCTTTTCCGGCCAGGGCCCTCCTTGCGTTCCAGAAAGACCCTCGCGTGTCCGTATCAGCAGGGCAGGGAATTCCCAAACGAGAGACGAGACAGCAGATGCAGTTTTCCATATTGGGGAAGGCCCAAGCCTCCCCGTGCATAGTTACTTCGCAGAAGCGCTTTCCGGAGCCTCCGGGAAACCCGGCACGAGGAGCAGCCGCGGGCCTGCCTCGCTCGGCCTTTCTCAACCCCGCCGGCCTCTCTGAACTTTGAGGACAGGAGGGGCTGCCCCTCGGCCCCAGCAGAGGAGGGGGGCCGTTCCTTCTTCCTTCCAAGCGGAGCCGCAAGTGCGCTGTGCTTTCGTGGTTGGGGGCCACGGGGCACCAAGCAGGGAGCATCCCCTGTAACTGAAGAGGCCACGGTGTGCGCTACTTAGTGGCTAAAGCGTGCCAAGCAGCTGCCCAGCGGATTCCAGGAGAGGCGACCTGGATTTGGATAGGTGCGTCTGAGTTCGCAACAGGCGTTAAGAGCACAGGATTCAAACTTCCCTCCCCGCCACGGCAGAAAAGTACTGTAAGCTGGTGATGTGATGGTTGGCTCAAGACACACTTCCAGCGGGCGCGCTCTATGCCGTCAAATACAGAGCACCAAATAAGGCAGCAGATTATAGCAATCCTGGGAAAAAGTCTTCTTAGAAAAAAAAACATGCAAAAAATTTAATACTGAGGTTCCTTTAAAAAAATGGTAACGCACCGCTTTAAATATTCCTGTAAAAAAGACCACCCCCTGAAAACCTTGACACAGTTTCCAAGGCGGCGGCGAACCCTGTGCCGGAGCCCGCTCAGTTGGCGTTCTCTTTGGTTGTGATGGTGACCAGCTGCTTGGCAGCCTTGGCAATGTCGTAGGCGCACTGGATGACCTGCTGGGTGACCAGCTGGACGTCGGCCGTGGAGCAGGACTCGGGCGGGAGGGCCTTCGTGCACTCAGAATGCAGGCGGAAGGCGCTGGAGGTCAGCAGCCGCAGCGGGGTGCGCGCCAGCTCCGATTGCGGCTTCTGGGGAAAGAGCGGGGAACTCTGGGCATTTTTTCCTTCTGCCCAGAGGGGCCAATGTGGTCTCCAAAAGGCAAAGAAGCCCAGCGGCCTCCTGCCACGTGAGGGAGGGGATGCCAAGGATTCAGCTGCCAGATGCATCCGCCCCAACCTCGTGCCTCCAGACGTGGGGACCAGGGAGGTTTGACTGCTGTGCGAGACCCCCCTGCCCAAGATTCTGGGGCTCTTTCTGGGTGTTGCCTGCTTTACGCCTGATGACACGCTCACCTGTCCTCTGACGGTTTTCACAAACCTCAGGGATTCTCACCTGTGCCCAGAGACCGGGTATTCCACCCCTGGCCCCCCTCCCCTCTTACCAAACGAGAGCTACTCACTTTCGGAAAGAGGGCTGCCATCTCGGTGACGGCCAGGTGGATCCTCTCCGAGCAGGGAACGTAGCTGCCAGGAGGAGAGAGAGAAGTGAGTCTTCAAAGGGAAAGGGGTCTTCTTCCCAGCCCCGCAAAAGGCGAAGTTAGTTGCTCTGGAAGCCACCGGTCGCGACAGGCGCTGTGCAAACAGGCCGTCCTCATCCACGTAAGGCAGGTTGCAAGGAAGGAAGGAAGCCGCTCGGCGCAGGCAGAGCCGGGCTTGGGAGCAAACCCTGTCGGGGCCTGCGGGGTGTGCGGACTGGGAAGGGGCGGTGGGAGCCGAGGCCGGGTCTGTCTGGAGGGCAGCAGGAGGCGGAGCGCTCAGCGAGAGCGCTTCATCGGGCTAGACCTCTTTGCGGAGCTCCACCCAGTGCAGGGAGGGGCAGCAGAGGGCTCCGCACACAATCTCCGGAAATGCCGCTGCCGAGGGATCCGGTTCGCTTTGGCGCAGCAGGAGGCAAGCCCGGCGGCTGCCCTTCTGGAGAACGGCACCCGCTCCAAAGAAGGGGTCCTGCACCCCCACCCCCCGAGTCGGTGGGAGGCTCTGCAAGGTCCCATCGCCTGAGCCTCCCGGGCTGCCCTGGGAACTCCCCCCAGCTCACCTCTCGTGCTCGCTCTCCTGAGCTGCCCGCAGCAGCTCCTGGATGTTCTTGGTGATCTGCTCCGTCTTCCGAATCACGTCCTCCGTGCTGGGGAAGCTGGCGCCGGGGTGGGCCTCGGGGTCCTTGCCCTCTGGCCCGGGGCCGCTCCGCTGCCTGGCCTTCCTGACGAGCCTGCCGGAAGGCACGCGCTGTAGCCCGGACTGGCTCCCGAGCCCCTTGCCGGAGTCTCCCTCCTCCCGAGGGCAACGCGCCTCTCCTTGGCTCATGCCAGCACGTCAAGGGAGAGGAGAGGCTGCCAGGGAGCCCTTCGGGTGTGGCCCAGGAATTGCCCACCTCCTCATCCCGGGCACCCAGCCCCCGGCGCTTACCCCGTCTCGTCCAGCTCCAGAGCAGGGACAGCGTTGTCGTAATCCCCCTCGGGCAAGCTGCTCTGCTTTTCCAACCGGGATGCCTGGAAGGAAAACGAGAGCGCGGGAGGGAAAGAGGGAATCCCCCGTTAACGGAGCAGCCACGACCAGGCCAGGCGCAGCCAGTCCCACCTCCCTGCCGAGCACTCTGAAGCCCACCTGGCTCGCTCAGCCCCCGTGGTCCTCCCGCTCAGCTCACCAACCAAAGGCCTCAGAGGACCCCTGGGCTTTGCGGGGCTGGGCAGTCTGGACGCACTGCCTCCCCGCCCAACGCTGCAGAGGGCCTGGGAGATCAGGCAGCCGGGAAGAACAGGAGGAAGGGCTGCCGGGGCTGGGCAGCAGGGAAGAGAACGGGGAGGCCTTTCCCAGGGAAGGAGGGACCCCCTCTGGATTTCCTCCCCCAACCAGGAGGGCTTGGGCGGGGAAAGCGCAGCTCACAACCCGCTCCTGCAAATCCAAACAGATGGGAAGAGGGAGGCCCTCTCCCAAATCACACGCAGTTTTGAACGCAAAGTGTCGTCACTGAAACGGCAGCGGCCAAAGCGGCTTTAAAATCGGATCTAGCTTCAGCAAGCCAACGCACGAGAGAGCAGGGACAGAGCAAAGGGGCGGACGTCGCCCGCAAAGCCAGGCTGCTTGGCCCGTTGCTCGGGGGCCGGCGAGGCAGGACTTCTGAGCAGGGGCCCATGTGCGGAGGCCCCGGCAGCAGCTCCTCCTGGCCCGCTGAGCACCGACGCCTCGCCTCCCCTGCCCTTCAGCTGCCTTGCCACCCCCCTTCCCTTTTCATCCTTTAAGGAGTGACGCCCCTGAAGGGCCCGGGGCCCTGCGACCGAGCGAAGGCGGTTGTGCCCCACCTTTCCAACTTTTCAGCCGCCGAGGGGCCCCCGACAACAGAGAAGGCCAAATGCAAACAAGCACCACGAATACAATTAAACCAAAGTTTAGTAATCTAGCAGTCTAAACGGGGGTGGAAGCAATGCCTTTTTACACACCATCCTAAAAGTTCCGTCCCTGGAATTCCCTCCCGAGCACAGAGCAAAGTCGAAAGAGGCTCGTGGCTCCCTGCCGGCCTCCGAGGGGTCGCGGTGCTCGGCCACGGACGCTCCCCGACACGCTTCCTTCCTTCTGCAGGGCTGCCCCATCTCGAGATGGTGGCCCAATTCCCTCCATGGGCAACGCTGCTCGGGCCGGGCCGGGCCGGGCCCTGCGGAGTCCAAACTGGGCCGGTCTTTCCCCTGAAGGGGCAGCCGTGCAGAAACCCGTCTCTCCGGCCGGCAACCGGCCAAGGACTGCACCGCTCAGCCCAGGGGCTCCTGCCTGCTCTCGGTTCTTCAAAAGCCTCGGAGTCCAAGTGATTTGGCCCAGCAGAAGCACGTAGCTGCATGCCGCGCCAAGCAAAGGCCTCCAGGCAGCTGCTGCATGAGAGGACGGGAGGCGAGCGGAAAGGCGACAGGGCAGCTGCGTTACTTACGTGGGGAGGGAACAGCTGGAGCCGCGGTGTGACGTGCTGTTCCTCGGGGTAAGAGGCTTCGGCTAGGGGCAGGTAGGGCTTCTGAGCGGACCCGGTCTCATACATCGACATGGGCCGGCTGCTGCGCAAGGAAGGGCGCCGAACGGAGGGCACGTCTGCGTACTCGGAGCCGGCCGGAGTTTGGTGGGGGCTGGTTGCGGCCTGCCGCCGAAGGCTCGTGTTTTCGCTCTGCAGGCTCTGAAGCTGGAAGGAAATGTGGAATCGTCCCGCGTGCTTCGTTTTAGTTTCAAAGAGGGCCACGCTAAGGCCTCAGAACCAAAGCGAGAGGAGACTCAGGGGCCGCGTTTCGAGGCCAGGGCAGGACTGGGCAGCCCCCGCAAAGACCTCCAAAGAGGCCGTGGCTCGAGCAACATTTCTTGAGCGGAAAGAGGACGCTTGTGGGGAACAGCGAGGGGCAAGCTCCGAACCAGGAGGGGAAGTGTGGAAATGCCAACGCCACAGCCGCGGTGGAAGAGGAAATGCGGCGAAAGCGAAAGAGGCAGAAGGAGGCTGACGCACGATCCCTTTCCTATAATGTCTTCAAGCAGGAGGACCCAGACAAATTCCAGCCGGCTGCAGCTTCCATCTGGCAAGAAGGCCCTGCCCTTCCCCATTAAGTCTGCATGCAAATTATGAAGGTTCAGTATTAGGGGACCTTTTAAAGAAGGAAGCTGCCCACAGCAACTGGCACTGATGCGTGGCCACCAACGTCGCAGGAGAAAAAGAAATAACCCTGCAGAGGACTGAGATGCAGAGCCGAGCAACGAGCCTCAGGCCGGGGGGGCATCGGGGGCATTTCCTCCCCCCCTGGAAAGGACACCGGAATCCTATTTTGTGCTGCTCTGGAAGGCTGATCCTTGCTCGGATCTGAACCTCAAACCCCTCTCTGCACATCTGGAGTATGTAAACTAACATACCGAAGCATGGCTAAGGCGCATCTGTATTCCCTCTGGCAGAATGACGGGGAAAGCCTGCCAGGGGCAGAGAGGACGACATTCGGCCTCTCAGATTGCCTGAGGAAAGACACTGGAGGGCCCCAAATGCACTTCCTGAACTTCCCCATCTCAGCTGGGGCCAGGCACGTTGGGCGGAGGGCTGCAGCGCTTCCTCTTTTTCCGCAGCACAGGAGTCTGCGCAGCCCTTCACAGCTGCGAGTGGCCCTGCCCTGGCGAGGAAAGGGACCACCTGCTTGTTGCCCTGCGCAGTTTGCGAAGCGGGCCGGGAGCGGGATCGCAGCTGGGGAGGTCTGGGCTCAACCCCCTCGAGGGCCACGTGGCCCCCGGAAATAGGAGCCACAACCCGTCAGCCGGAGGAGGGAGGGAGGATGGAAACGCTTCGTTGACAGACGGCTGAGGAGCAGCAGCAGCAGCAGCAGCAGCGGCGAGAACACTCACGGCCCAACTGCCCTCACGGGACGCTTGGACTCGGATCCTCCGGCTCCAAGCCCGATCTCTCGCCAAACCCCTGAACATCCACCTCAAAGCTCAGGCCTCTCCTTGCAACCGGAGGCCCCTCCAGGTGTGTGGTACCTCACTCCCCATCATCCCCAGCCTGCAGAGCTTGCGACTGCACCAACAGGGGCGGTGGGAGCCCAACTTCAGCCCGCCCGGGGGCACGGGGGGAAACGCCGCTCTGCACACACGGCGCTTTTATTCTGCACCAGAACCCTGATGACTCCGCCCAGCCGGCCGGTGGCTGAGCAGGCGCGACCCTGCAGGGCGAGCAGGGTTGGGAATGCGGTGCTACCTTCTTCTGCATGGTCCTCAGCTCATCGCTCAAGTTGACGTTCACCTTCAAAAGCTGCTGGATCTTCGCCTCCGAAGCCAGCAGGGCGTTTTTCACCTGCAGGTATTCCTGGGCGGTGATGGGGCCGTCAGACAAGTCGGAGTCCAGGCTCTGCAAAAGGCCCACGCCTCTTTTACACATTCACGCTCTTTCCCTCGCTCGCTCACACCCACGTGCCCCAAAGAAAGCTTTGAAAGACGCCAGGCAGTGTTCAGTCCAGACCCCCGAGAAGACCTTTGCTACAACCCAAGGAAGATGGCTGCAATTCAGAATCCCAGGGGCGGCGTCCGCCTGCTCCAGGGACAGACCGTTTGAAGTCCCCCCAAGGACTCCGCAGGACCTTTTGGGAACGGGGAAGAAGCACCATAAAGTCCCACATCTCTATTCTTTGAAATAAAGAGAGGGGGCTGCTGAGATTATGCCGCCAGCTCCTCCCAGACTGAGGCCTTTTGTGATCCGAAAAGGGTACCAAAGAATCCCAACCGCTCTTCTCTAGTTAAAAGGATGGGGATTCACTCTGAAAAGCTCCAGGATCGTAAGGGGAACTCTGCAAACAGCAAGACTTCCCACGGAGAGGGAGGCGCCCAGTCCGCGCCCAGAGTGCCTGCGTGTGGATGCCAGCGTGGGGAGCAGCAGGCCCTCCCAAAAGCTGCCGTCGCCTTCCACCCACCTTCTGCCGAGGGGCCTTCCCTGAACCCGCTTCCAAGTCGCCTTCTTCGTCGGAGGCAACGCTGTCGTAGTCGGGCTGGTCAGCCTCGTGACTCCCCGGACCATGCGGGCTGTTGACTGCCTTCAGGATCAGCTCCACATTTTCTGAAAACCGAGAGAGAAATCTGTGCGGAGGGTGGGAACTGCTGGAAGGGCCTCTCCAAGCGAGCCAAGGAGGGGACACCCCGTGGAGGCCTTGGCAAGGGGGGCCTTCACGCTTTCTCCTGGAGGTACCTCTCCCCCCTCAAGGCCCTTTCCGGCTCCTTCCCCTCGAACCAGGTGCCCTTTGCTTTGTCTCTCTTCCCCAAGGGGGTCAACCACGGGGAGGCCACATCCACAGGAACTCAGATCCTCTGGCCTCTCCCGGCTCCAAGGAGTCAACGCAAAGTGGAAGGCGGCGGCCAGCGGAGTATTTTTCTCCAAGCGCCTGCCTGCACCCACGGGTCCCTGCGCGTTTACTCCCGGGACTGACGGTTTGAGCAGGGGACTCTCTCGGGCCCACAATCCCCCTCCCGTGCAGTCCTCACTACCCCTTTGTCACCCCCCTTCCTCTGGCCTCTAGGCCACTGCGTAGGCCCCACAGCCCCCCCGACCCGCCTGCCTGCCTGACGCCTTAAGGATGGGAGGGGGCAGGTTTGCTGCCCGTGGAACGCGGTCCCGAGAGCTGGGCTACGGCTCCCAAGGCGCGCGAGGGAGCCAGGGCAGCGACCCCCCGGCTCACCTGTGGCGCTCGGAACAGGGTTCCCGTGCTGCCTTCGCTTGGCATCCCCCAGGATGTCGATGACGAGCGTCGCAAACTCGTGGGCGTTAAAGCGGGCCAGCTTCTGCCTTCCCTGGAAACAGGAAGGAGCGTGGCGTTTCAGAGGCCTTCGGGGCAGACCGAGGCCGTGGGTGCAGGGCAACCGCTCCTCCCCACACACGGAGCGCAGCTGTTTTGCGCAGAGGTCCAAGGCTTCCCAAACCAGCCTCTTCTGGCAGTGGACGCATCCTCCCCCTCCTCCTTCATCCAGAAGCCGACCCCGTTTCTAAGCGCTAACCGCGGCATCCCAGCGTGGGACGCTCGGCCCTGGAAGTCCAACCCAACCGGATGGGGCTGAAGTGGATCTGTGGACCTGCAATTCAGGGCCCAAATGGATGGCGGCTGCCGCGTTTCAGCAGGGCTGGGAGGAAACTCAGCTGTCCAAACGCATGGAAGTGGGTGTTCCTTTCTTTCCCCGTAATTGTCAGAGCCCAGAAAAACTACAGGAGAATCGTACCTGGTTTCTTGTTGAAGAGTACTCTGGGTTGACAGGAAGGAATGGGACCACGGTCGTCTCAGTGACCAGCGTGCTGTGATTCTGTGTCGCGAGCCACACTGTTCGTGCAAGAAGAGGGCGAGGTCGTGGGCGCGTGGGCTCACGCTCTGCACCCAGCCGCCCTTCCCCACACCCACCCTTGCTCCTCACCAACAGAGCGCCCTTCCTCGTTTCTAACGTGTGGTCTGGCTCAACTTTTATCTCCGCACAATCACGCGGCCCCTTAAGGGCAGCCAATGACGGGAGCAGTTACATCCCAGCACAGCAACACCAAGAGGGGGCAGGGGTCCCGAGGGGTGGGGCTGGGGGCTTGCGTGCAGTTGCCCCACTAAGTCGGTGGGGCAGGAAAGCACCTGCGTCTGTCTCCCGCCGGTCCACCTCGTCGTAGACGTCCATGGCGAGCTCTTCAAACAGGTGATTGCTCAGCTAAAGAGGGAGGGAAAGACCAAACGGTGAAGCTGGCCTTGCCGGAGCTCCCGCGGACCGAGGCAGGGCCGGCCCCGGCGGCCATTGGCCGGAGGCGTCAATGGGAAGCCCGCAGGCCAGGGAGAGCGGCCACCCCTCCTCTTGGTAAAGTCTGGGGGACAGGTGGGCTGGGGTGCTGAACTGCCCTCCTTTCCCGGGGCAGAAGGTGGGGCGGGGGAGGGAGGGGCCGGGAGACGCAGCTCTTCCTTCAAAAAGCGGGCTTTCCTCGCCTTCAGGGCCAGAGTGGAGAAATAAGCAGACTCACCAGCTGAAGCTTCTTCTTGGCTGCTTTGGCCAGTGCTGACACGTCCAAGCTGCTACGAAAACAAGGAGCCCGTCAGAACATTTGACTCTTTTTCCTTTGAAGACCTCAATCTCAGAAGCAGAGCTACGCGAGGGTAACTAAGAAAGTGCGTGCATGTGTGAATATGGAGGTGTGCAGGTACACTTGCTCTTCCTTTCTTGAAATTCACATCCTGCTTTTCAACTGCTCTGTTCTCAAAGCACCTCAAAATGCTTAACAATACGAGTCTCTCTGCGTACAGCCTCTCCCTACCCCCCCACCCCCTATTTCGCTGTGGAGAAGCTTCTGCGGTGACGCTTCCCTGTCCACCAAACCTTACCCGTCCACCCTCAGCTCACTGGGAAAGGCCCAGAACGACTGTCCTCTGTGCCCAAAGCAGAACCACCAACCACCCAGACTCACGCCTTCCCCAGGCGGGTTTCCACTTAAAAGCTGCTCTGCCGAGTCACGAGAGGAAAGTGGAGACAGGGCAAAAAGGAAGATGCTGTCTGGGGAAAAATCCAAGGAACCGCTTCCATTCCAGCTGCCCCCCCCCCCGAAGATGCCCCAACACAGACACTAATCACCCGGGAGACTTTGGAAGTGGCCCCAGCAGGCACGCAACGGAAAGCAGCTTTTGATTTCGTACGGCTAGACAATTTGAATGAGATGAGCCATTTTATCTTTCTATCTGTCTAGTCTCCTCTGGCTGTTGAGCAGGCTGCTCGTGCTGGAGGTTAATACTGCCAAAACAAATAACATTGCACAAGCAGGAGGAGGCAATCTAAAAGATATGCTTACAGCTGCCTTAGCTCCCAAGACTCGGGGTTCGGCAATAACAGGAAAAATATTGTGTCATTATTACTATCGGCTGTTTTTCTAAACTGTGTTTGTTAGCAATGCTATGTGTGTTCCACCCAGCCTACAGGACTACAACAGCCCTGCCAGTCTGAAACTGCTGCTTATGCTGGCTAAGGATGATGGGCTTGTGACCGACAGACTAAGCGGGCACCAGACTCGGCTTCATTTTCAGCAGCCAACCGAATGCCAGTTGAAGGCGCAGTATGAAAACCAAAAGACGAACTATTTGGGGCATTGCTCTTGGAAACAGTGTCACCGAAAGTTCTTGGGGTTACAGTCCAAATCCTTACCTGTCTGCCATCTGAGGTATAATAAAATGCTGCCTGCCTTTGTGATCTGAAAAGAACATTTCAGAAGAGCATCAGGGCGGGGGCGGAGGCCGGCTCCCAAAGCTGTGGGCTGCTGGGCGGCTGGGGCTGCTTGTGGGCAGGGGCGGCAGGACAGCACACTTGCACTCCCCACAAGATGCCCCTGTGCCCGCAGAGGCAGAGCCTGAAACCAGCCAGTCTGCAAAGGGCTGCCCACACATTCTCCTGGTGTTGGGAATGGGCCCCGGGACAAGTCTAGCTGCTCTCCCAGACTACCTCAGGGTAGGAGAGCGAAGGCCAAAGTACGATTGTGGCCAAGCTGCTGGAAACGTCTGCGTGGCATTCTGCATGCGGGAAAGCAGGACAGGAGACAACTACTGGGGTAAGGAATTATGGCATCCGCTACCGGCAGATGGCCAGTGACCCTGGCTCACAACACAGCGGGAAAGACGAGAAGGGCTGTTAACGACTACTAGCCAGGGTGGGTGTACAGAAGCCCCAGAGCAGAGGGGAGACTGCAGCAGGATCCTGGTTCTCCCCGCTCTTCTGTCCTCACGCCTACGCTGGCCTCGGGCAGCCAAGCAGATTAATGGACCAGGGCCGATCCCTTCGCTGCCCCCGCGGCCGGCCGGCCGGCCTGGACTGAGGGGCAGAGGAAAGGGGTGGAGTGGGAGCAGGCTCTGTTCAGGCAGAGAGGAAGAACGGGGCCCCGCCCACACAAGGCGCCCAGTTACCTGGCTTCCTGCCACAGAGGTAGAAGGCCAGCCGGTCGGTGAGCTCGTACTGTATTTCCACCAGGCGCTCTGCCAGCTCATGATGGCCTCCTTGCCTAACGGGGAAACGGGGGCAGAGAGGCACTCAGAATTCGCGGATGGGAGGCTCCGAGGCGACAGCAAGGGGGGTCCCATCCAACTATGCTTTAACTGGAACCCCTTCTGCTGTTCCCAGCGCCTGGTGAAGGAGGGAGATCTACTCCGGGGGCGGGGGGTCTTCACCCTTAAAGCCCGGGAGAGTCGTGGAACGAGCCTGCCGAAACGGCCCACCTTGCATAGTCCACGGGCGTCTTCCCGCAGGAGTCTGGGGTGCCGGGATCAGCTCCGTACACAGCCAGCAGCTCGGCTTGTAACGTCTGCCCTGTCTTGGCAGCGACGTGAAGCGGGGTGTTCCCTTTCTCCTGCAAAAGGGCCGAGAGACGCTTGCTCAGCTGCAAGTCCTCCGCTCTAAGCCTGCTTGGGGCTAAAGGACGAGCGCCATTTTCTCTCACCGGATGGAAGAAATTGGCCTGCGCTCCCAGAGAGAGAAGCCTCAAACAGGTCTCCAGGTTGCCCGTCCTGACGCTGGAGTGGAGTTGCTGAAAGCAAAGGCGGGAGAGGCCTCAGGACCGTTTCCAGAAGCCTTCTTGTCCACCGTGAAAGCCAGCGGAATTGCCTGCCGGGCCCCTCTCGGAAGAGGCCTGGCTGAGCCGCGCACGGCAGCGTCCGGATGGGCTGGGCCCCTCGGGGCCCTCACCGCCCGCCTGAGGGTGAACCCTACCTTGCTGAGGTCTTTGGCGGTCACACTGTCATCATCCCGGCACGGCAGGCGATGGACAAAGGCCAGCATCTGATATTTTGCCCTAATGAATTCCGCTTTGTTGGGGCTGCGGGAGATGAAGGAAGAAAAGGTTGTAACCCGAGAACTCCAGAAAGTCCAGAAGGGGCTTCCCTGCCACGGGCCAAAGCGGCAGGGGAGGGGGCGGCGCGTGGGCGAGGCGGAAGCAAACCAACACGAAAGACCAACTTGTTGAGTTGCGATCAGCCCAGGAACAATCTGCATTGCTGGCCACGCCCTTAATCCTCAGCACATGTATTTCCATGATATCCCCTGATTTGGTGTAGGCAGGGTTGCAGCCCGAGTTTCCAAGTGCATGGACAAATCATAAACGCTCCAGCAAAATGCATCGGTTTGCGTGCTGCATGTCCCCCAAAATGATTTCATCAGAGGTTTAAAGGGTTACATGAGAGATCCAGCTAGCTATTCTCACCGTCAGTGAAGATACCGTGACTCTGCTGGACGTTCAGTGCTGGACACGTCAAGCACCGGTGGAAAGTTAGAAGCCTCCATCGAAGAGGCCAGATATATACTTTTAGGCGAGCACAGAAGGCTGAAAGTGGCACATTCGCTTACCGAAACAGCCCAGTCGTGCTCAGCCTCAGTGCCCGCTGGCTCAGCCAAATATTGGGAAGTTTTGCCCCCGTGCTCACATCACTGCGACTACTCAGGGGCGCACCTTCCCCTCCCCTCCTCCTCCCAGAAAGCTCCCTGGATAAAGAAGAGTTTCCGTGCTGTACTCCCGTGTCTTCCCTCACGCTGACAACGCAGGAGGAGGGGGCGAAGCCCACGGGCACCTGCGGCTGCACTTGCTATTCTCTATTAAGCGCCGCTGCTGCTCGAGGAACAGGCTGGTTCCGGCCCTGCTCCACTTACTGCACTTTGTCCTGAGGGCTTGCTTTGCGCCTTCCGCTCATGACCGACGCCGGGTCCAGCAACGAATGCTCCCAGATGGAATTAGCGCCATTACTGTACAAGGTCTCCACCATCTGCAAAACAGCCGTTAGTTATAAGCCCGTAATAAATAAAGCTGCTATCACTAATTGCGATAAATGTTTAAGATCAAGCATAAAAATAAAACCATCAATAACGTAATATTTCAAGGTTTGGCGCAGCTAACCCTTTTCAAGGTTTTGTTCTATTTGATGCTTGACCTTCAGAACAAAGATCAGGGTCTCAGTTGTGATTCAACAAAAAGAAAGCAACAAAATCAGGACCTGAGCTTCGTTCAATTCCTAGCTGCAGCTATTCCCAAATCAAACATCCGATTCAAGACGATCGAAGTCTAACTTTCTGCATTTCTCTCCCCATTTAAGTTCTTCTTCCAAAATTAGTGAGGAGCTGATGATTTAAAGATCTCTCCGTGAAAGACAGAAAACTAAATAAAGAAAACATTTTTCAGAAATCAAACCAGATAGTATTTAGTTAGCTCAGGACTTGTTAGAGGCATCTTCTTCTGAATCCAGATCTAAGAAGGCTAGCAGGGCCCAAAAACCTTAGCATTCTTATTTGGCCGTTTTTTAGTCCCAATACTACAGACCGAACAGCCTGCTGCAAACGAGGCATCCCCACATTAAGCAGACAGAATTCCATCTCTTCAACCTTTATCCTGAGTTCAGGATGAGCTACACAGAACTACCGCCCTTAGAGGCAAATTGGTGGAGACGCTTGGGGATCTAAAGCAACCAGATAAGAAGCTATCAGGTAAGACCGGATGAGGTCCTAGTCCGCAGTGGATGAAAATGCATTTCCGGTACTGTATTTAAGGGAGCCCTAATGCAGGCTTCCTTCTGGACGCACCTGGGGATGCATCGTGCAGCAGGTGATGCTTTCAAGCAGTGTTTGTCAACCTCGGTGACTCTAAGGGGGATGGACTTCAACTCCCGGAATTCCCCAGCCAGCATCTTAAAGTCCGCGAGGTGGAAAAACGGTGCTTTAAATAACAAGGGCTTCCCTCTGTGAGCCGCAAGGGCTTCCCCAGGCGTGTCCGCAATACAGGTCCGCCCAGGGGGCCCTTCGCCCGGTTGCAGAGACTCGACCCGTAGGCCCCAGCCGAGCCCCGGCCCCCTCGGGTACCTGCAGCAGCGTGGCGGGCCAGGGCGTGTGCTTCAGGTGCCGGACCTGGGAGATGTGGCGGCCCAGGCTGCGGTGGACGCTGCAGCACTCATCGCACAGGAGGACGCCCCGGTTCACGGAGGCCCAGCTCGGCTCTGCAGGGGAACGTGGGGAGGGGAGGGGAGGGTCGGTGAGGCGAGCGGGGACCTCCGGCCGGGCACGGACGGAGCCGGAGCGAGGCCAGCCAGGCAGGCAGGCGGCCGCCCCCCCAGCAGGAAGCCGAGCGTCCGCGGCGGAAAATGGGAAGTCGCCGGCCGGGTGAAGGGCGGCCGCCGGACCCCCCTGAGGGGCAAGGCCGGGGTGCAGGCAGCCCCCCCGCCGCAGGGGCAAACCGGGAAACGGGGGGGCAAGGAGGGGGCGGCGCTGGGGGTCGCGCCCCTCGGCTGGGCAGCGGCGGGAGGGGGTGCGGCCAGGCTGCCCCGCTCGGGTTAGGCCGGTCCGGCGAGGGGTGGCTACAGGCCCGGGCCCCGCCCCAAACATCCCGGCCGGCCCCCCCGGCCGGCCGAGGACCATGGGAGCTGCAGTCCACCTGGAGGAGCGGCGCTCCGCCTTCCGGCGCCCCAAAGAACCCGCGACGCCCCCTCCGGCCGGGGCCCCGGGGCGCTCTGCACACGCTCAGGCGCCCCGCTCCCTAGCAGCCGCTTCCCGGGCGGGTCCCCCTCCTTCCCCGCCTCCGCCGCGGCCTACCCGCAGCGCTGCAATCCGCGCAGACGTCGCTGCTCCGCAGCCGCTTGGACATGGCGGGCAGGGCCGGGGGTCGCCACCGCTCGCAGGTCGCCCTCAGCCCCGACAGTCACGGAGGAGGCTCGCCGCGCACGCGCACGCCGCCGGCGCGCCTTGCTGCGCAAGCGGCGCCATTCGCCAAGACGCTTCCGCACGTCGCGTGGGCCGCCCTCGCGAGGCTGGGGGAGGGGCGCGCCGCTGCGGCCGCCATGCTCACTCCTGGCGAAGGGAGGCAGTTGCGGCCATCTTCAGGGCTGGCAGAAAGGCCGCTTTCGCGGTCCCCCCTCCAGGAGCGGTTGAGAGAAATTATTCGCAGTTGCGGTTTCACCGCATTCTTTTTAAAACGTAAAGACATTACGCAGACTGCTCTCCAAAAAAACACCCTTTGCACATCTGCTCAAGATCCGCTTCTGCGGGAAACCGCAAAGGCTGCCCTCTCTCAACATAGCGGCGAAGGAAGCGGAAGCGGAAGCGTCGCCCTTAGCTGTCATGGCGGTCGACGCTACGCGCGTCTTTCCCAAGAGACCCGCGGGCGTGGAGGCCGACGGCGCCCTTCGTCAACATGGCGGCTGTGCAAGAAGCGAGGCGGCCGCTGCCCTCTCCAAAGATGGCGCTCCGGGCGTCGCGGGGAAGCGCCGAGCCGCGACGCCGCCGGGCGGAGCTCGCTCCTTCCGGGCCCGGCGGAGGCGGCGGAGGCGGCGAGCGGGGCCGGGCGGAGGGCAGCGCAGGGTCGGTGCGAGCTCGGCCGGGCCATGGCGCGTCGGGGCGCGGGCTGGGCCGCGTAGGAGCCTCGGGGCCGCAGCATGAGCGCTGCCGCCCGGTTCCCGCTGCACCTCCTGGTCTGGAGGAACGACTTCCGGCAGTTGGAGGCCGCCCTGCAGGGCCAGGTACCGCGCGGGGGAGGCGGGGGCTCCGCTCAGGTAGACTGCCGCGGGCGCCGGGGCTCGGCCGGCGCGGTCCCAAGGCCGCCCCCCTCAGCCGCAGGTGCTCTTTTCTTTCAGCTCGCCCGGGTTGGCCGGAGGCGGAGGTAAGGGGCGCGGGGCCATGCATGCCGGCCCGCGCTCGCATCCCATGCCGTCCGGACGCTCATTGTCTCTGTGCGCATCCCATCCGCCGCCGCCGCCTCGCCTGGCACCGCCGGGCGCCCCCCGGGCACCTTCAGCAGCAGCAGCCCCCCTCTCCGCCCGAGGGTCCGCGCCTTTCGGGCCGGCAGACCCCCGCCAGCGCCCTCCTGGGTGCCGCAGGCCCGCGCCCATCATCCCCGGCCAGGCCGCCCTTGCCAGCCGCCCGCTCCGCTGCCCTTGACTCTAGCCGAAGGGAGAGGCGCCCAAAGGAGACCTTCTCCGCTTCAGTGCAACGACCGAGGGCAGGGCTGGGGCGCCCTTGTGTGCCCGGAGCCCCAGGCCAGGGAGGGTGCCTCCCGCGCCAGGGATTTCTCTTTGGCTGGCATCTAGGAGAGCTGCCGCAGCGCCAGGTTCAGGAGGTGGAAGGTCTGGCTGGGGAAGTCGGCTTCCCTTTTCCACTCCCAAACTTCTCTTCGGCTTGGTTAGGACAGGGGGGGAAGAGGGGGAGGGGGAGGAAGGGTCTCCTACTCAGTTGCCCCTGAGGAGGTGCTTCTCTTGGCTGGGGGAAGGAAGGGAAAGGGAAAGAAAGGAAGGGGGGGTCCCGCAGGGTTGCTGTCTCATTTCTGAGCTTGCCTGTCTGTGTGTCCCAGCGAAGCAACGCAGTCACAGAGCTGGAGCTGCTTCCGTAGAGTTTGTGGCGTGTCTGAAAAAGGGCCAAAATCCCGTCCGGGTCGGTGGGGGGTCCCGGTGTCTCAGAAGAGGTCTCCCTCTTGATCTTTCACCAGGATGTCGACCAGCAGGATCCCCGCGGGCGAAGCTTGTTGCACCTGGCGGTTTCCTTGGGGTACGTTGAGTCTGCCCGAGTCCTGTTGCAGCACAAGGCGGATGTCACCAAAGAGAACGCGCAGGGCTGGACAGGTGAGCCCTCGGAGAGGGTGGGGGCCGAGGAACTGGCGGAGGCGGGAAGGGTGAGGCTGCTGCCACTGCCCCAGAAATTAAGGTTTGGAAGACTGGAGCTAAATGCTGCACCTCCGTGTGGCCGGGACTGATCTCCTCCCGATTGCGAGGCTCCGATGCCGGCGCTGCCCCACTCCCGCAGTCTTAGCTCCGTTTGCCTTCCCTCCAGTCTTGCACGAGGCCATCAGCACCGGGGATCCGGAAATAGTCCACGTGGTCCTTCAACACCGTGACTACCAGCAGACGTCCACCACCCTTGGCGGCGTCCCCGAATTGCTCCAGAAGATCAGCGAGGTAAATGCAGGAGCGTGCCTGAGGGCTGGGGTGAAGGGATGCGTCATCCATCACCTCCTCTAAAGCTCAGGTGGGGAAGGGCTGCGAGAGGGATCTTGTCCTTTCCCTCTTGTGGTTTACCGTCTGAGTGTCAGTGGTGCAAGGGACCTGTCAGGCATATCCAGAAAACTGGCTCCAGTTTTGGAGGGCTGTGTGGTTTTGCTGTGGAAGCCGCCTCTTGGTTTGGCTTCTGCCACTCTTCTCCCCGCCAACTTTGGGGGAGGCCGTGCTGGAGACCCCGGGTACAATCTCTCGCTAAAAATCGAGTGCCCGGTCGGGGGAAAAGAACCCGTGGTCCCGAGAGCTGGTGCCGGTTAGAGCAGGAGAGAGATGGCTGGTTCCAGGCCAAGAAGTGAATTTCAAGGAAATTAATGCTGAGCTTGAAAAGAGACTCAACCAAAGTCTCCTGCGTGGTGGGTTAGAGGCCCCCCTTTCCCCTCCTCCCCTCCCTCCAAGCCAAATCAAGCCTCAGCCGTATTCCATTTTTTCCCAATAGACTCCAGATTTTTATGTGGAAATGAAGTGGGAATTCACCAGCTGGGGTAAGTCTGAATCGAGCTGCCGCTTCTATCCTCTTGTACTGAGCTCACACTGATCCAACTCGGCCTGGGAAGCTGATACTCATTTCTGGATTAAATTGTGTTTCACAGTATTCCTGTGACCAACAGGCATCTTTTCTGCCACTCTCAAATACTGCCTGCCCTTTAATCTCCTTTTGTTTTCAAACCATAAATTTTGAATCTTTCAAGATGCAAAATGCATTTCTCTTCACGTGTGTGACGCATGCTTCACCTTTCTTCTGTGTAAGAGTACCAAAAAGTGGTGGTGATGAAATGTAAGCTGTGGGGCTTGACGTTCTCAAATCCAGTTTATTCTGCCTTGTCAGTTATTGTTAGAGTTGGGGCTCTTCTGGGCATGTAGATGGAGAGGCCTTTTTGCACAGTGCAGCCTTAAGGTAGGCAGAAAATGTGGGTCAGAGTTTCAGGTTTTAAAAAGAGGCAGATTCATGCAGGAGGAGGGATTTTTCACACAAGGAAAAGAAAACCCGTGTTCTTAGGTAGGGACTTGACTTGCACATCACATTAAGCCTTTGCTTTGTGTCAGGTTAGTGCGTTGTACGAGCCTAACTATTATGGCTTGTAAACCAGAATATGTGGTTTACTTGATGCGTGAACACAACTCAGGTTTATTCAAAAACGGGCAAGCAAAATATGATATGGGAACCTAACTTGCATCTCCTCGGTGGCATCTTGGAAGCCTCTGGCTGGGCCTGGCCAAGGGGTCTACTGGGCGGGGATTCTCAAGCGTATCGTCCACCCGCCCTCCCAAAAACAGAATGGACGTTAGCTCTTCTACTCTCTGCGTCTCCCAACAGTCCCGCTGGTGTCCAGAGTTTGCCCCAGTGACGTTTGCCGCATCTGGAAGAGCGGCGCAAAGCTGCGCGTGGATATCACACTACTGGGCTTTGAAAACATGAGTTGGGAACGAGGGAGACGCAGCCTGATTTTCAGAGGGGAAGGTGAGAAGCGCCAGAGTTCCGGGGGGGGGGGGGGAGGAAGAAGGGCTGGGATTGGCTGGAAGAGTACGTGCCCCCCCCAACTGGAGAGACCCAGGAGATGAATCAGTGCTAACATCCCGTGGGATCTACAGTGCTTCCCCCCTAAAAGTTTTGGTAAAGATCACGTCACGAGTGCGGGGGAGGCCAAGCGGGCATATAGCGTGCTGCGCTTTGCCGTCACAAACTCCAGCCCCTTCTTTGCGATTCTCCGCCAGCATCACTAACCCTTGCCATGACGGCATGCGCAAAAGGCAGTCTCCGTCTTGCGTTAGTTTTGCTGCCCAAAACGGTGGACCTGGAGAGTTAACAAAAATCTTGGTACGATCTGGATGCGGGTGCTGCTCTTGAGCAACATCGAGGGTGCCTAATATACGTATCTAGCAGTATGTGGCGTAAATCTAGCAGCCAAGGTTTAAACCTTCGCTAGAGCAGCGTTTTGGAAGCGTGCGGTAAAACGCCTTGGCTTTAGGCATTGACTTTTTCAGGGATGTGCAAAATTCAGGGGCAGGCTCCATCTCCCCTGGATGGGGCTGTTCTGGGGGCTGCTCAGTTTCCAGAAGTGGATTCCCTGAACTGGCTGCTGTCCTAAACATGGATTTCCCACTAATTTACTTCCAGAAAGGACTGGGATTTTCTCTATGGCCAGAACGCATTCTTTGCTCCCGAATTGCTAAGTTTTGCTGGGATTCTGACTTCGGCTAGCTTGGGTGGTTCAGCTAGATGCAGCGGGCTTGGCCCTCAGCTCCCTGCTGATCTTTACAAGCACTGTTCCGACACAGCTCAGCGCTTCCCGCTTGGCTTTGCAGATACCGGGCACTGGGCTGAGCTGATTGAGGTCAACCACGATGAGAAAGTGGTGGCGGCCGAGCGTTTCGAGATCACCCAGCAAATCAAGCGGCTGACCTTGGACTCCATGGTCCCCAAGAACAAGGAGGTGGAGCGGCGGCTGACCTCTCCCATCATCAACACCTCCCTGGATACCAGGAACATCGCATTTGAAAGGTAGGGTGGGCATCTCTGGCCTGAGGAACCCTTGTCCCCGTCTCCTGTTGTTTTCCGCGACAAGACCCTTGATGGGGAACTGACCACCCACTCCCCCCAGGAGGGTTGAGAAACGCTGAGGAACGCTGAGTCACCCCTGGGCTTCAGAATGGCAGAAGCACGGAGGCTCTGGAAATGGGTATTTGCCTTGCAGAAATACCTCCGGCTTCTGGGTCTGGAGAACCGAGAGGAGTGAAGTGGTCGACGACTATGAAGCAAAGGTAAGAAGCCGCCTGGACTCTGGCACGGAGGCCTCCTTGGAAAAAAAAAAGCACCAGGATTTATGGAGAGGGGTTTACCCAGAACGTAGCGAGTCTCTGAGAATTTCCACCACTAGTTTCGGTGGTGGTAGAAGGTCCGTCTGGCCACCAGAAATGCTGCAGCGTTTGAGAATCGGGCTGGGGGCGCAGAACAGGTGTGGGTTCTACCACAGTTACTTAGCTCTATGGCTTCAAGAGGGGCCTGTCTGGACGCATTCAGAGAATGGAATGACGAGCTAAGGAGCTTCAAGCCTGTCGCAGCAGCGGGAGGACCTCATGGAGGTGTCTACTTTGTGTGGCTCGGGGAAAACTTGCAGCATGTAACGCAGGCCGAGGTCTCCTGAAGGTCCCTTGTTGGACTGTGGCTCCCATCACCCCATGGCCAACTCTCTCTCACCGGCAAGGGTGATGGAAGCTGTAGCCCACTGGGTGGTCTGGACTGGCGCAGCAGCGGGGGTCTGGCGCTTGCCAACAAGTGTCCTTAGGGTTTGGCCACTTGAGCCTCAGGAGGGTCAGAGAAGGGGCAGCTTCTCTGGGGGCTTCCGGGCCGTCTGGGTTTGGTGCTTTGGCCAGATCTGGAGCTTCTCCCTCCTGTCTCAAGGTCTTCACAGCCAACAACGTGAATGTGGTGACCAAGATCCGGACAGAGCACTTGACCGAAGAGGAGAAGAGAAGATACAAAGGTAAAGCCTTGCTGACAGAGACGGAGGCCATCTTGAACTGCTGGCCAAACCTCTCCTAGCAGCTGCGTTGGCAGCCAGAGTTGGCACCAGGTTCCTTGGCTGAAGGCCCAGTGGAATTAAAGTCCTAAAATAGTCCCACACCATAATCCTTGGAGACCGGCATCCCTGCTGCCTTCGGCTTCCGCCCTGGCTTCCTTCTCGATCCTTGAAGAGCCCACACACCCAACTGAGGTAAAAGGCTTGTGTGAAAGCGCACCATGCCCGTGTGAGCAGCTGAGACGCTGGTATCCCGGGCCCCACCGTAAACTGGTGTTTCGTATCGTGTGGCTCTTTTAAGGCCGGGGGAGGCAAGTCCTCAAAAAGAGGTGAAATTGACACCCGTCTCCTCCTGCCGCAAGTCGTCCTCTTCCCTTTGCGCTTGCGGCCGAGCCGCTTGGTGGAAAGGCCCGCAGGGTGGAGGCAGCTGGGAGCTGACCAGCCGCTTTCCCCTTCCTCTTAGCTGACCGAAGCCCCCTGGAATCCTTCCTGGGCACCATTGAGCACGAATACGGGGCCCAGCAGGTGAGCCTTCCGACGCCCGCCGAGCCCCGCCCTGCGTTCCGCCCTTGCCCCTCCCGCCCTCCGCTAGAGGCGGGGGCGGTCCTTCTGGGGGAGGCCGCAGCCCCTGAGGGCAGTCACCTTGCCCTTTCCCCCAGGACCTCACCACAGAGTTTGCCTCGGCCAACAACCCAACAGCTCTCACACCAGAGGAATACTTCGACCCTCAGTTTGACCTGAAGGACAGAGATGTCGGCAGGCCCAAAGAAGTGACCGTCCGGACTCAGAAGTAAAGCCGCTGGTTCCCCTGGTCCTCTTCGGGGGGGGGGGTCCCCCTCCCCGCTCTGCTCCCTCGGGAAGAGCCCGGCAGCCGCTCGGCCAGAGGGAGCGTCCTGGGCCGGGGGCAGCGGCCCCGTTCCCTTTTCCACGCTGCGGACGAGCAGCTCCCCTTTCGGGAAAACCCCCACCGCGCTCTGGCTCAGCTGGGAGTCCCTGAGCCGGCCGGGAAAGGGCCCCCAGGAAGGATGGCGCCCCACGCTCGCCCCCACCCGCGTGGCCACCCCTGCCTTTCTCACGCAGGTTCAAAGCCAACTTGTGGATGTCCGAAGAGTTCCCGCTCTCCCTCGTGGAGCAGGTCTCGCCCATCGTGGACCTGATGGCCAGGACCAGCGCCCACTTTGCCCGGCTGAGGGACTTCATCACGCTGGACTTCCCGCCCGGGTTTCCGGTCAAAATCGGTACAGCTTTTCCGCCCCGCGCTTCTCGTCTGGAGCGCCTTGCAAGCAGCGCGGCGGCAGAGGTCGCCGGGGCCTGGCTGCTCAGCGCTGCCTCTCTCCCACCCTGCAGAGATCCCCTTGTTCCACATCCTGAATGCGAGGATTACCTTTGGAAGCGTGAACAGCTGCAGCACCCTGGAAGAAGCTTCACCCCAGGGCCCTGAAGGGCCCCGGGGGACGGCTGGTGAGGAGACTGCTCGGGGGGTGGGACGGGTGGGGCCGGAAGAGCGGTCAGGAGCCGAACAGCGAGCCACAGCCCGTCTGGACCCGAGCCCACCCCCCAAAGCTGCTGGCGGCTGTCCCGATCACAACTCCCCCTCCCCGTTCTCCAGCCGCTCCGGCCCCCGCCTTCACGGTCGACCCCTCCGTCTTCGAGATCCCCAAATCCTACCGCATTCAGGACGATGGCCGGAACTTGCACGTGCAAGACGAGGACAACGAAATCATGCAGTTTGCCATCCAGCAGAGCTTGATGGAGTCTGGCCAGAACCAGGTGAGTTCTCGTCCCGGTCCTCCGCGCGCCTTTCTCGGGGAGCTGTCAAGAGCTTTGCCCGCCGGGCTCCCCTTTTGCCTTTCCATTGGTTTTAGGCCCGAGTTGCGCTTTATTTTCCAACCCGGGACGTTTTAGTTCTACTGTTTTATCAGTACGCGTTTATGGGTTGTACTCCGCTTTCCACACACTCCTCCGAATGTGGCCCACCGAGGAGTGGGCGCCTCTGAACGATAAGAGCACCCTTCAGCGTTCGCACCTGCAGACAGGAGGGGGTCTGGTTCTCCCGGTGGGAAGTGGATCTGTAACCGCTCCGGTGTCTCTCCAGGACCCTCTGGAGCCACACTTGAACGGGGACGTCTCTTACTCACAGGACCTCGGCCTCCAGTATCAGAGGTGAGGCCGGGAGCGCTTGGGTCCTTGTAGTTGGGGCTGAACATCCCACGGCAGCCTCCGCGGGGGGGGGGGGGGGACCCGTCTCTGGGCAGGACCCGCGCTCCTTGCGGCTCTGGCTTGGTTTGCCCCCTTCCGCCTCCCTGCAGAGCCCTCTCGGCAGCTGCCTCGTCTGCTTCGGGAAGGGGCCGGCCCGCCCCCCATAAACATCAGCACTTGGGAAGATGTAGACCCTCCCCCAAAGCCCAGGCCCAGAATGGGGCTCGCTGGACGCCAGGCGGGTCTGGGAAGCAGCTGTCTGTGGCAGAACTCCGCGGTGGGCATCTGAGCCCGCCTGCCAGGCCCCGTTGGAAAACACTTTTCTCCCCCGCGCAGGGCGCTGCAGGAGAGCCTCCTGGCAAACGGCGGGAGCCACCCACCCCTGCGCGGTTCTTCCACGTTTGACCGGGATTTGCAGCTGGCCATGGCGCTCTCTGTCCGGGAAGAGCAAGAACGGGAGCAGCGGAGGCAGGCGGAGGAGGAGGAGCAGCTGCGGGAGGCTCTGCAGCGCTCTCTGCTGGAGAAGTAGCGGCACGACACCCGCGGGAGCAAGCGCCAGACGCCCCAGGCCCCTTCCGGCCTGGGAACTGCGGGGGGGGGGGGGCGTCTTTAGCAGGGATGGGGCTCTTCCAGTCAATCGCCAAAGCTTTGAGCCCAAAGATCTGCCCGTCTTCCTCTGTGCTCAGCGGTTGCACTGACAGAGGGCACCCCGAGCTACCTTTGCCAAAGGCTGTTCTGACAGGGCCAGTGGACTCTTGCCAGCCTCGAGGGGGGGGGGGGAGCCTGAGCCGCGGGGAGGGTTTCTGCGGAGCCAGCACCTTGCCTACCAAAGATTTCAGTGGCTGTCGGGGGTCTTTTTGTTGCCCTACAGGCCTCCCCCACAGTCTGCCTACTCCAGAGTGCTTTTCCTTTCCTTTCTGCCCCCCCAATTGCTTCACCCCCTGTAGCCTTTCCAAGCGTTTCCCTCTTCTGCCCCCCCGAAGCAAATCTTCCACTCACGGGGGTGTGTGTGTGTGTGTGTTTTTAAATAAAGCTGAATTCCTTGCCAGAAAAGACTGGGCTGCTGTAAGCGGTTTATGTTAAGCAACCTTCAAGAAGCGTTGAAAGCAGGAATGGGGCCGAGCACAAAAAGCCCTTGCAGTTCTGTAAAGCTAGTACAGAAAAACTGCAAGAGCCTGGGGTGTGTTCTGCCCGCTGCCGTCTTATTACAGCATAACCCGACCACAGGACCGGAGCATGCTTTGCTGGGAGCGAAAGCCACGCGCTGCAGCGTCACGGCCGTCCTGCTGGCTGAGATAAAGCCGGGCCCCTGCAGAACCCCCCCCCCCCCCGGGTTGCTGAGATGTAGATCAGCGAAGCAAGATCGCACGGTGACCACTGTTTTCTTACATGTCCCAAAGTAGCTAACATACATCAGGAAAATCCCATTGGGATGTAAAAGCGAAGGCGCATAACTTTCTAAGAACTGCCAGCAGCAACTTGGGCAAATTGTAGTGCGAATACTTTCGGCGTGCGTTCCCTGCGAAAGATTGCCATTAGAATCCAGGCAATGGGGAAGGGGGTGTAATTGGCAATTAGAAAGCTTCGCAGCATCCTCGCACCAGTGCAGAGCAGAGGGAGGCGCCCGCAGCCCTTGGCCCAAGCGCGCCTCTGGACACGTGCACAGCGCCTCGCCCGGCGCAGGGCTGTGCGCGTTCCCCCCGCCAGTCGGTCCCGGTTTGGGGCCTTGCGCGATGGAAGTGGTAACGGCTGGCCAGCCTCATCGGCTTGGCCTGGTGCCCGGACACAGACGATGGTGGCTTATTGGACAAACCGCAGCTTAGCGTGATGCATCAGGCAGATCTCATTTGTGTTTGGGCTTGTCCCCGGCTTCCTGGGGGGAAAGGCTGGGGCGGATTCCGAGCGTAGCGCTGCGTAAACGGGGTGAACGACGGCAGCTCCCGGACGACTCGGGAGCGAGAGAACGCCGTTTCCCGGGCACTGGTCTTATTGCCCCGGGAGAGGAGCGGCGAGTCCGGGGGTGCCACCCGGCTGGTCTCGGAGGCCTTCTTGGAAAGCGGCAAAGCGCCGCCAGGCAGCGCGGCCTCCGGAAAAGCGACTTTAGCGTTCCTTCCTATTCCACGATTGATCCCCCTCCCCAGTAAGCAATAGGATGGTTAACTGAAAAAAAGTGCCAACCGGAGCCAGGGATTTCGGGCATCGGTGATCTTTATCTCAGCAGAAACTCCGAGCTGACAGCAGTTTTACTGACCTTTGCGTCTATCATGGTTCCGTGCCATAACTGGGGCTTCGCAGGTAGGCAGTGGCTGAACCGCCCCCCACCCCCGCCAGAGAAAGCTGTACTGGGGGGCTGAGGGGCCCTGACCACTTTGCAGAGGCTGGGAAACGTTCGGCTGCGGACGCCCAGCACCCCAGCGGGGGCTAGAGCAGGGGTTAGTCTTGAGTCCTCGCAAAAGGTCGGCGTTCTGCCTGCTTTCCTCTCCTTTCCGAGCCCTTCTAAGACACATCCCAAGGATCAGAGGCTGTGCTGTGGGCAGGAGACGTGAGATGGGGGGCAGCAATTCCAGGAGAAGAGAGTGCTGGAGCGTTGGCTTGGGGGACGACGGTCTGCCCACCCAACTGGGCTTGGACGTCCACTTGGTCGCTGCCTCGGGTGAGGTGTTCTTCGGGGGGGGGGTCAGCAAAGAACGGCCTGTGTGTTTTGGGTAGGAGGGAGCAGCTGTTGGTCAAGAGAATTAAAGGGAGGCTGGCGCGTCCACCATCTCCAGGGACAGCTCTCCTGCAATCTTCTCTGGCCGAAGGCACAGGGCAAGGCGCTGGGCAGCCGAGAGAGAGAGAGAGAGAGAGAGAGAGAGAGAGAGGGTAAGGTGGGGGCTGCCTTGTCCAGTTGTCCAAGAACTACTTGAGCACAGCAACCCAAGCTCTGTGGCATCCCGTGCACGGTTCCACTCCAGGTTTAATACTCAAGGTGTTAAAATACTAGCGTTTTTACTTCCAACTCTTTTCCTAATCACCTGCATCCAAGTCAACGTTTTCACAATTTCGTAGAGGATGGCCCAAGCAGAACAACATAAATGCACCTTCCCTCCCCCCCCCTTTTTTTTCAAAAACCCTGCAGGTAGAACCTGCTTCGGATCAATTGCCTTTGACTTGGTTAACAGCAGAACCGAGACCAGAACCAGACTGCCTATTCACGGCCCGGCCTCTAGGCCACGTTGCCTGGGAATCGCTCTGTAGGCAGGGGATCCGCGGGAGGAGAGGGCGGTGGGGCTCCCCCAGGCAGAGTTGTTAGGATCGTGTTTCCCTGACCTGCTTCAGAGATCCAGGGGTCCAGACGAGCTTGTACACCATGTAGGCAGGAATGCAAAGGAAGGAGGACGTTCCAATCAGGTGTCCCAGCCTGATGCTCCACGCAGGATACTCGTAGCCGAACAGCACAAGGGGCGGCTGGTCCAGGAGGGAGCTGATGAGAATGAACTGGGGCAGGGGCGAGGGATAAGGATAGAAACAGGTCTGGGAAAACACCCAGCTGCCGCCACTGCCCCGTCCCCATCCTGTCTGTTTTACAAGTGCCCCCCTGCCACAAAAGTCATCCCTTCCACCCCCAAAGGGACATTTATACCAAACGGTAACCAAGGGTCTGTTAGCCCTAGAGCAGTGTTTCTCAGCCTTAGCAACTTGAAGACGTGTGGACTTCAACTCCCAGAATTCCCCAGCCAACGTGGCTGGGGAATTCTGGGGGTTGAAGTCCACACGTCTTCAAGTTGCTAAGGTTGAGGAACACTGCCCTAGAGGGAGCTAGGGACACGTCTGACAAAGCTGACTACTTTGTGGTTTGAAGTGCAGCAAATTTTATTTCCCCGTTTAGGAACTGGGGCACCCATACCCCTTTCTCATGGAAATGACCCAGCCAGCTCACCAAGAGGGCTGCGATCCACAAACCTGGGTTGTCTGAACCCTGGCATTATTGAACAAAGACTGTTGTGGGGGACAGTTAGGAATCGGAGCTCCCTCTAAATGTTAGGAGCCTGAAATGGGTTCGCTGCCTTTCGATTGCGGAGGTATATCTGACCTTGCACATACAATGATTTGCGCGGCAGGAGCATTTCTGTGCTCAGCAGGAACAGGAAATGAAAACGCTGCTTGAAGTTACAGGCTTTAGGTCTGCCCATTTCCAGTTCCAGCATGGTTTAGTCTGACTGGCCCAGTTTCTCTCGAGCTTTGGGAAGAGCTTAAAAGCTGAGCAAGGCCTTCTTAACGGAGACGAGAGGCAAAGAATGTTCCTTTAGGGGGCACACTTTGATTTCTAATTTACGCAGCCAGGCCTTTCCTCCTCCTCCCCCACTCACCCCCCCCCCCCCGTCCCTCTGGGGTTTCCCCACTTTTTTGGAATGTTCAGTTAAAAGCATTTGGGGGCAGCGAACAGCCCCTTGCCCCTACTGCAACCTTAGTCTGGCTGATGGGGACATAAAAACGACAATGGAGGAAACAGGTCACGCACTGCTAAGGTGGCTGGGCTGACAACTCTCCAACACACTTGCCAGTACATCCCTGGCCCAAAACCGAGCATGGCCTTCACGTCGCTGCAGAACTGCTGCATCCCTAGGAAGAAAGCGTCAAGCCGCTCATCTTTGGCTCGGCAACGTCAGTTCTGGCAAAGCCCAAAACACTTTTAAGTCTTGAAGAGGGGTCTTTAAGGGGCTGGGGCCTCTCCCTGGTCATTCCGGGGGACAACCGCTCAGGGCAAAGGACGGTATTGATTTCGAAATCAGAAAGGCGCAGGAAGGTTTGCGGAGATGGAGGGAAGAGGCTCTACCTGTGGGGCCTCGTTTCTGCCAAGTCTTTCCCTGAAGGAGACCCACAAAGGAACAGTCACTCTACCAGTTCTTGGAAAAGGCGCATCCGGCTGGTTTTTGGAAGACGGCACTGAGGGCCTTCTGGAGGCTCCCCCCACCCCACCAGCGGGGCCACAACACATCTCTCCTCACCGTAGAACCAGGAGACGGCAATGGCTTCCAGGAGCACCACAGCTAAGATGGAGCAACCGGCACCAAACTCTTCCAGGAGTTTCACGATGTAGGGGCCTCCCTGGATTGGGACACCAGTAAAGAGCCTGCTGTGAAACGGGGAGGGCTGCGGAGGGCTCCGCTTAGGCTGCAGGCCCCCAAGAGGAACTGGGTCGGTAGCAGTCTTGGGCCCCCTTGAAGGCGGGCAATACCACAATGCGGCGGTCAGCCTTCAAGGTACCACTCTGCCATTTCGCGGTGGATTCTAGTAGGGGGAAGTCCCACGATTAGCCCACTTGGGGGCTTCCCTCTTGCTCACCACACACCCATGATAGGAGCAAATAAAACACTCTACCTGGCGGGGGAAGCACGCCAACAAGATACTCTCTTTCTTGGAAATACATACAGGGCCAGGGTTGTTAGCCATCCTCCCTTTTCAGCATCCTCCAATATTCCAGCCGGCCTTTCTTCTGCGTTAACCAGAGGAGTGCTGCCTAGCCCTGCGGTCAAAGGGTCGAGAAACGCCCGATGCCCCCATAACTCACATTGGTCAGCGTGGCCAGGGAGCCGAGGAAGCAGACGGCGATGAGTCCGAGCACAAACAGCTGACGGTGCTCCCCCAGGGTTTGGGGGTACTCGTCCATCAGGGCTGTGATCACGGCTTCCAGGCCCCCGAACTGCAAACAACCCCCGCCAGGAGAACTCAGTCTGAGTGGGTGGCAGAACCCCGGAGACTTTGCTGGGGAGCGCAGGGCTGCTCAGTCAAGTTCAGAGCAGTTCTACCCTTTGAAAAGTTTGTGGACAGGTTTAAACTGTTAAACCTTGGACAGGAATAACAGCATACTGTTTGAAAAACAAATTGGGAAGTGCAGGTTGTTTTCCCACAATTTCTGCCCTTGGAATTATTTCCACACTGGGTGTTGTTTCTTTTTTGAGACAAAAAAATGAGTGAGTACCACAGTAAGGTACATACGAAAACACCTGTCTTAACGCACCGTCCCTGCCACTGAGGGTGTCTCTTCTGCCTGCCCGATGCAAAATGAAACTCGCCTTACCGTGCTGTCCAGTCCCAGCGTAATCATCATGAGGAAGAAGAGGATGGCAAAAAAAGAGGATCCGGTCATGTTGGCGAGGGCTTCTGGGTAAGTGATGAAGAGGAGGCTGGGCCCTGGAAGAGACCCTTGCGATGTCACCGCCCCTCAGCTCTGCAGGCTGGACCCTGCATGCAGCCCAGGCCAGAGGGAGGTACACCAGAACCGGCGTGGGCGGCATTCTCACGAGAGCTCACCGCGGCCTTCCCTGACTTGTGCCGGCCACCCCCCACCCCCAAGCAAATGCTCGTCCACTCCCCCTCCCACTCGGGTAGGTGCAGCGTGGGGACCGCACGCACGTCTGCAAGCAAAACGCGGTGCTCTGAACACGACTGCGGTCTGTCTGGTTGAAGGATATTTCCTTAGAATTATTTGGCTGGCTTCCCCCCGAGTAGGGAGCCACACGTAAGCCAGCCACGTTTTAGCCGAGTGTGTTGTGTTCCTTGAATCCAGAGAACCGAGTTAATTCAAGAAACTCTGGTTTGGTTAACGGAAGGAAGCCTTTCCTGAGAAGGACGCCATTAGGGAAAGGTAGGGTCCATTTTCTAAGGGTGAGGAAGCACTGCCTGCACAGTCCACAGATGCCAGCTGAGGGCTGTTCTTTGTTCTCACCGATGGAGGATGCGGTTACGAACTCCACAACCCTTGGCTCCCTGCCGGGGGTGGGGGGGAAACCGCTGATGCCGACAAGAGGCGGTCACAAACCTTTGTCTTTTGCCACATCCGCAACTTCCATGTCCCGCATTTCAGCCATGTAGCCCAGGACGGTGAAAATGACAAATCCCGAGAGGAAGCTGGTGAAGCAGTTGACCAGGCTGGTTAGGATGGCATCTCTGGAAAGGAGCAACAAAGCCATGAATTCCCCAGGCATATTTGAAATCCGGGAGAAGCAGGGCCCCGGCCGCTTCGCTGGTGCAGCTTAGCCTCCTCCCCGGGGCAGGCCAAGGGGTCTGGCCAACTGGCGTTGAGAAGAAAAAGACCATGCCATCCTCCTAGATAAAGGTGGCCGCTGGTTGATAGCTACGATCCACTCATTCACTGCCCCTTGGCATCTGCACCCTGCCCTCTTATGCAGTCCTGCACCGCCGTTTGCTCCCAACCCCAGCAAGTGGTGCTTCTACGTGGTGCACGTGCAAAACGGTGCCCCGTGCATGTCGGAATGCCTGGTTAGGCTGACCCCCTCCCAGCGCCAGCACCCCACCTTCTCAATGATAGGCCTGCCCCCAACAGAGCAATTAAGGGGAGAAGGAAGGGTGTGGGTCTGTGGACGGGGAGCCTTGAGCCCTCACCGGTAACAGTTGTTGTTGAACGGGTTGTAACTGGCTAACGCCAGGAGGACGCCAAATCCGGGCCCCAGGGAGAAGAAGATCTGGGCAGCTGCATCAACCCACACCTGGACAGAGAGGCACAGCTGTGATGGGTGAAGAACCTCCCAGGAAGGGCTCAGGGAGGCAGCTGGGAGATGCCAGGCCAGCCCTCGGATTGAGCACCCAACGGGGGCCAGCACCCTCACGGAGCCTGCGAGGACCACCGCGAGGAATCTGCTTGTAGCTTCTGGTCAACCTCTCCCCCCACTAGCTCTAATGAAAATTCATCAATGCGTGGGGAGAGGTAATTACGGGCAGGAAGTCCATTGTCAGTGCGGCTGGGCGGACCCATTCCCTTCCCAGCAGACGGCAAATGAGATGCGTGATTCAATTCACGATTTGCATTTCCAAGGGTGCCAAAGAATAACAAGGGGAAGAACGTGTGTGTCCCTCCCTCCCAACTGGTCTTCTGATCTTCTGGGGTTTTTTTTTTTGCCAGATTGGGGGCCTCTTTCTTGTGGATCTGCAGAAGAGGGAAGAGTGGGGTGGCCAAGCCAGAACAAGCGACCCTTTAAAAGAGCTGCCAGTCACGCAGAGGGCCACAGCGCCTCCCCAGCAAGGCGATCCCTCTGTTCGGGGAGGCCCCTAACTGGCCTGGAGTTAAAGCGAGGATCTGGGATCAAATATCATTCTCAGCAGCACTGAACAGCGCAGGATGGTTTGGCATCCTGCCGACCCCTATAGAAGAGCTTGGATTGTTTTGGAGCTGGAGGAGGACGCCTGCATGCCCGGCCGAGCGAAGCAGCAGGGCGGACCCCCGCTGCTCCGCGTCTGCTTCCGAACCCAGCCCAGATGGTTCGTTCGTCGAGTCCTGCAGTGAAAAGCCAGAACTCCGTGGCAGTGGAATGTGGGGGCCCTTGGTGGGTCTGTCCCTGAGCAATGACTGGATGCAAATCTTTAGCGAGCACTATGTGGGGAGGAGGAGCAGGCCCCCTCCGCCTCTAGGTCCTGAGTAGTTTTGCTCCCTTCTCTAGCAGGGCTCCTGTTGAACTTCAGCCTGAGATGTGCCTGCTCAAGGCAGAAGAGCCCGGTCTCCGAGCATTGCCATTACATAGCTACGTGCAGAAACGTACGGCCACGCTCCCGAGCTTCTCCCAGTCGGGTCGCAGGTAGAAGACAATTCCTCTCCAAGCCCCCGGGAGCGTCGCGCCACGGACCAGCAGGATGAGCAAGACGACATACGGCAGGGTGGCCGTCACCCAAACCACCTGGAGGGAGAGCCGGGCTGTGACGGGCTGCAGGATTTTGGCCACGCTCCTTCACCAGCACCGCCCGCCTCGGATCCCAGGGTGGGCGCTGCTTCCCGTTCTCGGATTTTCCACTGCCCTCCTTCCTGCAGAGCACCTCAAGGGTCGGTGCCCTCTGCCCGCCTCCACAGCTGCGCGGAAGGGAATCCGGACCCCGGGCGCCCCTTGAGGAGGCGTCCGGGCCCAGGCGGGAGCTATAATGGGGTACCTTCCCAGAAGTCTTGACCCCCTTCCAGAGGCTGAAGTAGACAATGGTGAAGATGAGGAACTGGCAGAGCAGCAGCTGCCAACGGATCTTGCCCACGTCAGACAGACCATGCGAACCCTGCACCTGCAGGACCTGCCTCCTGCAGCAAAGGGAAGCCGCTCGGTCAGGGAGGAAATACGGTACAGGCCACTGTGGGTAATTCTACGTGGATGCCAGAGACACCTGTCTTTGGCTCGTGCTGTTCCAGGAGCGCCACCCAATTCACCAGCCCTGGCTCCGCTACCCAAAGTCAGTCTCCCGCGATCAGTTGGCCACTTTCGGGGCTCCTAAGCCCCTCCGCGCGTGCGCCCCCCTTACATGTAGAACTCCTCCGCGGGTGACTTGGAGAGGTTCGTCCAGGACACGTTGCTGACATCGAAGTAGCTGACGCAGCTGGGGGTGTTCCAGGGGTTGCTGCAGCTGGCCCAGGGCAGGGTGGGCGCGAAGGAGGAGTAGAAATAGCAGAGGGCCCAAGCGATGATGGTGGTGTAGTAGAACGCCACGTACAGGTTGATAACGCAGATGGCGTAACCGATGCCTGCAAAAGGGGAAGACGGCCGGGCAGAGGCGGCCCCCGGACTCTCGCCCGGCCCCTTGTTCCCATGTGCCTCTTGCAAGCCACAGGAGGGCCCAGCGCCCGCTTCACCTCCGTTGCTCCCAAGCACCTATTCAAAGGTGAAGGACTTCGGATCCAAAAGCTCCATTTAGCTGTGTCGCCCAATGGACCAGATGCGTGCGTAAAAGAAAGCAGCGAACAACCAACGGAGGTACAAATGACAACAACCACCAGCAATGACCAATGCATTAATCTGTGTCGCCCATTGGGGTGCGGTGGCATCGAGGCCCTCAGCTGCACACTGTTGCTGCTGGCAAGGCTGAAATTTCTGGCAGGCTGTAGTTGCCCGAGGAGGGTCTCGCAGGCTAAAAGCTTTCTTTCAGCCTGCCGGGAGATTGGGCCGGGATGCCTCCTGGGTATCAAAATGGGTCTGGGAGCCAAGGTTGGGTGTGGGGTTCAGTGCCCACTCCAAGAATCAGAAGCAGGCGACAGTCCAGCTTTTGGGGAGACCATTTCAGAATGCAAGGGAAAGATTAAGATAAAGATCCGAAGTTCCAGGAAAGCACTTAAAATGCCTCTCATTAATGGGGGGGGGGGGGAGCCCTGAAACTCCGAAAGGCCCCGCTTCCTTAACCTTTAGACACCTGCGCACACGTGTGCATGTGTACCACCCTTCTTCCCTTTGGGAAAATTTCTGCTCCGTTTTGCTGGCTTGTTACCTTTAAAGATGGGGCAGATGTTCTTCCAGATGGGGATGGCTCCAACCCGGTGGAATTGCCCCAGAGCCAGCTCCATGTAGAAAAGGGGCACCCCTCCGAAGACAGCCATCAACAGGTAGGGGATGAGAAACGCTCCTATAATGAACGGCAAAGGGCAGAAGCTTCAGGAGATACGGGTAAGTATTCAGCATCCTCGGCTGTTCTCTTTCTCTCTCTCTGGCTGTGGAGAAAGAGCTGACTTGCATGCTCGCTTCCCACCCCCCCCTTGAGGTCTGTCTTGGGGAAAGCCAGTTTCAATCAATCATCAAATCCTTGGTGTTTGGGAATTCCAGCTTCAGAGGGTGGACGTGTCGGAAAGAGGCATCATTGTGAATCTACCTTGCCTCTCCCAATGATGTACACATCAAATCCCATCTGTGCATTTTACATGAGGTGGTGACCAGTGACATCGCTTGCTCCCCACCAGCTCCTCCTGAACCCCCCTTTTCTTAAAGCCCCCCCAGCAGCTGCTTGCACAAAGTTAAAGAGGCCCACGCTATCCTCAGATTTCTCTGCATTTGTGTGGCCTAGAAACAGCCAAGGTGAAGCAGATAACACAATGCAAGCTAAATTAGTAAGACAAGCCGGCTGGCTTGCAGCTTCCCCCGTCTGAAAGGCACAGGCACACACTGCAGCAAGCAATGTTAACAGCTGCTGCTTGCTGGGAAAGCATTTGAAGACTCAAAAGTCTCTAGGCCAGACACTGGGTGTGCACACACCTGCCTTGCTTTGAAATGCTGGAATAAAACTGACCCTAAATGGCGTTCCCACCAAGCCACTGAAGTGAACTGGAAGTTTGCAATCCAGACTTTTTTCTCTCGCTCATTTAAGGAGGATATTCTGTCACTTTTCTTATGCTTGTCCTTAATATCACAGAAATTCATTACAAATATAAAGTAAACACTTAACAATTTGGATACAGAGATTCGATCACTGTCTGATTCATTTGTTTCTGCCTTGATCGACTTTCATTATTTATTTATTTATATTCCCTTTTTAAGGAGCTTTCTTGTGATTATTTGCATATATTTTACTTTGAAAACATTCAAAGGAGCTGGTAAATAGGGCAGTAATTCAAGAAATAATTACACAACCAATTTAAAATTAGAGACAAAAGAAAGCAGTAACTTGCAGATTGCTAAGTTTAGGTGTTATAAGATAAGGTCACAATGGCACAAAGTAAGGGTAAAACCTGTTTGCAATTTTATCACATTTTGGTTGATCTGCATTAAAGCAGTACCATGTTTCAGATTTTAGAATATTTTTCCAGTGGGCCCAAAGAGATGCCTTCTTGCCTACCAACATTTTTTCCCCTGTGTAATACATTTCAGTGATGCTGAAAAGAAATACCATGGACAGTTCCCCACCCCAAAAAAGAGAGAAAACCATCATTACCCAGAGACTGAAATATTATGGAGCCTGCACAGTAGTTTTAGAGCCAAAGAAACTCTTCAGAAAACTGGAACGTCGTCCCTACAATAGCAAGTGTCGCCAATCAACTGACAGGCTACATTGACACTTCGATGTTCGGGACTTAAACGGGACTCCCTGTCCTTCTGGGTCACTTCTTCCACCTTATAAAACCCAGTCTTCCGAACTGCACTGGTGGAGAAGACGCTGATCTCTAGGAAGCGGAGGGGAGTCTACCAAAGTTCCCCCCACCCAGCATTATGACCCCATAAGGAGCAGGAACTGTGGGCTGCAAGGGAAGGGGAAGGGGGTCCCTGGTGGGGGTGGAACGTCATCTCTGCCCCAAATTGGTGCCCAGCTCACAACCCGGCTCCTTACCTCCTCCATTCTGGTAGCAGATGTAGGGAAAGCGCCAGACGTTGCCCAGATCGACGGCAAATCCTACCACGGACAGAAGGAAATCCATCTTTTTGCCCCATGTGTCCCTGGCAACTCTCTGGCCGAGGAGAGAGGTGGCCCGGGGGGTCATCGAGCCGGCTGGCCTGGCGGACATCTTCCCTCCTGCGGCTTCCCCAGAGCCCCGGCAGGGTCTGGACTGAAGAAGTTGGCGAAGGAGAGGCGCACCCAGGAGGAGGGCCGGCGCTCACCTCACTTCAAAGGGAGAAGGGAGGGGGAGGAGGGGGGAGGAGCCCCCCGCACGTTCTTGTGCGGCTCCAGCAGCAGGAGAAACGGGCAGGGTCCGGCCTGCGTCCCAGAGGATGCGCGAGCAGAGGTCTGCCCACTCCCACAGTTGCAGAGCCTCTGTGCCGGGTGGGTGACGAACGATGGGCACCTTCTGGATGTTTCAGCCCCAATCAGGGTAGGTGGCTGTAGCTCCAGGCATGGTGGAGCTTTGGGGCCTGCCCAGCTAGGGTTTCACTTCCGCCCCACAGAAGAGGGGCACTGCCCGAGCACCTCCGCCAGCCGAAGGGCTGCTTTGCTGGATGGGTCCAGCCTTCTTGGCCCACCCAGACGTAGCTCTGCTGCAGGAGCCAGTAAACGGTGGTCGGCCACACCTGGAGACAGAACTGGTCATCCTTTGCCGCACACCACCCGGGATTGGGTCCCATCCTGGGCTCAACGGGAGACCAAGGAATTGCCAGAACGGGAACATGGAAACACTGCCCGGGAGGAGAGTTTCCTTTCTCTTTCTCCGGTTGGCAGGACCGATGGGTTTCGGATGTCGGGCTCCCAGGATGCCTGGATTATTTCCTCTTTCACGTTTGCCGACTTCAGGAGATTTTCTCCTGCACAACCACCTTGTCAGGTAGGCCTCGGTGGCTGGACGAGAGGAGCTGCCCTGGGCTTCCACGCGAGGGCACCTGGAGGTTACAGCAGCCAAAGGATCTGGAGGCCGCCAGCGTAAGGACATCAGCTTTCCTGACTCCGCTCCTCCGGACGCAAGGGCCACTCCCAGGAGAAGAGAGATCTTTTCTTCTTACAGACAGAGGCCAGCAGAGGGAAGAAGAGGGTTCTACGGAGACGGAGACGCGTTCCCGAGAAGCCGAGGGCTCCCTGCTACGGGCCACGAGGCCCGGCCAGCAGCTGCTGCCCTGAGCTCTTCAGCCATGCCTGGGCAGGTGCCTTCGCGGCCTCCTCTGCCACCTGTCAGCTGGATGTGCAAATCTCCCTTCACCCTTGACAGCTCCCATCTCTGAAAACGTCAGTCAGGGGAGCAGCGGGTGGGGGCGGAGATCCTGGGGCAAGGCACGCCTCTCCCCCCCCCCCCCGGCTAGCGTGAGAGAGACTCAATTGAGCACGCGTCCTGCTCTGCACTGGCCGGCCTGGGCCCAAGTCGGGGGCCTTTACCCCCCCCCCCACCCCCGGTCAGGTCAGGGAAGGGAAGGGAAGGAGCAGCTTTAGAGCCCGAAAGCCTTTGCCGAGTGGAGCGTGAACCTGCCTGAGCAGGGTCAGGCAAGCCCTCTCCGGCCCAACCTGCGCCGCTCGGCGAGGCTTCCTTCCTGCCAAGCGATGGGATTGACAGGTGTGGCCAGGCCGATGCTCATCTGCCTGGGAGGACTGAGGGGGGAGGGGTGGGTGCCGAGCAACACAGGCTGAGAAGGGCAGAGGGCAGGAAAGCCTGGGTCTCCTTTCCTCGGCGGGGGGGGGGGGCAAGGTATACCTGGTGCTCTTCTGATGCAGGAGGCCCAGGCTCCGGGTCCTGCAGTTCCCAGGCTTTGCACCGGAGAGTATCGAGTTTTGAATTCAACCTCCTGCCCTCCAACCTGGAGCGAGTTGCACCTCCTAACCTCCTCCCTCCCCTGCTCAGCATAACACTGGCCTACCACGCTGGGCTGTTGTGCACCTGAGAGGTCTCCAGAATCATGCAGAGAAGAATTGTAAAGGAGTTGGGGGGCCTATCAATTTAATGAAATAAATTGTTCAAGTAAGAACCACCTTAGGTTAAGGTTTTCCCCTGCACAGTTGTGTCCGACTCTAGGGACCGGTGCTCATCTCCATTTGTTAGCCGAAGAGCCAACGTTGTCCGAAGATGCTTCCACGGTCATGTGGCCGCATGACGCGCGCGGAACGCTGTTACCTTCCCACCAAAGTGGTACCTATTTATCTACTTGCGTTTGCATGCTTTCGAATTGCTAGGTTGGCAAGAGCTGGGGCGAGTGCGGGAGCACGCTCAGGTCTCGAACCGCCAACCTTCCGATCGACAAGCCTGGCGTCTTAACCACTGAGCCATCGCGAGTAAATTGGTGGCATTCTCTGAGCTAATGTGAAATCGCTTCTAGCTAATGCTGTAGTGTAAAGGATTACTGTGCCACCAAAGCCTCCATTGTAATAAGAATCACCACAATCAACCTGAATAAAAACTGGCATCTCCTCCAGTAAACAAGGGTTAGCTCACCCAGCTTTGGGTTCGACTTAGTTGTGCCGGGCTTATGGCTTAGGATGATTCATGAAGAGACACAACCACAGTTTATTCCACAAGCCACAATTAAACCAACCGTGGCTTAGGGTTCCCCTTAGTGTGGGGCAGGGACCGAAGAAATCCAGGTTCAGACCTCCGCGGTCTCGTGGCTCTCCTCTTACCTAACCAACCTCATGGGGTCGTCGTGAGGAGAGGAGGAGGGGAGGTGGAGCCCCCCCAGGCTCCGGCTGTTCCACCGTAAGGGCCACCCGATGGGCCCCCCTTCCCGCGGCGGAGGGTGCCGGCCCCGGATGGGCACCGAGGAGGGGCCATTTCCAGGCCCTGCGGGTTAGGAGGAGCCGTTCCCCGGCATCCCCCTCCGGGAGCCCGCGGGCGCGTGGGAACTCGGCCCGAAGGCGGGCGGCTGGGCGGGCGACTAAGAGGCAGGGAGGGAGGGTCCAGCCGCCTCCCCGAGCCCCGTGCGCGCAGAGGCGGCCGGGCGGCCGGCGGGGCGTTGCCTTACCCTGCCTCGCCTCGCCTCGCCCCGCCTCCTGACTGCGCACCAGCGAGCGGGCTGGCGGACTGGCAGGATGGCGGCGGCCCCGGCTCCGGCTGCTCCAGCACCCGGGTCGGGTCGGCGGGCTCCGGGCGCGACGTCCGGGGGCTCGTCCGCCCTGCGCGCCCTGGCGCCCGCCTCGCTGCTGCTGCTGCCCGCCGAGGCCGAGACCCGGCAGCGCCTCCTGCGCACCGCCAAGAAGGAGGTGAGTCCGGGCGGCCGCGCGCGCGCGCGAGAGAGAGGCCCCCTCGCCGCCCCCTCACCTGAGCAGCCGGGCGGACGGGCGGCGGGGAGAGGCGGCGGGCGCGGGGCCTCCGAGCAGCCTCCCGTCCCCCCCTTGCCCTGGCCGGGGCTGCGCTCCTCTCGTGCCCAGAGACCCCTTCCTCCCCCCGACCCCGAGTGGGCCTCCCGTGCCTCCAGCCCGGGGCTGCGAGGGGCCTGGCGGAGAGGGAGGCGCGGCAGGTCGAAGCGGGGCTCCGCCGAGGGCCCCTCGCCGCTTCTGCTCAGCCCCGCAGCTCGGGAGCGCCGGCCCCGCTGCTGCAAGTGCTCGCGGCGCGCGGCGCCCCTGGCCCGGCCGGCCGGCCCGGGGACTTCCCTGGCTCGGCGCCTGCCTGCCGGACCCGCTCCTCGCGGCTGGGGGGCGGCGCGGGCGAAGGGAGCGGGCTGCCGCCGCGGCTCGTTGCATAGGCCGCCGCGGTGCCTCCGCCAGCAGAGCTGACCGCCTCCCTGCCCGGGCTGCCGGCCGCGCGAGCAGAGCCACCTGCTGGCCGGTGGCCGAGAGCGGGGCTCCCGCGGTGCTCCTGCAGCTCGGGCTGCCCGGCCCGGCCCTGCCCGCCGCCCTCGGAGCTGGGCGCAGCGCTGCGGGCGGGGTGCGGCGGCGCCCTTGGCTCCCCCGCGCCGTGCCTGGTGGCGGTCAGGCAGGCAGTTCTTCCCCGGGGAAAGGGCCGGCCGGGGGTGCGGGGGCCGGGGGGCTGGCCTTAAGTTAAAGGAAGACCGATTCTGATTGTGCCAAGGAACAGGGCAGTGGGACCGCGGAGCTCAGCCTGGCACCGGAGTTCAGGCTGGGGGGCGGGGTGTGTGTGTCTTTACTATGGATCCCTGCTGAGGTTGGACTCCTTCTGCTCAACGGCCCACCAGGCTCCGGTGACTCTATTCTACCAAATCAAAGCATGCTTCAGATGGTAGCCTAACTGGCAGGCTGGCCGAGGCAGGTGCCCACGGTTGCCCGCCTGCGATCCTCTGGGCGATAGAGTGCCTCGGAGGAGGAATAACGTCCTGATAGCATCTCCCCCGGGCCTGATTTTGAAGCGATCAGTGGGGAAGAGCGTGCGTGACCTGGAACTGTATCCTGGCACTGATATATACTGGTTTAAAGTTTTAAAAAGAAGGGGGTTGTGTAAAGTGGACGGGCATTTGACCCGAGGGTTAAATGTGCTCCAGGCCAGGATGAGCCTTGGCTTCTCCGCGCCTGAACCTGAAGTTTCTCAGTGTCTACTTTGGATGCAGCATCTCTCAGCACCCCCTTTGCTTCCGTGCCTCCGCGGGACTGCAACCATTTTGTCCCGGGCCAAGTTGGCGCAGAAGAAACCAGACCAGGAAGAAGCTCCCTTGGTTGCCATGGCAGCTCTACCCTGGTTGTGAGGGGATGGCGGCTGCTTCGCTCTAGGCTGAGCCCGAAATGCCCGGCTGGCGGTCTTGCGGTGACACAGAGCTTGCCGTGCTGACTCTGCCGCCTAGTTTTAAATGCCTTTTAATTCACTGGCCTGCCAGCTGTGAGCCTGCACTATTTTTATTCATTCATGATGAACCGGGCGCATTGTGCCTGCTCTGAAGGCCTATTCTTGGCTTCCCTTTTCTGGGGCGTTATTGATTGCCGGGAAGTTGGTCTGCAGCCACTGATTCCGTCCGTCCGCCCGCTTGAATTGTGGGCTTGAGGCTGGCGGGGGGGATTAACTGCCAGCGCAGCCCCTCCAGCTCGCTGGCTGCCAAGCTCGTGTTGCGTGGGCTGCCAGTCGAGCTTCAGGGAATTGTTGGTGAACCTGGTGTAAATCTACTGTATACAGTACTGCGTCTGCAATGTTGTAGTCAGTTGATCTGAATGATTGATGAAACGATCATTTAACTCACTACAGTTTTAGCTGGATACCAGGTTACACACATTTATTTATTTTTAATCCGTTCAATCGTGTCCGATTCTCGGAGACTGCCTGGACAAGTCCCTGCAGTTTTCTCGGCGAGGTTTCTCGGAAGTGGTTTGCCATTGCCCCCTTCCTAGGGCTGAGAGAGAGTGACTGGCCCAAGGTCACCCAGCTGGCTTTGTGCCCAAGGCGGGACTAGAACTCACCGTCTCCCGGTTTCTGGCCCAGTTTATGTTTTTAGTTCTTCTAAACCTGCAGGGGGTAAGCCCTGTTAGAATCGGGCCACAGCCTCCCTTCGGATAATCCGCCTTCGGCAGGAGACAGAACCTCGTTCTCACAGGACTGCGTCTCTGCCACTAATCTATAGCATCCTTACTTGCCACGCTGTTTTCCCAAAGAGCCAGGGAGTCTTCGGGGGCTCAGAGTTTAACACCGAGAAGTTCATTGTCCTGTGGTCTGTTTCCCTCGGATGGAGAAGCAAATGAGGCTCCTGGATCGAGAGGAGATGAGAAGAGGCTGGTGATCAGAGGTTGTGCGAGGCCTCCCTCGGAACGGCTTTGGAGAGAAACCAAAGGCTCTGTGGGCTGCTGTGAAGTTGAAACAGCCTCTGGTGCCCTTTTGTCTTTTTGGAAGATGGCAGCTGTGACTTTCTGCTGAACGAGCCTTCAGGAGGGCGCTGTGCCAGACAAAAAGGTCTCTTCTCCCCCAGCGTGCCGCCTAAAAGCATTTTGGGGAAAGGTCCATGTCCCCAGTTGGAGTCATGCTCTTCCCGTCCTCGCCCAGGCATGCGGACTCCGGGTTTGATCATGGCGGCCTGTTTCCATGGGAACGGCTGCCTTCTAATGAGTCAGCACCAGCGTACGAATCGATCCACGGCGCGACGCTTGGAGGGGGGGAGGGTCTGGAGCCGTGCGTCACCGCTCCAAGCGCGTGCAAATTCTGTGATTCCAAGGGGCTTTGGGGAGAATTGGCTCCAGCGCGCCAAGCTACTTCCTGGTCAGCCCCTCTTGCGCCAATCGCGTTTTCCACGTGTGCCAAGGAAATACAGTGGTGGGTGGGCGTGAGGAGGCTTGAGACCCTGGACCAGCTGCTGCTCCTCACTTGCAGCTTGTGCAACGGCTTCGAAGGGAACACGTGCTTAAAACCTTGCCTTTAGGCGCTGTGACCGAGCGGCACTTTAATGCAGAACGTGGGACCTCGGTACCTCCCCCCAACCCATTAATGTTCATGCAAGTTCAGCTCTATTGAAAATGGGGGCGTCTGTCCTTAGGTGTCTCCTTGAAAGAAGGTGGAGAACCAGCTTCATTTGTTCCACAGCGGGGTTATCACCTGTATAATGCAGGGCAAACAGTGACTCAGTGGCGGGAATAATGCAGGTGGCGTTCTCTCCCCTCCTCCCCTTTTTTTTTAATTAAAAGGATCTTGCTAGTTCTTTCATCTGCAGGGTAGCTTTTAGGCTCGCCTCTACAGGATATTGGAGTTAACAGGCTGCTGACAGCTTATGGATGGTTTTGAAATGGGACTTCACATGCATGCCATTTGTTAATCAGGACAGCAGAAGGCTAGGAGAAATGCCCCATTAAAGATCGGCCTTTGCAGGCTGGCGAGGCTAAGGACACGCCAGCGAGAGTTTGGCTGACTTTAAAATGACCTGACCTTCCGAAAGCAATTGAAGACCTGGCTCTGCCACCTCGCTTGGGATGGGAAGAGCAATAGCTCTTCTTGGGGATGGCTTGCACCGTAGAGTTCTCGCAAACATTACATCACAGCCTCTTGGATTTTATATATTTAATATTTAATTTATGATTGATATTGTATAATGTATTTTATATGCTTTTAATCACTAACTTGATTGTAAACCGCCCAGAGTCCCCTTTGTGGGGGGAGATGGGCGGTGATATAAGTTGGATGGATGGATGGATGGATGGATGGATGGATGGATGGATGGATGGATAGATAGATAGATAGATAGATAGATAGATAAATAAAATGCTAAACCTGACCCTACTGATAGATAGATAGATAGATAGATAGATAGATAGATAGATAGATAAAATGCTAAACCTGACCCTACTGCAATGTGAGCCCAGGATGCAGAACTCACATGCTTAGTTGCATTTGGCTCAATCTAACAGCGCCTTTCCTGACCCAACGTTGTGTGTTTCGACTGCAGCCGATCTGGGTCTCGGGTAGGCTTAGCCGGAGTTACAGAAAATCCAGGAGCCTTTCCTCTCGCCGCTCTCTTCAAAATGGATCATGGCTTCTGAAAATAGAGAGCCTGTGTAGAACCCCAGTTGGCTCTTCAAATTGCCCCCGTCCCCCCAAAGTGCAGAAAGGGGGGCTCAGACATTTGCTCTTGCCCATTCTGGAGCCACAGAGTGGCATGCCTGACCTGTCCTGGCTGACCACAGTGGCCCTGGGGGGCCCAGTAGGCGGAGATGGTGCAGAGAAAGCCCAGGCCACCTGGCAAAGGGGGGTCCTGCCCCCAACCAGGCCACCTCCCTCAGGGACGCGTTTCCTTCTTTTTAAGGGCAGAAAGTAACCGGAACGGTTGGTGGGGCTGGAATGCCAAAACCAACATCTAGCAACCTTGTTCAGGTGTCAGTCAATCCACAGCAGAGCCAGCTGAGGAATGTGGCAAAACCTCTCTGGCAAGGTTTAAGGTACTTCGGGCAGGACGGAGGTGCCGTTCTGTGGGATGGACAAGCCAGCACCCACCTGTCCCAGCTGATGTGCACCAGGCTTGGGAGAGGCGCTGATGTATTGAATTAAATACTTAAATATATATATATTTTTAAGGTGAGGCTAAGGAAGGTCGTAATTGGGGTTGCAGTTTCCTCAGGGGAAGCATCTCTGCATGTCTGCAAAACAGTTGTGTGGGTTTTCTGCAGGGAAGGTCTCCGTGGAGGCAGCCAGCCTGCCTTCCTGTTGATGAAGCTGGAAAGATCCCAGCTCTCCGTGCATCCTCTCTGCACAGCAGCCACTGACCTTTGGCCGGAAGTGGCAAAATCCCGGCCACAGGACCCACCCCACGGGGAAGGTGATCGGTTTGGGGGCTGGCCTGAGGCTAGCAGGCTGCTGACATTTGGAACCAGGAGCCTGGGCCTCCTGGCGGATCTCTGCCTGATCCGACAGCCTGGTTCCTTCATGTGGCTTGTGAGATATTTGCTGCTGAGAAGGGCTGGAGAAGCCATTGCCTGCCCCTCGTATTTGATCTGGACATCCTGGCCCTGGCTTCCCGCCTGCTCCTCCTCCTCTCTCCTGTCCTGCCTCTCTCACGCTCTTCAGATGGAAGGAAGAATTCAGCCTGATGGAGAAAATAAGGGCCTCGGCCTCAGGGGGGGGGCTGCCGGGGAGGCTCTAAGCCCAGGGATGCATTGGGATGCAATCTCGCTGGCTCTTCCTTTTTTGCACTAAGGTTGCCATGGCAACACGAAGGGATGCTGTCCCCGGAATGAATGGCCAGTGATTTTTAAAGGGGTGAGGTTGCAAAACCTTTGTGAATGGATTTAACTCGACTCAGGCCTGTAGCGAAACTGCTGTTTGCACTCCTGGCCTTGTCCTTCAGCGTCCTTCAGGGCCAGCCCATCAGGCTTTACTGTGTAAGGGATGGCCGGATGTTTCCCCCCCTCCCCTGCATTTGTTTTCACATGCTGCAGAGCGGCCTTTGGCCCCGTGGGGCTGCCTGGATGCTGCAGAAACCAGGCCCAAAGTGCCCAGGTACAGCTCAGGTGGCTATTTGTAGGATTGGGACTTGAGGCTGCCGAAGGCAGGAGGGGTTGACTGGCACTTCCATCTCCCTTCGTGCTGCTTGATGCACTGGCTTTAAACCCTTCGCATTCCCATACCGCTGCATCCTGCAGACCATCTCAAAACACAGGTGGTTTTGAGGTGTATGGAAGTCACCCTGCCATCTGAGAGGACACCTCCCCTTTGTCCCTCACCCACAAGAGATGAACACGGGGTTCTGTTTCTGGCCCGTTGGCTGCTTTTTTTAATCCTTCCCGTCTTTTGGAAGGACTATGTTTGATGCAGTTCTGAAAGATACCTGGAGAGAGAGTTTTGTTGAGTTCACACATCGCACTATACCGTAACATCATTTGCACACGGGGGATTTGGGCTAGCAGCTGTGGTTCGTTCGGTCATCCATGGCTTGGTGTAGTATGTGAGCTTGGCTACAGTGGGGCTTGCTTGCTTGCAATCTCTATCTGCTGGCATTTTTTCACAAAGCACTAAAGAGGGTTGGACGGTAAATGATAGATTTCCCTGATTTCTAAAGTCCTTAATTCTAATCGGGAGTTTCCCGAACCACAAGAAAATTATGTTTTGTCCACCGCTGTTGCTTCACCTTGGCTGGGGCAAAAAACGGCTGTTTTTCTCTGGTTAGAATGGCAGATTGGGAAAATAGGGTTGAGGGAGGCCTGTATGAATATCTAGAGGCACCTTGGTTCTTGCCTCTCCCGTGACTGCTGCTCTCCTCAAACATTTGTCTTAAACTTGGTTTAGCAGAGAATCTCTCTTCATTTATCAGGGAGATTTTATCTGAACATTGTTTTTTGCAGGTAAAGCAAATAATGGAGGAAGCAGTCACAAGGAAATTTGTGCACGAGGACAGCAGCCACATCATCTCCTTCTGCGGTAAGCTAGATAGATCCAGACCTTTTCCCTCCTTCCCAGCAAGAGCCCCGTCGAAGAAACATGGTTTTTTTTCCACCTGGTAGGTGGGCACTAGCCGTCCCCCGAGGTCATGGCGTCGGCTGTTTCTGTGCAGTGAAAGCACAAAAAAGCAAGCCCCGTTTATTTATTGGTTTACACCCCACCTGCAGCGAGTCCTCAAGACAGTCAGCAGAGCCCAAAAAGAACAGCTTATTCAGTTACGGTTAAAATTAAGGGTAAGGACTAAACTCACTGAACGGCGAAACGTCTGGCTGAAGAGAGGCATCTTTGCAGATTGCCCGAGCGCTGAGAAGGTGACACGGAGCTGCGCCTTGCAGCCTTGGACGGCGGGGATGTCTTCCAAAGGCCTTAAGAGACGTTGGTCAGAAGGACTGCCAATGTTCCTCCTGCTTCTGGCGGCCTGGGGGTCCCCTCTCAGCCTTTGCGGCTTTTCCTTCCAGCCGCCGTCGAAGCCTGTGTCCTTCACGGGCTCAAGCGCCGGGCAGCGGGTTTCCTGCGGAGCAATAAAATCGCCGCCCTGTTCATGAAGGTGGGGAAGAGTTTTGCACCCGCCGAGGAGCTCTCCCGGAAAGTGCAAGACCTGGAGCAGCTCATTGAGAACGCGTAAGTCGTGGCTGCGTTCTGGAAACGTGTCGGGGGAACCAGGGTTCGGGTTGGGTGCTCTGCTGCCCTCTATGGAAGTGCTTTTCCATCATACATAAGCCTCTGGGATCCGGTTTCGAAGTCCCAGTCTTGCCTACAGGTTGAGGTTTCTGGCTCTGTTTAGATTTGGCCAGGGTACGTGTGTGTGTGTGTCAGCCAGGTAAAGCGTGTAAAGAAATAGGTTAAAAAAAGAGAGAAAGACACTGACTCTGGATGCTGTGTAAGCCCACAATGATGGTCGATGTGGGGGTCCTTTTCCTCCGTCTCCCCCAAGGCGAAACCAGGGGCCCGGCATGCCCAGCCTGTCCCTGCAAGCCGTCAAATACCTCTGGATCCGGACAGCGCTTTTTGAGAAGGTCCTGGACAAAATTGTGCACTACCTGGTGGAAAACAGCAGGTGAGGATCCCCTGTCCCACCTCCCGCTGCCATTTGCCCGGGGGCTGTTGCCCACCTCCGGGGCCGTTGGGCCTTTTGGACTACGCGTGGTCTGGCCGGCCAAGCTCTGGCAGCAGCACAGTATTCTGCCATACATTAAATACAGGACCAGGAAAAGTTAAAATTGGGGAGCATTGCCTCTTCTCCCCATGTCTCCCCAGTGGTAACCCCCTCCTGTCCTTTTCCTCCACGTGCAGCAAGTACTACGAGAAGGAGGCTTTGCTCATGGATCCTGTTGACGGACCGATCCTGGCGTCTCTGCTGGGTAGGATCTGGGCCTCCCGAGGGTTGTGACGCGCACGCACGGAGGGTGGTGACGTGGGGGAAGCTGGCTGGCGGCAGGGCCAGGGAAGAGCGAGGGGGGCGGCAGTCTGGGGGCGCCTAAGACCCAACGCAGCGCGCTCTAGAATCGGTCCTCCTTCCTTTTTCTGCACCCGCAGTGGGCCCTTGCGCCCTGGAGTACACCAAGATGAAGACGGCCGATCACTTCTGGACCGATCCCTCGGCGGACGAGCTGGTCCAGCGACATCGGATCCACGGCTCCCACTGCCGGCAAGACTCGCCCACCAAGCGCCCTGCGCTCTGCGTAGGTCCTGGAGGGGCGGTCAAGAGGGGGGGCAGGGCTGGGAGCTGATGGTCAGCGAGGCTGGCTGCATTCCTGACCCAGGCAGCTCTGGGGGGAGGAGGGGGCTTCCTGGCAAGACCCTCTGGGATTCAAAAGTGGAAAGGAAGTGGTAGAGATGGAATGTGGCAACACTCAAATTGTCAGTCCCGTTCAGTTGGAAACATCAGAATTGTCCAATCAATTTGGAAAAACAATTTTGCATAGGCTTAGCGATTTTTTTTCTTTTTGGCTTCTAGATCCAGAAAAGGCACTCCAGCGGCAGCATGGATGACCGGCCCTCCCTCTCGGCCAGAGATTACGTGGAGTCGCTGCACCAGAACTCCCGGGCCACACTCCTGTACGGCAAAAACAACGTCCTGGTGCAGCCGGTGAGAAGCCAGGGAGCGGGGCCTGTTGCCGTGAGCTAAAGCCAGGCACCGTGGACCTTCTTTGCCTTCCCAGAGTGGGATAAAGCCCCTCCGACGCCTTGTGGTAGGATGGCGAACGTCCTTTTTCCGAGCAACATCGCAGGTTTTCTAAGCCGCTAGGATCTTGTGGTTGTTGTGTAACGTGGAGAAGGATCCGAGATGCTGAAAATTTGTGCAAGCAACAGTAGAGAGACAACATCGTAAGTTGGTCCCGTTTCCCGTTTTCTCTCTCCTGATAGCGAGACGACATGGAAGCCATCCCGGGCTATTTATCCCTTCATCAGACCGCGGATGTCATGACGCTGAAGTGGACCCCAAACCAGCTGATGAACGGCTCTGTGGGCGACCTGGACTACGAGAAAAGGTGAGCGTTCTTGTTCTGTATGCTCTTTCGCATGGGTGCAAGACAGGCTGCAGCGCAGCGAAAACCTCTTTCATGCTTTGGATGTGAAAAGAATTCACGTGTCAAGTGAATCTGGCTTGTACTTCCTTTCTGGTTTAATAGGGTCGTTTGCCAGATGCCTGGGGGGCTTTTTGAATCCTTCAGCGATCTGGGGGGAGGGAGTCACTGTTAAGGCGCCCCCCCCCCCATGCCAGGTGTTGGTTTTTCCTTTTGCAGTGTTTACTGGGACTATGCCATGACCATTCGCCTGGAGGAGATTGTCTATCTTCACTGCCATCAGCACGGTAAGGGAGCAGCTGCCGCGGCCTCTTCTGCCCTGGCTTGTGGCCGGCCCTCCGCAGAATCCCAGGCTCTAGCCGGCTGGCCGGCCGGCCGTCCTAAGAGGCAGAGTCCCCAGTGTCCAGAGGCTCGCCTCGCAAGGGCTCTTGCGTTTGCACCCAGCAACGTCAAGGCCTCTGAGGGCCACGGTGCAAATGCAAAGCCTGCCCCAGGCCGTGGGCTGAAGCATCCACGTGGCCGGCCGACCCGGTGGCCCATCTGCAGTTTCCAGTCCTGGAAATGGCAGGGAAATGGCCCCTCGGGGTGCATCTTCACAGGGAGGGTAAGAAGCATCGCGTTAAAGAAGCATTAAAGTTCGGAAGAACTTCAGAGCTGGGCTTTGCCTCGTGGAATGGTGGCCATGCTTCAGTTTCCATTTTCTGGCCGCCTAGGGGACACCCCCCCAAAGTGTCCTGGGGTCCCAGAAGCACAACTTGGTTCCCAGCATAAATTAACTTTGCTGCGGGCTTCCAGTCCATTTTCTCCTCTCTGAAGACAATCCCCAACGTGAACTTGCAAGGAAAGCGAGCTCAGCCTTTCTCAGATCCTCAGTCGTCTTAGTCGTTTCCCCAGCCAAGCAGTTGGGTGCGCAAGGGAGAAAGCACGAGAGAACACTCGGGCCGGGAACCAGGGTGGCCAAGTCTCTCCGGGAGGCCCCCAGGGGCTTTCTGAAGTGGGGGCTTGAGCTCCAAGGCCGTGCCAGCTGGATGGAGATCAGATTTTCCTCTCTTCCGGGGCGAGGGGGGGGGGAGTGCTGTACCTGCTCCTGTCTTCGTTGGGGTGCGTCTGAGCCAGCTGTGGGGAGCGGGCGTGGCCTGCTTTAGGTAGCCCCAGCCTCTGTTGTCTCCACTGGCCAAGCCTGCTCCTCACCTCTGCTCTCGCACTATGCTCTTCCTTGTCTTCGCCGCCATCTTGCCAACAGTAGACAGTGGGGGCACCGTTGTCCTGGTGAGCCAAGATGGCATCCAGCGCCCTCCCCTGAGGTTCCCGAGGGGGGGGCATCTCCTCCAGTTCCTCTCCTGCCTGGAAAATGGCCTGCTGCCCCACGGCCAGCTGGATCCGCCTCTCTGGTCGCAGAGGGGGAAGGTGAGAGTGCGAGTTCGACTCTGCATGTTTGGAGCCGGGTGTGGGCAGACGGAAGACCGGCTCTTGTCTGAACGCGCTCCCCTGCGTGTTATCCGAGGTGCTGGTCCAACAGCTGAAGCCTTTTGCGTGTTGCCTGGAGGCAGGAAAAAATCGCAGGTCAAAGGCAGAGTACTTGCTTTACATCTAGAACTTCCGGCCGGGTGGATTTCGACTCCCAGAATTCTCGGCAATGGGGAATTCTGGGAGCTGGTCCACGCATCAGGCTTCACATCAGATCTTGGCAGTAAATCACTGATCTCAAGATGATCCGCCCTTAGATCAGCTTCTTGCCTTGAATTGGCAGAAGACTCGGATGTATTCGAACCTTCGCTGTAGTCAAGAACGAGGCCTTACACGCAACCGTTGAGTGCCCTCTGCTGTGCCAAGATGTCAGAGATTTCTAAATGTTCTCAGGGTCTAAACTTTCTCCCTCCCACTTGTCCTGACGGACACATACTTGGTGAATTGCTTGGTAGCCTTGAGATAAAACCCTGGAATGGTCCTCAGCCCTTACAAACAGGCACGTTCCTTCACCACGTAGAGCAGCCAAATTCTCGTTCAAAATTCTGCAGAGCCATTTCCCCAAGTCAGCAAGTGGTTTCTTTGGCTTAGCGTGCTCAGCTAATTTTGGTCTGTTCTGTAAATGGTGGTTAAAACAAGCTGGCTTTGCATAATGGATGAACCGGGTCAGGGTCCGCAGTGCTGAGCTACTGTAGGTGGACCAGCCACCACCCATGATTTCCAGCAGCCTCCGAGGAAGAGCTGATGGTGGAGAACTAGTACGACAAGCTGCCTTTGAATCAGCTGCAGCATCTTTTCTAGCTCTTACTGGGCTGGTGAAGATCCACAAGTTGAACCTATAGGCTTCCACTTCTCTGTTTTGCTTCCAAAAGGGGAAAGTGTTTCCAAGACTGAAAAAACGCAACCTCCAGGGGCCCTCGGAGTCTTCGGACAGAGAGGAGGAGGAGGCAACCGATTACGTGTTCCGGATCCTCTATCCAGGCATGCCGTCCGACTTCGGTAAGGGCGTGCTCGGGAGGAACGGGGGAAACCATTCCGCTCCTGAGGAAGAGCAGAACTTTCCACCCCAACCGTTTGTTTTCTGCATGTTAAGATAAGCTACAGCTACACATTTCAGAAGTGTAATCCATTTTAAGGTAAAGGTAAAGGTTCCCCCCGCACATTTATGCAGTCGTGTCCGACTCTAGGGGGCGGTGCTCATCTTCGTTTGTTAGCCAAAGAGCCAGCGCTGTCCGAAGACGCTTCCGCAGTGACGCACGCACGATTATTTTAATGCGAAATACTTCTGGAACTGGTTTAATTTGGTTAGCTGCCTTGAATGCTTGCTAGAGTAGAAGAACAAGGCATCGTCTACACAAACTTTGGGGGAGAGAAGGGTCACTTGCGGCAAAGAAGCGTAGAAACATTTCATTGATTCAACCCAGACCGTTAATTTACGCTCCCTCGCAAAAAAGGACAGCATTAATAATATAAAGGCTGTGAGCTTCTGCTCTGAGAAGGTCACGGTCTCCGCAGAAGAGCGGGGAGGATCAGAGAGGTGGGCTCAATCCCCTTTCTGACCCTTTCTTTGGGGGAACCCTTAGTAATTCAAATAAGTTTCTCTCCCCCCCCCCCAATCAGCCTGCTGAAGAGAAGAAGGAATGTTTACTCACGTAAATGTTCAAACCCTTTGTGGGTGGGTTTTTTTTTTTACCGAGTGGGTTGGGGTCCATCTTTATGTTTCCCCTTTTCTGCTTCTTCAGCTGTTGTTAACGGCTCTTGTCTTCCCCCCAACACTGGTGCTTCTGGGGAAGAGACGGTTTGGATGACGCGGATGCCTGGCAGAGTCGTTGTGATCCCCAAGTGGCCCCCGAGCCTTCCTGGGGTGGCCCGCCCTTCTCTCACCACCTTGGAGTCCAGACAGCACCGCCGCAACGTTGCCCTTCGCCCGCTGGGGGCACTTGAGGCTCGGCGGCCTGGCTTCCGTGTTGGCATCTGTGACTTGGACAGGCAGGGACCCGTCTCTCCGTCCCCTTGGGGTCATCCCTGGCCCACCCTTCCTGCTTCAGAGGCACAAAAGCCTAGCGAGGGAAGGAGAGGCAGAGCTGGGCCTTTCATTCCTGGCAATATTGCAATTAGAGTGATCCCACCATGGAAGAAATCGGCTGAATTAATCGTATGGGGTCTAATTCAGTTGACTAACTTGATTTGCATTTGACTAAAACAACCCCCCAAAAAAACATTTCTCAGATATGGATACCTTAAGTAGAATTAAGAAAAATAAAAAGATTATACTCTGTTGCACACCTAACGGGATTGGTTTGATCAGCCCATCAGATGGAGTGAATATTACTGCCATCCTTCTATATTCTCATTTGCAAATGGAGGCACGAAGGTGGGAAGATGGACGGAGGAGGGGAAAGCACTGGGCTCAGGGAAAGAAGATCTTCGGAGTGCCTCCCTCGTCTGTTTCAGATGCCACCACGGGCCAAGCTCTCGACTTTGCAAGCTCTCCTCCTTTGATCCCCGTCAGTCTTTTCCTGACTTTCGCATTCCCCTTCCTTGTTCCTCAAATGTGGTGGTTCTGTTTGCTTGGGCCCTCAACTCTGGCTGGTAAGACACATCTGCCGCCATTCCCGTGCTGTCAAAAATGTGGCTGCTGCTCTTGCAGTTAGCTCCCTTGGGAAGAGAGGCTGCTGGGTGATTCAGGACACCATATTTCGGCATGGTGAAGCGATGCTGGGCTGAGTTCTCTGGCCCTGGTTGGGTGACTGCCATCCGGTCGTGAGCCTGGGTGAGGCCTTGAGGTCTGGAACCATTGCTGTGTAACAAAAGGGCTCAGCCTCGTTTCAGTGTCTTGGAGATCCGCTCAGGTTAGCCCCCTCTTGGCTCGCCCCGAGTGCTCCGTTGCCGTGAAATCTAGAAATCCAGCAACTATTTATATCAGTTGTATTATTGTTGAAGGTTTTTTCCCCCATAGGTGTCCATAGTGGTTTACCAAGGGCAGGTAGTCCTCGACTTATGACCATTTGTTTAGTGACTGTTCAAAATTACAATAGCGCTGAAAAATGTGACTTATGACCGGTCCTCGCACTTATGATCATTACAGCGTCCTGCGGTCACGTGATCAGAATCCAGGTGCTTGGCAACCGGCGTGTATTTACGATGGTTGCAGCATCCCGGGGTCATGCGATCGCCATTTGCGACCTTCCCAACTGGCTTCCGACAAGCAAAGTCAATGGGGGAAGCCGGATTCACTTAACAACCGCAGCAAAAAAGTTAATAAAGTCGGCTGTGACTCACTTAATGACCACCATGCTTAGCGACGGACGTTCTGGTCCCAATTGTGGTCATAAGTCGAGGACTACCTGTGTTTAAAAGTTCAGCTGTGCAGTATAACAGACCAATAAGAATGCATCAGGGAAACAATGTTCTCAAAAGAGAAGCTACTTAAGGCTTGAGAGGACCGACCAAGCAAAGCCAACGACACCTCCGTGTCTTTCCTTGCACCGAAAGGAGGGTATGGTTTATTCTTGGATAACGTCGTCCCCATCTCAGTTAGTCTCTGGCCCCTGATTGGTTTGCACACATTGCAAGAGGTGGTGCACCCGCTGAAGGGAGCCAGAGTGGCTGGCCAGCTCCAGAGAGTGCAAGGCCGGGGTCTCCCAGTTGGCGCTCTCGGCAGCCCCGTCCGATGCAGCAGGGCTTGAAGAGGCAAACTCTCGCCCGGTCCCGGCTGGGAAGGCTCGCGGGACGTTTCTGGCTTCCCTGCAAAGGAGAATCTCGCGCTCTGCCGCCTCTGTTGTATTCCTAACCGTGTCTCCGAGCTTGGTGGATGCATTTCCTATCGGTCCTCCCTTCCTGACGTTACCTCCAAAGCCTCGCTGTGGTGATTGGATGATGATCAAATGATCGACGCGACACAGTGCATGAAATGAACGTCCCAATCTTTCCAATGATGCTTTTTCCTGGTTTCTTCTTCTCTGCTCCTGAAATCAAGCTGCTTATTCCCCCTTGTGCGATACTAACGGCCCGTTTCCGGCTCTTCCAGCTGCCCAGGACCTGATGGACGCCCCGGGGAATGCCCTGCCCTCCGTGTGGCAACCCAGCACCCGCAAGTCCTCCTGCTCCTCTTGCACCCAGGGTGGGTCCACGGAGAGTGGCCCGTCCAACGGCTGCAACCACGAAAGGTACAGGAGCGTCAGGGTGTCTCGGGGATGACCGCAGGGAGGGTCTGTGGCTGAAGGAAGCCAGAGACGGGCCACGAGCACTAAGGGTCTGCCTGGCATGACGGGGCCCTGCAAGCATCCCCTTTCCCTGCAGCAAGGAAGATGCACCTCTGCTACCCGCGTGGGGCGGCACGTTGCTCTTTTGCTCTTGAGGAAGCCAGACGGAGTGGCACGACTGCAGGGTTGAGGCTTGGCCCTGGGAGAGGAGCGTGTGCACGCCGTGACAATATAAGCTGTTATGGAACCACTATGGAGCGCCACATTTTTTAAAAAAGGGATGGGGTGTGGAGAAAGAATAAACCACCACACTTTGCTCCAACTTTACTCGCCCTTCAGTGCTAAGAAGCCGGTTCAAAGGAAGGGGCATCAGGTCAGGTTTCCCTGCCAGCCTCTCTCCTCCTCTCTTTCCGCAGAGCCCCGCTGAAGCTGCTGTGTGACAACATGAAGTACCAAATCGTCTCTCGAGCTTTTTATGGCTGTGAGTATTTCCCACGGCGAGACCGTCCAAGGCCGAGCCGCTGTTTTCCCTCCTGATCCCTCGGGGATGAAAATACATCTGTGGGTATAATTTGCGGCATCCGATGTCGTCGTCTTCCCGTCCTCTGTGGTCATGAACTCGAGTCTCTGGGGGGGAGCTGTTTACGTTTCGGGGAGCCCTCTCTTCCTCCTCCCGGCTTCCTGTGTTCCAGGGCTCGCCTACTGCCGACACCTTTCTACCGTCCGGACGCACCTCTCGGCGCTGGTGAACCACGACATCGTGTCTCCCGATGTGCCGTGCGATGCCAGCTCGGGGCTGACGGCGGAGATCTGGGAGAAGTTTCTCCAGGACAGCACGGTACAGCGATGTCTCCTCCGTGGTCCCTCCTTTCTCTCCCACCTCCTCCCTCCCCAGGTTGACTCTCGACGCAGGTCTTGTTTGGGATGTGGAAATGTCACCCCACCCCGAGCATTTTCATGCAGCGGGATCTCCTCTTATCCGTGTTGCTGAAGGGGGTGTCTGTTAAGCCGGCTGACTGGCTTTAATGTTTGGGTGGTCGTCTGTGCATGGACGTGCCCGTGGACCCTGGGGATCTCTTAGCAGTTGCAATCATCATCCTGGGCTTTTATCCTTGATGCCCCAAGCAAATTTTGAGGGCTATCATGTTATGCATTTTATTATTGTCTTTTATTCTACGTGTTTTTTAAAATGTTCTGTATTCTAGTCCCCTGCCCAGATACGTTGGGTTACGGATAGCACAGAAATTAAATTCTGCTTCCCCTTCCAGCATGTTTAAGTTGAACTTTCTGTGCAGAGCTACGAGGAGAAGGAACTTCTACGGTTGGTTTACTTCGGAGGAGTCCAGCATGAGATTCGGAAATCCGTCTGGCCTTTCCTCCTAGGTCATTATCAGTTTGGGATGCCGGAAGCAGAGAGGAAAGAGGTGAGCCCGGCTCAAAATGTTTGCGGCTCCGAGTTGTTTTTAAACATGAAATAAATGAGCACTCTCCCCACCCTAGTAACTCTTAGGATAAGATTCAGAGGAAGGGTTCAAACGTGGATCCTCTTTGGCTGAACCATCGTTCTTCTCGGTTCTCCTTCTGGGGTTGCTCGGGGGGTCTTGGCGTGCTACTCGCCCGTCTCTGTTGCTGGCAGGTGGACGTCCAGACTCGGGCCTACTACGACCAAACCATGGCCGAATGGCTGGGCTGCGAGGCCATCGTCCGGCAGCGGGAGAAGGAGTCGCACGCGGCGGCCCTGGCCAAGTGCTGCTCGGGGGCCAGCCTGGACTCTCACGTGGAATCCCCGCGGCACCGCGATTCCACCGTCAGCAACGGCGTGAGCATCTCCACCAAGAGAGGCTTTGTCTAGACAGTTGAATGCAACGGTCACGTTTTGGGCCTGGCGCTGCCCAGTTCCTTATCCTGCCCGCGTTTGAAAATGTGCCAGCCGAGGCCAGATGGGGTCCTGCTGGAGCCTCCCCTCCCGTCCCCCCCCGGGTCCCCTCTGCCCGTCGTGGGTCAGGCTAACCCCCGCCTCCTCCCTCGCAGTCTTCTCGGAGCGTCAGTTCTGGCCCGCAGAACCTCAGCCGACTGCAGAGCGACTCCAGCAGCAGCACCCAGGTGAGAGAGGGACCCCTCCTCCTCGGGGCGCGCTGGGGAGGGGCCGGCAGGGCCTCTTGCGGGAGCTGCGGAGCACCGCCGGCCAAACATTCCCAGCCCGGCTTCCCTTACCTGAAGGCGACGGGCTCTTCAGGAGGAGTTTAATCATCCCGCCGGCCTGAGGCTTTCGGGCAGGCCGGGGCAGCCGCCTGTTCCGCCCCAGTGCAGTGCTGGGACCGGAGAGCAGCGTCCTTGCTGGCAAGCCCTTTCTCTCTTTGGAAAGGAGGCCCCAAGCCAGCCCTGTTCTGGCTCCGCTCCTGTTTCGCCAGGTGTTCGAATCCGTGGACGAGTCGGAGCAGACCGAGGCAGATGCCAAGCTGGAGGCTGGCCAGCGAGCGACTCTTTCCAACAGAGGGGTCCCCGAGGCCGGATCCTGCTCCCCCGACTCCGGCCACCCTTCCTCCCAGAACTTCTCGGTCACCTCGGCCTATTCGGAGCGGAGCTTCAGCACCGAGGACGGCGGGCCGGAGGGCGGGAAAGGGGGGGCAGGCCAGACGAGTGAGGAAGGAGGCCCCCCCGCCGTGGAGAGCAGCCTCCTGGACGGTTCGGGGGCGGGGGAGGGCCCGCAGGGCCGTCTCGAGGGGGCCTTCTCTGCTCCCGGGAGCCTGGGCGCGTTCGTCCGGATGGGTGAGGCACTGCCTGGGAAGGAGGGGGCCTCCCTCCCCAGGGCTGACCGCTGGGTCACCCACGGCGCAGAGCAGCCAAGCTCGATGGGCAGCGAAGACGACCTCTCGGAAGAGCCCGAGATGGAAAGCCTCTTCCCGCCTCTGGATTCGCACTCGCTGGCCATCACCGACCTCACCTTGAGCGAAGTTTCCCCCGTCTCCTCGTCCGGGGTCACTTACTCCGTGAGTTGAGCACCTCCGGGCTCTTGCGTTTCCTCGGAGAGGTATTGGATATTCTGTGGTGGTTTTACACACTTCTGGTCTTCCCGGCCACAGGGCATTCCCGGTGGGCCGGCCTTGTCCCCTGGGAAAAAATTGTTTTAGCACCACGAACGGTCCTCGAGAGAACCGTGCCGCCCCCCCGCCTCCCAGAGTTCCCGGAGAGGGAATGATATCGGAAGCCGCCTCACCTGGGTAGCGCCCAGGGTCGGTCTTCGTGCGGTTCGCGCCGGCAACACTCGCCAGGTGCTGCCGTGCACCGCTTCCAATGCGTCTCCCCCATCTGTGACTCCGTAGCCAGAGCTGCTGGACCTGTACACCATCAACCTGCACCGCATCGAGAAGGACGTGCAGAGGTGCGACCGGAACTACTGGTACTTCTCCCCGGTCAACCTGGAGAAGCTGCGGAACGTGATGTGCAGGTCATTCTGGCCCTCTGCTGCAGGGCTGGCCGCTTGGCAGGGGGTTAATCGGAGGGAGGGATTATTAGCGCACAAAACGATCCTAAAGCGGGAGAAATGTAGAGGTTTTTAGACGCTCCACTCTCTCCAGCAGAAGAGGGGGATGCCTTTTCTAAATCGGTGCCTGAAATAGTTAGAAGTTGATGATCAACAATGATAATAGTTGTTATTATTTTGACATCTGCCAAGCGGGTCAGAGGCATGTTTTGATTTAATCCTTTTAAAGAAAGCACGGTTAGCTGCCTGAGGCTCCTGTTCTGACAGATTCTCTCCTGCAGGCTCCACTGGTCTGGAAATATCAGGAGCAGCATCTTTTCTGTACTAGCCTCCGTCTTGATTTTTTTTCTTTTTAAAGTTCGTTTTATTGTTTTCTTTTCCTTTGGATTGGTCTAGTAATACGGTTCTTCAGGAAACTGCCCGTGTTGGATTGTTATTTGATATTATGCTGTTTTCATTTGGGAAGTTTGAACTTGGGAGCTGTCTCGAATTCCATTTTTTAACTCTGTCAGTTTTCTAAGTAAAAGACACAGCTCTGCAGCGCTCTGATCCAGGGGTGCTAAGAACGGGGCCCCAAAATGCTGGGGTCCAGGGGAGCAGGCTTTTTGAGGGGAGTGGAGGTGCAGAATTTGGGGTCTCCAGCACAGAACCTAACCCTCCCTCCCTCCCTCCCTGATGAAACTCTGATACTCGCCCTGCCTGATCTTTCGGCAGCTCCCTCACAGCATCTCCTTCCTTCCTGCAGCTACATCTGGCATCACATCGACGTGGGCTACGTCCAGGGGATGTGCGACTTGCTGGCTCCGCTGCTTGTCGTCCTGGATGAGGGTGAGGCGGCTTGCATCTCTCGGCCGGGTTCGGGGGGTCGTAGCGGTCCACCTGCAGTGAACAGCAATCCATTTGGGGTTAGAAGGGCTCCAGTAAACAGTCATGAGGCTTCCTTAGACAGCAGTACAGGTAGTCCTCACTTAATGACCACAATAGGGACTGGAAAACTGGCTGTTAAGCAGTGCAGTCATTAAGCGAGTCACCACGTGACCACACCTGATTTTATGACAATTTTTACGACAGTCGTTAAGTGAATCCAACTTCCCCAATGGATGTTTTTTGCCGGAAACCAGCAAAAAAGGTCGCAAATCGCAATCACATGACCGCCGGACGCTGCAACTGGTTGTAAATGCGAGCCGGCTGCCAAGTGCCCGAATTGCGATCACGTGACTGTGGGGGTGGTGTGACATTTTGTGACAGTCGTAAGTGTGAGTACAGGTCATGAAGCACTTTTTCCAAGGCTGTCGTAACTTTGGACCGTCATTAAACAAACTGTCGTTAAGCGAGGACTACCTGTAGAACGAGTAGGAGAAATGACCGAAAAGGCACGACTTTGGGGTCCTGGGCCTGGGAGAGGTGTGAGAAAAGGGAGCCTCTTTGCGGTTCAGCAGGCGCTCGTGTCGGGGGGAAGCGAGACCCCCCTGGCATCCCGTGCGGCTGGGGCCGGGGGCTCCATGCCAGCAGCAGGGAAGCGGGGTGGGGGGAGGAGACCCTGGACTCCCCTCCCCTCTGCTGCTTTTGCAGAAGCCCTTGCGTTCAGCTGCTTCACGGAGCTCATGAAGAGGATGGGCCAGAATTTCCCCCACGGAGGCGCCATGGACACCCACTTCGCCAACATGCGGTCCCTCATCCAGGTGCGGAAGGAGAAGGGCTGTTCCTCACGAGAGGCCCTTGCAGCCGGCCTGGCCTGGCCTGGCCTGGCCTGGCCTGAAGGGGCAGGGCGCCTGTGCGTCTTGAACAGGCAGGCGTTCAGCAGGAGAAGCTTCTGGTGGGAAGGGCGCCTTGTGAGCTACCACAGGAGGGGGAGAGAAGGGGCTTCGGTCCCTGCTGGGCATCCCAACGGGAGAGTCTGGTGGGAAGAGGGCTTACGGGTGCGTCTTGGGGGGAAGAGGGGGCTGTGGGCCTTGCTGTCCTCCCCTCCCCCCCAGACCCTGAAGGAGGAGTGTGCTTTTCCGGCAGATTTTAGACTCGGAGCTCTTCGAGCTGATGCACCAAAACGGGGATTACACCCACTTCTACTTCTGCTACCGCTGGTTCCTCTTGGACTTCAAGCGAGGTGAGCAGCGCCCGGGCACGCGGCACGCCAGGAATTGGGCGAGGGTCCGCTCGGGGCCAGTTCAGGGGAGGATGCCAGAAGCGGGCTGGGGACCCAGGCGTGGCCGCAGTGGCAGGGCCTGGGCTGCCACCTGAAGCCGCGCGGCCATTTGCTTGGCACAGCTTGCCCCGTGGGCGCAGCAGCTGCGCCTTGTTCCCCTGGCGGCGGGGTTGGTGTGTTGTGCGTGCTCAGCAGCCGAGCCTGTGGGGGGGGGGTAAGGAGGGGGGGCGGCTCCTGGGACAGGCACGGGGCCTGCCGACTCCCGCGGCTTCTGCCCCCCCCAGAGCTGGTGTACGAGGACGTCTTCGCGGTCTGGGAGACGATCTGGGCCGCAGCGCAGGTCTCCTCCTCCTGCTATGTCCTCTTCATTGCGCTCGCCTTGGTGGAGGTGTATCGGGACATCATCCTGGAGAACAACATGGACTTCACGGACATCATCAAGTTCTTCAACGGTGCGAACCTCGCTGGCTGCGGAGCCCTGCGGAGGATGCCCTCTAGCATCCCCGGGGCCCCCGGGCACCCTGCCGCTGCAGGGGCTTCTGGCTTGGGGTCTGCTCTGTGCCGCAGAGCGAGCGAGCGAGCGAGCGAGCAGGGCCCGACGGGGCGCTCAAATCACGCCCTTGGCTGAGGGTCGCGTGTGGAGCCCCGAGGGGGCTTGCATCACGCTTTGCAGGCTGGGTGAAGGGCAGCTCTGACCACCGAGAAGGGACGCTGAGTTGCGTTGCAGGGTTTTACCCGCAGCTCCCTGGCAAGCCCAGGCCGTTCAGCGCAAGCAGCGGGTCTGGTAGAAAACCAGGAGTCTTGAGGGGAGGGGGCTTTCCAGAGGTGGGTGCCCAGGGGCTTCCAGGCCTGACCTGGGAAGGGGGAGAGCAGGGCTTCGCTGAGGCCGGCGTAGCAAGGTGGCTGAGCTCAGGTGCCCCCCTCCCTGGCTCTGGGCCACCCGCGTCCTGACGTGCCCGCAGGCGGGGAGAAGCCCGGCTGCCTTCTCCTCGGGACCTTCTCCCCCCAACTTTTCCTCCCGCTTCCCCCTTTCAGAAATGGCTGAGCGGCACCACACCAAGCAGATCCTGCAGCTGGCACGGGAACTCGTGTCCAAAGTCCAGACGCTCATTGAGAACAAGTGATTCGGGAGGCCCCTGCCCTGCCCTGTCCTCCCAGGAGGAAGACCACCTCGCCCACCGGCAGCTGGAGGCTGAAGGGGGCCACGGGTCCTGGGAGAATCTTCCCCAGGGTCCCCCCGTCCCCGGAAAGGCAGCCCGGGAGCCAATCCTGGCACTTAACCAAAGAACTCGGCCCTTCCGTCTCCCTCCGTGGCCAGGTGGGGAGGGCCTTGACCTGGCACAGACCTCCTTTCGAAGGGGGGGACGGGGGCTTTGGAAAACGTGACCGGAACTGGCCGGTCCTCGTCTTCCTCCCCCTTCAGATCTTCCTACCGTGTGCATGGGTTGGGGGTACTCTTTCCTTTTTGCCAAGCAAAGGACTTCCCCCGCCCCACTGGAGGACCCCGGGCTGACTGCGGGCTCTCGCCCCGGCAGGGGTCCTGCATCCTGGCGCTCGGGGAGACCTTTGGGGCGGGGGGGCTTCTCCGCCTTCGGGACCGGGCCGCTGTGGGGCCGTCTCGTCCCTAGAGCTGCTCTCGGAGATCTGCTGCTTCCCTGCACCTTTTTTTGAGGGGGGCAGCGTGCCAAACTCCTGCTGCCGTACGGACCGATGGGCTCGCTCTGCTTTCGTGGACTTGGCTCCCCCGGTGCTGCAGATTCCTGGGCCGCCTCTTCCCGCCAGAAGGCTGCTGGGGACGGGGGGGCCTCTCGCGGGTCTCAAGACCTCCTGCCCTGGTGCCCTCCCCATCTTTCTCCAGCCAAAGGCGCTTCATCTTTTCTGTCTGCGGTTGCCGTGGGGCCGTGTCCATCGGCACCCCCCCAACTCCTCTTCAGCGTCACTTCCTGAGCAGCGTTCCGGCCTCTCTGTCGCCCTCTGAAGTCCTTGCTTATTCCATGGCGGAGAGGCTTGCTGGAGCCCTGCCTGGGCCTTGTCTTCCTGGCCGGCTCGAGTCGCCAGTCCGCTGCTTTTGGTGGGGGGGAGGGATGAATCGTGGATGGCTTGTTTTTGTTTTAAACTCAGGTGTTTTTAAAGGGAGGCGCGAGAAGCTTTTGCTTTGGGGGTTTTGTTGCTGGATCAGAACCTGCCAGAAAAAGCATCCATTTGGGTTAAGCAAGGACCTACGTTTTTGCTGTGGAAAGGCTTCCTGCAAGCCAGAAAATGCTCCCCCCTTCCTTCCTTCCTTCCTTCCTTCCTTCCTTCCTTCCTTCCTTCCTTCCTTCCTTCCTTCCACCACTCCCCTAAACACTGCTGCAGTTCTGCGTTAGCTTCTTATCTCCCCATTCCATTTTGGGGAGGGACAAATAACGAAAAGAGGAACTCTCAAGAGCTTCCCCGCATCTCTGTCGGCTTGTGTGAGGCTTGCGTTTGCGTTTGCGTGCTTCTGGGTGTGTGTTTGGCATTGTCTGTCGAACCTAAGCAGAACATTCTGGTGTTGTTGGTGATGTCTTGGCAAAACGTTTGCTGGACTTCAGAGGGAGTGAGGGCAGGTCTACAACCACAGCTAACCTCTGGTCGCCATTTCTACAACCGCTGCAAACATTTAACTGGCTTCCTTCTGCCAATTCCAGGGAACTTTAGTTCAGGAAATGGAAGTGGGTCTTCTTGATGACTTCCAAACTGTATTGCCCAGGGAGGAACTTCTTCATTCAGTTGCACAAATGTTCTCCTAGGCAAACACTTTTTGGTCAAGGAGGGAGATGATGTGGGGATGATGGGGGCAGGAGGCAGCGTCTCTTGCCAAATTAGGCTGTGTTTGGACTTCCACGTACTTCCTCAGTGAAACACTTGATGTTTCTTGTGGTCCTTAGAGCAGCAAGACCATCTCAGTAGAAGGTGGAGGCGCAGCCTGGGTGAAAACACAAGAAAATCCTGTCCAGGCTACACGGTCCATTCTGGGTGACCTTTTGCCCTTTGGTTCTCCCCACCCCACTTGTACATACAAGGAGCATTTAGAAACCAAGATTTCCATATTTGAAACCAATTCATCTTTTAAAATTTTTTCCCCTGTGCTTTTTTTGTGGGATTTGGGTGGGCAAACTGGGATTCTAAGTAATCATTTGGAGACCCAAAAGATACATGTGTGAGAGTGCGTGTGCATGTGTAAATGTGCATTTTAATTGTGCTGGGCTTGGGATATTGCTATAGTGATCCTTCTTTCTTAAAAGCACAATCCTGAGTGAGCTGTTCCTGATCTGTTCCTGAAAGGTGAATCTTGTCGCTCTTGAACAAGAGAATTCAGCCAGGAGCGAGGTCCCTTTTGTAAATGAGGAGGCTGCTTGGGGATGGTGCCCTCTGCCCAATGGGGTGAGGTTTTTTTAGGCTGGACGTGATGCCAACGTAGAGACCAGCTGGGAATCTTGGGTGCCTGCCCCCCTCAGTCGGTAAGGCAGCAGGTAAACTGTTTATACAGAGCCGCCAGCACAGTTCCTAGCGTGGGGTTAGCACAGGTTTTTTCCCACGCTTCACTTGTGGGTGCCTGGGTGTGTTCTGAGAAGCTCCTGGCCTTTGGAATGACTCTTTCGTAGGAGTACAGTCTCTCCCTGATGGTTTCTTTCATTTCAAAAGCCGGCTGAGGAATCGTGCCTGGTCCTCGCTGCCTACGTGTCCAGAGAGTATTGCGGCCCTTTGAGAGCAGGAGCCGTCTGTGCGCGCATATAGGGGACACAGTTATACATGCAAGGGAGACCTTATTTATATGTGTTTATTAATTCTGTGCATCCTGAAGTCTGTGTGCATGAAGCCTTACACAAACACATGTATTTTTTGTCACTGTCTCAAAATGTATCTTGTAAACATTTTAGCAGGAAATTGTCTTGTATATAGCTATATATTATACAGATAACTAGCTCATGCATATATATGTGTGTGCCTTTGTCAGCAGGTGTGTACACACCTAGGCATGCACACACGCATATATGCACGCATAAAAAAGATGCCTGTGGATTAAGCAGGGCACTGCAAGAGCTTCGCCTCTGAGGCCTGTGGGCGATCTTGGGGACATCCCTCCCTCGTGTGTGTGTGGGTGGGGTAAGCAAAGTTGGCATTTTCCTGGTTTGCTTCAGGGTCTGCCAAAGAAAGTGATTTGAGGAAAGCTTCCCCAGCTTATAACATTACTGTTTGTTTATATACGAAGTGATATACTCCTCCCCATAAAATATCCTGGAACAATTTACAAGCTATGCATCAGGAGGCAGTTTCCATGTTCGAAGCAGCCTTTTGCCCTGCGATAAAGAACCTCCTGCCAGGTCAGCCCTGCCGTTCAGCAGGGAGGCAGCCATTCCCTCTCCTTTGCTGGCCTGAAAGGGCCACAGACTTCTTCAACATGCCATTATATTTTTACTCCCAGGGAGAAGCATGTGTCGGCTTCTTGTACCTCTGCTGTCCAAATAATTCTTCACTCCCCTTGTAGGGCTGTGCTCCCTGTCCGAAAGGGATTGCCTTGGCTCAGCCTTGTGACCCCTGATCGCTTTTTTCTGCATTTGCCTTAAAGTAAAACTCGCCCAATTTACAACCTGGGGGGCTGATGGGCAAAAGCAGGAAGGCAAGACACTTGTGGGCACCCGCACCTTTTTAACAGGGAGGCCAGTAAGTCTTGAGCAAGCAATTTGTTCCATCCTTGCTTGCTGTTGTATCCTTGTGATGAACACACTTTTGGGTGATGGGGATTAGCTGGTTGGAGCATCTGAAAAATTCTCCAGTAACACGCTGGACTTCTTGTGATGGTGGGCCTGGGTGTACAAAAACAACTTCCCGCTATGGGGGTTTAGTCTGAGGACTTGGAGAGATCCAAGGTTTAAAGCAGACAGGGCTGGATCCTGGATTTTCACCCCACAGAGAACTGCATTAGCACACAAATAGATCTCCCCTGTGTTGGACCTGCCCCGCTTCTGGGGAGGGGAAGCCTTTCCCCAAGGGCAGAAAAGGCCGCCCTGCCCTGCGCAATTGGGAGGAAAATGCTCCTTGGGAGGAATGGGGGTGAGGAGCCTGTTTGCATTCTGGATCTTGCCCTGCTGACTAGCGTTAACTGCTTTGGCAGAGGGTTTCTAAAGATTAAATGGGGTTATGTCCTGAAATTGCGGGGCAGGGGGCTCATTTGCAGCTGGACCCCCCTCCCCATTCTGGAAGCTGATATGCAGGTTGAGGGGGGGATTTTGAGTTCTCCAGCACCCGGAGCACCCAGCAATGCCAGGTGGTTTTCTGGAAGCAAGAGAAAGAGCTGTGAACGTGTAGCACTAATTGGCTGCTCTTTGTGTGTGTGTGTGGTGTGTGTGTGGGCTTATTTCATCTTCTGGAAGTGCCTCCTGGCATCCTAGCTTTTATGGTTCATGTTTGTTGGTTTTAAAAAAAAATGCTGAATATTTTTTTAAAAACTTGTTTGAATTTTGCCCTTGTTCCTTGGTTGTCCTTAACTGAATCATGCTTTGAAATTTTGTTAATGCTGACTGTGATTTGTGTCTGTGGGGCCAGAAAGAAAAAAAAAGGAAAGTTACATATTCTGTATGGTTCTATGTATTTTCAAATCAATAGTAAAAATCAAAAAGCAAAGAAGTGGTTGTCTGGTGCGGCAGTTGTGTTCCGCCGGCCTTTGAAGAGAACTGCCCGGTCGACGGGTGCCAGAATGAGAAGAAATGGAGGGCGCCAATGCGGTGGGGTAACTGCCGCACCGGCCTTTCCGGCTTGGCCGCCAGGCAGGCCCGACTCCAGTTCCTCCTCCGTGGAGCTCAGGCAGCCCCCACCTGCCCAGCAAGATGGACCGTCCCCTGAGTGACTTCTGTGTGGGATCTAACCCCTTTATGAGCCAGGGGTTGTGAATCGGGGCCCGCCTGGAACACCAAACTGCAGCCGTTGTGGGTGCCACAGAAATCTTGGGGGGGGGGGCGCTCTGGCAATCCACAAGAGGACGGGGCAGCCTGCCCCGTGGGGGGGGGGGGAAGGACCGATGACCCCAGCCATGCTTGGAGGGGAAGCGAGGCCGTCCTTGCAGCGACGCTCCTCGAGGTGCGGCCGGGCCCAGGCTCGTCGGAATCCGCCCCGGCCTGGAGGTGCAGAAGGCAGGCGACCCGGGTTGAAGCCGGCGGGGAGGGGCCTTCTTGGGGCTGCGGGCAGCCGCGGCCCAACGAAGCCGCGTCGCACCCGGGTCCACGGGCGCGCATTCGAGCGCCGCTCCCTCGGGGTCGTCTGAACGGCGGCTGGGCGGGACCCGCAGCGCACTAGCACCAGCGAACACCGCTTGACGCCCAGGCTGCTGCATTTTGAATGGTCTTTGAAGTCCGCCTTGCAGGACTTTGTCCTCGGGCCGCCCAGCGGGCGAAGCCGTAGCGCCAGGCGGGCGAAGAGGGGTCCGGCTGGGCACCCACGGCCGCAGGCGGGTCTCGAACCGCCGGCCGGGAAGCCTCCCTCCGCGGCCGAAGCTCCGCCCCCGGGGTCCTCGCCCCGCCCGCTCGGGACGTGGCGTCGCCATGGCGACGGAGGTGCTTCCCTCGCGCAAGGCTTCAGGCAACGAGCAGGTTAGGCTGCGCAGCCCCGCCCTCGCCCCGCCCCACCCGCGCCGGAGGCCACGCCCCCTCGCGGCGGCGGGCTCGGCTGCACCGCATAGGAGAGCGCGCGTTTGGACGCCTGGGCGGCTGCCGCCGGACCCAGGTGAGGACTGCGGCCGGAGCAGGGCGAGGTGTCCCCGTTGAGCCCCGCCTGGAGGACCCCTCCCCACCTGCGAGTCCCCAGCCCCGGCCCTCGGGGCGAAATCGATGCCCTTGCGGGGTCTCCGCCCCTCGCCCTGGGCCGCTCCCCCCGGGCCTCGCAGGTGCTGGCTGGGGACGATGGGGGTTGCCGTCCCGCGCAATCGGGGCCCCGCGTGGCTTGCTCCCCTTTCGTCCGCCGCTCGGGGGGGGGGCAGCCGCCTTCTCTCTGCCCCTTGACCCCGGCTGCCCCCCGGCCCCGTCCCTCCCTCCAGCCAGTCCTTTCCTGCCCGGCAACCGCCCCTCCCCCCCGAACGTCTCGCCTCGGGGGGGCGGGGGCCTTGCGGAGGGGGGTCGCCCTGGTGGCGTCTGGATCCCCGCCCGGAGCGGACCTGGGGAAGGGGCGCCTGCGCGGGGCAGGGCGGGCTCGGGATTGCCCTCGTGCCCCCGGCCTTGGCACGGAGCGAGCCCGGGAGCCGCGGGGTGGCCCAGCGCTCCTGACCCGCTCTGCCCGGCGGGCTCCGGCTTCCCTTCCGAGGGCAGGGCTTGTCTCCGGGTAGGCATATGGTCCCCCGCCGGTGGGCGAGTGGAGGTGGAAGCCGGGTGGGCATCCTGTTGCCCTCCTCAGTCTGCCCGGTTGGCGGATTCCCCGGCTCATCTTTCTTGCGGGCTCCGAAAAGGCATTTATTTCCTTGCGAAAGGGAGGGGAAGAGTCAGCCCCGCCTCCCCCAACCGGCAAAGATGGGATTTGTCATGTGTTTTACAGGTGGGGGATCAGCGCAAAGGAGTAGCTCAGGTGGGAAAAAAGAAAGGAAAGTCTCTGAGCTGCTTCATGCAGCTCTTTGTCATGGAAGGAGAGGTGATTTCCCTTTGTCCTCTTCTGGGATTTCCTCTTAGTCTCCTATCCAACTGTTTGCCAGATGAGATCCCGCTGGGCTTTTTGTGACCAGCCAAAGTCGGCCTGATCTTTATGGGCTGGTTCTGAGCACCCGTCGCAGGAACCTTTGTGGTACGTCCAGTCCAGACCGATACAACAAGAGAGCGTTTTGTGCTGGCTGGAAGGTGCTAAAGTAAAGTATCTTTGATTTGCAAGTTAAATATTTCACTCCGGCTCCCTCAGTGGCATCTCTCCTCCTGTGTTTGCTTGCTGCATTCAGCTTTAGCCACAAACCGCTTTGGCAAATCACGGCAGAGAACACCTGTCCATTGTGTGATGAATGGAGCCGGAGCAATTTATTCTAAAAGGGTGGGTGCTCTCTCAACATTTGGTATGTCAAAAGAGTTGTATTTTCAGCATTTTAAGTAGGATTAGCTAAAGTCCTTGGCAGATGGCAGGATTCAAGGTAACCAGACTGTGTTGCATCCAAGTCTAATTCCTTTAGGTTTAAGTTTCCACTACTACGTCTTTGAATATGAAAAATTACTGGGGTTCTTGGGTGTTTCTCCCCCAGGCATTTTAAACGTTTCAAATCTGTTCAGGATTGTCTGTGGAATATAATAATTAAGTTAAACTGGAATTGCCATTCAGGGATTGCAGCATATGGTTGTTTGATTGGTCATAAATGTTTTTTCTCAGGGGCAATTATAAGAAGTCTCATGGCAAGAAAAAAATAAATAAAAGGGGGGAATGTTTCCAGGTAACTGTAAAATATTTTAGCTGCTGCTGGCAACGTTAATCAAAAAGATGTGTACATTAACACACATGGACAAATACAATCTGATCCAGAAAGTTTTTCTGCTCCAAGGAATTGTGCTGCAATTTGAATTGTATGCCCAGGAGTTTTTCCCATGTGATGTTTGCAAGCTGAGAGGTGTGCCCACATAATAATACTTATGCATAGAGTTTCTTAAGTGCCTTTAAACAATGAGTGTAAACAAAGGTGATGGTGAAAATCCCTTTCCTCTGGGAAGCTGGCCAGAAGAGCCAAGCTTGGTTGTCTTCCGAAAGCTGATAAGTGTTCTTGGGATGGGGGGGGGGAGACTCATTCCACAGAGTTGGGGCCCCAGGGGAGGTGCGCTGCTTCCAGGCCCTCCCTCGGCATCCCAGGCACAAAGTGAACAGGCCAGCCAGAGTCAGGTGGTCTGCAGGGTGAGACTGTAGTCCCCGTTTAACCCTAACTCAGCTAGGAGAAGTCCTGGGGAGGGTTTGCTGCGTTCTCGACTTTGCGGGCAATCCTGGGAATATTTGTTCCTCCTGGAGGGCCTTGTGGAAGATGGTGAGCACAGCCCCTCTTGTCTTTGGCTAAGCATCCTTTCCTGACTGGACTGCCCAGCAGGAACACCCCTTACCTACTGTAGGGTTTTCAGGCAGATCCCAAGTTGTGGAAGGCTTAGAAAAAGGACATCTACCAAACTCGCACCAGGCACCAGGTTGTTGAAAACAGACGCCAAGAACTCATATGTGGTGAGGCTAATGTGGAAAAAGGTAATTTACATTGTCTTTGCTTTGCGGGGAAGCTGTTTTTCCTTAATTCTTGTGAGTACAGTATATTTCTGTAGTACATTTCAGGAAGAGAAATCCTGAAATTCTTCTCAATCATGGCAGGAAATAGAGCAGCTAATCAGAAAGATCTCTGTATCCCTGTTTATTTCAATTTCTTTTGGGTTTTGCTGGCAAATGATTAATGCTTCTCCAGAAAGAATGCTTTAATAACTTAAATACTTGTGCATATGGGTACCCCAGGCTGTATTGATTAAAGCAGTTGTGTTTAGTTCTTCCAAGGCTGGGTGGTTTGCTCTGGTGGAAGACTTTTGAAACATGACACCACATCCTGCCATGCAGGAAGAGCAAAGTTCCCCCTGGCCTTGCTCTGATTGCTTTTGCCCATCCATGCAAGTCTTCAAGCCACGCTCATCACCTAATTGCCTTAAATTTGAGCCTCGGTCTTCCTGCCGCACCGTGAACCTGGATGGTGCTGCATAAATAGTAGCTCACTCATCAGAGCAGGAGTCAGAGCACCCATTAAGCCACGTGGACTGAGCTCGGGAGGAACGCGCAGGCCAGTCCAACCAGTCCAACCAGTGGGCGAGTTTGCAGTCATCCCGGCATGGAAGGTCTCTCGTCGGTTCTGTGCGTCTTCTCAGACGGTGGCCGAGGCTGTTAGAAGGGGAAAGTGGTGTTGGTTGTGGCTGAGAAAATGACCGGCAAAACGGCTGCTGTTGTGCTCCAGGATCCCCAAGATGTATAGGAGCGTCTCTCAGTGTGGGAGACACACTAATTTATTTTATAATTTGCTTTACTGCATCTGATCTGAAGCAATTGCAGCTAGGTGAACTTGGCAGTTCCTGCTCTGCTCTTTCCCCCTAAGCTTTCCGGGCTTCAATACAATGTCTCCTGTTTCTTTTCTGAATTAGTCTTTTCATAGAAATGTGAACCCCACAATGCGGGGTTTTCGATGTAAGTTGGTGAAAGCCTGCCTTAGTAGCTGGGGGCCAGGCGTTCTCAGTGCTGATTTATTAGCTTATTAATATGAGCTGTAAATTAATAGGCGTGGAAGCCACCAGTGCTTTTCAGGAGAATAGGTTCCTTTTCGTGCAGACAGCTGGGAGAGATTAGGTTTCTCTGCTGTAGGGACTGAAATCTGGGGAGAGAAGAGTAGCTAGCAAAACGTGTGACCGGTGAAGCCGCATGGGCTCCGTGGCTGGAGCAAGAGGTCCTCGTCTCGTCCTGCCTGGTTCGACGGTCCGTCCTGGAGGGTGGGGAGGCTGCTGCAGGGATTTGGTTCGATTGCCATATAAAGGGGCCGGTGCCAGGCTTCAGAAGGCTCTGGGGAGAACCAGCCCTTGGCAGAATCTCGGGCCAAAGGTCATAAGAGCAGGCCAGGCGAGGAGCAGTGGAGCAGGTCTGGGCAGGCCGCTGCCAGTCCCTTGCAGAGGTGGCACTGCGTACTGTCTTCGTTGGAGCATGTCCTCTGGGCACGGTTACTAAATGAGGATAATGTCCTTGCGCGGAGGCTATATTGGTTACCATGGAAGTCAGGTCCTTGCCCTGCAGAATGGGCAAGCTAGAATTGAGCACGGGGTGGGGTGGGGGAAGAGCAGTGGGATTGAGAGGCAAGGGGAAGGCCTGGGAAGATGCCGAGGGAGGGAGGGAGCAGGGCACAGGACCCCTCCCACCGTGGCTTCCCAGCGCCTGGGATTCAGAGGCAGCCAGCCAGTCCCATCTGCAGTCAGGGCAGAGCCCTGCCTGTCTCCGTTCCTCTGTAGGTGCCATCATGCAACATGGACTTAAGAAAGAAAGAACACTCTCTGTTCATTTTCACTGAATTTCCCAGTCCTTGTTTCCAGCGAAGTGCAACGTGGCATTTGGCTCCTCTCTCTTTCTGAGACAATCTTTTTGAAGGTAACTTCAGCATGCTGCTGCTGGTTGTTTATCTGCAAGGGGACCATCCCCCCAACTTTGAGAGGTGCCCTCGATACTCGGCAGCCAGTTCCTCTTATAGGCGGCCTTAGAAGCAGTTGCTGCTGTTGCAGCTTCAAAAAGATGCTTCAGTGCTTTCAACAAGTTTTGTGCTTTTGATAGGAGTTTTGCGTTCCTCTTTCTCTCAGGGATCCCACCGGGTGATGCTGCTTTGAGATTCACCTCATTCTTGGCTGGTGGCTCTAAAAGCAACTGGGAAAGCCTTTCTGCCATCCATCTCCTCTACCTTACTGCATTTGGCAGTTCCTTTCTTTTTTCAACATTTTGAAGGTGGCTGTACCCCGCCTGGCATTGAATTTCAAAGGGGCCGCCAGTCTCATGAATGGGGCATGGGAGTTTGGCAGCCCCCAGCAATGGGGTCGCTTGCCCAAAGCGTGGCTGGCTGCTTCCGAGGAAGGCCGATGGGCAACTCAGAGGGAGCGTCCTGCCCTTAGATGGGCAGCGTGCAAAGGGCTCCACAGGCAGGTGTGACCGTGGGGGCTGCGGGCTGCTTGTGCAGAAGGACTGGTTTTATTGTGCAGATCCATTTGAAGAGTGCCGGTGAAGCAGACAAACGGCAACTAGAAGTGGGCGGTACCCGTGCATATAATAAAGCGCTTGTGTTCTTGGTGGAAGAAATTGGAACCTGGGATCATATATGGTGGACTTTGAGGGCAGTAAATGGATTAGGGCTCGATTGTGAAACTAACCATTAACACCGCTGATAACTGGGGGGGGGGGGGAGGACGAGCCCTTGCTGCTAAGTGGTTGTGGCTGCCCCTTGGTTCTAGTGGTCAGACCTCCGAGCAGGACGGGAGGTTGACCCTTTTCTTTTGACCACTTTTGCTGAGTTGCTGCCTGCATTGGTGGGCACCAGGTTGGGGAAGGTTGACAGGTGAGCCACTAGTTTAAGCGTTCGGGACTCCCTGAGGAAAGAGCCCGGCTTTCCTGGGGAGGCTTCTTGCTCTGGGCGTGGGGCCGCAAGGAACCCGCAGCTCTCCCAGCCGTGCCGGGTGCCAGGGATTGCGGGCTGTGTGCAAGAGCCCTTTGTTCGGCTGCCCAGAGCTGCAGCCAGCCCTGTGCCAGCTTGCTTTCCCCTCCCTGCTCGCGGCTCCACCTCGAACAAGCAGCCTGGGAAGCGGCTGGTGCCACAAGTAAGTCCTCTTGGGCAGCGTGCTCGAAAGACCCCAGCGCCCCTTCTCTGCCCTGCCGGCTGTCTCTGAAACTGAAGGCGGGAGGGCCCCGTTTCCCGGCCCTGCTGGTTGCCAGCTCCGCTCTTCTGAGAGGGCGTAAAGGGCAGTTGTGCCACCGCCAGGTTGCTTTTACAGGGCTCTTTACCATAAATTCGGGAGGGCGTTCCATTACGAAGCACAAAGTGCCCCGTCTTGTCTACTCGGTGTGCGGGCATGCATGTGCAAGCTGCAAGTGTTGCCCTTTGTGTTTGTCGCTTTGCTGGTAAGCCAAAAGGGGCGCAGTTCTGCCTCGGAGAATTCCCAGCGCGGGTGGGGAGGAGCAGCAGGTCTGCCTCAAGGTCGAGTCTGTGCAGAAGGGCTGGCGCTGCCCCCCCCAGAGAAGAGCGGGGCCGAGCCCAGAAACAGGCCTGCCTCGCTGGGCGCTGCTGTCCGATGGCTGCTCTCTTGTCTCCGTGGAATTAGCACAAAGGAGCTGCTTTGTCAGAGGGACCTTTCTTGGGGTGACAAGATGCGTTTGCCCCTTCATTACAGTTCTGCTTGTGCTGCGGCAGCTTCGTCACAACAGTTCTTCCCGTGCTGTTTGTGCGTTTGCGCTGAGAGCTTCCGTTTAGCTCTGGCTTGAAAATTGGAGGCAGGCAGCCAAATGCCCCCAGACCCGTGCAAGGGAAGAGCTGAAGCTGGGCAGCTGCACCTTCGGGCCCTGCGTCCTCCGCAGGGTTCGCTCCAGTGCAGAGGGAGCTCCGGGGCTCCTTTTCGGAAGGGGCTTTTAGCCTCAGAAGGTTGAACGGAGCTTCCACTTCAGAGGCTGCATTGGTGGAGCAAATTAACCATGAATCACCGCGTTGGGAAGGCTGTTCCCACGTTCCCTGCCCATCTAGTAGTGCAAGGCTTGACAAAGACTTTGACCTTTGTTTCCTGAGGAAAGCTGCTCCGAACGCCCTCTGCTCCTGCTCCGCCTTGGCCCGGGGTGCCTTCCCCTGAGACCACTGTGTCCTTCGGGAAGAGCTTTCGTTTCCAGTTAGCGTTTCGCGTTTCCTTGGGCCGGGTCTGCACAAAGAAGACTTGGGGGAGCGGGGAAGAGCCACCCTTGGGTGCTGCCATAGGAAGCGGCCCCTGCTGCCCGCCGAGGAGCGCCCGGGCGTCGCTGCTTAACGGTGAGGCGCCAGCTTTAGGGTCCAGCTTGAAGGGTCTTGGGAAGCAGGTGGGTTTGAGTGAATCGGGTCTAATGGGTTTAGAGACCACACCGCGCATGTGCAAGGCGCTCACCCGTGCACACGCCGATGCTGTCAGTGCGCAGGGAAGCGTGGAAGGAGCCCTTGGCTGGAGGGTCATCCCTGGGAATTCCCATTGCCAAGTGCAGCAGTGCGAGGGGGTGGGGTCAGCAGGCAGTTGGCCACCCAGAGGCCCTTGAGGGCCACCGGGCGGGGCCTGCGAGGTGGAATGGGGGAGTTTCCAGGTGAGGCTCCAGCCCTGCTGTGGACCATGGGCTTATTTGCCCCTGACTGAACGGTGGGTCCAAGAGCCTTGCCCCCAAGGTTGGCATGATTCCCCCTTTGATGGTGTGAGCAGGACAGAGTTGATGGGATTGAAGGTGGCCTTGGCCACGGCTGCACGAGGCCAGGGATCCGGAAGAAGAACGTTTTCCAAATCAGTTCTGCCCGAATGGCCCCCTGCTGCTACTTTTCTTCGGCTCTCTAGGTGCAGGTGGTTTCCTTTTCTGCTGAGGGGAAAAGACAGGCAGGCGCCAGTCCCCTGGGCGCAGTCACCGGAAAGCAGGGCGTCCAGCTAGGTCCACGGCAGCCCTTTCTCTCCCCCCCCCCCCATATTTTATTACAGCTTCTGCAAAGTTCTGCTTCTCTGCTCCTGAGTGGACAGATTGGTCCCCCCCCCCACGTGGTTTCAGCGCACCCCGGGGATATTGAGGTCTGAGGTCTGCCATCGGCGTCCTGCAGAGCTTGGGATGGCTGGAGCCCAAGGAGCTCGCTAATTGCCGGGCCCTGCCGTAATTTCAGGGTCTGTGCCACAAGCCTCCCTGATTATAGAGACGCGTCTCCTTATAATAAACCCCACAAGTCACTGCTGCGTTTCTGTTAAAGATTTAAAGAATGTGTTTCCTGTCTAAGCCAATGAACAATCTCTGGGCCCAGCATTTCTGTTCCTGCGAGGCCAAAGAACAGGTTTCTTTCTCTGCTGATCTACCCAAAGTGGCATTTTGCAAGGCGCTCTCTCTCCCCTTGTGCAAGGGGGGCAGGACCAGCCCTGCTTCCGAGCGGGTGCCTTCTAGCCCCAGGGGTCAGGCGGGCACACTACCAGAGGGACCTCTCTGATGCCAGCATCGCATACAGGCAATTCCTAGCCCTTGCCCCAAACTCAATGTCCATCGAGGGAGCGCCCCATCGGATGCGTAACCGGCAAGGTGGGTGCGGCTTTCCCTGCAGTCGCCGGCTGTGTGTGTGGACTGTGGCACAAAGAGGCCTTCGATTGCCCACCACATCAGAGCAGGTGCTGGGTATGATTTACTGCTGATCTTATCTGGGTCCACAGAGGCGAAGCCAAACCAGTCCATCACGTAGGTAGTCGCTAGGCGAGGGCGGGCGAACATAAGCGGCTGGGGGACAGCAAGGCCGTTCCCTCTTAACGTGTCGCCCTGTGGGCAATGCTTGTGCCCCAGCCCAGCCCCCTCCCCCGAAGAGCTTTGGATGGTTGGTCAGAGTCCTCCACCTGGGTCAGGATGAGCTTTTCCTTCCTGGAGAGAGTTTGATTCAGATCCGTCCTGTGCGCTTCTTCTGAAACCCACTCAAGGGAATGGGTTCCCTTCTCTCCACGATCAGCTAGGATCAGCTAGCCACGAACAAGCCGGCCGAATTCCGTGGCCGCATCTTTGCCCCAAATTTCCCTCCCCTTTAAACAAACACACATCTCGCTTCTTCCCCAGAGTTGTGTCTCAGTTGTGGTGTGTGTTTGCCGTGTGCAGGCCTGTTTCTGTCTCCTGGGCCGGCCGGGCGCGCACGGGAGCCGTCTGAGAGGCAGAACCCGGAACAGCAGGTGCTGAGCGCGCTCAGGGCAAGGCGGCAAGTGGCTGAGCCCTGCTGGGCTGACCCGGTTCGCTGGCTCACGAGCAGCCAGGAGGGCCAGGAGGACCTTAAATCCCTCTGTGGGTGGAACGGGCAGGGCTGAAAATGAAGTGAGTCCTTGACAGATCAATGAATCATGACCAGGAAACGTTCCAGGAAAGGCTGCTAGGTCCTCCCCTCCCCCCCCCCAGCAGGCGCCAAGAGAGGGGGCTTCCTGGGCTGTCTGGTGCAGCCCTGAATCCGATAAAGCGCCTCTGCTCCCCCCCCCCCGCCCTTTGTTCGCTCTTCTCTGGCTGTTTGTGAGGGTTTCCTTGGAGTTGCAACTCAGCTTAGTTAAACGGCAACTGCTTTCCTTTGGATTATTCAGATGTGCGGAGAAAATCCAGGAGAAGGGAACATATCCTGCATTTGAGAACCGCTTTGCCTTTGTTTGGACTTACAGCTCGTGGGTATTTGGGGTTTTTTTGTTGTAAAAAACAAATGCTGGAAGAAATGCTAAGGCAGAGCCACATCCTGTTCCTGCTCTGGGAATGTAATTGCCTGGGAAGTTGCTTGGGCGAAGTATTTGACCGCCTCCCTCCCCCAGCTAGGACCCGGCCTTACAGACGGGAGCTGCCCTCAACTTAGGTGCCCTCAAATGCCACCCAAGGGCTATTTGCATCTCCATAAATGGGGTAGATAACTAGGTGTGAATCAGCTGTTTGTTTTGGAAGGAAACACTTAGCATGCAAATGTCAATTAGTTGTTTTTAATTGGATGCTGAGATTTTTTAAGAAGGCCAATTAAAGTCTGTCCTGTTCCCAGGGAGGAGACTGTGCTTGCCAGACAGAGAACCGGCTGCCTCTGCCTCTTCCCTTGAAGGAGTGGAGCCGAGAGGAGGGCCGAGAGGAGGGCCGGCAGCGAGCTGTCCCGGACTTGGATCAGCCAAGGAGGATTCCAGAAATCAGAGGGGACAAGGGAAGAGCGAAACCGGGGAGGGAATTGGTTTTGGGCCCAAGCTGTCAGTCCTGGGGTAGGAGGCAAGAATTCTACAGGACCCCTTAAGACGAAAGAAGGAACTGTCTCCTGCATCTGGTCCAGATTATCTCCAAAGCTGCAGGTCTCCCTCTATCAAGAGTGGGAGTAAGACTTGACTCCCGAGGAGGGCTTTGCAGCCGCTGGACTGTCTGCCCAGCTGAGCCGCCCAGAGACATCCCGATTGGAGGTCCTGGGCCAGCTGTGCCCCTCTATGGGGCTTCTGGGCATTTCTTCGCTTGGGCAGCTGGGGCGGCGGTCTGCTTCTCAGCCAGTCTGAGCAGCCCAGAGATAATGGAGCAGGCGTCTGTAGGCAGCCTGGGCCTGCCTTGCCACCGAGTCTCTCTTCTAATTCACAGGAGCTGCATCCCACCAAAGGCTCTTTTTCTCTTGAGCCGTTCTTGAGAGATGCCTTGAGAAGATCTGCTTCGAAACGATCCTCACCAGAGCCCGCTCCCTCCTCCCGCCGCAACATTATGAAATGGCCCAGGAAACTCAGGTTGTGTGAAAGGTCTCCTTGGGAATGGAACCTAGGGCTGGATCAGTGTTGGGAGGCTAACTAGTCTCTCGGGGTTGGGTGATGAGTGAGTGTGTGCGCTTGCACGCATGTGCATGTGTATCAGGGCTGAAGAGAAAATGCGCAGCACGGGGCGGGGTCACCCGTGCGGGTGCATAAAATGCCTTTTGGGGGGAGCAGAGATTCAGGAGGCCGGGTGGAAATCATTTTTGTGGGCATGAAAGCAGCTGCTATTATTGCCTTATTTGCAATATTTCTGTAGGAATACGATAGCCGGAACAGCCCTTCAGCATCCGGCCGTTGCTTCTGCTCACATATTAATGCCCGTGTTTCCATTTTCCACAGGGCGTTCCTTCTCGCGGTACCCTCATCCCCCCAATTCTACCAGGCCTGTAAGGAGAGAAATGGCCACGCGGGTTGAGGTCAGCTCTGCCCCGACCTCCCTGGCCCGGATAGGCGAGCCGAGGAATGAAGCGACGCTCCGGCACTCCTTTCTCAGCTCACTGTGTGACAGAAGCCGGAAGCCCGGGGAGGACCCCGGCTGCCTGGCCCCGCTGATTCTGGAGGGCAGGAACAAGCTGGGGGGTCGAGCCAGGCCCGCCACCATGCCCTCCGCCCCGTCAAGGCCGCGCTTGACGCCCAGGCCCTTCTCCCGGGAGACGTCTTCTGACACTTTTGCTGCGGTGAAGCCGCCCGTCCCGGGACTCAAGCCCAGCGGCCTCGCTCCAAGGCCCGCCTCCTTTGCCCAGGCCTCTGAAGGTGCCGCCAAGGGATTGACGGGAGGCACCCCGCCGCTGCTAGATCAGCAGTCACCGGAGAGCAGAAGCCCCAGGGAGCTCGTTGCCAACCTGCCCTCTTGCTTGAGTCCCCAGGCCAACACCGTCATCCTCTTTGAAAGCAGGAGCCTGGAGAGGGAGAGGCCTGAGGACGAGGGGGATCCTCTGGAGGCCCGGGAGGGGCGGCTTCTATCCGCCCCATCGGAGAGGTGCTTCAGAAGGCAGCCCTCGCTCCCCACGGATCCCAGGCTGGCCGCCTGGAGCCCTCACAGGTCTCTGCAGAGGCAGGAGACTTTTTCGGGTGCCCCCAAGGGCTTGGCTAGCAGTGTTGAACCTCAGCGGCGCCCTGGTCTGGCCACGGAGGCGCACTCTCGGGCACACGGGAGGCCAGCACCGCCGGCTCTCTCTCTGGAGCCGTGCCAGGGCCAAGCGCAGCCGGCTCCTCCCGAGGCTGCTTCTGGGTTGTGGGTCCAAAAACCAAGGACGCTCCCCACGGATCCCGTGGGCAGATTTGAAAACCAAGAGCAGAAGAAACTTTATCTGGCTGAAAGCAGAGAGAAGCACTTCGCTGCAGCCAGCGGCCGGCCCCCGGAGCCCGTGGGAGCACAGAGAGAAGCAGCCGGCCCCCGTGGACCCAGAGCGGAAGGTGCCGGTCAGCTGGCCGGGCCTCTGTGTGCGAGAACCCAGAGCCGTTTGCCCTCTGCGGGCGGAGAAGCTCCCCCGGGCCAGACCGCTCCGGAAGCCTCACGGGACACCTCTGCACAGGACAGGAAGGATCCGTGGGAGCTTGAAAGCCAGCGGGAGCCCGGTGTGGGGCAGCATAATGCTAGCCGAGGCCAGGCTTTGGGGGAGAGGGCGGAGCTCGCTGCCAAGGAGACTGGCATAAGGAATGCCAACCCTCCCGACACCTTTAGCAGAGGCGGCGTTGAAAAGACTTTTGTGCTTCTAGACACATCGGCAAACAGTTGGGCTCCCATTGAGACCGACTCTCTCCTAGGCTGCCCTGGGAAAGAGAACCGGATATTGAACATCCAACAGAGAATTAAAGAACTGACAGCAGAGAATACCGATTTCAAGCCAGAACATTTGCGCCGCTCCTTCCGGTCACGGCCTCTTTCCACGGATTTGACAAAGGTGTAAGTGATGGGAAAAATTGGCGTGAAGCAGGCTACCTTACGTTGGTGCATTCCAGATGTGTTGGGTTTCGCTCCCACAACCCTGGGCTGCCTGGGGGGTTATGGGAGTGGACATCCAGCACATCTGGATGATATCAAGCTGGGGAAGGTATCGGGGAAGCATCCTCTGGGCTTTGAAGCTGGTAATCGTCCTGATAAGGAAGAAGGCAAGAAAGAGTAAAATTCCTTTTTAATTTTGAACAAGCAAAAATTGAGGCCCAGTAAGGTTGAAGCTTACGGATAACTTTACTAGTTCTGTCTGGATCTGAACGGTGAAAAAATGTTCAGCGGGGTCTGGTCTTGGATAAGCCTGGATCTAGGACGAACACGAGGCTGGGTTGAACCCGAGGACGCACCGTTACATGTGGGCAGACCGATTCTAGGGGAGAGGTAGAAATCTTTTCCAGTGCTAAGTTTTCGGAAGTGTGTGAAAATAATATGCTGATTACTTGCATTTCGGATATAAAGGTTGGAGCATATTGCCAGACATTTGCAGGCCCTTCTTGTGTTTTTCCTCCTTAACTGTATGGAATCTTTGCAAACAGGTTTTCTGGCCCCGTGGCGGCGAGTGATACGAAGCCCAAGAGGCAGCCTGAATGGAACAGGAAGTCTGTTGGCGAAATACAAGACGCTCAAGAGGTAATCCATTTCTTCTCTCGGAGGGAAACCAAAATAAGACACGGCCTGTGCAACTCTGAGGGAATGGGCACTTTAAGCATGGCACGATCCTTAAAAGCTTCATCTGCTGATGCCTTCTCTGCCTTTTCGGATAGCACAGGAAGTCACATTTTTTCTAGCAACATGTGCATGGGAATGCTCCATGCACCTCTCCAGGATCATAATACGCTTTGGGTTTGTCCCTTATCATTCTCCTTTTCCCAGTAAATTATATCGTGTTCTAATTGTTCTGCCAGTCTTCCCAAACCTTGTTAGAGTTCAACTCCCATAGTCCCCCAGACAGCATGAGGATTATGGGAGTTGAAGTCCCAGCCTAGCTGGAGGACCAAGATTAAGGAAAGTATGATGCCCAGGGTCCCTCCTTGTGGGGGAGATGGGTGGGATATAAATGGAATGAATGAATGAATGATGCCCTTTTCCAGCTCTCTCTGAGCAGCATGATGGCCACATGATACCTTCGTGTTCCTCCCAGCCCTTTCTAGAACATTTCCTCATTGTGATTCATTGATCGGTCAAAGTGTTGTGCTGGTTGACTGGATGTATTCCATGAGGTTCCCAGCTGACATCCGTGCAAGTGAGGGTGTAGGTCTGTAGATATGTGTGCAAGTTGTGTGTGATAGTTTTGCTTGTAGGAGTAACCAGTTTAATAAATTGTTTGCCCTGATTTTATACATTTTTCCAAAGCGCTCAAATACATATATTTGCTGTGAAATCTAGTGCAGTCCCCTTAACATGAGAAAAAGCTGGTTTTGATGCGGTGGAACATTCTTTTGACCAAACCAGTGCTTGAAATTTAAATATATGGTTTAAAACTAAGGGGCAAACACCCACGCACACTATTGGATGGATGGTGGAGTACAGTCTACTTCGTATTGTTTTCTGCATTGTTTTAAATTAATTTACTTCTATGAACCCTTTAAAGAAAAAAGAGATGTTGCAACACTGTGTTCCTGAACTTTTTCGGCTCTTAATGCAAAGAAAGACTTGATATGGCAGATGTCAGTCAAGAGGGGCCCACAACACCACCTTAATGGTTGGGTATTTCTGCTTGTTTCAGGACGAGACGCTGCCTGCCGGTGGGACAGACTTTAGAGAAGCCAGCACGGTTGGCAGTCCACGGAAGCCCTCACTGCTGGCAAAAACACCGTCCGTGGAAGGACCCCCAGGGGGAGAGGGCAGCTTTGCCAAAGGCAGGCAGAATGCCTCTTTGCCAGGAGAACATCCCGGCCTGGTCCTCCATCCCAAGGCAAAAGCATTCTCCGGCTCTCCCGCTGAAGACGCCTGCCTTAAAACGGTCAGAGCCACCATGTTTGAGCATCATGTGCAAAGACACAGTGTGGTTGCCAGCCATCTGGGAGCTGAACCCTCATTGCTGTCACTGATGGACTCCTCTGGGGAGTCGCTCTCCCACGGTCAGGAACTCCGGAAAGAGAGAGCGTTGGGCGCTGGGCAGTCTGCGGAAGGCCCCACCCGGGAGGCTGAAGCATCGGGGGGTGCCGGAAAACCCAAAGGTGCCAGACCTGTAGCCGAGGATTGCGGCTCTCTGGCCGTAGCGTGGGCAGGAGACTCCGGAAAGGAGCAGTGCGAGAAACCTGCTTCAAAGGGCAAAGTGGAGGATCCTCTGCCGAACCAAAGGATTGAGCCCAGGTATGAGATTCTGCAGACGGTGGGGGAAAGGGTGCAGAGCGAGGCCGTTACGGCCATCCCCGAAGGGAAGGCCCTCCCTCTCGGCCGCGAGAGGTCTCTGAAGGAGAGCCGGAGAGCCAGCAGGGATGCCGAGGGTAAGAGCGATGGCTGGAGAGGGGATCCGCGACCAGGAGGCCCTCCCCTGGGAACCAAGCTGTGGAAAGACCTTCCTGCCTCCTGGAGCCAGCGTCCTTTCCACAGCGGAGGGACCGGGCTGGACAGGTATCAGGCTGGACAGCAGCTGCCCTCTGAGAAGGCAACGCTGTCCCCCAGCAGGGTGAAGGATGCGCCGTGTTTAGGAACTGCAAAAGAGGAAAAGCTCGCTGGTGCGATGGAGGGATCCACAGGGCTGGACCCCTTCCCTGAGAGGGCTGGAACGGGGGCACGCGAGGCAGATGGCTGCAAAAGCAGGGCTGGCGTGCTCGGCCAGAAGACCCCTCCCTCCCTTGCCGGCGGGCGCAACAGCGAGGCCTCTCTGCCCGGGACCGGCCGGTGGCAGGGGGTCAGCCGCCCAGGGGTCCTCTCAAGCCTGGACCTGAAGCCGCCGCACGAGCCGGAGCAGCCCAAAGGACAGAAGATGCGCTCGGCCCCGTGGGGAGCCCCGGGAAAGTTGGATGGCGTAACGGAAGGAGACCATTTGCGACAGCTGGACACAGAAGCGAGGTGGCAGAGCAGCTTCCATAACGTTTCTGCCCCCAAAGTTTCAGAACGGTGGCGAAGGAAAACTCTGCCCCACGGCACTGCCGGGTTTGAGGACGTCAAGGAGCCCTCTCACGGCACGACGGAATTAGCGAGTAGAAGGGACGCCTTGCATCTTTTGGATTGCTCAATTGCAAAGAGAAGCCCCCAGACCCAATTCGGAATAGATCCGAGGCAGGCGGAGGTCACCTCTCCCGGCCGCCTTCAAAAACAGCTCTCTCCTTCAGAGCCCAAGGCCACGTATTTTGCAGTTACTTGCCAAATTTCAGAGGAAATCAATAACGAGCCTGGAAGAGATGCGGCTGTGGCGCCTCGTTGGAGCAGTTCCAGAAGAGCTGATCCCTCAAATTACCGGCACGGGGAGTGCTTTTTAGAGACAGCGAGCTCCCTGGACAGGCCTCTTAGCAAGCGCAGGGGAGGAAGGGGGGCCTCGGACCTTCCGGAGGAAGGGGCTTCTGAGCGTCCACTGACCGAGGCAAGACAGCAGGCTGAGAGGCGTCTGGCTGGAGCCGATCCGCTCCTCTGCCCTGCGGCACGGTCTCCTTCCTACTTGGGGCCTCTCCAGCAGGACAGCCGGCCGGTCCCGCAAAAGAGATCCGGCGCGCCTGGTCTCGGCAGAGCTGAGGAGAAGGCAGCTGATCACTACAGATCGAGAGTGGTTGATATTGATGAGCTGATGGCGGAATATGGGGGAGAGTCTCCGAAGGCTTGTGGGATGGAGGACCAGAAAGAGAGCGGCTTGTTTCCTTGGGAGAAATTGCCGTCCAGAAGGAATTTTACAGGGAACCTTCCTTGCAGCTCTGACCAGAGAGAGATGGAAAGGGTGGAGCTCTCCTCGGGCAGCAGCAGGACAGGCACGGATGCCAGCGGTTGTGAGAACGGCCGGGTGTGTGGGAGCGATCCGCTGGACGTCCGCACCCAGGAGTCCAGTCCTTCGAGGGCCAGAGATGGGAAACGCAGCCCTCCCCACTGGGGCAGGCCGGACCTAGAAAAAACGAAGCGCTGGTCTGCGGAGCCCGTGGACCTGAGGACAAAGGCGTCCTTTTTGGACGGCAAGGAGCAAGGAGGGGGCACCAGGCCAGGCCCCCAGAGCGCCAAAGATGCCGGTCCCGGTCCCCATCCTGTCCGCATGGACCTGGGAGCCTTGTGGAAGGAAGCGAGCCCGAAGCAGTGGGCGGTCCTGGCCCCAGCCGGGGGGTGGTGCCCCGGCAGTGACTGGGGCGGCAGCACTGGGAGGAAAGCGGACGGCCGCGCCGGTGTCTGGGAGGACTCTCCTGTAGCGCAGACGGGGGCAGAACGGAGCAGTGCCGCGCCAGACTCCAAGTGTTCCTCCTCGGAAAGGGCCCGTCAGGCCCACACAAGGCCCGACTTACCTTCAGGAGCGAGGCCGGACCAGCTCCGCGTCTACCGGAGCTTCCCTCCCGAAAGGCCCGGGGCCTGGCTGAGCAGGGGAGGCCCGTCTCCGAGGGACTGCTGCTCCCACGAAGGGGAAAGGGTAGGTGGAGAGGAGGAGGCAGGGAGAGGAGGTGGGTGGGCAGGGCGGGGGTCTGGCTGTTTAGCCCACCCATCGGGAGGAACACGAGGAGGGCTGTTTCTCCATCTGACACGTCTCCTCCTAACAGGACCTTGACCAAGAGAGCCTCCAGGAGGACCGCGGTGATGCAGGAGCCAGGCATCCTCCCTACCTCCTGACGCAGCGGCGGAGCCACAGTTTCTACCGAGAGAGGAGAACCGATCACTGGTCGGGGGTGAGTGCCTGCAGCCTCCTCTCTGCCAGACCGCTCCTGGGCATCCCGTGGGGTGGGCTACGCACACAGCAGCCCTTTCGTGGGGGGCTGCCTACTGTCTTTGGCCTGTGGGGGGTCTCCCTGGGCGTCCGTGGGTCAGTGGTTGATTGTCCCAAGGAGTGGGCCACGGTTAGCCTCCACTTGGCGCCCCGTCTTGGTTCGGGAGAACTCCAAGGCCTCCTGTTGCATAATGACCGGCCGCTTGCACGCCACTGTGCGAAAAGACACCGAGGCTCGCTGGGGACCCCTGGGTGGTGGGGAAGCCAGCGGAGTGCAGAACAAGGTTAGGAGGGGATCCAGCCCGGTTACTGCTGAGCAGACGGGTCCTCCGGGGGAGGTGGGTGAAAGGAGAGGGCCTTCGGCCTCTCGTAAAACAGTGCCTTAATCGCCCGCCGTCTGCTGGAGAGATCCGCTTGGAACTGTGTTCCTCCTGATCGATATGAAAGGGTGCTGTGGTCAGTCCCGCCATCCTGGCTGACTCCCTTTCCTGCTTCTCTTCCTGATCAACCTCCAAGGAGCTGATTGAAAGGGGGGGCAGTCCGAATTGTGCAACTGGCTGCTTTGCGCTCGGGATGTTCAGGAAACTCTGGAGAGCTGAAACAGAGTGGAAAGGTCCGTGCCGGGCTTTGTCCGTGGGGAAAACCCCGAATCCGGCCAGGCAGGGCTCCTGGCTCTTGATCGTCCTCTCTGCTTTATTTTGGCCCAAAGAGGTTTATAGTCTCTGACTTCTAAGGGGCTCGCAAAGTGGACTTGACAGGCCAGCCTGTCAAGACGGTTCCTGGAATATTGCCGCCGTGGCCTTCTTCTTCTCGCAGCTAATTTCCCTGCAAAATTCCTTCTGAGAGGGGAGTCCAGGTGGGCCTCTTCCGGCGGCAGCCCTCCCAAGCGTGTGGTCTGGAACGGGTTGGGGGCAGGACATCCTTATGGCTCTTCCGGGGCCTCGTAACGGGAACGGATTGTGGTTCGTGGCGTCCAGTGTCTTGGTTTTTGGTGGTGGAGGTCACAGTGCTGCTCTCAACGGGCTGGTCTGCTTGTCTCTGGCTTGGCAGGGGGGCGAGCCCTGGTTTACGGCTTAGCGTTTTGGTTGAACCCAGTCGGTTGTGGATTGTTCAAGAAACCTTGTCGCCTTAGCATGATGGAAGGACCTGGTTTACGTTGTCCTTAGCCTTCCTGGATGGGGTGGCGTTTGCTTCTGTTGGCCTCTGAATTTTATGTCGGGTTCACCTTGCAAGGTGAACAGGCGCCACCGGGGTGGAGTTGGGCGCGACTTACCCTTCCCAGCCTTGACTAAAGGTCACACCTGGCCTGTTAATTTATTGCTGGGAGCGGCCACCACCCCAGACCGTCACCTCCTGGGAGGGCCGATGCAGCAGGGCCAAGACAAACCCGGTGCCAGTGCCCCCCGCCAGGGCCAGGGCCAAGAACGAGCGGCAAGGAGTCCGTTGCCAGAGAAGGCGGAGGGTGGGGGGACCGCGGGGGTTAAGCCCTCCTGGGGCGTGGTAAACAGAGACCGAGATTATGGGATGCTGCGGCCTTTCTTCTGCTCTGCGTATCTGCAATAAAAACCACTGGCTTACCTTGTCCTTGACTCTTTCCTGCAAGCTCCTAGAGAGGGAGTTATTGATTGCCAGGTCTGCCCAGGTGGCAACTCCAGAAGGGGGCCTGAATCCCAGCCTGCTGGCCCTCTGGGTATCTAACAGCCCCCCGCCCCCGCCGGCCATGGGAAGAATTGGTGGTCTCTCCAGCAGCGCCCAGCCTCCCCAGGCTCACGCTCCCTGACTTCAGAAGAACCGCTTTCCCGGCAGGTCCGCCGAGCCCTCTCCCTGCCTGCCCTAAGACAGGTGGGTCCTCCGGGGTGGAGCTTCCGCTGGCGCGGGAGGCCTCCCGGCGTCAGGGAACCTTCGCTTTCTCTGATGCTGCCTCGTGATCCAGCAGGGCTCCTGCGCCGAGCAGGGTGGGGGTGTCGTGGGCTTTGTATTTGGGCTTTTATTTTTGTAAGCCGCCCGGAGCCACCGTGAGTGAGTTGGGCGGCCATATACGTCTCTTTAATAGATAAATAAAGTAAATAAACGGCAGCTGGCCTCTGCGACCCTCAGAACCGCTCCGGGACCCCAGTTGGAGGGATCAGCCAGGAGAGGGCCGGGTTCACCCAGCGGGTGCTTGTCCCCGAGGTGTGGTGAGAAAGCCACGGTGGCCCGATTCCAGCAAAGCGGCAGGGGTGCCACGCCATGCTCTGTGTGTGGGAACCTTGGGGCTGATCCTAAACAGTAACCTTGCCAGGCCGAGGAGGGATTTTTCTCTGCTTCCTCCCTAGAAGCTTCTCGAGGGGAGGAACGTCCCAGCCTTGAAACAGTCGCTTGAGCCCATCCCTGCAAGCGCCAGCCAGTTCCCAAGCTCTTCAGATCTGCTTAATTACAACATGCCACGTGTTTCTTTAGGATGGAGAGGGGGTGTCTGTCTTCAGTATATTTTCAGCCTCCCTAATAGGCACCTAAGGCACCGAGCGAGGGAGCGAGCGAGCGAGGGAGGGAAGACACTTCATTTATGCAGGGTGCATCACGAGCAGAGCAGTGCCAGGGGTGGAGGAGATCAGGATTTTAGATTTCCTTATGGAAACGTGGCCTGAGCATGACCTCCCCCACAGCTCTACCTTGAATTCCCTTTGCAGCCGCTCCTCTGATTTCGAGGAGGAGGCCGGAGGAGACTTGCAAATGGCCGTGGCTGGGTGGCTCCTGACCATCGGCTTTCCCCAGGTGAATTTAACTCGCCCTTCCCTAAGCCGGCGCGGGGGCTGAAGTGCCACGCTTTTGGGCACCCGGTGGGCACCGTCTCTAAGGCCTGGGCTTCACCGGGGTTCAGAGTGTGCGGATGCAGGCCTCTGGTTCCTTTCCCGGGCGCGGCCAGGGGGTGAGGCCGGGGGCACCTGCAGCCCAGCCCCGGGGGTTGTGCTGGAAAGGCGGCTGGCTGGCTGGCTGGCTGGCTGGCTGTAATCGGTTCTCCTCTGGAGCTGTAAGGCACTCAGAGTGGTTTTTGGCTGGAGTGGCATACAAGCCTCTATACATGCATAACCCACAGAGAAGTAAATCTGACTGGTGGGCGCATGTCCGGCTGTGCAGCCTGCCAATTCAGGGAGCATCTCTCTCCCCACCAGCCTTCACCATTTGATAAGAAGCCGCGTGGTGAGGATCTGAGGGAGACGCTGATAAATAATTTGCAGGTTCTCTGCTGGTTCTGCATTTCAGATGCTCTGGAGATGGGAGAGCGCTGAACAATTGCTTGCCGTGGAAGGACTTTATCCTCCCATTTAATTTTTAAAAAGCGGCTTTAACAAAAACATTAAGCTTCTTTTTCCTCTCCTGCAGCAGCTGAAGGGGGAAATGAGGTCATTTGCCCCAAAGCCAGTGTGGTGACCCTGTGCTGCAGCCTCTCCCCTTAGCAACACAGGTTTTGGCGCAGTTCAGTCCCCGGGGAGGTGGGAAATAAGCTGCCGGCCCCACGGTTCACGGAGATGTGCCCCCCCCTGCGCCTCTGCTGCTTCCCTCCTGGGGATCCGGGTTCTGAATTATTCACGCTCCCTTGAGTTGCCTCGGCCTGCTCTAACTTCCTGCGAGAGCTGAGAGAAACGGTGGGGAGCTGTCTGGCTTGGGACATGGAGTTTTATTACTGCCCCAATTGCCTCTGGGTGAGTAAAAGCCTTTCTCCTGCTTCGCCTTGCGCTCCGAGGGCCTTCTGGCACATGGAAGGGGGTGCTCGGTTCTTAGCAGGGAGGGGGCCGTGGGCAAAGATAACTCCGACCGTGCACAGCGATGAGCAAATGGACTGTGATGCCGTAGAGCCCTTCTCGTTCCCCCTGGCATCCAGGAGGAGACGGATCCGCACAGTGACCGCTTGCTCAGCGGAGTTTCCTGCTTTCATTACCAGCTTGCTATTTTTTTTATTTTATTTTTATTTTATATTTGTATTTATACCCCGCCCATCCCCTCCCTGACGGAGGACTCTGGGCGGCTTACATACATCGTTATACATCAAGTTATACAGTGTTCTTTTTCATTATACAATCCGCGCGCAAGGGGAGGGGGTAAGGCAGCTATGCTGGGTAAAGCTGAGGCCAGGCTGCTGGCTGCGCTTTTCCTCTTCCTTCCTCCTCGCCTTTTCCTTTCATGCTTTTACGGGCCCTCTGGAGAGCTTTCTGAAGTGCCTTACGCGCCTCTGCTTGCTTGCCTCTGGCGGCACCTGCAGGGCATGCCGCATGAGCCTGCCAAAAAAAGCGCCCTCCTTCCCCCTCGCCCCCCATGGTAGCTCTGGATACGGCCGGTTTCCAAGGTGCGTGGTTTGCAAACGCTCCAGCAGCATTGATTCTGAGCTGCCCAGAGCTCGTTGGTTGCCCGGTTACGAGGGGTGTTGGGGCTGGAAAGGGGCGAGGGGCCTTTCTTCCCAGAGGCGGGGTGCGGGGTGCCTGGGAGAGGCCGCTGGCATTTCCAAACAGGACCTCCTTTGAAGCTGGGTAAAAGTGTGGTGGGAAAGAATTGTTTTGTGTCCCGAGAGCGAACTGTAGGGGCAGCAAAGGAAAAGGCCCAGCCGGGTAATTGACCTTGCCTTTCGGCTACAGTTAGAGCAAAGCTGCCGGTGCCGAGCTGCGGGTGTCGGTTATTCCAGGCACCTCAACGTGTTTGGCTCCGGCTTTTGGGGAGGGCCGAGCGGGAAGCCGCTCCTTTCCGAGATAAGCGGAAGGCGGACTCACTCGTGACCCCCCTGCGTTTCTGCTCACTGCGTGTCATAAAACTGCAATAAGCAAATGAAACCACAGCATAAAACAGAGCTCTTGGTAGCAAATGTTTCCGTCAGTCCTGGTAATGGCCCTTTGAGAAAAATAACCGGTAGTTTTGAAGCTCGGAGAACTCCGGCTGAGCAGATGCTGCTGGACCAGCCCCTCCCAGGAAGCCGGTCTCTGCAACCGGCGCCTCCCGGGGTGTGAGGGCTCAGCCCCCGGGACAGGGACACGGCCGGTCTTGGGTGGGGCCCGTTCGCCTTGAGGCACAGGGAGCCTGCCGTGGGACTTAGGAGATGGGGCTGCTTGCAGCGGGAAGCCCACGTATGAGGCACACACGGGTTTCCTCTCCCTCACGAGAACTGGGGAGTGGACAGGATTCCAGTGAATCACTCTGGATTCTTCCTCGAATCCCAGCACCTCTTTCCTAGAGCAATCCCACGGCCTGGCCACAAGAGGGGGCTCTTTCAGAGCAGCCCCCAAATTGGAAGAGTGTGTATGTTGGGGGGGTGCTTGGAGCCTGGCTCTCCTTCGGTTTGCAAGGGACCCTTCCCCTTTTTAGGAGCCGGTCTTCTGGAGAGACCCCAACAGTCCAGTCCGGCCTGGCGGTTAGGGCCATCTTAACGTGGGACAAGAAAGTGGGTGGTTTCTCTTTCCAAAGTGGCTTCATAGGAGGATGAGCACCGCCCGCCAAGGTGCTTGTCCAAAGTCCCGTTCTGTTGGGTGGGGGGAGGGGGAGTCCAGATCTCACAGCGGAGGGGCCCCCATGCCTTCCCCAGGCTGTACCCGGCTCTCTGGCCGGCTGCCGCTCTTGCGTGTTCCAGCTGTGCGGAAGGAGAGGAGAACCTTCCTGGGGACCCCGGGATAGCCCTGGGTTTGTGGAAGGAGCCGGGAACCAGCCGCCCACGCTCAGGGCCGTCTTCTGGCCTGCGGACGGAGGGTGGCAGAGGGACGGTCCGTCCGGCCTGCTTCCCAGGGACCGCCTGTGTTTGATGGCACCGTTCGTCCTCCCTCCCAGGTGGGCTTCCTGCTGGGACAAGGCGATGCCAAGCCCTGGACCCCAGCCTGACAGCGGACTGCTCGCTCTCCGGCCTCTTGGACGGGGAGAGTCCGAGGCTCGCCATCCCAAGGCCGGGCCTTGTGTCGGCCCCGCCGCCTCCGTCCTTCCCGCCTGGCGGCCGGGAGGCCCCGTTTCTCGGCACTTTGCTTTGCCCCTTTCCAAAGCAAGGCCCGCTCTGTGTTTCTGCCCTGCAAGGCTCGGTTCAGACGTAAAGGTAAGCCAGGGGTTTTAAGCCTTGCTGCCTGGGACAAGCTGTGGTGGAGCAGGCCCCAGCGTGGCGCAGTGCTATGCGCGCCCCTGGCTGGAATGCCAGGCCTCGGGTGAGGTGTCTTCTCCTCCTGCGTGATGACGGTGATGTAGCAGTGCACGTAAGGTATTTATACTTTCATGAGGCCCTTGGCATGTTCCCTTCCAGTGAATCACTCCGCACGTCCGTGGGTATGCTTCTAAATAAGGACGAGAAATACAGTCCCAGCAGCCACCTGGGACTCACGTGCTGCGCCTGGGAGGTGAGCTGTGCTCCTCTGGCCCGCTTGAGTATTTCCCCTGCTGGCCACGCCCCCTAGCAGCAAGTGGGCGTGGCCTGGGAAGGGAAGGGAAGGGAAGGGAGCTTGATCTGCACCTCCTGGCCATTCTGCAAATGGCCAGAGGCACAGAGGCAGCTGCCCTGCCAGATGAGAATTTGGGGTGTTCTGAATTAGAAACATGGTTGCCTTCACGGGGGTAGGCCTCGGACGCGATTCTGCCCAGAGGCTGATGCTGCTTGACTATTAAATCACTGCGTTCGACCAGCTCTTCTTCCCTCCCCTAAGGAACTTTATCCGGCCGAGTGGCTGTGGAAAGAGCAGGCGAAAGGGGGATCCGTTCCAAATACCTTCTGCCATTGGATTTCAGATCAGTGAAGTTGCCAGTTATTTTTAATAATATTTTCATCCTGCCTTTAGGGCGGTGGCATCAGCAGGAAGGTATGGAAGGCGGCGCATGACTCCTGTTGATGCGGGAAGAGGTGGGCGCTCGCAAACACCTGTTCTCCCTCCCCGGTGGCTATTTTTGGAGGGCCTCTCGGGCAGGGCCGGCCGGCTCAAGTGAAGTCATCTGGCCAAAGGGCCGCGGCCACTGCAGTGGGGAAGGCAGGGTTGTTGCCCCCTGGGAAGAGGAAAGGGAAGCGTGGCCAGGAAGCGGCTGGAGGAGACCCCAGGGAGGCTCCCTCGGCCACAACTCTGAGTCTCGCAAGCCGGAAGCCCCTTTGCTCTCCCCTTTTCCAAATTCCCTCTTATCAGTCACATCCAGCTTTGCCACTGCAAAGGCAGCATGTTGGATTCCCCTCAGCAGTGGGATGTCTCTGCTTAAGCCATTGCTCCCCCCTTCATTCATTTGAATGGCTCCCAGAATAACAGAAAGGGGGCAGCCCTTGTCCTGGAGCCTGCCGATGGAGGGAGGCAGGTAGGAGGAGGGGACCAGGAAACGCGGGCGCAGGCGCTGGATGGACTCTGCTGACTCGGGGGGCCTCGGTTACTTCACCCCCCCCTGCTGCTCCCAGAAAAGTCCTGCCTGGCCCTTGCTTCTGTGCCCGCTGGCCACAAGGAGGATTCCAGGGCGCTGATTTGGCGCCAGAAGCCCCCCCAGCCCATCCATCCTGGGGTCCCCCTCCAGGCGCCCTTCTGAGCGTGCTCTTCCCTGACGTTCCAGCCACCCGCGAACGAAGCCAGCCCTTGTGAGGCAGAAGGCCCGAAGCCTGCTTTGGTGTCGGTGGTTTTCCCTCCCTCCATCTTCCAGGAGGAGAAGTGGCTGAAGGGGGAGTTGCTTGCGTGGCTGCCACCCCCTTTTCCTTACATCTGTTGTCATGGGGAGAGCTCAGCCCTCCCCTGGGGTTTGTTCTTCCCCATCTTCGGGGGATTGGCCATTGGAACTGGCTACCACTGGATTGTTGTCCTACCCGTTCACCCATCTAGCTGGCTATCGCATGGTGGCACCCGTGACTTCCCAAAGATTTCATCCCTCCCTCCTGAGCAGCGAGGTGCCCGACTGGGGCGCCTGGCAGTTGCAGGGGGGGAGCCCCCTTCCCCGCTGGAGGATGCCTCCCCTTTGGCTTGGCGTGTCTGGCCCCGGGGGGCCGTTCAGAAATCCAGAGACGTCGGTGTTTACCATCCCGGTTGGAGGGGAGAACTGACGGTCAGCCTACCCGGGGGGGGGGGGGGGGGGCGGGACGGGGAAGCCGTCCTTGGCAGAGGGCAGGGACATTCGTGGGCAGGGCTGGGGCGTGGCGCGTGCCTCGAGCGGAAGGGAGGACAGAGGGCGGCTTGCAGGAGAGGGTTAACCCGGGATGGCCGGGCCGCTTGTGACGCGGCGGCGTGCGAGCCGCATCGTGCCGATGGATGGATGCGCTCGAGTCGCCCGGCGGGTGCTGTTCCTCGCTGGTTGCCATGGCGACCTCACCCGCGCTCCCGCCGCGCCCGACCCGGCCGAGCAGGAGCAAGGCCTCGTCCCGGCTGCGGTTCCCTTCTCCTGGCAGAGGAGCAGGGAGGGGGGCCCGGCCGGCCGCGGGAGGGAGCTGCCGCCTCCGCGGGCTCAAAGGCTGGCGCTGCACCGGCAGAGAGGCGTTGCATGGTGCAGACTCGGAGGAGGGCGGCCCTCCCTCCCTGGGAAGGCCAGAGTTTCCAGCCAGCTCGGCGCCAGCCGGGTGTGCGCTGCCCCCCCCCCACGCTCTCTGGGGTCAGCGACCGCTGAGGGGGGAGGCTGAAAGAGGCTGCCAGGGGGACTCCAGCCACCTGGGGGCTGGGGGAGCCGGCCCTGGGGCTCTGCTCTTCCGGGATGCTCCTGGCCAGAAAAGGACCTTCCTGCGTGGGAGCCCGCCGGGCGCAAGGAGGCTTTCTCGCCGAAGGGGTTAACCGGCGGCAGCTGAGAAGAGGGACTTCCTGAGGCCCCCCCCCCCCATCGATCGCCCCTCGGCCCCTCCCTCTCCCGCCCGGAGTGGGGCCGGCGGTACCTGCGGCGCCGCGTCCGTCCCGGAGGCGGCTCATTCCCGGCGGCGCCACCGGGCTGCAGAGCTGCCGCGCAGCCATGGACTACCTGGGGGACAAGCTGGCGGGGGCCCAGAGCCACATGAGCCAGTGGGTGGGCTCGATGCGCCGCTCCCTCCACGAGGCCCTGAACCTGGTCACCGCGGCCGTGGCCTCCGAGCGGGCGGCGGGCGAGGGGCCGGGCCGGGCCCCCTTCAAGCGCACGGCCTCCTTCAGGCACCTCGCCTCCCGGAGCAGGGAGTCCTTCCGGCAGTTCTCCGTGCGCAGCCAGCGCAGGTTCTCCTCCTTCAGGAAGCGGCCAGCCGGCTCGGAGCAGCCGCCGCCGGACCTCGTAAGGAGGGGCGGGAGGACCGGGTGCTAGCCGGGGAAGACCCCCTCCCCAGCTGGCCTCTCCCCAGGCGCCTGGCCGGCAGGGTCCGACTTGCCTTTCTTCTCGCGGTCAGAGCGGAGTGAGAGACCAGGAAGCGCCTTTGCCCTAAAGAGGCTAAGGGGGGGGGGGGGCAGGCAGGACGGGGCAGAGGCCACAGAATCCCTTGGCTCCCTGGCGGCGAGGGGGGCCCTGCGTTGACCAGCCCGGTGCGCGAGGGCTGAGTCAACCTCGGCCCTGGCGCAGTCCAGTTTGTCCCAAGCGTAAGCAGGGTCTGGAGGGGAGGGGTCCAGCAGGGCTCCAGGACGGGCAACCCCTGGCAGCCTCCCTCTGAGGGAAGGTTGGTGGTCCTGCTCATGATCGCGCTGACTCTGGGTACCAAGCAGAGCTGGGGGTCAGGCATGGAGAGTCGCCTGCTGCTTGGAGGCACGCGGGGCAGGGGAGTTGGGGGGGAGCAGGGCGGTCAGAAGGGGACAGAAGCCCCTTTGGGCTCTAGGGCCAAGCCTGTCCGGAGAGAGGAATCCCCCTCCAGTTCCCTAGAGAGAGCTGGCTTGGCTTGGATGGCAGGATGGTGTGAGGCTTCTCTCGTTCTGGGGGGGGGGCGGGGGGGGCTTTTCTTCTTTGGACGGAGCAGATGTTGTCCTGTAATGGAGCTGTTTATAAACAGATGAGGATGTTTGGATGGGTTTGCCTTCTGCGGTGGTTTATCTTTGGCCTATGAGGTCATACCAGGAACTTGTCCTCTGGCCTTGTGTGCGTTTTCCAGAGAAGGGACGGGGCAAAAGTTGGTTTGTGTGGTGTAAACAGGAATTCTAGCCAACCGGAAGGCCTCTCGCCATCCTTGGCCGAACTGCAGGAGAATTTGCTAAAGAACGGAGGTGGCGGTCGCTCTGTTCTTCTTCTTCCTCTAAATCAGTGTTTCCCAACCTCGGCCACGTTAAGACCTGCGGACTTCAACTCCTAGAATTCTTAGCAATGACCGTGCTGGCTGGGGCATTCTGGGAGTTGAAGTCCACACGTCTTAAAGTGACCGAGGTTGGGAAACATTGCTCTCGGTGCTCTGTTCTAGATTTCGAAGTTGTAGGTTTCTTCTCATTTGTTATCTTCTTGGAAATGTAAAAACTTACTGCATGCGCGAAAGCTGTTACTTCTCAAAGAATAGATCAACACCATCCAGGAAATAGCCCCCGCCTTGGAGCAACTGACGCGTTTGAAATTAAACATGGTGCCCAGTGCTTGGACGGGGCAGGAGCTGACAATTTGGCGTCGTGACCTTTCAGTGTCCCGGACGGGATGGCGGCCTGCTTTTCTCAGGTTCCCTCCGGGCCGGAGAGCGGCCTCCTGCTCAGCCTGGACTGAAATGGGTCCCCGGTGTCCATCCTTCTAGCCCTGTCCATCCAGGGGGCCTGACAGTCTCACCTCAGGGTTGCATGTCTGGTGTTTCACCCAGGAGCATCCTTGTGCCTCCGTGTGTGGTGCTTTCAGGCAGGCGAAAACTTGCGCCTTCTTGCATGGCCCTGCCCAAAAGGCGTCTTTGTGGGACAAGCGGGCAAAGGCGGAGATCAGAGCAGTCCCCAAGGGAATGGGCCGTGGTGCGCTCAGAAGAGTTGCCTAGGGCCGGTAACCTGGGGGCTGGTGGGGGGGGATCAGTTTTGCGCATGCTTCCACTGGGTGGAAATCGGCCAAAGAAGGAGAAACTTCTCAGTCCCAGCTGTGCAAAGAACCATCGTGGCAAGCCGGATGGGTTCTTGCCCTGGCACCAGCAGTTTAAGCCTTGCTTTGATTCACTTCTGCAAATATTTGTCCACACAGAGGACTTTAACCAGGAGATACTGCGAAGGCATGCCCTGCCAGAAAGCCTGGCACGGTTGGTGCTCTCCGTGGGCCCTAGGTCAGTTCAGGCCGAAGTTCTCAGGGCTGTCAGGGAGGCCCTGTGCCAGCCCCCCGAAATGGGCGGACACTACTCACAGGTGCGGCCCTTTGGCGATATCGTGGCTCGGCGGGTGGAAACTTTTGCACCTCCCGTCTTGGGTTGCTTGGGGAGGCATGGAAGTTTACCGCAGAACGGTGGTTTACAAAATTACATTAAGGTATGAAGGGATGCTGGGACCGCCTTCCCAAAATCAGACTGTTGGTCCACCTCGCTATGGAGTGGCTCTGTCTGCCCAGAACTCTTTTCCAAGCCTGTGTAGGGACAGCTGTGGGGTCTCGCCCTTCCCCAAGGCTGAGCCGGACCGCACGGGCAGCTGGGTGTGAAGCTGCTCCTGTACCGGAAGCTGGACTGTGGCAACGGAGTGGACCTGACGGCGGGATCCGAGCCTTACCTCGGGCTTGTGTTGCCGTCGTCGTCGTCTTCCGTGACCCTGACTCCCGTTTCACTTGGCTCCAGGTGTGGCTCCTTGCTCCCTTTCGGTCCAGGCCAAACCGTTCTTTCATGGTGGTCTTAAAGCCAGGATGACCCCTCCAGAGCTAGGTTGGTTGACCGTGGTGGGGCGCTGCAGGATTCAGGGCCGCCTCCTCTAGCCTGGTGCGGTCCAGATCCATTGAACGAGTTCCCTTTGGCCACCGGGGAGGTTGTGGAAGTGGCTCTGGGTCTCGGTTGACCACCCACCAGCTCTTTTCAGCCTCTCGGGGCTGAAATTGGATTTGGGCCCCAGGGCTCTGCTTTTATTGCTGGGGTAGGTGGCTGCACGTACCCCCTTTTCCCCTTCAGGCTGAGGGAGAGCCAGTGCTTTACGTAGTCCTGTGAATGCAGGACTCGGGGGCCCATCTGTGCCCAGCAAGCAGCACAGAGGTTCTGAAGCTGGCCTTCCTCTCTCTCGCCTGGAGAGGCTGGCTGGGAGTGATGGGAATCGAGGCCCATGGCTTCTGACACATTATAGCTGAGGCTGGTGAAGGGCATCTCCCCCCCCCCGGCCCTTTTTCCTGACCCGTCCACAGAGCGGGAGGTGGGAGGGTTGGTGGGCTGCTGTGCCCCAGCAGACGGCCTGGAGGGACTGAATGGTTCCTTGAGGGAAACTGCCTGGCACCAGAAATGCAGCAGGCAGGGAGGACGTGACCTCTCTCCCATCAGTGCACCCTGGATTTAGTAGCTGGAAGGCGGTGCATCTTTATCCCAAATGGCGGATGCTCCTCGCAGGTCCAGGAGACGCCAGCAATTTGAAGCCCGTCTCCAGAAAATGGTTGCAGACGGTGCCTGGTGATAAACAGGGTTTTCCTGCAGACGTCGAGTTGGAGCAATTGAATTATTTATTTCTGAACAGTGCCCAGCGGAGGTTAGTTTGAGCCCCACCTGCGCAGTGCCCACGGAGAGCACATGGAAAGGGCCCCTTATTTTAGGGGTGCTGCTCTGCCCGCTCTTGGCATCTCCTGATCCAAAAGAAAACATTGCCTCTTGGCGGTTACATCACCCTGTGGGTGACGCGGCCTTTTTTCAAGCCAGAATACGGAGCTGCAGCCTTCCTCGGCAAAGCCACGTTTGGAAGCCTTTGCTGTCCCGTTAGCCGGGACTTCTGAACACCTTGCTTGGCTGCTGTTGAGCGGCCGGATGAAGCCTCTCTCTTGCCTTCTTACGGCTGTTTCCTAGACCCGCTGGCACGCCTACTTTCTCTGCTTGCCCCCCCCCCCCGGCTCCTGCCCAGGACCTCGGCGGTTGTGGGCAGATCCCGGGGGCCTCCACCCCGACCCTCCTCACTAGCGACTTTACCCAGGCTGTTTCAGCGGCACTTCTGCGGACGCCGAAATCATCCTGATGCTCGAGCCAGGCCGTCCTGCCTTTGCGTTATGAGACGCTAGCGTTTCCGGATGTGGGTATATTTTGCTTCTGGGCGCATCGGTTCTCCTTTTATGCCCAGGATGCCACTGTGCCGAAGCAGGCCGGTGTGGCAGGAAGAAACTCTTCCTTAGATTAACCTGCCGGTTCTTTTTCAAAACCGGCAACCTGCCTATTGATCCTTGGCGCTCCGAGCCCTGGCAGGATGCTCTGAAATGCCTAACGGGGAGCCTCCGAGCAGCCGCAGGATCCATAGCAACGCGGGTGCCGTAGCAGCCGGCGAGAGGAGCGTTCAGCCGCCCAGGGAGAGGGTGGGGTGTTCTCTTACGTGAGGAGAAGATGAATCGTGCCCAACTTCCTGTGCCGAGGGGATTAAATACAGCAGCCGGGCTTGCTCACCCGGTAATGGGGATGAAGGCGCACCCGAGGGTTCGCGTTCTCTGGGTCCGCGGGAAGACCTTGGGCTTTTGCTTTCAGCATCCAGACCTGAAGTTGGTCCTGATTTCCTCCTGACCAGCTGGAATGCTGGCACTGTCCAGGCTTCCACTTTGGAGTCATACCATCATAGTTTAAAGATAGTTAAGGGATGTTCTTTGGGTTTTCCCACCAAAGTGAGGCGCTCTCTTCCAAGGGGAAGCCTTGAGTGGCTCCCCGCCCCCCAGCCATAGCAGCCTCCACTTACATAGGAGATGGTTGCAGATGTCTGGCTGTATCGTTACGGCGCTTAGTTTAAAATACTCTCCAACTTGAAATGAACATTTCCGAGTATTTTGGGGAGGGGCGGAGATAGGAGAGAAAACCCACCATCGTCCTGTTGATGAAGCTTCTGTTTCTGGGAAGCCTCGTGGACGGGAGCAGCGGAGCAAAGGGGCCCCTGGAGGACGTGGGGCGTCGAAAGGTTTCACACCTCTCTCCCACCATCTTGGCTCCGTGGCCGTCCCTTTGGGGACCTCTGTGTGACCCCCTTGGGTGCTCGCGACGAAGCCCCCCCCGGCCTGCTCTGGCTAACGGCCCGGCTCCCCGTCCCTGCCACTTTTGGGAAGGAGTCGGCACTCCAGGGAAAAGCAGCGATGGCTCGCGGGGCGATGCCAGAGCTGCTGTCATGGGTGAGGTCAGTCAGTTCTAGGAACTGCTGTTTATCTGCGGCTGCAGCAGCCGCAGCGTCTTGCTCTTGAGGTCTGAGGCGCGTGTGGCGCTCCTTCTCCAGGGTGGGGGTGGGCCGGGGGCTGTGCGTGCAGAGCAGACTCGCCCCGTTGTATGGGGGGGCGCTCTTTGGAACCGCGTGCCTCGTCTCAGCGGGGCCACCGTGGGCCGTGCGCTGCATCTCCCCTGCCTTCAGCTGAGCAGGACAGGAAACAGGCAGGCAGGATGGGATGAGAAGCGTCAAGCATCCGGATGTCAGCACCACGACCTATGCGCTTTTCGACAGATAGACATCTTTCAGGCTTCCGCCTTGCTGAGCTCAAGAACTGAGGATCATGCCTTGGTGTCTTAAAAGAACTGCTCTTGGTCCCCTAGAGGAAGAGAAGAACGCCTCTCTTGAACAGGCCTTGCCGCCTGTATTTTCTGTAAGAGGGTGCCTTTGACTGTGTATGTCTACCGACAGCGTCTTTCCAACCCTTTGGAGGTTGGGAGCGTGTTTTATTCAGCTGCTTCTTGACGTCTGTCCTCCTCAGTCGCTGTTGGCTCGTACCCGGGCGAACGGGGAGGCCGGGGGGCTCGTCCAGGCCGTGGTGCTGCTGCTTGTCGGTCTTTCCAGCGGTGGCCCCCTCTCTGTGGCCCTCCGCGGCTCCAGCGGGAGCAACTCTGTCTCCCCCGCCCTCGCACGGGGCAAGACGCGTCAAGTCCATGCCGGCGAGGCGGCTGAGGAACCCCCAACCCCTCGGCCGGGTGGAGGAATACAGAGGGCCCCTTCTCTGGCTGGCTCAAGGGGGCGCCCCCTGCTCCCGGGGGGCTCGGTGCGGCTAAGCGGGCTGCGGCCTGAACGCGCAATGAGTATTTGGGTGAGTAGCTGTGTGGCAAAGCCGTGTCGCGGGGCATCGCTCTGCTTGTAGGTGGTGGGTTGGCACCCTGAGGTACGGTAGTTGTGGGAAGAACCGGCAGCGTTCCCACCCGAAGGGGAGCGCATGGCGGTGGCTTTGGCTGCAAGGGTGAGAACCCGTCAGGCGCCAGAGAGCAGTCCTTGGGGCCTTTTTCTGTGGGGCTGCACATGGCTGGCCCTCGGAGGGTGGGAGTGGGCATTGGGGAAAGAGCACCAGTGAGCCTGCGCGCGTGGGTGTGCCCATCTGTCGCCCCACTTGGTTGAACCGTGTGGGCCGGGAGATTTCTGCAGGATGCTTTTAACCGTGTGCAGAGCGAGTGGCGAGATCTGCTCGCGTTTTGTCAAGGAGGGCTCCTCCCATCAGCAGCCAGAGCTGTGTGTACAAAGGAGCGCGGAGCTCGGCTTTGCGTCCGTAGGGCGGGCGGACACGCGCCCCCGCTGCCCCTCTGGCGCCCTCTTTCGCGCGTGACGTCCCTCTGGGCGGAAACGGGCATTTGTGGACGGGGGTGCAGGACCAGCGTGGTGGGGCAGGGCCGGCTGCAGTTCTTGCCCGGTGGCGTGGGCCCTTTTCCAACCGTGGGGTCGTCCTTGGCTGTGTGGAGTGACAGCAAAGCGGCGGCTTCAGCGCTGGATGGACCCAGCAGAGATGCGAAACGGCTTCCGTGCTGCGGCCTGAAAAGGCGGGGAAGATTTGGGGCAGTGAAGGAGACCCCGAGGCCCAAAGACGATGGCCTCTTCCTCAGAAGGGGGAAGGAGCCCTGTTCTGCCTCCCAGACCTGAAATGGCTGAAGAAAACACCTTCGCCCATTCGCCCCTCTTTCCTCCTGACCCGTCCGTCCGTCCGTCCGCAGTTTCAACCGTCCCAGAGCAGTGAAGAGGCTCCATTTGCTGAGAGTAAATCAGAGCAGCTCCTTCAAGGTTGGGGGGAAGTTTGCCCAGAAAAACGTTGGGTCCTGGTTTCTGAAAAGCGGCCCTCGATAGGAGGGAGGAGGGGTAGAAGGGGCTTAAGGGCCTGGATTCGACTTGGACAGAACAATGGAGCCTTTGGTGGACCTGGGAGGGTTCTGCCAGAACCCTTTCCTTGATTTGTCCTTTGTACTCCCATTTTGGTGATCTCAATTTTGTTGCCTTCCATGCCTTCGAACTCTATAATGTCTATGTCAGGTAAAAGTTTTTTAAAGTTTTTCTCATCTTCTAAAAGCTTATCCATTGAAATCTGTATCCTTTCTGAGATATTAGTTATTAATATTTCAGTCCATGCTTCAAAAAACTTTTTTAAGAAAAAATTATCACGGCTGAGCCATTCAAACTCCTTTCCACCTGGTCCTTTAGCTCCCTCTAGTGTCCATTTGCAACCTTCATCAAGCCCCAGTTCCTAATATGGGTTTAGCTCCGTTTCAGTCGAGTATATTATTTAATTATATACTTGTCTTCCAAATCTCACAGCAAAAATAACCAATATTCCAAATCTCTCTGGTCTCCCGATCCATTTAAAACTTTCTTAAATCAACACCCCCCCCTTTTTTTTTTTGCTTTTGGCCAATTGTATATTATTTTAAATTCTTAAGTCTCTGTTTAAAATTTCTTAAATCTGAAGAAGGTAAAACTCACCCGGTGTCAAATGAAGCTTGCCATTTTGAAGGTCTCTAATATCCATAAAGCAGTTATTTATTTATTTATTTATTTATTATTTTATTTATTATTTAAATTTGTATCACCGCCCATCTCCTCCAACCAGGGAACTCTGGGCGGTTAAATTGAACATTTCCGAATGTGATTAGAAAGTGAGTTTGGCTGGCTCAGCGTCCTTATGAAAGGCTCTGCCGCTGCTGAGAGCAGAGATGTCATCTCCCTCGGCTGTTTTACGGTCTCCTCATGAGGAGCTGCCACTCAGAGCACTCGTGGGTGATCTCCCGATCTCTCCTCCTCTGGAGGGATCCGAGGGACCGGTCTACTCGCCGGTCTCCGCTTGTTAAGTGGAGCCGTCTTCAGTCAGCCGTGGCCCGGCAGCAGCAGCAGCTGTCTGCAAGCGGGAAGGTTTCTCAGGGGCGTGGAATCATAGGGGCCTCGGAGGCCTTCTAGTCCGACTCCAGGCACAGGATCTTTAAATGGGGAAAACACCCCCTTCTGCAGGAGAAGGAAGGCGAGTGTTTTGCAAGGGAGGGCCCTGATCCTGAACTTTGCAAATTCCCCAAGTGGGCGAAGTTTCTCTGGTTTAGTTTTCCTGGCCACGTTTTGCCCAAGTCTTGCCCACGTTGCGACGTCTCCCTCATGAAAGAGGTTGGGCTTTTCAGGCAAGACCGTGGCTAGTCCTGCCTGGGTGATGGGTCTTGGAGTTGCTGGAGGGACATAAAGATCATGGAAGCTGGGGTCACCTTTAGCGAAGATAGTGCTTCCCCAGGGGGGTTATGAGAATTGGCCTGGCGGCTCTTTGGCCGTGGAAATTAGGGCGCGCCCCACGGCCAGCGGGGGAGGGAGGAGGTGCCGCTCCACCCAGCACCGATCCCCAGGCTCCACAGGGCGCGTCTCCGCCTGGCGGGGTAACGCCAGCTCTCCCTTCTCGCCTCCCCAGGAACACTTGAAGCAGTGCTTCGGCCGGCCGGCAGCAGAGGCCAGGGACACCGAGGTCCTCGTGCGAGAGGCCGACAGCAGGTACGGCACCTGGGAGGACCAGCGGCACAGCGGAGACAGGTGAGGGGGGGGGGGAGCAGCAGCTTTGTGGCGCTCGGATCCTCTTCCTGCCTGTCCGGGGGGACCTTCTCCTATTGCTCGATGGGCGAAAGCCGGGGCTGCGGAGGTCGCGTTTGCGGCCCCGTTTGCTGCAAGCTAGTTGACGGGAAAGAAGGCCGGGGAGCCACGGCTGCCCCCCCCCCCCGGCACCACGCGAGACCTCCAAAGCCAGCTCTGGCTTCGTAGCAGTGGGGGTGGGGGCTGGCTTGAAGGAGCTTCCCGGGCCCCTCTCCGGTTCTGCTCCTGAAACGCCTCCCTGGGGAAACGCAGCCGTTCAACCTGCTCCTTGACCAGGGACCCCTCTGTTCTCCGGCAGGGAAGGGGCCGGTCCCGTGGGTGGCCAGGTGGTTCCTTAGGGCCCGGGGGTGATCCTTGGGGACTCCCCCTGCCCAGAGCAAGCCACTAAAGGACTCTCTTGTCCCCTTGACTGGGTGAGGGAGGGGCCCTTGCAACAAGCATGCTCCAGACTGCCGTTCCCCGGCCTAACCCTTCCTGGCGCTTGTCCTAGTTTTGTCCCGGAGTCTCCTTCCTCGGAAAGCGGCGCGGCCCCCGCCCAGAAGCTGTCCCCCGGCAGCCGGGCCTCCTTGTTCCCCGCTCAGACACACCCGGCCTCCCTCAGGGAGCAGAGGAGCACCGGCCCGGAGGACTCCAGCCCGGAGGCGCATTCGGCGGACGGGGCCAGCACGTCTCCCCTGACGGGGGCCTGCCCAGATTTCTCCTTTCTGGAGGTGAGTGGCCGGGCGAGTCCCTTAGCGTTCGGGCAGCTCTGTGCTTCGGCTGCAAGCCTGCCTCTCCCCTTTCCAGCAAACGCCCCGGCTGGACTCGGGGGCCCTGAAGAGCCGGGTCCTGCTCGGCAAGAGGCGGCAGCAGCACCGGGCCCCCATCTCCCACACGCTCAGGAGAAGTGCCGGCGGAGATGCCGAGTGGCCGCCGACGCCCTCCTCGGGGACGGGCGAAGCAGACGGCGCCCGGACATTCAGGGATTCCACAGGTAGGAGCCGCAGAACCCGAGAAAGGGTGCTGCTCGCTGTGGCATCGCAGCCAGGCGTGGCACCCCTGGAGCATCTCAACAGACATGCAGGAAGAGAGGCGGGGCCTAATGGGGGCACCCAAGGTCCTCCGGGCGGGGCCCAGTTGCAGTTCCAGGGTTTGCGCCAGCTGTGGGCATTGGGGCCTCCCTGGCGTGGAGGGGCCTGTGGGAAAGGGAAGCGGGACGCCTGGCCGGCGAGGCCCCCCATAAAGGCCCAGAGCAGCCGCTGCCGCCCCCTCGGCCCTGCAGCCCTCTCGGAGGCTTTCAAGGGGGGGGGCAGTCTGGCCTGGTGACGATTCTCCCCTCCCCCTGTTCATGGTGAAGAGGAGAAGCCCACCAGGGGAGGGGGGTCGGAGGAGGAAGAGGAGTCCCCGCCAGCAGAGAGGCTGCCCCCCTCCCAGCCGCGGCTGCCGCTGTTTCCCGGCCTGGACCCCTCCGTGCTCAAGGTACGGCTGGGAAACGGGAAAGGGGTGTTCCGTTCCGAAGGCCGTTGCAGGCTTGTTCCACTCTGCCGGTGGCCTGGCGCCGGTGGGCAGCTTCCCCCTCCCGTCCGCTTTTCACTGAGGCGGGGCTGGGGGCTTCCTTCACAGGCGCAGCTCAGGAAAAGACATGAGTTGGAAGGGCGGGAGGAGGCCACCCCTGCGCCCCTCTGCAAGTCGCCCAAAGGGCCCTTTCAGGCCGGGGTCTCTGGAGGAAGGGCTCTGACGGCCGCCCCCCCCGCGGAGGAAGAGAGGTGAGGGGACGGGACGGGACGGGACGGGGGTGTCCTGTCAGCGACGCCAGCTGGATCCACGCCACCCTGGGAGCCGGAGGGGGTGCCGAGGGTCGCCGCGTGCTTCGGCAAAGCACCCGCTGGTCCCCCGGCCCGCTCTGGCAGGGAAGGCGCTGAGGCTCCGTTGCCGCCTTTCAGGTTGGGGCAGCCGCCGCCCCAGTGGCTGAAGGAGCTGAAGTCCCGGAAGAAGCAGGGCCAGCCCCGCGCCCCCTCCGAGGAGGACTCAGGTGCGCAGGCGCCCGTGGGCCGGCAGAAGGGGCGGCGTCGGCACAGCCGGAGGGGGTCACCCGCGGCACGGCTGTGGGTGGCGACTCCCGCCGGGTGGGGCTTCGACAGGGCCGAGTCCGGCGGGCGACGTTTCCTTGGCAGACGGGAAGGCAGCTTGTGAGGGGTTGTGGGGGCAGCGCGTGAGCCGGGGAGGCCCAGGCGGGTCGGATGCCGAGGCCCTGATTCCGCCCCCCCTCTTCCAGGTTGACGCCGTGACTGGCCAGAAGAGACGCTGCCTTAACTGACCCTTTCCCCGCCCGTGGCTGCCTCTCGCCTCGCCGCTCTGCGCTCGGTGCCTTCCTCTGGGGCCCGCTCGGTGGGAGAGGGCCCGGACCCACCGCCCTGCGCTCCCTGGGCTGCCCCCGAACGCGCCGCCTTCCTGCTGGGCAGTCAGGACGAGAAACGGGGATCTGTCGGAGGGAGAAGCTTCCGAGAACGAGCTCTTTCTCTTTGCGGAGGGGAAAACCGATCACACTTGCTGCCATATGGAGAAGGAAAAGGGACTGGTTGTTTTTTAAGGTTTATTTCTGATCGGCTGAACTCTTTGGCCAGGGACAATGTGATTTGTTGTTGTTGTTGTTCAAGGATCAAAGGAGATTTTATTGTACAAGTTTTGTTGGCTGTGGAGTAATTGCTTCAAGGGTGAGCTATCCTTTCCTAGGAGAGAGAAAGCAATAAAGTCAAGCAGTCTCCTTTAAAATGGCTGTAAATCGCCCAAGGAGATGATTACTTTTTCATTTACTTTAAAAAAAAAAAACAAGCTGAAGGGAGAAATGGAAACCGGTCTTGTGGATATCGGATCAACAGCAGAATCTGGTTGTCTTTGCTGTAGATTTCCCTGTAAATATTTGGGGAAGGGAGTGTGGCATTCCATCCCTGTCCTCCCAAATGTCCACAGGCAGGAGTGTGGTCCCCGCCCCATTCTCGACTTGGGGATATTGATCAGCAAAGGAATGTGCCTCTCAGTGGCGGCCGTGGGCCCCTGGGAACAGGGCAAAGGCTCGCTCCCGGCAAGTCCCTTTCGGCACCATCGTGGTCAGCCGGAGAAATCCCAGGTTGGGCAGTTCCATGAATGTGTCCCCAAGCAAGGGGTCCAGGAGACCCTCTGGTTCTGCTGGGGGGAGGGGGTCCCCACCTCTGCCCTTTGCCCCTTCGGAAGCACTTTTAGCAGCAGTTACCTGCGCCAGGGCTGCCCGCTGTCCTGCCTGGGTGGCAAGGCTGCCCGGTCAGCCCGCAGCCTCTGTGCCTCCACGGACGCTGTGCTTAGACTCTTGCATTGCCTCCCCTCTCCCCCCACAAGTGCTCTTCTCACAACAGCTCTGATTTCAGAAAGGGTTCGGCCAGACGCGTTTGGGCTTGGGCGGAGACGGCCAGCCGCCTCCGCAGCCCCTTCGGGACCACGGGTTCCCTTTCTTCCCAGGTGGGCCCTTCTGCTCCCCCCGGCCCCCAGCCCATAGTTGGTCCTCCTCCTCTCCACCCCTGGAAGCTGAGACCAGGTCTCCCCACCCCGAAAGGAGGAGTGGCCCCCGCCCCCGTGCCCCTTGGAGGAGGAATCCCTGCATCCATAGCGCTTCCGAGGCTGGGATTCCCGGGAGAACTTGGCTGGCGGATCCCTCGAAAGCTGGGCGTGGAGGGCACTGTTGTTCTGCTCCTAGAAATGTTTGGCCTTGATATGTCTGATTAAAGACACACTGTTCAGAGCAACGCGGTGTGGCCGTCTGTTTTCTTCTGTTACGGTTGAAAGTAACTCTGCCACGCTCTTCCTCGCAGTGGCAGTGGCACTTCCCTGCACATGGGGATGGGGGGAGCACTGTTGATACGCGGTGGTTGTGCAGCGACCGTGAGCTGGCCGTGAACTAGCAGGAGCAGCCCACGGAAGGCCAGTGCACACAGATGCCTCTCGTCCTGCAGGCGAGGAGATGTTGGGCTTGGGAGGTCGGAGCGCTGCTCTCTGACCCCCCACCCTTCGCCTGCTGCCTCCTTTTCAGCTCAAAGGAAGCAACTATTCTGTTTAGGTTGGACTGACTGGTGGCCAAGCTCGGTTTCCACCGAAAGGGTTCCCTGTCCCTTCTGCCTCTTGCCACAAGGGGGAGCTCTCAAGGCGTCCGTGTCTCCCAAAGCCACTTGCTAAATTCAAAGGCCGCCAGAAAGACCCTGGTTGGGTTCCCTGAAAACAACCTGCGTTTTGCCGCCACCACATGCAGAGGGCAGCATGCGGGCAGGCCGAAGAGGACCTGAAGCACAGCTGGCAAACGTGAGCAGCTGCAGGAACGCTCAGCCCCAGCCCGCCCTCGGCAGCCGCACTCAACACCACTCATCCCTCAGCTTCTCCAGTCCTACTTGTCTGCGGGGAGGAGGTGGGTGTTCCTGGATTCGGGGATTCCCTCCCCATGTGCCTGTAAGCAAATTTTTCTTGAATCTTACTATGAACTACTAGAGCCAGTTTGGTCTAGTGGTTAAGGCAACGGGCTAGAGGCCAGGAGTCCGAGTTCTAGTCCCGCCTCAGGCACGAAAGCCGGCTGGGTGACCTTGGGCCAGTCACTCTCAACCCAACCCACCTCATAGGGTTGTTGTTGTGGGGAAAATAGGAGGAGGGAGGAGTATTAGGTATGTTCGCCACCTTGAATTATTTATAAAAATAATAAAGGCGGGATAGAAAATAAATAAATAAAATAAAATAAATTTGGATCTTATTTCCAGCAGACAAAAGTCCCTCTGGCCGCACCTTGCTGCCTGAATGCCGTTGCCCGGAGGACTTGGGCTGGTGGGCGAGGGAGCCCCTCGTGCCAGGGGCCTCCCTCTCTCTCCAGCCAGCAGTGACAAGGGCATGGCAGGAGCGGAGAAACACACCCACCCACCCATGGCTTGGCGCCATTGGGTGCTTTCCGAGGGCGCGCACCCAGGATGCATCCCAGGGACGGGCTCCGGCTGACACAGCCCTGGGCCGGCCGGGTGGGAGAAGGGCTCTTTTGCAGAGCGATGCCTGGGGGCAGGGCGCCCCTGCTGAGGTCAACAGAACCCGGCTGCTCTTGCCCACGAAGCTGACGAAGCAAAGCGGGTGGCTCCAAACTGAAAGCTCATGAAATACCTCTCCTTTTCAGCCTTCCGCAGCACAAAGGGATGCTGGGGGTGAGCTGACTCTGTTTGCATTGTACGTTAATCCAGCATTCTTGGTTTGGGTCACATGTCGCTCGATACTGCTGGCCTGTGACTCTGCCGCGCTCTATAAATCGTGGGGCTCGGCTGCGGGTTTTCAGCGGCAGAAGCAATTTTTGGTGCAACCGGTAGGCTTCCTCCCCCCGCTCCTCTTTCTGGGGGGTGGGGAGGGTGGCACTGCTTTCGTGGGCTCCTTTCCCAACCAGGGTGGACCCCCTGATGGAGTAAAGGATGGAGCAGAGGCAAAATAGGGGGAGATGCGTAGAGAGAGGGTCGGAACCCGCCACCCGAAAACGAGGAGAGGGACTCTCTGTAGTGGGCCAAGGGGCAAAGTTTGGTCGCTTTCTCAGCACTTGTTCAGATGGCTGTAGCCCCCCGCCCCAGGTCCCTGGAAATGGCAAACGAGGGCTCTCTTCTCCTGGCTGCCTGCGGAAGGATCCCTTCTCTGCTGCTCAGGGTTTTACTGGGGTCGGACGAAGCAGAATCTCTCTCCTTTCCTGAAGTTGCTAGCTTTTCTCTCTCTCTCTCTCTCGCAAAAGGGGTCACGCTAGCTTCTTTATGGTTGGCCAGTCTTTGTCCATCCCCCTCTTCACGGGCCCCGGGCCAGTCCTGAGCGGGCGATGGCCCAGCTTCTCCCCCGAGCCGAAGAGGGGCAGGGGTGCACTTGAAGCCCAGCAGTCCCCGTTGAGGAGGGGAAGATGGGAGGGGCCGTTAGCCCTGGCGGAGCGCCCAGGGTGGTGCTTCTAGTTAGGGCGGCAGCGGCGGCTGGGTGCCATCCCTGCTGTGGCTTCTCTCCTCAGGGAGCAGCCCCCTTTCGCCATGGCCTTGGACCACCAAACCTCGAAGCAGCTGCAAAGCAGTTCCAAGGTCAGTGGGCCCGTTCGTATGCCCGGGGGGGGGGGGGGGAGGACAGGCTGAGGGCAACTGGTGCGGACCAGGTGTCGGTGGGAGAGGAGGAAGATGGGGGTCCTCTTTGCCCTGAAGACCGAGGGAGGAAGGGAGGGAGGGAGATGCTCTACAGGCTGGAGCCATAATGCGTCGCTAGCTCCCCCACCCCAATGGGGAGGGATTATTTTGCCCCTCGTTCGGCGTGCCCGGAAGGCTCCGACGGGTGCCTCTTTTCTGCGCTTCCAGATCGCCCTCTTCGAACAGGAGAACTTCCAGGGCCGCTGCCAGGAGCTGAACTCCCCTTGCCCCAACTTGAAGGAGGCCGGGATAGAGAAAGTCAGCTCCATCCTGGTGCATTCGGGCCCGTGAGTACCAGGAAACGGGGCTCGGGGGGAGGCAGCTTCCCACGCTGAGGCCGTGGGGCGGGTCCGTTTTTCAAAGGGTGCGGAAGTTCCAGGCGGTGCTTGGAAAGTCCGGAGACGGAGCGTCGCCCTCCTCTGCCCACCCCGACCCCCCACGTTTCAGTGGGATGGCAGCTCGGTTGTCTGGTGCACCCACATGAGCGAGGCTCTAGCGTGGTTCCTTGCGTGGGACTCGTGGCAGGGCTCAGGCGCCCCCCCCTAACCCTAAGCCTCTGCTTTGCCCCCAGCTGGGTCGGATACGAGCAGGCCCACTTCAAAGGGGAGCAGTTCATCTTTGAGAAGGGGGAGTATCCCCGCTGGGACTCCTGGACCAGCAGCTGCCGGAGCGACGGCATCTCCGCCTTGAGGCCCATCAAAGTGGTGAGCGGCCATGGCCAGGCCCGGGAGGAGGGGCCTCGGAGGGGGAGGGCGGGGCCTCGCCGCAGCCAGACCCTCGGCTCTGGGGCAGGCCCACGGGCAGACGGGCATCAAGGTGCATCAACCGCGCTCTGCCGTGCGGTGGGGGGTTCGTTACCCCTTTGGAAGGGGGGCGGGGAGGGATCACGGTGGTGGCCAGGCCCAACTGAGGGAGGGTGGTGGTGGCCACGAAAAACTGGCCTGCTCAGCAGCAGCAGCAGGAGAAAAAAGAACGCCCCCCCCCCCCCCCCCACTATGTCTGAACGGGCTACCCAGCAAACCTGAATTGGGAAGCAGTTAAGAGCGGTTCAGGTTTGGGCCTGTATCCGCCCCCCCCAGCAGCCGGGTACAGGCTGATCCCCTGCCCTCCCCTTCCCCGTGCCCTGCAGGACAGCCAGGAGCACAAGATCGTCCTGTACGAGAACCCCAGCTTCAGTGGCAAGAAGATCGAGATCGTGGACGACGACGTGCCCAGTTTCCACGCCTACGGCTACCAGGAGAAGGTGTCCTCCGTGCGGGTGCAGAGCGGCACGTAAGTCTCCTGGTGGGCGGGGGGCCCTCCCTTTGGGGTGGGGGCCCTCCCTTTGTGAGCTGCCTTGGGCTTCGGGGAGGGAGCGGCAGACCCAGGAATAGACGGCCAGAGAGGGAGCTGCCAATTCGGGGGGGCCTCATTCTCGGGGCGTTCCCTTCCTGCTTCCTGGCCTCCGTTGCCCACGGGGGAGTCGGGGGCCTGGAGCTGCACGCCCAGGGGGTGCTCCCGGCCACCCTCCCCCTGACCCTGCCTCCTCCCGCAGGTGGGTCGGCTACCAGTACCCCGGCTACCGCGGGTACCAGTGCCTGTTTGAAAAGGGGGACTACAAGGACAGCCTGGAGTTCGGAGCCCAGCAGCCCCACATCCAGTCGGTCCGGCGCATCCGGGACATGCAGTGGCACCAGCAGGGCACCTTCTACCGCACCAGCTAAGCCCCGGGAGGGCCCCGGAGTGCCCCCGCCTCCCGGTCCCCCTCCACCGCCGATCCGGGCCCCCTCCTCTGCTCGCTGCCTCTGCTCCTGCTTCACCCCTGAATAAAGCTTTTGTCATCTGAAAACTCTCCTCCCGGCTTGCCCCTTCTGCTCGGCTTCCGACTCCTGGTGTGGCAGAAAAAGCGGGCCGGCCCCGGATGCTGCACTCGTACACCCCCCACCCCCGCCTCCTGCATCACGCAAAGCTCCTCCAGGCCCAGCTTCCTGCAGCACGCAAGGGGGAGCCAAGCCCCGGAGCCCCCCCCCCCCGTGGTGTCGCAGGCAGGTTGCAGTAGGCTGCCCTTGGAGGTGCCATACAGCCACCCTGCAGCCCTGGGTCACCGATCCATCATTTGCCCTCCTCCTTTCTCATTCCCTTTCAAAAGCGTTGAGACTGGGAGGCTGTCCACCTCCCCACCTGGCTCAGGCGGGGGGGGGGCAGGAAGGGGGAGAGCCCGACCTGCCAGTCCTTCTGCACTGGGCGAGAGGGAGGAGGGGAGGCAGCTTCCTGCCCGCTGCCCTTTCCACCCCTCTCCAGTTTTGAACTTCTCCTCTGCTGGACTAAAACAGCCACCCAGCTGCCCCCACCCCCAGATCTCCCGGAAACAGGAGAAGGGTGCCAGCCTGGGTGGGGGGTTTTCCACCTCTCCTCTCGATCTGGCGGGACCCCTGGGCACATTTCCCACAATGCCCAAGGCTTACAGGAAGCGGCACGCGTTTGCTTTGCTTCAGGCGCTGTGGGATGCCCACAAGAACTGGGGCTGGAGCTCCAAGGCGGGGGTGCTGGGTCCACCCTCCCCAGACGCTGCCTCGCCCGGCCTTCCCTAGCCCTCGGAGCCCAGGCGGCTCCTAAGGGAGATGGGGTCGTGGTGCACCCAGGCCGGCCGTTCATTCAAGACCGATCTCTTGGAAGGGCCTCGTGGCCAAAGGGCTCGGAGGGACGAGAGAGAGAGACCGTCCTCCTGGTTCCGGTCTCTCTGGGCTCAGGATCTTGTGAACCAACGGTATCTCGTGGTGGGTGGGTGCCCGAGGACTTTGGTCACGGAGACGGCTGGGTTCCCGCCGGAATGCGGCTCTTCCGCTTGGGAGGGGCAGTCTCGCAGCCGGTCCCGTCCCTCCCAGCCGGGCAGAGGGCTCTGCAGAACGGGTTCCACGGCCAGGAGACGGCTTGCCCGGTCCCTGAAGCACCAGCACGTCCAGGCGGGGTCCTCTGGCAGCAGGCATGCATGCTAAGAGCCACAAGGACGGGGAGTTTCAAAGGGCATCTTACTTGGTCTTAATTCGTATAATGCTCCCTGGGCATGGGAGACAGCAGGGCCTTGCATCCCTGGGCCCGGTCCCGTTACCCACGCGCCATGGCTGGAAGGCAGCCGAGCCCCCCGGGCCCTGCGGTAAAGCGTGGCTGGGAAGAGGCTGGCCTCCAGGCAGCTCTGCCTCGGACGGAGGCACTCGGCATTCAGGATGCATCCGCTCCGTCTGTCTGGAAGCAAATGATCCCAGACTGGCAGCCACAGCCAGCGCCTGCCGGGCAACGCCAGCAGCTCACACAGACGCTCCAGGTGCCCCTGGAGAGAAGGGGCTTGGTGCCTGCCGCCGCCAAGAGCTTTATCCTGGATTGGCGGGTCAGCCGCTCAGTGGGGCAGGAAGCTTCGGGGCGTGCAAAAAGCGATGGCCAGAGAAAGGCTGATGCAGCTGGCTCGTTAGTGAGCCCCTTTCAGGCCCAGCCATGTGGAGGCCTGACCGTACCAGCGGATTAGTCACTGGAAGGTAAACAGCTCCGAGTGGTTTGTCCCATGTCCAAATATGGCAGAAAAAATATGACCGCCACAGCCAGGCTCCAGGTCTCTCTGGGTCCGCTGCAAAATATTTCGATTGGTTTTTAAATTCTGCACAATGGATGGATGGGCGATCTTCCCTGGGCAAGGCGGCCAGAAATCAGCCAAGGTGGGAACAAGCTGTGCCGCTCGGCTGCCGCCAAACCGGGCGCAGGGAAGGGTGCCCTGATCCGCCGCTCGCTGCTCTCGGCCCAGCTCTGTGCCTGACCGCCTCTTGCTCAGTGGCCAGGCCCCCCCATTGGTTCTGCACCCTTCTGCGTTCCCTGCGCTTTGACACACCTGAGGCGCCAATCGCATGCGGGCTGCGTAGGATGGTGGCGCCGTAGCTCTGGGGAAACAAGAGGAGGAAGGCTGTGCTATTAATCCCCGGGCCTTGAGCTTCTTGGAGGCCCCTGGCCGGAGAAAGGTGGCCCCTGGGCTCCCCTGGACCCCCAGCAGGCTGCCCTTCAGAGGGCCGAGGAGGGCCCGATCCTTCGGCCCCCTTGAAGCCAGATCAGTCCTGTTCCCTGCACGTGGCGATCTGTCTGTCCTGATTGGGGATCTGTGGTGAAAGAGCCGTGAGCTTCGGGTTCCCTATAATTTCCCCCAAGAGGGTGGGAGCACTGCAGCTGCCTCAGTGCCCACATGGGCAGGCAAGACGGCCTGCCAGTTTGATCGCTGTGTCTGGAGGTTTTTTCTGCTCCTGGGGGCATATTTGGAGGTGGCTCTGGCGTTGGCAATGGACCCTGTTTGAATCCAAGGAGAACCTTTGGGGCTTTTGAACCAGTGCCCTGGATGCACCTGCTTCCCTCACTCTGGGCCCGCCAGCTGTGCCGGGATACAATGGCTGGAATTGCCAGAGATCCTACCAGCAGAGGATTCTGGGAGTTGTAGGCCAACACCGCTGGGGGAATGCAGCAGTAGCAGCAGCGTGAAGGGAGAACAAAGACCGCTGTAAGATGGAGCCATGTCCCCCCCCGCCTGGCCTCAGCAGAAAGAGGTTCTCTGGATTTTGTAAGGAGCACCCTCTGAGAAGAACATTAGCGTGTTGAGGCCTTCAGCCTGAGCTGTCCCCAGAAACACGGCCTTTGCATTTGCAGAGGGCTGCGCTCTGCGCTCTAGTCAAGGACACCCTTTACAGTGAAGGGACCTAGAACGAGCACAAACGTGGCCCCCCATCGTACCCCTTCCCGTGACCCCCAACAATCTCCTTCTGACTCATTATTTTAAAGGAAAGAAAATCTGCCCGCAGCCCAGCTGTTGGGGTGCTGCTGCTGCTGCTAATGGGCTGCCTTTTGCAGCTTTTTAAATTCCTAATTGGGCAGTACTTTTGATGTTTTGCAAGTCAGATGGGTTATGCTTCTCTCATTGCAAAACACCTTTCTGTAAAGGACAATCGCTCGCCGGGCATATTGTTCTGCAAAACTCTTGGCAGCCATTGCTCGCCCCTGGATGCAAAGGCAGACCAGAGAGGGAACGTGCCCTCTGCAAACTTGCAATGAAGAATCCGAAATATTTGGCTGAATCAGATGTGAATCTTTGTAAGCTCTGCGGGAACAGAGATGCGGCGGGCGCTCCCGAAAGGGCCGGCTCTGTGCGCGGGCGGGCGAGGGACTCCCGGCCTTTCCAGGGGGAGCGGCAGCGCCGGGCCTCTTGGCCAGAGAGCGGCTGGCTGGGCATCTGGGGTGGGGCCCCCAAGGCAGTTTCAGGGCCAGGAAGCATCCGCCTCCCTGGCTGCGACCTTTCCCGGACGGGGCCAGCCTGAGCGGGCTCACACATCGCATTCATTGGCGAATTCACCGCGGCAGGCTTTCCTCAGCGCTCTGTGTCCGCGCTTTGCCCTGGGCTGCGCTCACCCTCCAGCCCCCTTCTGCCCCGCGGGACGTCATCCCGGGGGGCCCTCGGGACCCCGCTCCGGCGCTTCCCTCCCGCTCCTGGCCCCTGATGCCACCGGCGGGCTTCCTCGCGCGGCGTGCGCTCCTCGGGGGAGGGGTGGCCCGGGCAAGGGGCCGGACGGGGCGGGGCAGGCTCGCCCCTCGCGTCTCCGCACTCGCAGCCCGGTGCCCGCACGCCGCACCCCACCCCACCCCACCCCTCGCCCCGCCTCGCCGCGGAGACGCAACCCAGCGCCGCCGCCGCCGCCGCCGCCGCCTCCTCCTGGGCCGCGCGGGCGGGCGTCGCGAGCCGCCAGCTGAGCGCGCCACCGGCCAGTCCAGCCGCGTGCCGAGGAGCCGCTGCGCCGGGCGGTTGCGCCGGAGGAGCGATGCTCGTGCCGCGGCGGTGGCGCGCAGCCCCCCGCAGCCCCGCCGCCTAGCGCCGCCGCCCGCCCGCCCTCCGTTGCTCCGCTGCGTTCGCTCCGCCGCGCCGGCGCTGCCCTCCGCGGACGCCCTCCCCGCCGGAGCCGGGCGCAACAGAGCGGAGCAGAGGGCCCCGGCGGGCGGCGCCCCCCGGAGCGGGCGCCCCGGAGCCGGAGCTGGGGCTGGGCAGCTGGGATGGGGGCCGCCCGGGGCGGGGGGTAGCCGGGGCGGCGAAGGGAGGGGAGGGCGCGGGCAGACGCGAGGGCCCGGCCGGCCTGGCCCCCGGGCCTGCGGGCACCGCCAAGATGGCAGACTTGGAGGCTGTGTTGGCGGACGTCAGCTACCTCATGGCCATGGAGAAGAGCCGGAGCTCCCCGGCGGCCCGGGCCAGCAAGAAGATCGCCCTCCCGGAGCCCAGGTGAGGCGGCGCGGCGCGGCGCGGCGCGGCCGGCCGGCCGGTCCAAGGCGAGGGTCAGGCCAGGCCCCAGGTCGGCCCCGGCGGGTTTCCTAGTCCAGGGGGACTCCCTGTCAGTGACCCTCCTGGAAGGGGGGAGGGACCCCCCTAACTCCTAGTAGCAGCCCCCTTGCCCTTTGCACACCCCACCTCTGCTTCCTTCCAGCAGCCCCCCAACTTGCCTCCTTTCTAGGGCCAGGAGGGGAGGGGGAGGGCGCCCACCTGGACAGCCCCCTCCCCAAGTCAAAGCAACAGCATCCTTTCCCCCCCTCCCAGTAACCCTTTGCTCACCCCCCCAATAAGAACCAAAAGGGCACGATCTCTGCGGTCCTTGGCTCCCCACATCCCACGGGGAAATCACTCCACGGGTTTGATGGTCCGCCCCTCCTTGTACTTACCCCCACCCCAGGACCAGCATGTTGGACTGCAGCCCCCCCCAAAAAACAACTGCATCCTTTGTAAGTTCTTTGGCATAAAGGTGGGATCTGGGTCTCATTTTTTGTCCTCTCCTTGGGATGCGGTTGGCTGACGCCTGGGATGAGTAATGTCTGTCTTTTCATTCTGGGGGTCTCAGCTTAACCACTGGCCGTCTTTTCCTGCTCCGGGGGAACGTACAACGTGGGGTGATCCACCCCAATGCAGTGCGGTCCCCTCCCCAACTGGCCATCCCTCTCGGGCACTTTGGTCGGAGATGGAGTTGACCTCTTGCCCTCAGTCACCGCTGCCTGGGTTCAGCCATCCCACTAAGCCATGATTTATGGTTTATCGACAGTAATGGCTGGCTTCCAACCCTGTCCGTTAAGCCGAACCCCGACAGAACCTCGCACTGCGTGTGAACGCTGGTTTTGGCCTGGGCCTCTGGGGTTCTCCGTTTCTGCAGTGGCCCCCCTCAGCTCTTAGAGATGGGATCGTCTTCTGTCAGTCCTCAGGGGTATGATCCTGTCTCTGGATTCACGGCTTAGGAGATCCACCCTGCGTTCCTGGCCAACCGACGCCATGAAGGACTGCAGTCCGGTGTCCTGGTGGGGGTGGGGGGGGGGTAGCTCCGGCCAAGCAGATAAGCGGTGCCCTTCCATGGAATCAAGGAGCTGAGGGGAGGTGCTCCGAATTGGTAGCACTGGTAATAATTGGCCCCCGCCTTGGGAAATGGCTGGCGGTCTCAAAGCCTTCAGAAAGAAATTTAAAAATTGCGTGGCAGGCGAAAGCGTGCGGCTTAGACCCCCCGGGACCTCCGGTTTAATAGTTGCCCTGACTGATGTTCGGGGTGCTCAGAATGAGCTTTTGGCATCACGGGGGCCTCGATGCCTGCCAAGCAGACCGCCCTGTTGAAGGGAGGGCGTGCCCGTTGGCAGCTTCGTGGGGCATGCACAGGAGGACGGGGGCTGCTTGCCCCTCTGCCCCACAGCGCCGTGCTCGCTGGGCCTCGTCTCTGCTGCTGCTTTTATCTTTCTGTGCTGCTTTTGGTGGCGGTTCTGCCCAGGTATGGCGCCTCACTTGCGAAATTTGTGTTAAAATGTCCCCGTTAGGGAAGAGGCACCGGAAGCCGCCCGGAATGCAGGCGCAGGGCCTTGGAGACTCTGCCAGACGGGGGTGTCCTCTCCCTCTGGCCCTTTTCATGAATCCCGGGCAGCTGCCTTGACAGTCGGGAGGGCAGTGGGCAACTCATGGCCTCCGGATGCTTTGGCTCACCAGCCCTGCTGACTGGCGCGGTTTCTGGGCTTTGCTTTACCGTCTCCTTATTTTTTAAAAGAAACCCTGGGCTGTAGGTTGGGCGGTGGTTTCCCTGAGCATGGACCTGGCGTCTGGCAACAAGGCTCCGTTGACATTATCTCCTGCAAAGAAATACGGCTGAGCATCTTGGCTTCGTGCGCTGTGGCGTGTCAGCTGGCCAAAGCTGCTGCACCTGCTGCCCGCCCTGTTTTCCTGTCCTAAATAAATCTAAATGACTTAATTGTGCAATAAGAAGAATTTGAGGGCCCTTGCCTCAGATCCGTCTCTGGCACGAAGACGGCTCTGTAGCCCTGGAGAATCGCTCGAGCTGTCGCTTGGCCAGGAGAGCAGAGACCGGATTGGAGCCCACTGCGCAGCGGGAAAGATGTAAAGCACGTGGGGATGAGAACCGGAACCGGGGGGTCCAGAGGAATCCCAGTCCGGCTGCCCCCTCTTGCCCGCGTGCTGCTCTTCTTCCCACGGCGACGTGGCTCGGCTCTTCTACGACACCAGCCGAGTCCGAGGGCGGAGCCCCAGATCCCCCCTTCAGGGGGAGGAAGAGGGGTGCTTGGTGGCGTTCCCCAACCTGGGGCCCACAGGCGGGCCTTGGGGCGTAGAATAAGGGGAGGCCTGCTGGGGGCAGAAAATGTTTGTCTTTTTGTTTGCGTGTCAGCCGGATTGTTTGACTTGTGTGACCTTGGGGGTGGGTTCTCCCATTTTTGGTGGCTGGGAGGGTTCTGGATCATGGGGGGCCGGTCAGAGCAAAGGGCCAGCGCTGGTTCCTAGAGCAGAACTGCACAACCTGGGGCCTCCATCATTCCCAACCACCGTGGGAATGATGGAGGTAGAGCCGTTCTTCCGAAGAGCCTGGCGTTGCTCTTGAAAGGAAAGAGAGAGGCAGAGAGAGAGAAACAGAGAGTGGAAGTGATAGATCAAGAAGTGAAGGGATGAGGTTGGGGGTTTTCAAAGCTCCACTCTGATCAAATGTCCTGCCTGTGTTTACAGATGTTCTGCGGCAAGAACACTGGATTTGCTTTTTTTTTGCTTGCCTGTCAGCAGAATGGGACTTCTTCCCTGGCAGTTTTAGAATAATCTCTATGAAATTAGCATTCGGTCTGGGGGCAGAATGGAGGCAGACTAGCTGTCATTTGGCCGGCAAGCGCAACGGTGGGCACGGTGGGCATCCCTCGCTTTGATGGGGGGGGTGTGCCTGTGTTCAGCTTGTCCACTGCAGCATCTGCTCCGCAGTGGAAAGGCCCCAGTAGTGGGAGATGGGAAGGAGCTGCTCTTCTGCTTAAGATCTGGGGAGCACCCAGGGATCAGGAGGGGTTTGGGTTTTGTGGACTGGAGTTCCTGCTCTAAACTGGCTTCTTCCAACTCGGAGAGAGCTGTGCTGGAGGCTGGTGCAGTGCGAGGGGCGTGTGGGAGCGAAGCAGCCCACATAGGCTTCCCCTGGGGCACAAGGGCACTTCTGCTTGGCTCTTGCAGGCTTAATGACAGAGGACGATGGCGGCGCTAATTGACTTCATCTCTCGTGCATCCTGCCTTCGTCCCTAATGCAACTTGTTGATAAAGGGTTGGCTTGGAGGAAAACATTTAGAGTCGCAAGCTGAGGAAGAGGTGGATGTTTATCGATGGTGAATGAAAGCAAAAATCTGAAAGAAACCCATGCAGTGTGTAACTGACGGTGCTTGTGCTGGGAGCCACAATAGGTGTGTTCGAGCAGCAGGGCTCACCCGGAAACTAATTCAGTGGTCCCCTGCCTGGCTGCTTCCCCTGTTTCCAAAAACCTCTGGCAAACATTTGCTGGTGCTCTTAGCTGCCTCTCCTTCGGAAAAAGGACAGAACTTCGTGAGACTGAAGTCGTGGTCCTAAAGGAAAGTGAGAAAGGGCCTTCCCTGGGGACATGCCTTCCAGGCCAGGGCTGATGTGCGGTTGTGCAGATGTGCCAATGGCACTGCCTTCCCCCGCTATTCAGAAGAAGCCACTCTGTTTCTGGAGCCTCTTCTAGATGAGCCAAGACGTGGCCCGATGCTTTGCACGTGGCTTGAGCTGCCGATTTGCTAGACCCGTTTGGACAATGGCAGTTTTTGCCGATTTGGCGCCGGTTGAGCTGGATGACGTTTGCTTCCCGTCCACTCCACGGTGAGCTGGGATGCGCCTTGCCTGGCGTCTTCTGTCCCCACGGATGTCTTGTTTGCCCTGGTGGGGGAATTGTACCGCCCAGCCCCGACTGTCTTGAGAAATGAGTTGTGGTCAGTGGTTTAGTCTGAGTGTTGCTAGCACTAACAGGCTCTGATCTGAAAAGAGCCACGGAAAGGGCCACTAGATTGTGTGGTTTATCAGTCCTCAGCGTGGCCTGTGGTTTTTACTGGTGTCCTGTGCTACTTTTTCTCCCCCTCCCCAACCCTGCTGCTCAGCTTCTTAGCTGGCATCAAAAGGACAGATTGTTCCCACTGCAACACAGGTGACTAAGCGAACCAGGCAGTCACCCAGAGGGGGAGAAATATGGTGATGGAACACGCTGTGGATTTTGATGTATCAGAGAAACGGTATCTTTGGGCCCGTGCAGGGAGGAGCACCTCTCGGGGTCCTGGCTTTGAAGCCTTCCCCCTCCACCCATGTGGAGCGGCTGCAGCCGGCTCCTGCTCCAAGCACCCCGGAAGGTCCTGTCGGGGCGGGGGAGGCAGCCCATCAGTCCCTCCCAAGCCGTGCTAATCTGCACTTGCTTTCTTACGATTGGAAAACCGCGGGGCGCCAGAAGTCAGTTCAGTTAATGGGAAGCTGGAACATCACGGCAGACTTCTTGGCTTCCCACATCACTCTTGGCCCACGTAATGCTCGAGGTAAGTGGATGACTTGGTCCCCAAGCCATCCGTCCTGTGCCGCCGTTGTGCCAGCAGAGAGACAGGGCCGCCTCTGCCAGCGGAATGTCGGCCACTCGCAGCGAGGGGCGGGTGGGGGCAGAGGAGCCCCAGGGAGGATTTGCCCACCCCGGGAGCATCGAGGTTCAAATGGGAGAACTTATTCTGGTGCTGCGGTGCTTCCTCAGCCTTCTAGCCGGCCTGTCGGGGTCAGCGAGCAGCCACGACGGATCGGCTTCGCTCCAGCGGGTGGGAAGGGTCTTCGCGCTGGACGGAAGCAAGCACCTTCGCCTCTGGTTGGTCCAAACAACTCACGGGGAGTTTTCTGTTTTTGGCTAAGTTGGCTATTCTGCAGCATAATTTTTAGGCTTCGTTATTTTTTCTGGGTGTCCTGAATTTTGTTCTTTTGATTGGGTTAGGATGTGACAGGATCCTTTTAGTCACGCACGTGCACCCCTGCTCCATACAGAGTGACTCCCAAGGGACGGCTCAGTGAGCATTTTATTTACGCGAAAGAGAACCCAGCCGGGTGGGGCCGGGAGGGTCATGCAGCACGAATGCAGCACGGCTTGTGAGGGTTCGTCCATCTTCATTTCCTTTTGGGGTCAGAGGCAGTTGGAGTCACCCATCTGCTGCTCTTTTTCTTTCAGCATCCGCAGCGTGATGCAGAAGTATTTGGAGGAGAGGGGAGAACTGACCTTCGACAAGGTTTTCAATCAGAAGATTGGTGAGTCTTGGGTGAGCTTTGGGGCAGCTTCAGCTGGGATGCCCACAGCCCTTAATGCAGGCCATTCCCCACACTCTGGAACGCAGCTTTCCTAGGGAGCCTGGCCGGTGGGGAGGGGCGCCGGGCGTTGCAGTTCTGCCGCATGGGGCACCTTTACCGCGGCTCTGAAACTTACAGTTGTGGGGTCACGTTCTTTCTTGCTGTCCTGGTTGTGGAGACCTGCCAAAGAGCGGCCAGCACACGCGAGGGGCACCAGGTTGGGGAAGAAGAGGCAAGCAAAGGTGCTGAATTTCCTGGCCAAAGAAGGCTCAGAAAGAACAGGCTGGTCTCAGTGGATCCCTGGCTGGTTGCGGGAGCATCTGCTTGTCTCGCTGCCACGTTTTCGAAGGTTGAGTTTTGTTCTTCCTCTCTCTGCTAACGCTGGGGCAGGATCGCTTTGTTGTTGGGATAAGAAGACAAAACACAGCCTTCTAAAAAAAGACAATGTGGATGAAACCCGGCTGCTAAGTGAAGGAAGCAGATGTGAAAATAAAATGGGTTTAAAAATAGCCCTGGCCTTTGGGTAAAGGACACTCGCTTTTCAAATCAAGACTCGTTTGTTGATTAATCAACCATTCTGTCCTGGCCATAGAAGGCTAAAGCGACTCGGGAGATCCTCCCCAGGCTCAAGTCTGGGAAACACATTAAAGGAACTTAACCCTCCCCCGGCTTTTTCTCTCCAGATGTGCTGGACTTCAGCTCTTGCCAGCCCCAGCTAGTTCGGCCAGATGGTGGTCACGATGAGCCTTGCGGTCCTTCGGCACTCGAAGGCCACAGGTTGCCCACCTGTGTTAGGAAAGAGATGTTGCCAATCTGAGATGATTTGTTCCCCTGTAATTTTTGTGTTACTCAGTTGACTTGTTTACCACTTACTGTTTATCATAATGCTGTCATAATATTTTAGATGGGTTGCATTGTTTTCTGCATGAATTATTCCATTTGTTAATGTGTAGGGAATGCTTTGGGAGAGTTAACCCCCAAAAGACAGCTTACAAATTCAGAAGTGAAGAAGTATCCAAGACCAGAGACCAGAAACGCTGAGGATTTTTATCAAAAGGAGTCGGGGAGGCATTATGTTTACTCCCAGGGCAGAGAAGGCCCTGAAATAACTAAGTGATAAAGGCCAGTGTTAATGGAGGGCGGTATATTCTGATAATAATTCTGTCCTGGCAAACAGTATATACGCCTGTGTTGAAAAGCCTTGCCAAGAAAATTGCAATGTTCTCCCCGCAAATATTTGCATTTCCTCTGCAAACAAAGCTTAGGCAGCCCCCGAATCTATCAGCAAATGTCAAACATTTCTTAATGGCATGTTGGCTTATGTCTTTTCCAGTCCTTTACAAATCGAATATATTCTTTGTGGTTTCGTGTCTCCGAGTGTTAATTGGCCATATGCTGATACTGCTCGAGGTAGGGGCTTGTCTGCCGATTGTGACTCATCAGGCAGAGTCACCTCTGCCCAGGGTGGGTGAGTCAACCGCTATTATGTTCTTGCCATCTTCGCTGATGCAGAAACGGAGCCCCCGGGTGGGCTGCGGGCGACCAAAGGCAAAAACGCCAGGGAGGCTTCTGAACTCGGCCTCGGGAAACATCCAGGAGCGATTGCCACAGGAACAGATCCCTCGCCCTCTCTTTGAACGGGAAAGAGCGGGATCTGGCAGCTGGTGGACGAGGAGAAGCCCCAGCCGGGCTGGGATCCGCGTCATCTCAGCCACAACGTACCACCTTTTCCCTGGGGCCAACTCCCAAAAGGGTTTGAGCCGGGGAGCTAGAAGTAGTAGACTACTTTTAATTTTACCTTAATAGAAATGAAATTAAGTGCAGTTAATGGGCTTGTTTCCCATGGACCAATGAATTGCACTTCCAAAACCTGGCATCCTCTGGATTTATCTCTATATCTGTAGCGATGTCCTCCTTTTTGTCGCATTAAGAGGTCCGATTTGGTGTCACCTTTTGGTGGCACTTGGAAGCTGCAGCTGTGTGTGTTTTTGGGGAGGGGGTGCAGGCGGGGATGTAGCTTGCTCTAGTCCGAGGCCAAGCAGAGAAAGAGGAGGCCGTGCCTGCGGACTGGCACGTCTTGGATGGCCACCCCAGCTGGTCATTCAGTCCCCGCGGTGTTTGTGCTTGCATTTAAGTAGGGACTCCCTCGCCCACGACTCTTGGTGAACGTTTTTCTGCAGTTTCTTTTAATTCTAACGATGTGTAGGTAGAGTCTCAATTTTCCCTCTCCTACTGTCTTCCTTGGCATCCCATCTCCTGCTGATGAAAGCTGCTGCTTCTCTTCCAGAACGTGCCTGGCTATTAGCAGCTCTGTGCCAGCTACCAGCTGTCTCTCTGTCTTTCGTGGCCGTGACTTTTTGGACCATTTAATCCCATTCCTTGAGGGACAGATACAGAAATCGGAACTGGTCTCTTGGATGGGTGTAAGACGTCCTGCCTGGCATTACGTTTTGTGCTTCTTTTGTGACCGTGACCTTTGTTTGTCTCGCAGGGTTCCTCTTGTTCAGAGAGTTCTGCCAGACCGACATCGAGGAAGGGGTTCCGCAGCTGAAGTTCTACGAAGAGGTGAGACCGTGCGCCTTTCTGGAGTTTTTTTTAAAGTGAGGAAAAGGGTCTTCTTATGTTTAAGTATCTGTCCAGGAAGGAATTGCTCATTCATTCAGTTCATGAATGGTTTGTGCATGTTGATTACCATTATATCCTGCGTAAATAGCTTTCCTTTTAGGGTCTTTTGGTTCTGCCTTTTTTTTTTTGTTTGGTTACAAGACAGAGCAAAGGAACTGAGTGTGTTTTATGCTAAGTTAAACTACAAGGTGGATTCTTTGCAACGTTACAGCCTATGTCTGTGTGTGCTTCAAATTGTGATTGTTGAATTTACTCCCATATTGCATCCATCCATCCATCTATCCATTCTTCAGTGCTCTGGGAGGGTCTCACTTAGCAAACGGGGGCAAATTTTGGAGATGGACATACAACTGCAGAGGATCGCAGTCCTGGGTGGTTGGTCGATGAGTGCAACTTAAATAGGTTTGGCTGTGGATTAATGACAGTTGTGCATGAGAGAATTTGGATGTAGAAACCACAGTTATGGTTCTGGTGTATTTGTGTCGTGGGGAACGTAAAACCAAATGTGGCAGATGAAACTGACTGGGATTGGTGGGGACCCAAAGGGGTGGCAGCCTTTTCCAGGGGTGCTCCTGCAACCCTTTTAAAAATTGGGGCCTTCTGATCACCACACATCCTTGTTTCTATGCCATCTCTCTTTCTACTCTGATTTCTAGCAACACTAAGGCTATGTTGTACAGTTCCTTCAGCATCTCCGAGGCACGTTTATGCAGTTTTGATGAGAAGCAGGCACTCTTAATTTTCACTGGTTAGTTGGTAAATTAAGGGCAGGTTTCTTGACAGCCTGGGAGGAGAGACAAGGACATTTCACACCTGAGAAATTGGTGCTCTGGCATCAGCTGCTGCGCTCCTTGCGGCAAAGGTGGCCCCAGCCGTGAATTTATTGATGGCATAATGGTGCATAAAAGTGTAGAATAAATCTGATCAGAGGAATGTGTTGCAAGAGCTTTCACTCTCCAGGGAACTTATCTGCGCGAGTCACAGCAGTGTGTTTTGAGGAATGATTCACCCAGCTGTAAAACGCGCACTGAACTGTCGGGTGACCTGCGCTTTCTTGTTATGGCTTTTAAGAAGTTGTGTAGGCTGGGTGCTGAGTTCTGTGGATGTCAGGGCCCTGGAAGATGCTGAGTTGAGGCTGCCAACTGAGCAAATCCCACTGCACCCCATGGGACTTGCTATTCAGTGAGGCGCTGTGAATTGCACAGTTGGCTTCCAGGTGTTCCGGTCTTAGTCCTGGAAGAGGAGCATCCTGGAGAAGGGCTGGTGTTGTCTAGAGGCAGAAGGGCGGTCCAGGCCCAGAATGGCACTCTGGAGAATGCCTAGAGCCATCAAAGATTGCTGGTGGCCATCTAAAGCCCCTACGGCATTTTAGGGCTTGGTGTGCTCTGATGGGTTGGCAGGCAGGCTCAGGCCGCGCGCAGGGCTTTCTCTGCCTGCCCCCAGGACCCAGAGCCTGCATGGCTCTTGCAGAAGTAGGACTGAGTATGGCAGCATCTGGCCAAGAAGGTGGTCAGAGGCACAGCAGGCCCCATCTGCAGAAAGCGAACAGTGACTTGGGTGGCACCTTTAGAGTGCGGTGGCTGGAGGCTGGTCAGGGATGGCAGAGGGGGCCGCTTCATCGGACTCCCTCCCCTCTGGCTGGAGGAGGCCGTCCCTGTCCCTGGGGAGGTGAAGCGTTGCACCCCCGCTTGAGCCACTGTCTCCAGCTACCACTCAGATGGGCACAGGAGGGCAGCCTCTCGGGAGATTTAATTGCTTGTGGCTCGGTTTGGGCATGGTGGGGCGGGCTCACTGCTGGGATGTCGACAGATCCATTTCCTCCTCAGAGGTTCTTACTTACAAGCTAAGAAATGCAGGAAGGCTCACGGGGGCAGCCTGGTTAGCGTTCACCAACAGTGGGACTTAAGCCTCGCTTTGTTGCCCCCCACCCCTCGAAGCCCCTTCTCAGGTGTTGGCGCGGCTGCCAACCTGATGTAAAGACCAAAGTGACTTTTCCATGGAAACCGATTCGAGGGGTAAACAGAGGGAGCTGAGTTGCTCGACTGTCACTTGAGAGCCTCTGGCCTGCCCGCTGAGCAAGGAGAGCGTCCTGGGTATTCCCAAAATAGCCCAGATGTGTCAGGAGGGGCGACAAGCAAGGCACTGGTGAGGTGGGTCCGGCCAGCACTAGTGCCCGTCGCTTAGAGAAACTGGAGCAGATCCCTGGCTGTCTAGAAGAAGAGAGGGAACAATGCGGAGAGGCAGGCAGACGGGCGCTGTTCGCTAAGGCAGCCTTTGGCTGCTCAGTCCCGGTCTGATTTTGGCCCCAGAGAGAGAGAGAAACACAGGAGAAGGCCGGCCCGGTCTTGGAGGCCCTGCGGATTCAAGGTCAGGAGGCGCACCTTCCATTCTGCAAAACGGCTTGCCAGCCTGGGGTCTGAGGAGAGGGAAATGCAGATCTGCTCCTCAGCCAGGGTGCTGAATTTCTTAAATTGCCTTGCAGGCAGCCCCAAGTGGTCCCCCCCCCCCCGGTTAAGGGTCCCTTCCCTCCCTTCGGCTGGCCCTTCAAGGGGGTTTCAACGCGTCTTGAAACTCAAGTCCTAAGCAAGTGCGTCGCCTTGCCCACTCCCCGCTTTTCTCCCATCCGCCCCCAACCTGCAGCCCCCGCAGAGGGAATGCACCCCTCGGGCCGAGACGCGCTCCCACCCTCCAAGGCCTGGGCTTGACCCGTTGGCACCTTTGGGCCTTGCAGATAAGAGAATACGAGGAGCTTGACTCCGAGGAGGAGCGTCTCGTCAGGAGCCGGCAAATCTACGACACCTACATCATGAAGGAGCTGCTGTCTTGCTCGCACGTGCGTGTGAACCCCCAGGAAGCCTTGTGGGAACGCGCTTGGCATAAGGCGGCTGGGACTCCCCGGTTCGGGGTGCAGCCTTAACGCTCCGTCTAGAAAAAGTGGCTTTTGATCTTTAAGCTGCAACGTTGGAGCCCCCCCGTTTTGCCTCTCTAGCCTCAAAGGGTGAAGAGGGGTGCCCCAGCCATGCTGCAGATGTTCTCAAAGTGTCTTTGGTCCCCAGAAGGCAAGAATGAATATATCTAAGCCTTTTCCCTACAGCCGTTTTCAAAACAAGCCGTCAGCCACGTGCAGTCCCGCCTCGCCAAGAAGCAAGTCCCGCCCACCCTTTTCCAGGTGAGCGTGGGATTCGTTCCTGCCTTTGCGGAATGGCAGCTTTAATAAATCCCTGGGCAAAAGTGAGTTACTCTGCAGAAAGCGTGGAATGGTTAAGACTTTGGTCCAGGTGAGAGATGGACTCGGCGTTCAGATCAGCTTTTCCCAACTTGGCATCCTTCAAATGTATTGGAATATAAAGCCCATCATCCTCAGCCAGTTCAGGCATAGCCCCAAATCATTCACCAAACTGGGGAAAGTTGATTTTAATCTTGGTTTTATGTTATGGATGCCAACTTTGTTTTGATAAGTGCAACATACTTGGTTTTCCCCCCAACGTAGCCCTACATAGAAGAAATCTGTGACAGCCTGCGAGGAAGCTTCTTCCAAATGTTTCTGGAAAGGTAGGGGTCGGGTGGCGTGTGCCTTCTCTGATGGCCCTCGGGGGTCTGCAGGGTCAGCTCGGGCCTGGCTAGCAGGAAGGAACAAAGGCCGGCCGGGTGAGGCAGGCGCTCTGCGTCTTCCCGAAGGGTGTAAGTTGCAGCTTAGCTGTGGGGGTCTAAGCAGGGGCCCTCCAGAAATGTTGGGGCTACTTGCACCCCAGGCATTTCCTGCAAAATGAACAACAGGAGCCGTTGAATTAACTGTGGGCTGGTTCTGCCAAGAGACGTTTCAGAAATAAGCACGCCTTTATTTTTTTAATTAAAAAAAAAACTCTTGAGTTCTCTGAATTGCAGCTTTCATGTTTTTCCCTCAGGATTTACTTGAAGACTTTTTAGAATGCATTTCAAGTGGGAATCTTAGGGGATTAGGAAATATGGAAGCCTTTCTGCAATGATTTTTACTGGAATCCCCCCATGCCTTTTAGAAGAAGAAGCATAAACAACAGCTGCTAAAGACCTGATTTCAGGACACCAGATTAGAAAATGTGGCCAATCAACAGAGCTTTTTAAAATCAGAAACGTGGTCTTGTTTTTTTTTCTTCTAATTCATCCTAGGACAAAGTTTTATTTTTATTGTCATGGACATAGCTATTTCTCTCTCTCTTGTTTCCAGTGATAAGTTTACAAGGTTTTGCCAGTGGAAAAATGTAGAGCTGAACATCCACGTAAGTATTTACTTAAGGTCCTTTCAGATGTGTCCCTGGCATTTTGCTGGCTGTTTCCGTGTAAAATCGGGGATAGGCAGAGCCGTGGCGCAGTTTCTGGTGGACCGTCTCGTGGCTGCTCACCAAGGGCTGTATAAACAGCCTTCATCTTAGGAGGGCTGGATGTGATCCAGAAACGTTCTTCAGCCAGAGTGCCAATTTGGGATGACACCACAGAGATTAGTGGCGCCTTAAGTGTTCCAAATGTAATCTTGCTTTGCAAAGTTTTGATGTCCATTGACCATGGGATTTTAGTGAATTAACGAAAGTAGGCCACAGAGCCCTTTGGAAGGATGGGTTCTTTTGCCTTCTTAAACAATCCCCTGCTAGGTGTAATCCTATGTTTGTTGACTTAGAAAGAAAGAATTGCCGCACCCCGCTGGTGAACCCCCAAAGCAGAGAGAGTTGTTAGGACTCCTTGCTAGCTGGCCCCAAATCCACGCTTCTGTTTACCTGGCATGAAGACGCGGTTTCTGAGCGTTGTGGGGAAGAGGACCGTTCCCCCCTGCACAGCAGATGCAGCTTTGAGCCCTGGCTCCTGTGCTTGACTGAACCCCCCCCCCCATTCCACACGTGCCCTCTGTCCCCTGAAGCCCTCGTGCGTTTGGCTCTTGGGCCGTCCCCACAGGGTTTCCCCCACAGGAAGCGTCGGTCTTTCGCTCAGGTTCTGAAGGGCAAAAGCGTCCCTGTGAAGCTGAGCTTGGGAGGCGAATGGCTCCATTTTGCCCTCTTCTCTCCGCAGCTGACCATGAATGACTTCAGCGTCCATCGGATCATCGGGAGAGGAGGCTTTGGAGAGGTCTACGGCTGCCGCAAAGCAGACACAGGGAAAATGTCAGTTGCGTTGCTTGCATTCACAATGAGAGACACTGGAGTTGTTGCAGGGAAAGCCACTGAAAACAGAGCAGTCAGAGGGGGTGGGGGCTACCGCCTTGCGAATATAATTCTCCCGGTGCTCCAGAAGTTGGAAGAACATTTTCTCTTTGAAAGGACACCTTGCCCTGTTGTTTGAGTTGTGCTTTGGCTGATCTGGGAAGGGCGGCAGCGTGGGAAGAGGGGTGTGTGTGTGTGTGTGTGTGTGGAGTGGTGGCCCATAGGTTTTCTCAATTTTTATGCCCAAAGCATAAAAATGCAACTGAATGCTTAGTCCTTTCTGCCTCTGGGTGAGGGATCTGGGAGCAGGCGAGGAGACGGGCCCTGCCCTTTCCGTTAGAAGCTGCTGGCAGGGTACTTCCGTGGCCTCTCTAGCGGCCTCCGAGGATTGGGGAGCCCCCCTTAGCCTCGTTGTACGACGTTTTAGGTACGCGATGAAATGTTTGGACAAGAAGAGGATCAAGATGAAACAAGGGGAAACGCTGGCCTTGAACGAGCGGATCATGCTCTCCCTCGTCAGCACCGGGGTGAGTGCGCTGCCATCGTGCCAGGTTGGGTCCGAGGCTGCGGGGCAAGGGACAACGGGGAGATCTTGCCTCAAGGGAAGAAGCCACGCCTGGGCAGAGAGACTGGGCTGCCAACCTGGCCAGCGGGAGCCAAAGCTAGACTTCTAGGCTGGAACCCGCCAGGGCAGCCTGAGATTACCGCGGCTGCTTTCTGTCTGAGGCACGTTGACCTCCAGCTCCCATAAGCCCCGGCCAGCAGGGCCTAAGGCTGCGAGGGCTGGCAGTTGGGGGCAGCACCTCTGGGGGGCGGGGATGGCTGCCGTGGGCGCATTCGTGCCAGGTGAGGGACAGATCAAGGGCTGCCGTTGGCCAGACGCCTGCTGCTCGATGCCACGTCTGGGGGCCACAGCGTAGGAATTGGCCAGCGGGGGAGGGACGCGGGCAGCTGGGCGAGATGGCCTCGGCCGTGATCCAGGGAGGGCTTCTGACTTCTGAGGAGCCTGTTGGGGAAGGGTGTCAGATGGGTCAGCGTGGCCTGAAAGGACGGAGACGGAGGAATCTCCGTGTGGCTCAGATTCCTCATCCCTAAACTCGACTCCAGCCTCAGAGGAACAAGGGCCAGGGCGGCTTTATCCCCCGCTCCTCCGGGTGGGGGGCCTTCTCAGTTTCTAGAGAGAACCTTTTGGGAGTGCTGACAGTTTACAGTTGACTTGTGTGGATTTACAGAAGGCTCTTGTGGAAAAGCTGCAGGCCTTTTCGGAGCAGCTGGCAAGAGAGGGGCCTGATGCGCTTCTGCACTACTTCCCCCGATTTCACTCTTGCAGGAATCCTGGGGGATCATCAAGCTAGTCTATAACTCTGCCATCATTGGGGCCCCCGGTTTGGTCAGTCCAAAAGGGGTCAGGCCCCGTCTGGAGCCGGGCAGGCATGTCCAAAGGCGGGGAGAGGAGCTGGCAGGGGCCACCTCACCTTCCATGCCCGGCTTAGAGCCCCTCGTGGTGGGTGGGGGGCCCTGTGCCTGTGCCCTGCGGGGGGCTCCTGGGCTTCCCCGGCCTCTTTCAGGCCAGACGTTCTCCCTGCAGATGGCACAGACACCCTGGCTGGGAGGGGCTCTGAATGTGCCAATCTCGGTCTCTACCCGCCCAGGACTGTCCTTTCATCGTGTGCATGACGTACGCCTTCCACACGCCCGACAAGCTCTGCTTCATTCTGGACCTGATGAATGGTAAACGAGGGCGAGGGCTGGGGGGCTGGAGGGGGGACGGCGTCCAGGTGGCTGGGCAAGTCCAGCCCTGCTGGGCAGAGGCCGCAGCCCCGATTCTGTACCGCAGGGTAGAGTCAGGCGGGTCTGGCTTGGCCTCCTGCACGCCAGCAGCAAGGGAGGCTCGGTGGGTCTCTTGGGCACGTGCAAAGCGGTCGATCCCTGGCGGAGACGGCCCAGGCTGCCGGCTGCCGTGGCAGGGCTCTCCACGGTTGTCTCTAAGGCCACCCCAAGTCCTCCACGCAGGGTGGGGACGGTTCAGATTGAACCCAGGATTTTCCGCACAGAGATCTGCTGCTGAAGTTGGACCTTCTTGGCCCTAGGTGGAGATCTGCATTACCACCTCTCCCAGCACGGGGTGTTTTCGGAGAAGGAGATGCGCTTCTACGCTACCGAGATCATCCTCGGGCTCGAGCACATGCACAGCCGCTTCGTGGTCTACCGAGACTTGAAGGTAACTCCTGCTGGGAGGCGAAACGGCTCCAGGGAGGCCAAGGCAAGTAACTGGCGGCTTTGGCAAAACGGCCGCTGGCAGGCATCCCTGAAGAGGTCTCATCCTGGGCATTCCTTGTTGCGGCCTGAAATGGAGGTGGCAAGAAAGCGGCAGGATTGTGTTGGAAGCGGTGACTGTCACAGTTCCTCCAAAGAGCACAACAGGCCTGTCTGCCGAGGGAGCTCTTTCTCCAGGCCGGCGCTGGTTGGCACCAAAGTCCGCAAGGTTCTGGGTTTTACAGAGACCGTCCACAGTTGCTCTTGCCCACCCCTGGGCTTGGCACGGGGTTGTGTTTGCACCTGTTCCATCGGGAAGCCTCTCCTTGCTGCAGAGTAACAAGGGCCTCTCGGTTTCTTTCTAGCCGGCGAATATTCTCCTGGACGAGCACGGTCATGTGAGGATATCTGACCTGGGTCTGGCTTGCGATTTCTCCAAAAAGAAGCCCCACGCCAGCGTGTGAGTAGAGCGTGACGCGCTCCGCAAGGCTTCGCCTGCGGGATTAGACCCAGCCCTCCCTCAGCAGCTGCCCCTCGATCCTTTCAGCGGGCGATGCCAGGGTTCGGCCCTGGGGCCCCTTGGCCAAGGAGCCGGTAGCTCCGCCTCTGCTGCTCCAAGGGGTTGGCCCAGATGTCGGGGCTGGGTTCTCGATGGTCTTGCAAAGTTACCCCGCAGGCTGCTCTTGGCCACTTCTGGGGACCTTGCCACAAATCCACGTGTTTTCATCCCTTTACCCAGTGGAACTCACGGCTACATGGCTCCGGAGGTGCTGCAGAAGGGAACGGCGTATGACAGCACTGCCGACTGGTTCTCCCTGGGGTGCATGCTCTTCAAACTTCTCAGAGGGTGAGTCCTGCCCTCTCGGACCGACTGAGCCCTCTCGGCTGGGAGGTTGCCATTAGGCCTGATTTGGTGGTAAGGCATGAGATGACAGAACCTTGGATTTACGGCTGAGCGGAAATGCAAGTCCTGGGATAGAATTCTGGGAGCTGAAGTCCAAACACCTTAAAGTTGCCAAGGTTGAGAAACCCTGAACCAGAGCCTCCGTCCCTCTTCCTCTCGGTAAAGCTGGTGTTTTGGGGTGCAGACGTTTCGGTGTGTGTCACTGGGCGCATCTGTCCGGGATGGGGGTCCCCTAAACGCACCTCCTGGATTTATTCTCCATACCTGTGAGCCCTTTGGTCTCCTGTCTGTCTTGGGGAGTTAGGGTGCTTCCCCCAGTTTTTTTTTCTCCCTGCCCTGCTGAACCTGCTTTTTCCGTTTCCTTCTTTCGGCAGGCACAGCCCTTTCAGGCAGCACAAGACCAAGGACAAGCACGAGATTGACCGCATGACGCTCACCGTGGTAAGCAGCGGCCTGAGCGGCCTGTGTTTCAAGCCGGGTCACATCCCCGTTTCTTTGCACGGACCCCTTTTCAAGTCAGCTTCGAGCGTTTCATACGTTGCCTCTTCGTTATGATCAACTTCACCAAGCAGTTTTAAAAACGTGAACAGAAATATCATCATCAGCATCATGCATTTTATTGTATTGTATTGTATTCCTGGGCTTAGGAGCTTTTCCCCCAAGTACAGGTAGTCCTTGCTTAACAACTATAATTGGGACCGGAATTTTGGTTGCTAAGTGAAGCGGTCATTAAGCGAATCTGACCCGATGTTATGGCCTTTTTTGCGGCAGTCGTTAAGCGAATAACCACGGTTGTTAAGTGAACCATGTAGTCATTAAGCGAACCACGTGGTTTCCCATCAGCTTTGCTTGCCGGAAGCTGGCTGGGAAGGTCGAAAATGGTGATCACATGACTGTGGGATGCTGCAACAGTCGTAAATGCGAACTGGTTGCCAAGCGCCTGAATCGTGATCACGTGACTGCAGGGAATGCTGCGACGGTTGTAAGTGCAAGGACCGGCCACAAATCGGTTTTTCAGCACAGTTGTAAGTCCGAACCATCACTAAATGAACGGTCGTTAAGCGAGGACTACATGTAAACTCACAACGTAATTAAAGGCATGACATTTAATCTGAATGTGCTTTGGCCGCCATTCTCCAGCCCGTGGGAAGGTGCTCTGGGACCGGCTTCAGAGGGGGGAATTCTGCACCAGAAGCCCTGTGGGGTACACCTGGCTCCCGTTCTGGGGGATCCACTGGGTGGGCCGGCGGGCATTTGGAAGATCTTAAACTTGTGGTGGAGGGCAGGTCCAGCTCCGGGAGCCTTTAGCCTTTGCTTTCTCCCCAGAACGTGGAATTGCCGGACTCCTTTTCTCCCGAACTCAAGTCCGTCCTGGAGGGGCTTCTCCAGCGAGACACTTCCAAGAGGCTCGGCTGCCAAGGTGGTGGGTGAGTCTTAAGCGGGGGGACGAGGGCTGGGGTGGTTCAGTTACTCACCCAGTCGAGTTGGCTAAAGAAGCCTGGTTTTTTTTAAAGAAGAAACATCCTTATGCTGCGTCATGCAAATAATTTGAGCTGCTCACGCATGGAAGGAGGTCCCACTGACCGCTGCTGAGTAGAGATGCACAGTCCACCGGCTGCGGAGGGACTCTCTCAGCCAGGGACCCAAATGCCTTATTCCAAGGGAGACCCTTGGTGTGCCCAGCCCAAATCTTCCCAGAGCCCCCCGCCTTGCCTGCCTAGGGTATCAGGTGGATCCTGGCATGGCGGGCACCTGCGGCTGAACTCTCTCTCCCACGCCCCTGGCATTGGTCCTCTAAGACCTCTATCTTTCCTACTGTGGGGGCCGGACCAGCCGCTCCGAATAGGAGACAGGGCAGGTGTGCGGCTTCGGGGCTGTGAAGCTGGCTTGTGTTTGTGCTTCTTCCCACAGTGCCCAGGAAGTCAAAGCGCACCCTTTCTTCCAAGGGATCGACTGGCAGCATGTTTACCTGCAAAAGGTGAGCCACAGCTGCAACCCTCCGTGCCACAGGTCGCCCGGGGACCTCCCGGTCCTGCATCTCCCCGGGTGGCAGATCCGTAACTCTGCTCCCCTTGCCTTGGCAGTACTGCCCGCCCCTGATTCCCCCGAGGGGAGAAGTGAACGCAGCGGATGCTTTTGACATCGGCTCCTTCGATGAAGAAGACACAAAGGGCATTAAGGTGGCCGGGGGCTTAGGGTGGGGGGAGGATGGTCTGCTGGGCGGAACCGCAGCTCATGGGGGTCGAAGGCCGGGGGGGCTCTTGAGGACTAGCGTGGTGCCGCTGCGGACGAGCCGCGCATCGCTGGCAGGCTCTGGAGGTGAGCCCTGTCTCCCCTCTCCCTCCCCACCAGCTGCTGGAGAGCGACCAAGAGCTGTACAAGAACTTTCCCCTGGTGATTTCCGAGCGCTGGCAGCAGGAAGTGGCCGAGACGGTGTACGAGGCGGTGAATGCGGACACGGACAAAGCGGAGATGCGGAAGCGGGCGAAGAACAAGCAGCTGGGCCACGAGGAAGGTGGGTGCTGGGCTCTGCTGCCCCGGGGACCCCCCCGGGGGCCGCTCACGGTGGGCAGGTTGGGCCACTGAACTGCCTCCTGCCCAGGATGGGGCTCTTTCCCAGGGAGTGCAGAGCGGCCCGTAGCTCGCTGGGCTTCTTTACCAGACGTGCGTTCTCTAAGAGCCCCCCAGGTGGGGAGGTACGTGCCCAGCCTCGGCTATGGCTCGAAAGGGTGGCGGCACCGGGGGAAGGGGCGAGCTTGGGGGGGGATTCAGAGGATGGATGGAGAGACGAGCCCCTTCCAGGCGCCCCTTCGTAGGGGACACTGAGATGCGTTTGTCTCCTGGGGGCTGCTGGGGCAAAGGTGCACCGTCTTGGTCTGCTGCCGGCAACAGCTCCCGGATCCAGCCGTAAAGGTCGGGCGGGCAGGGGAGCAGTGCCAGTGGGCGCTTAGGGGTGTCCTTCAGTGCCCTCCGCCCAAGAGCCGCGTCAGCTGAGAGTCCTTCTGCTGTCGGAAGGGAAAGGCCCCGGAGAGCCCGGGCCAAAGACCGGCCGCACCGGCCTGCTCACCTAGTTGCCAACGGTTAGGAAGGCGGCAGCCACTCTCCCGCCGGGCAGCCCAGGCACTGTCCGGAAGCCCTCCCCCCGGCTCAAGGGTGGCCCCTCCCCAGCCCCCACTCCTGCTCCGCCCCGCAGGGAGTTTTCCAGACCTTTCCGAAGCCCGCAAAGCCGGCCGCGGAGAATGTCAGGGCGGGGGCCCTCACGCGCGCTTTCCCGCCGCAGATTACGCCCTGGGGAAAGACTGCCTCGTGCACGGCTACATGCTGAAGCTGGGGAACCCCTTCCTGACGCAGTGGCAGCGGCGCTACTTCTACCTCTTCCCGAACCGGCTGGAGTGGCGAGGAGAGGGGGAGTCCCGGGTGAGTGGGCGCCCCTCGCGGCCCCAGGCTGCCCCCGCCGCGCTCTGCTCCGAAGGGTGGGCAAACCTCTGGATTCCTTTCGCCCCGCAGCAAAACCTGCTGACGATGGAGCAGATTCTCTCCGTGGAGGAAACGCAGATCAAGGACAAGAAGTGCATCTTGCTCAGGATTAAAGGAGGGAAGCAGTTCGTCCTGCAGTGCGAGGTAACCGGGGCGGGCTGGCTCGGGGCCATCAGCCACACCCCTGCGCAGGTGGCGAGGGGCTTATTTCCGGGAAAGCGCCTGTGCCGCCCCCTCCCGTTTTGAGGCTCTTTCGCCATCGGGAAGTTGAGCAGGTCCTGCTGAGAACGCGACTCGCCTCTGATCCGTAACCCTTATTAACTAAAGGGCGTGCCGGGTTTGGTGGCGGAGGTGCCATCGGAAGGTTTGGGGGGCCGTGCTTTGCGTGGCAGAGATGTTGGGTCCGGTCTGTGCCAAGCAGCAGAGCTCCCGGGCCAAACGTCCCGGGGACCAAGCTTGCTGCATCCCCAGAGCCCCGTGCTCCGTAGTCAGGAGAGCAGCAAGTCTCCGGAAGGAGCATTCTTTCACCGCTGCACCGTTTGCGGGCTGGAGAACGGAGGCTGAGGCTAAAGCCCTCAGCCGTGAGCCTCGCACGGGGCGCGCTGGAGGCCGAACCAGACGGCGCTTCAGCCGGGGCACCACGGATTCCTCCCCCAGTCCCACCCTCCCCAGGCAGCGGTGCGTCGGCGCATCAGGACCGCTCCGTTGCCAGGCTGTGGGCGCTGAAGCGCCGGTTTGTTCCTCTCCTAGAGTGACCCCGAGCTGGTGCAGTGGAAGAAGGAGCTGACGGAAGCGTTCATGGAGGCGCAGAAGCTGCTGCGGAGGGCCCCGAAGTTCCTGAATAAATCCCGTTCCGCAGGGGTGGAGCTCAGCAAGCCCCCTCTGAGCCACAGGAACAGCAACGGCCTGTAGGGGCTTGGGGAGAGAGACCGGCTGGCGGGCCTGGGCCGCCCTGTGGCCCGGCTGTCCTCTCTTCCGGGCGAAGGGCAGAGCCCGGGCAGTGCTGGGCAGGGAGGAGCGGAAGGGGCCCCCGCCCGCCAGGCGGTGCGACCCAGGGGGAAATGCTGCAGCACAGCCCGGAGGAGCCCAGCCGCCCGGCCCTGGCATCGGAGATGGCGACTGCCTGCTGCGTTCTGGGGCCCGGGACAGGGGTGGCGCTCTGGGGCACAGACCTCCGGGGCACAGAGATTCTTCCCCGGCTGGTCCACCTGCCGCAAGAGACGTCTGGGCCCCGGGCCCCACTGGGGTGTTCTCTTCACACGCTCTGAGCAACCGGACCTGAAATGTTTCGTGTGGCTTCCAGTCTTGTGCTGCTGCTGCTGCTGCTGCTGCTGCTGCTGCTGCTGCTTTTTAGGCAAAAGTGACTCTGGACTCTCGTCTCGTCTCGTCTCCCGCCCGTCCTGCCAGCACCTGCCGCGGGTTCTGCTCCTTTGACCTGTGGCTGGGCTGGTGCAAGTAGACGCTGGACTCTGGAGAGATGGGTGCCCGTGCACTTCCTCTTCGTACACAAGTGGTGCCACGGGAGAGGTGCATGATGAACACTCTCACGACTCTTCTCCATCTCCAGTGGTTTAGTGGCACTTTAAAAAAACATGCTAAACAACTCCAGTAGTCAGACGTGGGGCGTGTGAATGCCAGAACGAGCTTTCGGGCAGCTGGGTCACCCGGCTCAACCCTCTTGCAGCCCTCCTGGTGTTTCCGCCCCCCTCCCCGTCGGGTCTCGGGAGGCTGCTAAGGGCCCGGCCGCGGAGAAGGCGCCGAGCGGATCTGTGGGGTCTGCAGAAGCTGGCCCTGGAGAAGCCGACCCTTCCTCCCTTTGGGAAGATAACCTTGGAACCCACCCCCAACGGGTGGGTGGGCTTGGTAGCCGTGCGTCAGCGTTGCCGCTTGCTGGCTCTGAAACCTGGTTCTTGTTTCACGGCAGTTTCTGTGGTCTGAATGTTTGAAGAAAGTTGCTCTTGCAAGGGGGCCCCAAAGAGCCCCCCGACTCTAGAGCCAGAAGGCCGTTTGAGTGTGAATCGGCTGGTGTGATGGCACCGTGCCAGCCCTTCCCCCTTCTCCTCTTGTGCCACTTTTGCCTGGGTTTAGTGAGTTGGCCTTGAGAAGTCCTCGAAGCCCCGTTCTGGCAGGCGGCCTTTGAAAGTACTCTGCGAAGGGCCCCCGTTGCAGGGCCCTAAATTCACATGCACAAGTCACCGGCCTCCCCTGGTCCTTCCTGTGGAGGGGCTGGAAAGGAATGGGGGGGGGGGTGTCGCTGCAGCCAAGAATCTGGCCACAGTGCCCGATGATCTCTGGGCGTTAGGCAGAGGGCAGAGAGAAGGATAGCCCTTTTTTTGCCTCTGCGAGGAACTTCAGAGTTCAGGCATCAGGAATGCTGTCTGCTAAACAGCAGGGCTGTGTTTAAAGTGCTGAAGACTCTTCGTGAGTCTGTATTTGCAGCGGAACTGAAATTACAGCATTTGTTTAAAAACAGGAGGGCCTCCCCTTGGATTATCAGCTCTGTGTCCACCCCGGGGCCCAGGAGTTTGGGCCTCTTGGGCTGGCCAGCTGGCAGCCTGCAACGGACCAGGCGGGGGGGGGGGGCTCGCTGGCTGTTCCCTGCCTCCCTCGATTTCTTCCACCAGAGAGAGGATGGGGGGGGGCTCTTCCGTTGCATTATTTAGGAGAGCGTCTTTTAACAAGCACTGTGCTTTCTAGCCACGTTTCAAGGTGTGCCCCCCCCCCGAGGTTTTTGTGAAGAGGAAGATGCAACTTCTGTGGAAGCAATGCAAGATTGCTTTAAGGGGGCGGGGGAATCAGCTTTGCAGAAAGGAAATGTTGCCCAGCTGAGACTCGATGGACCATGCTGTTGGATGCACTCCCCTAGTTGTGGCAGAGATTAAGCTATTGTTCAGATTAGCCTAGATAATTTAGGGGTGTGTGTGTGTGTGTGTGTGTGTGTGTGTGTTCATTCCAGAGGCAGCTAAAGGGCACCCCGGGGAATAGCAGCTGATAGAAACGTGACAGAGCTACGTGGCTTCAGAACTGCTACGTTCTAGGCTCTCCGAGAGGTTTGTGTTTAGTGTGAGAATCTTAGTTCAGCTGCTCATATTTATTATATTTTAAAGGATAAGCAACTTCACCTTCCCTCGTGCAAGGGGAACATTTAAACCCCAAGGAGGTTGGGTGAGAATTCCACTTCATTTCCTATCCTTTGGTGCCAAGAAAGTGGTGTGCCCTTAACTTCTCCCTGGGCTGGAAGGAGGGTAAACAAAGCATTTCATTTGGGCATTTGGTTTGCGGAAGAGGTGAAAAACAAAGGCTTGCAAAGCACGTTTTAAAATTGCTTGCGCTCATAGATTCCCGGTGATTCAGATAAGCCCACCCGGGCCTTCCAGATGTCTGGTCTAGGAATCCTTGGCGTGGTAGTCTTGATTCACTCAACTCATTGAGAAGGAGGCAGACCAGGGAAAGGTGTTTTACCCTAAGTTGAATCCCTGGAGTTCTTTTCTTCCCTCCCCCTGCAAATGAATTTAAAGCCAAAGTGAGATTTCAGGGGGTCCGCTGTTCTTTGCCAAAACCAGTTTCTGTCAAAGTGGTTATGTTTCAGCTAAGGAAGATAATGACGTCTGCAATCCTGTTCAGTTAGGTGTTTGAGAGCATTTTTTTTAAAGGTAAGCATTTGTTTTTCATATTTTTAAAGCACAAAAATGCATTTTAGAGCCTCTGATGATGTTGGAAGAATGTTGTCATGATGATGATGAAGATGATGATGATGAAGATAGCTGCTGTTTTTTCCTGGAATGGATGCATGCGAGAAGGAACGGGTAGCGTCCTGCTTGCACTGCCTGCAAAGGTCTGTCCCTGGAAGGAGCCGCTGGCTGGAAGGCGCTTTGGGCTCTGTGGGACCGTTAAGGCCCCTTCCTGCAGTCAGTTCCCACGGGAATAACATCTGGCCATCCGCCCTTGGCTTAGGATGGGGGCGTAGGGTCGGGTGAGGCTGTATTGGCTCCAGTGTGAAGGGCCCCCTCCCCCTTCCGGGGGCCCAACTGAGGCTGCTCCCAAAAGTGGAAGGACGGGGGTGTTGGGTGCAGCCCCAGTTGGGCCCCCGGAAGCCCATCTGCGAGCTCTCCGGGGGGGCTGTGCAAAATGCTGCTTCACTTATCTCTTTTAGCAGTGAGGAATGTGAAGGGACTGCGATGAAAGCCCCCCAGCCGGGTTGGCTTGAAAAAATAATATTTCCTGGCTCTGGATGCCTGGGGGGCGTAGAACGTTCCGCCGGGGGTTGTCCAGAGTTTCGCACATCACAGCACAACTCCCGAAATCATGCCACCTTCTCTTGTCCGTCTGCAACAAGTTGAGGCTTTGTTTGGGCAAAGCGAAATCCGTTGCTCGAGCGGCTTCCTGCAAAACCGGCCCTCCCCCGTAGGATTTGGGCCGTCGTCGTCGTAACCCCACTGATTCGGAAAAGTTTAAGAGCGCCTGGAATAGCGCATCTGTGCAGCATCTCTTGATGGCAAACTGCAATTTACGATTTTTTCCCCTCTTGGGGAAATGCACTATTGGAGATATGTTTTAGAGCACCTTAACCATCTTGAGTTACGATGTATGCATAAGTGCACTTTTGGAAAGGAGATGTATTTTGAACTGTTCTAGTCAAGACCTGATATAAAGTGTTGACAGTAATATACATTTTTGAAAATCTTAAGGTTATATTGCTTACTTTCAGTATTACACAAAAATGGGAGAAATATATCTAAAAACATTGAAAAACATACGTATATCCAAAAGATCATAGGGAATTTTTTTGTGCCTGCTACTATATTCCATGATGTAAATATTATGTGGTTTAGCACTACTGAATGTAAGAGCATCTAATTGTTAATTTTTTTAAAGTGTTAAACTAATAATCAAAGTTTTATTTTGGTACCACGTTAAGTTACTTTTATCTTCAGAAGTATTTTAAAAAAATCCAAGAATTGTGTTTTAACTAAGAGGCATTTTTATGTTATTTATTTTTAAGTCTGGACATTTTGGTTTACTTCATTCCCTGTACAATTTCTTCTTCATCATTTGTACATTATTTAATGTACAAATTTAAATAATTAAATTCTCTTCGATTGGTACATTATTTAAACAATGACAATGCTTTTCCAGTTGGACTCAGTAACTTTTTATTACAGTTTTCATAAACTTGGTGTTTAAACTGGATTTACTTTGCCCTACCATCTCCAATAAAACAAGTTCAGAGAAAAAAGGTCTCTCTCTTCCCCCCTTTCCTCGCTTCAGGCGTTTTCACAAGTTCTAGCTTGTTCTAGCTTTTGGTCTGCCAGGCTGGCCAGGTTGGCTCTTGAACGAACGCACGTGAGTCCGCAGAACGGAGCCTCCGCAGGGGCCAAACCCGGCCAGCCTCGTCTGGGCTCGACAGAGCCTGGTTAATCCATGGATGGGAGGCGGCAGGGGGTCCCAGAAGAAATCAGAGGCAACCCACTTCCGTGCTGCTGCTGCGGAGAGAACCGGATGGATGTTTCATGAAGTCCTCAGGAGGGGCGCTCAACTGGAAGAAGATGGATGCAGTGGGAAATTCCACTTCTGGAATTCTTATCAAAGGAAAATTGCGGGAGGACAGAAAAGGAAGGACTTTGCAACTCCAGGCCAAAGAATTGGGCAGCACCCTCCTCCCCCACTTTGGAAATGTTGCAGTTGAACATTTTCGGATTTGAGCCAGCGCAAGATGGTCTGGTTTGTTTATTTATTTTTCAGTAATTCTGCCCTATGCATTTAAGCATGATTGAGAGGCGTGTTTGGGGCTGCGTCCCTTTCCTGAACTAGATGAGGAAAAGAGTTCTGTCTTCGGGTGAACCATCAGGAGGTCTCCTCTGCAGGTTCTTGGCTTCAGATGGTTGCCCACTAAAGGTAGAAAGGAGCACCTGAGAGTTTTATGTAAGTTTCTCTTCACCCAAAAGTTAATGTCTGCTGCCATCTATTGGATATTTTTTAAATCACACTTTCACATGTTGAGAGGCTGGAAACATCAGAGGACCGAGTGTCTATGAAGGGAGGTTGGGGCCTCTCTCCGGCTTCTGGCATTCACGGGCACACTGCCCTTAACCGCAGAAGCTCTATTTAGGATTCACTATTATAGAATATATAGAATATTTAGGATTCCCTTACTAACTTTTTAACTATTTAGGATTCCCTTGCTATTATAGAATATATAGAATATTTAGGACTCCCTTACCAACTTTGCTCAGACTGAAGAAGCTCCTTGGATAAGGAGCGAAACGTTTCCACTAAGAAAATAGAAATCCAGTTGACATGATTCAAGCTACAGATCAGAGGACCGAGAGCTTAATGGCTACATGCCAAGTCCTCTTGTGGACTTTACATCTGGATGTCCTTGATGAGGAAGGAAGCTTTAGGGTCCCCCTTAGGAACTTCTTCTATGGGGCTAGAGAAGTTTGCCCATGTTAGAGTGGGCTGTGAGTGTGTAGTGGATATTCTGTTGCTTCCCTCCACTGGGCCCACGTTCTTCCGGTGTGATTCATCCCACTGGGGTCACTTGGTCGGCCATTTTGGGACACTAGAGGCTGGACCAGGGAGGCCTTTGGCCTGGTCCGTCAGGGCTGTTCTTGTTCCCATCGGAGATCCGGGCTGGTCAGTTTGGTGGTTTTTAGCAGCCAATTAATAGGCTCAGATAGTTTGTCCTTTCTAACCAAATCCTGAAGTTGCCGAATGCCCTGATGGTGAGCATGATGCTTCTAAGGGAGGGACAACAGCTGGTAGCCAGTTGCACAGTTGAATCAGCTCCCCCTCCCGATGCTTTTGATGGGCCCGGCCAAATTCTTTAGCCATTCCTCCCCGAAAGCAAGTGATGGCTCAGTTTTTCAGTATCTAGTAACCTCAGATGTAATCTGAAACATCCTAGAGAGCTCTCAGAAGCTCGAAGAAGAGGGGAAATGTTTTTGTAAGTTGGAAGACTAGAAGAAGGAACTTCTTGGACAGCCACCTCTAGGAGACCTCAGCCCATCACCCTTTCCTTCCTGAACCGAAAGTTGAGCACTTTCAAGACTGTATTTACACTTTTGTGGTACGTGATTCTCGCTGGCATTTCTGGCACCCGAGGTGGGGTGGCTTTTATGTCTGCGTCAGGACTGTTTCTAAGCTGGGTCACTGGTTTATCCCAGATGATGATCTCAAGGTGTGAGCGGATGCGCTGGGCGTGGTGGAAGAGACGAAGTGACTCAGATGGGCAGCAGAAGCAGAAGGACTCCTGGGGAGTCCAATTGCACATCTTGATCATCCAAGTAAGTCATTCTTATTTACTAAGATTATGCTTGTTTTTAAGAGTAATGATGGGCATGCTCTTGAAAGTCATCGTACTGTATTGGGGATGATGAGCTGTGTTACAGGTTAAGACCTTCAAATCAAAACGCTGGCCAGTCAAAAGTTTGGCAACCACACACCGTTTGCTTGGCAGAGAAACCCTCTCTGGCCCAGCAGAAAAGCAAAGCCATATTACTCTGGGCTGGACAGTGGTGGTCACGATAGCGGTGAATTGGGCTGTGCCTGGCTGGTGGCCAAAGGGGGGCTTTGGAAAAGGGTCCAGGGACCTTCTTGGTCAGTAACCAAGACTTCTGGGCCACAGATGGATCCGGGACCCTGTTTAGCCCTTGGCAAAAATGGAATATTTTTTCATTCCCCCTGATGTTCTTGGAGGAAGTACGCTGCTGTAGAACGTGGCTTAGTTGCCACCAATACACGCTTAGAAACCCAAGTCTCCAGAAATGAATACGAAAAGCCAGAGGTCCTACATCTCAGGAGTGAGAAGTAAGATCTAGAAGTGGTGGTGGTAGTGGTGGGTGATATTATTCAACTTTATTTTTTGTGGTTAATTGCGACTCTTGGCTTGAGGGCTCGGAAGGTGCCCCACTGAGCTCCATGGGATTCCGCCGGTGCAACTGCCGCCAGAATTCTTACCCAAAACCCACTTCTGCCCCCCTGTTCTTCTTTTAGGGACCAGGCTGGGTGGGGGCACCAGGGCCGTACGTGAGATGCTGACCCCCAGGGTGTGCCAAAGGGAGAGGGCCCCAGCCCCCCTTCCCTGGGCCCAGCTGGCTGGCGCGTTGCCTCTCTCTGGCTCTGTCACTCTGCCCCTGGCGGCCTGACACCCGGGTGTATTTTTAGCCATGACAGGTCCTCCTGTTCAGCTGCTGGCTCTCATCTGGGGTGGGTGGAAGGGGAGGGGACCTCTCAGCCACTTCCCCCCCGTCCTCCTCCTCCTTCGCTCTGTTTTTTCCTGCCTGGTGGGAGCCGGTAGCTGCTCCCAGAGTCGTGGGCCGGTCGTTTGTGTAGGAAGCTGCCCACTCTGTTGTCGGCCAGGTGGCTGTTAGAGAAGGTAGGAGACCCCTGCGGCTGCACGGGGGGCGAAGCTGGGGAGGATCTGGGAGGTCCTGGGGTGGGCGTCCGCCGTGGGCTCCCAAGTGCACGGCTCGGTCAGCAGGCTGCTATTTTTAGAGAGGCACGAAGAGCAGCCCGCAAGACCGCCTGGGAGCAATGGCCGAGCAAACGCCTCAGCATGCGGCCTGGGGAATTCCTGAACTGGGAAGAAGCTCCCGTCCCGTCCCGCCCTCCTTTCTCCCAGGGTGATCGTCCACCAGGAGTGGACTGGCCTCCTCCTCTTGGCTCTCAATCCCCTTGGAAAACCGGAGGGACCCAGCCCAGGAGTCCCTCATTTCCCGAACCTGGGAAAACAGTCCCAGGAGAACAAACCAGCTCAAACATTGGAGCATTTAAAAACACTTTTCCTGAAAATCTGAAAGCTGGGAGGAGGGGGGAAGTCAGGTGTTTCTGAAGAAATTGAAATGTTTAAAATTTTGCCTGATTAATCAGAAGGGGCCACAGGATCCTCGAGAGGGCCCTCCCAGGCCTGTCTGGATGCAACACACTGGCCAGATGGGGGCCCGAGGTTTGGCTCGTCTTTCAGCAGCTGATCCTAGTTGGGCCTTTGGAGATGTGGGTGGCTGGGGTCCTCCTGGGTCCTGTAGAAATCGACAAAGTCCAAACTTAGTTTTCCTTTCAAAAGCTATTTTAACATGTTTTATGGAGGAAGCCTGGGGGTGTGGGCCTTTCTGCACCCCAAATCTGGAGAAGTCAGAAACTGAAAAATGGCAGAGATGCAGTGATTTGTTTTCTGGGTGAAAAGAACAAGGGTGCTGGGAAGAGACAGCCTTGCGGAGGGCAGAGCCCCGAGGAGGCTTGCAGTGGGCACGAATTGTGGCAGACTTGTGTTTCCTTGAAGGCGTTTAGGATTTCACAGCAATCAAGGCCACCAAGTTTTGCCTTGGTGATTGTTTGCTTTGCTGCTCCCGTGTGGCAGGAGCCCGCAATTGGTGCTAGCGTGTTGTATTCCCCGTGGGATCGTGGCTGACGTGCCGAGGGCTCCTTCAAGGATGGGCGAGAGGCCCTCTTTGCCCACTGAAGGCCCAGATTCAGGAACAGGGTAACCGAGTTGGGGGAAGACAGGCGGGCAGTAGCCAGCTTTCCGTCAAGCCCCTTTGCAGCGTTTCTCGATATTGGTAAACCCACGTGAAAGGCAGAAATACATTTTTAAAAATATTTGCCCCCTTTAAGTCACTCGGTGCCCCCCCCCGCAAATGGATTTTCAATTGCTTCCCGATCCTCGGCCGTGAATAGAGAGATGTTGGTGTCTGTGGCGCCTTTTTAGATTTTTTCCTCCCACCAGAGTTGTACGTGTTTGGAAATGGAAATAGCCGGACCACCTTTTCCTCTCTCCACAAAGGCGCGGGTAAGGTCTTGTCAATGGGCCAACCGTATTTTGTTTCTAACTGATACAGACGCCTGGTAAATGAAATAAGACACTTTTTTGCTCCAAGGAAAGCAGGAAACGTCTTCCCGTGAGCTAAGTTGCCCAATATTTTTTTCTGGTGAATTTCTCATGCCGTGTGTTCTGCAAAGGCAGAAAATAGGTTGATTCAGGAACCAAATACAGTAAGGCCTGTTGTGCAGACACAATCTGTGTGTGACAGATTCATGCGTTGCACAGAGCCGTAATGGATAATCTGGTTCTGGCTCGGGGCATTTTGTGAACTCAGCCCGTGGAATGTAAACCAGGATTGTGTAAGCCCAGTTACTGCGTAATGGCCAGTTGTAGCTTAGTCCAGCAGGGGTCTCAGTTTTCTCTCAGGCAGGAAAGAGCGGAGAGTTGAGTCTCTGAACGAGTCTGGGACAGAGTTGAGCCTGCACTGCGGGGACTCTGAACGAGTCTGGCGCAGGTTGACCGGTCCAGAGGAACGTGGCTGGACCTGAGACCGCAGAAGTGGCTATGCGCACGGTCGTGTCCTTGCTGGACCAGGGGAGCATTGTCGGGACGGTGCAGCGGGGGCTTCCCATCCCTGGTTTCTGGCGGGGGGCCCTTGCCGTGGCTGGAACAGGGCTTGTCCTGGTAGCCGTTTAAGGACGGGGGGAGAATATTCGAGGCGTCTTTCTCTCTGGACAGAGGAGTTGCGTGCCCCCAACTCACAGGATAAGACACAGGCCAGAGCAGCGCCTGCAGATGTTTAGAGGTTCCTCCCCATTGTGTCCGGCATGCGCCTCTTTCTTTAAGGAAGGTGGAGTGTGGAGCTTTTACGCCCCCCTCCCTCTCTAAATTGCCCAAGAGGAGGAGCGACTCGGGGGTCCGTCAGCTTGGCTTCTCCTCCTGGGTCCATGTACAGTGCGGTGACTGTAATGCAGAGGTATTTGAGTGGTGGTGGTGCCAGGTGGCTGCAAGAAGCCGCGAAGGCTAGATTTCCAAAATGTCAGCAGGAAAAGGTCACCTGTTGTCTCCCGTGCTGTCCGGGGAACCACGGCCGAGACGCCTGGCGCTGGGAGAGGAGGGCTGCGTGCCCTGGCAGGGAGTCCATGCTCAGAAGCCCTTGGAATATTGGGGAGGGTCCAAGGGGCTGCCTGGAAGCCACGCTGGGTTAGAGCAGAAGCGGTGGCTGGTAGGTGGGCCTGCCTGGCCAGGGAAGGCCCCTCCAGGGATCAAGGTTTCTCAGGTTGGAGGGTTCAGGTCGGGGGAAAGGGGAAGTGTGGCGTCTTTCCTCCCAGCCTCCTCGCTTGGAAGGGTTGATGAAGGTTGTGCCTGCGAGAAGGAAGCCAGTGAGAATGAGGGAGGCCGCCTCCCCTTCAGTGGGTCTGGGAAAGCAGAAGGAAGCGTCTCAGGTGCTCGGACCTGCCCGGGTCCCTGGACTGAGCGAAGGAATAAGGTGGACCCTCACCGGTCTCTCCTCTTCTTCTGGCCCCGGCGCTGTGCGTGTTTCCCACCGGATGCAGGCTGCCGTTCCGCGTCTCCATCAGCCGTCTGTCCTCCTCGTCTCCATCTCTGAAGCTCACCCCCCCCCCCGGGCTGCCCGTCCCCACGCCAGCATGGCCATCTCGTCACGACTGGCTCTGTGGGAGCAGAAGGGAAGTGGAACTCCTGGCAGACGCTGTGCTGCATGGGTCGACCCGAGAGTGGCATGAGCTTGGGGCAGGCGGGGGGTGGGAGCTTTGGTGCCCTCAGAAGACCCCCACCACCCTCGCAGGCCTCAGTAAAAGGTGGCAGGTGCCTGCCTGCCGTGACCTCCGTGGCTATTTTGCTGCGATCCTTCCTTTTAACGGCTTAATTTCTCCTCTACATTGTTGGCTTCTTTCATGAGCTGCTCTGCTTCTGACTGGCGACTAATTCTAATTTCCCCCCCAGAGCTGAAGGCCGTTGAAACTTCACATCTGGTCAGACAAGTTTTCTGTACCTTAAAACTTGCAAATTCTGTTAGAGTGGGACAAATGGGTGTGTGTGTGTTTGTGTGGACACGGGGAGCAGTGCTGTTCTGCAAGCATTTTTTGGTTCAGTTAAAACCTTTGTCCTGCTGGAGCACGTGCAGATCCCACAGTGCATCTGGGGCTTTGGCTGGGTCTTTGAAGCATCTTCTTTGTCCTGGGGGGGGGCTTCTGTTGGTTGGGGAGGGGGGTCTTCTGTTCCCTGAGGCAGGGCGGCTGGGGATCTGCTCCCGAGAAGGGGGCTTCCTCCATTTCCCTTGAGTAACTGAAGAACTTGGTGTCAACAGATTAGGGAAGAGGACCGAAGCCCCCCGCCCACATCCCCACCACTGCCTTTCTCGGTCATTCCCGGGGGCTACATCAAGCAGCTCGTGCGGAAGACTGAAAAGGAGTCAAAAGAAGTGAAGCTGAAAGAGAAAGTTACCTTAAATTCCCAGGAAGATGTGAGTACCGAGGAAAGCGAGGGTCCGTGGCTGTTGGAGCATTGGCCGCTTAGAGCTCTGCTCTGAGGTCCGCCCCCCCCCCCTGGTCTGGAGAGGGAAGGCGCATCACCAACACTGCCCTGCAGGCGGCCTCACGAGGGACTGGGTTGAGATCGCATCCAAGTAGGGCCCAGCCGGGTCTGCCCTGCGACGTGTCAGTGACGCCATCCCAGTTCTCAGAATACTTGGGGGGGTTCCTTTGCTGCTGCGTCCCACCCTCCCCTCCCCTGTGCTTTGCTCCCCGGGGGGAAGTCTCTGCCCCCTTTGCGGTCGACGGTCCTCTGGTCTAAAGCGCTGACGGGCTTTTCTTTGCTTCGTAGCCTCCGGGGAAGCCCGTCGTCGGGCCCGTGCAGCAGTTTGTGATCCAGGACGCCGACATTTTGGAAGTGGGTGGGGGCATGGCCAGCAGCAAGGGGCGGCGGGTGCAGGGTGGGCTGAACGGGGAGAAGCCTGCGGGGGAAGGGGTGGCGGAGCTCAGGAGGGGCCCCCAGAGAAGGAACGCCAAGCCGTCCGGGACTGACCCGGCTCTGGCGGCTCCCGGAGCAGAGGAGAAACCCTGCCCGGTCGTGGTGCCGTGTCCCAAAGCCTCGGCTGCAGAAGCGGGCAAAGGCGCTGCGGAGTCCAGGCCCTCCACCAAAACCACGAAGGGGAGGCCGCCCCAGAACCAAGGCTTGGAAAGCCCCGGGAAGGAGAACGCCAAAGGGAGGACCGAGCGGGAGGGCCTGCTCCAGCCGGGCAAGGGGGCAAAGGGGAAGGAGTCGGGGGGAGTCGGAGAGAAGGTGGGAGAGAAGAGGAAACCTACGGAAGAAGGCCGCCATGAGAGGCCGGGAGAGACAGAAGGGGAAGTGGCCGAAGGCAAGAAGATGCCAGGAGAGGGGTTGGCAGCGACCGGCAGGGAAGGGGGAGATGCCAGGCAGGAACCTGAAGGGATCCAGCAAGCAGACGTTCCAACTGGAGGAAGAAGGGACCAGGGATCCCCTGCAGCAGAGGCTAAGGGCAACTTGGAGGAAACCGAGAAGGCGTTGGTGGGAGAGAGAGAAGGCGATCCGGAAGGGAGTCCCGATTCCAGCAAGGTGAGGCCGGAGGTGCGTTGGCTGCTGGGCGCCCACCCTTGAGTCCAGTGGCCTGGCTTTGCCCGGGCAGGACCACGTGCTTGGAGGGCCTTCTGGGGTCTTCTCCCCAGATTACCTGGCCTTCGCCCCAAAGGCGAGGAGCGATGCTTAGAATTCTCCCGGTTCCCCTTTTTCTCCTCTTTCTTTCGAATTCCGTGTGCAGCCGTCCGGCTCCCCATCTGCGTTTCCATCGCTGATGCACACGTTTGCATCAATAAAATGCTGCCCCCCCACCCCCCGGGCCTGCTGGGATTGTAGGTGGGACCTTTTTGTGCAGCTTTTTGCACAAGAGTTAAGAAATGAAGAAATGAAACGAGGCGACGGCAGCAACTGCTCTGGCCTTCCTCCGTTTGCAGCCCGGCGTGATGCCTGGGGAGGCCCCAAGCGGGGCGAAGGGGGCTGAGCCTCGGGGGTCTTCCGAATGTCTTTAACCAGGGGAAGGCCTTCAGGGGGGGCGGGGGCGAGAAGGCGCAGTGGTGGAGACTCCTCGGAGGGGTTGCAAAGGGTCCCTGAGGAGGTCCCATTCCACCTGGGCCAGAAAACCAGAGGAACCGTTCCCTCCCCAGTCTGGACCGTGTGTGCTCAGCTGAGCCTCCCTCCTCCTCCAGCAGGTCTCCGAGGACGTGTGGTATGAAATGGAGAAGGTCTGGCTGGCCCAGAAGGACAAATTCACTCTTGGTAAGTTCGGTTTGCACAGCTGAGGGAGTAGAGGCCCCTCAAGGGAGACCTGGAAGAACTGAGCGTTCTGCCGAGTCCCTGGCTGGTGCCATTTTTTACGCTTTGCCTTTATTTTCTTTGGGCGGTTGTCGTTGAGACGATTTATTGTTTTAGGATTTTATGATTTAGATTTAATTTTTTTATGTGTAATCCACCGTGGATGTTTTAATTAATTTTTCATATCGTGGAAGCTGCTGAGAGTCCTTGGACTGTTGTGGAATATCAATGCAATAAATAAATAAAAGGCAGAGATTATTCTCGCCTTGCTGTTTGCATTTGCGACTGGTAGGGTGTGTGTGCGCGCATGCGCGCGTGCACTATCCAGGTAAAGACTGGAGCAGCTGAGGCAGCCTGGGAGAGGCCATTGTGGAAGGGTGGGCAGTGCTTGGGACATGCAGGGTCGGGGGGGGGGGGGTCCCAGAAGAAGAGAGCCATGAACACTTTCAGTTTAGCTGGTCCTGACCCAGAGTTGACCCCGCGTAACCTCCCTGTGGAGGCTCCTGGGCTGGGCATGGCTGCGCCTGCTGCGGTGGAGGAAGCTGACTGCCAGCACTCTTCGGCCCCCGTCTTTTGGAGGCAACGGCAGGCCTTGAGAGCAGCTTTCCGGGCGTTGAAATTTCAAAAACTTGAAATTCAGATGTGCTGGAGGCCTCCCCAAGGTTGCCCAGACAGCCCGGGGTAAATAACGGGGGTGTCCTCCTGGCTGAAGGACCCAGCTGCACTCACAGCATTCTTCACCGATCAGGGATTCTGCCCATTTGCTGGGTTCGCACCCTTTGTTGAGCCAGCAGAAAGGAAGCAGCTGCAACTGACCTGACCCAGGCTTCGTCTGTGGTGAGGATGCAGTGGTGGGCCTTCGCCTGGCCTGGTTGAGTGTGGTACAAACCCAACCTTTGCAGGACGGCAGTTTAGGGACTGGGTCCGAAGAGCGGTTCACCTCCAAGGCTGTTATAATTGGCGTTATAATTAGTCTCAATGTTGCAGCCACTGAACTAAAGCCAGATGTGGGCACTCTGGAGCTGCCTCCAGGAATCGTGCGGGTTCGCGTGGACGCTGATGGCTCCGTTGTTGAGGTGGATGAAGAAAACGTCCAGAAAGTGAGTTCTATCTATCCCACCGCCCCAATGCAACTGTGTTTACAGGGATAATTTTGACAATATCCTGTGCCTGCTCTGTGAAAGCATCCCAGTGGGGTCTCTCTGGTTCCTTTGGGCTCTTAAAACGGGGGGGGGGGGGGGGGGAGCAAGGGAACCACCTGTTTCTTTGGGGCAGGCAGCAGACGGCTTTCTTCCGTGGCCTGGTGTTCCTCCTCCTCCTCCTCCTCCTCCTCTCTCCACAGGCCAATCCATCCAGCCTGGAGTACGCTGAGGACCTGGCGGCCCTGGTCAGCCTGAATGAGGCAAGCGTCCTCCACGTTCTCCGCCAGAGGTACCAGTCGCAGCTGCTCTACACGTACGCTGGTCCTCACCTGATAGCCCTCAAGCCGCTTTCTTCCGTGGCCAACAGCTCCAAAAAGGTACAGAATTTGACCTGGGTTCCAGGCGAAGGATGGCGTCCTTTTTGGGGGCAGACGTTGGTTTGTCCTGCAGCCCCTCTGGCGGGGGACCGTGGTGGTTTTGCAAGGAGCAAACGGGGCCGTGTTTCCCCAGGCCTTCCAAGGCAGGAAGGACAGGATGTCTCCGCATGTCTTTGCCGTGGCCCAGAGAGCCTACTGGAACATGCTGATGCAGCGGCAGGACCAGACCATCGTGCCGCTGGGCAGGAGCAACACAGGAAAGTCCACCTCTTGCCAGAACATCCTGGAATACCTCGTGGCCACCGCAGGCAGCGTGGACAGCCGGGTCACAGGTATGACACTGTCGGGGCAGCCCCCCCCCAACCCGGCAGCCTTCAGGTGCTTCGGGTGGCAACTCCCAGCCAGCCCAGCCGTGGCCGGGAGGAGGATGGCGGTGGGTCGCGCGCCTGCGTTCTCCAGCGCGTTTTGGCTTTGCAGTGGAGAAGATCCGGGCCATGTTCACGGTGCTCAGAGCCTTTGGCACAGTGTCTGCTGGCCTTAACAGGGCCTCCACCCGCTTCTCCATGGTCATGGCGCTGGATTTCAGCGCCACTGGGCACGTAACGGCTGCTCATCTCCAGGTAAGACGGCTAGAGGTGGCGCCGGGTGGGAGTGTCGCTGGGGCATGGCACCCCCTGCCTGTGGATGTCCTCACATGGGGGGCGCCCTCTTTGCCCGAGTGGAGTTGGCAGGGAGGGAGCTGGATCTGGAGGTCTCCCTTCTCTCGCCTGCCAGACGATGCTGCTCGAAAGAGCCCGCGTGGCGCAGCAGCCCGAGGGAGAAGGCACCTTCAACGTCTTCACGCAGATGCTGGCGGGGCTGGACCTGGACCAGAGGTGGGCTGATGGGCAGGGGGCAGCGATGGGGGCGGTGAAGCACCCGTAGTGCTGCTGGTGAAGGAGGGGTGACCTTCAGGCTCCCTCAGAAGTCGCTGAACCTGGGGCCTGACTTGGAAGGGGGGCGCATAGGTCTCCCATGGGAACTGTGCGAGGAGCGAAGGGCGGCCTTGGCCATCACCTGAGACCCGTCCTCCTCCGTCTGGTAAGCAGGGCTGCGTGGCTCTGAAGAGGCTTTGGCGCGTTGGTAGAGGCGCTCCCTTCCCCAGCAGAGGGCGCCAGAGAGCCAAGAAAGGCTCCCAAGCGCTCTCGCCCAGGCATGGGGGGGCTTCGTCCTTGGCCGGTGGCCCCTTCCGTGAGCCCCTGTTGTGGTTGCCCCGCAGAAGACGCCGACCCGCTCCTAAACTCTTGCAGGTCTATTGGGCAGCGAAGCAGGTCAAGAAGCGGGTGGGGGGGCTCCCCCGGATCTCTCCCAGCCCCTTTTTTCTCAAGGGGAAAGAGCAACACTGGAAAGGTTTTGCGATAGCACATCAGCAAGGGGGCAGGCGACCCTCTTTTTTGCCCGCTGTGGGGAGACAGCAACAAGAGTTGGGGAGCCCTTTTTGTGTGGCCCTAGCGCCCCTTTTATGCCCCCAATGAGACTGGCTGGCTTCCTTCGGGAGACTTTGTTGTTGTTGTTCAGTCATTCAGTCGTGTCCGACTCTTCGTGACCCCATGGACCACAGCACGCCAGGCCTTCCTGTCCTCCACTGTCTCCCGGAGTTTACTCAAGTTCATGTTCATTGCATCGGTGATGCTATCTAATCGGTAGACTTACTTCTCTTCTTAAAGCAATAAGACCCCCTGGAGTTGGGCGGCCAATAAATTTAATAATAATAATAACAACAACAATGTAGAAATGAGGATGTGGCACCAGGATGCCCCTTGGAGCATCTGTAAATCCTTTGAAGCAAGTCAGAACATCGTGAACTTCCTGGGTTCTACTTTACTCTCTGCTCCACCTTTCTCTGTTGAGAATTTTGACTGCTGGACGATCCTCCGCCGTGGAAGCGCCAGTAATTTCTGGAAGGGCTTAACTTTGCTCCCCCCCCCCCCAACCTCTGCCACTAGGTCGACTTTACATCTGCATCAGATGGCAGAGAGCAGCTCCTTTGGCATCAGACCATGCCCAAAGGTAAGTCGCCTCGTCGCCCTGCCTGCCCCGGCCTCCCCCTCGGCTGGCTCGGCGTCTCCTATGAAAGGCTGGGGTTGAACACGGCCTGATGGGGGGTGTACCCTGACCCTCCCTCTTTTCCTCCCTTCCTCCCAGGGAGAGGAGAAGCGGGAGGCATCAGCCGCCTTCTCTCAGCTCCAAGCTGCCCTGGGGACCCTGGGCATCCTGGCGGCCGAGCAGGAAGCCCTGTGGCGCGTCTTGGCCGGCATTTATCACCTGGGAGCTGCTGGCGCGTGCAAAGGTACAGCCAGGAACAGGGGAAGAGGCGCCGTGCCCCTTGAGGAACGTTGCCTTCCTCCTCGTTCCCTGCCCTGCGGTGGCATTGCCCTGGCCCCGCCAGTCTTTTAGTTTGGAAACGACCCAGGGCGCGCCCGCCTTCTGGGGCAGAGCAGTCACCTACCCTGGAGGAAGGAAACCTCTGGGGCAGGTTGCCACTGAGAGGAGAACTGCCCCGCGCAAGCATCCGCTCTGTCTCTATGGCCACAGGGCCCCATTCCCCCCTTCTCGGCTGAAACCTGCCCATGTTTCTCCTTGCCTGCTTGAGAATGAGCAGGATGCAAAACGAACCCAGCAAATGAGACACCCGAGATGCTGCATGGGGTGACTTCATCTGACGCTCAGCAGAGAGGCGGAATGTGGCCGGGCGATAAATCCCCTCGTGTTTGCTTAAAAAGGCTGCAAGCTGTTTCGCAAGGGGAAGGATGAGCAGTGCTGGACTACAGCTCCCCTCACTCCCAGCCGGCATGGTCTCCATGTCCTCAGCCCTCTTTTCTAATTCCAGCGACATCACCCCTGATTTCCTTGGAGGAAGGTGGCTGTCCTGGCAGGGAGCAGCTGCCCCTTTTGCCAGGGGGAGAAAAGCCGTGGGACGCGTGTGTCTCCTGCCCTCCGTTCGGGAGAGGCTGTGAGGAGGCCAGCCCCCGGGAGTTGCACGGATGAGCTTGCAATCCGGCAATTGGCGGTCCTCTTCCGCCGACGCCGGGCTGCCGCTGAGCCCCGGAGCGTCTCCTGAGGAGCCCCTGCCTGGATTCCGCCCCCTTGGGGTGACCGAGGGAGGAAGGGTGCGGGCCCTGGGGTGCACCGGGTAGGGACGGTGCGGGTGAGCCCTGGCGGCTGTCCGGCCGGAATAGCTTTGGGGAAGGTGAGGGATTCCCTCCTCCCGATATTACCCTGAGCCTGGGAAGAACGAAAGCGCCTTCTCCTCTTAAGTGACGGTTTGGGGGGGCCAGAACGCCAACGGGGTCCCCACTGTTCATCCAGGCGCAGCAAACGTCTCCCACGATGAAGCCTCCATGCAAAAGGTGTCCCAAATTGTATTGGTGGCTCTTCGAGGACCATCCTGCGACGGGTCTGGCCACCGTTTTCGCTCTCTGCAGGAAGCCGAGGCCAGGAAGGGCCGGGCTTGGGAGGAGCCGCGGCCTGTCTTGCCAGGCTCCTCCTCGGCTCGATTCGACGCCCCAGAGCACGGGGACGGCGCTCTGCGTGCGGGGGCTCAGGCGTGGATCGGTCCTTCCTTTGACACGTGGCCCCGAGTCGGGCCCCTTCCGACTTTCCCACCGGCGTTTTGCTCTTTCCTCTCCAGCCTCCAAAGGTTTCCTGCCACCCCTTGGACTCCGCGGTTTGCCACTTTGTAAACTGGCATATCCTGCCTAGTTAGGTCCTCTCCAGCACCTGAAGCTGGAATCGTTGTCCCTGGGGCTAAATGGTTATTCTGGAAAAAAACGCTCCTGCGCTCGGCTTTTGGGGGCGGGTGGAGGTGGGGGCTCTGTCTCCCAGGCGGAGCCGATGGGGCGTGTCCTGCAGGGAGGTGTTCAAAGCGAGCGGCATTTTGGCGTGTGAATGCACGGCTCTCGCATGAAACGAAATCTAATTGCGGCAGTCAGTTTAATCCCGCTCTCTGTCTCTCCTCCTGAATGGGCCCCATCAAAATCGCAGCTAATTAGCACCCGCACATTTCACCTGAGCAGCCATTAATTTTAGCTGCTTTCATCTCCCCTTTTTCCCTCTTCTTTTTAAGAAGGTTGCAAGCAGAAATCTGCCGAGAGTCTCCTTGCCTTCTTCCCTTCCCTTGCAGCTGCCATCCCCTCTTTCTTTAGCTGCTCCTAGGAGTTGGCTGGGAAGCCAAGGTGGTGCCAGCACTACAGACCTGTATTGATGTTGCACTGAGGTGGGGACTGTAGTGGGGGGTGGGCTGTGCGCCAGAGACTTCGCCTCCCCCCTGCTGGGCTGCAGACGGGGTTATCTTAACACCACTGCGCCCCAAGGCGCTTTTGCAGAGAAAACTCCTCAGCCTGCGGCTAATCTCGGTTTGGCGCACTTGGATAGTAGCCCTCATGCAGACCGATGTTCTTCTTAGTTTAGTCGGGGTTTGTAGAGGACCCGCTTCCAGGATCCGAATGTGACCCCTGAAACTGGCCAGATGCCGACGGATGAATTTAGCCAGGCGCATCGTCCACAAGGTCGTGGGAGCCAGCGTGGCCCAAGGGCTGGAGCAGGACGGGGGGCCCCAGGGCCCAGCCCCTCCTCAGACCCTGGGGAAGCCTTTCAGGGAGAGGGAAGGAGGGGTCAAGGGCTGGGTATTTCCAGGGGTCTTGAGGGTTCCACCCACCGTTGGCTCAGAAGGTGAAGCTCTTGATGGAAACACTCCTCTTCCTCCAGTGGGTCGGAAACAGTTCCTGAAGTTTGAGTGGGCCAACCGCGCGGCAGACGTCCTGGGCTGCGAGGTGGAGGAGCTGACGACGGCCGTCTTCAAGCACCACCTCCGGCGGATTATCGAACAGGTCACTGCTGGAGCCGGCGTGGAGCTCAAGCGAGACCAGGAACCGACGGACGGTACGGCTGCTCCCCCTCCCTCCCTCCCTCCCGTTGGGCAAAGCTCCCCCAACACAGGGTGCCCACACGGGGTGACTTCTCCTTGGTTTACTGTGAGTCAAAGCGCATGGGCTTTGGCTAAACCTTGGCCAGAGTTTGGTGTGCAGGGTACCTATGAGGTACGAAGCTTCAGGCACCGTGTGAACCCAGGTGGCAGCTTCGCTTTGGGCTCAGGGCGACTCAGTTTCTGCACTCGCACAATCCTTTGGGGCCGCCCCCCCTTCCTCTGGCCAGGGCAGGACACGCAGGCCGAGCCAAGCTCCGCTCCGACGTTTTCCTCTTCAACGCAGGAGTTGCGTAGTGTTTTCTCAGCAAGACACCTCTGCTTTTCCACCCCTTCCCGGAACCAGGCTGGAAGGCGGCAGAGCCCCCGCCTTGGAAGGGCAGTGCCAGGTACCCCCAAGCAGGGAGGCATGAAGGACAAGGCAGCCTCTGAGCCCCTCCCGAACCTCTCGTGCCCCTTCCCCTGTTCGAGCTGCCTTTTCACCCCCCCCTCCCCATCAGGCCTGGCTTCCGTGCGCTGTGTTCCAAGCAGCCCTCGCGGCTGAGGCTTGCCAAGCAGCGCCGCTTAAACGCTGCCAATTTGGAGGCGCCCAGCAAGCCTTGGTTGGTCTCCTAGCAACCGGACCAGGTGCCAGGTGAGACTTGCTTGGCGAAGAAGAGCTGCACAGGCAACCTGGTTCACTGCTGTCCCCTGGTCAGGATTGGCCGGGGGTCTTCTGCCCCCTCGCCCCCCCCCGGCCAGGCCCTTCTCTGAGGAGGAGAAGGCAGGGGTGTTTCTGCCGCACGGGGGTTTCTTCCCCTCCCTCAAAAAGCAAACGTCACTGACCGGGCAGCTGAAATAAGGGGGCAGTTTGTGATTCAGTGCCTGGCGGAGCCTCGCCCTCGGACCTGGCAGCGTAGCAATGCAGCCCCTGCTTTTGATTAAGCGCGATTTGTCCTGTCGTGTAGCCCTGCGGCCATTTTGCCGGAGGAGAAGAAAAAGGTGGTGTGTCCGCCAGCCAAGCGCCGGAAGGGGCCAGGTTTAATAGCACCAAATTATTCAGCGGGATGCTGGCGTGACAGAAATGTAGAAATGGATAGCTGGTGCAGAGGAGGAAGCAGATGGATTGCCCCCGCCATCTCCCATTTTATTAGTACCGGTTGTTTCCAAATGAAGCTGATGGACAGTGTATTGTGTTCATTTGCTTCCTACACAGTTCAGGTCATTAATTTATGCATTGTCCCATCAAGTCAGCTGCACGCTCAGTATAAACATCCGGAGCGCTATCGTAATAGAAAAGTCTTAAATCCTTAGTTCTTATTATGTTAATATGCGTTATAATAAAAACTGAATGGGCCACCTGTTTCCACCATTATATTGTCCAATGATATTTTTGACACCTCAGCTGCTTATTCCAACGAAAAAAGAAACGTTTCGTTACCTTTAACGGTTAAGAGCAATATGTTTTGCCAAATTCTTGGGATGCACCCCAAGCCCGTTTCCTGCGGAGGGAGGGAGGGAGATTTGCTACAGTCACAGACCAGCCATAAGATCAGCACCTCGTACAGTATGCCACTGACATTGTGCATAAAACAGAATTTCGGAATGACTCCAATAAATCTTGGTTGGAGGGATCCACTGTTGATGCTGATATGCCGCATCAGATAAGGATATATTGTGTTCTTCCAGATGCCTGGCCTTTCATTAGGCTAAAGCAGTGTTCCTCAGCCTTGGCGGACTGAAGATGTGTGGACTTCAACTCCCAGTATTCATGGCTTCCTGGGGAATTCTGGGGGTTGAAGGCCACACATCTTCCAGTCGCCAAGGTTGAGGAACACTAGGCTAAAGTAATGTGCTCAGGAGGGGAATCTCTTTGGGGGTGGGGGTGCTAAGCGGATTCTTGATGGATTCCACTGGGACTTGGGGGCAGCATGGCGGGAGGGGTCCTGACGGAGTAGATTTCCACCCCGGCCCTTTTGTTCTTCAGGTCCAAAGCTGACCGGGGTGCAGTGCCTGGAGGGCATGGCTGCTGGGCTGTACGAGGAGCTGTTTGCGGCTGTCGTGACGCTGATCAACAGGTAGACACCCCTTTTGCACCCAAGATGATGATCATTGATTAAACTTGTATGACGCCTGACACCCAGTGACTCTGAGCAGCTCCCAACAATCCAATAAAGAAATTACAATGAAATCAATAAAAGATCATGATAAAGGCGCATAAAAGGCAAGAGATCAGCGAGGGGCAGGCGCAGTCGGGAGAGACTTTTTGTACCCCCGTCTTGTGCTCCTCCCCGATGAAGACGGGCTTCTGGCGAGCAGCGGAAGCAAAGCGGGCGCATTTCAGACACCTTTAAAAGAGTGCGGAAGTGTCTCCTGGGCAGGTTTACGTCGGGGTGGGGAGTTAAGACCCAGGCGTGTGCGGGAAAGGGAAAGGGAAGCCGCAGCGCATGGGAGACGGCGCCTATTTGCTTATTAATAATGGATGTGACTTTGCAGGATTGAGGCGAAGGTTACTGGCTTACTGTTCAGATTAAGAATCCGGCTGGGAAAGTCAAGCGGACCCCTTGCACTGCGGCCCCTTGGCCGGGCTTCACTTTATTCCAGGGTGGAGCGAAAGGTCTGGGGGGAGAGGTTGGAGCTGTCCAGTCCATCCCAACAAGTGGCCAGGTGCCGTCCAGATGTGGGCTGGGGAAGGTGGAGCCTTTTCTCCCTCTCCTAAGGCCGGAGCCCAACAGGGCAGGGAGGCTGAGTGGAGAAACGGAAGGGCCATTTCACGCTCCACTGAGCTGGACGGTGGCATTTGCTGCTGCGAGGCCTTGGGCCGGACGCTTGTTTTCATGGCCTTAAAAGGGGACGAGATCAGCTAATGGCGGAGAACGTGGCCATCAGCTTGACGCGATGGCTGCGTGTTTCCTCCAGCGTCAGAGGCCGCAAATTGGGGAACAGGAGGGTCTTTTGCGTTTATGTCTCCCTCGCGGATGTAATCCCCCGCGGGGCAGCTAATGGGCCGTGGGGAGAACAGAAGGCCGGGCCCGATCTCGCCTCTCCTGGAGGTGCCAAGCGCCACAGGGCGTGGGCGTCCGATGGGAACAGGCCAGGCTGGGAAGCAATGTGGAAGGCGGGGCGTGAGAGCCCTTGGAAGGGGGGAGGCAGCCACAGGCCCACAGCTCGCCTCTGCAGTCGGCCCCCGCTGCGCGAGAACATCCGGGGGACGTGGCCGGGGCCCTGCTTCCCTCCTCTCATCCCCGATTCAGAAGGCCGGTGGCGCCTCCTCGCCCCCTGGCTCATGGGAGTCCGTTCCCGCCCACCGACGCGCTGCTGGGGCTTCAGCCCCCACCCCCGTTCCAGGGTTCCTCGGGAGGGGCGTCCGTGCCGGGCTTCCCGGGGCTGGGCCTCTGCGGACGGGGCGCAGCGGGAGCTTCACCCTCTCTCGCCCAGGTCCTTCTCCTCGAGCCGCCTCTCCACGGCCTCCCTGATGGTGGTGGACGCCCCCGGCTTCCTCAGCCCCCGGCACCAGAAGAGGGAGCGGGCGGCCACCTTCGAGGAGCTCTGCCACAACTACGGGCAGGAGCGGCTGCAGGGGCTCTTCTACCAGGCCGCCTTGGGCTCCGAAGTGGGCAGGTACCAGGAGGTGAGGTGCCATGGAATCCCTCTGCCCGGCCAGGGTCGGCTCGCGGCAGCGGGGAGGGCCGGACCCTTGGGGGGCAAGCTGGGAGGCCGGGGGGAGTCCTGAGTCGAGGAGCAGCTGGGAAGGGGAGCCGGGGGGCTCTGGACCACGCCTGTTACCCGGCCCGTGGTCTGCCACCAAGCAGGTTGCCCCTCAGTCGGCTGCTGACGCTGCTTCCTCCATGCACCCTGGTTTGCCCCGCCCCCAGCTTTTGCACTCCCCATAAGATGCCCAGTGGATTTTTGGCCCCCCAAGCTCACTCAGTTCTCACTCGTCCTATTTTGGGGTGTCCCCTGGGACTTTCCCCCTTGAAGCTCGTTTCTGCCTTGGCAGACCCCGAGGTTCCTCCCCTGCATTTCTCGGCTGTCCAGTCTTGCTCCCCGGAGGGGCGCTCAGGCCGGGAGCAGCAAGACCTCCTGCAGAGCCCCCACCCCTGCTGCTGAGGCTCGCTGGACCTTGGCCTCACTGCTGGTCCCCCTCATGCCGAGCATGGCTTTGGGGAGGCCCTTCTGGCTTTGGAGGTGGCAGAGATGGCCGAGGGAGGGGCCTGTAGATCATGGATGCTCACGGCCTCAGGAAGTGATAGGAAAGTTGGGGGCCAGTGGGAAAGACGGTCTCTGTTTCGAACACCAGGGACCTCTTTCGTCCGCTCACCTCTAAGCCCCGACCTCCCACCCATGTTCCCCAGGAAAATGTCGAGGTGCCTTTTGATCTGCCCGAACTCTCACCAGCTGCCGCAGTGGCCCTCGTGGATCAAAACCCATCCCAGGTGATTAATAGGGCGGGGTGGGGGGGAATCTCGCTGTGGGTTTTCTGGTGGAGTAAGGATTTTGGGTGCGTGGGTGGCACGAAGCGTGAGGGGTGGGTGGGCAGGCCGTGGAGATAAAGCCCACCCAGGGAAGCAAGTCTCGTGGGCAGCACTGGGCGTTTTCCTCCAAGCTCCGGGACGCCGGTCCAGACGGAGCGGAGCTGCCGAAGTGGGCGGAAATAGTTAGGGGCTGTGAGTGCCCTTTCCTGTCTCAGGAAGCCGATGGCCAGAAATGCAGTTCAGACGGGTTTTCTGTTCCCAAACGGCCAAGGGTAAGCATGCCCCGAGGTAGTCTGGTGCCAGTCCGTCCTTCAAAATGGCACCACCCAGTCAGGCCCAAACTGTAGAAGCATGGCATTAACTCACCGACAGCGTGCTGCTGCTGCTGGTCTGTGTGGTTGAACTGCCCGGGGGGGATCGGTCCTCACGAGTGACGCCCCTGGGGCTGCGCCGCTACCATGGCCACCTCGGCCGTGGCGTTCCTCCCGTTCCTGCCGGCAGGAATGTAGGAAGTGAGAAACAGATTTTTTTCCCTCCTTCGGTGACAAAATTATTGAGAGGTGACAAATTGGTTTTTTTACCCCCCTGGAGTTATAAAATTGCAGGTTGCTGGGAGGAAAATGTAGTATTTCCTGTACAGATGGAATTATATAATGATACATATGTGGGCATCAATAAATAAATGATAATTGAACATGAGTAATAACAAGCAGTTAATAAACAATAGGAAATCAGCTTAAAATCTGAGAAGGACAGGGAGTGTTTGGGGGCGATGTTGTGGGAGGTGGTCTGATACCAGGAAGGTGGGCTGGTCTTTCTGCCTGTAGACGCCTCTCTCTTCCGGGGGCCTGTCCGAAGACCCCAAGGGGCTGCTCTGGATCCTGGATGAGGAGGCCCTGATCCAAGGCTCGGACGACAGCAGGGCCCTCGACCGCCTGTGCTCGGCCTTTGGGAAGGAAGGGGTGAGCGCGGAAGGTAAGTCCGATGGGGGAAAGCTCGGGGAGGGAACAAGGGTCTCGGCCCCGCCTCAAGAGCGGTGCTCCCCCTCTGCCCCCATCAAAGGAGGGGCAGCCTTGTCCTGCAGATGCAGGTGGGCTTTCCACCTCCCCCCTTGAATGGCATTTCATTTATGTGCTGCCCACTTCGTGCCCAATAACGCCTTAGAACCAAGATGAACATACAGGGCCATCTTGCAGCCCGCATTCAAGTCTAAAAGCCAGGAGGATAAATGGTCAATGTAACCCAGCAACAAGACGGCTTAGCGTCTTGGGGTCCTTCTCCGCCCCTTCCCAGAGTAGCCAGACTTTACCAGGCCTTTTCGCTGCAGAGCAGGGAGTCCTGCGCAGGTGTGAGCAGCCTCTGCAGTTCGAGGTAGCCCACCGGCTGGGCAAGGACCCGGTCCGCTACGACGCCACCGGCTGGGTGAACAAAGCCAAGTGGAACCTCTCCGTGCAAAACGCCATTCAGCTCCTTCAGCAGTCCAAGATGTGAGTGGGGGTGGGGGGTGGGGGGGTGGGCCCTCCTCCCACTGTGCCGCTGAGGTGGCGGGGGGCTCCTTCCACGGAAGCCACGGAGTGCAGCACAGGCCCTCTTGCCATGCCTGCGGGGTCCTTGCGAGTGGTGGATGCTGGAAGCTGCTGTTTCCTTTTGCAGCACGACAGATTCCCGTTTAATTTGCCTTTATTTAAAAGTACCCTAAACAAATGGTCAGACGGGGCAGGAACCCTTGGAAGCAGGAAGCTGGGCGTGGTCCGGTCCGGCCCGGCTTCGAGCTCCTGGGGCTAATTACTGGTCCGTCCCCACTTCTTTTAAGCATTGGCGCTTCCCATCGTTCCGCCAAACCGTGCATGGCAAGGAAGTGTGTCTTTGGGGCACAGATGCCGACTGAGGGTGGCGGTCAGCAGGACCGGGGGATGAGCGGTGCAGGGCCCAGCTTTCCTCCCTTTTTTACCACACCGGCCTCGCCAGGAACACCTTTTTCAAAGAAGGGTTTTCGGTGCCTCCTTTCCCGAACAAAGAGCTTTAATTGGGACTGGGACTGGTGATGAGAGTTTGTTCCTGAGGGCCCAAAGGCTTTGTTAGCAGAGGGGAAAATAATTCTCTTGGCTTCCCTTCCATTAAGCCAGAAGGAAAGACGGGGAAGCGAATGGAAGTGGCCAAGCAAAATTCGCAGCTTTTGTCGCTTTTTGGAAGTGTCACAGGTGGGGTCAACATCCAGCAATGCAGCTCAGCCTGGGAGGAGAGTTTTTAGGGCAGGCTAAATGGAGAAATGGTGAGCTCTTATTTCCTGGACTGTCCTGCTCAGCACGGCTGGAAAGCGGTGGCCGGAGGGCGAGATTTTAAATGGAGACCCAGGTGGTCCCCTGCACTCTATTCCCACAACAGCCCTGTGAGGTAGGCTAGGCCGAGAGACAGTCAGAGCTGCAACCCAAGCGCTGAGCAACCTTAGAAGTCGAGGTGCCCGTCTGGGGAGGTTTGGGGAGGCAGAGAGGGCCCTCCTGCTGAAGAGCCCCCCTCCTTCCCGACAGAGAGGCTCTGAGAAAGGTCTTCCTGCCCCGCTCCGGCGTGCCTCTGATCTGCCGGTCGGTGGCAGGCTTGGAGGGGCACTCGCAGCAAGCGTTGCAGCGTATCGGCTGCGTGCGAAAGACGTTCACCAGCAGCTTTGCAGCCGTGAGGAAGAAGTCCGTGTGCGCCCAGATCAAGCTCCAGCTGGTGAGTGAGAGGCCCGGCCGGCCGGGCGAGCCGAGAGTTCGGCTAGGCTTGGAAGCCGCTCCTCGCGAGGAGCTTCCCGGGCGTAGCCGAGGGCTGTTCGGGGTGGCCGCGGCATTTGCCTCCCTGTTGGCTTGCGTTTCGAAATTCCGTCAGGGAGACACGAGTCAGGTCGAGAGCGGGAGACTTTTCCCTTCCCCTTGGCTCCCAACGGACCTTTCAACAAAGAAATCCCTTGTGAATGTGATTGACGGGGGGAGAAAACGGCTGCTTGTCAATCTGAGCGATAGTTGTCGGAAATGCGGTAGCCTCCTTTCCCAGAACGGCCCACGGCCTTAGAGACACACGCGAAGCCCCTTGGAAATGGAGCTCGGCTTTGGTCGCACTTTGCCGCCTCATCGGGAAGAGGCAAAAAGAGACGAATTGCTCGGCGGCCTCTGCCAAACCTCCCTCCCATCACAGGACGCTCTCAGCAACTTGGTGAAGCGATCTCGGATCCACTTTCTCCACTGCCTTGACCCGGGAACGCTGGAAGAGGCTCGGCCCCCCGCAGAGACGCCATCGGAAGCCGCTCCGGGGACGGTGTGGGATATTCCCGCCCTGCGCATCCAGCTCTCCGGAAGCCTGATCCTGGAGGCATTGCGGCTCTACAGAATTGGTGCGGAAGGAAGGGTTTCTGTGGCACGGATGGGTTGGGGAGTTTGCTTCGGCTGCTCCCTGCCGCATGCAAGGCGCTGTACAGGGCTGGAAAGCGTCTGCCACGGTTCCTCTATAGTACAGTTGCCGTGCGGGTCGGACAGGAGGAGACCGGAGGACGTGGGGATGTTAAGGAGAAACGAGGGACGGAGGTTGACTGGAATCTGGTTGTGATCCTGGCTGTGCGAGAAGGCTTCAGAACCCACTGAGGCCGACGGCCATGCTAGCTGGGATCTTGGGTGTTGTAGTCTCGAGATCTGGAGGGCACCAGGTGGTTCCCCCCTCCCTGTGGCTCGCGCCGCCCCAACCTCTTCGCTCTGGAGCAGCTTGTTAGTGTTTGCGACAACAGGCCACCTCTCTTTGCCTGTTTGCTTTGAGCGGATGTATAATCTGTGTTTCAGCAACATGGTTCCCAGGACAGCACGCTCTTTAAAATAATAAGTGCAAACACAATGAAATTCAATAAAAGAGCAGTATAAATCTCAAAAACTGCTATAATGTCAATAAAATCCAGCAGAAGCCATTCAAATGACACCATGTACTGTACATGCGGTTGGGCAAGTTACCATGGATGCCGGCATGGAAGTTTGTTCCCTGTTGCATAAGATCAGGCTCGGAGCAGTTTCGGTGCCTGGGATTCTGCAAAGCACTCTTTCAATCCTGCCCCCCCCGGTGTCATTTCCAGCTGGGGGTGTGGATGGGCCTCGGGGGGGGCTTGTCAGGCCTCAGCTCTTTTGGGATTATAGGAACGCGTTGAACCACTTTGGGTTTTCCCCAGAAATGCGCTAGGTTGAACTTGCTCCTTTGGGCCTCCTGGGGGGCCTTGCGGTTCAGACGGGCTCGGGGGTCTGAGAAGTCAGTCCCTGCGTGCCGAGCATTCGAGGGGCACCTCCTTTTCCACTGCTGCAGGATATGCGGATCGCATGGCACTGACCCAGTTCCGGCGGCACTTCCAGATCTTGGCTCAGCCGGAGATGAAGAAGTTCACCTCAGCCTACGAAGTGACGGATGAGAAGAAGGTAAGCGGGTGACGTGCTGAAGAAGCGGTGGATGATGGGCACGGAAAGACGGCGGCGGCGGCAGCGGCAGCAGCAGGGAACCGTAGTGCTTGAGAAGGCCTCGTGCTAAATCGTGTTGTGCGTGCAGCTGCCCCCCATGGATTCTGTGTGTGTGTGTGCGTGCGTGGCTCGGACTGCAGGATTTAACAAGGCGTGCTTGACAGTTGAGAAAGGTCACACTTGCAGGGAGACTCGTAGAACAAGCATCTGGCCTTGCGTTCACTCTGACGCTTTCATCTGTCCTGGGGGGTCTTGAGTCCTGGGGGGCGAGTTGCACAAGGAATGCAGAGGGGTGACAGGGAAGGTTCTCACGCTCAAGTCCAATGGCACATGTGGTGGGTTCAAGCCACAGTCTCCCCAAAAAGGCCGGCTGGGTACCCCGAAGACCTGGACAGCAGTGGTGGTCTTCTCCAGCTCTGCAGCCGCCGCCGCCGTTGTCTTGTCCTCTTAAAGTTGTCCAGGTTTGAAGGGGGATTGAGGTTCGCCCTGCAAAGACTTGAGGGCACACAAGCAGAGGAAATGACCCCGGGCACCACCAGTGAGTTTGGGCCCTGCTGGGTGAATTTCTCCCCTATTACATAGAAAATCATCCTGGCTACGCTGGTCCACGAGGAAAAAAATCCTGATCCCTACTATTAAGACAGTCGAAATGGGACAAATGGATGCACAGAATTGGGTTTTCCAGAAGGAGAAAGTCCAAAAAGATCAGTCCAGGTGTTATGTCTGGAAAGTCTTCAGTTTGGGGTCAGTCTCCAGGGGAAGCGTTGACTGAAGGCAGCAGTTAGAGATATCGGTGCCATTGGTGCCAGTCTGCCCTTGTAGTCAAGGCGGGGCAGCACAAGAGCCCTTAGTGGGGCTCGGGATGTGGGGCAGCCGGGGGGCTCCTCCCCTGAGATCTCTGCCACTTGCTGCAGCTCCCGGCAGGGCCGGGTCTCCTGAACGTTTGTGCTGTTTCCCTCTGCAGGCTCTGGAGGAACTCTTCCGGGCCCTCAACTTGGAGAAGAAGAGCTTCGTGGTGGGCCACACTCAGGTACCGGAAGGCCGTCCCGGTTCTTCTCCCCGGCCTGGTGGCAGCGCCTGTGGGAAGTCGGCGGCTTCACCCCCGCTGCCCCTCTTGGCAGGTCTTCCTGAAAGCAGGCGTCCTTCCCCGGCTGGAGAAGCAGCGAGAGAAGCTGGTGTCGCAGAACCTGGTCTTCCTCCAGGCGGCCTGCAAAGGGTTCCTCTCGCGTCAGAAGTTCAAGAAATTAAAGGTAACGCTGCTTTTCGGCGGAGGAGAGCAGCCCTGGTGGCCTCGGCTGGAGGCTGTGGGATCCAGGAGCGGCGCAGGGTCCGGGGCAGGTGGTGGGGTCCCCTTCGGGGGAAGGGCCTAGCAGGGCCGGGCTGCTTCCAGTGGGAGCCGGCCAGCCGGATTCCTAGGGAACCCAGGGTCCCAGCGGGGAGCGGTCTTAGTCCTTGGGCTGCCTCCCGCTTCCAGATCCAGGGCCTGGCTGCCCGGTGCATCCAGAAGAACGTGGCCGTCTTCCAAGCCGTGAAGCACTGGCCATGGTGGCAGCTGCTGTGCAGAGTCCGGCCACTCCTGACCATCGGTGTGGCAGAAGGCCAGCTCCGAGCCAAGGAGGTACGGAGACCCCTTCCGTGAGTTGCCAGGAAGGGAAGCGGGAACCGGGCCCCAATCCCGCTTTCCCTGAGCTGAACTGGGAGAGCTCTAAGAGAGATTCCAGCAGCTGCCCAGTGTCTTGGCTGCAGCCTCCTTCCCCGCAACCCCAGGGCCCTCCTGGCTGGGCTGCAAGGGGGATCTGGGTGAGAACGCCCCCCCCCCTTTCGAAGAGGTAGCAGATTCTGAAAGAAGGCAGCCTTAGAAACCTGTAGTTTTGGTGGTGCCCGGCCCCGCCCCTTGGCATTCCCCACGCTCCCTGCCCACCCTACTTCTGTTCTTTGGAGGTTCTCTTAATTGAGAATCTGAACAGCCGAGCCTCACCTTTCCCACAATGCTGTGGGTTTGGATTTTCATCTGGGAGGTGGGCGATCGGCCACTCCTCCCTTGTGGCAGCCGTTTGGCCCGTGCGGCCTCTCCAAACTCCAAGTTGACTGGTCCTCAACTAAAGGTCTGCAGGTGGTGAACAAACCCCGGAGAGGACCTTCCTTCCTTTTTTTCCTCAGGAGGAACTTGCAACGCTCCGAAAGAAGTTGGAGAATTCAGAAGTTTCTCGCCAGGAGCTTCGGCAGAACACCGAACTGCTGGAGACCAAGGTGGGAGGTGGAGCTGCGTCGGCAGGCCTTTGGGGGCAGGAGGTGCTGGGTTGCTTGTTTGGGGGCGCCCATGTGAAGGACGGAACGTGGGGCTTAAGGCTGGCTCCGGTCTGCACCCAACAGTTGAGTTGCAAGTTCTCCTGTTCTTGCCCAAAGAGGGGTCCTTCTCTCTCTGAAACAGCAGCCTTTGGGCCAGGGGTCCTCCCCAGAATCCTCCTGAGGCCGAGCCCGGGTCAGCAGCTGCCAATTGCAGCCGCATCTCGTTGGATTGGCGCTGCGGTCAGTAGGGCTGAGGGGCGCTTGTGCCCCCGAGTGATACGGGGGAGGGTGGGCTGGGCACGTCTGCAGTCCCCTCTGGTTTTGGCACGAGAGCATGACCCGGCTGGGGAACGGGAATGCCGCAGAACGCGCTTCTTCGCAGGATGTGAAGATGGCAGTGCCAATGCAATCCATTTCCATGGCTAAGGCAATAACGAGCAGGGAAATTACAGCTACTGACACACACTCTGGTTACACTCGGGTCGGCCTCTCCCGGCCTGGGAGGAACAGCGCGGGCTGAGACGGCGCCTAACGGTGGGCAGCAAAGGCCGCAGGGCGATTGCAACCCTGTTAGGAAACCCCGTTTCTTCCTTCCTTCCTTCCTTCCTTTCCTCATCTCCCGGTTCCCAGGAGGCCCTCCCTGGCGGCTTGGCTCCCCTGCCCCTCTCTTGGTCCTCTGCCCCTTCCCCTGGGCCAGCCAAGCCCCTGAGACAGTGCCTAACGGGGGGACCGCTCGGCCAAGAGGCCTGCTTGACAGCCACTTCAGCTGCTGCTCTCCAGCAGGACCGGCTGGGGTTGCTTGGACAGCTTTGCTCCAAGGCCGAGCCAGTAAAATGATTCCACTGAGCTCCTTTCTTGCCCGGCCTTGGCTTGCCCGGCCGCTCCCTGCGGTCCTGCTGAGTGCTGGGGCCGTCTGCATTTTCCTCTGCTGCAAGCAGGGCGAGATTCGGCATGGAGAAACGCCGTCATCAAGAGAAGGGCCGCTCGCGCTCAGGAAAAGAGGGGGTGGCCTTCCCCGAGTGGCGGCACGTGGCAGGGGACCAAACTCTGTGTTCGGGGCCGCCCGGGCATCCCTCGGCCCAGCAGCTGGCAGGGGAGGATGGGCGGCAGTCTCTTGCTTCCTCCTCTGCAGCCGAGCTGCCGTCAACAACGTTGCTGGGTTCCAGCGCTGCCCAACCGAGGAAGGAAAACAATTTGGAAGCTGGCGTGGTGCCTTTCTAGAACATTTCGTGGGAGTTAAATGACCTGTTTTAAGCTGCAGCTGCTGGAGGAGGCCTTTCTGCTCACGCTGTTCCCCAGGCCAGATCCGCCGCCGCCTCCTCGGGAACACGGGAGTCGGTGTCCCCTGCACCGAGGCAGGCTGGCAGCTTGCTCGGAGCGCCACCTAAGCCGGGCTCGACCTTCAGCCTGCCAACGGTCCTTGCGCCTGGAATCGCTTGGAGGTGCCGCCACGAAACGGCGGCTGCCATCCTCCTGGGGCCCCAGAGAAGGGCACCCAGCGGAGGGAAGCCCCCGGGCATCCCCACCACTGCCCTGCGACTCCTGCCGGGCTGCCCTGGGGAGTTAAGTTGGGGCGGGCTTTGGGGTGTCTCGCTCCCTCTTAACTACTACCAGGAACCGGCAGCATCCTGGGACCCGAACCTGGGAATTGGGTCGTGGAGCCGGGAAGGCAGACCCTCCGGAATGCCGGGGATGAGCGGAGGGGCTCGTACGGAGCAGCCAGCTGAAGCGCTCCCCCCTCTCTGGCTGCCCGAGATGCAGCCGGTCCCGGAGGCGGGCGACCTCAGGGCGATCAATCTCTGCCACCTCGCAGTCCCGCCCTGGGCTCGCCCGATCGCTTCAAGATGGACAGCTTTGAACGGCCCTACGCGCTTCTCCAGCCCCGCAGAGAGGAAGGGTTTGGAAGCCCCAAGCGGAGGGGGCCTGCTTGGACTCCTGGCCAACTTGGCTCTTTTTCAAAGAGGGAGTTATGCAGCACAAAAGAGCTATTTCTTCATTATTTAAAGCATTCCTATCCAGTCCTTTATCAAGCATGGCTCCCAGAAGAATGGATAGATGGGTAAGAAGGTAGAGTGGTTGCAAAACGTAGCACAAAAGGGAAGGAGAGGAACGGAAACCCTTCTGAAGGCTTATCCCGAGCAGTTCCTGCAAACTGCCCTTGCTGGAAAGGGAGCGGTTCAGAGGGAGGGGCAGGCGGCGCTGGCATCGCCCCAGCTGTGCCCTCTGCCTGGGCCACGGGCGAACCGAAGACTCCTGCAGGCGAACGTGTCCTGGGAGGGTTTGGGGGCAGCTGGTCTCTGGGCAGGTCCCTCGGGCACAAATGGGAACAAAAAACAGAGTGCATGGAAGGGGCAGCTGGAGGCTTATCTGCTGGTGGAAACCCCTGCAGATTTCCTTCTTGAAGGGTGGGCCCAGAGGTTTTCTGTCCCCTGCCCCCCCCCCACTGCAGCGGGCTGGGAGTTGCTCCCTCGTCACTCTGTCAGCCCACTTGGGTGGGACTTGGCCCTTCTTGCTCTGGCCTTCGGGGGCCACCTGTGGAAAGGTTGCAGAAGGGGACCGTTTCTGCCCTTGGCCTCTGCAGCCCCGAAAGGTCGGCCAACGGGGGGCTCTTTGGGCAGAGGAGGGGGAGGAAGAGGGTCCGTTCCGTGAAAGGCGTTCAGCTCTGCGCCCCTCGCCCGGAAGGGTCCCCTTGGCTGGCCGGGCTGCTCTGTTCCCAGGCCCACTGGCCCTCCTCCTCCCCTCGCTTCCCATGCAGAGCCTGGAGTTTTGCCAGATCAGCTTCCCAGGCTTTTCTCCCCCCCCCCCCCCGAACTTGGCAAGCATTTGTTGCACGTTCGGCCGTGCAGGGAATTAGACAACAGTTGTTTGGCACACTCCTGCAGAAGCCTCTTTTCAGCAATTAATTAATTAACACTATCATTATGCCCGGAGCACCCGGGAGATTATCAAATTGTCTCAGGTTTCCAATAAACCCGCGGAGAGGATTTGCATGAGCAGAGGAACTCCAAAACAACCGTCCCAGCGCTGCCTCCTCTCCCGAAGCTGAGGCAGCAGCCACTGCCTGGGCCACCTGGCTGGGAGAGAACGGGTTTCCCGAGTCCCAGCCAGCCTCGGGCTGCCACAGCCACCGCTGTGCAAGTACTCTGGAAGCCAATAGATGTTGGCAGATACTTGAAAAGCTGGCATTACTGGCTGTGTGGTTAAGTGAGATCCGTCCGTCCGTCCATCCATCCATCCACCCACCCACCCACCCATCCATCCACAGAGGGGACCCAAGTTCTGGACAAATTATGCAACAATGGACAATTTTGAACAATGCAGCTTTCCTTATTTTTCCACGTATTCCATGGAGAAGGCTTCCTCCCACGGCACGTTTCTGCTTTGTTTAGATGATAGACCTCACGGCAGAGCTGTCGGACGAGCGCTTGAAAGGAGACGTCGCCTGCCAGGCGCTGGAAGGGGAACGGGCAGAGAGGCTGCGGGCATCGAAGGAGGCCAAGGAGCTGCAGGTGTGGGGGGGTATGGGGGGCGCAGAGGGACTCGGCAGCGGTCTGCAGCCACTGACCCCAAGCAAAAGTGCCCCCGCAGCAGTCCCCGCCCCGCCCCCGTCCTGCAGCGGTCTGCATGTGCAAAGGCCCTTCTTTCAATCCCCCCCCCCCCGGGGTTTGTTAATTTAATCTGCAGCTTCTCCCCCCCACCTGACTACTTGGGAGACTTCAAAGTGGTGCCTGAACGCATCAAATATAAATAGAGCTCAGAGAACTTGGCCATTTAAAAGCAACAGTGGTGTCGAGTAAAGATTGCCTAGACATAAAAAACCAAAACAGCCATAAAAGAATCCCCTCGCTCTCCATCTTCAATTTGGAGCAGCTGCTGAAAAATCAATTGGAGCCGGCCTCCTTTTTCAGCGCTGCGGAAACAGAATAATGTTGGTTGGAAAACGGGCTCTGGAAGGAGGAAGCGGAGCTGGCCCGCTGCTTTGGGGCGGAGGGTCTGGCGTCACGGTCCCACCGCCAAGGAGGCCCTGCTTGGGCCTTTCCCTTCCTTGCCGAGGAAGCGGCACCAAGGTCTCCTGTCTCGGCCAGCCAGCCAGCCAGCCGCACGGGGGGCTTCACGAGGCTTGTTCCACACGCCCCGGGGCAGCCCTGGTTGACGTGGATACGGGGCTGGGCCAGCTGAGCCCAGAGCAGTTTCAGTTTCACAGACCCTTGGTCCACCCCCGCTTGGCAAACGGACCAGTGCCACGCTTCCTCCAGAAGATGATCTCTGAAATGCTCTTCCCCTTTGAAACAGTTCTGGAAAGCCAATGCTCTTTCAACAGATTGACAGGAGCCAGAGCTGCATGTGTCTCTGGGGGTTCCTGGCATTTCTGGGAACTTTATATTTAATAAAGAGGCAGATTCCCAGGCATTCCTTTTCTTTCAGAGCAAGCAGCACCAACTTCAGAAACGGCTGGAGACGGCCGAAAAGCAGCTGGAGGAAACCCAACAGCAGCTTCAGCTACGTGAGACGGGTGCCAACAGCTCTGGGCAAGGTGGGAGGCATCCCCCCTGCCCCACCAAAGCATGCCAGCAGGATCTCGGGTGGCCATGGCCATTAGCTGGCATTGGTTGATGCTGTTTCCTCCCTCCCTCCACTCCAAGCTTCCCTCTGACACCCAACCGGTTTTTGCACCTGAATATTGTGGGGCAGTCTGGAGCTTGCTCCTTGCCTCAATCTTAATTGGAAGCTTTCACGGAGCAGCGGCACCCTCCCTTCCCCACTGCTGTGCCAGGTTGGGGCGCCTGACGGTTCGCCAAGCGACACCTGTCTCTCCCCATCATTTCGATTGGGGGGAAGCACCAGGACGGGGTTGGGGTGGGTTGGGGCATGTCAGTTTGAGTAAAGCCACGTAGCGCCCCTGGCTGCCCCGGAGAATTTCTGCCCCAGTTATGTCAGGATATCTTTGGAAATCTTGTGAGTCGGGCTGAGTGCAACATCTAAGGTTATTGCAAATGTGGCATGAAAGGCGCTGAGCTCCCTTTCCCTCGAGACTTCTCGACGTGCCTGTGAATATTTACGAGGGTCCTCACGGGTGGGGAAATCCAGCCCGGGGTCAGCACCACCGCATTTTAGTCCAGAGACGCTCTTCCGCCCGGACGCCGGGGGCAGGGCTTCCAGGAGGCAAGCCGGTCCTCAGGGATGAGCGGCCTCCTAAGGCCGCTTCAGCAAGTGCAGCTCCTTTGACGAGAACCCAGGCAGCAAAGCAGCGGCCTCAGAGGCTTGAGCGCTGCTGGGCTCCGGGGCAGAGGTTCTCACAGAGGTCTGGGGACCTTTCAGGGGCTCCGCAAAGTCAAATCAGTATAATTCCTCAGTTTTGATTTCTAATACAGTAAGTATCTATAGATAGAACCCACATAAACCGGAACTCTTTGGGGTCCTCAGTCATTTTTAAGAATGCCAGGGGGTCCCGCTGTTCGAGGGGAACGTTTTCGGCACCCTCCATTGCACGAAGGGCAGCTGGGGTCCCTGACACCACCTCCAGCAACTGTGTCCCTGCTGCCTGTGTGCCAGCCCTGAAGTTGGGCGTGACGGGCAGGCCGTGCAAGCGCTGATCGTCCTGCACCGACAGGGGAGGAGTGGCAGATGCGCCTGGACTGCGCAGAGACCGAGATTGCATTTCTGCGGAAGAGGGTCGCCCAGCTGGAAGGAAGGTTGGAGCGGGAGCAGCAGGCCAAGGCGGACTCGGAGCAAAAGGCAGGCCACGGAGAGGGAGTGCGTGTGCAAACGTGCACGTGGGAATGTACAGGGAAGGCTGGCCGGGCAGGGCCGAGTTGAAGTTTCCCCACCGCGCGGGACGTGTTCGCCTCGAAGCCCCCCCCCCCCCCGGGCCTCCCCACCGCTGCCGGCTGCCGTCCTTTTGTCTTTGGCATCTCTGTGCGTGCCAGGCCTGGTGCCTGGTGCTAAGCCAGAGTTTGCTGGACCGCCAAGTCCCTTTGCCCCGGCTGGTCATCCATGCCAGGGATGGGGGCACCCAACGAGGCTGGCCTTGGTGCAGGGTCTCGAAGCACTCCGGCGGTGGAGGTGGGAGGGGGTGTGGCATTCAGGGCGTGCAGTAGGGGCGGGTGGCGCCCCCGCCCGGCTCCCCTTCTCACGCGGGCATTCCCGCTGGCAGCTCAGCGAGGCCCAGCAGCTCTACGAGGAGGCCCGGCGGACGGCCCAGCAGCTGAAGCGGAAGTGCAAGCAGTTGACGTGCGACCTGGAAGACACCCGGGTGCTGATGGAGAACCAGCAAAGCCGCAACCACGAGCTGGAGAAGAAGCAGAAGAAGTGAGGCTTGGGCACGGCAGGGGGGCTGGGAAAAAGCAGCCCCTGAAGTGCATAGAGATTCTCATGTATTCGGTCCACAAGTTGCTCTGTTTCCTGCGTGCTCCTTTAGGAGGGAAATTGTAGCCGTAAATAGCCCAAGCATATTGGACTGAGTAAGGCTTGGGGGCATAGATTAGGGGTCCCTCCCTGCCTTTTCTTTCCCTTCCCCCCACAAGCAGGCAAGTAATGGAGGGGGCGCTCTCTGTGCTTTCACAATGGGCTTGTTTAGGGGACGCGCATGGGGCGGGGGGAGCCTTGAGCCTCACATGGATCCGCCACGCGTGGAGGGCACGGGAGCAGCCCTACCGAGGACTGCACACCCCGGGGTCCACCCACCAAGCCCCGCGGCCCCCTGGCCCCACTGCTGCCGGCGGTTCGGTGGCCCCGAGAGGGAAGGGTGCCGCAGTGGGAGCTAGGAGACGAAGGTGGGTCTTCCTTCCTTGCCCAAACTCTGGATTGGGCCCAGGAGGAGGAGGGCAGGTGAGCGGGAGCAAGGATCCAAGGAGAGAGAGGGAGGCCTATTGTGGAAGAGTCTCCCGGGGGTGTCTTTGGACCGACTCTGGAAGAAAGTCGATGGATTCCTTTTTCTGCGCCCAGAAATGGCATTTTGTTCCTGGCGCTGGGCACTCAAGCCCTCAGTTCCTCTCTGGCTGGCAGAGCAGCCAGTCCTCGGGGCGCGGGGGGCCACCCTCAGCCCCGCCAGCTCCCGGGCGCCAGGGGCCCGCCAGTGCAGATCCAGCTCCCGGGTGCCAGGGGCCCGCCAGTGCAGATCCAGCTCCCGGGCGCCAGGGGCCCGCCAGTGCAGATCCAGCTCCCGGGCGCCAGGGGCCCGCCAGTGCAGATCCAGCTCCCGGGCGCCAGGGGCCCGCCAGTGCAGATCCAGCTCCCGGGTGCCAGGGGCCCGCCAGTGCAGATCCACCCCAGGGGCCGCGTTTCCTCGGCAGGTTCGACCTGCAGTTGGCGCGGGCCCTGGGGGAGTCGGCCTTCGAGAAGAGCCTCCGCGAGAAGGTGGCGCTGGAGAACACCGGCCTCCAGTTCCAGCTGGGCAGGCTGCAGCAGGGCCTCGAGGTACGGCCCGGGCGGGTGGGTTGAACCCGGTGCCCGCAAGCCCCGTGGCACCTCAGCCCTGGGATTCGGAAGCCGGCCCCCAAGGCCGGCTTCATGAGGGCTCTTCTCCCGGCTGCCCGCAGCAAAAGGAGTTGGAGAAGGACGGCCTCAGCCGACGGGCCACGCTGCTGAGCTCCCAGGTGGAGGAGCTCGGCTCCGCCAGCGGCCTGGATGCCGGCGCCACGGCTGCTCTGCAGAAGAAGCTGTGGGACCTCGAATCCACAGCCTCGGAGCAGCAGCGGGAGCTGAGCCAGCAGGCGAGCGCCGTGGAGCAGCTGGAGCAGGTGAGGCCCCTCCTGGGGGCGCTTCAGCCGCTGGCCTTGGGGGCCGGGAGGAGGGGGGAGCCCAGGCTGCCCGCCCACCCGGGGGACCCGCCGCAAAATGCGCTTCCCGATTCCCCCGCCAGCTTCACCTGAGGCTCGAGCTGGAAATCGAGAGGACGAAGCAGATCCACCAGAAGGAGCTGGAGGACAAGGAGGAGGAGCTGGAGGACACCCGCACGTCCTGCCAGAAGAGGGTAGGGCCTGCCCGAGGGGGGTGGGTGCGCGCCCCCTCCCAGCCCACGGGGCCCCCTCATTTCTCCCTGTGCTCGGCCGCAGCTTCGCCAGCTGGAGATGCAGTGTGAGCAGGAGTGCGAAGAGAAGCGGACGATCCTGCGTGAGAAGAGGGACCTGGAGGGCCTGGTTGCCACCCTCTGCGAGCAGGTGAGGGAGGGGCGGCTGCCCGGCGTGCGGGGGGGAAACCCAGGGCGAGGGCAGAGGGCACCGGGGCGTCCCAGAGGCCCCACACCCTGCAGGCCAACGGCAAAAGGGCACGGAGGGCATCTGGAGTCCCCCTTTCGCCAGGCAGGAGGGAGCCCACGTTGCTGAAGACCCTCCCTCCCTAAAAGAGCATTGACGTCACTGTCGCAGGGGATCCTCGCTCCCGATGCGCTCGGTTTTCTCCTGGCTGTCTTGCTGGATAGGTGGTTGAAGCCTTTGCTTAAAAAAGCGGATGCAGCCATTCAATCTTACAACGTTTTACGTTCCCGCTTGGTTTGGGCCCGCCGCATGAAGGCCCGAACGCCAGGCCCCTGACCTCTCCCCGTCCTCCAGATCGGCCACCGGGACTTCGACGTGGAGAAGCGACTCCGGCGCGACCTGAAAAGGACCCACGCCTTGCTGGCGGACGTCCAGCTGCTGCTGGAGAGCTCTGGGGCGGACCCGTGCCCGTCGGGAAGGCCGGAGGAGTGGGCCAAGCTTCGCAGCCAGGTGAGGGGCGGCGCTTCCCGGTAAGGTAGCTCGTGAGCCAGACTGGCCCCTTCGAGAGGCAGCCAGACGTCTCTGGCCTCGCCTGCAGCCCATTGGACGCTCCCTCGAAATGGAGGCGGGTCTCCCCATGGTTGGGTGGGGGATGAAACTGAGCAGGGAGCCCCCCAGAATCAGGGGTTAGGCGACCTTAGGCAGTTCCCTCCTGCAACGGGTGGCAAGGGGATTAAAATGGTGCCGTGCCGTAGATATGTCCTCCTCCTCCTTGGAATCACCTCAGCATCTTTAGAGCCCAGCGTTTCTCAACCTTGGCAACTTTAAGCTGTGTGGACTTCAAGTCCCAGAATTCCCCAGCCACCAACCTTGCCAAGGTTGCTCGTCGGCTGTCCCCACATCTGGCAGCAGCAAGTTCCAAACCTTCATCCCCCACGGTCGGAAGTCTTCTGCTGGGTCCGTCCTGACCTGCTCCACATCAGGTTCAGGAATCGATCCCGCCCTGGAATGACAGCCTCCACACTGCGCAGTTATTCCTCCATATAGCCTAGCAGATTAAGGAGGGGTGCGGTTAGACCTTCTTTCCTGAAAATTGAAACCTGAGCCTCTGAGCCTGTAAGGGGTTCGTTCCCTCCCTCTCCTTTTAAGGTGTCTGTCTTTGCTGTAGAGAGGAATCCTTCCCAGGAAGTGTTGAGGATTTAATTAAGGCAATTAGTTAAATAGATTGTGTTCACTGGTGTCTGTCTAGCTGGTTGTAATTACCAAGCTTTGCTTTCAGCATCTGTTCTTGGGGGGAAATGGCGTTTCTGGAGTATCCCCCTGGGCGGGGCGGGGCTGCGGGGAAGAATTCGGCTAATGCCGTAAAAGGTATCTCCAAACTGTCTCGGGGACCCCTCAGTGACAGGCCAAAGTTGGGGGTGGGATGGTTGTGTTGAAACCCTTGGCAACCTTAGACGTTCTTACCCAGCACTGGGGGCCAAGGTGGCTGTCCTGGGGATGGGCGGCATCTCACCTGAAACGCAAAAACACCTGTGCCAGCTTTGGAGGCAGCTGCAGCCGAGCCGAGGGGCGCCAGAAGCAGAGGGGCAGGCGGGAGAGGAGGTGCCCCAGATCGGCCCTGGAAGGAAGGCGCATCCGATCCCCGAAAGGGGGGTGCGTGCGGGGGGTGCAGGCAGGAAGAGTAATTCTAATTTAGCTGCACAAGCGTTCTGGAGCCATTCAATAAATAAACCCCCTTGCTTGTCTCCGTCAAAAACACACCATTCTGGAGACGCGAGCAATTACAGCTAGCGCAGACGTTTATAATTGGGGTAATAATTCTGTGTAAACAGCATCTGTGAGCTGCAGATGTTTCTACCTGGTTTGACAGAAGCGGGCAGGGGATCGCAAATCCCTTGCGGGGCCGTTGCCCTCCTGCCCTTCAGGGGCTAAAGAGGTGCTGCGCTTTGCCTGCGGGAGCCCTCGGGGGGGGCGGGGGGGAATAAAAATCAGGGAGATGCTGGAATATATGTAAACCTTTCCTCTGCCTACGGCTCTTCCCTCCGTTTGGTTTCAGATCCAAGTTTGCGAGGGGGAGAGAGCATCTTGCCGTGAAATGTATTTCCCCTCCTTTGAATCCCAGGTGGGCAGCCCGTCTGGTCCGAGTCTCACAGACGGCTGGGTTCCCACGATTACGCGCTTGGCCACCTTTCTGGAGGGGCCCTGGACTTGGGTGCTCTCAGCTGTTCGTTTCCCACTTTTTTTCCTAACGTTTTCAGTGCTACCTTGTGCTGTAATGTTTGTTTCTTCTCAATAGGTGTCGCTGCAGTGCAGTTTGCATAGCTAAATATTATAGGGTGAGGGTGAGGGGGGCCAGCAGGGCAGCTGTCAAGAGACCCCTTTTGCTGTGAGTTTGTCTCCTGGATTTTATCCTGGTTACAGGCCCTGACCAGGGTCTTATGCTTGCAAAGTCCGGAAGAACATAGGAATCACCTTGTGGGATGGAATCCCAAGCCCTCCCTTTCTGACAGGTCCCTTTAGATTCCTGCCGGTGGGCATTGCAGAGGTAGTCTCTCCTCATTTGTCCACGTGGGGATTAGAGGTATACTGCTTCTGGATGTGGAAGATCCATTTATTTATTAGGCTAATGTAGGAATGAATCCTAACAGATTCAGAAACGGGAATGTAAGAAAGAGAGAGGTGAAAGGCCTGCCAGAGGTCTTGCTGTTACAGTCCTACCTTGCTGATGTTCAGGATCATCCCTTTTTCGCTCCATCTTTAAGCAAATAGAGAGAAATCTTGTTTCAGTCTTTGCAGGTGTCAAAACACGTTTAAAATTAATCCCAGCCTGTCTTTTGGGTCCTTTTTGAGGTGCTGATAACAGGTGATGTTCACTCACTTGCAGGTTGGGTTTAATTAGGCAGTCTGTTGTGGTTTGACGAAGGCTGTGATGAAATAAACGCCCGGTTGATTTTCTTAAAAGAACTTGCAGCCGGCTTCTGTAACCCGGCACGGTAAGCCGTGGGCTTGGGGAGAACCGACACCGCCTGGAAAAGAAACGTGTGTGCAGATGGCGCGTGGCGGCGCGTGTCTGTCAGTGGCCAAGACTCCTCTGGTGTTGGGGGCAAGTCCGTGCGTGTGAGCGCACCAGGGAGCGCGTGCGTGGGCAGGGTCTTCCCCAGTCTGAGACCAGGGTCTTGATTCCCACGTGGGGAAGAACAACCGTCCACGTTAGAGGTGGGTGGGAGACACCCCAGGAAAAGCCCAGGCTGAGCTGAGGGTGGAACTGTCCCCTTAGGCCCCAGGCCCCTGCGTGCCTCCAAGACGCATAAGTCTCTCTGGGTGTCTTGAAGGGGCCCCGGGGGCCCCCGCAGCTTCTTCGGCTGCCTCTGGAAACAGGCATAAATCAGTGGTTGAGTTCCCGATGGAAACAGGCCAAGGCTTCAGCCTGAGGTTTCCCCGTTCAGAGGGTCATAATGGCACGTCTCCCCAGGTGGGGCAAGGGAGGGGGCCCTCAGGCGGGGGGGGGCATTCTTGCCAGAAACCTGCAGGAAGAAACTCTGGAGTATCTCTGGAGGAAAGGAGAAGGGATGCCAGGAATGGGCAGCTGGGGGCAACAGGCACTGTCCCTCTCTGGAATCGGGAGGTGCTGGGGCAAAGCCTGGCCAGGGAGCCCCGGAGAAGAAAGGCTGTGCCGGAAGGACGGAGGCGTGCGCAGCCCCTTGGGAAGCTCCGGCTTCTTGGTGTAAAACTGGAACGGGTTTCAGGGGCATCCCTGTGGAATTCTTCTCTCATCTCCGCCATCCCCAGGAGGATTTAAGCAGGAGGGAGAGGGGGGTGGCTGGAGGGGGAGAAGCCGGAGGAAATTCCCCAGGGTGAGGATTAAAAACCAACCCGGAAGGTACATTCCTTGCGTGCACCAGAAATGGAGCCTTTTCAGAAGGGAGCCTGGCGAACATTTAAAAGCGGCATCGAACAGATGGCAGAACACTGCCAACTCGACACGTTTGATCTGTTCATACATTATGTATCTTTTTTTATGGGAATTTCAGTTTGTTTGCTCCCAAGTGGGAAAAATTGATTATGCAGATTTAAAGGGAAAAAAGGAGGAAAGGAGGAAGCAGAACTATGACAAATCAAGGGGTGGGAGGAGAAAAGAAAAGGGGAGGCAGTCAGATGTGGAGGTTAACTGGTCTGTGGTTTGTAATCTGAATTACAAGTACCGGATGAGAGTGCTCTGGATTCTTCCAAATCTGTTTGCCCTCACAAATTTGGACAAATAAGACTGGAAACGGGGTGTGTGAGAGACCAACATCTTTAGGCAAGACACCGAGGGGTTGGCAGGGTATTGTCGTATCCATCGAACGAAGCCTGTCCTTGAATTAAAAGGCAACGGTGCATTCCGGAGAATGGTGGGTGACTGGAAGAGGCTGCTTCAAACTGGCTGGTGGCGCTGCCATTGAACATGGCTCACCCAAACGTAAAAAGGGCCGCCGTTTTCATTCCAGTGGCGGCCAACCAGCTTCCTTTAGGAAAGAAAGACCGTGGGAGGGCTGCAAACATTTCTCCAGGCTGTCCTCGGCTTCCGAAATAGGGAGACCAGCGGCCTCTGGAAACGAGGAGGCGGACGGCTGCCCTGGCAAATAAGGGTTAGGGGCTTCTTCTGCATTTAGTGCCTGTCGCCACCTCTTGGCTGGCTGCACAGAGTCCTATTTCCGCCCTGTCTGGGATCAACTCTGCCTCATTTCCTCTGAGGGAGCCTGCGCAGAAAGATCTTGGCCCTTTGACCGTAATGCCGCCGAACTGCAAGGCAGCACGGCCGAGCTCCTTATCGGGGGCTCCCTCCGGGCTGGCAAAATGCCTGTGTCTTCAGAAGGGAGGGGTGAACTCGCAAGTCCCTCGCAAAACCCTCTGACCCAAGAAGTGGGTCGCGCCGCAGGAAGTTCCTCGTTCGCAGAACTGTCTGCTGCTGTTTCGATCCCTGTTATTTAATATCGCCTAAAGCCCCCCCGCCCCGGGTGGGAGACTTTAATTATCTCCAAAGCGTTCTGCATACAAAGCCAGAGCTAATTTCAGGGCACAGAAAAAGATCGGCAACTCCTTGCGGTGCGCTGCAACTTGCAGACAGTCAGTCAGTGAAGCCTGCAGGCAAAGGCCCTGTAAGAAGGGTGGCTCTTTTGGAAGGTCCTGGGTTTTTGGGGGGGAGGGGGGCCAGAGGGGATCCGGCCCCTGCCACTTACCCTGGGAACGATCAGACTCAAGCAGACGCTCCAGCCGTGCATTTCTAAGGAGTGTTTTCTGGCTGAGCTCCTGGGTGGGAAGGGAGACAAACATGTCCAGGGCTGGCGGGCCGAGGATTGATTGGGGGGCTTTCAGATAAAGCCCCAAGGGGGTCTTTCCAGCAGCCCAGCCTCAGGGTCTCCAGTGCGGGCCAGGCATTGCCCCCATGACAAAGTGCTGGGAAGCACCCACCATGTGTGAATAAGGGAAGAAGAAGAGGCGGGCAAGGAGGAGGGACTTCAGGCTGCCCAGCCAGCGCCCTCTCTGCAGATGTGGAGGGGGCTGCTCAAGAGCAGAAGGGCCCCTGCCCTTGCAGAATGCCGTCCTGGGCTCGTGCCTGGGGGTCGGGGTCGATGCTGTGTGAGAAACAACCGTTTATAAACTCTGCCTTGTCAATGGCTTTAATCTCTGCCAATTGGAGGAGATTCACCTCATTGGCCAATTAATGAGCCCAGCTCTTTAGCTCAACTGCTACGAAAGGAGTTGTGCTGTTGCTGCCGGAGCGTGGCCCCATTTCTCCCACCCAGGTAGGAAGGGGGGGGGGAGGAAGGCCCCCCCCCCCTGCTTCCCTTGCACTGGTGGCCAAAGCTGGAGTTAGCTATGTGGCAGCGAGGGGGAACCGGCAGCAGCAGCAGCAGGGCGTCCAGGGGTTGCTTAAAAGCAGGAGCGGGGAAGAGGTCAGCCAGCATCTCTCTCCTCCCTGTCCGGGGGCGGGCGGGGGGGGACTGACCCTTTCTGCTCTTGGCAGTGGGAAGAGAGCACAGTCCGATGTGCTGAAGCCCAGGAGTCCCAGAAGATGCTGTCGCTCGAGGTGGAGAATTTGCACTCGGAGCTGGAGACTGCCACCAGGAACAGAAACTTGGTACAGGCTGGAGAATTGCACCTCGGCCCAAATACCACCCCCTTGCCCCCCCCCCGCTAACATGGAGCCCAGACTATAGCACTGCTCCGTTTTGCTGCAGGTCGACGAACAGCTGTACCAGCTGCAGCACGAGAAAGCCGACCTGCTCAAGCGCATCGAGGAGGACCAGGAAGATCTGAACGAGCTGATGGCGAAGCACAAGGCCTTGATTGCACAGGTGAGGGGAGCGGGGGAGAGGACCCCCTCCCTCCCCCCCCCGCAGCGGGCCTCATCTTACTGGGGGGGCTGGGCACCCTCACTAATGGGCACGGGGAGGACGTGCCTGGTCTGCTAGCAGGAGAGTGGCCTCGCACCGTTCGTTCCGCTGTCCTCTTTGCGTAGGGCCGCAGGGTCACTGGGCCCTTCAACGGGGGCCCCCGCAGAGCCCCCTCCCCTCCCAATGACCACCTTTCCTTTTCTGAGATTGCTATTGTAATTCAACAAGCTGCCCAACGGGAAGCTTCTGCGTCTCCAAGGCCCCATCCCCGGAACCTGCCTGCGCCACCCAGCGAGCAGCGCCCCCCGCTCAGATAAGAGACCAAGCTAGCCGGGATCGTCCTGGAGGGAACGCGGGTTGAGCAGAGCAAAGTTGCCTGCCAGCTTTCTGGTACCTGGGCATGCAGCAGCTGGCCATGCCCGCTGTGGCAAGCGTGTCTTGACAGTACCCGCAACACGCATGTCCGGAAAGATTGCCCGCCCTGCCATGGGCTGGCCAGCACATCCTACCTGCCGAAGGGCTCCTGCCTGTGACCTTTTCGCCCGCCTCGACCCTCCACCTGCAGCAGCTTAGAGGCAACGCCCTTCTGCTTTCTCCATTTCTGCAGTCGGCAGCAGACATCGCCCAAATCCGAGAGCTGCAGTTGCAGCTGGAGGAGGTGAAGAAGGAGAAGCATGCCCTGCAGGAGAAAGTAAGAGTCGGAAACGCACAGTGCCTAAGCTGGCAAGGCTGGTGTGGGGCACAAAGAGAGCTGAGGAGGGCTGCGGCTGGAACGGGGGCCTTCTCGGCTCCTGCCCAACTCGTAGGTGGAGACCCGCTGCGTCCTCTGCATTACGTTCGTTCTAACTCTTAACTGCCCTTTGCTGCAAGACCACCCCCGTCCCCGCCCGACCGGACAACCCGTGTCTGGGGGCAATTGCGCCAACAGCCGGCAGGGGCTGAGCTCCTCGCTCTCTCCTCCGCCAACAGCTGCAGGCGTCTCAGGCCCGGCTGTGCTACCTGGAGCAAGCCACGGTGGAGCGGTCCATTGTCAGCCGCCAGGAGGCCTTGATCTGCGACCTGGAGAACAAGACGGAGTTCCAGAGCGTCCAGATCAAGAGGTTTGAGGTACGGGCATGGCCGGCAGCCCGGGGAGGGGCAGGGGCAGGATCCCCCGCAATCCAGGCACCACACGCTCCGCACCACGTGAGCAGAGATATGCCCGTCGGTGAGAACCGGGCAGGCAAGCCGAGGCCTGGGGAGGGTGAGCGACGGGCGCTGCTTCTACTGCCCGCTTTGTCCCCAAGAAGGCGGCTTGACCCCTTTCCGGGGCAGCTGCTGTCCCTCAGCTGGGATGACCTGGGGGCCTCAGCCGGCTGCACCTTCTCAGCCCTGCCGCCCCAGGGGATGCTGTGGAGAAAAGCCTGTGTGCGCATGGAGGGCACCTGGGGGTCCTGGGGACAGAGGGAGCCGTCCCCTGAGCTGACCGGCCTCCCCCGCAGGTGCTGGTGCTCCGTCTGCGGGACAGCGTGATCAAGGTGGGAGAGGAGCTGGAGAAGGCGAGGGAAGGCGAGGCGCGCGAGCGGGAGAACGCGCACTACTACCGGCTGCGGCTGGAGGAGATGAAGGCCGACGTGAGCGAGTTGGCGCAGAGGGAGCTGGAGGCCAGTCGCAAGCGGGTGGACCTGGTAAGGGCCGGGGCGTCCCGGCCGGCAGTCTCTCGAGCCCCCCAAGCCTGACGGAGGGGGCAGCGGAGAAGGCTGGCTTGGACATCCCGTTTATGGCTGGGTCGGGGGGTATAGAACACCGTTAAAACCAAGGCAGGCGGAACTCTTTTGTTCTTCTGGATGAAACATGTCGATGCTGCCTTGCGCCGCAGGCCCCAGGATGGTTTACAGTAAGTGTGTTTATTTACTCGAGTACCTAAGGCCCGTTTTTCTTAGCAATTGGATACATAAATTGTGGTTTGTGCCTGTTTTGCTCTGCTGTTTGGCAGCGGGCGGATTTTTCCCGGCTGAAGGGGGCCGGATCGCCAGGCTTGCCTCGTGATCCCTTTCCTGCCGGCAGGGATCTCGCCTGCGCCTGGAGGGGCGGCTGCAGAGCGCCTCTTCTCCCCAGCGCGAGACGGGGGGGGGGATTCTAGGGCTTGGCCCCCTCCTCGCTGCAGTGGCTGGCAGAGCAATTCCCAGGTCAATGTACGTCCACACAGGCAGCAGCATCGTGTCTTTCCTCGGGGGCAGGTCGGGGGGGGCAGGAAGCGTGGCACCTTGAGCTACCCGATCTTGTTAATCCTTAGCTGACAGGTGATGGAAAGCTGCCCGCTTGTCCTGCTGGTCTGTGCACCGATTAAGGCCTGGAGAAAGACTTGGGAAAGCCACATGGCGTAGTGGTAGTGCCAACCTGCGATTAAGATCCAACCTCTTTGTTTGCCTCAAGGGCACCGCGGTGGAGCTGCAAAGGGAAGAGAGGGGTGCTGAAGGTTGCGCTAGGACAGGCAAAGAGAAATTCTCTAATTTATCCTAGGCCCCTGGGGGAGAGATTAAAACAGGACAAAAATTAACAAAGAATCCAAGCGAGCAGGAAATAAACAAACAGCGAAATCCCCCCTCCCTCCCTCCCTCCCTCCCGGGCTGCAGTGCTGCTGCCGCCACTGGGCCCTTCTGACAGCAGACATTCTTCCTAATTGCAGGAGCTGTTATCTCAACGCCCTTCTCGGGGAAGCAAAGCGTGGTGCTTTCCTCCTTTTCGCCATTCATGAAAGAAGGCCGTTCTCACTTTGCCTGCCTTAATTGTTTCTCAGCTTTGGCTGCTAGCTTGGTGGAAGGAGCAGCCGAGCGATTCTGTGAACTCCTTGGAAGGGCCCCATCCGTCCCCCCTTGGAGTGGTGGTGGAGCCTTGGAGGGCCATGGAGTTTGAAGGAAATCACGCCATTGAATTCAAGACAGCTGGGGAAACGGCAGATGCCCCTTCCCCATTTCCTGTGCAGAAGGAAGCTAATTTTTCTAGGTGTCTTGGGAAGGAAATGCTCGGGGTCCTTTCGCATCCCAGCAGCCCTGAAGATTGCCGCCATGGCCTTCACTCTGAGGATTAGCGTAGGCTTCCCTCTCCATCTCACCTGAGCCTTTAAAAAACTGGGAGCTTTCTCCTTTCACAACTAGGGAAAGAGAGAGAGAAGCCCCAGAGTCTTCAGCGGCAGAAATAAAATGAATTTGAACAATTCAAACCCGCCGGTTCTGCAGGAAGGGAGGCTGTGGGAAGACTTGGCTGCTGAGGACAGGTCTCTGGATAGGCATGAGTTATTCTTGAGAGAAGTGGGGCAGCAGCTAGTTGGATGGTTTCTCTGAATCGTTTTTGATTTGCAGCTCCCCCATCCCCATTTTGCCGATGGTGGGCAAAAGCTTGGTGAGAAACGGGCAGGTAGAATCCAGCCCTGGCAGACGTGTTGCTTAAGGAGGAGCAAACCTCCTCGACTGGACTGACTAAATCCAATTCACGCTGGGTGGAGGAGAGGATCTGGATGGCAGTTTCTGTTCGCAAGTTAGCCAGAATGGAGCAGGCATGGCTCAACGTCGCTGCAGCAATGAAGGATGCTTCCTGCAAGGATGTGTGTGAATGGGCTGTCTGCAAGTAGTGCTGTGAAATGGTGCCAAGAGTGGAAGGTGAGAAAATGCGCCATTAGAATGGAGAAGGATGTTGAGCCAAAAATCCTGCAGGGACAGCCAGGAATATTTTTGGGCATATTTTAGGTGCGATTGCTTGGTGCGTTTTTTTTTTCTTTGCTGTTTTATGGTTGTTTCTATAGGTAGCTTGGCCGCAAAAATACGGTTTCTCGTTTGATGTCCCTTTTGGTAGGTATCACCTTTCCTTCTCCTTTGGCTGCTGCAGAATCGTTTCCAGCTTCCTCTTCGGTTCGACTAGGCTGGCTTGATTAGTGCACCAACAGAATTGATGCTTTTTAAAAAAAATTGAATTGTAGATGGGACTGTTGAAGCGTTTTTACATAAGACACAAACCTAGTCATCTTGCCACCGAGGTTTGGGAGCGCTGTTATGAAAAATCCTGTTTCCCCAGAGACAATGTCAATGAAATAATTTGTGTGTAAGTGAACACAATGACGCTGTCATGTCTCCTTTGTGAAAGGAAGGATGTTTCTCTTCAGCGTTGCTCGGTGCTCCTTTGTTAAGAAGGAGGTTTGGTCTCCCCACTTTCATAACCAGCCCTTTCCCAGAGGCGAGGGGTGGCCCTGGAGACTCCTCCATCAGGTAGGGGCCCTCCACGCCCGGCGGAGAGAAGTCTGCCCTTGGCTTGGCGGCGCCATTCGCTCAGAGCGGGCAGGGGATCGCCCCTCGGGTGGAGGAGGCTTTCCGGCCCCGGGGGCTGAGATTCCGGATCCCAGGGTGAACCTTGGGCCACGGCCCCTCCGTGCGGATCTTCAGCCCCGCCTTTGTTTCCACCCAGAGCCCCAGTTCCCTCCGAGGAGAGGGGCCTTGGGGTGGGGGAACATCCCCCCGGGAGACAGGGCTCTTGTGGCTCGCAGAGGCTAAGAAACGTAGCTTCACGGGCAGGGGGCACGAACTGTGCCTGCTCTGTGCCGCCACCCTGCCCATTAGCAGCAGAATCTCTGTGGCCACACCGGATGGCCTCTTTGTGATGGGCAGAAACGGGCCTTTGAATAACTTTGGGTTTTTTTTAAAGTGGAAGGGCAGTATGTGCCTTTATTTTAAAAGAAGGAAAAATAGTAAGGAGTTTGAGGGAGGGTTGAGTTCCCACTCCATTTTCCAGGAAGCACCCCAAAAATCTTAAACTGGGGTTCGCCCTTCAGCCCGGCCTACCTCACAAGGCTGTTGGGAGGATAGAGCGGGCGAGGGGAAGGGCCGTCTCCGATCAAAGCTCACCTGCCGCCCTCGGGAGTCCAGAGGAATCCTTGAGGCTGAGCGGGTTGGAAGATTTCAAGGTATACTTAAAATAGCGAAGGATAAAAACAGAGAGGGAGAGATAAATGTATCTTTAGAAATGTGCAATTATGCCAGCCCCCTCGCCCCATCTCCCCGTCATCGCACGAACGTATCTCGGTGCCGTGGCATTAAAATACCTCTCATTCGCACAGTGACCGCCTCCGCGCGTAACATGCCGGGTTTCCACACCACCTGGAGGGAGCAGGAGTGGCCCCGCTGCCTCCCGAACACGAAGCCGCCTGCAGGAGGGGGGCTGCTCCTTTCCAGAACCGACCCCCGATTCCCAAGCCCTTAAAGGGCAACAACCACAACAACAGCACAACACCGCCACCACAATGGCTTCCGTTTGTGACACGGAAAGAATAAGTCAGGAGATGAATATCTGGCTGCTAGTTCGTCCCCCCTTTCCTGGAAACCGCTCCCACGCAGGCAGGGTTTTATCCTTCAGGGGGCCGCCCCTCTCGCCTCCCTTGAGCTCCCTATGGGGTGCAATGGGGGGGAAGAATGCCTGTTTTAACCCTCCTAACTACAGGGTATGTTCTGTGCTTGAGGTTGCACCTAGCGCAGGGGGCTTCAAGGCCAAAGGGGGGGTCTGGGCCCACGGAGGTCGCTCTGGGCCACCTTCCCACACCTGGTCCAAGGCATCCAGAAGGCACAGGGCCAGTCCTGGCCTCTCTCGGGCTGGAAGGGTTCGGCTGGTGGCTGCTGGGAAGGCCAGGCCGGGCTGGTCAGAGCTGACCCCTTGCCGTCCTGGTCATCCTGGTCCCCTTGTTTTACTGGCGCGGATGGCTGGGGTGGGGCGTAGCTCAGCTGTCCTCTTGACCCCATAGGGCGGGGGGCTGTAGCACCACCCCCTTCTCTTGCAGGTCTGCCCCAAAGTCCGGCTCTGGCCTGACACCAAGTGTGACCTCTGTGCCCCTGCCCGCCGTTGCTCAGGCTGTCCGGCGCGATGCTAGCAAGGCCCCGGGCTTTTCCTTTGAGGACGAGACCCCCTGGCAGCTCTGGCATTTGCTGCTCGACCCCGGCTGCCTTCCCCGCCGGGAACTTGCTTGCACGTTCCTGAGACCGTTTGGAAGCCCTCCGGCCCTCGAGTCCCGCAGAAGGCTGTGACTTGCCCTTCCGAAAGCGGGAACGCCACCGAAAGACAGGCGAGCTCTGAGCCCGGAGCAGCCTCGAGTTCAACTCAGAAAATGGGTTAATGCAGTGACCAAGTTAAGGGCATCGTGTGAACCCGGCCGAGCGTCTCTCTGCATTCATCAGTGAAAGAGATGCAAAGGCCCCGCAGGCCTGTTCTGGGCGGGAGCAAGCCACTGTCTCGCCTCCGGCCACCCTGAAACCCACTCCCGTCTCCTCAGGAGAAGCAAGTGGACGAGCTCTCGGCGGTGAGGCAGACTTTGCAGGCAGACCTGGAGACCTCGATCCGGCGCATTGCGGACCTGCAGGCAGCCCTGGAGGAAGTGCAGTCGAGCGACGAGAGCGAGGCAGAGGGGTGAGTGCGCAGTGCGTGGGAGGCCGGCTTTCCAGCCCACCGCTGTCCTGGCTCGTCTGTCCCCTGCAACGGCCTGTGCAGCTCTTACAGATTTCCAGCCACGGGCTGACCTCTCTCCAGGCTTTTAGCTTTCCCAAGGCGGGTAGCCAGTCGAGGCAGTTTCAGCACCATGGACAGGGCCCTGGAACTTCTCCAGCTGCTGCAAGAACCCTCCTCCCCACCGACCGTTATTGGGGTGTAGTGGAAGTTACCCCCACCACGTGCTTCTGGGGAAAGTTTGATAACTGGTTCCAGTATCTAGACCAGCCTGGCATTTCCCTTCAGCTGGAAATGTCAGGATGGTGCAGCGACTGGCCCACCTTTGTCTTCTAAGTAGCTTAGAAGGGTTCCTTGGACAGGTGCTGGCCCAAGTGCTGCACCCTGGGATCTGTGGGTTAGGGAGTGGGGTTGGGGTTGCACTTCCCCCCCGGTTTTTCTTTGGCTAGCTCTGACTCCATTCTTTCGAGGCCTCTGCTTAATGCCGAGCTATTCTCCAAAGTGTTTGCTTGACATTCGGTCATTTTCTTAGCGACAAAGCGTGATGGCTGCCCGCAGCAGGGGGCTTGGGGAAAGCCAGCCCAGACACAGGGCCCCTGTTTTCACAGTGCAGCTTCACTGTTTCTCTCCTCCACTGCTGTTCTCCAGCTCTGGGGTTTGTGTGATGAACAGGAAAGGGAATTGATCCCAGGAGCCAAAACCAGAAAGGAATCTTTTTCAAAAGCAGGCTGCCTAGATTGACCAGTGTGCGTGTAAAGACTGGGTTGATTGTGATCTGAACCTTGCTGAGCTGTGGAGCGTGACTGAAATGGAAGCTGGAGGAGGAGGGAAGCGGGGTGTGCGCTGGCCCAGCCCGCGTGGTCCTTGCCACAGACAGTCGTGCGCTGACCACCTCCTCCTGCTTCAATCAGATTACTTTAGGGAAAGACCAGCAAGTTGGTAACTTGGAGCCGGGGGTGGGGGGAATGGGGGGAGGATTGCAAAAAATATTGGGGGCCACAGTATTTGGGGTCACATCTGTAGAGAACTATGTTATTTGGAGAGAATGCCCTTCCAGTCTGCGATAGTTCAGGCCAAGATGCTTCTTTGAGTTGCCAAAAAGAAAAACATTTTCACAATTTACTGGACCTTCCTGGTGGTTGTAACAAGAAGATGGAAGAGGAGTAGCGATCTAGAGTCTAGATCAAAGCCACTGTCCGTTTATTTCTCTGATGTGTTGACTCAGTGTACTTCACAGAATAATTTTCCTTGATAATAGCAATGATTAAGCATGTTAATGGAGCATTAGCAACTCTTCATGACAGCTCATTTTCACTCACTTCAGTCTCAAGTTTTGAGAAGGAAAAGAGAGGACCGCAGGTCAGTTTATCTAGTATTAATAACGCCAACATCCAATTGTTTATAAATTCCATACAGAAAAAAATTGACCGCATCTGAATTTTCAAATGAAAATTTTTTTTTTAAAAAAAAACAACAACAGGAGCCCTTTTTGAAATTCCTGCCCCGGGAGAGTCATCCTGGGGCTCCATCCTGCAGGGCAAGATTCCCAAGATTTGCGGGGGTGGGGGGGTTCATTGCAAAATCTGCAGGAACTGCACAGCCATCATCCATCCCAGAAGCAGAAATCTATGTTCAGGGACTGGGAAATTCCCTCTGAGCCCTGGAAAGGGTCAAGAGGTGTTAACTGCTGAGCGGAAAGTGCACTAGTCCTTCCTGGCTAATTATCCAACCTTGTTTGGCCTTCCCCCCAGGAGGGAGGCAGGGTTGTCTGGAAGTTCTGCATTTCAGAAACCAGAGGGGCTCCGGTGGCTTCACAGGCCGTTTGTGCTCCAGCCTCTTCCTGAACGATGATGCGATGCGGCTCCTGTCAGGGTTGCCCTTGGTCATCAAAATGAAATGGCCAAGGTGCCAGCCCATGCCCCCTGCCTCCCTGCCCTGTTTTCTGCAGCCTGATCGGACAGAACCAATCTGCCTGGGCGTTTCTCACATGATAAGGCTCCCAGGCTGTGTGCAGGTCTAGCAGAAGCAGACTTAGAGGAGGGGGCTCCCATCGTACAGGCATTTCTCCCCCAGTTCAGTTCTGTCCTCCGGTGTTAAGCCTCGATGTTCCTCCCTGGTAGGAGCCCTTTGCTCAGGGCAGGTGTGGGAGGGGCGCCGGTTTCCATGGCGGGATCTTGCCTCCCCCTGCAGCCTCGCCCTCCCAAACGCCAGGGTGGTTTTCAATCTCTGGCATGCGATGAGAACGCTCTGGTGGCCCTCTGGACATGGACGAATATCTCTTGGGGCCACCCGGCGAGAGGTCAAGGCACCCGGGGGATTTTGTGCATGAGAAATAACATGCTTAGAACGGGTCTCAGTTTCACTGCACATATGTTGGCGAGTTTCAAGAGCATGCATATAGAAAGCAATTCCAGGACGCTTCGTTTTTCTGTGAGAAACTGAGAAGGCATGAGAAGAATTTGCTCCCACAATTCTTTTATAGAGGAGGTCATTATGAAGGCCCGTTCCTCTGCTGGGTTGAGACATTTGTGATTTTGCTCCAAAGGGGGCTGGTGCCCTGCCGTTCGAGGCCTGGGGTTGCCTGTCATTGATCCCAGGAGGCCTCGGGCTCCTCTGACAAGGCCCGACCCTGGTTCCCCCGGGGTCCCGAGGAGAGGGCGGCCTGCCCTTGGGAACGTGACTGATTTCTCCTCCCTCCCTCCCTCCCAGCGTCCAGACTGCCCGGGATTCCCTCGGTCCACGGCAGGAGAGGTAAGTCACCCTGAAGGAGGTGCCTGGCTGGGGCGGACGGGTGACCTCAATTGATTAGCAGCTGTGAAAAATGGGGTTGGCTGAGTGGAAGCCAATAGAAAGGAGGGGCAGATTAGCTTTTCATAGCTTTTTGGATTTATTCCACTTTGGGCATTCAGAATTCACTCTGCTCTTCCTAAACGCTCTGCCTATTAGCAGCTTCTCCCTCCTGAAAATAAATGGAGGGGGGTTTCCCATTCCCCTTGGTAGTTCAGGGCAGAGATGGTCGAGTTCATTGGCCCAGATCTGCTTTGTGTTTTTTTTAAGGTGCACACTCAGGAGTGTGGTGCACTTCCGTGGCTGGGGATGTGTCTGTGGGTGAGGGCAGGTGTGCCCTGCAGCAGTTCCCATGCAGGGCAGAAGAGTCCTCCTCAGCTGTTACGGGATGCCATCCTGTAGATCAGGGTTTCTCAGCCTCAGCAACTTAAAGCTGTGTGGACTTCAGCTCCCAGCATTCCCCAGCCCGCTGATACAGCACGCTGGTTGGGGAATGCTGGGAGTTGAAGTCCACACAGCTTTAAGTTGCTGAGGTTGAGAAACCCTGGCATAAATGTTCGGTCCAAGGGCTTTTCGCTCCAGTTCGCCAGTCTTTTGCCCCAAAGCCCTCCCTGCCCATGAGATTTCTTGGGCTCAGCAGCTGAAATCATAATCATAATAATTCATGAAATGCATATGTTGCCCGACTCCCAGCCTGAATTTGTGGAGGGGGATCTTTCAGATGCTGCAGTCGTTAGACCCTGGGACTGTCTCCGAGTGCCTCCCTTTTCCCGGCTCTGGCTGCACAGGGAGCACCCTCAGAGGAGAGCAGATGCGGCCAGGAGGGTTGCAGCTTTCCTCTTCCTCTTCCTCTCGCAGGGACAGTCAGCTGAGTTTGGGTTCGAGCTCAACGCTGAGCTTAAATCTGGAGTCTGAAGGAAGCGTCGGGTCATGGCTGGAGACCGCGTCGGGCTGGACCTCCTCCTCAGCTCCCGGCCTGGCCGGAAGCACGTCTCGGCCCTTCACCGACAGCCGGAGCACCCAGAGCCGAAGGTGAGGGGCCTTGGGGGGGTGGTAGGGCCTGGGGGCCCTCGTGGGTCCCGCGGAGGGGCAGCACGGGCTGCCTCTCTGGAAGGGGCGCAAACCGGCCCCTCTTTCCAGCCAACAGCCTGAGTCGTCTAAATGGGTGGCCTTTCCAGGCTGCTCAGAGGCTTCCCGCGTGGTGTTGACTCACCGTGGCTGATATTTAGCTTTGCAAAGGTTGGAAGTCCTTTCAGGAAGAAACACGCTGGATGTAAACTCCCTTAATCCTTCCAGGGAGCCCAACTCAGCAGAGCGCCAAGGCTCTTGGAATGGATCTCCTCTGCGCAAGGCCCAGATGGTCATTCCTAGAAGCGTTGTGCCCGTCACTTGAGCCCCGGAAGGGCCTGGGGGGCTCTTGGGAGGGGGCTGGCTTCCCCCTGCTCTCTCTGCACCCTCCCGGAGTGCATTGGCAGGGCCAAGGGGGCCTTGGGACCGTCTTGGGGGCGCACGTGTTCGCTTCCTCTCCCTGGTGAATATAATGTTGGCACCCTGTCTGGAAGTACGCTGTGCGAAAGGCAGGGCAGGAGAGAAGGAAGGGCATCAGTTTCAAGAAACTTCAGCTGGGTTTGTCTCAGCCTCTTTATTACGTTCCTAATACGTGCGGCGCTGCGAACATTCAGAGGGGTGAGTGTAGTTTTGAAAGGTTTGCGTAATACAGAGGATGTGAAGGCGTGTAGGAGATTCCCTGGTGAGTGAGAGCTGCTGAGAAGGAAGGGTGCACAGGAGTAATTTTCCTTGCTGAAGAGGCTTCTGCAGTGTCCGTGTGTAGGGAGAGCAGAGCATCAAAGCTAGGAGGTTTGGAGGAGGCCACACTGTTACTTCAAGCGGAAGGAGACTCCTGGGTGTGATTTGAAGGGAGAATGCCACCGATCTGAGGGTTCAGCTTCGTGCCTGGGCAGGGCAGTTGGGAGCAGAAGCAAATCTAGGGGGGCTGCTGGAGGCTGCGTTTGGGGCGGGGCGTAGCGGCTCTGCCATTCCTCTTTGAGTCGGACTCGCGTCTTGCAGAAACTGAAGCCAAACAGTCTTACAAGCCTCTGGAGAAAGGTCTGGCAGCAGCTGGCACACGTGTGTCCTGGATTTTGTGGTGCCACCGGAGTGTCGAAGCCGTGTCGTATCCCAGGAAATGCTGACGTTTCTCGACAGCCAAGGCCGGCATTTCTCCTCTCTGGTGTTTCAGCCTGGTCCATCCCTCTCTGCAATTACAGCTTCTATCCTTTTGTCTCCGGACATGCTCTGTGCTTCAATTCAAGTACAGATATTATTGCATAAATTATTTCAACTAGCATAAGCATAATAATCATCCTAATTGCTGTGTAATCTTCACTAATTACTGTTGTATGTCATTTGCTTTGCTGCAGATTGCACACTGCAAAAATTCTATTTGGCTTCAGAATGCTTTCAGATTCTCCCATTAGAGGTTCGCTTAAAAAAACCTGGGGAAGGAAAAAGAGGCCAAAGAAAGCTGCTGCGGTGTGTTGTGGCCATCTTTGCTTGTCCCGCGCACTAGACTGCAGCGCACGGAGCGCGTGGCGAGGAAGACCTTTCCTGCTCCAGGACACGGGAACTGCTCCTCGGTCACGTCAACAACATTGAGCGAGGCGGGCAAAGCTGACCTGCCTGAGGCAGCTGCTTGGCTGTGAAGGATCCCCTTCACGTCTGTCCAAAGCCAACCGCCTTGGAGGTTGCCCTTACAACAGGCCTGTAAGGTGGGAAGGGGTCTTGCTGGGCCACCGAGCCCGTCAGAGCGTGGGGAATTGAGGCTTTTGCCGGGGCCAGCTTCATCCCCCCCACCTCTTGAAGGCGCGCATCCCGAGCTTCTCCGCTCAAGAGGGTTCCTGCGGCTCCCGCAAGGATTCCCAGTCGCCGGTGGTCTCCCTTGGGGCTGCTGCAGGGGGCAACAGTCCAGGTCCCCTGTGCCCGCCTGCGGATGGGCTCGGCGATGTTGGTCCGTGAGCCGGGCAGCGCAGAGGCCGTCCTGCTGGGGCCTGTGAGAGGGGGTCTCCTCGGGTGCAGAGGAGTGAATTTGAGAGAAGGCAGAGCCTGCATGTGGAAACCACGTGCCATCCATTTAGAATGGTCTACTGCGGCAAGTGTTCTGCGTTCGAGAAGCTTCTCATAGCAAGGGACGCCCTGGGCGTCTCTTCTGCCAAGTCTCCCGCTGGTCCCTTGGATAGGCTGCGAGGGAGAGAAGACGGGGGGATCTGTTCTTCTCACACGCAGGCTCCCTCTTGGACCTGCTGAGGCCTGAGCCGGTTTCTAAGGCAACAAAGGTGTGGGGAGTTTTCACCCTGGACCTCCTTGGCTTTCCTGAGCATAGCGAATGTCGCCTGGCCTTGGAGGCCGGACCTGCAGCCAAGCAAAGTCCGGGTCCCCTGGGTTCCCAGAAGGGGCACGGGGGCTCCTGGCATGACCGGCACTTGTGCAAGGCCCGCGTCCGACGGATGGCATCGGAGCCCAGTCACTCCGCCTCTAATTGGCTCTGGTGTCATTTCACACCGCATTGTGATGCTATCTTCCCCCCCGCCCCCAAAGACAGCCCAGGCACTGTGGGAGATGAAGGAGCGGTGCGCAAACGCAGGGCACCCCTTCCTTTATGGTGAAGGTGCCGTAAACAAGCTCTGTGAGGCCCGGAGGATGACGGTGAGGTGCGCAGGAGGAACCGATCTAGGGCGTGTCGATCTTTGGCGAGGAGGGAGCCAGGAAAGGAAGCGACTCAAGGCGGGAGCAGATGGGGGGTTGCAGCAGGAGACACACGATCCCCCCCCCCCACATACGGGCGACCCACCAGGCCTTCCGGGACTCCCCTGGAGAGGCTTGCAGGAGCTTTCACGGCCAAGGTGCTTCCGGCCCGCCCCTCTGCTGGCCGGGCCACCACGTCCCTTTCTCTGACCGGAGCCTGGCTCTGTAAGAGTGCGGGCATGGAGGAACGGCCCTGCCTTAAAGGGGTGGTGGTTTGCCAGTAGCTAGCAGGGGCGTTTCTTTGCGCTATCTCAGCTCCTTTCGTTGGAATGGCAGCCGAATTGCGGAAGGGCGGGGTTGAATTACCGATTTGTAGGCATGCCTAGTCCGGTACGTCGTGATTTGACTGAGGCTGGTCCAAGAACCCCGCTCTTTCCATCGTGGATTTGAGACCAGCTGATGGGGGGCCTGGGCTGCAGGCTGAGCTCTCTGCCCGGCTGCGGCTTGGTCCCCTCCCCACCGGGCTGCAGGGGGATCCGCAGGAGCTGGTCTCTTTGCCCAAGACATTCCAAAGCCCCTTTCTCTCCCAGGAGATAGGGATGGAGGGATCGTCTTGAGAGATTTCTCCGTGCAGATTTCATTCCAGGTCAGCCTGGCCGAGGTCTTGGCTTTGCGAGATTACCGGCTGGTGTAACGTTGCTATGGCAATGGCATCCCTTCTCCTTAGCCAGAACGGTTTATTGCTGTCAAGCCTAACTGTTTGAACAACTGTATTCCTCAAAGCAGGGAGAAAGCTGAGAAAAAGGAAGGAGTCCCTTGCCATTTTACAGCAGGGTCTTCTCGCTTCCCTTCCCCATTTGAGAGGTCTTTGCCGTGCCTGCCTTTCAGCAGGAAACGGTGTTCTGAAATTGAGCCCCCCTCCCCCCAGCACAAGGGCAGAGCAGAAGGAAAAGCCCCAGTTCTCCGGCGAACTCCGTTTGGGATCAGCACCGTTGAGGGCCAAGCAAGGATGGATTTGGGTCACTTTTCTGCCAATCCGGGTGCATTTCTCTCTCTCGGTGGTCACAGAGGTCTGTGAGCAAAAGCTGGGGGGAGTGGAATGGGCTTTGCACCTGGGATTAGGTGAAGGGGGATCAAGAACTGCATCCCACAAGATGGGGAAGCAGCTGCTTCTAATGTCAGTGTTAGGTGTAAATATTGTACTTCCTTTGAGGAACCTGTGTGGGGTTCTTCTTCTTCTTCTTTTTTTTAACTCCAGCAACTCTGGTGATGGGACATCTGCTTACTGTCCAGCTCAGAGTTTCTTTTTCAACCTTCCTCCTTGCAGGGTGAACACGGATCAAGAGAAGAGCTGGCAGCCAACGTCAGCGCTCAATGCAAAAAGAAAGGAAGATGGAAGATGTGCAGGGGACTGTGCTTTCAGCAGTCCTCCCATAGGCGCTCTGAGACGTGAATATGGGAAGCCCATTTGCAAAGAGGAATTTGACAGCACCCCCAGATTAGATGGTGCGTCACCATCGGTAATGAGACAGGTGTCGTCTCCAGCAGCAGCCGAAGAGAAGTTTCCAAGCCCTTCATCTCCGTCTCTGAACAGAAGAATATCCCCTTTGGCAGAGGACAAGCTGACCAGTTCCTCCTCTGCGCTTTCTGAGTACGTTGAAAAGCTGCGGACAAAAAGATTGAAAGAGAAAGAGCCTTTGGATGCGGCCTGCTCTTTGCCCATTTACCAGACAACAGGGGCTTCCTTCCTAAGAAGATGCAGGGCTTTGAAGGACAATGAAGATTTTCAAATAAGCCTGGATGACCTTGGTGCAAATCCTGGAGTTGACCTGGTTCGCGCCTCCAGTTTGAGAAGCATCTCATCGGATTGCATGGCGCAGCCTTCCCTCTCCCCAGCTCTGAAAAGGGCCTCCAAGTTTGGCTCCTACGACTCCCTTGTTCAGAACATAGGTGACACTTACCCAAAACTTGGCTCTCCGATCCTGGGTGGAGACATCGTCAGCACATCACGACTAAGGCCATGGAGAAGTTGCCTGGAGCCATCTTTGGAAGAAAGCATGGATTTTGGGAAAGAACGCCTGGTGTTTCAGAGCAAGAGATTGGGTGAGATTCCAGGTGAAGGAAAGGATCCGTTTTCTTGGAAAATACCAACACTAAGTTATGAGCGAAAAACAGGTGCTGACTTAGATGACCTTCTCCCAGCCATCCGAAAAGCCCAGTCTGCCAGCAGCTTGTCCAGCGGTCCCAAGGAGAGGAAGGATGGGCAGCGGCCCCCGAGTGTCCATTTTGAAGACCAAGTCACCCCTCGCCGCACCTTCTTATCTGAGATAAAGACCGTTTTATCTCCGCAGTCGAGGTCTAAAGAGGACCCTGGAAACCTCTCTGACTCATCTTCCTCTTCTGGCTCAGCGGTATCTGTCAAAAGCGCCGACAGCATCAAGTGTCGGCCTAAAGTCCAAAGGCAGCAAGGGGAAGGATGCGTTGGGACAGGGACAGGGAGCGCTGGAGGCACTAAAGTCCACCCCCGGTCTGAGGCTGAAGGGAAAGAAGATGATGTAACCAGTATCATGATGAAATACCTTGGAAGAGAGTAAGGTAAAGCGTAGACACCTTGAAAGATCAGTCAGTCCTAGACACTGGTTTCCTGCTTGGTGAGTGCTGGCTTTTGTCATCGCCAAGTGATGAAACCTCGGTGCCTTCTCCTGGGACCCATGGCGATGGCAGGGCCACTCCGTGGAAATCCCTTGTCCGCGCCGTCATGCTGATGGCCTGAAGGTGGGTCCCTAGAGAAAGAACTCAAGGAGTGGGACTTGCTTTGCATGTAGATGCTGCCTGGTTTGATACCCCAACATTTCAAGGACCCCGGGAAGCAGCATGCCCCCCCCCCCATTCTGTAAGAACAGCTAGGCCATTTTCCCTGGCCAGGACCCAGAGGAGGCTTCCTTCCTCAGCCATAGACAGTTCTGGGGGCTCCTCAGTTGAGGGGGTCATAAAAGACCCTCTGCAGCTCTTGCAGCTCTCCCCTGAACACGCGCACAACTTCTGGCCCTTCTCAGTTCCTCTTGGCATTGCTTCCCCATCCTGTTGGGGGTCCGATGGCTGTCATGCAGCCTGCAAAGGTCTTATGATGGGCTTGCTGTTGGGGTGCTGCTTTCTACAGTGCTTTCCCCACCGCAGCCCGGAGAGAGAGTCCGCCAAGGCAGAGGCTCCGGCATGGAAGGTTTCTATTCCCTGAGCCAGGTCGGGATGCCGACTTCTGAACAATCCCCCCACCGCTGCCGTTAAGTGCTTGGAGCCAATTAAGGCCTTCTGTGGCGATGCCTCCTTTCACGGCCGGCCCCGCTGTGATCAAATCTGCTCAAGCAACACCAGGCGGCCTGGATGCGTTAATAAAACATTTCTTTAGAGGAGGCGCCATCTGAAACCCTGGGGGGGTGGCTTTGGGTCCTGAGAGTTGGACCAGTCCTGGGAAACTGAAATTTGGAGTGCGGGGGGGGGGGAGCCGGGGAGAGGAAGTGGACTAAGGATAAACTTTGGACTCACTTTTAACTTCCAAGCAGGAACGTTGGAAGGAGTCACGATATACTTTTTATCAAAAGATGATAAAAGTCATCTCTTGTATTATTTCTAGTGTTTTTGTTACACGTGATTTCTGCACTGAGCTTTCCTGCCCCTTCCTCACTTTCAGTTGCACCCAGCTCTCGTGCTTCTGACCCTTTTGCACTGAAGGATCATAAACGGGGAGAAGCCCACCGAGGGTCCTCAGCAGAAAACGGCTCTGGGCAACCCACGGACTGGGTGCAGCCAATCGGCATTCAACAGCCCCTCCCAAAGCTGCCGGCTGAGTTCCCCCTCCAAGCTTCAAGAGATTGCAATTCCCCCCACTGCCATAAAACATTAAGAGAGGGCGGGCGCTCACATTTGCAGGCCTTCGCAGCAGCAGCAGCAGCAGCGCTCCCTAACTTCCTTTCGGCCAGGCTCAGGCATCTTACATTTGGTTTGGTCTGCTCTGCTGACAAGCAAGCTCATTAAGAGCCAATTAAGCAACTGGAGGGGAGCAGCTCGGCTTAGCAAACGTCAGTCGTCCTCTTCCAGGATGGCTTTTATCCGAGCAACAAGTTTCTCTAATCTGGGAGCTTGCCTTGTTTTCTCTCTCAAAGGATGTTTGCAGGACTTGGGGACTCCCCGAGGGATTGTTCAGAAGTGCTCAGGGCAGGGCCTGGATTGCAAACAAGAGGGAGGGGACTTTTGGAGACAGGATGCCAGCAAATGGGGGGGGGGGGAAGCAGACCAGGATTTGTAGAGCTGCCACCCTCTCCTCTTTCTTCCAGGGCTGCATCAGAAGCAGCAAGAAAAATGGATCTGCAAGCACAGGTTTCTTCTGCAGACAACGGCTTCTCCCCCACTGGAGCTGCCAGAACCATAACGCACAACCACCTGTGTGTGTGTGTAGGTGTGAGAGAGCGAGAGAGACTGATATGCAGGCCTTGCCTGTCAGAAGCTGCCTGGGGAGCTCTCTGGGACTTAGCCAAATAAAACATGTTGGTTCTTGGAGACAAGCCTCTGTTGGCTTTTTTTGAGATCCAGAGTCCGATTAGGTGGCCTTGCGAATCCCTGGGGCTTTAGGAATGTCTGGTGGGTTTGACAGTTAGGTGAGGGAGAGCCTCTGCTGGGGCGTCTGCAGTGGAGATAATGGAGATAAAAGAAGAGCCCTGTGCAGAGGGAGGGAGGGAGGGAGGGAGGGAGGGAGGAAGAGCTGAGGAAGCGCTTGGCTGATCCTTGCCTGTCCCCCCTCCCTGTTTCCTTCTCCCACACGCACGAACCCCCCCCCCCGTTTGCCACGGCTCCTTCATCTTGACTCACTGGTGAATCCTGGCTCTGTTCCCCGTTCCTGCAGCCACCGATGGAGCCCTGTCCGGCCTGGGAGGAGCTGTGAGTTGGATCTGGGAATGGAGGTGGATTGCCCTGCCGGGCGGGCCGGCGTGAGGTCTTCAGGGCTCCTTGGCTGCACCAAAAAGCGGGTCTCTGCTCCGTAGCTATTTCAGGGCTGGGTTGTGGCCTGGGAGATTTCTTCAGAGGAAGGTGGCAGGCTATTTGTTTAACCAGTACTAGCCTTGAAAATGATGTTTATATTTATAGCCTTCTTGTAGGAGTTTAAAAGAATCCTGGAAAATAAAATAAAAAGTAATGGAGTGATTGCAACAAAAGGATGCAAAGGACGGGGAAATGAAACCCCAGCACAGCCCGGAGGAGAAGCAAACAAAGAAATCTTTATTGAATGAGTTCAGAACAAATCACAGGTATTGTGTAGTAAGAGCCTCAGTCGAAACTGACGGGAGTTGCTAAAATAAGATGCTTTTATATAACGCACAAGCATTGCCTGATTCACTGGGACAGAGGAAAAAAGATGCCCCACTGAATCAGGCAATCCTTGGGTACAAAGTAAAGGCAGGGGAGAAATCGAACAAACCGGGCGATTCAGCCTGATTAAAACAACGGGACAATTAGGTGGTGAGAGGACACCACGCAGAATAACAGCAGCCCAGGAGTTCGATGTACTTGCTTGAGTCGGACCATCTTTTTGTACTTCGTACAACTCAAGGCACTGTGCACAATATTCCTCCTCCAGTTTTCTCCACAGCAAACCCCCTGCAAGGTGGGTTGGGCTGAGAGGAGGGGGCCGGCCCAACGTCTCCCGGCCGGCTTCGGGGCCCAAGGGAGGACCAGGACTTCACCGCGACCCCACGCCAAGCACCGCTGACCAGGGAGGGCAGCTGGGGGCCTCCAAGCCCTTCTGGCCTCTGGGGGAACTGCTCAGTTTCCCTGGCCTCCTTGGGGGGGGGGCAGCCCTTCTGCGAAGCTGGTGCAGGAGCCCCCCCCAGCAGCTCTGAGCCAGAGCGTCCCCTGTGCCAAAGCTCCCATTCCTCCCGTTCCATGTGCCTGTTTACATCCTCTTTATGGCTTTCTTAAAATGCTGGCTGTGCTTCAATTAAAGGAGTTGCTTTTTCTGCGACTGTAAGCACATTTCATCAGAATAAATGTCATTTGTTAGGCAAAAACGAGGGGGGAGGCTCTTGATTGCAGCTGCTCTGTTGAAGTCCAGCTGTTTCTGGGGTGGGGGGAGACTGCCGAGGGGCTCCCCACTCCTCTCCTGCCGTCCAGTTCACAAGGAGCTGCTGCCTTGATCACTGACCTGCAGGACCCTGGCGGCAGCCCACCCACCCTCATAGGGCCGATGCCGAGAGCCCCCCCACTTCTGGCACCCCCTCGGCCACACCTTACACACGACTGGCACTCGTTCCTCGTACTCTGCAGGGGCCGTTCACTGCTTTGGTTCACCCCGGGACCCTCATTCTTGCTTCTGCAGCCGCGGTTTCTGCCCCTCCTGCTTGGCCGGCAGTGGGTGGGGGGTCCCCGCCCCCTGGCTTGAGAAGGCTGAGGAAGGGGGACTCTGCCACCACCACTCTGCCTGCCCTGGGGGGTGCCCAGGTGGGGGCTCCCTTCTTGGAGGCGGTGGGGAGGCGAACGGAGCTCGCTCAGAGGCGGCATCTGCATTCAGTGCCACAGATGGTCCTGGCGGCTGGTGCTTAAGACGTGTTCGAACAGTTTGTTCTGAAGCTTAATGGGCTTTGGAGCACAAATTTGGAGGCTTCTCTCCGTGCCTCTGCAAGGGCACTAAAAATAGAGGGGCCCCCCCCCTGGGCCTGCAGGAGCAGCTCCTTGGTCGTGTTTGCGGGGGCAGGAAAGCCAGCCGGGCCAGCCGTGGACGGGGACGAAGCAGCCATTGCGCCCAATGCGTCTGCGTGTGAGTCTTGCACTCGGCTGGGCCGGCATGACTGTCTGCCAAGGAGCGCTTTGCGGGGCGGGCAGAAAGGGGTTTCTTCAGCCAGGTACACGTTAGGGCTGGACTCCCACTGGGACAAAGCATCTTTCCAGCCGCTTCCTTAAGAGCCTCCCTGGGGCAGGTGGCTGGCCTCTGCGGCGCACCGGGTGCCTGGTGCGCCTGGCCTGGACGGGACGCCGAGAGCGTCTCTGCTGGCTTGTTCCTCCCCATCGCTCCCCTCCTCGCCCCAGCCCCAGCCCCACCACCGCAATCTGAAGCAGGCAAGGGCTGTTCTTGCTCTCAAAGCAGCCTTTCCCCAAGAGAGGGGTGTGTGTGTGTGCACGTGCAAGTACACACCCCTCTCTTTCTCCAGTTTGTTGACCCAAAGGATGCCTAAGGATTTTGTGCAATGTAGCCACTCTGGACCGCAGGCTGGCCGGCGGGCTGGATCCACCCAGCAGGCCCAGCCCAACCCAGCCCAGGACAATCTGCCAGGCGCGGCGCTTGCTGCAGATCCAGCCCCGCAAGGCTCAGCCTCATGTTGGAGGGACTGTCGTCAGCACTTGTCCCCAGGGGGGGGGGGGGGCTCTGCAAAGCAAGAGGGGCCCTGAGGCTTGCCGCCTGGGCAGACCGATGTCATCAGAGATGTCCTCCGGGCTGAGCAAGGGGGCCTGGGGGGCAGGCCGCAGGAGGGCAAGCAGGCCGGGCGAGGAGCAGCCGCCAGCCCTGCGGGGAGACCGCGAGGCCAGGCCCAGAGCCCTGCGGGGGGGGGGGGGGCATGATGCTCTTCAGAGAACAAAGCAGCAGCTGGGGGGTGGGAGAAGCCAGCTTTGTTGGGAGCCCTTCGCATATTGCTCTTCCTCTAGGCGGGAGAGAGAGGCTTTTTTTGAGAGGGGGGAGGGGATCGCCCCTTGGGGAACGGGGAGGTCCAAGGCAGCAGCGCAGCGGCACCCCAAGAGGAAGGGGCAGGGGGTGCAGCAGCCGCAGCAGGAGCAGCCCAAGAGGCGTCTGCGGAAGCTCCAGGACTTCGGGGAGGACCTGCTGCCTGGCGGCCTCTTAGGGCACGCTCTGCCCTCGCTGGCGGGCCTTCCCTTCTTGAGGAGAATTTGGAGACGTTTCATCCCTGTCACGCTTTTGGGGTTGCTTTTTGGAAGTTTTCATCGCGTCTTTGGAAAAGGCATCTGTTCCCTAAAGAACCGAGCGTGAGGATCCCCACGGTCACCACCTGAGTGCCGCCGGGCCGGCCGTCCTTCCTGCCCTGCTGAATTGGAGCAGCCAGCCGCCACGCCACGCCACGCCACGCCGGCCAGATCCCGGCTGGTGCTTCGCTTCTCTCCCTCCTTCCTCGGCAGGGCGCTGAGACCCGGCCTCAAGGAAAAGGTCCAAGGCGCTGCTCTTGGAAAGCTGCTGTGATGCATCTTCAAGCCATAATGCACTTATTCCATCCTGATGAATAAAACGACTCTTACGAAAGGGAACCTCACCGAGCCAGATTTTGGGCGCAAAGCGAGGCACCGGCAAAGATGCGGCTTGACTTGTGCCAGCGGGAGGGGGAGGAGGTGGAGGAGGCTGACAGGCATCTGGCCCAGCCGAAGCCTGGGAGGGGGCCCCTGGAGGGAGGGTGGCGCCCCCGGGCCTCCCGCTGAGCCCGAACAGCATCCTTGGGAAAAACCTGGCAGAAGGATTGGCGCGTGGGGGTGGTGATTTGAAGGCCTGGGAGTGATGCTGCCTGTTGGGGGGGAGGAAGCACACCTCTCCCCCTTCAGCTTGGAGAGGTCCCTGGTTGAGGTTTTGGAAGATACAGAACTTGGGGAGGGGGTTGGCGAGGTGGGTTTCCTGGAAACCTCGATTTCACCACCAGGGGAGCCATAATCTCTGTCCGAATCAGGACTTCTGTACCCACTAATCAAGACCCTCCCCAGTGAATTTGATCTGAAAACGGTCTTTAAATCACACCCTGGGCAGCTCCCGTGGCACGTCCCTGTGGGGGCTGTCCGGAGGGTTACTTACCAAGGCTGTCCCCAGGAATTGGGGGCAGAAGGGCCGCCCTCGAACCCCCCCCCCGTCCTGCCCAATTTTGACCAGGGGCCCAGGTGCGGAGAGGCGACTGCTGTGTGCTAGTGGCAGCTGAAGCAGTCCAGGAGACAAATGGAGCAACCGAAGCGATGCCGTTTCTTCTCCGCCGAGCCATCAGGCAGTGCTCGAACAGGGTGAACTGACAGAATACAAATCCGCTGCTGTGAACCACTGGCTTGCCCACCGGGGTTGCTGGGTGGTTTTCTGGAGCAACAAACCGCGCGCGCACACACGCACATGCACACACTGCATGCAGACACACACCAGGCTCAGGGTGAGAAGGAGGCAAAACCAGGTGACTATGGGGAGATTTCCTGGATGGAAAATAAAAAGGCCAGATCGGTAGTTTGGTGTAAAGGCCAGCTGGTGCTCAGGGAGCAAAGGATGGACAGCTGTGTGACCCGTAACCAGCCTGTGGAAGACCAGCCTGTTTTCTTTGGGGTGGGGCCTGTTTTTAATGCCTTTAAGTGCATCCAGGTAGGAGGCAGCCAATAGAGGCAGCTGCGCGAGCTTTGAGGTTGCACCGAAATCTAGAGCAGGCACAAATGTTTTTGTGCTCAGAGAGTGAGATGAAAATAGTCCCTAATCAAGCAATCTCTGCGCTCATTTTTAAAGAAGACATTTATTTATTGCTTCCCGTCAGAAGCAGTCTTGAAGCTGGTGAAACACTCTGTCCTGCCTCCTTTTTTCCAGAAACTCCAGGCAGGCAGGCAGGCAGGCAGGCAGGCAGGCAGGCAGGCAGGCAGGCAGGCAGGCAGGCAGGCAGGCAGGCAGGCAGGCCGGCCGGCCTCCTGAGCAGAAGTAAAACCTTTGGCAACCTTGTCTGCCCCTTAGAGCAGCCTCCGAATTGGCCGGTCATCCTGCCTTCGTCCTCTTCCATGGACCTTTCTTGAAAGCCTTGCCCTGGGTCGCTTGGAGGCTGCCTGCGACGCGGCTGCGCCTGGGGACTCCTCGGATGGCTGGGAAATGTGGGTTGGCAGCAAAACGCAGTGGAAATATGAGATGCCTCTTTGCCAGCCCTGGGGATGCGCAGCCATCTTGTTTCCCAAAAGGATGCAGCTGAGGTGAGCTGCCCGGGTGCCCGTGGGTGGGATTCTGCCTAGACCAAGCTGAACAGGGCAGGGTGGCTGGGGGCTGGGCTGGGCTGGGCTCCCCGTGCTTCGTTGGCCAGGTCCAAGCTCCCCTCCCCCAAGCATTCAGCCTGCGCTCCCAGTTGTGCGCCAGACGTGTGGGGAATGACCGGGTGGATCCAAGAGCCCAACTTAGGAGGGGGACGACCCTGCCTGTTCATGCAGGGGAGAGCCCACTGACCGCTGTGCTAGTTGGGGTCTTTGGGGTGCCCAATTCCCTCTCCACTGGCTGGCTTCTGGGCGGCCACCCTTTATGCCTCCCCTTCTTCGTTAAACATTTGAGGTGTGAAATCCAGGTTTTAAGAGGCCTGTCTTGTCCAGTTCACTCCCTGTCCCCTGCTCTAATTGGCTGGGGGTCCATCCACCCCCCAGGGAGCAGCAGAGACTGGCTGCATTCTTCCCTCCTGGAGGGAGACCGGGGCTTTTTCTACCTTCCATTGCAGGGAGCATTTGCTCAGATGGAGGATGGAGCCAGAGATGCATGTGGACGTTTCCTAGCACCCACTTCAGAGACCCTTTCGTAGCCCCCTCCCCGGATAGAAGCATTCGTCAGTGATCCTCCCCCCACCCCCGCTGCCTGCTTTTTTTTCATTGGGCCTCAACGGGGCCTTTCTGAATGAACCTTCCTGCTTATATTTTTAGAAGAGGAGGAGGACGAGGAGGTGGTGAAGACAATTACAGCAGAGATTCTGCAGCAGTTTACTTGCCATAACAATTAAGCTGATAATGCCAGTGATTACATTCTTTGCTTCTTTCAGGGCCCATTTCTTAATGAATTCCAAATGGCAGGAAGACTGCAGTGTCCTGTAGCTTCTCTGCTACGGGCCGCATCCCGTTCCCATTTCATTCCCAAGAATTTAAATTTAGGCTGCCACTGAAATTGCTCCTATTGTCTGTTTACAGCGCAGTGATTGTCTGCATTCGGTGCAAAATAATCTCTCGACTTCAGGCTAAACTGAGTGAAGTCCCCAGGGTCTAGCGGGATCGACTGTTGGTCACCTGGACAGAGCACCCTGACTCCCCAAGGTAGGCCACCTTTGGGCAAATTAAGGGCCACCCTGGGCTCTGCCCAGACCTGTGGTGGGTGGGGAAAGCAGGACAGCCCAGCGGCGTATTTAGAACAATATTTCTAAATGGAGCCTTACGCTCCAGGTCTTCTTCCTCTTTCCACTGAAACAAACACAGGGAATCACGTTGCTCTAGCCCAGGGTTTCTCCACCAGGGCTCCGTGGCACCCTCAGGTTCTGCGAGAGGTCACTAGGGGTTCCCTGGGAGATCACGATTTATTTTAAAAAGTATTTCAAATCCGGGCCACTTCACATTAAAGAGGTAAGTTTCATTCTTTATTTTTAGTTTAAGAACACGGTTAATGCATACTGTATAAACAGGCCTACGCATGAAACAAATACAATAATTTTGTAACCTCTGCCCTCTATTTGAGCCTGAATGGGCAGGGGTTCCTTCTCCGTGGCCTGGAAAATATTTCAAGGGCTCCTCCAGGGTCAGTCCAAACTGACCAGACTTTAACTGGTCTCCGATGGCGTTGTGGCTATGCAGCTGCTTAAAATAGGCAAAAGACTTTTGGTGCTCAAGGTTTTTGGCTTTGTTGTGTGTCTGTGTGTACCTGCAAAAGAGCACAATAACATTTATGGAGAAGGAGAGGGTTTTGTTGCTGTTGTTTCTAAGCAGAAATCCGGATAAAAACCAGTGATGTTACTCAATAAAGCAGGAGCTGGTTCTGAAGGGATGGTGGCTGCCAGCATCCCTGTCCGGCAGCTTTTGCAAATCACTGGTGAGTGGCCTATGGGAGCAAGGCCGGCCCTTTGGACGCTGGGCAGCTGCTTTTCCATCCCCATTAGTCCCTCTTTCCTCTGCTGGCGGACCGGCTGGGGTTTCAGTGAAGTGCTAGCAGAAGTGCTCCTGATTAAGGCCCGAGGAGGCCAAGCAGGTCCTGCGGTCAGCAAGCTCTCTGCGTCCAGGCAGGGCAAGGTGAGGAGAGACGCGATGGCACAAGGGAGGGGCGCATCCCACCCACCCAGCGACTCCCCCATTGGGGCTGACCAGATGCGAGGGGAACCCTGCGAGCGGGGAGGAAGGGCCGAGAGAATGCCCCCGGCAACGGGCCTGCCCACGCCCCCACCCCCCCAATCTCTTAGGATGGCCTCTTCTCCCTCCTGGCCGAGCGCGGGAGGAGGCAGAGTGGCCCCCTTCCTTTGGGGTTGCTTCGAAGTCCGAATTGAGTTTGGAGCACGAGGCCGAGCCCCCCAGCGCCCGAGGAAGCCACCCAGGGGAATCCCCAGCTGCCGTGGCACTCGTAAGTGATATGCCACCTCTCTGCCTCCAAGGTATCTTCCCTGTGATCTGAGCGATACCGTTTTCTGTGATGACGGTTGCTGAGGCGACCAAAGTTGGTGTAATTGCTTTTTAATTCTTTCTAATTCCACGGTTAGAACAGCTTATCAGAATGCAGGGCCAACAGAGCCCATGTTCTTAGCCTCCTTCGAGCTCCCTCTTCTTGGCTGCACCAATCCAGGAAAGCTGCTTGTGCCATCTCAGAGCCGCAGCCAGCAGGAAAGGCCCCATCGACAGCCCCCCACCTTGGCACCACTGGGAGGGTTAAGCGCTGGCCAGTGGGCCTCGGGGGCCCGGAGATTTTTCTGCTCCGGCTCTCCCGCTCGCAAAGAGCCCTCTGTAAGGGCAGCTGACCACCAAGGCCTTTCTGGAAACCCACCCGAGTGAGGCCACCCTTGGGCTGATCCAGAAAGTGGTTTCCTTCGGTCTGGGACTGAGCCTGGTGCATAAACCCAGCACTTGCGCTTGGCTTCCTGTCTGAATGGCTCCACTACGGCCTGTCTTTCAGCAAAGCACGGTGTGAGACAAGGCTGCCTTCACGTGACGTAGGAACCCAGCCCCGGAACTGAGCCGCACCTTGACGTCCAACCCGGGTGGCCGAGAGGGGAGGCGATCCGAGGAGCCGCAGGCCAACGTCCTTCGCTCGGGCCCGGCTTAGGCTAGTCTTGTCCTGTCCTGTCCTTAAGAGCCCTTAAGTGCTGGGCTGCAGGTCTCCTTCTGGGCCTGGCGCCACCCAGGTGGTGCTGGACTGCAGTCCCCAGCGCTCCCCACAGCTGGGCAGGCGGCTGGTGTGCCTGACGGAGCTTCCTGCCGGTTTCTGGCCCCTGGTATGGAAATCGCTGGCCGCCATCTTCTTGGGGGTGGCGTCCTTCTCCCCAGGGTGCCTCATAGCTTCAGAATTTCCCCCATCCAGCCCTGCTAAGTGCTTTTGAGATCAGCTGAGGCGGCCACGTGCCCCCTGGGTTCCGCAAGGGTCTGGAGGGACACCCCCCCCCCCGAGGTTTGTCCTTCTTTGGGTGCAGCTGTGTGGGAGACGTCCAGGGCTGCTGCGCCAGGGGTCCGGTGGGCAGTCTTGCAACTCCCGAGAGAAGCAGCGTCGGCTCCTGTGCGGCTCAGGTCCATCTGCTGAGCGCCTTCTGCTTCCCGCCTGCCCGGAGGTGAGTGGCGGCCGGTCTTCGGGGAGGGCCCCTGGTCACCATGGTCCACCTCGGCCTTCGAAGGCCAGCGTGGCAAGGAGAGGCGGGGGTAAAGGCGGCTGCCAGGCTAAGAGCATGGGCTGAGAAAGGAGAGGGGAATCCCTCCTCCTCCTCCTCCTCCTCCTCTCTGCCCCCCCAACAGAGGGTTGAACTGCGGCAGCGGGCGGGGCACGGTACACTCTGCACGCGCTCAGCGGCGTTCTTGGCTCTTCTTCCTCGGACCGGCTCCGCCGCGGAAAGCTCCGGGGGCGCCAGTCCAGCCCCGGCTTTTTCCTGCGGGGTGGGCGGGAGGCGGGGCAGAGCGGCAGCCCATCGCTCCCCCTCCCTCCCGCAGCGCCAGCTCGGATTGGCAAAGGAGGGGCTTCCTTGCCGCCGCCGCCGCCGCCGCCGCCAAGCCGGGCTGCACGAACAGGGAGCGGCCGGCTTGGCTGGAGAGCAGCTCGTCGCGGGGAGCGGGATCACAGCATCATGACGGGGCCCCGCGGGCTCGCGCTTCTCCTCCTCCTCCTCCTCCTCCGCCTGCTGGGCGGCCGCACCGAGAAGACCCGCCAAGGTAGGACCGACTGGCGGGGGCGGCGGGGGGGGGGGAAGAGTGTTCGTATCCTCGGGGAAGCGGCGGCGGCGGCGGCGGCGGGCCCCTTCCCGACTGCAGAGTTCCAGCCTGGAGCCTTAGGGCGCGTGGGGGCGGTTTCTGCGTGGCGGGGGACCCCTGCCCATCCCGGGCGCAAGTTCGCAGGGGATCATCAAAGCGGGGAGACCAGGCAGGGGGGGTCGGGTCGCTGCCCCCTCCCGGAATACGGGCGCCCCTTGGCTTCGCTGCACTATGGGGACCTCCGTCCCCGCGTGTGTGTTTGTGGGGGGCACTTGTCGCCGCTCTGGGCCGCCTGCTTTCAGCACCACCGCGCCGGACAGCTCCTCGCCGCCTGCCTCCCCCGCCCTCCCAGGCCTGGGCGCCCGGGAACAACCCCCCCCCGCCCCCCAAACGTGTCCCCGGAGCCCCGCGTGGGGGAAAGCGGCGGGTCGTGGCTCTCTCGAGTTCCGCGCTGGCGTCGTCGCCGCTCAGAAGCCAGCGCGGGCGGGGGTCGCGGCTGTGCGCGCTCGGGTTGGGCGCCTCCGGTAATGGGGACTTGCAGGGCCTTTGATCTGAGGCGGCGGGAGTCGGGGGCGTCTGGAAGCTGAAGAGGCAACTCCGCCGGTTCTGTGGCTTCCCGGCCCGGAGCAGCAGTCTTCTGGAGCCACAAGGGAGGCCCCGCCGCGGCACAGGAGGGCCAGAATTGGCCGGCACGCCCCATGGGAACCGCGAGCATGTACATCTGGGCGACGACTGCAGGGGGACGGTGACAAGGGCCCGGGCCGGATTCTGCGCCCGCCCCCGCCCCCGCCCCCGCTCCCTTTGCCTTCCAGAGGCTGGCGTCCAGCTCGGCGGAGCAACAGGCTGATGCAGCTCTGCATTTCCCCGCGGAATGGAGTTTCTGTCCTGGGAAAAGCAAGATGAAAATAGAGGTGGGAAAGCAGGGGCGAGTTGGAGAAAGGAGAGGGAGGCCTAAGGACCCTCCACCCTGTCCCGCCCCCCCCCCCCCCGGGTCCCTGGCTCCAGGGAAGCCGCTTCCACAGGACGCCCAAGGCAGGTGGCCGTCCGTCCTTCCAGCCGGCCTTCTATTGTGTGTGTTCCCCAAATGCCTCCTTGACTCTGCTATTCCCTTTCTCACGTTCCTGGAAGAAGGTCCAGTCCCGTCTCAACAAAGGGGGGGCAGTTTAAGGCTGGGGCTGGTACTTGGGGGCACCGTCCTCCCCGAGCTGGCTTCGCAAAGACACGAACATTGGGGTGATCCGGTTCATGCAGAATTTCTGCTTTAGTTTCCCTCCTTTTGAGGAACCTTCAGCGCTTCTGTGGTCCTTGTTCAGGCAGGGAAAAATCTTTGATGAGCTTAAATGATCTGACATGTTTTTAAAATGCATCTTTAATCTCATTATTCTGGTGAGTACTGAGCACAGCAGTATCAGAGGGGAGGAGAATGAAAGAGGATTTGGGGAGGGGGGGTGCTGATCCCCACCTCAGTTCTCCTCCCTTGGGCTTCTTCCTTGCCTTCGCCTGCCATTTTTGAGGGGCCAAGCTAGGCAGAGGGATGGGGACACCTGGAGTGGTGCCATGAAACAGCAGCAAACTGCTGCATATTTATTTGAACATGAGTGTAGCTAGACACGGGTTGCGCAGAGGGGTTTTCGGAATGACGTGACTGGCATTGGGACTGTGATCTGGGGCTGCTGGGCACCGCCGTTCCTGTCAATCATTGCAACGTCCGGGGAGGAGGGTCTAGGCCGTTTCCCCCGACACCGTTGAGGTTGGCGTGGGCAGAGTTTAGGTGACCCTGAGCAGCTGGGTGTAGTGATGAGGGCAATGGGCTAGAAATCGGGAGGCTGTGAGTTCTAGTTCTGCCTTAGACAGGAAGCCAGTTGGGTGACTTTGGGCCAGTTCCTCTCTTCAGCCCCAGGAAGAAGGAGGAGGAGGCAAGGGCAAACCACTTCCGAAAATGGGGCCAAGAAAACTGCAGGGACTTGTCCAGGCAGTGGCCAGGGGAGAAGACTGACTTGAAGGCACAAAAGGAAAGAGGGTGGGGGGAGACAAACACAATTTCCCAGGAAGAATTGATTCCATGGCTGCCAGGTGTGATCTGCTGCCCTTCATCTAGGGGACATTTCCGAGATCCATTCTCATCCCTCATTGTACAAAAGCATTTTGTAGGTCTGCAAGGGGATTATGGGATCGAGTCTGATATACTGCCTTAGCCCTGCAAATGAATTCTCTTCGGCTTGTGGGATAGCTGGCATCCTAAATAAACCTGTCTTGTTCATCCTGCAGTTGGCACTCCCGTTGTCAGTCCCACCCAAAGCCCTCCCGCCCCTCAGAAGTGCTGGGGCTCCACCACGGCCTCCGGCCTTCGGTGATGGTGGGCAGCCAGTCAGGGAAGGATGAGAGGCATCCCCCTGCTCCCCTTCCCTTTCGGATTGAGCCTGATGCGGCTTCCTGGCCACTAGAGTTGCGCTGGACCACCAGAGTCCCCAGAACAGATGAATGAGATGAACACCTGTGTGCTCAAGCAGGTCCTTCCTTTAGCTCAGATCCATGTGGTTTTCCTGGGCCAATGGTTCGGTTATGCAAGTGTGGGGGTTTTGAATAGCCTGGAAAGGTTGTCCCAAAGTTTTGAGAATGAACCTCGAGGCAAAGAGCTGGCGCAGACTGGCAGAAGATCAGGCGCTGCTTTCCCAGCTAAGCTAGGGCAGAGATAGATGCAGGTACCAGGTGCAGATTACAGGTAGAGGCTGGTCCTGCACACCTGGCAAGTTCTCTAGAAATCTTCCCTTGGAACAGAACGTGGCAGCCGGGTGGCTTCCTGGAGCAGCCTTGCCAGTTGAATCTCCATGCCAGTTGTCTTGTAGTCATGACACTGGCTGCCTCTCGGCTTCTATCCCAGTTCAAAGGGCAGGGTGTAGCCTTTGACCTCTCAGGACTTGGCCCTCCGAAGGACCGCTGGCACAGATGCAAGCTATGAAGGCTTGTAAAGAAGATGGGTGGGTACTGGCAATGGTGGCTTCACATCCGTGAAATTCATCACCACTGTCACCCCGAGATTCACACGGTCATTGCTGGTTCTGAAGACACTTCGAAACTTTTCCCCGTTTCCATCTGAATTTGATCCCTTGCTGTCCTGAGAATTCTTAGCACCACTTACTTCAGATTTTTTTTTTTGTGGGCATGTTTGAGGCAGTGGGTGCAGATGAGCTCCTGAATACCCAAGTCAAGGGGTGGGGAGGAGGAGGAGGATCAGAAAAGAAGCAAATGCCAGTTTCTGTGGACAAAGCATGCCAAGCTGTGGGAGGCCCACCACTTCCATGCCAGGCAAGAGATGGGGTTTGTTTCTCTGGTTCGCCCACTTCCCATTCCTTTGGCTGGATGCACCAAAGTTGGGGAACAGAAGCTGTCATGGGGAGGAAGGAACACACACGGTGACACTTCCTAGCTTTTAAAATAGGGGACCCAAGGGGGGAAAGGTGAAGGTGGGGGCATGGCAGTTGCTCATCAAATGGGAGGAAGATTAATGATGAAAGAGAACATTGATACATGGGTGACCAAACCAGAAATAACACAATGAAGTGACTGAATATCTGCCTTCTTTGGATCAAAACACCGGATGTGCAAGAAGTTCAAATTCTATTTCTATCTTCCATATATGCAGGCCGGAAACAGGGAAGAGGTGTAAAGGCAGTTTAAATGAAACCTGCCTTGTGTTTTGTGTGTGTGTGTGTGTGTGTGTGTAGCATCTTTGTTTAGATTGGCTTTGCCTGTGGCCCTCTTCTGTTTTCACTGCCGTTTGCTTTTGTCATTGATTGTATAATGACTGTCTAATTTACTGGGATTGGATTTCTGTGAAGTGTTGGGAATGCAACGGTGGGAGAGTTGGCCATTGGCCTCCCTCATCAGGATGGGTCATCTTTCTACCTGTGGTGCCAAATGTCGAACTGGGGTCCACCCTCTCCAGGGAGCTGCTGTGTCCGGTGCGGGAAGATTCCTCCAGGGATCCCTGCCTTGGAAGGGAGACAGATTGCCAAATTGGGGGGAAGGCCAGAACCTTTTTACAGGTCCCACTAATGGAGACGCCAGAGCAGGAACTGGAGCTGCCCACACATTAGACACGTGCCGGGGAGCACCGAGGGACCGGAGGCGTTGCTGTGCCTTTGGGAAGACGCCTTGCACAGCCTTTCAGCTGCCAGGTAAATCAGCTTCCAAATGCGTCTTTTTTAAGGCCGTAGATTGGCTGCCTTCTCTGTGGCTGGAGCGGGGCCAGCTCTGTCCTTAGGCAGAGGGAAATGATTGCTTCAGGCAGCAGCTCCACTCTGTCGTCAGAGCACCCTCGTCATTTCCCTCTGTGCCAGGATCAAACTCTGTGTCTCCGGTAGAAAGCTGGAAGCCCCCCTCTCCCGTCCCAGGGCGTTTGAAGAGGACCCAAGTCAGCCAGAGGGGAGGAAACACAGCCCCCCGCCCGCTTTGAGGAGCCCCCTCTGATGGTTAGGGGCAGGCCCAGCTCTCAAAAGCTCTGGATCCTGCGGCTGTGCCCAAAGTTGCCTGGTTTGGAGCAGCTGAGCCCCCTCCCTGCCAAGAGCCCCCCCACCCTTCACCACATCCAGAGCAAGGAGCAGACGCCAGCCAGCCCGGCCCGGCCCAGAGCGGCCCTCCTGCTGTGCAGCCAGCTGGGCCAGACAGACGCTCCTTTCCCATTAAGGGCCTGCCTGCGTGAGAGTAAACGCTGCCGAGCCTGTCCAATGGAGCCCTCCGACCGACCGACCGAGGCCCGTGAGAGAGTCCGCTGAGAAGCAAAGATGAGGCCAGAAATAGGCAGCGCTGCGCTTGGTTGGGGCTGGCCGATGAAGGAGCCTCCAAGGACTCGGTCCAGCAGCAGCCGGGGAGGCACGCGGGCCTGTCCTTGGGCCAAGAAGGGCCGGGACACATCCCGGGTGGGAGGGCTGGCAGCCACCCTCAAGGCGAGTCCTGTGCAGGAGGCCCTTCCCGGCCCAGCGTTTTCCTCTGGCGCAGCCAAGCAAAGGCCTCTGGGCTGCTGTCAGGGGAGGTGGAGACGGAACGCTCTCCCGCCATTGTGCCTCTGCAGCTGCGCTCGACCCGGAGGCAACATGGCGTCTCCAAGACGGACGGCCCTCGGCAGGCCTCCCCTCCCCAGTTCGGCCGTCCAAGGTAGTGGCCCTGTGGCAACGGACTCCGCATTTAATCCGGAGCCTGGCTGGAAGGCAGCGTGATTCCGTCTTTGAATGGAACAGCACGGAACTGATACGGATTATTTGAAACACCTTTTTCCAAATTGCTGCTCCCCCTGCAGAGGTGGACTTTTCTGGCCAGGGAGGCGCTACGGAGCTCCCGGAGGCGGTTGGCCGGGCTGCCTCTCGCAGGCGGGCCAGCCTTACCTCGGCCCCTCCCATGGTCTGGACATTTTCCTGCGCTTTATTCCTGGTCCTCTCCACCCACCCAGAAGTCCTGCCTAATGCTGCGACTGGCCATCAGATTTCATTTCTTGCTTGGGAGGCAGAGAAGAAAACGCACGGAAGGGAAGAGGTCTGTGAAAACGAGAGCGGCTGCGGCTGCAATTTAATCCTGCGTTGGTGCGAGGAGAGAGAGCTTGTTCCTCGCCGCTCCAGGGCCTGTTTGTCCAGTCTGCCCCCGCTGGCACCGAGAGATGCGCCAGGCGCCCCTCTGCCCACTGCCCTCTCTTCCGGGTTCTCTGCCCCAGCAGGCTCCCCCCGGCCGCTGCAGAGTCACAGCTGGGTTGGGGTGAGGGTTAGTCCCCGAGCGAGCGAGCGAGCGACCGGCGTGCAGCCTTTGCAGAGGGTGTCTGTCCCCTGGTGCTCACCCTCTTAAGCGTTCCCTAACCTCTCTTGCTTGCCTGGAGATCAGACTTGGCACCTGCTCCTTAAAGATGAAACCTTTTTAAAAAGGTGGCCTCTGCTGCTGGTAGGGGAACTTCCTCCTAGGCAACTGTCTTCCTCGGGGCTCGGTGAGAGGGGTTGCAAGTGGTGGTGTTAGAACAAGAGTGTGAGCAGACTTGGATTGGAAGGCAGGCCGAGGAGACAGTGGGGCGGCTTCAGATATTGCAGTAAGCCATGGTTTGTTGGAACTCAACAACTGGCTGGGTTTCTACTATGACAAGGGGAGGGAGGGAGGGAGGGAGGAGACTTCACGTGTCTGTGAGGGTTTAGCAGATGAATTTGACTTGAAGGAGCCGTGGTCTCCAGAATTGATCACTGCCATATTCAGTCTCCAAAGTTGCCATCATGCTCTGCTCCAAGGAAGGCATACTCTTTTCTGGTTCTCCCTTCCTCCTCCTCCTGCTCCTTTCTTCCTTCTTTATTTCCTGAGCGGATTCCTGCCTCGGGTGTTTCTGGAAAAGGGTGCTCGGCCTCTCTGCCTGCCTCTCCCGTCGCTTCTTTCCTGCCTTGGAGACCTTCCCGGGGAGGAACTGTGGGGGCAGAAGGAGGGACCAGGAAGCAAGGACAGAGCTCGGGCTGCTCGGAATGAAAGGCGTCCAAGGCTTATTTCTCCAGTCACCGGATGGGCAAGGCGGGCACCTCCCACCAGGAGGCTGTAGTCACTTCTGGTCCTTCTGGGGAGGGCCTCCAGACGGCTTCTCCTGCAGCACCCCAACATCTCCACCCAGGGTGCTCAATGGGGATTTGTGTGAGGCTGGCCGTGAAAGCATCCCACCCGCTAGACCTGGTGGTGTTTGACGCCACGCAAGCCTTGGGGACCGTGGCGTGGAAACGACTCTCCCGCTCGACCCGGGCAGGGCAGGGCTTTCTTCTGTGGTTCCAAGCCTGGCGCCGTGGCTGTCTGCCAGCCACAGAGAGGGCGAGAACAGGCTTCCGAGGGTTAAGCCTTCCTCTCCCTGTCTCAGACCTCCGGTGCCTGGCAGGGGGGGGATTTATATTCGAGCTCAGGCCACAGACACCTTCCCTCCCCTGACTTTATGCTGCTGAGGGAGACCTGTCAGCACGCATCCAGCAGTGGGTCCCTTCTGTGCAAGTATCTTGGCAAGGAGAGAGGCGCCCTCTCTCTGGACGGGCTCGTAAACGGCTAAACGTGCGTTTCATCGCTTCTGCAGCAGCACCAGAGCAGTGGACTAATAATCCAAAGTCCCCTTAGTTTTATTAATGCACAGAACACCCTGCAACCATCTGCTTAATAGGTTTTCATCTTCGGAAGCCTGCTGCACACTCTGCCTCTGCACACTCTGCCTCGTCACTGGGAATAATCCCACTTAGCACCTCTTTTAGTGCACTTGGGTGGTCGCTGGCGGTGGTGGGTCTTATTCCCTGGAACCAAAGACGGGAAAAGGGCCAGAGAAAGCTTGATCCGCCCCGGGGCTGTTTCCAGAGGCAAACCCAGGTCCCGGAGACGTCCACCCTCCCAGTGCAAAGACCGTCAGCGGGTAAAGGGCAGAGCGTGGAAAGGGGGTGGACCCTCTGACCCCCCGGAACCCCCCCCCCTTTGCTTTCTGAACCCCGGCAGCAGGTCTCTTGGCCAGCAGAAAAGGTGTTAAGAGCCAGGGCGAACTCTGCAGGTATAATGCTGGGCAGACCGGCTGGAGCTCGAAACTGTGCAAAGTAGAAGCCGGTATCTCTGGCGCTTGCCTTGTTTTCTCCAGCAGCGTTCTCACGATGAGTGTGATTATCGCTAAGAGATGGCCGGATGGCGGCGTATTGATCAGGTTTTGGCCCTCACCTGCCAGGAGAGGCACCTCTTGCCGCAGGCGGCCGAGCAAGGCAAAGCGAGGGGGCGGGGGCGGCGAAGGCGAAGGCGGAGCCCACAGGCAGGCGGGCGCGATGTGCGCGGTGCTGCTGCTGCGGCACAGGGATTGCGCTGACGTTTCACTTTACCCCGAAGAAGTGTTTTCCGCGAGCCGGGGGCTGCTCGCTGGGAAGAGAGGCCCGCCAAAGAGCTGTCTCCACATCTGGGTGCCTGGGCAAAGGACCGACAAAACCAGAAGGAGCAGAGGTCTTAAAGTTAGCACTGCGGGGGAACCAAAGCCAAGTGCAAGCACGGTTCTGTGTTCCGGTGAGGACCGAGGCCAGCGAGACGCAGAGGGCAGGGCAGGGTTCCCGAAGCGTTCCGCTGGCGCCTTGGTTCCACAGGGGGCCACTGGGGAGACGCGCACCCTTTGAGATGGCTCGGGTTCCTTTGAGAAGCAGTCTGCAACTACTTTTGCGTCCCCCCGTCAGTTTGCCAAGGCAACTCCGTGCCCTCCCTTTGCCCTTTCTTCAGGCAACGTTCGGGTGGCTCCTCCCAGTCCAAGCGGTGCAGGATTGTCTTTTAAGCAAGCACCCTGATCCTAAGAATGACGATGGCGGCGGCGGTGGTGGTGATGTAGCTTTTTGTGCTGGTGGCCAGGAAAAGGGGGCGAGTCGCTCTGGACCGGCGGGTGGGAGACCAAGGGGAGGCGAGCTGGACCGGGGCCAGTGGTGCAAAAGGGGGGAAGGGGGTGGGGGCGGGGAGACCCCTCCCAGGGCAGAACAGGAGCCCTTCCACGTCCCCATCTGCAGACCACTCTGCCTGGCTGGGCCGCACCGGCCTCTGGCCTTCCCGGGAGTTGCTGAGCCTGGGCTCAGGTTCCAGAGTGGCCCTTGCTTGTCCAGGTGCCCCTCTCCGCTGGCCCGTCTGCCTGCCCGAGCCTTGGGCCCTGCCTGGGAGAGCCCGGTCTTGGCCAGCCTCCAAGGGCCTTCCCAGCTGGAGATGCTGGGGCGCTGGCCCTCCTGGCTCTCAGCCTGCCTGGCTCAGCCCAGGGGCCCACGGCTGCCTGGCCACGGACCACGGACCAGGGCTGCTGCCTTTCTGCCCCCCCTCCATCATTTCTGGGGAGCCTTAGTACAGCCCTGCCGTCACCGTCATTGTCATGCGAAATGTCCCTCGGAAAGGGCTATCATTATCCTTTCTAATATAATTAAGACCAATTGAGCAGAATAAGAAAGCAGAGGTTGCCGAGGGAGGGAGGGAGGGAGGGAGGGAGTGTCTCCGCGGGGAACGGAGGGGCCGCGCTCATCCAAAGGAGGAACGGAAAAGGTCTTCATTGTCTTAACTTCCAGAAATTACTTTGCAGGCCTCCTAATTTTGCCCGCTTTTTAAATCCTAATGAAGAGATTGTGAGGGAGAGAAGATGAAAGCGCCTCAAGGGGAGGGTCCGTCCGAGGCTGGGGGGGAGGGGATCCCTCTCTTTTCAGAAAAGCTTTTCACTTGGAAATGGGGGACTATCTTGGGGGAGTCAAATCTACCCTTTTTAAAAATGGTAACTTTTGACAAATGAGTATTCTTCAGATATTTCAAGTTTTTTTCTGTGGCCCTTTATTTTAGCATCCAGGGATATTCTATTTCAGTTGCGGAAACAGCCAAGCAACAGCAGTTAGCAACGAGAGCGGGCGTGCAATGGTGCCTGGCATGTGGCGCTGGGTTGGTACGCATGGGCAACCTCAGCTGGAGGGGGTGCCTTCTCCTCACCTTGCAGCCTCTTTAGGTCGGAGGATTATCATTCTTACCAGTGGTTGTGTGGATGGGGGCAGCTGCCTAGGATGGGTGGGGCAACATCCCCCTCGGAGTCTATGGACGGGAGTGACGTGGGTGCCCCTGGTCTGGGCATGGCGGGTTCTCCATTTTTGTCCACATTTAGGTAGCGGCCAGTCTTTTCCTTTTAGAAATGGCATCGAACTATATTTTCAGTGTTTTGCTCAAACCCACCAATTTTTGGCAAGTGCAGAGACAGAGGGCTCTGGGGACTGAAACACCAGGGCGGGCTAATCCTGACCACCAAGCTGAAGATGCCGCTTGCTCAGAAAGCCCTTTCCCTGACCACCGGGGGGCCGGCGTCTTGGGCCAGGGTGAAGCAGCGCCCTGCCCCGCCGCGCTGGGCCAGAGGAGAGCAGGTCAGGAAGGCCAGCGAGAGGGGCTGGGGGCACGAAGGAGCACACCGTTGCCTCTCCCTCCCTCCCACCTGCAGGCGCCACTTCCTGACCTGCTGAATGGCAGCTGGCCAGCATCCCCGAGGCTTTTGCCTGGAAGGTGCCCACACCCTCAGCTGAAGGGCGGCCCCGTGCAATGGACAGCGCCCCGCCCCGTTTCAGGACCCACGTGTGCCTCCTTTTCCTCCTGAGAGTTCGGAAGGCAAGGGCTGTGAAGAATTTGTCCAAGTCCATTAAACTCCAGGGCTTCCCCAGGGGGGACTTTCAAGGGCAGATGTAAATGTGCAGCGAAGGACTGGCAAGGCAAGGATTGGTGGGGGGGGGAGAGGGAAAAGGGGGTGCCAGAGAGAAAAAAGGAGGAAGTCTTCTAGCACTGGGCTAGATTTAGAAGAGCCTTCCCCACTGGGGACCCTCCAGCAGTGTTCAAGCCCCCCCCCCCCCCCCGCTCTGCAAGGCAGTTATGAACTCCAGCCGCTTCAATCCTGGCCCTTTCACGCGTTTTCTTTGGATTACAGTCAAGGAGGGGGCAGGAAGCAGCGGTTGACAATGCAAGCAAAGGCATCTGTTATAATGAGCATCCTTATTTTTGCATCCTCTGAATGGATAGTTTTAGCCTGCCAACATGCTGGTTTTAATTTGGTCACTGCTAAAAAGGGTTTGTGGAGTTTTCCTGTTGCTGTAAGGATTCGCTTTATTGGTCTTCTGCCCATGAACCTTTCAAAGAGAATGGAGGTTTTTGTTAAACCGAAAGCAAAATAGAAAGCAACAAATATGTTTTGCAACGTGTAAGCTGTGAGATATTCCTAAAATTAGAGTCTGGATGGTTTCACGAAGGAGGGGAACCTTGTTTGGCGATTTGTCAAGAGCTGTTTGCTGTAATAAATGGAACTACCACATTCAGTGGGTACCTGCACACCTCAGCCACTGAGCAGAGACAGTTCGGGAGACGGTCTTTTTCATATCGAGGAAGGCCTTTTTTTGCCCTTTAAACACATTTCTGTCTCCAAGGAACTCAAAAGCACCTCCCTGGGCTCTTTTCCCTTCCACTTTCAGTATTACAACCCCTTGTAAGGTGGGTGATTTTGAGATTTGGAGACTGGCCGAGGGCCCAACAGGGGGGCTGGGCTTAGAATCTGGGTCTTGCTGCGCAGGAGCGAGCTGGCAGCCGAAGGGGCCCCGGCTGCTGGGAAAGAGCACCGATTCTGCAGTGCCTTTAAAAGAAGGAAATTGCAGTCCTTTTAAAACTCCCCCTTTTTCTGCCACAGGGCGATGCCCTGAGTTCATTCAAAGATCAGAGTTTTAATATCCCGAGGCAAGCCTCCCTGTGGACTTGCTATGGTGACCAGAGGGCTCCTTCCTTGTTTCCTAATTTTGCAGGGAGGGAGGTGGGAGGAGATGCTGAGATTCCGTTGAAGTCTGAGTCACCGGCAGCATTTGCTCATCGGCTGGGATCTGGGACAATTCTTTGCCTCCCCCTCATTACCATTGCCATTATCAAGATAATTAATCTAGCCAAGGAGCCGAGATGGGGAGGCAGCATATGGCAGCCAGAACGGACTGACCCAGATAAATCTCCTGCAGAAGTGACTTTGACCCCCTCTGAAGGAAATGAAGAAAGAAGGGCTATTCAGTCAGTTTCTCTGGTTAGAGTCTTTCCGTTTCCAAATTGCCATTCTATTTCGTTCTCTGTTTTGAAAGTGTGCCTGAGATCTTGGTAATAGCTTGCCTTCTTTCAAGAGGAAGAAGGCCGTGTGGGTGAAGAGAACATGGAATGGGCGCGCTCTTGCTTTGGCATGTGGGGGATCAACTGCTGTGGGTAGTCACACACCCCTTTCAGGGGAAGGGGTTCTCTGAAGCCGGCGCCTTCCACCTCTCCGCGGGGTGCAGAGTGGCCGCGTGGGACACTGGGTTAGAGGAGATATGAATCCATACAGTATCTGCTACGCTTAAGAGTCAAGTTCTATAAACATGCAGGAGAGACCATTAAGAAGATGGCAACAGAGGGTTTTTTTTTTTAACCCAATAAATGTAAGTCAGTGTTTTTCAACCTTGGGAAGATTAAGATGGGTGGACTTCAACTCCCAGAATTCCCCAGCCAACAAATATGATGCAATCAGACCCGAAAAGAAAATCCATATACTGTTGGTAGGTTACAAATATTGCTCTTAAGAACACATTTCCTAGCCTGCACTTAAAAAAAGCAGATTCTTTCAGGCACGGTCGAACGCAGACCAACGGGATGCAAAGGGCTCCTCTTGCACACACCTCCTCCAGGGTGCGCTTGGTCAAGCTCCAGCCAGCCCTCCCTGCAGACGGCAGAGGTTTGGGCCCCGTCCCGGCCTGTTCAGGCTCTGAACACCGTTCCCAGGTCATCACCCCAAGCTGGAAGGGTTGATTTGATGGAAGTTTTTTGCTACAAGATTGCGTTGTTTTTCTTCTCGTGATCGGAAGGACCTCTTTCCTTCTCTTCAAGCGATGGCCTTCTCAGAATCCTGGCAGCTAAGAGGTTGGATCCTTAGGAAGACGGATTCTGACCCAGGATTCTGATTCTCTCCTGCGTAGAAACAGAGACCAAGACCAGACTTGGCCATGGGGGGGGGGGTTCTCCACCCCCCTCCGCCCAAGAGAGACTGGAGTAAACTATGGCGTTGTTTTTCAGAGACAAGCGGGAACAGAAGATCTGTTCTTGGCTTGAAGGCAGAGCCAAGATTAGACGCTGCGAGCTGAGCTTAATTATCCCCTGCATGAGAGACGCACCTCGTTTTATCAGTAAAACAGTGGAAGAAGATGACCCAGCAGTCGGAGTGTTTCCAGTTTCTTACTTCTGTGGGCCTGGAGGACTGGCCTTTCCCTTTTCGGCTAGACGATCTGTGTGGCCTTTGCCTTCTCCTCGTCTGCTGCGCTTTGCCACTTGGCCGTGCTTCCATAGTATCACGCACATGCTTGCCTACCCAGGCCACCAAAGTCAGTACTAGATCGATTCTTGGAGGATGAGCCATCAACAGCTATCAGCCATGAGGGCAAGTAGAGCCTCTGTGTCGATGAAGGTTCTCAGTCATCCAGGTGGAATTGTCTGTAGCTTGAATCACGTCAACTGGATTTCTAATTTCTCAGTGGAAACGTTTCGCTCCTTATCCAAGGAGCTTCTTCAGTCTGAGCAAAGTTGGTAAGGGAATCCTAAATATTCTATATATTCTATAATAGCAAGGGAATCCTAAATAGTTAAAAAGTTAGTAAGGGAATCCTAAATATTCTATATATTCTATAATAGCAAGGGAATCCTAAATAGTTAAAAAGTTAGTAAGGGAATCCTAAATATTCTATATATTCTATAATAGTAAGGGAATCCTAAATAGAGCCTCTGCGGTTAAGGGCAGTGTGCCCGTGAATGCCAGAAGCCGGAGAGAGGAGTGTACCTCCCTGCCTCAGGTGCCCGGAAGAAAGGGGTCTTCTGAGATGACAGACCCAGGGGAAGCGTCTCTGGGCAGCTGCAAGCAGGGCAGGGGGGGTTCTTCTCAGCCTTCTTTGGATCTCAGTGTCTCCCCCAACTTGAGCCAAGCTCATCCTGCGGGGCTCAGGCAGAGCGGAAAAGGGATCTGACTCTGGCCTGGCTTTCATTTCATGCCTCCTTGAGTCATGAAATTTGTTTCACTGCTCCTCAGCCCCCACCCCCACCCCCAGACCTAATGAGGGATTAGTCAACTTTCTAGAGGCTATTATTCTAAAGAGTAACATTCGCTTTTTAAAATGTTCCAGCATTTTCACCTCCCCAGGTGGAAAGCTCTCTGTTGTTTAGGTATATTTTTCCCCACCCCTTTCTCATAAATAAGACCGTAAAAGCATTTTTCTCCCCTTTAAATCTCTTTCAGATGTATTTAGCAAACCACTCTCCGAGGGTTGCAATTTTTAGCAAGCAAAGTGTGGCAGTTTAGCTGTAATTGCATGGCGCCCCCTGCTGGTGGTTAGAGAAAGGCTTGGCAGCCTTGCCCCTCCTTGGGCCAGAGCTGAGAATGGAAGGCAGCCTATAGAGAAATCTGGTCACCGATGGAAGCCGAGGGGAGGGCTCCCCGCTTTCCAAGGGCTTTCAGTTAAGATGGTAGAACTTGACTTAAAAACAAGGCAGGGGGGTGACCTAGTCAGAAATATTGCCCTTTGCACGACTTCCCAACAACTGGGGAAGCTGGTTTTTTTCCTACGCATACCTATATTCTGAAGCAAAGTCACTGAGAGGAGCTTTCTGCAATTAACTCCCCCCCAGCCTAGCTTCCTTCCTTGCCCCCCTCTTTGCTCTCCCTCAGGAAATCTGCAAAGGGCCACCCAAGCCAGGATGGAGAAGACTCTCCCCTTCCAGCTCCTGCTAAACCAGGATTCCCGCCGTCATTCCATCCTGGATTTGGGCCAGTGCTGCTGTCGCTGAACCATTTTCTGCAAGAAGGACAAGCACACTGTCCGCGCATTTCTTTTAGCAGCTTCTGGCGTTTCTAAGAAATGGCTCAGCTTTGGAGAAATGGGTTTCCAGATCTCATTCCTCACTCACATCTCTCTCCTCCTCAGCAGATCTGAGTCACGGAGAAATTAGAGAGGATGAAGCACCCCCAAAGCCCCAATTGCCAGAAAACGCCTACCCGGGCCCTAGGGTAGGGGTGAGCTAAGGATGCCCCAGCTGCCACGCTCCTCCCTGCCACAGAAATTCAGTTGCCCTGTCGTCCCCTTCCGCCTGGTTGCGTCTGACGCCAGGCTGCCTGGTGCTCGGAACGGCTGCACAGAATGTCCTGCAGCTTCTTGGAAGATGAAGTTGCCAGAGGAGCAACTGTGGCCAAGGAAAACAAGGGGTGGGGTGGGGAGAGGCTAAAATGGCATCTCTCCTCTTGTTGCTGCAAACATCCGAATGTCCGAGCCTTTCTGCTTAAACGCTTCGGGGCCAAAGGAATTCTCTCCCAGCTGGCAAACAGAGGAGCACCGAAAAATAGGGGAGAGAACGCATTTTCTTTTGGCAATGCTCTGTGCGTTCCTTTAATGCGCCACAATCCTTCGGCCGACTTCCTTGCTGGGACTCTGCCAATCTCACCCGTTTGCCTGCATTCCAGTTAAAGCCCCCCCCCCAATGCTCATGCAATTGATTGCCATGAGGTAGTGATTTAATTCCTGAAGGTAAAACGGCTTTTATTGTGGAGATGGCCCCTCAGTGGGAACACGGGAGCACCTGCAGCCTCGGTGAGGGCCCGAGCGAGGAGGGCCCGGAGGATGCCGTCACGCCGAGCAAGCGCAGCCTTTGCTCGCCTCTGGCAGTACCGGCAGAGACCCCCATGACTTCATGCGCAGCTGGAGCCATAGCTGGCCTTCCTGCCTGTTGGTGTCTGGGCTGACTTGCGGAGATGGATGGCTTTTGGGCATCATTTTTCCTGCAATGAGAAATCCCTCAGATGGGCAGGCTTTGACTGAATGCAGAGGCTGAACGGATGGATGCAGTCAGTGCAGGCTGAACGCGTAAATTGGTGGTTTCATCGACTTCCTTGATGGCTCTGACCAAGGAAGTGGGCTTGGAGAATACGCTGGGGGTCCCGCACGGAACCAGCAGGCCTCTTGCTCCTTATCTTGCTCCCATTCTATTGGCAAGATTAGGCCTGGAGAAGGGTAACTAATTTGATTTAGCAATTTAAAGGATTCACTTAAAAAACAAAAACAAAAGCCTTTGCAGCATGCTTCTTGGCACAACTGCTGTTGCACAATGAGGAGAGAGAGAGAGGAAGAGGAGGAAGAGGAGGCAGCTGCTGCTGAGTGGATGCAGATTTAGAGTGGAAACGAATAGCATGGATTAATTTCTTCATGCTTTGCATCCCAAGGCAGTAGAAAGATGGCTGGAAGTGCCTGGGTTTAGAAGCTTTTGAAATGCTTGTTTTCTCACTCCCATGGAGCCCATTCATTATGGCATCTCTTTGAACCAGCTCAGAATTCATTTCAGTCAGCGGCTGTTCCAAGACACCAGTCCTCCAGAAGGAGGAGGCTGCGGGGGGGGGGGGTGTCTGCATCAATCAGCTGGGGGGGTAGATCCCCACAGAGCAACTGGCGCATGCAGGAGCCCAGTTGAAGACCCGGAGGATCAGCACCTGCAGTCGGCTGAGCTTGCATCACTTCGGGGCAGCCCGACCCGCTGCGGCTGTCCTCCTGGGCCTGCCTTGCTCGCTGCTGCTTATGCTGTGTCGGCAATGGCGGGGGGGGGGGGGAGCGGGGGCGTGCAGAGCTGATTTCTAAAACCGCCTAGTGGACCTTTCAGAGGCATTGAGATGCTGGCTGAATAATGCCCTCGAGTGGGGCTGGGCGTGCAAAAGCTAACGATGCCCCGCCGTGCCCAAATGTTGGACGTCCCGGCGAGCAACGGCGGCTCCGGCAGAGCTTCCTCGGCAGAGCCTTTGCTAAGCCCTCGCGGGGTCTGCTCGCCGGCCACTCGCTCATCCGCGATGCCCCTCGGGGAACGCAAAACGTGCGCTGCGCCCGAGGGAGCCAGGCTAGCCGCGGAGGAGGGTCCGCACTGTTGCGCTTTGCTGCCCTGGATGCCGGGTGGGCTTTTCTCTGCTGCCCCAGGTCCCGATTCTGCAGAACTCCCAGCGCTGCTGCTGGAGTGAAGCGCCAGGAGTGGGGTGCGCGCAGCTCGGCTGGGCCGTCAGGAGGGGCAATAGGAGGAGGAGAGCCCGGCTTCCCGGGAGCAGCCAGGCCAGGCCAGCTCTGGGCTCGGATTTCTTCCTGCGCTGCCGCCGCCGCCACCTTCCCCGCTTGTTTCCCCTGGCCAACGTCTCTCACCTCAAGGGCTCGTCGTCCCAAAATAAATCAGGACTTCATACCAATTAATCTCCGGGCTCCCACGGCAGGGATCAGCCTGCCCTGGACAGGTTTCATTAAGAGCCGAATCTCTCTAATCAGGAAAGCGTGGTTGGCTTTCTGCGGGGGAGGCGGGGGGGTGAGCGTAACTGAGCCGCTCTCGCCCCTCCCGCCCCCTCTGCTTTCGGAAGAGAAGCAGCTTCCAGGCAGCGCTCTGAGCGGCTGCCCAGCTTGGATGGGGTACCAGGACCAGGACCCCTTCTTCAGCACGCGGGGCCGCTGCGGGGCCTGGCCGAGGGGACCATTCCAGGGCATGGAGGGGAGGAGGCGCCGGAGGAAGCCGGAGCCACTCTGGGGTGGCGGGTCTGGGGTTTCGCTGTTCAAGCACTTTCAGATGGCCGAGCTGGACAAACGCAAGATGGCCAGCAGCTGGTCCCCAGCCTTGCTCCGTCCCTCAGCCTGCTGCTCACCCAGGAACACCGGGAACCCTGCTCCATGTCCCCCAGAATCCCCAGTCAACCTTGGCTTGATCTTGACATTCCCCAGATGGTGGAGGTCAGGAGGTGAGGCAAAAGCATCTCTGCCAGCTCTCCAGGCACAGAACAGCCCCCCAACCTCCCCACAAAGAGAAGGCCATGCTCCCCCCCCTTCTGGTGCTGATTTATCCTCTGTTGACCGATTGCTTTTCTCCCCTTTTTCTGTTACAGGCCTGAAGTCCGTGGGGAGCGCCAGCTCTCCTTCCCACTGGGACGAACTGACCCATAGCCCCTTTCCCAGAAAGAGGGTGGGGTCCTCCAGATACCCAACCCCCGAGAGCCCTGAGCAGGCGCCAGAAGGGCCCCCGGACGCCCTGACTCCCAAGCTGGCCTTGCCCCCCCAGGGTGCCTTCCCCGGGCCCACAGCCGCCCCTCATCCCAGCACGCGGCCACCCCCACCCACCAGGAAGACGCAGGAGAACCCGGGCAGGACACACCGGTGGCCGAAACCCGCCACAAGCAACAGGCCCTTTGCGGAGAGCTGGCGGCCCCTGCAGGACGGGGGGGACGTGCTCCCCGGGGCTCCGGACGAGAAGCCCACCGCGTCTGCGAGGGGCAACGGGAAAAGCAGCCGCGGCGTAACCAGCCACTCCTCACTCCAGATCTCCCCTTTCACGGTTCTGCCGGTCACCCGGGGCCCTCGGGCGTCCCCCCAGGGGTTGACGGAGACCCTCGAGGAGGAAGCCAGGATCCTGCCCAGCGGCACCTCCCGGAGCGCCGAGGATGAGGTGACGGGGGGCTCCTCCTCCAGGGAGGGCCGAGAAACTACTTCCACCACCACGAGCCCCCCGGAGCAGGTGCCGAGTAAGTGCCCTCTGCTCTGCATGGGGGCCCGAGCCCCCATCTCAGCCCCGCCTCCCTCCTGCCCCCGGGACGGTCTTCTGTCATGGGGAAGGGGGAGTCGGGTGCAGCCTCCAACGCATTTAACCAGATGCAGCCCTTTTCCTGGCCCTGCCTCCCTCCTTCCAGACGTGAGCTAGAGCTCTCCCGTGCCCAGCAGAGGGCGCTGCCAGCCTGTGGGGCTGCCCCAGCCCGGCTGAGGGGTTAATCCTGGCTGCGGCTTGGCTGTTCTAGGGCGTCCTGGAAGAGGCCCGATCAGGGAGCTTTAAGCTGGCCTTGCTTCCAGGTCTCTGCAGCATGGATTTCTCTGAGCCGGAGGGCTACATCGACTCGGCGGAGGCTCCGCTGGTGCCGCAGAGCGACTTCCTGGAGTGCACCTTCCAGGTGACCGTCTACACCGGATACGGCGTGGAGCTGCAGGTAGGAGCCTGCCGGAGGCCTGGCGGAGGGGGCCGCTGGACCAGGAGGGGTCTGCCAACCTTCGCTCTGGAACACGCCTAGCTATTAGGGCTAAAGAGAGCGCCCCTGGCCACGTGCAAAGTGCTGTCTCCTCTGGGCAGCTGACTTCCAAACCCAGCTGTAAAATTAAGCCCTGGAGCAATCATGGCTCAATCTGGTGGACTACACCCTCCCTCATCCGCTGCTCAGCCTGGGAGCTGCAGTCTGCTGCACCCAAGGGAAGATGGTTCCGGCGAGCCTGTTCCAGTGAAAGGACCCAGGGGGGTTCCTTGAACTTGCATTTGGCTTGTGTAAAATGCGGTAGAGGAGGAGGTGAAGCGGGCCAGTAAATTACCTCATTCAAACCGAGCTCCGTGGTTTGAGGGATAGTTATGCCCACACAGAGGAAATAGTTTTTTCCCAAGTTAAGCAGGTGTACGAGGGTGGAGTTTCGGATTCTGCTCATTCCTAATGGGTCTCCCCCTGACATAAAGGTGAAGAGCGTGAACCTGTCCGAGGGGGAAGTGCTAGCCATTCGTGGGGAGGACAATGGCCACTTGGTCACCCTGGCCAACCAGACCCTCCTGGTAGAAGGCCAGGTCATCCGCAGCCCCACCAACACCCTCTCAGTCTTCTTCCGAACCTTCCAGGATGATCTCGGGACTTTCCAGCTCCATTATCAAGGTAAGCCGGCTGGAGCAGGCCCCTCCCTCATCAAAGGTGGCTGAATTGCCCCGCAGCTTCCTGGCAACAGCAGGAAGAGCTCCTTTGCTGACTCAGCCTCCTGCCAAGGCTTGAGTGCACAAACAGGCTCTGGGGGGGTCCAAAGAGGGTCGGAGTGGCCCCATCAAACATGCCTTCCCCCTTCTCCGGAAGAAAGGGGGCTGCTCCAAGACGGAGTCTCTTACAGGGGATGAACGGTGCCCTCTGGCCTGGCTGCGGCAAATTGGCTCAGGCCGTCTTTAGGAGCCTCTGCAGCAAATCAAGGAGGAGTTTTTGTTTGTTTGAAAAGGCTTCAACCCCACCAGTCTTGCTGGCCTATCTCCCAGAGAGGCTATTTCGCCTCCAGCCCTTTTCCTGTCCTTTTCTTCCTAGCACAAAAGGCCTGGGTGCGCTGAAAGGGAAGGGGGCGTTCTTTGCTTTTACAGACTGGAGAGAAGCGGGAAGGGCAAACGCAGACCCCAAGTGGCTTAAAAGCCTATCAGAGCGGAAGATGCCCGGTGGCCTTGGGGCGCGATGGGCATGGCCCCGAGATGGCTGGTGGAGCCCTGTGGAGGGGGCAGCAGGAGGGAAGCATCCTGGGCCTGGATTTGTTTCCGGGAAGTCCTGCAGGGCGTCCAGAGGAGAGCGGACCATTCGGCAGAGTCCCCATGAAGTCTCAGTAGTGGAGGGAGGGGCGCCAACCCACCGCCCTCCACCTTTACTGCCAGCCTCTCCTGGTCTTGCTCCTACTGGGTGGGCGCAGCTGCAGGAGACTCCCCTTCACCCAGCAGACCGAAGCCTTCCAAAACCTAGAGAGTCGGTTGGGCAGCATCCCTCTGCTTAATGCTGCTTGGCGAAAGCTCCCCACGCTTCGTTTCTGACATCACCTGTGCACTTTCCCTGCAGTATTTATGCTGAGCTGCAGCTTCCCCCGGAGGCCCAGTTTCGGGGAGGTGACTGTCATGGGCCTGCACTCGGGTGGCACGGCTCACTTCCACTGCCACCTGGGGTACGACCTGGAGGGTCCGCAGAGCCTGACCTGCACGAATGCTTCCAAGCCACACTGGAGCGCCCCGGAGCCGGTTTGCTCAGGTAGAGGGGGCCGGGAGGCGTTTGAGCCCGGGTTCACGCAGGCTGTTGCTTGACCATCTGTGCCCCTCTACTTTCAGCCCCCTGTGGAGGCACGGTGCGCAATGCCACTGTCGGCCGCATCTTGGCACCAACCCACCTGAGGAACCACACGGGCGGCGTGACTTGTGTGTGGACGGTCAGCGCCCCTGAGGGGCAGAAGCTTCACCTGCACTTCGAGAGGCTCGTGCTGCAGGACAAGCAAAGGTGAGGCTTCGGGGGTGAGAAAGAGCCTTGGCTGCCGCCGCACAGCCTCGGGATCCCTGGGTGAAGCGCCTGGACCTTGGGCCGGGCAAAGGTTTGCATTCAGTTCAGAAGTGTGAATCGGGATCATCCAGTCGGACCGATCTGAAGATTCAGTTGCATTCTGCCGCATGCAATTTTGTTGAAACAAATCAACTTGACCAATCAACTCGAGAGTCCAGTTCAGGAATTCAGACCAAATTGTACACCCAGCCTGGATTTGGCTCATCACACACCCCTACTGTACAAAGCTGCAATACTAAAAGTCCCGATCTAATTTTCAGGATAGCTGTTTTCAGCCCATGCTGCTCTGCTTCCATAGGGCAGGGGGCCCCTGAGCCCGGTCATGCCTTGTCACCCCCATTCGCATGAGGTCAAGTGGGGCAGACCTCTGAGAAGGGCCCATTGGACTAGGATTTACTTCTCTGGGGCCCCCAGCCATTTTTCTGCCACGTTCTTCCCTCCAATTCTGACAGGCGGATTACTGAGCAGAAAGGCTGGGCCTGATTTTACAGAAACACTTTGGTTGGCTTGCTTTGGTCAAAGGGGCCAAGAAGCAGAGCCTTACGGCCTCCAGAAGGGCTGTCTTCCTTGTCTGAATAAGAGTAGATAAGTAGGCTCAACGCATCAAAGGAAAGATTCCGGCTGGATGTTTTCAACTGACAGCTTCACAGGGGTGTCCAGAGGTTTGGTCCGGTTCTCCACTGCTGGAGGGTCTGGAGAGCAAGTGGGAGGCCACTGAACAGGGCCTGGAGAGCTGGGCTCGGCCCATGGGAGGAGCTGCCATCCAGCATGTCCACCCAACTCTCTGGAAGTCCAGCCCGATGTCTTTGACCACCTTCCTGCCCCTGATTCCCGCCCCCCCCAGGAAGGACCATAGGACCTTCTGCATGGCAGGCAGGGGCCACCTGGAGGCAAGATATATATTTCATCCCCAATGAAGCAAAGCATGGCTACCTTTCCTTCTCTGAGAAGCAACAACAGTGGCAACCAAAAATACCTTCTGTAAGAGCTGTGGTTTGCAACATTAAGCTGTACTTGTATACTTCAAATAAAAACTGGTGCTGTTTTCTACCAGCTTGCACATCAGATGCCCAGAAATCTGAGTCCTTCTCCAAAATACATCTGGAGCATCTGGAGCCCCAGAACACTTTGGCAACACCGTGAGACTCACAGCATTTTAAGCAAAAGGTGCTTGTGTTTAAAGGAGCAGCATTAAAAAAACCATGGAACTGGTAAACAGACCATAAAACAACGTTATGAGCTGTGCTGCGATTCCAGAGTAAAATGCCTGTTTATGACCACAGAAAACATGGCAGTTTCCACTTGTACAGCCCTCCGAAAATGGAGACTTTGTGCAGAGCAGAGAGGTGGGGAGGGAAGAGAGGGAAAGGCGTGTTCCGAGAGGGGCTGAAGAGGCAACGTGCTCACTCAGAGGAGCTGCCAAGATTGCAGCTGGATGTGTTCCCCAGGGAGGCTCTTAGTCGATGGCAGATGTGGCCCCTGGATCCAGCAAGGGCAGTCAGGCCTCGGAGGGGACAGCAACTTTCTGCTGCCGGGGGCCTACCCTTACAAGCTGGCCTGGGACTGGGCCCTGCCATCTCTGCCCACACGGACAAAGATGGCAAGGGCAGAAGGGAAGCTGGACTGGGCCGCGATAAGTGCGGGGCTCACGGGAGATGCCTCCGTGCCCCTGGGCTTCTCTGGGGGAATGACCTTCCCAGGGAAGACTCCTTAGTCCAGCCCTGTGACGCCTCTGGAGCTTTTCCTTGTTCTTAGCTGGTGTGCAGGGATGTCCGTTTTTAGGGCATGCCTCGGCTGGATTTTGGCAGCAGATATTTCCCCTCTTATACTTGATGTTCTTGTAATATGACCCCAGGAATTGTGGAGCAGAGGAGCAGCTTCAGAGGTGCATCGCTAGAAAAATCCCCAGCTGAACTGGGAGCAAGGACAGCCTAGTGACTCGGAGGCCCATCCTCCTGGGCTTTCCCTCTTGTGCTCCACCAAAGCTGCCTCCTCCTCCTGACCGTGATCTTCTCCTTGCCCTCCAGAATGGTTGTCTACAGCGGGGAATCGAACCACTCGGCAGTGCTCTACGCCTCCCACCAGAACAGCAACGTGCCCTTCGAAGGGGTGATCAGCGAAGGAAGCACCTTGCGTGTTGACTTCACCTCGGAGGATCCCAATGTGGACCCAACGTTCAACATCCGGTTTGAAGGTGATCCCCCTCATCCTGGCGGTACCCAGCCTCGGTGGGAATGCTGGGGCAGCAGCGGTGAGCCGGGGGGGCTCTCCGCTGCTGCCGAACTTGTCAAACTAAGCAACAGGCAGGGACGCAGAAAGGGGGCAGGTCAAGATGCCTGAGGGCTGCCTGCAGCGAGGGACGCCTCCTCCCGGGTTGGTGCCGGAGATCAGCAGATCTGCGTTTGCCATCACTGCACCTTTAGAAAAAATTAAAATAAATTGAAAAGATGGAAGTAGAACTGAAAGCCATCAGGATATGTAAGCCACCAGTTGCAGCAGGGCTAATGCCCCTGTTGGGATGCTGCCTTCATTACTTGCTATCCACTCCTGTTGCAGCCCTTCCTTCGTTCTTCTCTCCTTATATAAGAGAGATCCCAGGGAATTAATCACAGATCCCATAACTGCTGCCCCAGGGCTGCATAAGGGGTCCTGCAGAGGTGATCCAGCCCACATCTGAAAAAAATGAGGACGAACGTGATTGGCATCCCCATCCATGGCCAGGCTTCCCACACTGTCCTAATTCAAGAAGGACATGGAAAAGCAGGGCCAGAACTGTGGGAATCACGGGTGCTTCTGGGGTGTTCCCAGGGGCTCCCAGGTCTCCCCCCTTCTCTGGACCACCTGGAGGCAGCTCACTGGGGTACGGGAACAGGTGGGTGAAAGTACCAAGGAAGCCGAGTTCTCCGTGGGGGCAGGAGAGTCCGGCAAGGTGGCCAGACCGGCCCCTCCAGAGGCCACGTTGCTGGGGAGGCGATCCTTGAAGTCTTCCAGGGGACGGAACATCTTGCTGGTGAAATGGGATGGATCGGTCCCTCTGGGGGTGGTTGAAAGGGAAGCCCCCCCCCCTCAGCCCCTGTGTGTGTCCCAGGGCTCTTTCTGCCTGGCATGGGAAGAGCAGCTCGGCCTTTGCAGGGAGGCACACAGAGAGTGCCCAGCTGCTTTCGAACTTCTCAGAAACAGGAGCAAAATGTCTGCCAAAGGCAGGAAGCAGGTTGCCAGAAACGAAATGAAGTCATTCCTTTTTTGGATGAGTCAGGAACCCTTGGCCAAGGTGTTCTGCGTAAGTCTCGAGCACTTGCTGTAGATCACTGGTTCCCCACAAGGGCTTCCTGGCCTTTATGGCTTCTGATTATTGCATACCTACAATTGTTATTGCTGCCAGTGCCCTCCTTTTCATCGTTCTCTCTGCATAAATCCTGCCACCACGAACATTGTTTGATTTCCCGCTTCCTCCAGCCTGGAGCCCCCTCTTCTTCCCTGAGTTTGCCCCGGGGAGTGCGGTCTCTGCTCCCTGGGCTGCGTCAGGAAAGCTCTGCCCCCCCCCCCCGGGGTGCCCAGGGCTCTGCTGCCAGCAGGTTGCTGCCCTGCAGGACAGCTGGGCAGGAATCAGGACCCTGGAGAGCTCCCTGAATCGGCCCAGCGAGTGCATGAAACCAGCGCCGCGGAGACGGAATGATTCAAGGCTTTGCGCTGAATTGACAGATCAGCTCAATTTCCCAGATCAGATTAGAGTCAAGGGATAAAAAGGTCTATTGCACATGTGCAAAAGACCTTTTTAAAAAAGCTGAACTGGAAAATTGAATCAAATTGATCCTCTTTGACAGTTTGATTCAACTTACGGAATCAGAGCACTGAACTGAATCCTCCTAATTTTCCAGCTCAAATTGGATTCAATTCATGCCCCTCTGCAAAATAATTCCCCTCCCTCCCACAGCCTGATTCAAGGCTTCGTTTGCCCCCTTCTCGGAGAACTAGGAGCGGTTGGCCCGGCATGTTCTTGCACCCAAAGGACACATTTGGGTGGTGAACTGCAAGACCTGTCGTAGAAGGGGGGGCAGCTGGGGTCTGCCTGTGCCACTCTCTGCCCGTCTGTTTCCTTCCAAGCTTTTGAGAAGGGCCACTGCTACGAGCCCTACTTGCAGAACGGGAACTTCACCACGTCCGACGCCACCTACAATCTTGGGGCGACCGTGGAGTTCACCTGTGACCCTGGCCACACCCTGGAGCAAGGGCCAGCGGTCATCGAGTGCATCAACCTCAGGGACCCCTACTGGAACGACACGGAGCCGTTGTGCCGAGGTGAGGGGGGCCGGGCAGAGGGGCTCCGGGCTGGCCTCGAAGGGGGCTCCTGTTCGCAGCAGGGACGTCCTGACTCTTGACGTTGCAGCTACCTGTGGAGGAGAGCTCTCCACGGCGGCCGGAGTGATCCTGTCCCCCAACTGGCCAGAGCCCTATGCGGAGGGCGAGGACTGTGTCTGGAAGGTCCACGTGGGGGAGGAGAAGAGAATTTTTCTCGACGTCCAGCTGTGAGTATCCCCCCCCCCCCCCCGGCTGGAGAGGCTTCTTCAATTGAGGGCATCTGTATTCAGCATGGGGACGAGAGCTCACACCTCCAAAAGGCTGTTGGGGGGGGGGGCTGGGCTGGCTGCCTGCAGAGCGAAAGTGGTGCTGCGTCAGGAGGACGAAGTAGTGCTGGGCGGGGGGGGGGGGCAGGCAGACCTGTGTGTTGGGTGGCCTCCCTTTCCTGGAGTCGCTGGTAAGGCACAGCAGCCGATCTCGCTACATCACAAGTTTTTGGCTTGTCCCCAAATGCATCCGATCCGTTTACCCGCAAAAGACTCTGGACTCGCAGCCCCTTGGAGCACAAGAGCTACTGTACCTTTCCTGTTTCTTGATGCACCCACCCACCCCTCCCTCGACCGCGGCCCATTTAAAGCTTCGCTTGGGACTTGGGGTTCCTTCCTGCAGAAGCCCCGTCTGCTTCTGGGTCGTTCGGCTTGAGTGGCAGATACTTTGGTCGTGTTCTTTTCCCACCTATGGCAGCACAGAGCGTTGGGGGAGATTCTGCTAAAAACTGCCTCCTTCTCAGCCAGCTCTCTAGCAATGCAGGATCACTTCTCTTTGGGGAATGTTCCTTTTTTTTCCTGCTCTGCCTTAAGATGGATTGGAGCGAAGGAAAGCCGGTGGCCTTTACTGCAATGGTTCCGAGGGGAAGACATTTGCTCTTTAAAAGAGAACCCTATTTCCCCGTCTCTCTGGGTTTGAAAATGAGGCATTTCCGAGCTTCTTTGGCAGAGCTGCCCACCCCTCCCTGTGCTCAGAGCGTGTCAGCCTCGGCCGCATGTGGACACTGGCGTCTCCCGGAGGAGAACTGACCAGGAGCACCTCAGTCCAGTGTGCCGCCCACCCCACAGGCTGAGGGGCTGCTCGGCCGGGGCCACGAGATGGGCGGCGGCTGGGTTTCTTGGCACAGAAAGGCCCATCGCAGTTAAACGTGTGGGGGGCTGATTCCCACAGAGCCCCCAGTGAGCTGAAGGGGCAAATCATGTCAAACCAGGTTGTGCCTGAATAACAAACCAACTTTAGCTGGAAACCGCCTCTCTGTCTCTCCCCGAAGCCTTGTAAAGGGAATTTTGAAGCAGGATCATTTATTTATTATTTATTTATTATTTCAATTTATTCCCCGCCCATCTCCCTTGCCAGGGACTCTGGGCGGGTTACAACAATTGAAAGTTTAAAAAATACAAAAACAATATCTAAAATACATCCAATAATAATAATAAATTACATAAAATCCAAGAAGGGGGGACCGTAGGATGGATCATATTACTACGGGGCCAGCCAACCCCAGGAGGCACTGCCGCCTGTGTCGTCCCAGGCCCGGCGGCAGAGCCAGGTCTTAAGGGCCTTCCGAAAGGCCAGGAGTGAAGGGGCCAGTCTCACCTCCGGGGGCAAGATATTCCATAAGGCGGGCGCTATCGCAGAGAAGGCATCATCTCTGAAGAGCAGATTGCCCAGTTCCGCTAAGAATCCACCCCACCCCTTCTGCTCCCGAGGAGCTGGAGCATCTTCGCGCTGCTCCTCTTGTGCAAAGGCAGTCGATCAGTGGGCGGGCGGGGCGTTGTGTTTTGCAGCTTGGCAAGCAAGGCCCGCTTGGGGCCAGGGGCCATGACTGGCATCCCAGTCCTTGCCTGCTTGCCTGTGACTTCAAGTGCCCTTTTCAGGGGGCCCTCCAGGTCCTGCGCCTGGAAAGCAACAGGGAGGCCCAAAGGAGCTCCAGGTGGGACAGAAGCAGAGCAGCCCTCTCTCTTTGGCCAGCTGGCAACCCAAAGTTTTCCCTTGGTCTCTTTCTCTCTCTCAAATCTGGGCTAAGGGTTGGCATTGCTGGGCTAGCAGCGCCCTCTGCTGGCCAGCAGCAGCATCTTGGAATAGAAGGTAGGAAGGAGCGAGACAAGCAGAATTGAAGGTTTCTGCTCGCTCGGAACTGTGCTGCGGATCACGTCATCAGCCGAGCTCCTTGTGCTGCGGTTGCAGCCTCTGTGTCGGCCCTCTCTCGCTTTCTGGCCAGGGGGTGGCAAGGGCCGGTTCCACCGCTTTGCGAGCCACACGGGGAATGCTGGGGGCTAGCAGGGCTGTCTTCCTTTGCTGCCCCCCACCCCCGCTTCAGCGTGATGGTGCTTTTCTCTCCCAGCAGCCAAGAGACCTGGCTGCAAAGCTCAGTCCAATCTCTCACTTCCTGGGGCCAGGATACTCTGTGTGTGTGTGTGTGTGTGTGTGTGTGTGTGTGTGAGTGAGACATCTAGGCTTCCTAGTTAGGATGGCAGAGCTGCAGCTCAGCTCCTGAGACAAGACTGGCCAAACTCTGTGGGCGTGGAGGAAAAGGGTGCCGTCAACAGCTACTAGTGCTTGCAACCTCCGGGAGCCGTTGTGCCCAGGGTTAATCTATCTGTTCACAGCAAGAGCGGGGGAAGAGGACAGGCCCAGGAAGGGGTCCCCCATCTTTCCTATAGGCTTCCCAGGGTCTCCTGGGGACCCTGCAGCAACTGGAGCCATCGCTGGATTCCTTTTAGGTGGCCATCTTCTCCCGCCAGCAAGGGGTCCTCCTCGGGAGGGCGGTGAGGTCAAGCCTGTTTCAGCCGAGAGAAATTTGCCAGCAGCTGCTGATCACAAGAGCAGCCAAGAGACCTCTGCTGTTGCGATCCAGCGGGGCCCCTTCTCACTAAGCCCCCTCTCAATCCTCGCAGCTTAAATCTGAGCCAGAGCGACATCCTCACGGTCTACGATGGCGACAATCTCAGCACCCACATTCTGGGGCAGTTCCTGGGCAGCAGCGGGCCCCAGAAGCTCCACTCCTCCACGCCAGACCTGACCATCCAGTTCCACTCGGACCCAGCGGGCCTCATCTTTGGCAAAGGGCAGGGCTTCGTCCTGAGCTACATTGGTGGGTGAGCTCAGGGTCCGGCCAGGAAGTGGAGCGTCAGGGAGGCCACAAAGCACAGGGAGGGGCTTACTGGGGTCTGGAAGGGCCAGGAAGGACCCAGGAGAGGTTGGGCGCTGAGCAACTGCTCTCCCCACCACACGTGGTTGGGGAAGGGGGTGAAGTTTGGGGAGAAATGGGGGGTGCCCAAAGGGGCAAGGGCAGGGCCCGGGGACGGACGGCCTGTGTCTCAGGTAGAGGTTCCTGGGCTATCGCTGCCTCTCCGTTCGGAAAGGAAAGCGCCCTCCCAGCAGAGCCAAGGGGAACGCCTGGGCCAGCAGAACCAGCTGGGGGGGGGCAACCCCCATTCTCCGCCCTGCCTTTCCCCGAACCGTGGACATCCAAGTAGGCCCAGGCGAAAAGCTTTCTTGGCCCCTCGCGTCTGCAACAGAGGGGTGCCCGGCTGCCCCCAAGCTGTGCCCATTCCCACGAGGGGTCCTTTTCGGCCGCAGAAGTCTCACGGAACGAGTCCTGCTCCGACCTGCCGGAAATCCAGAACGGCTGGAAGACCACTTCCCACACGGAGCTGGTTCGGGAGGCCAAGATTACCTACCAGTGCGACCCAGGCTACGATATCGTTGGCAGCGACACCCTCACCTGCCAGTGGGACCTCACCTGGAGCAGCGACCCGCCGTTCTGTGAGAAAAGTATGGCCTGGGGGAGAGGAGGGCCTGCCCCACCTCCTTGCTCCGCCCCAGATTTTATCCCCTCTTTGGCTACGAGTTTCCCCAGAGAGTCGCTGCCTCTTCCCTGTCCTGCTCCTGTGACTTTAACCGAAGTTCCACGCAGAGAAATGCATCTTTGCAGCCATTCCTGCCCACGGCAGGAGCCGCGGCGCCACTTCGTTCCTCAGCCCGTCTGCTGTTACTGGCATAGGAAGAATGGCTGGCAATCCCGGGTATACAGGGTAACTGGGGGGAAGAGAAGAAAGAAAGGCTTTCTCTAATTCCTGCAGCAGCCAATAAATCAGGAGTCAACCACTCTGATACGCCCCCCACCCCCCGAATCAGAAGGGACACAACAGGCTGCGCTTGCAAAGAAGCAGTTTTTAAAGAAACTGCCCTTCTGTTGCCCGCGCAGGAGAAGCCGGTGCTGTAACTGTTCTAGGGGGGAGAGTCGTGGCTGTCTGGATGGGGACGGGGAGGGAACGGGGCAAGATGGTCTGGTTCTGGGGCTCCCTCCTGAGTGAAGCCTCCTCCTCCTCCTCCTTGGCCCTAGTTATGTACTGCACGGACCCCGGAGAGGTGGACCACTCGACCCGCTTGATTTCGGACCCGGTGCTCCTGGTCGGGACCACCATCCAGTACACCTGCAACCTGGGCTTCGTGCTGGAAGGGAGCTCCCTCCTGACCTGTTACAGCCGGGAAACAGGGACACCCATCTGGACCTCGAGGTTGCCCCACTGTGTGTGTAAGTCTGCCTCGGCGGGTGGCCCTGCTTTCCCACGCCTGCTGCTCTGGGCACGTCCGTCCGTCGCCGTACAAGGACGAGGGGTCCGAGCTGGGAGACGGGGGGGGGGGCTCCTACTGGTTGGCCCCCCGGCTAATCTGTTCGCCCTAACCCTAACCCTTGCAGCGGAGGAGTCCCTGGCCTGCGACAACCCGGGCCTGCCGGAAAACGGGTACCAGATCCTGTACAAGCGCCTCTACTTGCCGGGCGAGTCGCTGACCTTCATGTGCTACGAAGGCTTTGAGCTTCTCGGGGAGCTGACCCTCAAGTGCATCCTGGGGCAGCCCTCCAGGTGGAGTGGGCCGCTCCCCACCTGCAAAGGTAGCGCCTCTGGCTGGAGGGGGAGGCTCCTGGGGCGCCCGGGCATGCGGCCGCCCTGCCCTTCCCAGCTGCCCATGGCTCTGTCCGGCCTGACTCCCAGCTCTTCTCTTCCAGTCAACCAAGACAGCTTTGAACATGCCTTAGAAGGTAAGCTTCAGCCAGTCACCCCTCTCTGCCCGGGGGAGAGTGCTGGAAGGACACCTCGGAAGGGCAGGGGGTGGCATGGAGACCCGCAGCCTTTTCTCTCTTTAGTAGCAGAAGCTGCTGCAGAAACGTCCTTGGAAGGAGGCAACATGGCGCTGGCTATCTTCATCCCTGTTCTTGTTGTGTCCTTGCTGCTGGGGGGGGCCTATGTTTACGTCACGAGGTAGGAAGGGAGGGTCGTGGCGGCCCTCCCCCTCTCTGCCCCTTCCCTGCAAGGCACCCTCCGCGGCTCAGACCCCGGGGCCCACGGCTGAGAATGCTGAGGGAGGAGGCTGGGGTGGGGCCCCCAGGGAATTTTCTTCACGCAGGACGCTCTCGCTTCGGGGTGTGGCTGCAGATGTGGATCCTGATGTGGGGCAAGCGAGGGGGCAGCTGGGCTTCAGTGCACAGCCGCCTTCTGGAGCCCTTCGGCGTCCACGCACACCCTTCCACAGACACCCCCAGCTGGGCTGGCCCCACGGAGGCTTTGCTTTCCTCTTTCCTTCAGATGTCGCTACTATTCCAGCCTGCGGCTGCCCCTCATGTATTCACATCCGTACAGCCAAATCACGGTGGAGACGGAGTTTGATAATCCAATTTACGAGACGGGGGTGAGTTGCCGCATGTCCTCAGTCCAGAGTCAGGGCTGGTTAGGAGCTAAATGGAAACCCCCAGAATGTCCCAGGGCCGGAGGCTCGGCTGGAACCTGAAAAACCATCCTGGAACAAGGCAGGCCGCTTCCATCCTGCAGCCAAGAACGCCACTGGGCGCATCACACAGTCAGCAGGAGTCGGATCTGACCCAAAGGTGGCTTGATTCTGGCCGGGCGGACCTGCCTCTGCGGCCAGGCCGGGCATCTCATCCAGGTGCCCTCAGGGCGGGAAAGGGACGTAGCAATCGGGGTCAGGAGGGTTCTGCTCAAGGCCAGGCAGCTGCAGACTGGCCATCGCTCTTCCTCTGCAGAGCAAAGCCAGAACACCGCGTGACTGGGCCATTCGGTGTTCCAGCAGCCAAATCAACACGATTCACAGTCCATTCCGTTTTTCCTAGTTTTAAAAAACATGCAATACTTTCATACAGTGAGAAAACTAAAAAATACAGGGTGTTTAACCTGCACTCTTCTTCAGGACAACTTCCAGGCTTAGTTATGAGATCACCTCACATTCTGATCTGGTAACGCCCCCTCCTGGTGCCTTTTCTGCATAAAGCATTTAATTTAAACCTGAGAGGATCCTTTTAAACAGGCTGTCTGCAAAGTTTCACCCAGCAGTTTGCAATGACTGGGTGCTGTCTCCACAGGAAACCCGAGAATACGAGGTGTCCATCTGAAACAACCCCGCCCCCCGACACAGACACCGCCTCGATTTCCATTCCCAGGATCTCCTCAAGTGACCCATTTGGAGGCGGGGTGGAATCTGCCCGAGAGCTGGAACCAGCTGCTCTTCTGCTTTTTCCACGTGTCCCCACCTCCTCCTCCTCCTCCTCCTGGACTCTCCCTAGGTGGTGTTTCAAGTCTCCCGGCGGCTGCCGGGCTTGAGCCGCGCTGGTATGGAGCTGGGGCCTGCTTGGCCACGGCTGTTGGCCGACAAAGGAACAGCCTTGGTTGGTTCATGTTCTGGGTCTTGTGGATGTTCATGTTTTGAAAAACTGTGATTGAAAACTGAGGCTGCCTCTGGTGAAGGAGTGAGACTTGACTTGCCCGATGCTGCCAACTCCAACGTCTTGGCAGGGGACTCGCCTCTCGCAGCTGCAGCCCCCTCTGTGCAGGCGTCGTGCAACATCTGCTTCTGCTTGAGCGGGGGGAGGAAGCGGTGCCATCACGGAGGATGCTCTGCAAAGCCGGCCCTGGGGATCCTGGCCCATCCGGCTGCTGGGTGGGACCGGGAGCCCGGCCAGGGGAAGACACGTTCCAACGCCTCATCCCGTTTTTATTTTAAGTGCGGGCCATGAACCTGCCAGCTGGCCACTTGGCCTGGATGATTGAGAGAGAAGATGCAGAGAAGCAGCTCTGGAAGAGGGAGGCCATCCTTGGCTGTCGTCCTGGCCCTGTTTCTCTTGCCCTGGATAAAATGGTGGGTCTGAGCAAGTTTCCCTTCGTGCTGGAGCATTTCTCGCGGGGTTTGGGGGCTGGCGGCAAAGGAAACCTGCGGAACTTCTGCTCCAGAAAAGGACGGAGAGACATTTGGGCTGTCCCAGCGCGGAAGGATGCGGATCATCCCTTTTTGCCTTGCTATCTGGAAGGGCAGTGGGCCCCACCCCGCCCGGTTCCCTTCGGTTGAGCAAGCGGGCCCCCGGGGGCCTCTGGCAGCTGGTGGCTCCGGGAGCCTTCCTGCCTCGCGGTCCCAAAGCTGACTTAAAACGCGGTGGGGGGGGGAGGTCACCTGGATGAGCTACGGGAGCACCTGGGACAGGCTGATGTGGCCCCCCCACTTGGAGTTGTGCCCAGGACAAAGACATCCCCCTCCCCACATGAGGGCCAGCTTGTTTTCCTGCTGGAACGCCTCTGCTCCTGAACAGGGTGGGCTTTTGAGAAGGAGAGGGAGAGAAAAAGGGCCAATCCGCCTCCCTCCGCACTCCTCCCATGGAAACGTGACCACAGGACCACAGAAGACTGCTGTTTGCTTTGTGGAAAATATGTCCTTCCCCCCTCCCCCTCCAAGCCCCCCCCTCCTGGTCTCCTTATGTGGATAAACTGGAGGCAGGCAGATTTGGCTGCATCTATTCCCGTCTTTGTAAAAACAATGAAAATGTAACCATGACAATTTTTCAAACATGTCTGTTTTAGATTAGAAATCCAGGCTAGTGCATCTCTGCAGTTGTCAAGGCATTTGGGAGTGTGTGTTTGTTTTTTCCCCCCTTTTAAAACGTATGGGACACACCCCTCCCTGTGAATGTGTATTGTAATTTGCGAAGGTCTGAGAAGGGGGTGTGCCAAAAGGCAAATGTATACAACTTCTCCTCTCCTTCTCCCTCCAGGTCTCTTTTTATAAGATTGATGGGATTAAATATTTTTTGAACATGACAAAACCTCTCTGGGCAGTGCCAGAATTGAATAAGCTTACTGTCAACTGTGCTGTATTTTTAAATGGCCAGAAACGTGTTTTCAGTGATTCTGAGCTGCATCCAGATCACGCCTGGGGTAGTCCTAAGGCGGGATTATCAGGCACCCAACAGCTTGGGTTTCTTGTAGCCAGTGTGAAGACACAGCAACCACAGGGCTTCCCAGCTGTGATCTTTCCTCTTTAGCAGCAAATCCAAGCTCTGCACAGAAGCTTTGCAGCTGCAAGCATTTACGAGAAAGTGCTTGCTTGGCTTAACGATGCATAAATTTATGCAGTGTCACGGATAGCTGCTCACGTGGTCACCAAGGCACATACCTCAGGCACAAGAGCACATGCATCTCTCCTTGCTGGTTTAGGTCAAAGCCTGAGTGCTGGCAAACAGGCAGGACCCCCGAATCCAGAGGTCCTGGATCTGGGGGGCCCGTGGGGCCAAGGGAAGCTCGCCAAGCAGGGAAGAGGTAAACGGCCCTTGGGAAACCGTGCGGGCTTTCCCCCAACTGTGCGGGGCCTTCTGATGCCCAGCCTGCTCTCCCCGGAGGCAGAGGGATTTTCCACAGGGAAATCGGTGAGCTTTGGCAGGCCAGGGAAGACTTGCCACCTGACGTGTGTGTCCATTTCCGAACGGCCTGCAAGTCACAGGAAACCCCCCGGCTCCAGCACGGTCAGCGTGCTCCACCATCACACCAGTAGAGCGCCCGTCACAGCATTTTTCTGCACGGAGATGGAGTCCCATCCTAACAGCCGAGAAGAGAAGCCAGAAGCACCGGGGCCTGGTGAGAGTCTGCTGACCTGAACGAGGCTGAGCAATGGGGCGTCTGGCAGCTCAGCTGCCCCTTCCCACCCCGTCCTGGTGCACCGCTTCATGCCAGCCTTGAGAAGGGCACCTGCCTCGAGAGAAGTGCTTGGACGAGCGCAGGGTGGGCACTGCCCCGCTTCACTCGCCCACGCTCAGAGAGGCGCTGGGGAGTCTTTGCCGGCCTCAGGTTGGGGGAGGCCTTGGGTCGCTGAAGCCACAGGCTCTGCCCATGCTTTGGCCCAGCCTGTCTGCCCGCTGGGGAGAGACGGCTCCCAGGGACAGGACCGCCTTCTCTGGCCCGGGCCGGCCGGCCGGCAAGAGCTGTTTCGCAAAGGATCCCGGCTTAAATCTCCCCGGCTGCTGCTCCATTTCCACCCACTCGGCTGCTTCCCGTTGCTCCGGACAAGCCACCTCGCCCCTTTTTCCTGTGCTGGTGGGTAGAGGCGCCTCCTGTCCCCCGTTTCGAGCAAAAACCCCTATTAAGTGTCACCTGCCACCCCACAGCCACCAGCGGGCTTCCAAATCCCCAAGGAGGGGGAGGAAGACCCCTCTCCCTTTTGGGCTGCTCTTCCAGCTCCTGCAGGCGCCCCTGGGGTTGGGCACGCAGTGGGGGTGGGGTTAGTTCTTGTGAGGATCTGGTGAGTTTTCAAGCCCCCGCCCAGATTTGTGGCTCCAGGAGACCATTTGGGGCCCCCTCCGACCCTCGCTCAGGGTGGGATCCGAGGGGAGCCTTCCACTGGCCAGCATGCTGGGTGCAGCTGCAACGGCCCGGGAAGCCTGCGCCCACTCCCCGAATCCCGCACGGACGATTGCCAGGAAGGGGCCGGGCCGGCCTTCTCCAGACAGAGGCAGACGTGCCTGGCTGGCCGCTCCCAGCCGTTCTGCCTGGTGCTCTCAAACACTCCTGACAGCCGTGTCCTTGCCCTGCCGTGTCCTTGGCCACTGCAGGACAGCCGCTGATCCTTGGAGCACACGGCAGAGGAGGAGGTAAGCACAGGCGGGCTGTGCCCCCCCCCCCCCAGCCCCTGCTACAGACGCCTTCCTCACGACCATTGGCTCTCCAGCCGGGGAGGGCCAAGATGCAGGCGGGAACCTTCTTGGCCTGATGGCTGCAGAAGGGATGGATCTGTTGCTAAGGAACGCGGCCTCCTGGCCCTGGGATGCCGCTCCTCCGACGGCCTGCAGCCCTCCCTCCTGTGCCTGCTGAGAGCAGCACTCCAGCGGGGCTGAAATGCCCCGTCTGGAAGCCCGCCTTGTCTTCAGCTGCTCTGGCTGGGACTCGAGGGCCGGGCGGGTGGGAGGGGGGCGGTTCCCGGCTGCTTCCCATGCCTGGGGTGGAGGGATCAATGCTGGCCTCTCTGCAAAGGTGAGCAGCACCCCTCCCCCCCAGCCTGAAGGCTTCGGCCTGGCTGGAGGGCTGGGCCTCTCCACAACTGCTCCTTTGGAATATTTGTGTGCCCTTGAGCAGATCTGTTGAATGGAGCCCCCAGGCCCTGGCTTCCTCCATCTTCCCTCCTTTCAGCCCTCATCCTGGGGGACAGAAATCCAGAGAACCACCAGATAGCAGGTGGGGGTGGGGCACAGCGCCCCCCACAGCCCTTTGCTGCTACTGAGTATCTTCTGGATCTGAGTGGCCACATCCTGCGGGAACTGCTCTGAACTGAGCCTTGTGGGCCCTTCTCTGGGATGGCGTGGACCTCACGCCCCCCCCCCCGTTCTTGCACAGCCCCCAGCTGAGACGCGGGAAAGCACAGCACAGTCTGGGCTAATGGTCTGTCTGGCCCCCACGGAACAGGCGGCCTGGTGCACCCAGCCTCCGGGAGCCGAGCCTGCAGCAGGGTCTCCCCACTTGGCCCCTGGGAGCAGCAGGCCAAGCTCCCTTGATGGGAGAAGGCGGCCAGGAGGGGCTCCCCCGGTTGGATGAACGAGGCGGCTGGTCAGGGTTGCTCTCTGGCTGGGAAGCATGGGTAGGGCCAGATTGCTCTGCATGCTCCTCCCAGCTGAATTCTGTGCCCCCCCCCCCCCGGAATACAGACTTCAGTGGGTTTGCCTCCTTCTTCCTGAGTAACCGCAGCTAGGGGCTGGTCTGCTGCCAGCTTTGCAAAATGTTTAGTGCCAGATGATGTTGTTGCAACAGAAAAAGAAACCAGAGACTTAAAGATTGCAGCCAGTGAAGAGGGCCGGATCCAGGAAAGCTCATGCGCTGGTATGAGAAATGGGTAACTGCGAGAGTTTGCCAGCTGCTCCATCCATCTCTGCAGCGGGTGATGGGTGCAGAAAGGAGGCCTCTTCATTTCTTCCATACAGATTGGTGCAAAAGGCACTCTGTGCGTGCTCTGTGGCATTCTTGATTGTTGCGTCGCATGTTCTGGGCATGAGCGCTGCCACTTAAAATAGGTTCTGGGCTCAAGTTTGGCTTGCGTTAGTCCAAAAATTTGTTGACAAGCGACAGGAGAGCAGCAAGGCTTTATATCCGGGACCACCAGCCAGTTTGCTTGTTTTTATTCCGCAAAGGGCACAAGAAAGCCACTTTCTCAGCTGCAGCTCTGGGCTTCAGCTGAAGCTCCACCTCGATGAAGTCTTTCCAGTTATTCTGATGCTGAATAACTGCCCGATTGTTAAGGGAGGCCTCCTTTCGGGACTAATCGCTGTTTTTAACGAATTCCACGTTTCAGCAACCGTTGTGGTATCACAGGTCCTCCCACGCTTCAGGAGGAAGGCAGGCAGGAAGGCTCGCGCTACCCGTTCGTTCCCTCCTTGTTCATCGAAGTCACCCGCTTTCTCCCCGAACCGTCGCGCGTCGCGCCCACCGGCTGGTCGTGGGGTGCCGCGTCGTTCTCCAAAGGGCACCCCAACTCCCTCTGGAAAGCCCAGCCCAGCCGGCTCCACCGAGCCCCGCGCCCGAGGCGGCAAGGCGCCCCGCAGAGGCAGGGAGGCTAGGCTTGCGGAACCCACGGCCACCGGCCGCGGCACCAGCCCCTCTCGTCCCTCTGGCCGGCGAGCGGAGCTCCCCTTGGCTCCTGACGGCGAGGGCTGCCCACGTGGCGGCGGCGGCGGCTGTTGCGCCACGGAGGCGCCGCTCGGAAGCGGGGGCGCCGCCGACTCGCCGGCCACCCTCCCCGGCAGACGCGCGCCGCGCCCGGAGAGAGCCCTCGCACGCTCCCAGGGCTGGCTAGGACGCGCGGCGGCGGCGGCGGCGGCGGCGGCCCCTCCCCGCCGGGCCGGGCGGGCTGCTGGGAGTTGTGGTCCGCGCCGCCGACGGAGCAGGCCGCCGGTCGGGACGGGCGAGCGGAACGCGGCTGCAGGTTGGCCGGGGAGGCGCGCGCGCGAGGGAGGGAGGGAAGGAGGCAGGCGGGCGGGCGGGGCGCAGGGGACGGCACCGAGGAGCGGGGCTCCTGCAAGGAGCGCTTGCCCCGAGCCCAGGAGGCGGCGCGTGGCGAGGGTGCCCGGCACATGTTGGGCACAAGCCCCGCGGGGCTGCCCGGCAGCGGCGCCCCTGTCCGTCCTGGACCCGGCCGGCTTCCGGCTCTCTTGGCCGGATTGCGGTTGGCGGGGCGAAACGGAGCGGGCTCCTGTCGGCAGGAAATCCTTCGCCACATGCGCAGGGGCAAGCCTGTCTTGGCTGCGGAGTAGCGGCGTGGGCGGCAGGTTTACGAGGATGGAAGGGGCTTTGCTTTGTCGCAGGCCCAGCGCCGGGGCCGGGAGGTGCAGGCCGGGCTCCGGCCATTGGCTCGGCCGAGGATCCCGGCGGGGCGCGTCCCGGCCCGTTGCGCGCCGCGGCGGAGGCGCCCTCCCGGCCGGCCAGATTTCCCTGCAAGCCGGGAAGCCCCCCCAGTCCGGCACCCGCGTCATATAAGGCTGCTTCCCGCCCGGGAGGGCCTGGGCGGCAGCGCTCAAAAACAGTAACCCCCACGGAAGGGGACCCCCAGCAACTGCAGGCAGGGAAGCCAAAGGCTGAGTCGGAACCGCGAGCCGGGGGTGCTGCGTGGGACCGTTTGTCCGTGGGCGCTGGCGCTCCCGGGGCCCGGGTTAGGGGGGCTGCTTTGCCTCTTCCCCACAGTGGGCCCCGTCCGGCGCCTCTCGCCCGGGAGGAGTCTGGCCGCCGCGTCTGGCCCCACGGAAGGCTGAGGACGCCTCCCCCGGCGCGGCCTTCCGCCCTCCCCCTCGGCTCCGAGCTAGCCTGTGCCGCCGGGGCGTCGGCGCCTTTTGGGGTCCCCGGTGCTGGGCTGCTTTGCGCCTGAGTCTTTGAGGAAGGGCCCCTCTTGTGGAGGACGCTCTGCCCCCCCGGGCTGGGGCTGGGCCGCGGGGAGTCCCGGGGTGGGTCTTTCTTGCCAGCAGAGCTCCGGGGGCCGAGGGGATCCCGGCTGGGGCTGAGCCGGAGAGCCGGCCCGAGCACCGCCCTGGCTCTGCCTCGCGTGCGTCGGACTTCCCTTCCCCAGCGGTGGCGGAACTGCGGTTCCTGTCAGCCGGGAAGGCAGAGCAGGGAGGGCGCCAGGCTCGCTCTTTCACCCACGCAGAGATGGGCGGCGCCGCCCTGCCGCTGGCTCAGGTAGCGGCTTTGCGAGCCGTGGGCGTGAGCGGGCGGGCTTCAGCCGGCCGGGGGAGCCGCTGCGTCCCGGCTTCCCGCCTGACCCGGTGGGCCGCGTCTGGGTCAGCTTTGGGGGCGCGCAGCCTTCAGAGTGGCGGAGCCAGTGACTCACCGGCCTCTTGATCCCCGACAAATTGCTGCCTTGGTGCTAAGGGGGTGGAACAGCGTGGAGGGAGGCGGTTGAGGAAAGCCGGCAGCCCGGAAGCTCGAAGGCGGCTCGTGGCCTCCGAGGCAGGCAGAAGAAGGGGCACCACGCGGAGCCAGCTGCTTAGCGGAGGGCCCTTCAGGCCTTGAAGGCTGCTTGCAGGGCAGAGACCCCCCCCCCCCGGATGCAGGCGGCCCCTGCTAACCAAAGCTGGGGGCCCAGGGCCGGGTTGGAAAGGGGCTCCCCTTGTTTCCGCTCTGACACGGGGGCCTCGCCTTGCATCCCAAACCCGGGGAGATCAAAAGGGGAGGGTTGCCGTTGGGGATTGTGGGAGATGTGCCCCAAAGCTTCTCGGGGCTTCAGCAGGGGATGGGGTGCGGGCGGACTGAGGGAAGCGATGCCCCTCCCCAGCGCCCCCGTGTGTTCTCCTTTCAGGCTTGTCGAGGCAGCCGAGGGGAAGGGTGGATCCCTGCAGACCGGGCAGGAGGAGGATGCCCTTTGGGGGGAGGACAAAGGCTCCCCGAGCGGCGGCTCCCCCCTCGAGAGGCACGATGCTACGGCGGGAAGCCCCTTCGGCAGGCGCAAGGCCGGGTCCGCCGCGGTGGCCGGCCCCACTGGCCGCCTTGAGCCGGATGCCCGGCACGTGGGTTCCCAGGACCTGCTTCCCCGCGTGACCTGCCTGTGGCCGGTGGGCGAAGCTGCCCGGGTCCCGCCCGGTCTTTCCCGCTGAATTCCTCCTGGGCCCCAGGGAAGCCCGGGCCCAGACGCGTGGCTTTGTGCCGCTGCTGCCACGATGCCTCTGGAGGGGCTGATGTGCTGGAGTGGGTCGCTTGACCGGCTGAGGGAGGTCATCGGCTCCGCCATCCAGTCCGTGCGGGACTGCGACGCCCCCGCCCTCGGCACGGTGGCCGTCCTGCTGGCCCTGTTCGTCTGGTACTGCTACCACGTGGGGCGGGAGCAGCAGCCCCGGCCCTTCGTCACGGTGAACTCGCTCATCCAGGGCGGCGCGGAGGCCGCCGGCCTGCAGAACGGCTACGCCCACTGCCACGCGTCTGGGTGCGTCCGCTGCGCCCACAGCGACGGCCTGAACCAGAAGCTCTACCACAACCTGCAGGAGTACGCCAAGCGGTACTCCTGGTCGGGCATGGGCCGGATCCACAAGGGCATCCGCGAACAGGGCCGCTACCTGGGCAGCCGCCTGTCCATCCAGAAGCCGGAGGTCTTCTTCCTGCCCGACCTGCCCACCGCCCCGTACTTCTCCCGGGAGGCGCAGAAGCACGACGTGGAGCTCCTGGAGCGCAACTTCCAGACCATCCTGTGCGAGTTTGAAGCCCTCCACAGGGCCTTCTCCAACTGCAGCTTGCCCCAGGGCTGGAACGTCAACAGCACGCCCAGCGGCGAGTGGCTGACCTTCTACCTGGTCAACCAGGGCACCTGTGTGCCCCGGAACTGCCGGAAGTGCCCCCGGACGTACCGCTTGCTGGGAAGCCTCCGCACCTGCGTGGGCAGCAACGTCTTTGGCAACGCCTGCATCTCCGTGCTGACCCCCGGCACCGTGATCGCCGAGCACTACGGGCCGACCAACATCCGCGTGCGCTGCCACCTGGGTAGGTTCTGCGGGCGAGATTGGGCCCCCCAGCCCGCTGCCCCATTAGTCTTCAGGCAAGTGGGATGCTTGTCATCCCCCAGGACAAGCCTGCGGGCGCCCTTGGGCTGGGCATCAAGCAAAGCATTTTGCGGGATTGTTTACAGGTTTGAGTTGCACTGCAATGCCTTTGCCCTAGAATTTTGCTTGCTTAGACTACGCCTTGCAGATCTGGGGTTGCATTAGGAAAAAGAGCTTTTTCTGCCTCTTTCATGACGTCACGTTCCCAGCAGCCAGAATGTTTCAAGCTTCTGGTTCAGTTGTCTGAAAAGGTGGTTTGTGGATAGTGGCGATGGTAGAAATCAAGTTCTCTCGATAATAGGATTTCTGAGCCTTTCCAAGCTGCACCAGATTCAGCTGATGTAAAGTTGGGGGCCCCATTCTGGCAATTGTTCAGGGTTCAAGAACCCCCCTGCTTTCTTATAACCCACAGGAAAGGCTCATTTGCATTGCTGGCACAGGCCGGGCTTGCATGCCAGTCTGAGCAGCTGCCATGGCAACTGCAGTGGTGGCCTGATCTGTATTCTGCCAGGCAGCTGTCCGTCTGTTTGGCATGAGAGACGGAGGCTTTTGACTAACTCCGGGCTGTCTGGGAGGCCTGTGGACTCCTCCGTTTGGGGGCAGGTGCTAGAGATGCAGTTGGGTATGCGTGCGAGGAGTGTGCACGTGCGCGCCCTTCTCGGTGGCCTGCGAGGATGGGGACTCTGCTGGACAAGGCGGGCCTTGGGGTGGTCCAGCTGGGAGGGCCGAGATGGCAGAGGAACGGCTGCTGTGTCTGGCCCACCCACCCCTCTTCCTTCCCCCTCCCTCCCAGGTTTGAAGACACCCAGCAGCTGTGAGCTAGTGGTAGGGGGCGAGCCCCAGTGCTGGGCCGAAGGGCGCTGCCTGCTTTTTGACGACTCCTTCCTGCATACAGCTCACCACGGAGGCAAGTCTGAGGCCTTTCACTCCCCGCCTACAGCTCCCTACCCCAAGCGGGCACCCGTCTTCCTGGGCTGCATGGCGGTTGTGCAGCAGAGGCTAAGGGGGCATTTATCAGCCCTTTCCCCTCCCTGCGGGCTAACACCCAAGGACTCCTGCAGAAGCCTCAGTGCCCCTTCCCTGGGGCTGTTCTGGACTAACCTTTTTCTTTGTCCCTCCAGGTTCCCCCGAGGAAGGACCCCGTGCGGTGTTCATGGTGGACCTCTGGCACCCCAATGTTGCCGCAGCTGAGCGGCAGGCTCTTGATTTTATCTTTGCTCCTGGACGATGACGTGGCGCTCCTTGACGCAGGAGGCTCATCTGGAGCGGGTTCCATGTCCCTGCAGAGGTGGCCTGCCCTCGTGTGCGTGCACGTGCAACACAGGCACACGCACACCCAGCTGGTGTGGGGTTCTCCCCTTGCGCCAGATTTTTGTACCCAGGCGTTTTCACCTTGCAACCGCCTCCTTTCTGTCATGTTGCTTGGGGTGGCTGCCCCCCTTCTTACTCCGTGATTAGGCAAAATGCTGTCGTGTACGTCCACCTTGCTACTTGTGCGTTGCTGTGTCCAGAACTTAGAATCTGCCAGTCCTCGGAGGTGTTGATGAACGTAGTTGTGCCAACCTTTCTCTTGTGATCATCCTTAAGGGCAAACCACCCATGGCCACCCACGGAGGGGGAAGCATCGTCCTTGGTGCAGCTTCAGAAGCCACAGTGGGCCTGCACAGGCCTGACCCATTTCCTCACTTGCTGTCCCGGGACAAACCCGCCCCTTCCCTTGGCAGAAGTGACTGAAAGCAAAGCGGGATGGCCGAAGGGTGCTTTGGGGGGGTGGGGGGTGGCTGAGACCGCCCCCCTTTTCTGAAGCTTTGCATTGGCCTGCTTTGTGCCTTGTTTCTTTTGCCCCTGCTTGGACTGGGGCAGGCATCTTTGGGCACTGGTGGGGAAGGGGCTGCCCTGAGCGCTCCCTGCAGAGTGCCAAGCGGGAGACAGGGGGAAGGGGCTTTCTGGGGGCAGAACCAGAAGGCGAGCCAGCCCCAACCAGGCGGCCCTGTGTGACTCTGCGCCCCACCTGCAAGCCTGGGGGGCTGGTGGCTTGGTCAGGCCAACGCCCAGCAGACTTTTCAATAAAACACTCGTGCTCAATTCATGTTTGGGGTTTTTTCTTTTTTGCTCGTGGTGGGCACGGTAAGACTTTGGGGTCCGAGGGGAAGGTGGGCAAAGTTTTTGCCCTGGAAGCAAGCAAGCAACCCTCGTTTCCTCGCATCATTTGCACAAGGCCAGGAAGGGAAGCCCCGGCCGGCGAAATTCTCCTCTTTCCTAGGATCCAGGCCCACGGAATCCAGTCGATTCTCTAGGTGGGGGCTCATAAATGTGAATGCCCTGGGGGTGTTTCAGACCAGAGCCCAGTGATCCCTCGCCACCGGCCAAGCAGGCTGCAGCTGGTGGGTGCCGAACGCAGAATGGCAGGGGAGCATCAAGCGTGCCCCATTTGCGTAACTCCGGGACCACCAGACCTGGAGATGCACCAGAAACCAGTAAAAAGCACGTCTTTCCTGGCATTTGCAGTTGGGAACCATTAGCCGTAGGGATTCTCCCCCTTCGGAGAACTTCGGTGCTCCCTGTCGGAAACACACCACTTTTCTGTGTAGGACTCAGCCAAGCAGGGCTCAACTATTTTTACCAACTCCCGGGAGAAAAACTGGCAAGTCGGTGAATCAGCCCCAGGAATCAGGGCCTCGAGGGCAAGCAGAACGGGAGCCGGGCCAAATGTGTCCAGGAGTTGTTTCTGTTCCCCGCCAGGGATTGCTCCTGCGCACGGCGCTGCTGGCTGGTGCCGACAGACGGCTCGCACAGACGGCGGCAAGGCTCTTCTGCAGCGACTGTGAGCACAGAGGGTATTTTCCTTCTGTGCCTCTGTTGCTACGCAAACACTCCTGCCTGGCTGAAAACACAGCTGCCCACGGCTCACCCACAATGGCGGGCTCCCCGGGCCCCGATCGCTGGCTGGGAGCGGCCGGGCTTCCGTCGGGGACATGGAGCTGAGCGGAAGCAGCAGCTGGGAAAAAAGCACGCGGCGACACGCCTTCGATCCTGCGCATCATGAACACAGGCTGGGAAAGCCGCAGAGCTCAAGTTGGCAGCTTTATTCTCCTGGGCTGAAGGCTGCAGCCAAACCCAGACACAGAGCCCCCCCCCCCCGCCCCGAAGATGCTGCTGTTCTACAGAACAAAGGCTGCGAGAGAATTTAGAACAGCGGGGAGGGGTGGAAATGGGCATCAGCCCATCTCAGATGGGGGAGGGGGATGGAGACCCTCAGGGAGGTAGCCACTGCCCAAACAGGAGAGCCTGGCGGAGTGCCAGCAGCAATGTGGGTGAGGGCAGGACAGAGCAAGGCTTCCCTCAGTGCCACCGTCTGCGATTCAGGAAACGCCTTCCAGAGAGAATGGAGGAAAGCCACCCGCTGCGGCAGCCCCTTTTCTGATGGGGGGAGCCCTGGTAGGGCCCTGCCCTGCAGCGGTCCCTTTACAAGGGCAGAGGCTTTGGGGGTCTGCGAGCACAAGAGGGCCCGCCTGTTTTCCCAAGGCTGAAAGGGGGCTGCATTTGTGCTCTTCGGGAGGGTGGAGGGGCGGAGAGCTGGTGCCCCACCAGAGAGCTCCCCCCTCCTGAAGTTGGAATCCACCCAAGGTGGGCAGGACGTGAGACGTGGCAGCGGCTGGATCGCTGCTCTCTCTGGCTAGCAGGCACTGCTGCTTCAGGGCAGAGGCCACCGGCTGGCATACCTCGGGAAGGCCAGGCAAGTCGCCGAGATCCCGCTCCGTGCAGCAAATGGGCCAGGAGCGTTTGGCAGGGTTAGAACACACCAGCGCCGGAACTGAGAAAGTCCTGGGCGGGCGGGCGGGCGGGTGGGCGGGGCTTGCACAGGACCCGCTGCCAGGAGTGCCCCTCCCGCTTCAGAGCAGGTTCACCCCGTGCTTGAGCAGCTTCTGCCGGGCCCTGCCGGGCAGGCCGACAACGCTGTCCTGGGGGTTGGGCACCCCTGAGTTGTGGAGAGGGGGGCCCCTCTGCTGGAAGTAGGTCTCCTGGACGGTGTTCCGGCAGCCGTAGACCGCCGTGGTGGCGTTCCTGGAACAGACCGACAAACTGGTCAGGGGGTTTTCTGCTGGGGGAGCTGCGCAGAAAAGCCCCCGCAACGCGTCTAGCCGGAGTGACGCATCCCGGTTGCGCAGGCTGTGCCGAGGCCCCGCCTCTCCCCCCGGCCAGCTTCACCTGAGCGTTAGTTCGGACGCCGTGGGCAGTTGCTCAAAGGTGGCATGGATCAGGCCAGCGGCTTGCAGGAAGAGCTGGTCCTCGGGGCTCGCAGTCTGCAGGAAGTTGGCTGCAGGGGCAAGCCACGCCGTCAACGCAGCGACGCCCGGGGGCAGGAGGGGGGGACGCCAGGCTTCCTTCTGGGAGTGGTGCCCCATCCTGGCCAGAGGCCGCCTCCCAGCCCCTCCCCCGCGCTCACTGGTGAGGATGTTCTGGACGGCGTCGTAGTGAGCAAAGCTGTAGGTGCGGCTGGCCGAGGGGGGGGCACCCTTCGGAAGGGTCTCCGCCAGGTGGACCTCCAGGCCGTTCAGGGAAGCCAAGCTGCTGTGGTACTGCGGAGGGGGAGAGGCAGGGAGAAGAAGGGCAGCTGAAGGGGCTCGCGGGGGCACCCCTCCTCCCGCAAGGCCCCTCACCAGCTTCTCTGGCCCTGGATCTGCCTGCCTCTTTCTGCACCATCCGACAAGAGTCCACTGGGAGAGGGCTGGTGGGCAGGGGCTTATCCCAGAGTTGCTGGGGCTCAGCTGGCCTTTCCCCATTTCCAGGGAAGGCTGGGCTTCCAGCTGGGGGCCGCCTGAGCCGCCCCCAAATACTCCTGGATGGGGAGCTCCCTCCAGGAGCTGGCCCAGAGGGGTCCCTGAGGGCAGGGAGACTGGCCTGTTTTTGTCAGCCTCCTGAGGGAGCCTCCCTGCAAGGCTGGCCGGGGGGCCTTGAGCCAAGCCGGGGAGGGGTCCGGTCTCCTTACCACGTCCTCAGTGAAGTCTGCAGAGCTCACCAAGGGCTCTTCGGCCAGGAGAGCCAGCACCAGGCCCCGGACGTGGTGAACGTACAAGGCCATCCTCACCAGCGGGGCCCCACCGGGCCCGTCTGTCCCTCCGGTGGGAGTCTCGCCGCCTTTGCTGCTGGCCGGGTCTCCCTGGGACCCCCTGTGGAGGCAGAGTGGGACTGCTGAGCCTGGTGCCTCCTGCGCGGTCTCCCCGCCTCCCTCGGGGGACGGTCGGAAGGCCCGCCCGAACCGGACACCAGTGCTGCCCGCTGCCCATCCCCATGGGAGGCGGCCAGGCCCCCTGAAGGGCACAGGGAGGCTGGAGGCATCTGAGTTGGCGGCAGCAGCGAGACAGCGAGGCTGGGAGCCACTGAAGCCCCGACTGGGGCCTTCGCAATCCCGGTCTTGCCCGGTCATCCACTCCAGAGGCAATTCCCGGAGGATGGCTGCTTCGTCCGCCGAGAGGTAAACAGGCGTGATGCAGATCCCTGGCGGTAAAGTCGTCGGTGCAAAAGGGCCCGGAGAACCGCCTAGAGAACAGAGCCGTCAAGGATCCACACGGGCCAGGCAGGAGTTTGGCAAGTGGGCAGCAGGGGCCCAGAGGCGAGCCGCCGGCTCAAGAGGCCAGGCAGAGACACGCCCAGCCCTCACACGCTTACCCAGTTGGAGTTGGGCGGCCCCCTTTTCCGGCCCACTCTAGAACGGAAGCACAGAGTTAGCCGGATGACGCAGAACTGCAAAACAGGCATTTTCCCCCAGCCAGGATTACCTCATGAGCATTCCCCTCCCCCACCCAGAGATTACTGCGCCCAGACCACCCAGGTGGCATCTGCACATCTTCTAGGCCGACCAAGGGCAGAGTCGCAACTTACGCTTCCGTCCTCTGCTCCCTTCCACAGCAGAACCCTGGCCGTGAGCTCGGGCGGGAGCTGCGTGCTGACCACCCTGCCCAGGGAAAGGAGAGAGGGTCACCCGGGGGCCACCCAGGCGCTGCAGAGCAAGGTCCCTCGGGCCGTCAGGCTCCTGGCTGCTCTGCCACGCAGAGTGGGCAGCTGGGGTAGAGGGGTCTGGGCCCGGCTGGTCACACGGCCATGGTGATGGACAGCTGGTGGCACCTGGGCAGTCCTTGCTCACTCAGCAATTGCCAGCGGGGGAGATACTCACAGGCCCTCGTAGAGGAGGCACCCGGCCAGCACGTGGCGAGCGCGCTGGCAGCTCTGCAGGATGAGGGCTGCTTTCAACAGCAGCAAAGGGTCCACCTGCAAGGGAGGAGGAGGCCACAGCAAATGACGCCTTCTCGGCCCCTTGTCTTCCCGCCCCGGCCTTTCTACTTTTGACTGAGCCATGAAAACGCTCCGGAAGTAATTCCCAACAAGAGAGGACCCAGCCCTTCAGGGAGGCACCTTGGTTTTGTCCAAGGCCCAGAGGGAATTAAAAATCCGGTGGAGGTCAGTGGAGTTTTGCTGCAGATGGTTCAGGTAGTGCTCCCACTCCTGGTCCAGATCCTCCCGTGAGCGCTCCTAGGAAGGGCACAGAGCATCACGGTCAGAATTGTGGGGGGGGGGGGGGGGACTGAATTCAAGCGACGAGCAACAAATGCCTACTAAAAGTCACTGGTGATGTAGGAATGCCGCTCAGCATTCCTTGGGGGGGGGGGCATAGCTACTACCAGCCTCAACGTATCTTGAGCAGAGAGAGAAGTTTGAGCCAACGCTGGAATAAACCACAAAGCGATACAACGCTGACCGCGACTGCAGTAACAGCCAGACGGGACTTTTCCAAACTGCCCAGGAGGCTGGAGGGGCAACTGGCGCAGGCGCCGCGATCTCCGAGGTTTCAAAACACACCCGGTTGTTTCCCCAGCGTTATACACTGCTTGTTGTGAGCTGCTTATCATTATGCACCTGCTGCCCGCAACAGCTGAGCTCTAGCAGCGCGATGCTTCGCGGCTTTATATGCGGTGGTTTCCTACGATGGTTTTGTAGAACCACCTGGTGGCTGCACATCGCTCGCCATTAGATGGTGCCCCCCAGCAGTCGGCCATCCCAGCTCAGGGGGATGGGAATGGCCGTTCAGCAGACGGGTGTGGGTGGCTGCAGGGATAAATTACGATGGCAGACGTTCACCAAGAGAACGAGAAAAACGCAACCCCCTGTAAGGAATCGGCTGCAGGCCTTTTGAGCACATGATCTCAGATCGTCACCAAGGGATGCTCTGCCAAGCGTAGCAGCCCAGCACCGACCGCCCAAACATCAGCCACCACCACTGCTGGGTGCAGCAGGGCCAGGCAAGGAAGGGCGGACGCGCAGCCACTCACCCACCTTATAAGCCCGAGAAGCCGGCCCACTGTAGAAGCGGAAGAGTCCGACCAGCCGCTCCAGGAACCGCCTGCAGCTGAGGTCCGAGAGGTCGGCAGTGCAGCCCAGGACCTGCGGCGAGAGGAGGGCGAGGGCTGTGCCGCTGACCAAGGAGCAGCCAAGGGGCCACGGGAATCCCCACCCGGGTTGCCACTCCGCCTCTTTGGCCGCTCGACCAGCGCCCGGGGGGGCCTGTCCGGCGCAGCCCCTCCCGAGGCGACCCACAAACGCCCAGGAACCCCGAAGCGAAGGGGAGCTCCAAGGCGGAGGCCCCCTGACTCACCCACAGGTAGCTCCCCTCGGCTTCCAGGGCGAACTTGAGCTTCCGCAGCCGGATGAGGCCCGGCGAGGCGCCGGAGATGTCCAGGGAGCAGCGGACCATGCCCGCGATCTGCCCGCACAGCAGCTCCTGCTCGTCCCGCGGGGTCTGAAAGAGAGGCGGGGAGGCCGGAGGGGGTCTTGCAGCCCGCGGACCGGGGGGGGGGGGGAGGAGAAAGGAGAGACCCAACAAGCGGGGATGGGGCACCACGCGGCAACGCCCCCCCGCCTCACGAGGGCCGCGCTACCTGGCGGGGGTGGAAGCAGCAGATCCCGGCGTGCGTGGGGTCCCCCTCGCCCTGCACTTTCGAGGCGTCGTAGAGGAAGAAGCAGCGCCACCTGCAGGAGAGCGGCGGGCTCAGCGGCCGGGAAGGCGGGGGGCGCGGAGGGGGGGCGGGGGCCAGGCCCCTTGGGGGGGGCGCGTACCAGGCGGAGGCGGCCATTCTGCGGCTCAGCGGCTCCCGGGTGCCCCCGCGGCGGAGCCCCTGCGACCTACGCGCGGGGAGAGGGGCGGGTGCCGGGGACCGGCGGGCGGGCCCAGAGGCCCCGGGCCCCGCGGGGCTCTCTGCCCATGTTCAGAGGCTCCCCGGCAGCTCGACCCGAGCGTGGAGAAAGCAGCCACTTCCGCCCGGAAGTCACGTGCGCGGAAGCGGTTCCGGTCCTTTTCCGGAAGTGGGGAGACAAGCGGGCCGGGGAGGGCAAGAACGGCCTGCGCAAAGGAGGCCGCCGGGGGGTGCCCCGAGCGAGGCTTCCCGCAGCGCTTGCCCGTCCTCGGCTCTCCTCGCTGGGCCGGACGACGGCGGCCGCGGAGGGACATTCCTCGCGTTTCGCGCTGCCGCTGTTGCTGCTGCTCCGGCATGGCCGAAGACGGGGGCCGCCCGGGAGGGAGGAGAAGGCGGCGGCGGCGGCGGCGGGGGAAGGAGGGGATCGAAGACGACAGCCCAGAGGCGGTGGCGGAGCGGCAGAGGCGACGGCTGCAGGAGGCGCGGTGAGGACCCCCCCCAAAAAAAGCAAAAACGGGAAGAGCTCCAGAGGAGCTTCCATAGACCGGTGCAGTCTACCTCCGAGCGTCAAGAGCCCTGCCCTGGCCTAAATGGGCACGGGCGTGCAGAGGATGCTCTTCGCGCAGAGACAGTCTATCTTAGCACGTGTGCTTCCCCCCTCTTCTCTCTCCCTTTCTTTGGCAGCTCCGAATTGAAGGATTCAGAATTCTGGGACTCGAGCCGAAGTAAGGCTTTTTCTGAGACCGTTGCCCTAATACCATAGCAGCCTTAGCTGAGAAAGCGGCCCCTGTGCCTTTGCCAGCCAGCCAATCCTGGGAGGGAGGGAGGGAGGGAGCCGGAGACAATCCTGAAGCCCTCCAAGCTCAGTTTCTGCTTGGCAGAGATAAGCCCTTGCAGGCTCCACCCCATGCGGGGCAGCGCTGGCTTGCAAGGGGGATGGAGAGGGCTGTCAGCTGGGATGTCCAGTGGAACCTCCATGTTCAGGGGGACTCTACCCTGCACTCGAAGATCATGGGGAGAAACATGAACCGGGGCGTGTGTGTGTGTTGTGGGCCTGGGCCTGATCCAGCTCTCCTCCAGACCCTCTTTGACCTCTTCCTCCTGATCCAGGGACTATCTTAAAATCTCTCAGAACCCCCCCAGCAGCCGAGCAGGACGCATTCGCAGCCTTGGGGAAATTGCGGGATGCCCTCCCGGAAGAAGGCGCCCTGGAGGGGCCCGATGGCAGAGTGCCCGGCTTGCAGTGCGTGTGCTATGGCCTTGGAAGCTTTTGCTCTTGCGCCAAGGCGCGCCTCCAGCTGGCCTTCCTGTTGCTGCTGCTGGAAGAACTCAAGGTTGGCGCCGCCAGCTGGGTGGGGATGGGGAGGGCAGGAGGGAGGGAGGGAGACGCTGGCGCAAGTCACAGAGCACCCGCTCTGCTCTCGCCTTGCAGATTTCCCCAGAGATGTGCTTTGTGTTTGACCCCATCTTTTCCACACTGGAAATTGAGGTCCTGAGCAGCCTTGGCCTCACCGTGATGCAGCAGAACGAGGTGAGCTGGGGGGGGGGGGGTGCAAGCCAGCACGCAGAGTCCCTGCCACCGTGGTCGGGGCCTCTTTCCTGAAAACGGGGATGGGGTGCCAGTGTTGAAGGTCCCAGCAGTCCTTGGCACACGCTTTGCTTGCCCAGGAGGGAAAACGGAGCATCAGGGGCCCCACTCTCTTCTACATGGTCCACTGCGGGAAGGCGCTGTACAACAACCTGCTCTGGAGCAACTGGTCCGTGGGAGCGCTCTCCCAGATGGTGGTCGTGGGGAACAGCTTCAGGGGCTTCGAAGAAAGGTACGGGACCTCCCCGCCCCCCGGGCAGGAGTGGGCAGGGGGGCACCCGCGCCAGCCCATCCCCGCTGTCGGCAGGTCCTTTTCAGGCCCTGGCCAGGTTTGCTTAATCCTCGCCTGTTGAATCCAACAGCCTGGATTCCCACCCTGCCAAGGCGTGCACCGTAGCTTGCCGATCGCAGAGGCTGCGCCACACCCCATCCCAAGCTGCTGCCCACGCAGCACAGCAACCATTTGCCGATTTGGGTGGCCCCCTTCTTTGTCCACCTCCTGCACTTTCAGAGCTTGGCCGAAAGCTGCGCGAGGGCCGGCCTTTTATTTTCCCGCCCTCCATGTTTTCTAACTCCCCCCCCCCCCCCCCAATTCCCATTTTAGGCTGCTGGCCAAAGTCTTCCGTGAGAATTACAGTTACATTGACAAGGTGGGTCTTCCTCCACTGCCCGGGTGGGTGGGTGGGAGGGAGGGGCCTGTCTGCCCCCATTTTTGCAGAGCCCCTTCGAGCCCCTTTGACCAGAGCAGAATTTGCAAGGCCTGCCTTGGAGGATGGAAACCGCAGCTGGGCAGCTCAAGGCCAGCTGCCCAGGAGCCTTCGGTGGCCTTGCATGGATTACGCAACGGGGGGCTGAAGCCCTCCCCGCCCTCGGTCTTCGGCGGCCAGTCAGCTCTTCCAGCTCAGGGCTGCTAATGCGCTGCGTCCGGTGACTGCCCCGGTGCTCGCCCGCCCTAGGTGCTGGAGGCGACGCAGGAAGAAGCCCTCCCCGCCCACCCACGGCAGGCAGACGTCTTCAACGACACCTCCGTCCACTGCTTCCCTCTGCGGAGACTGAGGGCCCTTCCCCAGGACGGCTGGGCCTGCCCGCAGGAGCCCGTTTACCCAGAAGAGGATCAGCTGGAGATCATCAGAAACCAGCCCCAGTAACGCTTCCACCCCACGAGGTGCACAGAAAAGGGGGAGAGGAGCTGCAGCAGCAGTTTCGGAGTCCAAAGTTTGGGGGTGTGCCATGCAGCAAGTCTGGCACCATTGTGTGCTGAACGACTCTTGGTTGCGGAGTCTCCTCTCTGGCCACCGGGCTTTTGCCAGGCCCTGCTCCTCACTCAGAGCAGAGCTTTGGGGGGGGGGGGGGCACCGCCGGCAGGTCTTGCTCCTTCCAGGAAACCAGAGCAGGACCTTCTCCCCAAAACACTTTTTTTTTCTGGTAAGAACTTGGGGCCTGACCTACAAAGCTCACCCAACCAAGTTTGGTTAGGGTTCCATGACCAAGAAGCCAGGGATCTGCCAGGCCACGCAAACGCTTTTATAACTTTTTAATAAAAAAAAATCCTCCTGAACTCTTTCTGCGACTTCTATTACACAGCAGTTATACTCCTCTCCTGCCGTCCTCAAGCGCCTTCAGTGGCTTGCCAAAATCAGCGGTGCTCTGCTTCCCTCCCCCCACCCCTACCCCCCAGAGGGCTTGGTGGCTTGAGCATCTTACTGGCCTGCAGCCTTGCAATTGCAGTGGGTGAGACAAGCAACAGAACCAGCTAGACGTTCTTTGTTTACACATCAAGTCCTCTTTGCCCAGGGGCTGCGCCTGTCTTTTCCGGCCCTTTTTACATGGGGGCTGATGGGGCCATGCGTTTTCTGGGGCGGAGGCGAGGTGGGGCGGCCCTTCTGGCCCAGCCCCTCGCGCTCACCTGGCCGTGTCGATGAGGCTCTGCAGAGAGGTGGGGACCCAGGTCTTCTCGCCCTGCACAAAGACCACCCCCCGGTCAATGTAGATGACGATGCGCCCGAACGTGTACAGCTGCTTCCCTTCGTGCCGCTTCCCGATGACGGGCATGAAGACAATGTTGTGCTCCTCTGCTTTGGTCTGGATGAGGTCCTTGAAGTTCATGGGCACGGAACTGGCAGCCATGCCGATCCCACGCTGCGCCATGTTCTCGGCTTCTCGGCGCTCCTGCATGGCTTCGTACTGGAAGTCCTTCCGGCGCTCCGTGTGCGTGAGGTAAGCGATGTTCTCCCGCGCGCCGGGCTGCATGTAGCCCCCTGGCAAGAGAGCGTGGAAAGGGATGAGGGAGGAGCCTGAGGGCTGATGCCTGCAGCCCCTCATTCGCACCCCCCCCCCCCCCCGCTTTTTATAATCGGCCAAGGCTTGGCCAAGCATCCAGCCCTTGAGGCGTCTCGGGTAACTGGGAGAACAGCCGCAGCCCGCCTGCCTCTGAGCGCCCCGTCCTGCCCCCACCGCACACGCACCCACGCTGGAGGAGACCGCTCTGTTCATGATGTCCAGGGCTTCGTTGAACTTCTCCTTGATGGAGGGGTGGGCCAGCACCTGATCAGAAAACATGGACTTCCAGCCCAGGTACCACTTGGTGATCTCTTCGTAATTGGGGTTGTTGCTGAGCCAAGAGCACAGCACCTGTGGGGGCAGGAGAAAGAAAGAGGGCGCTGCAGCAACGGCCCATCGCAAGCTCCGGTGGCTCGTGGTGCCCCTCCTGCTATGCCCCCAGCACCCCGAGGGCTCCAAGCCCGTTTGGAAGCCGCAGACCGAGGACGCGCTCCTGTACGAGGGGAGGGCCCGCCTTCTGCGGCAGAGTCCAGGGAGCCAAGGGGCCCAGTTGCTGCGAGGGCCCCGGCGGCTTTAGGCGTGGTTCCCGAGGGCCACCCACCTGCAGCCACTTGGGGAAGAAGTGCTTCTCGAGGAGCCCCACCAGGCTGGAGACGGAGATCATCCCTTCCCAGTCCATCACCCAGAAAAAGGCATCCATGTGCTGCTGGTGGGGGTTGATGATCAGCTCGTTGAGACACAGGCCTGCGGGATCGAGGAGGGGTCAGCAGGAAAGGCAGCGTCCGTGAGCTCGGCCTCCCTCGGGAAGGGCACAGCACAGCTGCTCCCCCCTTCTCCACAAGCAAACCGACGGGTCGTTCCAGCCTTTACGATACTTTGCGCATTCGTGAAATTATTGCTTACTTTTGCAAACCCATCGCTCTTTTGCGGAGCTGTAATGGGGGTCTCAGAACTGGACCGGGGAGGAATGCAAGAGCAACAGCTGGAGCCTGCAGTTACCTCCTCCCTCTCATGGGGGCGATCCCCGCCTCGCCTCTGAATCTCCACGCAGGGGTCGTTGCCTCACAGCAAAGCAGAGCAAAGCTGGCCTTGATCTGGAGCCCAAACCCTTCTAGCCAGACTGGACCCCTCCCTGCTGACGAGGAAAGCGAGTGGGGGGGGGGCAGACGGTGAAGGCTGCCAAGCAACGGCCTTCTTTTACAGAGGCCGGACAGAGTGTGGCAGGAAGGGGGGCTCGGGGGTACTGGCCGGCCAGAATCTCGACCTCTCCCCCTCTGCGATTTCGGGGTCAGGCAGCCCACATTCAGTCCATGCATGTGACTGAAAGAGATGCGGACCGTCTGCCGGCCTGGGCACTCTCTCTCCCCCCCCCCCCCCCCCCAGTTCTGCCGGTGTCGCAGAAGACGGGACTCACCCAGCTTAGGCACAATGTTCTTGATCATGAACGCCTCCCACGAGCCTGGGGTGAAAACCTCCTTCCAGGGCTGCAGGATCAGCTTGGCCGAGGAGTCGCTGGGGTGCCATTTCTGGAGGGCGTTGGACAGCTTGTTGCGGATGGGCGAGTAGAGGGGTTCGAGCCGGGCCTGCATCAGGGGAAGCCAGGGGTGTATCCACGAGTGGATGGGGACCGTGTCGGTCAGGGGGTTCCAGTTCTCCACCTTAAAGCGAGAGAGGGAAGCAGCACTGAGGTGGCGGGGAGGCGAGTGCCACCGAAACAGAGCCCCCCCTCTTCCCAGGTTCACCCTTTGGGTTCCTCACGGCGGCCTAAAGCGTCTCCCCTCACACCTCCTTCTGCAGTTTGGGGAAGATCAGCTGGTCCAGAATGTTATCCAGGATCCACACGGGAACGATGTGCCTCCAGCTGTCGAGGAAGTCCACGATCGGGATGCAGTTCCGGGGCTGCCACTGTGCCACGATGTTCCGCACGTACGGCATCCAGGTTTCCCACATCAATCTGAGGATCCCAAGCGAGCGGCTCAGGCCCCAAATCTACCCAGTTTGCTCCTCAAGCGGAAACTGGGAGAGTTCTAAGAGACCACGTGCCCAGCGACGTCTTTTCCCAGCTTTATCTCATGGACTCAGAAGAGGCTTGTGTCTTCCTTGATCAGACCTTGAGAGAAAGCTGGGGGGGCAAGATGCTCCAAGCTGTGGGGTGAGTGTCCTGTTTCCTCTGGGGCCACCTTGCTGGGATTTCTGGCCCGCCTTGCCACAAAGACCCCACGCAGCAATCCCACCAAAGGAAGGGGCGTAACTGAAGGTTCCTTCCCTGCTGGAGGCTCACCTGTGAAAAGCATCCGAGCTGAGGTCCTGTGCACTGTGGGACAGTAACTGATCGTTCTCCAGCAAGATTTTCCATTTAGTCAGGATCTCCGTGCCGGAAGTGCAGTCCTGCGGAGAGGGAGGAAGGAAGGAAGGGAAGAAAGATTTGGCCCAAGTCACACATTTGGGTGAGATACGCACTAATCCACAAGGTTAAGGAGACCAGATTTTTCTAACATTGCTTGCATCTGGGAGATCTGGTGATACAACCATCTGAAAGGGCCAGGAAAGAGCGCAGACACCCATTCAAAGAGCTGCCTAAGGCAACGCTCACAAAACATTTCCAGCATGGAGGGCCATCTTTGCTCCCCGCCCCTGGCTTGGGACAGGCCAGGGAGGAGAAGCGTTTTGCCAGCTCGCTTGCACCAGCGAAGTGGCAAGCCGCTTTCCCTCAAAGCCTTCAGAAGCCCCTTCGGAGCGGTCTACAAGTTACCACGGAAGCCCCACCTTGAGAGGATCCCAGTTCTTGAAGTAATCCTTGACCAGAGGGAAGACAATGGCCACGGCCAGGTCCACGCGGTCCGACATCTGGTACTCTTCGTAGTACTTATCCTGGAGGGTCTCAAATACCTTGACACACTCGGGCAGGGTCAGGGGGTTTTCGCAGTTGGGCTGCATCCGCCTCTCGCACTCTTCCACGAGCTCCAGCACCTCACTGAGGTTGCGGATGTCCACTTCCTCCTGCGAGAGGACCTTGGCCGTCTTCTCGATCTCGTGGGTCAGGTTGACCACCATGTCCCGTTCGTACTGCAGCTGCCGGTCGTTCTGGATGATCTCTTGCTCTGTCAGGTCGATGAGCAGCTGCAGGTTGTGTTCCAGCTCCGGCAGGGAGAAGGTCTGCGTCCTGGCGTCCTTGCCCAAGGGAGGCACCTGCTGCTGGGGACTGTCCTCCGGGATGTTGTGCTTCTGGCTGATCTGGCTGTAGCTGTAGTAAACCTTCTGCTCCCGGCCCGTCATGTCAATCACCTTCCAAAAGAGACGCAGCAGACAGTGGGGAGGGGGCCCTTACCGGCCCCCGAGGGTACACGGAGCAGAAAGACAGACAATTTAGGCTGCTGCCGGCGTCCATTCCACACCCAAAGCGCCAAGAAGGCAGCTGGTGACATATTAAAACCTGCAAGCTCAGTCCGCAGAAAAACATTCATGGCTGTGTCTCCCGGCTGGGGCAGGACCGCTTTGCCCCTTCGCCCCTTCGCCCCCCGGCCATCTCGCTAAAACCATCCATCTCACCTTCACCTGCGCCAGCTCCTTCTGCGGGGCAGACAACTGCTTGCCCGCCCTGCCCTTGGCTTTCAGCTCCTCCACTGTCTTGTATGTATACTTTGGTTTCTTCTTGCCCCCGCTGGGGTCTTTCCGCCACTGGCTGAGTTCCTTTTGAAATTCCTGGGGGCAGAGAAGGAAGTCAGAAGTAGAGGCAGCCCCCCCCCCATTTTTTAATGAGATCAAGTAGGGGGCTGCATTGGGGTGGAGGCTGCTGTTCCCCCAAAGAGGCGGGCAGCCACAGGAGGTGTCCCCAGCAGCCAGGTATCTTGCTGGAGAGCAGGAGGCAAATTTGATCTCCCAGGCCTGCCGCCTGCCGGTGTAACCCAAGCCATCCCCAACCCTGCCTCAGCTCCCAAACGTCTGGCACGAGCCACTCGGGGAAGGAAGACATTAGAGAGCCATCCTTGTTTTGCTGCATAGCAGGGGAAAAAGCCTTCTCCCACACCAGCTGCACCATGGCAAAGGAGAACATGGGGCTGTACCTCCTCCTCCTCCTCCTCCGAGTCAACAGTGGGGAAGTCCTGCAAGGACTGCGTGGTTCGCTCCGAGCCATATGCCCCGATAGCTGCCTTGCCTTTCCTCTGCTTGGCCTCGATGGGGTTGATGATACCTAGGAAAGTTCTGGGGGTTAGTGAGCCTCCAGGCGCAGAATAGAGCGCTCAGATGGATAGCCTGGCCCTGCTGCTCCCTTGGGCCAGACAACAACTAGCCCTGTGGCCACTGGGGTGAAGATCGCTGAAACAGCCAATCAGAATTCTAGATGTGGCCAGCGTGTGGCTCTCCACCTCTTGCGTGTGGCTGCAGCAACCATCAACGACGGTTTCAATTTTAACAACAAATCAAAACTAAACCCAGAGGTTATGCTACCAACACCGCCGGAATTTTGTAAATTACTAATCTGTGATGATAACGGATAAGAACATGGTTTTCAGAGAAGCTACAATGCAAAAAAGGGAGGGGGGCAGGCAAAGCCAGCCCGGGGTTTCGCCGGCCTGGAAAGTCCCGCGCAGGAAGAGTCGGCCCTACCTTGGGCGTTCTTCCCCAGGCCTCTGCCCGGCACGTAGCCCATTTTCTGAAGGAGCTTCTGCCCGATGCCCTTGGTGTGCCTCTCCCAGCTGCCGAAATCCATGAAGGACTTGGTCCCGCCGACGAAGCCCTTCTGGCTGGGCTTAAAATTGCCACCCTGCATTTGTCAAGAAAAGGAGAGAGCCGCAGGAATGAACATCCGGGGGCCGCGGAGCAGGGCCGGCCGGAGGGGGGCGGGTGCCGGGGCGGGTGCCCCTTCCTCGGCCGCGACTGGCCGCGACTCACCGTCTTCAGCTTCTTCGGCACCTGCTCCTTGGGGGGCTCCTCCACCCGCGCCCCGCCCTCCTCCTCCTCCGAGTCCTCGTCGGGGGCCTCCTCCTCGTCCGCCGCCGCTGCTGCCGCCGCCGCCGCCCCCTTCTTCAGCCCGGCGCTGATGAAGCTCACCGGGGCGGAGTAGTCCCGGGACCTGGGTGGGCACACGGACTTTTAGGGCGGGTGGCACCGGAGGCGCCGCTGCACCGGGCTGGCGGCCAGGCAGGCGAGCGACCCCCGACCCCTCCTCCGTCCTGCTGCGCACCGCTTCCCGCCGAAGCTGGGCCTCTCCTCGTCCGAGTCGCGCTCGGCCCACATGCCGTAGATGGCCTCCTCCTTGGTCTGCCGGTGCCGCTGCCGGTTGGGGTTGAACTCGTTCTGCAGGTCCCACTCGCTGATCTCGAAGCTCTCCATCTCCACGTCGTCGCCGTCCTCCGCGCCCGCCTCGCCGCGGCCGTACAGGTGCGAGAGCGACATGGTGCCGGCGGGGGACGGAGACGCGCCGGGCCGCCTCAGGCCGAGTCCACTCCCGCTCCCGCTCCCGCTTCCGCTTCCGCCCGCCCTCCAGCGGCTTCCGGGGCGCCGGGCGGCCGCTGCGCCTGCGCGGGAGGCGGCCGCTCTCTCCCCCCGTCTCGGTGGCGCGGCGGAGCGAGGGGAGGGGGAGCGGGGAGGCGGGGAGAGCCGCGGGAGGACCGCCCGGGAGCGGGGAGCCCCTGTGCGCGCAGGGACGTCGCCCGGTCCTTTCGGGGGATGCAGCACCGCTGGGCCACCTGGCCCTTCGGGCGAAGGAAGGGTTCCTTTTGCTCAAAATAGCACATCGCAAAATAACCTTTAAGGCTGCAGATCTGGAAACAAGACCTGGAACCCTCTTGTAAACAAACTTTGTTTACAAGGAACGGAAGATGATTGATACTTTATGGCAGGGCTTTCCAAAGTTTTCCCGCGGCGACACACCAACCGCCGTTGGTGTGTCGCCGCGGGAAAACCCGGAAGTGCCGCCATTGCGGCAGCGCGCAAAAACCCGGAAGCGCTGCTGCCGCTTTCGGGTTTTTGCGCGCTGCCGTTGGTGTGTCGCCGCGGGAAAACCCGGAAGCGCTGATGATGATCAGCGCTTCCCGGTTGTGTGGCGACACACCAGACTGTGTGTGGCGCGACACACAGTTTGGAAAGCTCTGCTTTATGGAGTTGGGCGGCTAATACATTTAAATAAATAAAATACATACAAAAATAAACTTCTGGCATTCTGCAAAGGGCCCAATGTCTTCTGCTCACAATTGTCCGCTCCTCTTGGTCCTTTTCTTTCCAGACCCACTTGCTTTCCTTCAGAAGACCCCCCTCCCCCAGGAAACTGCACTGTGTTGCTTGAGATTTTGGGACTCCCTGGGGTAGGCACCCCCTGTCTGAAACCCCCCAAATATCCAGGTATAATATATTGTTCTGGGGAGAGGAAAACCTCCAAATGGAACAGGGAAGGGCGTAACCAGTTTAACAAAAGCTTTTGACCTGGCCATCTGTTTGCAGAGCTGCTTCTCTTGGGAAATAGGGGCCCCCAGCCTCTAAAAGAGGGAGCGTGGACCTTGAGCCAGGATTCCCCGGATCAGGCCTTCCAAGGGCTGAGCTGCGTCTGGAGTTCGTTTCCTTTCCTCTTCTGGCCACGGTTGAAGGCTTCCAGACCGCAGAAGAGGGCAGCCACTTACAGTCCTGCACAAGAGGCTAGAAACTGGCTTGATCCCGACGGGCGTCTTGCTTACGCTTCACAACTTTTTCCCACTGATGGTTTTGTTACAGCCCACCCAAGGGGGGTTGCTTGGTGAAGCCACGTTTTGGAAGCAGATTGCAAAACCGTGCTGGCGTTATTTGGAAACTCAGAAGGTCTCCCGGAGCTGACTGGGAGACTCATGTGGTGTTTGTGGTTCCTGAGCCGAAAACAGGCTGGGAGTTGGCGATAGAGGCTGGCGACGTCAAATACCTGGAAATCACTGGGGTGGTCAGGGAGAAGCAGAGCAGGAATTTGAGTCTGTGGAAACCACAGACTTGTGTTAAATATGTAACCCCTGGCCTTTCTCTCTCTCTCTCTCTTATAAAATTATAAAAAGTTAAGATGAAAATCCAAATGTGTGTATTTTTTAGAAAAGGTAATTGTCTAAATGTTGCCAGGGCAACTTCTATGGCTGCAGAACAGATACCATTAAAAATTCTAACGTTGGGAGTTGTGAACTTGACCTTAGCAAGAAAGCTAATAAGAATACAGTAAGGAAAAACCACAATTAGCAGCCCTGAAAGTGCTGGTGGTGAATAAAGGAGGAAAGCGAAGCGAGAGCTCCAGTGGGGGGGGGGGGGCGGGGCTGGGGAAATGGCCCGTGGGCTCCTCCAGAACTGAGGACGTGGTGTGTGAGAAAGAGGCTGGTGGGGAATGCCAAAAAAGCAGCATTCACCTTTTTGCTAAATGGCTGCCTCCAGTCCCAGGAGAACCCAATTTTTCCTAAACCTCCATCTCCCCGCCCCCGCCCCCCGCCTTCTTCTCTGCTGGGCTTTCACACCAGAAGCCACCAGGCTTTTACGAGCTCCTTGCAGCTTTTGAACGCCATCAAATATTAATGGCCCAAAACATGGGGTGGGGGTGGGGGGTGGAAGTGCAAGGCAGGGCCATCAAGTATTCAACCACCCGCTGCCGACAGTCAGGAGAATCTATTACAGTGAGGAGGTGCTCGCCTCAATCGAGTCTATTTCTCTCACTGTGTCTCAGAAGAACCCACCAGAAAAGAGAAATTTAGGGATGGGAGGAAAGAACCATGAGCTTGCAGCTGATCTGTGGATGAGTTTCGCGGTTGCCAGACCCCCACCCCATCTCACTCCTGATCTGACTCGTTTGGAATGGTGCCGGTCATCTAGGGTTTTTTTGTGTTTTTCTGTGCTTGGAGAAGACAATTCCTACACAAATCAGCCGCCAAAATATGTTCTAGCTGTAACCACCACAGGCCTTGCAGGGAAACAGCTGACCTTGCATTTCAAGGAAACGCAGCTCCCTTTCTCCTAAACTGGATACCCACAAGCTGATACGCCAGCACCTAAAAAAGCCAGCTGCAGCTTTGCATCGTAGAATCGTCCCTGCGTGAGCTCTGTGGTCATCCGCCAGGCCAACCCTGAGCTGCCCATCTGGGGTCACTTGGGGCCCAAGAAGGTTAATGCTGACTCTACAGCTTCATCGGTTACACTATCATTAGATCATTAGAGTGGCCTGTTTTAAGCGTGATTGAGCAAGGCACAATTTTCTGGCTGGGGTTTGGGGCTCTGCCATCCCACCCCATTTGGGATGCCGAGAGATTACCAGATTTCCTGTTCTACAACTGCGGAAAGAAATATGCCAAGAAAACCACAGGAACATTCCCATTCTAGGGACTAACAGTTACGATTGATATTTTAAAAACCTTTTTTAACTCAGTCACAAGAACAGAAGCTGAAGGAGACCACCACATATATGTTTCAGAATTAATAAATAAATCTCTTTAATTTTGTAAATTACTGAGAAGAGAGAATTAAAGGAGACAAGTGCCAGTAAGACCAAAAGCGCTCTAGGGGGGTTATAGGAACAGAGCTAGTTGAGGTCTGCAAATTAGAGAACAAAAATTACAAGATGGTTTTACACAGAGCCTCAAAAACTTCTTCTGCAGACAAGTATAAAATCTTCTCCAATATACTTTATGCTTCCCTTTTTATGTCCACATAATCACTGCAGAGCAGTGTCCAAACTTGGTACGTGACTTCTTCTTCCCAGGAATTGGGAAGTCCAAACTTGACGAATTAATGGCAAAATGAAAAGTGTTTCACAGACAGCACTTGATTTGGCAATATCAGTAGCAAGCAATATGCTTGGATAACAGATTTCCACTGTTTGCAAATTTTCTTCTCTTCAGAACAACGGGAAGCAATTTGCACCTAAAGGAGACCGACGGAAGAAAGCAGAATTATGAAACACGACATCAACACCGTGTTTAAGGGAGGCAAACCGTGGGGTCACTCCTTTGGTGTGAATTCAGGGCAGAGAGGATGCCCACTCGCCCAGCATCGGGGCAGCTTCTGTGGAACCCCGCCTGAGCGGGAGACAAGGTCTGCTGGGGCCCGCCAAGACCTACCTGGAAATCGCTAGGTTGGTCAGTGAAAAGCAGTAGTATTCAGAGTCCCCTGCGAAAGTCAAACACAGAGGAAGGGTCAGCAGCTTCTGAGCTGGACAGTTACGTTTGGTTGGTGGTCTGTTCCTATCTTTCCAAACAGGTCCAGATAGGAACTAAGTTAGTCGACATATTTTAAAAGTTAAGGAACACATACTACTAGATTAACTATTGCTGACTGCAGGAACGATATCCCAATCAGGAAAGTCCCAAACTGATTTAAATAGAGGCAGTTATGCATCTGAGGAGGTGCCCTGGCAACAGTCTGAAAAGAGTGACAGGGAAAAGCCACCACCAGGAGAAGACGGCACTGCCTAACAGGACCCTCTCCACGGGGCAGCATTTCAAGGATGGGAACGTTCCTTCCTGCCCCTGCCTTGAAAACTATCCAGCACCAGAAATAAAAGACTATTTTGGGGGGGGGGGCTGGCAGGCCGCAAGGAATTATGCCTTACAGAAATTAGGAACATTTCTGCAGCCTGGGAGAAGCGGAGGGAAGAGAAAGGCACGGACAGAGGCAAAGAAACTCACCTGGAGGTGCCCCTTCAGGTTGGCAGGTGTTTTAAAGTCCCCGTTCAGGACCTGGCAAAGGGGAGCACAGAGTCAGCCAGGAACGTCAGCCCCTTTGCTCTGCGAGGTGGTCAGCATCTCACCTCGGAGAAGGTGGGCTCGCCTGGCCGCCTTTTCTAAGAACAGGGCCTGTTTCTCTTGCTCTGCGCAAGGAGGGCTGGGGGGCTTATAAAAGCCGGTTTGTAGGTGAAAAGCCCCTTTACTAGGCAGATGGGAAGGAGATGCCAATCAGCATCCGAGAGAGAGCGCGCCAGCCAGGCCGGGGGCACCCGCGGCACTCACCCGGTGGGTGTTGTTGATCACCATGGGGTCCGGGCTGCCGTAGTTGGGGGGGTTTGCATAGGGGTCGTAGCCCAGCCTGGCCAGCATGGGGGCAACGTGGGCCATGTCCTGCACCACGTCTGCCGGAATGTGTCCCAGCCACTTCGTCAAGGCCTCCGTGTTCACAGGCTTGATCACCTGGTCCGTGGATCGCTCGATCCTGCAGAGAGGCAAGACGCAGGAGGACAATAGGCATGGGGGTGGGGGGCTTCCCTTCACAGCTGCAGCCTCCCCAAAGACCCCCGTTTGTCCAAAGACCCTGCTTGTTCCTCCTCGCTGTGGCAGTCCCCGAGCAGCCAGGAGGAGAGCCGGTCTACAGATCAAGGGGATCACGGGCCAGTGGCTCCATGTCGACAACTGGAGCAAAGGCCAGGTGGGGGCTTTCTCTTGGGTTGCTCCTTCCGTATCATCAGCACCAGCGACCGTCTGAAAAGCGCAGTTGCTACCAAGCCAGCCAGAACTTGTCTGGAATGCCCAAAGAGCAGGATCCCGCTGTTGTGTTATAAAAGGTAAGAAATCAGTGCAGTGACACGAGGAGCCAGTGATTAAAGGCTCCATATGCTGCCACTCCTACGGGGAACAGGAGCGGAGTAATCAGGCTGTCAGAATGATGGGGAGCAAGAAGAGGAGAGGAGAAGGGGGGAAGCTGCTAATGTGTGTGTAGAAGGAGGAGTCACCCCCCTTTTAAAACGACTTTGCCTGTCCTGCTGGATCAAGGCCAACTTGACGGCTTGCAAGCAAAGTCTGAAAGAACTTGGGAGGCTGGACTGCAGAACTGCGTCCCATCCGGCCCGGAGGCTTTGGGGTCCCCGCCCTGGCCGTGCACCCCTGGGCCTTCCAAGGAGATTCCGGCCTCCCAGCCAGAGCTGACCCCCGCTTCAGACGGGCCGCGGGGCGAGCCCGGACCGGCCACTCACTTGGAGAGGGAGACCCCGCCCGGCTTCCCGATCAGCTCCTCGTGGTGCAGGACTGCGTCGCTCCAGGCGATGTCCAGGAAGTCCATGATGGCCTGCATGGATTTCTGGGGGTGCAGAACCAGCTGCTCGTAGTAGACGGGGAGGCACCGCAGCCGCCCAATTGCCAGGCACTGGGAGTACATCACCTCGATCGCTTTGTTCCACTTGGTCAAGCAATCCCGATAGCTCCGGAGGTCGAAGCCGGCGATGGTGACCTTCCTGGTGATCATGGAGTGGACGGAGGCCCGTCCGTCGCGAACCATCAGGAGGAACTTGGAGTTGGGGAAGAGGTGGGAGAGGTAAATGGAGGACTTGAGGGTGAACGGGTCCTTGTTGCAGAGGTACCGGGCCGGCTCCCCGTGCTTGGCGATCACCTCCAGGATGAAAGCCTGCATGGCCGCGTCCAGGACCTGGTCCGTCACCCCGGCTTCGTCCAGGCGCATCTTCTCCCGCCCGGACCTGGACCAGGCTTGGCGCATGGCTAGCACCCGCGGGATGATGCGCGTCTCCTCCCCGCAGCGCACCTCCGGGTGTGCGTCCAGCATGGCTCGCATCAGGGTGGTCCCGCTCCGAGGGACACCACCGATGAAGATCAGCGGCATCTCCTTGCTGTAGCGATATTCAACCCGGTTGGAGTCGAGCATCACCAGCTCCTCGCTTTCGGGACGCATCAGGCCCCGGCCGAGGCCCTGCCCCAGGATCTGCTGGCACTGCAGCATTTGCTGGCCCAGGTGGACGGAAACCATCAGGGCGACGGTGAAGCCCACCACCATCAGCGCTCGTCTCACGGTCAGCCGCATCCTCGCCCCCTCCGCATGGGACCAGCGATCGCGCCACCTTCAACATCTGGACGCCCGAAGGCCAGGCCCTGCGAAGACAACCATGACCCGACACCGCCAGGCACAGCGGAAGGTCGCCCAGCCCGTTGCCCGCAGGGGGATCTTTCATCGTTGGCTTCTGCTCTTGGCAGACAGAGCCCGACCCAGGGAAGCGGCCGCCCTGTGGATGGAGGCACCACCCTCCGCTTCCACGCAGGTAGACAGGAGGGCGAGGGGCACCTCAACGGTCTTGCCCCACGGCTTCAGTGGCTTCCTCAAAAGGGGCCTCTTGCTGGAACCTGGAGGTGCTCAAATTGCTGGGGGGGGGGGCAGTCCAAGATGCTAGCCTGGGGCTTAAGGGATTTTGGGCTGGCCTTCTCAGGCCAACACAGCGACGACCTTCGGGGTGTGTGAGAAAGAGGCGAACGCCAAAAAAGCAGCATTTACCTTTTCGCTAAATGGCTGCCTCCAATCCCAGGAGAACCCCTGCCCAATTTTCCTAACCCCCCACCCGCCCCCCTTTCGTTCCTGCTGGGCTTTCACGCCAATAAGCCGCCAGGCTTTTACGAGCTCCTTGCAGCTTTTGATCGCGATCAAATATTAATGGCCCAGAATACGGGGCAGGGTGGGGGGAGTGGAAGTGCAAGGCAGGACCATCAAGTATTCATGCAGCCGCTGCCAACAGACGTCGGGAGAGTCGATTACGGGGACGAGGGCCTCACCTTGACTGGCGGAGTTCATTTCCCTGCTCGCTCGTTGCTCCCTCGCAGCCGAACAGCAAACCCCGAAATCAGGAGAGCCCAGCTCTGGGGGAGGAAAAGCAGAGTCAGCTGGATGCTTCACAGGTGGGGACCATCTTGCAGAGCAGCTCCCGGCTCGGATCCGTCCCACCTCTCCTAGCGGCCCAGGAGGGCTTCCTATCCGTGCAGAAGCCCCACCTGGTGCTGATGGCTCCCCCCCCCCCCCATCAGCTTGGCTTAAAGCTGCATTCTGGAGAGTGCTGGAACAGCATCTCTGCGGCCTGTTTCGGGGACAAAGACTGAGCCTGTTGCCACGACAACAGACAGGCCGCCATGCTCCACCAAGCCACGCAGCTCGGGGAGCCCCGCAGAGACACCTCCCCTCTGATCAAGGCCAGGTACACACACACAATGCACGCGCGCGCACACACACACACACACACACACACAGGGTGGCCCTGATAAAAGGTTGCACAATCGAGAAGGTTGTTCCTACAGAAGAAGGCTTCTGAGTAATTCGCTGCATTAAGTAAACAGGAAACTTCTGTTCTGCAAAATCCAAGAGACTTCTCTCTTCCATCCAGCTGCATCTTCAGAAGAGCCCAAAGGTACCGGTTGCACCACCATGGGGGATCTTTTGAAGTGGGAAAGGTTTTTTTTAGGTTTGCTAAGCAGTGGGAAGACCATACCGCAGTCAGAAGAGCAGTGGCTTCTCGGTTACACGTAACCCTCAAAACATTAACATCACTTTGCAATATACCTAAAAAGTAAAAGGGTGGGCAGAGATGTGTTTATTGGTCTAACATTGAACAACTGGCACACAATGGGCGTTTGGCTCCTCAGATTGTTCACTTGCTGCTGTTTCCGACTGGCTGAAAGGCAGAGCTGAGCCTCCAGAACACAGCACACCCCTCCATAAAGGCTGCCCAGGGGACACAGCTGAAGCCAAGTGAGAAGGACGGGTCAGGCACCCCGAGCACCTGGATGCTACCCCCAAGTGCGGCACCAATTTCCCGGGGGCCCTGCAGAGCAAGCACCTTCTACAGTGGCTGGGCAGGACCTCTGCCCAGGAAACGAAAAGCCAGCAGGCTGTTCATCTGCCAAGCACTCTCCTACCGGCACGGCAGCACAAAGATGCTCTGGGGAAAGGCCCCGTGGTTTCTTGACCGACGCTCGAGGGGATGTGCTGAGTCTCTCTAAAGATAGCGGGGTGCTCTTGAAGCTGCCTCCTACCAGGATGGGGCCGTCATTGAGCCCCCGTCACCCGGTGCCTTTGACAGGAGAAGCCAGGAGGTAGCGGGATCATCCCACCAGCTTTGGCCGTCTTGCGGGCCGCTTTCACGAGGCTACTGCAGGAGGCGGCTCAGGACCGTCCTCCCCCCACGGTGGGCGTCCTGGCGGCCGAGCTCATCTCCACAACCGGTTCCCCAGGAACCAGGATGCCCCCGTCCCCTGGCCTGAGCAGAAGGCGGTGCCCCCATGGATTTGCAAGCGGCCGGAAATTGACCAGGATTCTAGAACCATCGGGCTGGTTGCTAAGGGACTGTGAGCCACGCAGCCAGCCGCACCCCCGGGGTTCAGGGCCTGCGATCGCTGGGCCGTCCACGCAGGCGAAAAAGCCCAGCGGGGTGCTGCTGCGGCAGAAGGTTCCTGCATGCCTTGGGGAGCTCCTGGGACTCTTGAAGAGGGCGTTTCCAGGTGGAAATGGAGAGGGAGGAAACGAAAGCTCAGATAGATTCTGCTCTGCGCGGGAGCACTGCCCTCCTCGCCTGGCTTTTTCCTTTTGAACAGCTGCGAACAGAGCAGCCGGAGAATGGAAAGGTAATTGGAATCTCAGCACCGGAAGGCCTCCAGAGAAAGGAGGAGAGGTGAAGAGAGGCTGTCTCTCCCTCTGCTTGCAACAGGAAGTCAAGAGCTGCGTGCCTGGAGCAGCTGAGGAAGGAGATAAAATTAGTTTCCTGTGCCACTTGCAAAACCACACTCGTGGGCTTCGGTCTTCGGTTTGACTCAGCTTTTCCAAAGCACAGCGCCTCTCCTGCAAACGGCCTCCCAGGGTGGCTCGCAGCTCCTCTGAGGAACTGTCACCCTGGGGAGCCATTCCGCATCGATACCCAGTCTCCACTGGCACCAGGCTGGGGCGAGCACGAGGACCCCGCCTGCTCTTAAGAGCTCAAGCCCCCTTGGAGACTTGGCCTGAGCCCATCTCCAGCACGGATCAGCTGCAAGGCTTGGGCAAGCTCCGAGTCTGCCTCAGCTTCCCCCCGGAAAATGGCAACGATAAACGGCGGCCTCGCAACGAACGCTGTCCAGAGGGTCAAGGAAGCGGACGGCTCCCTGCTGAAGGCCTGAGGATCTGCCCTTCCAGACGCGACCCACCAGACTTCCTCGCGTGGCCTTTCCACCCGCACGATCAGCCAGACAAGCCAGCTGGGGCGACGAGATTTCAGACCTGGGTCTTTGCAGGCCTTTCAGCCATGCCACGTTGCCACAGAACCAAAGGAAATCCATGGAGCACAAGGGGGGGGGGGCGTCGGGCTCTGGAGAGGCAGGTGGCGTGGCCTGCCTGTTCCGGGGGCAGGACACGGTTCGGCTTCTCAGCACTCCATCGAATCGCCTCTCTTCCTCCCTGCCAGCAACCCAGTCTTTGCACCATCTGCCAGTCAGAGCTACTCACAGAACTAAAGATCCATGAGGACTAGGAACACTGTTACTTTTCAGTAAAAAAAGAAAAGCAAATCAGGTCTGTTGATGATAGGAAGAATTCAAATAACCTCTTGACCTGTTCTAAAGGACAAAGATGTCTCTAGGCACCAAACACAATATTTTTCCTTCAAGGTTGCACATCAATTTTCCTTCTGTCTTCAGCGGAGCGTTGCAGAGATAAACCATTTACCACGTGGGTATTATGCAGGTTGTTCAAAGCAGCTTACGCATATCTACATGCACACACACACACACAGAGGAAAGAGAGGAGGTGGCTGTCCAGAGCACAAGAGAGCTGAGGAAGGGGGCGGCCCTCCGATGTCCGATGTCGCTCTGTGCAAGCCCAGTTGATGCAAGTGGGGCTTTTCAGCAAAGTGCAAAAAAAAAAAAAAAAAGACTGAAAACAGCACTGGGTGGGCAGCTGCCAGTAGAGGCGTAGAGGCTGGGGGAGAACTCAGAGAGCCCTCCTCTTGCCCCCAAAACAGCACTGGGTGGGTGGGTTGGCAGCGGTGCCAGTAGAGAACAAAGAGAGCCCGCCCTCCTCTTGCCCCAGGGCAAATCAGCTCCTGGGATTTGCTATCCTGACCAGGGGTGGCATCCGAGAAGAAGAGCAGGGATGCCTGACACCCCCCCCCCACCGGGCAAAGGCCAAATCTCCCAGCTGTCCCTCACCCAAAGACAGCTGGGTGGGGGATCAAGAATGGAGTTTTGAGGGGAAGGGCAGCAACATTCTGACCCCCAAAAACAATTCCTGGTCTCCATCCCCTCCTTTTAAGCCAACTGCATCCTAATTGATGGGGGGCGGTATTCTTCCTGCCGGGAGGGAGGTTCCATCACAGGCTGGCCTGGGAAGCCTCCAGGGTCAGGAGCACTGTACCCGTGGACCTGGGGCTCATTCCAGACAGAGGGCTTCGAGTGCCAGCAGCTCTCCTTTCTTTGGGAAGAGGAAACAAAGACGGGGGGGGGGGGGAATCGGGGCCCGGAAAGTGCAGAGCAGCTGCAGGCGGGTCCACGCAGGGGCTGCTCAACCGGCCCTTCGGAAAGGCTCGGGATGCAGGTTCCGCGCGGCTGGGAAGCCAGCTCTGTAGGTGGCATCCGAGGCCCAGCGGCGAAAGGGCCGAGAGCTGCCTGGCAAGCAACGCGGGTCGGTCACGCCCGAGAAAGGCTTTCGCCGGAGCCAGGGGTCTCCCCCAGCCCCCTTTGCGCGGGGAGGAGGGGGCTCCCGGAGGGCGCCAGGCTGGCAGGGCGACGGCAGCCCAAGGCGCCTGGGCCCGTCGCCTGCCGCGGGGGAGGGAGCGCGCCGGCGGAAGGCAGCGCCCGGCCCGGGGACTCCGAGCGGGAGGGCGCGGGGGCAGCCGCGAAGCGGCGGGGGTACTCACCGCTCGAACCCGTCCCCGTCGGCCACGGAGAGCGCAGGCAGCTCCCGGACGGCTTCGCTCCTCCCGCTGCCCGGCCGGCGCCGAGAGACGTCACGCGCACGGAGGAGGAGGAGGAGGAGGAAGGCGCCCCCCGCCCCGCCCCGCCCCGCCCCGCGGCGGCCTTCTGAGCAGCGGCAGTGCTGATCCCCAGGCGAGGCGCGGGCGGCGCGGAGCTGGCACGCCGGTTTGGAAAGCCTTGCCCCGCAGCGGCTCTGGCCGGCGGCATCCCTCGCCGCCCCGCTAAGCGGGCTGAGTCCGCCCGGCCTCCGCGGGGCTCTTGGGCCGCCCCGGCGCGATGATCCCGCCGGCCTGGCTGGGGGGTAACGTAAACCAAGCACGGATAAGGGCAGCCTGGCAGGGAAGCCAGAGGGGTGAGCGGGGCGGAGGGGACCCGCACCCCCCTCTCTGGAGGGCGGGGGGCGTCGCTACTTTTAGGAGCCCGGCCGGCCAGGGAGAGGCATCTTTCTCTGGGCCCCGGGCCTGCCGGGAGGGAGGTGGGTCAGCTCCCTCGAATCCCTTCCCCGGCAGGAGAGAGCGATGCTGCGCCGGAGGATGGAAGCAGCGCAGCGCGGACTGCCGGGCAACGGGAGCCCGGCATTTCCAGCCGCGCTGCCTGATGCGTTTGGCTCACTGACTCTTCCCTGGAGGGGAGAAAGGGCGGAGGGCAGGCCTACGTCAAGGAGCGGGTGGCCAAAGCACCCCACCCCAAAGAAAAGGAGCTCTCCTGGCACCCGGAAAAGTTAAAGGCGAACGCTGAACCAGCGAGCCCCCAAGAGAGGCAGGCGCGGGGGCCGCGCCGCCGCCTGGGCGGGCTCTAGTGCAGCCGTCGCCTCCTCCGGCCCCCGCCCGAGTGGCGCTGCGCTGCGCTGCGCGGCGGCGCGGCCTGAGGCCCTTGGGGGCGCCCAAGGCACCTGCCCGTCCCCGCCTTCGGGCTCCCCGCTCAGGGCTGCCCCTCGGCGGGTGCGTCCCCCTCGCGCAGGGGCGGCGGAGGACAGCCATTGCGGGCTGATCGCTGCCCTGCCAGGGACGGGGCTCCGCCACCTGCTGGTGGAGGGCTGAGCCAGAGGGCGCCGCCCAGTGAGCGCCCAGGCTTCAGGGACGTCCCGAGCGCCCTTCCCGGAGCAGCCGGCTTGCTTTCCGCGGCGGGGCGGGGGTCTCCGACCTTCCTCCGGCGGAGACGAGCCTCGCGCAGCATTGCTCCGTTGGGCACGGCGGAAAGAGAGGACAGGCGGGCGTTCGCCTCCACCTGCCTGCACCCGCCGGCCGGCCGGCCGGTCTTCTGCCGGGCTCCCCAGCCCCGGCGCGGGGGAGAGACGCCTTTGGGCGGGAGGGCCGAGGACGATGGGAGCTGGTCCGCGCCCTGCCCGGGAAGACGCCGGCTTAGGCAGCAAACGCAGCGGGGCTGCAGCTCCACCGCGTGGCCGCCGAGAGGCTGTGTGCGCCCCCCACCCCCCCTCGGAACGTGCCCTGCCCGCAGGTGATGAGGCGCCCCCGCCGGGAGAATCCCTCCCAGAATCGGGCCCCCCAATTCCCAGGTTGAAGCCGCCAACTGAGCGTCCCCCCTTCACGCGCCCCTGCGATTCTGGGAAATGTAGTTTTCAGAGGCAAGTGGCAAGCCCCTCGCTACATCTCCCAGAATGCCCAGGGAGCTTAACACTTGGGCTGCCGAGAAAGCGGGAGCGCAGACGCGCACGCCGCCGGGGCGCAAATCGGTGGGGTCGGCGCGGCTGTCGGCATGCGACTTTCGACGCTCGGAGGACCCGCTCGTCCCCTCGCGCTGCGCTGTTTTGAGAGCGGCCGGGGGGCGGCGGCGGCTATGTGTCTTGGAGAATCGTTAAACCGGGACTTCATTTCCCATCCCTCCCAGCGCGCACGCGGCCGCCAAAGCATCCTGGGAGTTGAAGTCCAAGCTCCGCGCCTCCTCGCTGGAAGCCGCGAGCGTGTCAGGACAGCGACCCCCGCCGCGGCACCCGAGTTCCTCTCAGAGGGCCACCTCGGCCCCGGCCCTCCCCAGCGCGAGCAGCTGCAGTCCGTGCCGCGTCTCGGCCCTCTCCTCTCCCCCGTCCTGAGCGAAGAGTTGGGGGCATTGGAAGCAAGGCGGCGGCGGGGGCGCTTTCCCTTCCCTCAACCAGCCCAGCCTCCTCCTCTTCCCTTCCTCTCCGCGAGCAGCAGCCAACACGGCCGGCGTTCAGACAGCCACTTTTCGTCGACCCCTGAATGAGCACGTAACACCCCGAACCTTCCGCGCACCGCCAGGCCGCTGTTGCACCTCGCGGACCCCAAGGAAGCCGAGCCGTCCCGGCTAGTCCGGGCCGGGCTTCAGCGCTCCGGCGAGGCACTTCCCCGGCGGAGCCTCGGGGCGTCGAATGAACGGCAGCCCGGCGGGCGCTCGCGGGTCTCGGGGCTCCGGTGCAGCATCCCCTTTCCTTCGGGGGGGCCTCTGGCTCCACCCGCGGGGGGCTCCCTTTCTCAAAGCGCCGCGGAAGGAGGGGCCAGCGCCGGGAAGAAAGAGCCGCCGGCAGGCCCTTCGGGCGGCAGGTGGCGACCTCAGCCAGGAAACCGCTCGCCCTGGCCTGGCCCGGCCCGGCCCGGCCCGGCCGAGGACCCGCGTGCTCCTCGTCGCTGGGCTGCTGGGACCACGAATAAATGCCGATGCAGCACCCAAGGGGGCGCTGTCCCCAAGCTCATCCTTTGGCGAATTAGGGGGGCTTTGCCTGAGCTGCAGTTCACCCACCACAACCAGGGGTGAGCCCAGCCCCAAACCCCCAGCCTGTGCCCGCCCGCGCGCCCTCCTCTTCCTCTTCCTCTTCCTCTTCCTCTTCCTCTTCCTGTCATCTGCTCATTAATCCCCCTCCCCCCAAGCCAGCTGGTCATAATGAGATGCTAACTGGATTTTCTGTAATATCGGGTCAGAGAAGGCCAGGAAGGTAAGGCTGCAGTCAGCGTATTGTTATTATCAATCAATAACCTATTTATTTTCCAACACTCCTATTAACCTCGGCCAGCCAATCACCATTTCAATTTGAGAAGGCTTTGCAGGACACTCTGCTGAGAAAGGAGCGGGGCCTGATTCTGAAGGTGGAATCCGATCCTTTGGAGGTTAATATCTGTGGACACGCTCCGAATCCCTCTGCCTTTGCAGAGGCAGCAGCAAAGCCTGCGCAACTCGGGACGTCCCGGCCGAAGCCCTCCCTTGCCCAGGCGCCTGGGTCAGCAGGCAGAAGGCTGCTTTGGGTAGAGAAGGTGCCAGGCCCAGCATTTTCAGGAGGGGCCCCCACCTGCCTGCCTAAAACCGTGGAGCGTCCCAGGTGGCCAGCACAGGCCGGCTGGGTGGGAGGGACGTGTCCCAGGAGGGGGATCCTTCGGACCATCGTTTCAAACGGCCGGGCCAGGGAGCTCCCCCACGTGGGCGATTCGGCAGTTGGTTTTCTCCAGGAAAAGGAAAGAGGAGGGTTTATTGGTTTCCAATCCCCGCTCTCCCACCAGTAGAAATATATTTATGTGTGGCCATCCAGAACGATGGACACATAATATTTTGAAAGTTATGCCTCTCTTATGGGTAACTCAGACTTCCGATATCGACTGACAGCCAAGTAAGAGTGCATGGACTTGATTTGGAGTAAACGGGCAGTACATTGTTTGGGGAGAATGCACATGGGGGGTAGAAGACATGTAGGTGCATGTGCGTGTGTGCGCGTGTGTGTGATAAAGATCAACTAATGCTATTTTGTAGCCCATGCTGCCTGTGTGTGTGTGTGTGTATTTGTGCAACTGGGGGGGGGGAGAGCAAAACATTCGCAGGGGCCGGGAACCGCAGCCCCTTGCCCCCCACCCTGGCCGCCAGGGCTGCCTCTTCCTTCCACCCCTGCCAGCTGCAAGGTCTCTGTCCAGTGAGGACCACCAGTGGGTCAGTTTCCTGCCAATCTCACCAGGCGACCTGCAGAGAGCGTGCCCCCCCCCCGCCCCTTGAGAGGCCAGGCTGGGAGCAGCGGTGGTGAGTGCCGGCTCTTCGTTCTGAGGGTGGCGGACCCTGCGCAAGCCCGGCCCCCCAGCCCTTGTGCCAGGCACTCTCCGCAGCCCGCTGGTGCCCCCAAACCAAAGGACGGGCAGGCGGGCGCTTTATCCACCTCTGGCAGGAGGGGAGGAGGGAGACTCACTAGCAGAGGCCGGGTCCGGGTCCTCCTCACGCAGGAGCCATTGCTAATAAAGGAGCTTTAATAATAGCAAGCTTAAAGTCAGCTTTATGGTTTGCTGGCTGCCCTTTCCTCCGCCGTAAAAATCACCCCTCATTCATATTCATGGCTGTTCATTAGCAAATCCGGGGAGGGGGGGCGGATAGGCATTGTCATTCTGCTGGGCACCCATCCTCCGCCATGCCCTGCTTCCACCCTGATTGCCAGCGGCACAGGTTGGATCAGGCCCTTTTGCGCATGTGGCATCAGCCCTCCTTGGAAACTCTGCTGATGTCTCTGGGGGGCCCTGTTAACCGAACCTCAGCATTTTCCCCTGGAGGGGCTCCTTACAAGCAGCCGCAGCAAGATGGCAGCTCCGAGTCGGAGGAGGCTGCCGGCCGCCCTGCCCCCACCAGAGGTGGTGGGTCTTCCTCTTAGCCACTGCTGCTCAGGAGTCCTTCGTTCCGGGCAGAGCGCTCTGGCTGGGTCACCAAAAAACTGGCAACTTCTTTGCACAGCTTTTTCTGGGCAGGGAGAGCAGCTTTCGGCACTGACACACTGTGCAGCGAAGCCATTCCAAATTCTCCAGAGTGGGCTCGTATTTCCTGGATGCCAGGGGCTGCGTCTTCCAGATGTGCACGATGTCTGGGAGGGAGAGAATCCATCCCTTAAGCTCCGCTTTATGGCACACAGCCCAAAAAGTTTGTGTGTGCAAGTAGGCACACACACACACACACACACACAAGCTGTCCTTTCTGTTTCAAGGGAGTTTTGCAGGATTTCCATATTGGAAAGAAACCCATATTGGCTGGGCAGGTGAAAGTGGAGCACTGGCAGGAAAAGCCTCCCTTTTACCGGTCGGTCGTTGGGCGGAAACATTTCAAAGTGCCTTTTCCACGCACTATACTAAAGCGCTTCCCACTTGCCCTTAAACCGGTGGGAAACTCTACCTGTGTGACATTTGCTGCCCACCCCTCTCCTGCCTTTTTTTTTAAACATAATTTTATTGGAAGTTTTAAAAACGAGTAAAAATTAACAGAAATTAAAACAAAATAAGAAGGAAAAAAGGAAAAGGAAGAAATAAAAGAGAAAGCTAAAGTGTGAAAAGAAAATAAAGGTAGAAGGAAAATAGAAAAGAAGGAAAAAAGATATAAAGAAGTGGCTTCCGATCTTCTTTACAGCAGTTATAAGTACAATTGTAGATTTATCTCTTTCTCTAAAGTTACATCGTGACTCTCTTATTTCTATAATCTATCTAATCATCAAAACCATAAGTCGGAAGTTCATTTCCCCCCCTGTTTTATGCAAAAAGTCCATAAGGGGTTTCCAGTCAGCAATAAACATAGATATTGTCGTTTCTCTAAGACAATTTGGCCATCTCAGCAAGTTCTAGCCTCCCCTGCCTCTGTCCTGACTCTCTGTGAACGGGCTGTCCTGACTCTGCGTGTGCAACGTGTGATAAACGCTGTGATTGGCTGCGGCCCTCCCTCTTCTATACGCGCCAGCCAGAAGGAAAAATGTCTCCCAATCGCAGCCGTCGGTCAGAATGAGATGGGTCTGCTTTCTGGACCCCAGGCTGCTCCCGTGCCCTCCTCTCGCACTCCAGACGAGCCCAGCCTGGCACGTTGCGTCAGTCCCGCCGATGCATGCGCTGCAGCGCTGACCGAGGGCGGGGGAGACCCAGGTTCAGTTCTGACTCCTGCCGCAAAGCTCCCTGGATGATCTTGGGCCAGCTTCTACCTCCGTCCTCACCCTCAAGAATAAAAGCAGATTTGAAACTTGTGAGCATCGTCCTCACAAGAGCCCTCGGAGGTAGGTTAGCCCCGAAGCCTGTCACAGCGGTCTCTGGCCTCCTCGGAAGGGCCGCCGTGATCCCCAGGCTCGGCTATCACTTATGAGGGGGACGCAGATTGGCTGTGACCTGCTTCAAATCAAATCACTGATCTGATCTATTTTGACACTTCAAATTGATCCAGAAAATTGTTTTGATTCGATTTTCCAACTCGATGCAAGGGGGGGAAAAAGAGGCTTTTGTGCATGTGATTTGATTCGATTTAACAATTTGACTCAATTCAGAGATTTGATCGAATTGGCTTCAAATTGAATCTCTGAATTAAAGCTCAGCCCAGCCCTATCAATGCCCATTTTTACAATTATTACTGATGTTCTACATAAGGGAATGTCTTTAAATGCATTAGCTGGATGCATTTCTGCGCTCACGTTCTAGATGGCGAAAGGATGCTCGGCATGCGACCTGGGGAGGGGGCTCCTCCAGCATTTGCCTGTTTTCCCAGGACCTGGCTGTTTCCCTGCTGCCCCCTGCCCTCCCCGTCCACCCGGCCCCTGGGCCCAAAAGAGGTAGGCCAGCCCCCAGCGCGCCCCCCCCGCTCCTTCTCCTCCTTGTCCTCCTTTTGCGCCATAAACACAAATCCTTTTATCGTGTCTCTTTGGTGGATTTGCTCTTTGATTTAGCTGCGTCCCGCCCCTCCCTCTGGTTTCCATCAGGCCTAGTGCTGGCTGGCTCGCTGGCTCGGTGTCTGTATCTCCCCCCATTTATCTCTCCCCCAGCCTCTGCTCATTTCTTGGCCCTGATCAATACGCCGCCGGCCGGCCGCGTGGAGGCTGGCAGCCCCTCTCCAGAGCGAGGGGCAGGCGTGTAGTTTTTCTTGTCCAGCGTTTCTCGTTAAGCTTCCATCTCAACTTGTTCTTTTTCTCATTAGGGTTTTGCACAAGGCTGGTTGTATTTCTTCCGCGGCTTTTTTCCAGCTGCTCTCCAGGTCTCTGGCCATTCTTAAGAACAAGACTTTTAAAAGTTTCATTTAACTCGAGAGGACTCTGGGGCCTCTTCAGTGGAGATGGGAAGAAGTAAACGGCATGACATTTTGATTTTCCAGGGGGAAAATGGGAGACCCTTGGCATTCTTCCCAGCCACGCTTTTTCCAAGCGAAAATAGGCAGCGCAGAAAATTATTTTTTTATCCCTTTTGGTTTGTTTGCTTTTTCTCTCCAAATAATAAATTTAGAGGGACAAACAGGTAGCTTAGAGCATTGTTGAACAAGGTTATATTTTTTCCTACAAAAAGGAGACATGTTCTGGGTTTGTTTAAGCCTATAGGTATAGGGAGGTAAGGAACAGCAAATCTTCCTCCTCTGATTAGCAAAAAGCGCTTATAACGTGAGCACACGGCAGATTTGGGAACTGGCAGGTTTGGAAATCTCCGCAGGCACCCAGGGGGAAAGACCTGGACTGGTGCTGGGCTCAAGCCCCTCCGAAGCCCTTCTTTGGCCCAGGACCCCCCAGCCCACTGCCTGGCCCCCTCCAGCAGAAGGCAGCCTTGGTGCCTGGGGGCGGTGATGCCCCCTGCCGGAAGGAAGCCGCATCCCATCCCGCCTGGGTGCAGAGGCCGGTTTCATGCGGACAATCCTCCCCTCTGTGCCAAGGGAAGGGGGGGGAGGAGCCCTTCAACTGCTGATGAAATTCAATCTCACCTCCAGCCTGATTATGATAATTTGCAATGCGCCAAGAAAAAGTGAATTATTATTAAATGCAAATAAAGTTAAATAATGCTGTTTGGGAACCGGTCAGAGTGACAGAAAAGTCATAAATTAGGAGGAGAGATCTGAGCTGCGGATGGTGTATCACAGAGTGAGCAGTTAAGCGCCACTGGGGGCCCAGCCGGATCAGGCCTGCGTGGCTGCGCTCTCTCCAGCCAGAGAGGCTCTTGGTCCTGACCAGAAGGGCCAGGCTGGGCCAGGCAATGTGGGCAATGCGGCGCCCCCCTGTGGAGCAGAGACACCTGCCTGCCGCCCCCCCCGTTGGTGGGGGGAAGGTGGTGGTGGTGACGATGACGACGATCCCCCGACTCCTGCTCCTTCCTGCGGAAGAGGTGCTGTGGCGCAGCCTGGGGCAAGAATGTGGGGACAGACCGCTGGGTCCCTCGCCGGGCAGACCGGGGCTGCTTCACAACGGTTGCTCGCTCAGTGGACGAAGGAGTTCTCTCAGCTTGCGAGCACAGAAACTGGAGGGGCCCTTTCTCCACATGCCTTCAAGAGCAGGAGGACCACAGAGCCCTCTTCCTGTTGAGAGAGCCCCCAGAGGAGGAAGCTGGCTCCTGGCAGTTTCTCTGGGAAGGAGTGGGAGGGCAGTTGCCCACGGCCACCGGCCGGCCACCTCGGCCCTGAATGAGTGCAGGCCATGCAGGCTGCCTTCACCCAAACCTCCTCCTCCTCCGCAACTGGAGCCGCAACTGGTGGAAGAGCAGCCCATGGACTTGCTCTGCCCAGACGTTGATGTTGCCGGCAAGGAAGGGAGAAAGTCATTGGCTGCGATGCTCGGAGGTTAAGTCCGCCGAACTGCACGATTGTTGTGGAGCAGGGCTTGGAAGTGCCAAAGCACAGGTGTGCCCGCAGTTTCACAAGCAAGAAGGGTGCGTGGGGCTGGGCTGCACCATCTGCTGCTCAAGAAGGGCCCTTGCTCATGGTTCTAGATGCAAAGTGTGTGCCGTGCACGAAGGCTACTGAAGGGTTTACGGAAAAAGCTCTTGTAGGAAGACCTGTTTTCTGACTTCTATACGCATTTAATTTCTGAATAACAACTGCAGCTCACAATTTTTATCAGCAAGACCATATTCAGGATTCTTTCAAGGGAGCTCAGCAACAGAAGGTAAATAAAGCATGGAAATATTACATTTCATACATTCTAGATGCATTGTGTCTTTTTCAATTACCAGATTTGGAATCTGTGTGACATTTTAATTTCAGCTCTAACAAGGCTGCAGGACACAGATTCGTGTAAGGCGCTCCGTGCCATGCATTTCCTGAAACGGACCTTCCTGGTCACAGGATCACTGTCTGTTCCTCCCCAAACAACAGCTGAGCTCCAGAAAGTCCTTCCTGATCTCCAGAGGGAAGTGCCCTGCAGCTTTCTGCTCTTTCTAAGCCCTCCCTCGCCCCCTCCTGGGGCTCCCAAGGAGCAGAATCTCCAGGCTTCCTTGTTAATGTTCAGCATAATTCTCTAATGGTCCTGCCACTATTATGCCACTAAGGTTTTTTGCAATCTCTTATCATACCGAATCCCCTAGCGAGTCCTCGGTTATGTCCCGTTTTATTAAAGCACCATTGAACTATAGCCTATTGATTTAGATTTCACAGACAATTGAAATTTAAATTGACTCCAAATTGAATGCCTCCCTACAATCCACGTCCAGCTCGAAGGAGGAAGGCAGGCACTCCTTTTGGGTGACAGCAAAGCATTTCTACCCGCCTAAAAGAAGGTTGGCCGGAATATCGGTGGCCTTTTGATGAAGCTGTTGCAGGATTGAAGAGGGCAGACTTTTTCCCCCTTCCTGCAGCGCTGAAGCTGAATGAGGAATCACTATTCATTATCCTACCCATTTCTCTTCTTTTTCTTTTTTAAATCTCCCCTGCTGGTTAAACAGACCTTGAGTTTTATTTCACAAAACTGCTTGACCAGAACATGGGATTTCCCTGCAAAAATGTGCACGTGGCGGCTGGCTGTGATCCCAGTGTCTGAGGATGCCTTTTTGGGGCCCTCAGAATTCGCAGGAGCGTCGCAGCTTAAAGGAAAGGGGCAGGAGGACCTGCACAAGGCTTTGCAAAGGGGTGGCCCCAGGTCTGGCCTGGGGGGAGGGGGAGGGGGCTCCATTCCCTCCTTGAAGGGAGGGGGCGTTCCCAAGGTTGCTGCCCAGGGGGGCATTCCTGCCGGAAAGCCTCTAGCCGCGGAGCGGCTGCCATCCCTGAGGGCATTCCAGGCCTGTCCCTCTCGCCCACCTGGCATCCGGGTACAGGGAGAAAGGACGCGGGCACCTTCTGGGTAAAGGCCAGCTCTAAATGGGCAGGAGACTGAGGTCTACCAGGGGATCTTTGAAACCTGTTTTCAAATCGAGCCTGATTCTGTCTGCCAGGCAGGACCTGAAACCCCCAGCACCCTTTGGACCCACCCCTTTGGGGACAGCCTGAAGGCCCTTCCGGCTAGGCCTCTTGTCTCCCTCCGCTCATCAGGAAAGACTTCTCTGAGGTGGGCAGCCGCTGCCCAAAGGCCAGCCTTGCTGGGGGGGGGGGGATGAAGGCCGAAGACCGAGCGTTCCTGGATGGCCAGCGCCCTGAGAGAGCATGGCTTACGCACTGCAGGGGTCGCCAGGGGTCAGAGAGCAGCACCTCATGCAAGTCCAGAGGAAGGATCTGAGATGGTTTCCCTGACAACCCATGGGGGGAGGGGGGAGACAGAAGGGGAGGGGTCTCCTTGAGTCAGAGAAGGCCAGGTGTGGGTTCCTCGAGTTCAGCCCTGCTGAAGGTGGCTGGGGAGATAGAGGGGGCCGTCTACCAGCCGGCGGCCTGTTGTAGCAAGGAAGACACTGCCGGACCTTCTGTGGATCTGGGATCTTGGTATTCCGTCCCCTCCTTTGGGGGGAACCGAGAGGGAGATGGCTGGCTTTGCCATGTGCAGTCTTCCTCCCGGGAGCTTTCCTGGAGTCTGGATAGGGACCCCCTCCCCAGCACAGAGACCCCTGGCTTGAGGGAAGCTGACAAAGGGGGTCATGACCCTGTGAAGCGGCCTGGGTGGCCTCTCTTCCCAGCACGAAGGCCAAAGGGTTGCCCTGCCAGATGTCTGCCTGCCACATGCAGAAGCAACCTTATCACGGCGGTGTCTTGGCAGGGTGGGACACAAAGGACTTAATAAAAATAAGAATCTTCTCCACCAGCAGGCTTGAAGCTGGCTGTACTTGGACCACGCCAAAACGATGCAACCGCCCTTCCGGTTCGGAACACCCCAAGATCTCTTTCCCTCCCACGCCCTGCTATGCAACCTACCTAAAGGTCCCCAGGTTTCCTTGGAAGCCCCAGGCGAGGCAGAGAAGTTCATCTCCAGAGTGGGCAGGTGCGAGCGTGTAAGCGTGCAAGTGTGTACATGTGCTTGCTTGCTTGCTTGCTTGCTTGTCAGCAGCATCTGGGAATGTACACTCCGTCCAGAATTTTGTCATGATTGCATGTCCCGTTATTCCGACTCAGCATTATTAGCCTTGGTAGAATGACATATTTTGTTTTAAAGCCCCGAAGTGCCAGCCTAGCAAAGGTGGCGGAATTAATCCTGGCACTGAATCACCTTCCCAGGACTTATTTCAATGATTTCTTCATCACTTGGGCCTTTATTACAGTCATAATTACGTATCTAGTGCTCCTATTATGGTTAGGTGCACAGGTTGTCTGAATGAATACAGCAGTGAAATGGGTTGTGGTCCTGGCAGGGGGTCGGCAGAGAGCCACAAAGGACCGGCTGGCCCTGGGGCTGGAACCCAAGCACATCTCCCAGGTGCGGGTGCTGCAAAGGCGAATGACCCGAGGCTGCCCATTTGCGGGTCCTGCTGCAAAATGCTGAGTGATTCTTAAAACAGATCAATCTCTTTGAGGCTCAGGACCTGCCTACTTAATGCTGAGGTGGGGATAACTGCTATAAGGAGAAGAACCTCAGTGTCCGAAGGGCCACCAGCAATGGGGATACTTCCAGCCATAGCCAAGAGTTGGCCCCCTGCCTCCCGGGGGGGCTTGGCCGTTCTGTGGAGAGATGGTGGAATCCTCTTCCTTCCTTCCTTCCTTCCTTCCTTCCTTCCTTCCTTCCTTCCTTCCTTCCTTCCTTCCTTCCTTCCTTCCTTCCTTCCTTCCTTCCGCTCCTCTCCTCCCCACCTGCCCGTGACTCTCCGGAGGGGGGAAGGCTCTGTCAGTGCTGGAGCCAGGGGCATCTCCCACCAGCTGCCCCTGACCGCTCCCACCCCCTGGGCTCTCTGGATTGGCCTCCTCTTCTTGAGAGGAGCTGGGCTGCAAGTCTTGACACACACGTGCTCCGGCCCCTTCAGCAGTGCGCTGTGTCCGTGCCGGGCTCCCCCTGCTGGTGCTCAACCAGGCCGCATTTCTCTCTGTGAGCAGCTGGGTGCCCGTGGCACTGCCTTCTGTGCCACCCCTGCTCACAGGCAGAGAACAGGGTTTCTCTTCAGGTTCCACCCTCCTGCCAGACCTGGGCCAAGGGAACTCGACGTCTGGGTATAGGCTGAGCGGCATCAGAAGAGCTGCTTCTTCTTCTTCTTCTTGGCGATCACTCGTAGCGAAAGGGAGAAACGAGCTAAGAGGAAGGCACGTCAAGCAGACCCTCATCAGAAGAGCATGGCATGTCTAACTCCAAGAGCGGAGCCAGAGGGCTCCCCAACCAGCTGCTGCTTCCTTTGGTGCCCAGTTGGCCCCGGAGACGGAAAGGCTCTTGGTCTGCCCACTGAGAGAGAGGGAGGCAGCATCTCCAAGAGGGTCCCCTCCGGCGTGACCTGGCCAGACCGTACGGTCTTTCTCCCAAGCCAGAGAAGCCTCCGATTCAGACTTTAGGATCTCTCTTCCAGTCTTCAGAGGTTGGTCCACTTTGGAGAAGAGTCAGACCAACAGGCTTCCCCATGCTCTACCAGTCCCTTGGGTGGGTGGGGTTTACAGAATTAGAGTATGTGGGGGATAACAAATCCCCCCCCCAACTGACTCAGGAGGCATCTACTCTTGGGAAATCAAAATGTCAGGCTAAGGCGGCCCCTGGCCTGATCCCGCAGGGGTTTTCTTACCTTCTCTGGGGAGAGGCAGGATTGATCAGCACAGTTGCCCAAATGCGACACAATGGTTATTTTGGGAAACAGTTATCTGCCTTTTCTAATTACTTTAATCTCCATCCTGCTAAAAAACGGGGAGGGGACATTTTCTTTACATTCCAGGGTCTTAAGGCACTGAACATCTCAACTTCCTTTTCTTTTGGCAGTTAAATTGCTGTCTTGGCTCTGGAAGTGATCCGGAGTCCGGAAAATGCTGGGGACCAAGTGGACCGGCCTGGACATCTAGTCCACACGAGACTGTCTGCCTGGCCACCAGGGTCCTGCCAACGGGAGAGCCGGACTCTCCTCTGCCTCAAGGCCCATGCTGCTTCCAGCTCCCTCCGTCATTCATGGGAGGATCACCTTGTTAGTCTGGGAATCTCAAACGACAGACAGGGATTCCGTAGACGTGCAAGTTTCTTTAATCAAATGGGCATCGTAATATGCCATCATGCTCATCCTGTTCAGCTGTATTTCACCTGCATCATAATCTAAACACAATTCAGTGTGCATTATGCACAACGACAGAGATATTGTGCCATAAATGTGCTGTGCCTCCCGGGTTAAAAATTGCCAAAGTGTTCTCTAGCAATTGAAACAATTCAACCATCTCAGCCATTACTGTAAATAGTGGATTAGTAAAAAGATGCAAGAAAGAAACTTGCTCTTTCAAATTAATATTTTATGTAAATATGACATATTTGCGTTCCGAATGCCACTTCTTTTCTCTCCCCCACCCCCCGAGATTTCTACCAACCACAATCACAGTTGTTCTCTACGGGGAAATTGGTTGAGATCTGCAACAGTATTTCAAAATAATGACATCGATAAAGGGCTAGATCACGTCTTGCTGAACAACTCACCAGGCACCCAGAAACAGTTAGCGAGCGGTCAGGCAAAACCTGGAACACTTCCTGCAAGAGAGCATTGCTGGCTGCCCTTTACAGCCTGCTGAAGTGAGGAAATAGTTGTGGCTGGGACGTTTTAGGATTCGGTTGCCTGTGCGTTCAACTACCTTGCCTTAAGTCTTGGCGTTCTGGCTGGCCCTCAGAGGTCACCCATTTGCCACACCTGGAACCTCTGAAAGAGCAAGGGGAAGCCGCATCTTCAGTGGACATTGCGGCCCCTTCTTGGCATGCCTGATTTTGAAGCGTTCCTGGCCCTTGGGAACAAGCTCGCCTTCCCTTGAGCGAAGTGGCCTGGCCGCCTCCTGGTCAGAGGGAGGGGAGCCCAGCGCAGCAGCTCCCAGGACAGGGTGCGGGGGAGGCCGAGCAATCTCCCTCTGGGGGGGGGCTCTTCTTTTCCTTTCTGGAGATCAGCTGCTCTTCTTGCCCCGCCCACCAGCCCTGCCTGGGTTGGGGAGCACTGCTTCAAAATGCTGCAGCGCGTCACGCCTTCTTGGGAGAAGTGACCACAGACGGAGCCTCTGGCCACATCGCTCAGGTGTGCGCTGAGCTTCGGAGCACCACTGGATGGGCAAACCTGGGCGCGGAAGCCACGGCAGCTGGGAAGAAACGTGGAAAGATGGCAAAGCCGGGTCCTGGCAACTCGGTTGACCCAGCGAGGGCCTCTCCTTGTCACCACCGACACCGCCAGGGGCAGGAAGCCCCCCCTTGGCCCTCCCCCCCCAAATCTTGCCTGCTCTTTCTCCCCCTGCAACCCTGCTAAATGATTTGTCTTTTAACTATTGCAAAGGCATTATTTCTTCTCTCTCTCTCTTATAAAAAGCCAAATCTTGTTTTATGCAGGGATGCAAAAATTATTGCACGTAATTAGAGTCATTTTGATTCCGATCTCGGCTTGGGCCTGACATATTTTGCATACTTTGCTGGCATATAACAAGTCTGCTCATAAAAATGCAGTCAGCTTGTGAGCGCCGTGCGGCTCGGGCGAGATCGGAGGTTGTCTAAACGGGCATAAAAACTGCCTCTGCTTTGGAGTGGGGCGGAGGAGTGGGGGACGACACGGTGTAAATTTATTTTGTCTCATTAGGGAGAAAAGCAGAAGTGAAGCTCGGCATTCCAATCAGGCTGCGCTTCCTTCACCCGGCGAGGAGCACATGACATCCTCGGCAGAGACGTGACCGTCTTCCTGCCTTGAGTCCCCGGCTGTGTGGCAGAGGGAAAGGGAAGGGCCACGCCGTGCTTCACGGAGCAGCCCTGCCCCAGCGCCCGGGGCCGGCCGGCATCCAGGGCCCGGGATCTGCCACAGGCGGCCCCTGCCAGCGCCGGGCCTGAGGACGGTCTCCGCCGCAAGAAGGGATCTCCTGTCTCAAATGCGACTGGAGCAAATGAGCAGCTGGAGAGAAACGCGGCGTTGCCTCCACCTTTGCCAAGGCTAAGATTCCGGGGCGGGAAGCAGCTGCCTCCCTCTCCCACCCAGTCCGGGCTGAGTGAAATTCCAGATCCTGCCTGGGTTTGACCGCAATGCAGGCTCAGGAAGGGGGCAGCCCTTCTCCTCGGGGGAGCTGGGTGCGGGATTCCCACAGGAGGAATGAGGGGTGCCCGGGGTTGCCAGTTCAACTCGGTGCGTGATTGGCATTACTTCGGCCCCTGGAGATCAGTTGGCCGAGTCAGTTGATCTCTTTGTGGTTTCCTCACAAGACGTGGATCTCCCCGCCGTGGACCCGGTTCGGGAAGTTGTGGGAACAGGGCCTTAGCAAACGCTCTTTTCGGCATCCGGGGCCTCCTTTCTGGGCTCCCTGGTGACGGATCTGCTTGTAACTATCAGTTGGGATCCTTTGCTGATTCCTTTCTAGACCAAATGCAACATATTAGTTAGTCCAAAGGGCCCCGTTTCCATCTGTCTTGCTTGAAAATGGCATTTTGTGGGAATCAATCTTTTTCTTTTTAACCGCAAGATGGATTGCCTGAAGCTACAGGGGAAGGTGATGGGAAGAGGAGGGATGATGGATCGTGGACCAAAGGAAGGAGGACCTTTTCCTGTAGGGACAAACCTGCTTTTCAAGTGGCATTTTCCTCCCATGCTGGGTCAATTTACATGACCTGCTCTGCGGCGGCGGAGAAGCGCTGAGGCTTGCAGGGAACAAAGGAGGCCGGCCCTTCCGGATGGATGCAAAGGCCCGGGCGAGCATGCCCCCGCACACTCCCGACCCGGCCGGGAAGCCCTCTGGGGGACGCCGAGCAGGTGAATCCCCCGCGGCGTCTGCGTGACTAGGCCACGGGGGGGGGGGGGGAGGGGGCTGACGCGAAAGGCGGCCCCGAGGGTTAGCTGCAGGGCTGGGCTAGCCGGCATCTCCTCAGGGCGGGTTGGGGACAGGCGCCTTTGGCCAGAGGGAGCCTTGGCTGGGCGGCGGAGGGCTTGGCCCGGCAGGGGCGGCGCTGGCGAGGGCTGGTTATCGCCGAGCTGCCAGCGGGCCCGGAGAGCGCCCGAGGACACGCAGGCTGTGGAAGCTGCCAGCCGGAACGGCGCTGGGCTCGAGATCCTTCCCCTGCCTCATTAGTCCTGATTTACTGAACGTGGCAGCAGGCTGGGCGTCCTCTTAGCAGGCTGCCCGGATTGCTCATTTGCCTCCACGGAGGACGGGGCCCCCAAGACCAGATGCGGTGGGGGAAGTGGGCGGGTGTGGGCGGAGGAGCGTCTCCAGGCCCCTCCGTGCATGGGAACCGCTCCGCCCACGGGCAGAAAGGCTGCCCATCTCCCTGGCTGAGGAGGAGGAGGAGGAGGAGCAGGGGTAGCTGTGGGGAAGGAGCGGGGCCATCAAGCAGGGGCTTCCTGGGGCTTAACCAAGAGGAGCAGCCCAGGCCCCAACACCCTTCCCTGGCCGGCCAGCCAGAGCGGGCTGGGGTTTATAGCTGCTGGAGAAGGGTTCAGAAGGAGGGCATGGGCAGGGGGCTGCCCTCACAGCCCAGATTTGGGGAACTTGCAGCGGGGGCTCTGAGGATGCCCAGGAGAGCAGCGAGGGGCACCGGTGGTTTTCACCTCTCCCCATTGCATTCCGGACTTCCAGTTCAGATGAATCGGGCAGCAGCACGGAGGGGCGATTCAAGGCGAGAAGGGAGGTGGTGGGCGGGGGAGGATCTGCGCTGTCTGCCGCCCTCCGCTGGAGAAGGCGGGATGCCCCGAAACCCGAGGCGGTGGGATTTGGTGGCCGGGTCCCGGCTTGGCATGACCCAGGGCCCCCGAAGCCTCCCAGGCTGCAGCTGGGAGGTCGACCCCTCCTCTCGAATTAAGGTCTGGTTACAAAGCAAACAAGTGCCGGCTTGGTCTGGTGGTTAAGGTACCGGGCTAGAAACGGGGAGACCAGGAGTTCTAGTCCCGCCGTGGGCACAAAGCCAGCTGGGGGACCGTGGGCCAGTCCCTGTCTCTCGGCCCTGGGAAGCAGGGAATGGCAAACCACTTCTGAAAAGCCTTGCCAAGAAAACGGCAGGCAGTCTCCAAGAATCGGACTCGATTGAACGGATTAAAAAAAAAAAAATAAGGCAAGGGGGCAGTTCCTCTTCCTGGCCAGCTCTGGCATCCCTCAGGCCAAACAGGGGAATGGGCAGTCGGCCTCTGAAGCTGGGCTCTGGCCCGGTTCTGTAGTGTGCCTCGGCCGAAAGGCTGCGAGCATCGCACAGAACAGGCCCCGTCTCAGGTAGGGACCGTTGACTAGGGCTCTGCTCTGATCCCAGAATATAAATACGGGAAAGGAACTCTGCAGAACCGCAGCTCTAGCCTGGCTAAAGCCCTCTTAAACTAAGAATTCTGATTTGATGTAACTGCCTGGACTCGGCTGGCCTGCCTGTAATTAGCTTGTAAAGGAGCGGTTTTCCCCCAGAAAAGTGCTTGGCATCGATCGAGCGAGCTCAGTTCTTGAGCAGCTGACCTTGGTGGTCTACAGCTGCAGCCGAGGCACAGAAAAACGTGATGAGGCCTCTTTTCCGGTGCAAAGAGGAAGCCAAGGGCCTGTCAGGCAGCGGGGGCGACTCTCCCTAGCTTGCTCCCTTCGTGCAGCCCCGGTTGAATTTCCACCTGCCTGGCAGCTGAGAGCCCTAATGGAATGGCCTGACCAGGTTTTCCAAGAGAAGCAGGTTCCCTAAGGCAGCTGGCAGAGGAAGGGAGGACGGAGCCCTGAGCATCCGACCGCGTCCAGATGCCAATTCAGCTCTCCAGCCTGTTAGCGTTCTGCAAATCTGGATGGCTGTGGGTGAGACCGGCGGCCAATGCCTCCCTTTAGCCCGGCCAGGGGTCTTCCAGCCATTAGCCTCCCACGCGACACCCTTGCCAGGGCTGCCCTTCGGTCCAAAGAATTTTTCCTTGCACGGCGCTGTTAACGAGCAAGGCGAATGCCTGATCTGCCAAGTGCCGCCCACAGAGACGGACGAGTTCTTTCGTCTCTCGGGGGCTTATTTCTGCTCCCGGCCCAGCCTCAGCCCCTGGGGCCTTCTGTCCTGGGCTGGCCACCAGGAGAACTTCCGTCACTCCCAGAGAGCACTTTCTTCTTTCCCAAAACTTCCTGCCTCTCTGTTCTGCTGCTCAGCTGGAAACCCAATTTTCTTCCCAGCTCCTGGAGGCTCCGGTCTGCAGTGGCATTTCCAGGCCTCTTGGAGGAGCGGGACCTGAGGAACCTCAGAAACCCATTTTTGGGAGATGGATCAAATGGGGTGCAAGCTCTCTCCCCAAGATCTACCCAGGAAGTATGCCAATGTCTTCGGGGAGACCCCCTCCTCCCTGCCCCCCGGGCTTTCTGAGATGGGTTGGGATGATGTGGCATTCCTACGCCCTTCCCTGCTGTTGAGTATCCTCTGGCCGAAGAGACGCCCAAGGAGATGGTCACACAGCCAACAGCTGGAAGGAAGAGCACCAGGGTCTCCAAAAATACCGCAAAGCTACCTGTCTCTCTTCCTGCTCCTCCTCTGTTCTGCCTGCCTGAAATGACCTGCCACTACTGGTGCTCAGAGCAACCCCCCCCCCCCGCTTAAGGCCTATGCTGACCCCTCCCCAAACCAAGACCGAACTGCCCACAAGGCCTCTGGGAGGGAGGCCCCCAGGGCTGGGCCCAGACCAAGGTGGCCATGCCCCTGGGCAGCTCCCCGTAGCACAGCTGAAAAAAGAATTTATTTCTTGTTTGTGATATTATTTTTAAAGGATGGCACTCGGGAAGCTTTAAAAATGAAATTATAGTGCGCAATAAAGAAGACACATATAACACAGGCATGTATTCAAATTATCCAGCAGCAGTAATGTTCCAAGTTCATAAATAAACATCCCTGGTTAACCCTTCTCTTCACCAGAGAGAAGCGCTCCCACGTTCCAGGGAAAGGCTGGTCCTCCCGGGACTAATTGGGGCAGCCCCTTCAGCGGCGCAAGTCGGACAGGAGGTCCGAAGCGTTGCCCAGGCAGATGCCAGATGCCAGGCCGCCTCGCCCCAGCCGTCCGTGCCGCCGGGATCCCTGCCTTTGGAAAGAGCAGCCGCCGTGCCCGGGCGCTCGATGCCCGGGAAACCCCAGGCAGGCATTTCAGCTTCTCTGGGACTTTCGCAGCCCGCCTCTGTCTTCACGTTCCGGGGATGCCACAAGGCTTGCACAAGGCAACCCGGAGGAGGGTTCTGCAAAAGCCAGTCCTGTGCAGGAGTGCGCAGAAGGCCTGCGGCCTCCCAACCCGCTGGGCTGGAGTTCTGGTGGCCAGTTGGCCTGGCCCAGCCCAACTCAAGTGCCGGGAATGGGCAAGGAAGGAGCCCCCCCCCAAAGGATCACAAGGTTTGAAAACCCCCACCACCAGCCAAGGCTCCGGAAGCCTCCTCTGCGTCTGCTTAAACCAGCTTCCTCCTTAACCAGCTTCCTCCTGAAGGCTGTTTCATACGTAGCGTGACTGCCTGCCTTTTCCGAATCATGGGCAAAGTGCCAAATCAATCTGGTTGCAGATTTAAGTGGGAAACAGCTGTTCCATTAGTGCACACTAGATCTCTCCCCTGGCTCTCCCCCCCAGGATCCTATCCCCAGCTTCAATAATTCTCTTTAAAGTTCTTGAGAAATGTATGCTTAATTATATTTGCATATGAAAAATTGGGTCTAATTAGTGTGATTGATTATTATTTTAACCTTAATGACATTTTGAATATCTGTCCCCCCTAATAGCAAAAGTATCGCTAATAAATCAAGGGTTTGGTGTAGCAATGGTCTATTGAGCTGCTTTATGAAATATATTTTATTAATGTACCAGAATGTATTGAATCTGAAACAAGTCAAACAACAGCTCATTTATTAAACCGTTTAAATGTCAGCTTTATACAGGCATAATATTACAGAAAATATGTTCCTGTGAAAGACATATGCAGGCCAAGCAGACTCAAAATATTAGTTATTTCACTCAAATATATGAAGGAAATAAAAATTCAATTATGTAATTTATGGCACTAAATAAATTTATATCGGCTAACATAACTGTTTTGAATTAGCAAGTGTACTTTTCTCGCAAAGTCAGGAGGGTCTGCATCCCGGCTGCCACCCGATCGAGCCCACAAGGAGCGCAAGGACTCCGACGGAGCTGCCGGCGAAGGCCCACTGCTCGCCTCCCGCTGGTTGATCCGCCAGGCGTGTGCCCTGTTGGCATTTCAGCCTTCGTTAGAAATTAGGATAGTCTCATTGGCAGAGTCGGATTAAAGATGATTAGCAAAGCAACGCAAGAAATAATTGAATAAAATGTCTGTGCCAAGCGTGCTGTGATCTGTCACCAACGGGGGCTCCTCGAGAGCCCTTAATTGACACATTGGGTCAAAATGGCTCGTTCCCGGCCAGGAAGGAGCTTCTGCCCAGCCACACGCAGAGCAAACTGGCCAGGTGAGCCAGCAAAGGGCCGAGGCACCGCTGTGCCGGCCTAGCGGGGAGTCGGTGGCTGTCCTGCACTGATGGGGGTCCAGGCGCGTGGTCCGGGAACGCCGCCATCCAGCGCTTTGCTGCGTGCGACGGGCGACTCGCTGCGCAGCCCGACGGCGCATCCTCACCTTCCAGAGGGAGGCTCTGACCACCCTGAAGAAGAAGGCCGGCCGGCGGCTGGGAAAGCAGAGGCGCCAGGCCGCGGTGGGGGAGGGAGCGGCCGAAGCGCGGCCTTGGATCCCCCGCCTGCATCTCCAGCCAGGTGAGGTCCGGCGCTGGGCGAAAGCGGGGAAGGGCGCTCAGAGCAGCGGGGGGGGGGGGGGACCTGAGCTGGTGGAGTCGGCCTCTCTGCAGGCCCCCTTTCCGCTGCTTTGACTGGCAAGTGGCCTGTTGGGGAAATGAAGCAAACTGCTTCGAGTTCTCCCCGCGCTCTTTCCGCATAATTGAATTCCCTGCCGATTTTTTTCTTCCACTCCTCCGCCTGGGTGAACCACCTTTGCGCTGTGTCTCTCATTTACTTCTTCCCAGACAAAGAACTCAGAGAGGTTACCATTCTCCTCAAAAGGAAACCCCAAATGCTTCCAGATGTGGGGGGTCTTTCTCCTGGCTGCCTGCCAGCCTCTTATTACAACTCCCTGCAGGCGCTGAACAGCCGTGGGGGGGTGGAATCAACGCCCAAGGCCCCCATGAAGGGACATCCCTCCCCCCCCCCCCGGAAAAGCGTTCTCTGCATCTCATCGGGTAAATCATCCTTGTCTTCCTAGAACAGGGTTTACAAGTGCTCTGAGGCAACGTTTGGTCGCCGCGAAAAGGGAGCTGTGGCTGCACAGGGGTTGGGCTGGAAGGAAGGTGCCAGCCAGCGACTGGTCCAGTGACCCAGATCCCATTTTCAGGCAATCCCTGCAGGCGTTCCTGCCAGCCTCCCTGGGGTCTTCGATGCTGCAGGGGAAGGGGCTGGTCTGATCCAGCAAGGGAGGGAGGGAGGGAGGGAGGGAGGGAGGGAAGGAAGGAAGGAAGGAAGGAAGGAAGGAAGGAAGGAAGGAAGGAAGGAAGGAAGGAAGGAAGGAGCTTGAGAATTGACACAGAAATTAGGAGAGACCTACTGGATGCAAAATCTGGACCCTTTATATCCATGACGTAAACTTTTTCTTACAGGAAGTGACCCTCATTCAGAGGTTGCTTTTTCTTAAGTTAAAAAAAATGCCTTAAAATGTTGTGCAAGAGAACTTCCTACAAGTTTTTGCTTTTGATTTGGAAATGGAAGGGGTGAATTCTCTGACAAGATCCTGCAGTTCAGCCTGTTTTGACAGAAAAGAAAATGTTCCTGTCAAAGTGTTTAAGGCGTAGAATGTGCTGTGAACCCCCCAAGGAAAATCGAGGCTGCTCTGCTCCCCCGAACACAGCTTCCTACAGAGTGGAAAAGTCCCACTTGTGATGTCAGACATGGAGAGCCTTCCTCTTATTCTGCTAACCTCCACAACCACCATCCATTGTGCCCCAATTATTCCCAAGTTGTACCTGTTTTTCCGTCCTCAGAGATATTTTGCTTAACCTTAATTCCTCCCCTTTCATTTGGCCTTCAGCGGAACCGAGGGTGGGAAAAGGTCTGGCTGTGCCCCCGGATTCCGGAGCGTCGGGCGGGGGTGGCATGGCCGCCTCTAAGCCAGGGACTGACCTCTCGGCTGCTCCTGGAGGAGAACGCCTTGCTCAGGAATCCTCGCCCGTCGGCAGCTGCGTCTAATCAAGGCTCGCTTCCTGGCCCTTCCCGTCCCTTCACGCCACCCTCTGAACCGGGTAGGCAGGCCACCCCTAGGGCTGCTGCATCTTGAGGGCTGCTTGGCGGAGGGCTGGTGATGCCCAGAGGCCTGATGGCCGAGCCACAGGCGAGCACTTCAGAGCAGACCCCCACCATTGGGGTAACCCGGCTGCCCAAAGTTAGGAGGGCCATTTGGAAAAGGTTTTGGCAGCGGCCGAAGGCTGGCCAAGGGGGACTCGTTAGAAACACCGAGCGGGCAGAGACCGGGTGGGCAACCTGGTCCTGCAGCCCGACTCTCCTCTTACATGGAGGAACCGGGTGGCAGAGGTTGAGGCACCTGCTGTTCAGGGGCAGGGGTGCCACCGAAGGCCTGTAGCAAGGGGGAAAGAGGCCTCTGCGGAGAAGGGGTGGACAACCGCCCTCTGCCAGCGAGAGCTGGAAAGTGCGGAAGTGATGCCAGGGCTGGGAAAAGTGCCGATTCCGTTCCCTTTTAGCTCGAAAAGGACAGCTCCTCCAGGGGTATTCCAGAGGCCAGGTTTCCTCTCTGGCACCATCCCGCAGTTGGGAATTTATTACCTCCCCCCGAAAAGACAGATTGTGCCGGCCGCCCCACCGGAGCCCTTTCTGGAGCTGCGATGCTGCGGGCTTGAAGAGCGTGGGGGTGGGGGAGTGTCCCCCCAATTCGGAGCCCCTCTGTGGCAGAGGCCTTATCGCTTTTATTCATGTAATAGAGATGAAGTCACCGGGCCTTTCTGGAGCATCCATCTAGAGATTTATTAACCAATTTAAAATACTATTGTCTTTCACTTCAGTGGGAGATTGAGGTGTGTTGTCGGAGGAATATAAAGCTACAATCAGCAAGGCGCTGTGCCGCCAGACGCCACTACCTGGAACTCAATAGATATTCATGAACCCGCCCGTCTTTAGTGAAGGAAATAACTTAATGCCGACAGAGTCGATGGAATAATGGCCGCTTCCTGGCTGACTTGCAGCCCTCAGAAAATGAGATTGCACCTGCCTTCATTTTTCTTGTCTTTTCCTGGTTTCTTGCAGCAGAATGCGCCACCAACGGGGATGCGCCACGCATTCCTAATGAGATGCAGGAGGAGGCCTCCGTTGCTCGCAGAAGCCGCGTTCCAGTCCTGGCTGGCAACACCCCTTTCCCCTCCTCCTGGCCAGGTGGGGCTCATCTCACGCTTCCTTGGGTTTGGGGGAGACAGAAGGCCATTCCCCATCTTTTATCCCTCTCCCTTGGGGCTGACCCCCTTCCCTTCCCAGCTGCAGCTTCCACACAGACACCCCCAGGATGACAGCTTTGGGGGCAGGGGGCCCTTCCCTTGCGGCTGTTTGCACCAGACATTTTGCCGGAAAACTGCAAGGAGGCCGGGACCCAGGATGCTTTAAGCATAGTGCCTCTTGGAGGAGGGGGCGAGGAGGAGAACCTCTTCTCCGGTGTTGCGTCACTGGGAAGCAGCTCTGGCCCCGAGGTGCTCAGGGCGGCTCGGCAGCTGAGCCCCAAGGTGGCTCGGCTGTGGGCCAGGCTGCCCAGTGGCACTGCCCCCAAGTCAGTCTCTGGTCCTCCTCTCCTGATTTTTCTTTCCTGGGTAGCTGTGTGGCACAAGCAGAGCCAGCAATGGGCATCTTCATATGTGCATTTGAAATACATGATTGGGTGGTTGCATCACCATTATCGCCATCATCACCATCACTGCAGGAGGCCACCACCACGGGGTACAGAACAAAAAATAAAGTGGAAAAGCAAAAGGTAGGCCTTTCCCCTTCTGGCACTACAAAACCTTCCATCAGCCCTAGAAACCCTCCCTGCACACAGACATCTAGTCTGAAAACCCTGTCCCCTGGGGCGCTGTTCCTCTGCGAGCGCCCTCTGAACTGGGGCCGTCCTCCCTCCCAAGGAAGGGTTCCATAATTAGGGCCCCGGGGGGAGAAGGGCACCTGGATCCCCTGCTCTGGTGGGAGGTCCGTGCGTCTTGGCCTCCCTGCACGCAGGAAGTGACCAGCGTGTGAAAGCAAAGGGCGCCTCTCGGACTCTGCAAGGCTGGCTCCCAACCAGGGCCCAGATTGTCTCCCTTTTGCTCCAAAGGTTTTGGGCATTTCCCTCGTGGAGCCTGGAGATCTGTTTGTCCATCCGAGTGCAGATGAGTCCATCTGGCTCGACTTCGGGCAAGCGCCTCCCTCACGCCCACTGGCCGCAGCTCCCTCCTTGCTCTTAGGGGGGAGGCCGCAACCTCCCAGCAGTCTGACAAGAGCCAGCAAAACCCGGTGACAACGATTTATGGCCTATAATATCAAGTGAGGCTTAGCTGGGGTCATCTGCGAGAGACTCCTGTGGCTGCGCATTTCCTAAAGATGCCACCTCTAGCAATAAAGAGGACAAACATCAGGGGGTTGACAAATGTGATGGGGAGAGTTTCCTGTGAGACTGCTGTGCTGAGAGGCCCCCTGCCCAACGCGTTCAACCCCCTCCCCCTGCAAATCGGTGCATTCCTTCTGGGCGCTGCCTCTTCCCAAAGGACACCCCCCCCGCAGGACAAGCGCCACCTCCCGACCATCGTGGCCTGGTCCTGAGCTCTAGCCGGAGAGCCCCAGAGGTGGCAGCAGAGGAGGCCTCCATGGGGTCCCAACCCCAGACCGCCCCCTGCTTTGTGCAAGGCCTTCAGAGAAGGTGGCTTTTCGGAGAGGGAGATGCCTCCGAGCGAAAGCTCTTCCAAGGTGTCACTGCAAGGAGGGGCCGACCTCTCTCTGGGAAAGAGTGACAAGGGGGTCTCATGGGTGGGTGTGGGGCGGCCGGGGCGAGGTGAGGGAGGCATCCAGAGTCCATCCAAGGCCGGGTTGGAGGGCAGCTGAAAGGAAGTCAAAGCAGACCCTCCGCCCTCCGCCCTGCTCCTCCAGTGCACCAACGGTGTCCCCTCCTGTCTCGCTCCCTCCCGATGCCAGCTGCCCGCTGCCCCATCCCTGGAATCAGGCTGCTGCTTCTTGGCAGAGAAGACGTCCGTTTTGGAAGGTGCGAAGGGAAGGGGGGGCTTCAGGGGAGGAAGGCTTGGGAAGGGGGACAGCTGTCGCCCTATAGGAGGCCAGCCCAGCCCGGGGGGGGGGGGGAAGGAAGCAGGGGGGGTTGAACTCCTGTGCCGGCAGGGACCTTGAGGTGAGGGGAGGAGAGAAGCACCGCGTTGCTATGGCAACCGGATCAGTGAAGACCCTCCTGCTTAGCTCACTCCTGCTCCTCAGCGTGGGGAGGGGGGAGGAGAGGAGTGAATTCACCTGAGCAAAATTGGCTGATTAAATTAATAGCTATGGATGACTGGGGCTCTATTTCAAAAGAGCTATTTTTAAAAAAGATATGCATAATTTTAATTACACATTGACACACGCTCTACGGTATTCCTAATGAAGAAGGGCTTGACTACAAGGGCAGGTGCTCTTAATTAATGCTTCAGCAGAAAACAGCCCATGAAGGCGGGGGGGGGGGGGGTTGCTCCCTGCAAAGTCTCCCTCCCCCCCTTCATTAGCCTCAGCAGAAGCTGACCGCATGGGTGGGACTCCCAGGCCCTGAAGTCCTGTCCTGAGTTCCAGCAAGGCACAGCCTTTGGGGGAGAAGAGACAGGGTTCACCCGAAGTATTGGGGTCACCCCTCTTCCCCTGTCTCTGTGGGCGTCCAAAGACACACCCACGCACCTCTCCCCTCTGTCCCACTGATGGTCTGCTGAGTCCCCTCCATGCCCACCGGTGGGGCTTTCGGTGTAGCTGCTGTCGGACCTGACTCGGATATTCCTCCTTATTTATTGCAGTCCAATTTCCCGCATCTGGGACTGCAGCCCCATGGGATGCCAGAACCCTCCAGAACCTGCGTGTGCAGGAGGGGTGGGGTCTGGGAAGGAGTAGCTTCTTCCCGCCCCCCCCCCCTCCAGAACCTTAGGTGGAGTTTTGCTTGCTGTTCCCTGTTGGTGTTGCGAGCCAGTTGCTGCTCAAACACCCCAGAAATGATGGCAAATGTGTTTTAAAATTTTGTGACAGTCCATGCACAAATCACCAATTAAGGGCTCCCAAACCGCCCATTAACAAGATAAGTTATAACAGCTCCAAAAGAGACATTATTGTTTATCATGTCAGCGACCCGTAGATTAAGGGCTCCCTGGGTGTGCATTGGCAGCCTTGCACCAACAGTAGCAAAGCTGTGCCTCTCTCCGTATTGTGCTCCTGATCTGTGGGGAGGAGGGGAGGCGCTAATTACCTCACCCGTGTGGCATGCACAGGGAAAGCTCCTTCCTTCCTTCCTTCCTTCCTTCCTTCCTTCCTTCCTTCCTTCCTTCCTTCCTTCCTTCCTTCCTTCCTTCCTTTTCTCACCAGGACTTCTGTGGTCAGAGGGCCAAAGGGGAGCAGGCCAGGACAGAAGGGCCACAGAGCCCTGGGGACTTTCTCCAGCAAAGCCCTGCTCTGCTCGGGGCAGAGGCCCTGCGGTCATTCAGGACACAGACCTGCCGTCCCAAGGTCAAAGCCCGCCTGACCGAAGGCAAAGCAGTGAGCCTCTTCCTGCCCATCTGTGCCTGGCTCCCAAGGCCTGTAGCCCCACCCCCAGCCTTCTTGTGGTTTTTCTGAGCTGGGTTAGGGTCAATGGGAGAAGAAGCCCCACCAGAGGGGCACACCCTGGCACCGCGATCCGAGATTTGGGTAAAGAGGAGTGAGCCTTCCCTCATTCCGGCGAACCCCCTTGAGCTCCTGGAGTGGAACCCGCTCAGCTCTCGGTCTAGCCCCAGAGAGATGGAGGAGCCACGGAGGAGGGACGAAATTCTCCTGCTCCGCATTCTTGGAGGAAGGATGGGAACAGGGGAAGCAGGGTGGCACATTACCAGCCCGTTTGCATGCTAAGCACTGCACAGCAACAGGAGGCCTCCTGTTTCAGCAACAATCCTCAGGGCTCCCGGAAGATTTCCACTTAGCTGCCCCAGCACGGCCTGTGGGGCGCATTGCAGGGAGGAGAAAGGCCCTTTCCTCTTCCTCTTAGCAACAGGTCCACCCGGCCACTCCGATCCAGCCCCTGGGGTTGTAGGTGAGCCTCTGGAAACAGCTGAACCTGCCTTGCTATGAATATTGCCAGCCCATTCATGTGCTCATGTACATCTGGGTCTTTCCACCTGCCCACCATCCCTGCCCTGACTCTCACGGCAGCTTCTTCACCAGACTCAGCTCTGGGCTCTGTACAGCGCCTTGCACTCCGGGGCACGAACTGCGTGTCTGTCTGTAGGAAGAAGAGGGTGGACTTGGCAGTTACCATCCACGTCGTGGGAGGAGAAGTCGGGGGTCCAGGGTGGGTGAGGCTGACCAGTTACTACTATCTCCAGCAATACGGTTGCTTCCAATCCCAGCAGTTTAAAAAAATTGCAGCCCCCGCCCTGCAGTGAGAAGGATTGGGGTGATTCGTATACCGTGTTTTCTGTGCAACGTACACTGTTATCTGCTTAGCTTTGATGCACACTCTTCTGACAAATGAACCGAGGGTGAAAACTAAACACAGGTTCCCTGAGGACCATGTTTAAATTTGCTCTGTTTCTTCTCACTTTTAAATCTGAGTGTTCAGATTTCAGCTTAAAAAAAAAAAGCTTCCTCTGCACACTCTCCCCTGGTCAAAGTGCATTTGTAATCACACAATTATCCTCCTGCTAAATTAATATATTAAAATGTTCAAACAGTGGTTCTAGTAATTAAACAGATATTGGGGGAAACCCAGAAATATATATATATATATATTTTGCATGGCCCCCAGAATATGCCAGCCTTTCACCTTTTTCAAACTGCTACTCAGACGGAGCAAAAATGTTTAGTTAATTGGATGCTTCATGTTCCTCTGAAACCATCAACCTACAAGGAGGAACATGTCAGTCCAAAGTTTATACTGAACCATGTGCCATTTCATTAACTAGATGTCTCTCCCTACCTCCCAGCTTCTTTCCATATTCATCGCTGAAATTTACAAAAGGATTGTCTCCGATGTTGATCAAGGTCATTCCAGCTGCAGAAGAGGAAGAGGAAGCTTCGTCTTGCTCCTGTTGCCTGTCCTGCCAATGTGTGATTCAGCCCCAGGAGGGACTGGCCAGATCCAGCTCTGTCCCCCCCCCCCAGTGCCAGGGGAGCTAGAAAGTTCTCTGTGGTGGAGGGGGAGACCGGGTCAGTTTCCCAGCAGGGACAGCATATTTATATTGGGCATCATCGTGTTTAAATTTAACCGCTGCCCAGTCAGGCATGGACGTCCAAAGCTCTTCCCAAGTGCAAAATCCCAGACGTCTTCGCCCTCTCTAATGCATTTCACGGTCAAACGATTTGTTTTCAGGCACTCTCGGCCATCACTGCAAACTGCTCCTTAGCTAGTAACTGTCGCCCCCCCGCCCCCCCCCCCGCTCCTGGCGGGAGCCTCTGGTGAAGCGGGCAGGCGCAGAGGGCCGGGTCGCTGAGTCAGGACCACGGAGAGCTCCCCGGCCAGCCTGAACTCCACCGCTTGCAGAGGAGGGTCAGGGTCAACCTGCGGCTGTCCGAAAGGCCGGTCCACCCAGGGTTAGGGTTAGGGTTCGGCCCCATGGCCAGCTTGGGAGATCCCGTGTAGCTTCTGGGCAGCGAAGGCAGCCTTGCTGGAGCGGAGGCTCATCTCTCCCAGGGAGGAAGACCCTCACGCTGTGCCCACGGTGCTCCCCTTGGAGAGGTTTCCGTGGTTTTCCCAGGAAAGAGAATGCCCTCCCCCCTTGCGAGTGCTCCCCTCCCCACCCACCGCCCGTGAAGGGATGAGAAGACGGCAGCAGGCCCACTCAGGCCTCCCAGGAAAGGGGGCCCCTTTGCATGTGGATCACCCACCTCAAAGGGCCTTCTGGGAGCAAGCTGGGGGACCTGGAGACCAGGCAGATTCAAAAACCCGCCTTCCCTCCCCCCAGCATTCTCCCCCCACTTCCTCCCACCGGTATTACAGCAGCGTTCCCTCGGTAAATTAATACAGCGATCCTTTCCGTCAGCACCGTTGCTGGGACCAAGAGACCTTGGATTTTCTGGGATGGAGAAGGGGCACGGCTGGCCCGCGCTGCTTGTTCTCCAGTTGCAGGGCGAAGGGAGAGGGAGGCCTGCCAGGTCAAGACCGTCCATTTCGGATCGCTTAGCCGAATCGAGCAATTACGGCCAGCCTTCAGTACGGTTTCTCATCACGTGTCCAGCCGGATTAGAATCCAGTCAGCCAGAGAGACCCGTGTTCTGGGGGAGCTGGAAATGATGCCCAGCTGTTGGAGGCCTTGGTCCCTGGTCTGTAGACTGGTGTTCTTGCGGGTGCCCAGGCTCCTTTCGAGCTGGCCTGCGGTCCAAAGGCTGGGGATGGAGACTGGAGGAAGCTCTGGGGGAAACACCAGTTCCCTTGTGTCTGAGGGTGCCATGAAACTGGCGTATATTTAGCAGCATGAATATATTTCACAATGCTCTTCTCTTTCCACTAATAGAAACACTTCAGGAATCAGCCCAGAGTGGGTTCACATGCATGCGCGCACACACACACGTGTGTCTCTGTGTATGTGCATAGGAGCACACCAGAGGTGAGTGAGGGAAGGGATATTGTGGGTAATTTATAAGAGAAGCAAATAATAATTTTCAGGTAATTAATAGGCCAGGAAAGTGTGTAAGATAGTGCCAAAGCAGAAATAATTATTGGGAGTGATTAATAGGGGAGCCATCCATAATTCTGTTAGTGAAACATCCTTTCCCCCACTGGCTCCCTCCCACCAAACATCTCCATCTTCATTGGCTAATTTGATTGAAGAAGTAATTTGATAGAGATAAATTTCTAGATAGATGAGCTTCATGTTTATCAGATGGATACAACTTCCTCCAGAAGCCAGGGGGAAAAGCCCTCCAGAGCCCCCAGGCTCTTGGGAAGATGGAGACACCTCTTCCATGTTGCTGGTTGGACCTTAGTTCGTAACCCCCTTTTGCCCTGAAGACTCAGGGCAGGCCAGCATTTGGATTATGCCATCAAACCATGATGTAAAAGTGTCTCTGAACAAATTTTGGAGCCAGTTTGTGTCCAGAGTCAAAGCTGCAACATCCCTTTGCGAAGGACTCAGCCCCATAGTAAGCCCTCACTCCTTCCTTCTCACCTACTGCTGTCCCCCTGCCATTGCCTTGAAATTAAAATGTGGTCATTTGAATATCATGCATAATTGCCCAGGTGGAAGAACCAGGGATGGCGGCCTCTTCGTTGGGGCTCCAACTCCCCATTCATGGATTTTTACAGGGTTATGCCAATCCTTATGCAAAATGGTGGCTTGTTGGACTATCACCATTTACATTTTTTTAACGTTAGAGCCTTTGGCACACTTGAGTTCTCTTGGACAACTTCAAGAGCAGAAAGCATGAGCTAGTGGTGTACCACCGACAGCGATGAGGCCCTGATCTCCCCAGCAGCCCCTCCCCCAAATTCCGTAACACGTTGGCCATTTGTGCCATTACACTCCAGCTACGAGGTCTGGGGGGAGGGTTGTCATTTGGGACTTAGGGGTGGGTTGGACCAGAATGCTCCATTTTCCACCAGTGGTGCTTCACATGGTTGCCCTTGGAGCAAAGCAGGGAAAATACATGTCTCCGTGTCCAATTGTTATTATCGCTAATAACAAGGCAGCAGGAGACGACGGTATCCCAGCTGAACTGTTTAAAATCTTGCAAGATGATGCTGTCAAGGTGATGCATGCCATATGCCAGGAAATTTGGAAAACACAAGAATGGCCATCAGATTGGAAAAAATCAATTTATTTCCCCATACCAAAAAAGGGAAACACTAAAGAATGTTCAAACTATCAAACAGTGGCACTGATTTCACATGCCAGTAAGGTAATGCTCAAGATCCTGCAAGGTAGACTCCAGCAATTCATGGAGCGAGAATTGCCAGATGTACAAGCTGGGTTTAGAAAAGGCAGAGGAACTAGAGACCAAATTGCCAATATCCGCTGGATAATGGAGAAAGCCAGGGAGTTTCAGAAAACCATCTATTTCTGTTTTATTGACTATTCTAAAGCCTTTGACTGTGTGGGTCATAACAAATTGTGGCAAGTTCTTGGTGGTATGGGGATACCAAGTCATCTTGTCTGCCTCCTGAGGAATCTGTATAACGACCAAGTAGCAACGGTAAGAACAGACCACGGAACAACGGACTGGTTTAAGATTGGGAAAGGAGTACGGTAGGGTTGTATACTCTCACCCTACCTATTCAACCTGTACGCAGAACACATCATGCGATGTGCTGGGCTTGATGAATCCAAGGTTGGAGTTAAAATTGCTGGAAGAAACATTAACAATCTTAGATATGCAGATGATACCACTTTGATGGCTGAAAGTGAGGAGGAGCTGAGGAGCCTTATGATGAAGGTGAAAGAAGAAAGTGCAAAAGCTGGGTTGCAGTTAAACCTCAAAAAAACCAAGATTACGGCAACCAGCTTGATTGATAACTGGCAAATAGAGGGAGAAAAAGTGGAGGCAGTGACAGACTTTGTATTTCTAGGCGCAAAGATTACTGCAGATGCTGACTGCAGCCAGGAAATCAGAAGACGTCTACTTCTTGGGAGGAGAGCAATGGCAAATCTTGATAAAATAGTTAAGAGCAGAGACATCACACTGACAACAAAGGTCCGCATAGTTAAAGCAATGGTATTCCCTGTAGTAACCTATGGCTGCGAGAGCTGGACCATAAGGAAGGCTGAGCGAAGGAAGATAGATGCTTTTGAACTGTGGTGCTGGAGGAAAATTCTGAGAGTGCCTTGGACTGCAAGAAGATCAAACCAGTCCATACTCCAGGAAATCAAGCCAGACTGCTCACTTGAGGGAATGATATTAAAGGTAAAACTGAAGTACTTTGGCCACATAATGAGAAGACAGGACACCCTGGAGAAGAAGCCGATGCTAGGGAAAGTGGAAGGCCAAAGGAAGAGGGGCCGACCAAGGGCAAGATGGATGGATGATATTCTGGAGGCGACGGACTCAACCATTGGGGAGCTGGGGGTGGCGACGGCCGACGGGAAGCTCTGGCGTGGGCTGGTCCACTGAACGAATAAGCAACAACGAAAACACCATGTCCAACAGGCGGATTGGGGCCCCGGCCTCAGTGGATTCCTTTTCATTTATCCTGCCTAACATAGGGAAGCACTTTGGGGGGGTGCATCTTCTCCACTGTGGCGGCCTGATGGCTCTTAGTGAGCAGGGTCGGTTATCCTCTAAGAACGTTACTTGGTAACCATTTTAAATTCATCTTTCCTACCAGATAGAACATAACAGGAGCCAATTCTGAGGTTATCTGGTAATGTTTTCAGACTTTTTTTTTTTTTAAAGGAAGACACTAGTTTACAAAACATTTTTCAAACTGTGCATTATTGTGTATCAGCAATAATGCTTCCCAGGATAAAGTCTTCAGACAATGCCAGTCAAAGTTTACATGACTCTCTGAAATTTACCAGTTGCTAATTCCACTTAGGCGTCCTTTACAATCAGTACAATTGTGCCTTCTGAGAAAGGGCAGACTTATGAATGCGTGTTTAATATACAGTTCAGTAGTTTAATATGCAGATTAACACAACTTGAGATGTCAATTTGTAAGGGGCAATGTAAACAAAACCTGACCACCAGACTTTAAAAGCTCCTCGGTGAGCAGAGGTAAAGGTAGCTGGGCCTTTTCCTTGGGTTTAAGGAGTATGTGCTGCAGCCGCTCCAAAGCATCACCCAGCTGGGTCAATCACACAGCTCTCAGACGAGCACAAGGAACATTCCCATTCAGGGCCTGATCAGGCACATTGCCTGGGTGCATAATGCCCTTCCTTTCCCCCCATGCCCTTTGAGAGGGGAATTGATTTTTAAAATATAGATCCTCCAGTGCGCAGCCTGCATTATGCATAGATGCTCTGAATAATGCACTGCTGCCACCATGTTAAGGACGGCTCCCTGCTTTAAGGAGAATGTGAGTGACAGGAATAGGAAGGAAGTGGAAATTAAGGAAAAGTTGCAGAAGCCCATCAGTCCGCAAAGGAGGAAGGTGGGATTGATCCCCAGAGATGCGAGATGGGCTGGGAGTTTCTAAGGGGCGGTCATGGGGTGAAAGCATTCAACCCCTGGCTATCCTTCAGACAAGACCCACCAAGCTTCTCTGCTCCACAGCCTCTTTTTCCAAAACCGCAGGAGGAGGACTCCTGTTGCATGATCTGTTATAGGCGAGGTTCACAACCAGCCTTGAGGTTCTATCCCATGATAGCCTAGGTCTAGGAGGTTATAGGCCACAGCAGAAGAGGGAAGGCCCACTATTGCATCGTCGAGCTGAGAGGGTCCAGTTCCAGAAGGGGAAGCCCAAGGAGCCGAGATGGTTGGGTTCTCGAAGGGCAAGCTCCAGGTAAGCAAGCCCAGACCCCTCGCTTGGCTGGGGTGCTCCGGCTCTGGGCCTGGCCCCTTCAGTAGCCCTGGGCCTCAGTGGCTCAGGGGAGAAATGGCTCTGCCCGGAGGAGTCTCGGGTACTGCAGACGGGCTTGTAATTCCTCTGAGGCAGAGGAGAAGCCTGGGCCGGCCCCGTCTCAAGGAGCAGATGCCTCCTCCGCTCTGACGGGGCCTCCCATTGTCCCCACACATGGAAAGCCAGGGCCGCCACCCCCCCCCCCTTCGGGTGGCCGTCAGGCACGGGGAGCCCACCCCAGGGCTCTTTCCTGCGGACCAGCTGCAGAAACCCTCCCTTGGTTTTCTCGCCACCCTTCAGGGTTTCCCCGGAGGATCTCCGCCTGCTCCTGGCTCCCTCCTGTCCAAAGTTGCCTTGCAAATAGACTCTCTTTCATGTCTGAATAGTTTGATTAAAAATGTGTTGAAGTACCTGGCAGAATAATGAACCCACTTTGTTTGGCTAATCACAGCTGCCCATTTCCCACCGGCAGACTGCCGTATGCGAAGCAGAGCTGTGTTCTGCGATCACATTAGAGTTTATTAAATTCTCATTCAAACATTAGCATATTAGGTTCCTAATCCCATTACAGCCAATTAGCCGCCCCTCCGTGGATTGCCAGCCTGGGTGGGCTGGACCTGGCAGCTATTTCACGGGGAGAAAACGGTTCCCAACAGGGTTGGCGTGTTCGGCTTGCTTCTGTTACGCAGATTTAGCACAAAACCAGCTGAAACACCTCAGCAGAAGGGAAGCAAGGGTCCTGTTCCACAGGGGCCTTCCGGGACCAGGCTGCAGGCAGAGACGGTGGCTCTGGAAGGAAGGAGCCCTGTTGCGTTTCATTCGGCAATCGTCTGATGTTTTAATGTTTCAGCTTTAACCCCAGAGCACAGATGTGCCAGGCGCTCCAGGTTTCAGCTCCCCACTTTTAAAAAAGCAAACGCAAGTTTTCCCAGGCAAAGGCTCGTTTAGCCCCCTTAGCTCCCTAGAAGAGGTTTCTGGCCTCTTTGTCCGGAGAGTCTGCTGCACCGCGGCGACCGAACGGCTTGGGTCGAAGGGTGCTCTCAGCCCAGATGGTTCACGAGCTGCTTCCAAGGACGGCCCACTTCTTCCGGCTGCAACGTGGGTCTGCAGGAAACAGTTCAGCCCGCCGGACTGGCTTGCTCTGGGAGCGTTTTATTTGCAGAACTGGAATGCCTCCCGCTCCCCACCTTAGCCCGTCCCAGTAATAGGTTCCCCCAATTTCATAGTGCAAGTCTGGAAAGGGAAAAGGTACGCAGGACGGGAGGCGAGCCTCACCCAGACCCCAGCCAGGAAAGGGACGCAGAGGGGCGTTTGAAAGACTCCTGGGGAAGCACGCCGTGGGTAGCTAATCCGTGGACTGCTGGCACCCAAGCTCTCCTGCTAGGGCCAGGCTCCGTTTTCATGGCAGCATGAGAGAGAGTGGCTCTTTTGCTGGTCCCACGAGTCCTCAGACCCCCGGAGACCCCCGTCTTTCTGAAGGACAGAGAGATGCAAAAAGACTTGGCCTCTCGGTTCTCTGAAGAAGGGCCTGCCCGCTTGGGGGCACTGGTGCAATCCAAATAATAAATTATAGGCATCTGTTGGGAAGGCCCCCAAATGCCCAGCCCAGCCTCAGCCCGGGGGAGATAAAGGGCCCCTCTAAAGGGAAGCAGGTGGGCAAGGGGGCCCCAAACCCCCAGCAGCCAGGAGCCTCCAGGGCTCTTCCAGTCTGTCCAATTTTCCTGGACAAAACACACTTTTTGTGGGCAAGGGATGGCAGATTATTAGGTTAATAAGCATTTGCAATTCGTGGCTGAAAAAATCTACACAGGTAGACAAGAAGGATTCATTCCAATTAACTACAAATTAAGATCAAGCCAATTTAAGCCTATTAAAATGGAAATGCTCATTGTCTCCCCTTCAAATGAATTTGTACTTGATACAAATGGAGGAAATTCAGAAACTTTTGAATTTTTTTCTGATTTGTGGCATTCAGCAGAGCAGGGTAGAGGCCAGGCTTTCCAAAAAAACAAGAGAAACAAACAAACAAACAACCAGAGAGAACAGAAGGAACAATAATTAGTTATGTAAATAATGTGGCATTCTTGTTTATAATTAGTTCAGGAATAAAATAAAATTCACGCATGTCACAGGACTAATTTTCGTATGCAAATGAACAATCAAAATTATAAACAGTAATAATGCAGTTTGGGAGAAGGTGGCATTTCCAATTTATTAGCAGGCACGCACGAGAAAGCTGATTCCAGCTGACGTCTGGAGCTTTCTAAGGTAGCCAGCGGCGAGCACAGAGAGGGAGGGAGGAACTGCCAAAGCTGAGTGGCTGTGGGAAATTGGGGGACCATGAGCCACCTGTCCCCCCTGCCCCCCCCCGAGCAATCCCGTCGATGCGCTTTGCTTCGGGAAATGGGCCTGACAGCGTGACTTTCCGTTTGGACTGGACAGAAAGTTTTGACTCTTTCCAAACACAGCTTGGTGTTTCCTTTTTCTGCACCCAGGTGGCATGGCCGGGATGATGCTTGGCCCCCCCATCTGAAAACAGCCACACAAGCCACCTGCTGAGGGTTTCCCGCTAAATTAGGGTTCTCCCCCCAGAGGAAGTTGGGTTCCTGGATCCAGGAAGTCAAGACAGGAAGTGGGCAGGAAAGGCGCCAGTGGTCCCCCGTGTATCTGAGCCGAGCCTATCAGGGATGCTCCTGTGGAGCAGGCAGCCCCCCTCCTCTCTTCAGCCCTTGATTCTCTGGGTCTTTTGCTCAGCCGGGAGCCCCTCCCTCCCTGGCCAGGATCCCATCCATGGGGCAGGCAGTCTCACCTGCTGGAGGAATGTCCGAGTGGAAAGTCAAACGGTCCGGAAGTTCCTTGCTATTATCACTTTGAGGGGCAAAGATGAATGACTAGGCCTATTAATTCTGTCAAGGTTTCCCCCCCCCCACATATTACATTTTATATTTTGCCCGTCACAGATCAGATCTGTTGGAAATGTAGCATTGAGGGTGGGGTGGCTCAACGGTTCTCTTAGAAACAAAAAACCCCAGGAGTTGGTTAAAAAGCCCAAAGGAAGAAAAGTCAGCAGCATGGATTTGCCAATGCAGAACCTCGGTGCGCAGCAATGGAAAACCCCTTTTTGGAAGAAAGACTGGCTTCAGCTGAGGGAGGGGGTTCTCGTGGGGAGAACAGCTTTACACGGGCAGGGAGAGGAAGGGAGATAAAGAATGTCATCCAACACGCAACATGCCTAACCTGGCTACGAATGGACCCAGGTTGGATTCCAGGGCTGGCTCATTCAGAGCTTCTAATTGTGCCCACCTTGGACTGGCAGCCAGCTTCCCCCAGGAAAGTGGTGGAGTTTCTGGGCAAGGCTAGCGGGGGAGCTCCGTGGCAGGGGGATGCTTCAGTGCAGACAGTGCCAAGCCGACTCTCTTTCCCTGAACCCCACCCGCGGGGCAGAGGCAACCGCCACCGCCAGCCAGAGAGGCTGACTGCAGAGGATGCTTTGCAGTGCCTAATTAAAGCTCCATTAATATCCAAGTGGGCAAAATTAGCCAAGGGGAGAATCAGGTAAGTGGTGAACAAGAGCAGAGTCATGATGTGCAGAGGGCATTAGTCACCAAGAGCCTGGGAAGTTTGTCTATATATCTCAAAAGGCATAAAGGCTACTTGCTAATTACAACCCCCCACCCCATCTGCTAAATAATGCTTTAATTCATTGAAAGAAAAGCCTCATAGGGCACAGGCGATGCAGGAGGGAAAAGATTTAAATCCTGCAGTCCTCTCCTCTTTGATGCTAATGATCCTAAGGAGATTGTGGGAAGGCCGGCAGCGCTTCTCTGCGTCCTCTGGCCAGCCTCTCCTGAGCTCTCATCATTTGTGGTCCCAACAAGGTGGCCGTTCCCAGTAGCTGTGTTCTCACAAACAGCTGGTGACTGAATTCCTCCATTGTGGAGTTTGCAGAACCTCTCTGGATGAGTTGGATTTGCTAAGCTGCAAAAACCCGACCCGTCTTAGCAGATCTACACGTGTGCTGGCTAGGTCTGTAACCGGCAGCTGAGAGCGCCAGCCTGTGAATCTGGCCGGAGGGTCCTCCGTTGGCCGGAGGGATCATCAGCCAACTTGGTTCCAAACACAGAGCTGAAAGATGGGGTCACGAGTCTACGTGAGACTGGCCCCAAATCCTGATTCCCAGGATTTCAATGTTGGTTAAGTCTTGGTTGCAACAGGAAAGCAAGCTGGGTGAGGACATAATTAATTTCAGGGTGATGGGGAAAGAAGCCACGCAGCTGCCCCCATCCTTGCCCACAATCCGAGGCAGGTAAGGGCATCAAGCAAGGGAGCCATGCCAAGCCCAAAGAGGCTTTCCGAGCTGCAACGTCCCGGAAGCACCCATCCAACTGAGGCTCCTCTCTGGCGGCCTGGAACCCAAGGAGGCATTGCCTCCGACGGGCCTTTGGCTTGGAAGCAGAGGACCTGGGCACACCGGGTGCCCACTTGCGTTCCCCTGGGCTCACTTGCAGCTGCCAGCGAGGGGAAAGCAGCAGCAGCAGCAGCATCTGGGCGCCAGGCAAGATGGCCAAGCCAGCCAGGGAGTTGCGGCGGAGGGACGGACAGCTCGCCCTGACCTCAGAGGGGGGGAGGCAACTGCCCTGCATCTGCGCTAAACAAACCAAGTAAATCATCCTGGCAGATAGATAATTAAATAATTATCAGCCACTTAATAACGAGGAGTGGGTGTTCAGCATTAGCATATTAGACAGTGTCTTTAAGGGCTAATTGTTGCATTACATCAGAGTTACTCATTCATTATTCCTGTCATTTCGGGTGGTAATTTGCACTTTAGAAGACAGAGACAATTTTAGCAGCAATTAGAGGCATGTCAGCTTTGGCCTAGTGAGTTACTGTCACAATTAGAAGCAGTTTGCTTTTGCTGGTTTTTTTAAATCTGGGCATCCTCATTTGCTGGAATGTGTTTAAGGGCAGCCGCTTAGCAAGAAAGCAGGAAGACGTTCTTGAAGAGTTTCAGGCAAGAGGGTGCCTGGTGGACTTTCTTCCAGGCAGGAAATCCGGCCCCACTTGCCAAAACAGCACTGGCCTCCTGCTGCAGCTGGGGCGGGGGGGGGGGGGGGGGCAGCACTGAACAAGATGTGCCTCCCGGCCAAGACAAACGGGGCAATAAAACCCCTTTCTGACAAGACACTTCCGGGGTAGCTTCTTGGAAGCTGCCTGTTGCCCCAGCTGCACCCTGTTGGCCGGGGAGCAGCCGGGGGCCACCCGGAAGGGCAGCGTTCGCCCAGGTGATGGAGACCAGGCGGGGCCGAGAGTGAGAGACGCAAGGCGGGAGACAGGGTTTCCGGCTGATGCACAGCCTGCTCTCGGAAGCTGGAAATGGGCGCCCCCCCCCCCTCTGCAGCCAGCCGCCCTCGTGCTTTTCAGAAAAAGATGGGCCAATTCCCCACCCGCTTCCCTTTCAGGGCGAAAGAGAAAGAACTGAGAATTATTGGAAAGATTAAATATTTCTTTAACTACAATAGAAGAGGGGAAAACAAAATATGTATGCCAAACACCATGGGAAACATGCATTATAAGGGTACATATAGTCAAATAGAGTTAATTAAGCTAAAACCACAGTAAATCTGCCAGGTTTGTATTAATGTGGTGGTCAAATTTGGAGGAAATATAGTATTTTGTATAATAAATTGTGTCCCACTGCAGATTTATGCTGGCATCTGCATACTTACCACAGTTTTACAATAATCATTGATCAATCAAACTTTTATGACAAAACTATAATTTTTACTGCATTTTACTTAGTTTCTGAGTTTGCTTAATTCCCAGAATGTGGCCCAGTAAATCTTGTGCTCCGGGATATAAAGTAGATAATAAGAATGCCATGTAAGATTTGCTTATATTTTAAGCTGTCTTCGCAAATGATTTATAATTAGGACAAAATCTAAGACAAAACATTATTAAAGACAAACACCACTGCGTAAATAACTCAAGTTTGCTTACGTCTTTGGTAATTTATCAGAGAGTTTTGCCAATGATGGCCACAGACTTACATGTCATAAGTAGAAAATATTTATGATTGGGAAAACAGTATGCAAAACGCTATTATTCCTCAGTGACCCGGGGTTGCAAAACCCTGTGCTCTGGCACCGAGATTAGGACCAGGTTCCGGAACAGAAAAAACGGAACCATGGCAAAATCCCTGTTGAAGCCACGGCCTTCTGGATTTCTCAGAGGAATAGGTGGCTAATTCATAAAACCAGGAAAGCCACCTGTAAGCCAGCGGAAGAGTTAATAGTTCAGCTGAGGAGAAGCAAAATTTGAGCTGAAAGCAAAGAGGCCAGGGATAGACTGGCTGAGATGGTTATCGGGCTGTGCGCAAAAGGCACATATCCACCTGCCCTTTCGCGCAGCTTTTTTCAACTGTCAGTCCTCAAACACCAGTAAGATTTTAAAGAACATATCCTTATCACTATAAATTTTAAATAGGTAAAGGTAAAGGTTCCCCCCGCACATTTGTGCAGTCGTGTCCGACTCTAGGGGCCGGTGCTCATCTCCGTTTGTTAGCCAAAGAGCCAGCGTTGTCCGAAGACGCTTCCACGGTCATGTGGCCGCATGACACGCGCGGAACGCTGTTACCTACCCACCGAAGTGGTACCTATTAATCTACTTGCATTTGCATGCTTTCGAATTGCTAGGTTGGCAAGAGAAATTTTAAATACCAATTCAATAAATATATAGAGTCCTTGTTGAGAAGTTGGCTTTTGACAGACTAAGGGTCCCTTTGAGGATACCCAGATAGATTTAAATGGATACACTAATTTTAAGCAGCCGATCGTTTCCCTTACAGCCAAAATAAGTAAGCGGGGGTGGGTGGGGGCGTTGCCTCTATTTCGGGTCTTGGAAGGCCTGCATTTCCCTGAGCCAAACTGCCCCCTTCACAGGCCGGTTATAAGCTGGATTGGGAAGCAACCCAGCCAAGGTCTGCGGAAACGCGGACTCGTGCGAGGAAGCAGCCCTCAGCGGAATTCTGAGCAATTTGAAACACCCAAAGCCTGAAGCGGGGCGGGGGCCTGGGGGGGCCGCTGCAAAGGGGAGAGGGGAGGCGCCTGGACAGCTGAGCCCGTGGTGCGCCGAAGCTCCTCCCCGGTTCCTGGCCTGAGCCCCTGATTAGCCCATTCTTATCCCGGTTCTTGGGTGACCCGAAGCAGAAAGGGGGGGGGGCGCGCAGAAGGCGTTGCGCCTCCCCCGAATCTCGGCTCCGCCCGCTTTGGCGTCCCCGGGAGGCGCTGCGGGAAGCCGTGCTTTGGCGCTGGTCCTGCCGCCTCTGCCCTCCTCCCCCGCCCGGCCCGGCCCGGCCCGGCCCGGCCCGGCCCGGCCCGCTCCCGCTGGAAGTTCGGTATGGCCGGGGAGTCTCTCTCCCCACCGACTGACAGGAGCCCAGGGAGGGGCCGCCGCCGCCGCCCAGCCCGCTTCCCCCGCGCCAAGAGCACCTTTCCTCTTGGCGTCGACCTTAGGACGCCGCCCAGCGGAGCCCCGCCCCTCACAGCAGTCCCTGCATTTCGTTGCAGCTGACTGCATGAGGCTTCGCTGCCTGCCGAAGGGAGGCCCTTTGTTAGCCGACCGTTTGCTAATTAATGTCGGGGAGGATTGGTTGAAATCCCCTCCCTCGGGGCTCGGAAATCCCCTCCCTCTCCAAATGAAGGAGAAACGGGGCAGCCGGTTCAGTTTTCGGGTGGCCCAAGGAGGCATGCCCAGGGAACGACCCGGCATCTGCTTTGTTCCTCCTGCTTTCTGGGTTGCGGGCAGAAACCGGGGCAAGGCTAGATCTTCCACGCTGGGTTACCTAGAGCAATTGGGCAGTTGCCTCCTGGATCGCAGACCAGACGTCTGAATTTTGAAAGGGGTTACAAATAAAACGTGCCCTTTGAACAGTGGTGGCAAAGAGATCAGCCATGCACAACGGCTGCTGCCCCCTCCCTGGCTGACCCACTGCAGCCTGGCTCACTGGTTAGGTGGTGAGCTTGCTTTGGGCTTCGAACGTTGGGTAAACCCAGCCATGGTGGTGTATTCCAAAGAACTGATGAAACAAACATTGTTTAAAACAAGGCCCCCAGATGAGCATCTGGCCCAAATTCCTGCTACTGGGGGAGGGGGGAGGAGTTCAATGAGCAGCAAGACAAAGTTGTTAGTAAACCCCCTTAGAACCCCCATGTTTCAGGAGTAGGGGGAGGGTGCTCCATTTACCTGTGGGCAAGATATAGCAGACCAGGGACAGTAGCTTAGATGAAAAGAGCATCAGGACCGTCGATTATGACCCACTCTGCTCCTACAGTTGGGCACCCCCACTTCCTCCCCATTTGATCCAGTGTCTTGCAAAACTAAGGCCAACGTACAGTGTGGAATCGAGGCCCTTAGTTCCAACTCTCAGTTGAACCTACTTGTTTCTTACCTGCATTTGCAGGCACAGACTTTTCTTCTGCATAGCAGCAAATCTGTAGGCACACCTGCCCCAAACGTCTGATAAATTAACCCCACAGAGGGCTAAAGAGGTGGAATTCAGTTTTTCTTCTTCGTCCCCCAAAGCCTCCTTTATATAGACCGGTTTATGGAATGGCAGAGGTGGTAGAACCCACTCAGGATCCTAGGAAGCCCTCTGCCAGGCGGCGGTCACCCGGCACAATTTTAATGTAATTTGCTCTGATGAAACCTTTCCAAATTTAACGTAATTTGCTCTTCCTGAAACCTTTCCAAATTTACTTTTAGGATCTTGTCCAGATTAATGACAGGTGGCATTTTAGGGTCTTTGTGTTCTGCTCCCCAAATTTATCAGCACTGGACGTCACAGGTTACCAAGCAAATTCTAAGCTGGGACTGTTTGCACGCAAGGTGGGATAAGGTTAAAAAGAACAAATGCACCCCCCGCCCCCGTTTCCACTCAAAGGCTCTACCGCACCCCCCTCCGGGGCGAGAGAGGAGGCAGGTCCAGGGCATCCAACTTCCTTGGCAAGCTCGGCTCCCGTCGTCGGAGGGGGCAGCCAGGCGCTCTTCGGTGGGCTTTAGAGACCGCCTTTCAAACGACAGGAGGGGAGGCAACGGCCTCCTCCTGGGAAGCCCCGCCTGAAAATCCAGCGCCTTGTGCCACCTTGAGCTGCTGTCTGTCACCGAGTCAGCAACCTTCCTGGCCTCACCGGGCAAGAGCGCTAAGGGGCTGCTGGGAATTTGGGGATCCCGCGGTGAACCAAGTGCCCCAATTTTTCTTGCTGCAGCCCCTCGCCTCTGCGAGGAGAGGACTCCCGCAGAAAGCGCGACGCCACCTTTCCCCGTGGCCCCGCCCTGCGGAATCCGACCCAAGACCCAAGACCCAAGACCCAGCCGGCTTCTCCTCCTCGAAGGAGCTGAGCCGCCCCGGGCCAGCGGATTCCTCTTCAACCCGCCCCACCTGCCTCGGTTGCTAATCACGGAGAAGGCATCCTCCTAATTGGGCCCCGCGAATTTCGGATCCCCACCTCCTCTCCACCGGGCCCCTCTGAAGCACCAAACGCTGGAGGCGCTTTCCCTTCATTACCGTCCCACTGGCTCATTGGTTATTCATGGCCCCTTTGATGGACCGCCGCGGCCCTGCCCGCTCCTGCCTGGCTCCTCCCGGCCCTCCCCCCGTTTTTTCAGAGGGGCTGCGGCGGGAGGGGCCGTGAAAGGCAGAAATATGCAGATGAGGCCATTAACATTTTATGGGGATTTGGGGAAGGAGCCCTGCTCGGCGTTGACTCCGTGACGCAAATAGGTACGAAAATCCTGGCGAGGCGCTTCATTGTTGCAAAAATCAAATGGCTGAACAGCCACTAATGAGGCAGACAAGAGCTGCGGCTCGGCCTCGGAGGATCTGCAGGCGCGGGGAGAGCGCGGGAGGCGCTGCATTATTCATGCCGCCTTGTTTGAGTTTCCAATCATAGGAAATCACAAGGAGAGCGGGTTTCATATTCGGCTGGTGACTGACCTTGCTCGGGAGACGGGGGTGGGGTGGGGTGGGGTGGGGGGGTGGGCAGCCTGATTCCAAATTCTGCTCCAGCCCGGAGCCCTCCCAGCCGGGTGCCCTGAAGAAAGGGGGGGGGGTGCATGCCCGTCCGCAGGCGGGCCCCAGATGGCCCAACCCATTTGTTAGCGCAGTCTGTGTGCTTGGGCAACAGCCTGGCTCTTCCGGGGGGGGGGGGGAGCTTCACATACACCCCCTCGTGGCCCAGACGCCCTTTCCCTGTATCCGGTCCCTTGGGAATGACTTGGGAGGATGGGATGGGGACGGTTCAAGGCCACGAGGCAGGCTTTCAAGGGGCAAGGTGGGCAGGGGTGCTGCTTCTGCCAAGGGGCTTCCTGCGTTGGGACCCGGTTCCTGCCCTGCCCGGGAGGGTTCCCAGCTGGTCCTCCTGCCCTTCAGGCTGCCCGGTCTTCCTCCGGGGCTCCCGCCCTGCAGAGGCCCTGCACATGCCAGGAGCTGGAAGCCAGGCAGGCCGGGAGGAAGGACCTTATTACTTTTCTCTCCCTTCTTTTCGCTTGGTCTCCCCGCACCCCCGCGAAAATAAAAGGGCCGATGTTTAATTTATTTATTATTATTATTATTTATTATTTCTAACTTATATCACCGCCCATCTCCCCCCACAAGGGGACTCTTTAAGCCTGAATTCTAGCTTCTCCTCTAGAAATCCACTGCTGGGTCTCCAGAGGCGCCGCTTTAAAAAGCCCAGACGCATTTTCCTTCTAAGATCAAAGAGTTCCCCAAGCGGTTTCCTTCCCTTCAGGGGTTGGGGCAAAAGTGAGCTGAAAGAGGCGACCAGCCTCCTCCGGAGACCTTTTGAGGAAAGGGCCCAAGGAAGGGGTGGAAACGGGGGGAGGGGGGGGGCTGGAGGGAACCTTTTTTTCTACAGCCCCCGGAGCTTCCATTTCTCAGTCTGCATCGCTCAGCCTGCTCAGGGTCCCTCCGCACTGCACGAGGGTTCTGCAGGAAGCCCCTGCGTGTCTTGGGAAGGGAGGAGAGCCAGGGACCCTAACCCTAACCCTAACCCTGGGGAGAGTCGCACCCCAAGTTCCGGGGCAGCTGGCCTGGGAAGATGAGCCTCCTCCGGAGGCCAGCGACCCCGTCCACAGCTCGGAGCTGAACAGCGGGGGCTGCTCCTTGCCTTCCGTCCTCTGTGGGCGCCTCAGCAGCCTTCAGAAGCCCAACGCAGCTGTTTCCTGGCCTCAGGACTGAGCTGAGCTGCTGCTGCTTCCGTTCCTCATCTGGGCACAATAAGCCACAGCATTTGCTAACGCTTGAGTCAATGGCCTAGAAACCTGTCCTTGATCTGCATGCAGGAATCAGGTTCACCGGTCAATATGAGCAGCGGGCCGTCGGTGGCACCTGCAAAATCCACCCTAACGAACTCCCTAACGATCCATCGCCAGGAACAGATGCTACCCCCTCACAAGGCCACCTTTTTTGATATTGCTAAATGGCTGGGGCCAAGAACCCCGCTGGCCATCTGCAAGGCCAGGGAGCCTCCGGGCCTGAGCTCCCGTCTACCAACTCCTGGCTCACGGAACCAATGCGGGCGCTTGGAATTTTACTCTCTCTCTGCATCCGCTTGGCTTTGGCCAAGACAAGAACCGCTGGCAGACAAGCTGTGCCAAGGGAAAAGGCATCAAGGCTGGCAAGGAGTTGTGATTTTTCAGGTGGAAGAAATGGCTTCATCTTGGGTGAAGAGGACAAATCCGGCTCAAGTTCCTCTCGAGTCTGCACGGGCTAACCCTTGGCGAGAGGCCCGCAGGCGCAGCGTCCAGGTGGCACAGCGCAGCTGGCAGACCAGGGCCTTCTGAAAACACTGCGAGGCCCACCTGCCTCCGTGGCCTTCCTTCCCCGCCATCGCGTTTTCCACAGAGGTGAGCCTTCTCATTTCTGCTCAGCCTGCTGCATCCCTATTATTTTCATACTCATCCAGGGCTTTAATGATAGATTAAATATCAAATAGCTTAACATTTGAAAAATGACATTTATTATACGGAGTAGTAAATAGAGAGAAGTGGGGAGGGGAGGGAGAATTGCTCTAGAACAGTGTCAAGCTACCCGAATGGGATCACTTTGGTGTATTGCCTGTGATAATGTCAGTGCTAACAAGCAGATAATTGGCATCAGGGAAATAAATTTTGGCACCTTCTGCAGAGAGGAAACTGCACTGCATAATTATTTTACCTAGGAATATTCTGTATTTAACAGGCCAATAATTTGCATAGTAGCTCAACCTTCGCTCCTTTCACCCCACCCCCAAAGCCATAAAGGGTCCTTTAAAGGGCGAGTTGGTTTTAGCCACAGAAACCATTGTTTATTCATGAGGGCTGGCACCCGAGGACTTAAGTGCCCCAAGACATGGAGGAACTTGGCTGAGGTGACCCCTTGTGGGAAACCAGATCCCTCCGCCCTCTCCGCTGCCTCTACCTGCTTTCCGCCTGCATGGAAATTTGGGGGCTAAATGGTCTGCCTGCCCAGTGATTGCCAACATCTCTGGCACAGCACACACACCCCGCCCAGTTGGCACCGGCAACCCCTGGAGCCTGCCAGCGCTGAACGCTCGCTCTCTCCAGCAGGCAGAAGCCATCTGCTGCCTGAACAAATTGGAGAAGGCCCAGCCCATAATCAGCCCTGAGAAGACGGCAGGAGGCGGGAGCTGCCCCACCGTCCCTCCCAGGAACTGGCACCGTGGCTGGAGCAGACGGCTGTGCCGGGTGCCGGCCAGCCCCCCTCAAGGCTTGTCCCGGCCACGGCCAGCCCCAACCCCGGGCCTGCCCCACTTTGGACAGATCCCCCAGGGCCAGGCCATTTGCCTCGACTGGGCCAAGCATCCTGCCCCCCCCTTTCCTCCCTCCGCTCCCCGGCTGGCCTGGCCTCATCTCAGGATGGACCAGCCTCACTGCCCACTCTTCTGCCCCTCACTGCAGCCAGGAAGGAAAGCCCCCTCCATCAGCTGCACTGCCTCGGCCAGCCTGGACCCCAGGAGCAGCAAGTCCTGAGTGGGAGGGAGGGAGGGAGGGAGGGAGGGCACTTGTGGGGCGCAGGGGCTCTGCGGAGGCGGGAGAGCCCGAGAGGGAGACCCACGGTGCCCCCCAAGATGGGGGATCCTGCAAGCTGGAGGGAATTCGCCTGCCCACAATTCTGCTGGCCTGCTTCCTGCCGTAGCAACAGCTACAAATTAACTGGCCACCGGATCAGGAAGGAAGGCCACCTTGCCGTTTTCATCCCTAGATTGGGCCCAGGCAGCCGGAGGAGACAATGGAGGAATGCAACTATTATATTGATTCATACGGCTTTTATCTTTTTATCTGTTGTTTCTATATTGGCCGTTTTATTTGATCGTTGTGCGCTGCCCAGGGTTGCTTTTGGTGAGATGGGCAGCTATATAAATTTGCCAAACAAAAACAGCATAAGACATTAAAGCTAAATGCCTATTTCTGCAGAGAGATGCCTTGGTCCTTTTTCTGAACCCTAAGCCTCCATGAACAGCCCTGGTCAAGAAGGCCTCCTTGATAAGCCCTCCGCCACCCCTGGCATCTGGACGAGGAAGCCTGGCCCTCTCCCCCAGCCCCCCTCCCCACACTTAGGTGATGCTGGTTTTGTCTGCAAATCAGGGTGGGGGGAGACTGGGGGCGGGGGAGGCATCCCTACCAGGTCAGTTCAAACGCCCCAGCCCTAAATCCCTGCTGAGGACAGCAGGCAATTTAGACCTGAGAGCAGCAGCTAATTAAATCAATATGAGATAATGAGGAGCAATTAGAAGTCCAGCTAGGCACATCTTCTCTTGTAAATACTGTTTCTCTCCCAACGGGAATCTCTTTTTTAATAATCTGTTTGTGTTTCATTTCCAGAGTAGTAATTCCCAAAAGAAGCAATTTGGGGAAAGTGATTTGTTTGTCTGTATAATTGCCAAAGAGTTTAGTTAGGCATGGTTTTGGGGGGCTTCCCTCTCCTGCCCCCTCCTGCCCCCTCGAGCTTGCACTTGGGGACCACGATTGGGCCTCTCTCTTTCCCGCCAGCCTCCCCCTGCCCAGCCCGGAGGGGACAGGGGTCGAGTCCCGCTCAAGGGCCTGCAATGGGAAGTGTTGAGGGGGACCCTCTGCTCCCCCAGGATTTGTGTGGCAGAGGAAGTTCAGTGCTGAGGCATTTCTTTTCCCTGCCTGGTAACAGACCAGAGAAGGGGTTGGAGGAAGAATGAAGCAGCTTCCAAAATGGCCCCGGCCAAGAGGGAGGGACGGACTCTCAGATCTGGGGGGTTGTAGGCCCCTGGAAGGAAGGAAGGAAGGAAGGAAGGAAGGAAGGAAGGAAGGAAGGAAGGAAGGAAGGAAGGAAGGAAGGAAGGAAGGAAGGAAATCAGGCAGGCAGGCAGGCAGGCAGGCACTGGGGAGGGGCGTCAGGGGCTGTGAGATGAGGGGCCCCCAGATGCCGGAAGACCCAGCTCAATCTGACTTTGCTCTCTTGTGCCTTCCTTCAGCTGTGCTGGCTGGAAGGCCTTGGGCTGGATTGCGGCAATTTGGGGGCTGGACATTAATTCTATTTATGACTCAAATTTAGTACTCATTGCTGAGTTTCATTCCCGAAACAAAAACCCTGTATACTGCCCCTGAAGGTTGGTGTAAAAGTAAAATAAACAAACTGTTTCAGCCTCAGAAAGTTATTCAATTCTTTAGGAGATGAGGCAGCAAACGGCCACATTGGGGGGATGCAATTCCCGCCCCCTGCCCACCTCTAAGGACAGGGCAGCGGCTGGCCCGGGGGTCCCCTTGACCGGATGGTCCACGCGGAGCGTCCGGCCGTGGGGCTTTGGGGCCGCCGGGATCTCCTCTGCGCCAAGCCACCCGCTGCGGGACGGGGGGGCAAAAGGCTGCCAGGCTGTGGCATCACCTCGGCTTCCACAGGGCGGTGGGGCTCTCTGCCAGCTTCCTCCGTCCTCCCTTCCTTCCCTCCCAGCAGAGCCAGAGCCTCATCTGATTAAATTGCAATAACCTTTCCAATTAAGCCGAGCACCTTGTTTATTAGCCATTAAATGCTTCCCTGGTCTCCGAGCTGCGTCAGGACAGAGGACAGGGTGCGCAGCCCCCTAATTGGATAACTGTCCCCCGTTTAGTCTGGAGCCAATTAAACCCAAGCGGGTTAGCGTCTTTGCAGGCGGAATAAGGCCTGGCTCCCTTCTCCTGCGCTTAGCGGGCGGCGGGGCCGGTCAGGGGAGGCTGCTCAGGCCCGGCTCTTTCTGCCAAGGCGCCAACTGGCCTTCTCCAGAGAGGGTCTCTCTCCTCCTACCCTTGGCCGGGGAGCGGGCTCGGGGGTGGGGTTTGGGTTTGGGTTTGGCTCTGCCGCAAACTGCCCAGAAGCCTCCTCCGGTGCAAAAGCCGGGAGCATCGGGCAGCCCCCCCCAGGCTGGCTTTGCACGACCGGACGGCCTCAAGGGGAGTGAAGGCCGAGCGGTCGGTTGCCTGCGGCTGCTTTTCACCTGTGCTAGACTGGGGTGGGTGCATGTTTACGCATGTATCTTGGCATGTTCTAGTTGCTTTAGATTCAGGGCATTGTCTGAGCCCAGGAAATAGTTACTTGGGTAAGGGAGCCTGGCACCTCACCTTTTTTTTTTTTTTGCTTTGCAGGAAGGGAACGTTTTTTGCGGAAACACATCAGTAACTCTGGCTGAAAACTTAAAATACCGAAGGCGGCAACCAGAACGGGGTCAGCGATCCCAGATTCATCCTTCAGCCAGGGATCCCTCTCCCTTGGACACCCACGCCGGCCCCTTCCTGGCTGCCCTGTTGGGAAAGCAGCCGCTCCAGGGGGCAGAATCCGCAGGGAGGGCACGGGAGGCCGAGAGGGAAATCAAGTGTGTGTGCGTGCGTGCGTGCGTATCCCACCCCAATCTAATGGGACTTATCAATTATTATCTCGGACCATATTTCTTGGAGGGGTGATTGTTTCACACAGGCTGACATCTCCTACAGCCTTAAATTACTCACAAGCAGGACGGACGGCTTGCAAGATAGCAGTAAAATCAGCAGAGGATTGGCCAATGTAATTATAGTATGGAAATGATGTTGATCGTTCAAGCAGGGAGCAGACCTTGAATCGAGCGGAAGGGAAGGGAGAGAAGGGACCGCTTGCCCCCCGCCCCCCCTGCCGTCACTTGGCCCTGCAAAGGGTGCCAGGCTGAGGGAGCTGGGCATGCCCAGCGGGGTCAGCGGGAGGACCCCGTAAAGAAGTGCGGTGGGACTGAGGGCGGGGGCTGCCTGGGTAGGGCGCCCTCTTGCCTGCCTTAGCCCAGGCCGATGGGGGGCGGGGAAGGAAGGCGGGGCAGACCTGCCTCTGAGCCACAGCCGGGGGCCTCCGGTCAGCCAGCGCTTCGGGCCAGGGCCGGCTCCTGCCTGACCAGCGCCCCGGAAACCCTCAGGACTTTGCAGGGCTTAGCTTGAACCCGGGGTGCACCCCCCCACCCCAATAAGTGAAAGAAAATCACTTTCGTGCCCCGGTTGCTGCCCCCAGAAGAATTCCCGTGGAAGTTCTCCCTTCGGTGGCTCCCCCGTGATTTGGAAATGTGTGTAATTATTTTTTGGCTAGTTTTCGAACCCTCCTCCTCTCCAGGAGCTCAGGGTGGCATCCCCCCCCCCCCAGCAAGGACCCTCTGAGCTAGGCTGGGCTGAGAGGGAGGGCCCCCGAGTCCCCCAGGGTGCCTCTGGCTGAGGGAGGATTGGAACCCAGGACACTCTGCTGCACTCAGTCCTACCCCTTCCCCACAACACCCCACAGCCCTCCATGTTTACATAAAGCTTCCCTGCTTGATTTATTATTTTGGCTGCACTTTCTTGGTGTCTCTGCAGCTGCTTTACTTTCAAGAGATTTTTTAAAAAAATGCTTTTGCCACCTGCTGCCCATCTGGGTCCAACTTTATCTCCCCTCTAAATATTCCCCCCACCCCAGACTTTCTTGCTCCTCTGCTAGAGCCCAAAAGAGACTCCCCATTTTTCCAGCTCTACCAAGGAAAGTCTGTGAAAGTTTGGGGGCATTTGGAGGACATTTGGAATGGGGTAGAATTCACTGGGCCTGCCCCCCCCCCGATTTCTCCCCCACATGTGGGCCTTCTGGACAAGAAATCAACCAACCAACCAACCCCCCCCCCCCCCTGCCAATTTCAGATCTGTCTCCCAATGTGGACTCAAAATTGACCTCCTGTTTCAATTTCATCTGAAGGCTGCTGCAATTTCCAAGCAGATTTCACATTTACAAAGCAGGGAAGGATTTCCAAGCTCTCAACAAAAAAATTGACAATGCCAGTATTAAAAATACCTCCTGGCTCTTTCATGGCAGAGGGATGGAAATGGACAAATGAAAAACCTCTGCAGAAAGATGTTAGGTCCCTTGGAGAAAAAAACGCAGGAAAGAAAAGAAAAGTGGAAAGGATCAGGACGGCCTGAGGAGCGCAGGGAGTCTGGCCCAACGGGGTCGCCAATATTTAACAAAGACAGTGTGGCACCGGGGCAGCACCTTAATTGCCAGGCCCGGCCACGGGGCACAGCAGGAGAGGGAGGAGGCCCCTGGGCAGGCATGAGGGGCAGCTGGTCTTGGGGATTCCTGCTTCCAGCCTGGCATTCCTGCTCTCATTTACAGGGACCCGGGGGTGCCACGCCTTCCCCAGGTCGACGGTAAAGCTTCACCTGCTCCGTGACCCTCGAGGAGGATGGCGGCACAGGGAGACCCCCAAGTCAAGCCACCACTCGCCCTGAAACGGGGGCCCTTTCAGCCTGCTCGGCCTCGCAGGGTTGATGTTGCTAAATGATTCCACCATTTCGCTTTCGAAGAAAACAGTGATGCAGACAGATATGCACCCATGAGCACATATGTATACCGACACCCATTCTGAATCAGAGGTGCTCTGCATTTGCCACCGAGTCTCTCCCCACACAGTTCCCAGAAGCAAATTTTGCAAAACACCGCAAATATATTTAAATGTGTGATGCTTACAGACTCAGGTGTTTTCCTCTGTGCAGAATCCGGAGCGTGGCTGAACACAAAGTTTGTGCCTTTTCCTTCCATCCCCGTGTGTGGTGAAAAGGGGGGTGGGGTGAAAGCAAGGGTTTTTTTTGGTGGTGGGGAAGATGAATCAGGAACCTCTCTGGCCTCAGCACTTTCTTCCCAATAGCCGGATTTCCATATATTTGAAAACCTAATATAAACAACAGAACGGGAAATTTGCATTTGAGGCAGCAAGGAATGAAAAATGGGAGGCGGTGTAACGTATTGCCGCTCGCAGAAGAGGAATGACCGTGGAAAACCGCCTGCGTGCGACAACCCCCAGTCGGCTTGTGGCAACCACCTTTCCTAGCAGAATATATAAGGTTTCATCTGCTGGAACATTTCATGGGCATTGAAGAAAGATCGCTTCCCCTCCCTTCGCTGCAGATGGAGAGCCTTCGCTCCGGCCTTATTTCCACCATTTTATTAAACCTTTTGTATAGTTTTAATATAATACGCGCTATTCCCCAGAACATAGATCTCCTCTCCGGCCCTTCTAGATTCTCAGAGTTTCTAGCCGTTAGGTATGTTTCAGGGAGACCTGCTATGTGTGACAGGAGAGGGATGTACACAAGGAGATTGCCTTCTGCACCCCACTGCATGAAAAAGGGGTTGGGGTTGGGCTGAGGCTGGTCCCCCTCGCCAGGCGGGCCTTCAAAGCAAGCACCTGAGGCAACTACGGAGCATGCGCTGTTCAGCCCCAACGGCCACGATCTGACCTCCCTTCTGCGGATTCTTCTCCCCTCCCGCAGAGCGTAGCGAGGGGGGTGAGGCTCCCTCTGGACTCACTTCAGGGCTAGGGCTCTCCTCTCTTCCTTGACCGTTTGGCCTGAAATTCTCCCTCCTCATCCTCCGACGGGGCAACTGCCTTGGCCTTTTCAGCCTCCGGGCCGGGACACGCTCCTCAAGCAGAGGAATGGATGGCCACCGCACATCCAGCGTAACACTCTGAGGAAGCCCCCCCCCAAGGCTTTGGGCTGTGCCTCCTGAGATGAAGGGCCCCTGGGCTGCATCGGGCCACGGGGCTCCCTCTGGGGCCACCCCAAACAGTCCACCCCCATTCCCTGCAGCTGGGACACCGAGGACGAGAGGCGACATGAGGCCACCCCAGCGGGTCACTTTCCCGGTCTTACCAGAGTTTCCCTCAGTGGTAGTTCTGGGGAGAAAGCACCGTGGCTCTGCAGGCGGAGAGCCACCCCTCCCCGCACACGGAAAGGGCTCCACGGAAGGCTTTAGAAACGGAAGCAGGGCAGGGTCAAGCTTTGGCCGGAAAAGGACTCGATTGCACTGAACGCCACAACCCCTTTGCAAGACTACTTGGAATTCCTTCAGCTTAAGAACTCAGCCAGGAACTTCCCTGAGTGAATTCAAGCGTGAGGAGGGGGATCTTTGCACCCCCCGCCCTGCCAGGTGACTTGCTTTGAGAGAGGGATTCTCATTACGAGGAAGGAAATGGCTCCCTGTTGATTTTGGCCCAGCTGAGGGGAAAGGTCGCGCTCCCCCCCTCTCCCTGGGGAACTGATCTGGTACAGGTGGCATGGGATAAGCGAGCTCGGGCCTGGGAAGAAGCAGGTCTGGATGGGCGTTTATTTCCTGGCTGGCTGAGGCTAACCTGCCCTTAACAGCTCTCGCACCACTCAGAACTCCGTCCCAAGGTGTTCCCTGGAGGAAGAGAGGAGGACGCTTCCCACTTTTTAAGCAAGCCGGGGCCTGGCCTCTCTGTGGAACAGATGCCAGGATGATGCCATGGGAGGGCCAGCCTCCCCAGCCCAGGGGCCACGCGGGGAAAAGAGAGAGCTTGCTGGAAGCAAAGAAGCCCCTTGCTTTTCCTTGGAAGGGAACGCCATCGTCCTGCGGGGCTCCTCCAAGGTGTGCGGGCAAGGGACCGCCAGGCAAGGACACGGGCTAAGGAGCGACAGGCCCCAGAGATCTCTGGTCCGCGCTTGGCTTCGGCTTAGGAGGGTGCTGAGATGCAGCCTCGAGTATTTATGCGGCGGGAACAGTGATGGCCAAACAACTCATTCTTGATTCACGTATTTTGGCTTCTGCCACCTTGTTGAGAGAAATCAGGAGAAATGGCCCAGTTTGTAGCAGGTCTGGGGCTGGAAGTGATGTTAGATGCCATTCTAGGTTTCGCCCAAGTCAAATGAATCTAAGAACGTCAGACTGGCCCTGCTGGATCAGGCTGCAGGAGAAGGAAACATCATGCATTTCACACCAGCTTGGTCCTGCGTGGTGGGGATTGGGCCCATGCCAGGTGGAGAACTCAATCCCCCCCCCCCCCCGCAGAATCAATCTTCCAAACTTTGTTGTTCTGGCCTGCTCAGCCATTCCTGGCCTCGTCCCACCCCCTCCATCCTGCCCCCACTTGCCCCACTTGCATTTTTTCATTGTCTTTGGATTCTTCTTCCCTTCCCCTGGTTTTCTACAAAATCAGCTGAAGTTATAAAAATCTGGGCCCAGTGATAAATGGGAAGAATGTGAGCCTTTTATTAGAAAAGTGCTGTCTTTCAAATGTTTAAGAGATTTGTAAAAATAATTTCTCCAAAAGGTTACAGTTCCACTGAATTCCATTAGGGAGACAAAGCTGCTAAATCACGCTGTCGCCTGGGGGGCCAGGAGGGGCTGAGCAGTCCAATCCGTTGCCGCCTCCTCTGTGTTTCTGGTGGGTGGGCTCCGCTCCGCTGGGGGGCTTCTAGTGGAGGGATTCTTGCACACACATACACACACGCACACACGCACGCACGCACGCACGTGGTCCTTCAGGCTCAGCGCAAGGACACAAGGCAGGCGCGGAAAAAGAAGGCCCTTCCAGCGGAGCTGGGGGAGCGCTCAGGCCCACCGTGGGAAGGGTCCTTTCCCTGCTCGCTCCCGGGCGCCGGCCTGTTGCGTGCCAGGCGGAAAAGATTGTATTTATCACCTGTCAGGGTTTGGCAGAGCTGAGTTACGTGGAGCAGGGCAGCATAAAATTATCATACACAAGCATGAAATTACAAAATCGCTTGGAACTGAACAACAAAATTATTTCATTTCTGAGGGAGACCATTCCATTTTTTAGCCCTGACACCTCGGCTGCCAAACTTTGAGCAGAAAATTGAGAGGGGGGGCAGGAGAATATAGATACGAAGAACAGGCGAAGGCATGTAAACGACCCGGGCAAATCCCCCCGCATTAACAGCCCCTGAAAATTCCCACCGGAGAACTGTAACTAAACAAACGCCACGCGCCCCCCATAACTCAACTCCTCCTGCACTTTGGGGAACGAGCGGTGTCCCAGCGGGAAGCCGGGATTCCCGGACGCCTGCCTGGTGGACGGTGTGCCTCCTCAGCAAGCCCCCTTCGGGTCCCTGTCCTTGGGAAGAGGGGAGCCTTAACCCAGGCGTCGGGCTGAACCCCACTCCCGCCCAGGCCTGACTTCTCCCGCGTGCTGCCGAGACGATGCATGGGTGTGCCCGAGCCGAGCCGAGCCCCCTCTTCAGCATCAGTATTCCTCCTTGGCCTGTGCCTATGTCGAAGCCCACTGCCGGGCCTCGTCTTCCCGGGGCTGGCTGGGGTCACGGCGCGTCTCCTTTTACAGCCCGAGAACCGAAAGAGAAGGCAAGTCGGTCTGGCTGGACCTTGGGTTTCAGAAGCCCGGCCGCTTTGGACCGGAGCTGTTCCCGGCTTGCGGCTTGGCGTGTCTTATTTTCTGGGGCAAACTCGGCTGCTGAGGGGGGCGGGTCCTCCTTCCGCCTCACATTGGCATCAGGTGGCCCAAAGGTGAAGGTGGCACTCGGCATGTCCCTGGGCTGGCTCTGGGATGCATGTTTCTCCGGCACACCCACGGTTGCGTGCTCACAATCTTGCAACTTCTGGAAAGGTGCAGATGTGGGCATTGCACTGCAGCTGGATGCATGTAGAAACATGGGGAAAGAAAGCAGGAGGCACTTTCTGAAATGGGGGCTGAGCCAATTTCCTCCTCCTCCTCCTCCTCCTCCCCCCTCAGTTTCTCTGTCAAATGGGGGCCACCAGCTGATTGGCAGACCAACGAAACGCTGGACGTCTGTCACGCTCCTCGCCAAGGAAGCTGCTGGTGGAGCCAGAGGCAGCAGCAGCCCCCCAACCCGCCCCCCAGATGGGCTCCTTTGTGCCCTTGGCGCCTCACGAGGCAGGCAGGCGTGAGGAGAGAGTCTGGAAAGAGTTAAGCGCCTGCTCTGCCCGGCTGCAAATTCTTAGCCATTCGTTCTCCCACATGCAGCCCCCAAACAGCTTGACATTTTCCATCCTTCACGAGAAAGACAAAGGCTTGAAGATATTCCCATGATCCCTTTCTGCCTGTCTAACGGTGAGCTCAGGTGCAGGCAGCGTTTGCCCTGGACCGGCCTCATCAACATGAAGGGCGAACTCATCGCTTCTGCATCTTTCCTCGCCACGGCTTGATTAATTGGCTGGCGAGGACGCCGGCTGAATGCCTAATGCCGCTCTCCTGTCCCTCTTCTTCCCCCCAGCCTCAGGCTACATTTACATATACTTTATATTCCATAATTTTCACACACACACACACACACACACACACACACAAAAGTGGGAGCCCATCTCAGTAATTTGATGTAATGACGGCATGTCACCAAAAAAAAGAGGAATTAGAAAAATCTGTAGGTACTTAATTTATTCTTGGGCTGGTTTTCCCCCACCCGCTCTCTTTCTCTTTCTCTCTCTCAAATATCTCTCTGAGAAAAGCATTAATATTCATGCACAAAAGGGGGAAAGGGGGGGAAGGAGTACACTCTCTAAAAGAAAATTCCTGCATTTTAGCCTTAAATTAAAGGCATTTCCAAAGAAACAATATTTAACTAATAATGTTTAAAGGCAAAATGAATGCAAGAAGCCCTGATTTTTAACCCCAAGTTGAAGTTTGCTTGCCTCTACTTGCTAAACAGAACCCCGGCAGGAAAAATAAAACTATCAGAATAAATGTGGGGGTGGAGGGAGAGGGAGAAGCAAGCTGCATTTTCAGAAAGGATTCAGAAGAACCTGAGATTAAATTAAAACCCCTTAACTTATGCCAGCTGTGGTGTTTGAGCTGGGTAATATTTCAATAATGACCAAAACGTTTTTCAAGCATCCTCCAACGGTGCTCCGAAGGTGCAGCCGCCCCGAGCCTTCATGCGTGGCAGAACTGAGTGAAAAATCGGTGGGGGCGGCGGCGGCTCTTCCCCAATTAACTCGTAGGAAGTCCACAAGGAGAACGGGGATGCGGCAGAAGGGGGCAGGCGATGGAAACGCCTGGCCAGCCAGCCAAGGATGCAACTTGATGGAGATTATGCAGACCCAGGTAGAGAGGTCAGGAGGCCTCGGTGGTGTGAGCGGAAGGGGCCAGGAACTTTAGCCGCACCCCAAATGCTTGAGAGGGGCAGCCGTGGAGCATCCGGGCCGGGCCGGGCCATGTTTAAATCAGCCTCGGTTGGTCAGTCAGTTCAAGCTTTCAGGCCGTATTTGATGGCATATATAAAAGCCATCCAACAATTTGGAATGGGAAAAGCCCATTTCGCCTGTGCTCCAGGCGTGTCTTCCTGGGCCTGCACAGATTTGCACACGTTCTGCTGGAGGTGGTGGGGAAGGACTCCTTTTAGAATGGGCACAAAGGGCTCAAAGATTTTTTGGGGATCCAGATTACAGGTTCTCTCGGCGTAAGTGGCACAGCCAAATGGACTTAAAAAACAATGGGATCCTGGCTCTGTTAATAGGGGCTGCAGTAGAGGAAAGGTGCTTGGAAAGGTTCCGCGGAACAGTCTTGGGGACCAAGCCAACTCTGGATTAATTTCCAAATATCCTTTTGGGAGCAGAACCTGCTCTCCGGAACTGTCTCTTTAGAAACAGTAGTAGTAGAGGCAGTAGTGGTCATCATCATCATCATCATCGTCATCATCGTCATCATCGTCATCATCTTCCCCTGCAATCTTTGGAGGTCTATCAGTGTAAGCCAACCAACCAGTATTTGAGTAGCCGTTTCCTGATTGTCTCTGTGTAACAAAACGCAAAGCTGTGCGGCGCTGCTGTTCTCCAGGAGCAAGACTCTCCTGTTCCTGGCAGAGAAGCAGGGGGACCCTCCGTGGGACATCTCTGTGTTCCTGCTTGGAGCTTCGCTTTAGGCATGAACCGGAAAAGAGATGGAAGGCGGCCTTGGTGCCAGACGCTTTGCAGACCCCTCGCAGCAACTTCATCAAATCCTCGCCGCTCCCACTTTGCAATTAGGGAAAGGGGCCTTAAATGAATCGGTTAAGTATATGTTGCTTTTTGAAATAAAATTAATTCAAAGCGATGCTCTCCAAATGCACAAAAATGAAGCAGCAATAAAACCTTTATTTTATTGTGCTGTTATCATATATCTACAAGACAGAATATGTAAAATTACACGAGGGCAGAAAGGAAAGCAGGGGAAGGCAGCCATCTTGGAGAGCCCCCCAGGTCCTGGGCCAGAGTCTGGTTTGAAAGATGGAGCTGCCAGCCTCTCGGCGGGCCATATGTGGGAAATGCCAGGAGGACCCACCGCAAGCAAAGGCCCAAGGGATGGGGGGGGGGGGCGTGAGGAGGGAGAAAGGGGGCCAAGAGTTCTGGGGCACGTCTGACTCCTGGCACCACTGGCTGGGATGCCAAGCATCACTGGCTCAGGCCCCCTGGGGGCGCTTCTTGGTTGGGGTGCACTCCTACAAGTTTGGGAAGGGGAAGCGACAGGGCGAGGACCGTTGCTGGGTGCAGGAACACTACAAGCTGGAGACAGACCGGCAAGAGCAAAGCCTCGCACCCTGGCTGCTGCCGGTAGGGATGGGAACGCGTGCTGCCACTGGCTGCCAGCCTGCCCATCCACGCCAACTTGGCTCGTCTGCCTCTCAGCACCAGATGCCTGTCCGAAGGAAGCTGCCCAAGAACCGGCACGGCAGCGTGGCAGCCGGGGCCCCGGGGAACGCAATGTGGCAGCCCAAGGTGCCAGACGTCAGCCCAGGAATGCCAGCTGGCTGTCTGCAGGGAGTTGCCAGTCAGACTGCCCATCTGCTCAGAAAGGGCTGTGGGAAGCCAGCCCGGCCAGATGGGCTCTCGGGCTCTCCCCACCAGGCTGCGGGTTGACGGGAAGCGTGCTGAGCCACCAGATCCTCCATCCATCCATCAGGAGGAGCTGGCTCTGGCCTGGTGGGCACAGGTCCTGGTGCCCACTCGCATCGCCCTCCCTCCCCCTTGTGCTACTCCCAGTCCTGCGCTAGGAGCCTTGGGTGTGTCTGAAAGGCTGCTGGGCACCGGGGGCTGCTCTTTTTCCTCCAAGGAGGCTCTTCCCATCACCAGTAAATCTTTGGTGACTGGAAAAGGGAGGAACCCCCGCATCCAGCAGGGAAGCACCAGGGCCTCAGTGCCAGCAGAGTGGGTGCCCACATGCCACCTAAGAGGGCTTGGGTTGCTCCGAAGGACCCCATGGCAGCACAGGCCAGAAAGGGTGCCCGGTCCTGCTTCCTGTCCAGCAAAGGGTTGCCAGGGAGCTGGCTGGAAATGCCTGGAGAGGAGCTTCCTTCAGCCCAAAGGCAGGACCCCCCCCCTCACCCCTGGAACACCACACAGGGGAGCCAGGACTGGGAGAACGCAGGCACTGAGGTCTGCTTGTCCATTCATATTTTCTGGCCAGTCAGTTATAGATGTGGAGATGTAGATACGGAAGTATATATTCTGTGTGCATATGTGTGTGCCCGTGCGCATCTCCCTCTCTCCAACTGCTGCTCTTGGCAGCCTGGCACGCCAGCTCTGAAGCCTCGGGAAGAAACGGCTGGGTGGCACTGCACCTCCTGGAGGCTGGCACCTCTCACTCCCTGCCTAGGAGAGACCCTGTTTCCCCTTTCAGGGCCTATTTTCAAAGAAAGGAAGGGGAGGTGGGGTACATGTTGGGAGGGGCTATAGAAAAGCGTTGCATTAAAAAGAGATGCCTGCAAATCCTGCAGAGCCAGTGACATCAACAGATGGCATGAAACTGCCTCTGGCAGCGCAGATGGGAACTACGGGTTGTATGGAAATATCCGGGCTTCAGGGGAGGTGGTGGGCAGTCAACATTGAAAACAAGGTTTTGGGGAGCAAGTCTCACTTTGGCCCTCCTTTGAGCCCCCCCCCCGACAGTTCCCCCATTTGCATGGAGCTCAGTAGCGGCTGCTCTGACTGGCAGCTGCTCTGCGGCCTCCCAGATTTTCTGTTGTGCTGCGATCTGCCCTCCAGGATCACCGGCCTTTCCCTCCCCAGATCATCAGCCCAGACCCACAGCTGACAGAAGAGCCAGCGAGCGAGCGAGCGAAATCTGCTTTGAAGGAATGGACAGAGAGCTGGGAGGGGAGTCCAACCCTCCTCCACAGCTGAAGCCCCCCCCCTAAAGTTGCTCCAGCCCAAGGGGTGAGTGGACAGGTGCCCTGCCACACCGGTGCATTTGTGGAGGGGCTGGCAATGGGTGGAGTTAGAGGCAGCAGACCAAGTTTGGTGTCAGGTGTCGTCGCTCCCTTTACATTTACATTGGATTAAAATCAAAGGTTCTCAGCTCTTCAGTTACATTTATAATCATGTTACCTTCCTGCATGGCAAATAGATTACCTGTTTTGGGTCTCTGAAGGCCACCCCCAAACCTTCTGGGGGGAAAGCAATCCTACAGCCTCAGTCTCTGCACCTCTGATTTCTGGGTGCCTGAAGGCTTCCCCCCACAAATATCAGGAGAGGGGAGGGAAGACTTAGGTAAGAGCTTCCCAGCCCCAGTAGCCAAGTCCAGCCAGGGTTTCCCCCGAAGCACTTCCGGAGGAGGAGGAGGAGGAGGAGGAGGAGGAGGAGGAGGAGGAGGAGGAGGAGGAGGAGGAGGAGGAGGAGGAGGAGTTGTTTCCACCATGCAACTGCCTTCCCAGGCCAGCTGCTTTATACAGAGTCAGACCCCTGGTCCAGCCAGTCAACGGTCTGCTCTGACTGGCAGCAGCAGCCCCCGCCAGCCTTTCACGCAGCTGCTCTCCCAGGCCTGGCTGGAGTTGAGTACCTTCTTTAATTGAACTACTTACATAATGCCTTCTACCCAAAGGGGCCCCAAGGAGGCAGCGAGATTTAAACCCCCATCAAAACCATCACAGGAAGAGCAAAGCGGTCTACCTCACAACGTCTGGGGAGGGGGTGTCCTTCAGATATCTCTGCTCGCAAAGGACAGTTCCAGCGCCCCAGAAGGGGATCCCTTTGCCTCTCGCCTGATCCACTCCTGAAAGATCCCCACCAGACAGCAGCTTCAGACTCCCAGAAGGGAGAGAGCAGTGGGCCTGTTCCAGTCAGGGGGCTTCCCTCTGGCGTGCGGCGCTGGTGCTTGAGTGTGCAAGTGTGGGTGTGCACTTGCAGACTTCCCACCTCACCGGCCGGCTGATCCTCTTGGCTTTCCTGGTTTCACCCTTTGCAACTGTTTCTGGTTTGAGTGTTTGCTGTTTTGCAGGAGACGATACTTTCCACACAAGGCCCTTTGAATTTAGGGGAAAAGCTGAGCTACAGTGTTTCAAAGAAATACAACAGAAGGGAAGGCTCTTAAAAACAAAAAATTCTCCAGCACCAGAGGTGTCAGTTTCAAGGAGAAGCTAAAAACAACCAGGAGCAACGTCTCCTTGCAGGAAGACTAGACAGACTGATCCTCCTTAGATGGGATAAAAAGTGCTTTGTAAAGGCGGGGGGCAGGCGGGAAAGGAACCCCGCAAGGCAGAAAATGCACCCGCGGGTGTGGGGGGACCCAGATGGTGAGACCTACAAGAGATCCGCGGTTGTGACTTCAGCTGCTGGCCCAACGTGCCATTCGGCGTTGTGAAAGGGGCTCTGTGAAACGGCTTTTGTGCAACCTCACGCAGACAGGCCGGGCATTGGGCGAGTGGGGGAAGCTGCTCCTCCCACCTCAGCCAGGAGTCATAGCGAGAAGGGGTGGGAGTGGGGGTGCCTGCATGTGCAAAAAGGCCTGTACCTGTGTGGGGCATGTGGGTTTGCCCATCAGAACAGCTTTTGTTTGGCTTTTGTGGGAGGTCTTGTGAACCCAGCCAAACGTGGCTTGTTCAGCAACCCTGTTAAACAAACCCTGGCTGTGCGCAATGTGCAAAGCCAACTTGGTATCCTTCCTGCTCCCCCCCCCGCCACAATCCAGCAAGCCTTCCCCGGAAGTGGGAGGAATGGCGGGGGGGGGGGGGTTGGGGTTGCGCCCCTGGCCTTCAGGGGCTCCAGTCGAGCGAGGGGACCCTCAATGGGTCCAGGGGTCGCCTGGGGCAGGCGGGGCCGAGGGTTTCTCATGCCGTGCCCTGACATGAAGGCTGCAGTCCCCTCGCAGAACGCGAGGACGGGGCCGTGTTCGGCCTGACAGCTGACTGACATTTCAATTTAGACAAGGAAGATGTTCCATCTCTTAAGTACCTTTTCATCTCCAATTGCGCCGTCCCTGCAGGGCCTGTATTTGGCTTGGCGTTAATCTTAATCAAAGCAGGCCTCTCTCGCGGCTCCTCCTGTGCCTGCCTTCCCTGCAGGCTCACCACTTGGGGAAGTCGAGGAGAGGGCCTCATCCAGGGCTGAGGAGACCCCTCCAGCTGTCCCTTCCCTTAGAAAGAGGAAGTGGGTCCCTCTCACCGGACCCCAAGCTGAATCACCATGGCCGGAAGGAAGGGCTCTCTCCAGAGCCACGTCGGCAGCCCGCCACAGCCTCCCAAACAAGCCGTGGAGACGTCCATCGAGGAGGCAGATGTGCAGTTAGACAGGCCAGGAAGACCCCGATGTGGCCTGGGACCTTTGCCTTCCTTTCCAGCCTCTTGTCCCTATGCTGTGTGGGTGGGTTCACACGGCACACCCAGCCCAACGCGAGGAAATGAAACTGGGTTCCCTGATGTTTGGAAGTGGTTTTGCAAATGGTCTCAGGGTTGGGGAACCCTCTAAGCTACAAAGGGCGCTTCGCTGAGCTGGGGAGGGGTTGGGCTACCCTTCCAGCCTTTCCACTCTGTGATCCTGTAGGTTGTTGTTGTTGTTGTTCAGTCGTTTAGTCGTGTCCGACTCTTCGTGACCTCATGGACCATCGCACGCCAGGCCTTCCTGTCCTCCGCTGTCTCCCGGAGTTTACTCAAATTCATGTTCATTACATCGGTGATGCTATCTAACCGTCTCATCCTCTGCCGTCCCCTTCTCCTTTTGCCTTCAGTCTTTCCCAGCATCAGGGTCTTTTCCAGTGAGTCCTCTCTTCACATTAGGTGGCCAAAGTACTTGAGCTTCAGCTTCAGCATCTGTCCTTCCAATGAGCAGTCAGGGTTGATTTCCTTTAGGATTGACTGGTTTGACCTCCTTGCAGTCCAAGGGACTCTCAAGAGTCTTCTCCAGCACCGCAGTTCGAAAGCATCAATTATTCGGCGCTCAGCCTTCCTTACGGTCCAACTCTCACAGCCATACATTACTACTGGAAAAACCATAGCTTTAGGTTACGTTAAAAAAAAAACTAAGCAAAAGAATTTGATACGGATGAAGTTGCTAAATAGACGTAAACAACCATGCAGCAGGACTAACGTCTCTCCCGCAGAAGAGGAAAAGAAAATCGCCAGCCACTAACTTTCAGCAGCTCTCACAGAAGACGGGGTTGTTGCTGGTGCTGGGCTGACTTTGGTTTCCGTAACCCCGTTCTCCGAATGTCCTGAAGGCAGACGGAAAGAGAACGCACGCACCCTTTGGGTTTTCCTCAGGCATTCGGTGCTGTGTCTGAGTCGGCCGATGCCACGCACGCTTCTCTCTCGCGGGACGGGAATCAGGGGCCCGGCTCTCCATTTGAGACCCCCCCTGCAGGGGCTGAACGGGGACAAGCCCCCAGCCAGTCCCCCAGGAGCCCCTGGGGTGACGCCACACCCGCCCTCTCTGAGTCGCGCTTCCCTTGCTGCTTAGGGGACATGCAGGAAGCGCTTCCTGCCCAAGGTGGCTCTGAACCAGCGGGAGAGCCAGCCGCTGGCTCCAGCGGTTGGGGCTTTCCGCCGGCCATGGCAAACACATATCCAGAGCCAGACCGTTCTGGCTGCCCTCTGCTGCTGCACGCCAGCCCTGCGAGGGAGCTCGCTTTCCATCCCACTGGCAGGGAACGAGGAGGCCAGTCTGCAAAGAGCGAGGAGACGGAGGCTGAGCCCGACCGCTGGCAGCTCCTCCGATACCCGTGGGCGCAGTTCACCGAATTGTTCACGGCAGCGGGTGTTTCCTGAGGGGCCGTCGGATCTGGCCGAGCGAACCCCTCGCCCCGCTCCTCCCAGGCCAGGGTGGATTCCTATTCAGAGTCTCCGGTTTCCCCGCTGGAGATTTCAGCAGCCCACTGACCAGGCCAAAGACGGCAAGGGTTGAGGTGAAATATGCCCCTCTAAAGGGCCCTCCCTGTTCGAGAAGCCATAAAATGAAAAATCTTTCCAAATGTCATTCTTGGGAGGGCATTATTTAGGGCCTGCTGTGCACCGCTGTTCATCACCAGCATGACGTGTCCATAATGCAAAAGCCTCCCCCCCCCCGAAAATGGCAGCAGCATCCGCGCAATTCCCTCCCCGGGAAATCAAAGCCGACAGGTGTGAGATACAGACGCCTGACGCAGGTGGGCAGACCGAGCCTCCTCCTCAGGCCTCCCACGCCGGCGGGTACTGTGCGTGTTTATGGTGGTTTTCCCCTTCCAAAACGTTCAGAGGGGACCCCTCCCCACCCACATCTTTTGCTGGGGGCCTTTACAAAGTTGCTGTCTGGGCTTTGGGGTGGTTCTGGCCTGGGGGCATCAGCCGAGGGTCGGACCGTTCTCCTGGAAGTCCAGAATCCATGGTGGTCCGTTGAGCGGGGGCACCTCAGAAGACCCGGGCCTGCTTTGCTGGGCCGAGGGACCAACACCCAAGGGCCGGTCGCTCGCTAAACCCCAGGCCTTTGGCAACGCCAGCAGGAGACTTTCTTCCTGATGGGTGGAAAACCGAAGCGGAGGGAAAGGAGGCAAAAGGATCATATCAGAGGGGGTCCTGGATGAAAAAAAGTAGGAGCCAAGTTGGGAAGCTTTGCCTAGAAGCTGGAAACAATGGAGGGTCAATAAAGGGCAAAATGGTTGGAGGCCCTTTGCTTTCCTCCTGATCTCGATCCCAGGGGCCCTAACCAATCGATGCAAGCATCTCTGATCTTCGGGGATGCTGGCTCGCCTTCAGTGGGCAGGCATGGCTGTTAGCGCTCTCTCTCTCAGCCGGGTCTTTGGGGTTACTTCTTAAAACAGTTACAGAGTCTGCCTACCTGTAACATCTCTGCAGGGAGGAGTCCCCTGGCAAAAGTGGGACCCCCTGCCTTTCTCCCCCCACGCACGTGCACACACACACACACGGCCCCCCAGGGAAAGGCTGTCCTAGAAATCCTTCTCTCAGGGACTTCAAAGGGCTCGAGGCCCCCCAAGAGAAAGCATCTTCGGAGCAGCCTGGTGCCAATCCCAGCTGAAACAACTAACTTTGGCGAGGACAGGGGCCGTAGAGACCAAGAAGCAAAGGCCGCCCCAGCTGCTGAAATATCCATTTTCCCTGGAGGCGATTTGGACCTGCAAAAGTGCCCCTTCCTGGGGTGACTCTGGACGGCCTCCTGGGCCCCTCCTGCCTGGACACGCATGAGCTCCTCCAGCAGCTGGACCCCTCTGAGGGGCTGTCAATGAGGAGCAGCAGAAACCAGGGACACAGGAAAGACCGAGAGCAAGTCCAAATATTTTGGAGGAGGTGGATGGAAAGAAATGTGCAGTGAAGCGGATCGGTGGAAAAGGGCTGGAAGCAGAACGGAGGGGAAAGCCTCGAATTCCTAGACAACAGCATCATGTTTTGAGAAGCTGAGATTTCTGGCAGGCGGGGGAGAGGACACACTCAATTCCTAGGAGCCAGAGGCATCAAACAGAGGGGTCCTCAGGCCAGCTCAGCCGTTCCAGGCCAGCTGAAATGCGAAAATGCCTGCGGGGACCATGCGGGGAGAGGAATGAAGGGGAAACAGATTAAGTGATCTGGACAATTAAGCCCTGCCTGCCTGGAGACCACAATTTATTCACAAATTAGATCTGTCTGATGCCGGGCTGGCTCCCCCTCCGCCTCGCGCACCTTTGGCCTGCTGCGTCCGTCCAGTCCTTCACTGGCCGTGTCACACATCATGCCGTGGTCACAAATGTTAAGCTCTCCAGCTCATTTTTATTTTTTTCCCTGGCAGGACGCAGCCGTGCCTCCAGGCCAGGTACCTTATCTTTGTCTTTAAATAAATATGCTTTTGTCAGGTTTATCAAAAATAATCCAGCCTGTGATTTTTCATAAGCCTGGACCGGACTCCTGATTTCCTTTTGGCTCAGCTCCGGCCATAAAACTGGGCCTCCCTCCCGCTAAATGATTTCCCTCTTCCAACCCCCCCACCACCACTGAGCGTGGGGAGGGGGAGAAAAATGTGGTGGAGGCAGGGCCGGCCAAGGTTCCTGACTGATTATTGACAAATTAAAAATATAAGCTATTGAGCGAGAGCTGGGATAGATTTGCAGAGCTGCTGTCCGGAATCTCAATGAGATTCTTGAAAGTGCACCGATCAATACTGCTGCGATGCGCCCTGGGTGGTGCAAAGGCGCATGAATAATGCAGGGCTGGCATCTGAGGCTGAGCCCCCTTCCTCGCTGGGTGCCCATTCTCTAAATGCAGGCAGCAAGCTGGCGCACCCTGGAGGCTGTGGCTGCTTTGGGCTGGGCGAAGAGCATGGCTCAGAAAAGGCATGCCCAAAGTGTGCTCTGCACATGCTCGGTGAGGCTCTTGTTACCGCCCTGTGGCTGCACACTACTGAACAATGTTCTTTAAGCCAACAAGCATCCTTTCCCTCTGGTCTAAGGCACGGATGACAAGGCAGCACCGTTCCTGATCCAACAGTTCTGAAATGCAGGCTGCCCCCCTCGTTTCTGGGCCAGGGGCTGCTTCGTGCCTCAGCCCCGCGCCCCACGTGTGAGGGGAAGGGGGGTCTCGCATCATAGGCCAGCCCCAAGGGGAAGGCGGCGAGGAAGACCTGAAGACGGGCCTTCTGGGGGCAGGGGGCGCTCTTGCTGGAGCCCCTGGCACCCCACCCTTTCCGTAGAACAACTTTCTTGGCCAGCACGTCTCTGCACAGTGCTGGGGACAGGATATAATCCAAGTGGTAAATAAACGCTTTGTTTTGGATTACGTTCTTGGTGCAAGAATCGGCTTCTAAAGGCCTTTCGAAATGGAGGGGGTGGGATGATATATGCAAATGTATTTATCACCAGAGAACTTTTAGCTATCTAGATTTTATCTCACTAATTTAATATCTAATTTTATGGTTATTTGTATTTGTATTTTTATATTTTTTGTATTGTGGTCTGCTTTGAATTTTAATTGTGGTTTTATTGTAAACCTTCCAGAGTTCCCCTTTGGGGGTTGATGGGCGGTGATAGAAATTTATTTAATTAAATTAATTAATTAATTAATATAAATGTGTCCATAATTACATTCTTCTTCACCCCAAAATGTGAACCTCCACGCTCTTAAATATGAAATTTGTAGGGAGGGGGTTTGTATAACTAGCTGGCCCTTACATTTTCTGAGACTTTATGTAGTGGTCTTTGACTGCAAAAACTTTAAGGAACCCTGCACAAATCAGGGAAAGCTGCCTTTTCATATTTGTAAAAGTCCAGTTTTTCTGGCAGGAAACACACCACAGTCAACATCATTTCAGTGTGCGAGTGAATTGAAGCATTCCCCCAATTAATATCAATGCTCAGCTTCTTACTTCTCATCAAGATAACTGATAATTTTTTAAATGGTGTTACATCAAAAATATTACTGGTTCAAGATAATCTGTAGCTTGAATCATGTCAACTGGATTTCTATTTTCTCAGTGGAAACGTTTCGCTCTTGGATAAGGAGCAAAACGTTTCCACTGAGAAAACAGAAATCCAGTTGACATGATTCAAGCTACAGACAATTCCACCTGGATGACTGAGAACCTTCATCGACATATGGTTCAAGATAATGAATGGCCACAGATGTCTGGGTATTTAACCAGAAGTTAAATACTATTAAATACTTTGCTACTGTAAACCGCCCAGAGTCCCCCTTGCTGGGGGAGACGGGCAGTGGCCAAATTTGAAAAACAAACAAACAAACAAACAAGTTACTAGTAGCTTTGGCGATTCTTGAGTTGAACTGGCGAACGCCAGCAGTGATCGTGCCACGAAGCTCCTTCTCAACATTCATGCGCAGAATGCAGTCAATGCAAACTCTTCCAATCCCTGGTAAATAATGGATGTGACGATTATATTTCATCACTGACTGTTCCACTCAGGGTCCTTGAGCGCAATTTATTTATTTATTACCGTGTTTATCCCCTAACAACCCCTTCTATCTCAGACGTGGGACCCAAATGCGGCTGGCAGATAAATGTCAGCATTTGATGGCGGTTCCCATTTCCGCTTTAAGCCTTAGGAGGGGGCAACAAGCAGCAACATTCCCCCAATTTCTGGCGTTTGCTGTAGCCCAAGTGCGTCTTGGCCAGGAGGACCGCAGGGCAAGGCAGCTGGAGGGCCAGTGAATCTGGACCACTGGGGAGAGTGAACACCCAGCGGCTGGGAGGAAAATGGCCTTCCCAGGAACAGGAGGGGTACCCAGAGAAGCTGATTCTGGGGGAAGCTGCCTTGTGCCCCGATCGGCTCTGCCCCTGGGGAGGGGCCCTCTCCCACGGGCGTCTGGTGCAGGCCAAGGCAGCCTCGCGGCCCCCTTGCAAGCATCGCACCACACCACGGCTGGCTGATCGCTGCCGCTGGCCGCGCTGGCTCGCAATCACAGTGACCAAGGTCAAGCCAAGATCAAGCAAGTCACACCACAGCAGAGCTTCAGGCATGCGTTTGACCCCCCCCCCCCACTCGGGATCTTCATGGCTGAACCAAGACTGCCATTTGCATTTCCTTGGCTTCCTCACACTGTGTGAATGGATTGTAAGAGAGCTGCATTCTGCTAACGCGCCTTGTGCATTTCCAGGCAGGGCTGGGAAGACCCCAGCAAAAGGCTTGGCTGACAGAGGACGCTGGCAATGCTCTAACGTGGCTAAAGGGCCACCCCCAGCCCCTTTAACTTTGCTTTGGCCACGTATTCCTTTCCATCGGATTTAAAAACACTGTGTGCTGTGTCGTGCCAAGATATGCCTTGCCCTTCCCATTTTACAGAGGGGAAGGTGAGGCAGGGCAGTAGTGGATGTGAAGCCGTGTAAAAGCTGCGGGGTCCGTGTAAGCAAAATTTGGCTCTGAAAACAGGGAAGCTGAAACTGAAAAGCAGATCTCCCGCTGTCCCAGCTGTCCGAGAAGGCTGTGAAAGGGATACAGCGAGAGACGCAGGCTGCAGTTCCATCGTGGTTGAATGTGTGTGGCAGGCCCAGGAGCCCTGCTCTCCAGGGACTCCACCAGTCAGATTGCCGCCTGGATGTTGGAAAACATTGATGTCGCCTCCCCAGCAGAAAGGCGGCTCCACGGGGGTGTCCGGGACTTTCTGATCGACAAGGTCTGCTCCCGGCAGCTGTTTCAGAGACAGGAGTGAGTCCGACAGCTGTGCGCCACTTGAGAAGCTGCCAGGGATGGTGTGCTGGGTTGTATTATTATGGATGCCTTCCTGGCCCAGGAACGCGAGTTTCCACACATCTCCAGGGACCCCAAACCTCCCGGGGCAGCTCACACTGAGTCCCAGTACTGCACACAGATACAACTGCAACAAGTTCCCCATCACTTTTGGCAGGCAGATATTCGCCACTTCGCTTCCTGACAAGGCCAACCTTCCCCTGACAGGCTTCTCCCAGAAACCTTGCAAATTTGGCCAATTTACCTCCACGGTGTGTTCACGTGGACACCTGCAGCCATAGCTAAACATTCCTCACGGCAGTGTTGCACACTTGCGTAGTTGTGCAAACTTGCATTCTTGAAGTCGCAATGTAGCTGACCCAGCTGATTAGGGCATACTGGCTTTTGAGGCCAATGCTCTCCACGGTAAATTTTAACTTAAAAATGTAAGCTCTTGGTTTTAGGAAAAGTGATGTCCTCCGTTGATACAGAGCCAGCAAGACAGCTTTAGGTTTCTGCCCAGCCTTGTCTCAAAGCCCGCCTGGACACTGCATTTGGGGCCCAGCCCACCACACTGGTCCCCTAAACGGCCCAAGCTAAAGACTGACCACAGAAGGCCCCCCTCCCCTCCCCCTCCCATCAGCAAAGGAGGAGAGGCTCATCTGGCAGGGGAGCTTCCCAAGAGGCCCTGGGGTTGGGCTCCTCAGACAGAGGTGGGGGCTCCCCACATCCTTCAGTGTTTCAGCCCCCTGGGGAAGAAATCCCTGGATTTCAAGAGGCCGGGAAGAAATTCTCGCTGGTGCCGTTCCCCTAGCAGCAGCTTGGGAGAAGGGGCGTCTGCCCAAAGTCTCCCTCTTGCATTTCTCTGGAAGGAAGCGGCCACCTCGTGGCCCCCTCCACTCCCGCCCCCCCGCGCCTGTAGCCTTGCACGTTCCCCCTCTCTGGCCTGCAAAGACTCGCAAGGCCCGCGTGCAAAGCTTAAGCCGTCCGCCTGGCTTAACCGCGCCTCCCCGCTCTCTCCTTTGTGCTACGCGGACCGGAGAGGCCGGCCGGCCGGCGGAGAACCCGCCCGCTTCCTCGAGCCGGATTGCTGGAGAGAGACCCCAAGGCGGACGTCCCTGTCTGCAGCCTCTAAATCCCTCCAGGCACTCTTGCCAAACTGCAAACTCTACTATGGCTTCATTCGTAATGAATTAAATCAGGAATGTAGACACAGCAAACAGCTTAACTGCGAGGTGGTATTTTGAAGGTGAGGGGCAAGTCTTAAGTAATATTCTCCTTTTTTATTAAAAGCTGTCACTGCAGATCCAGAGCAGGGAAAGGTTTAAGCGCTGTGCAGCTACTAGTGGATTCATTAAACTCGCTCCAGAGCAGCTATAAAAAATCAATTTAGTTCACCAGGCAGCTTGAACCGCTGCCAATGGCAGCGACGGGCTCCCGGATGAGCAGATGCTGTTTTTTTTCCACATGCAGCAAAGACAGTTGCATCGCTGGGCGGCGATGACAGTTGATTGGGGCGCCTCCGGGGAGCAGAGGCCACGTGGGTGGAGGTCTTGGGGGGCGCTTGCTGGGGAGGGGTCGTCACCAGGAGCATCTGACCACCCTGTAGGGCTATAGCTGCCCCTCCCTGAATCTTCAGAGTTGGAAATGGTGCGACTCTCTCCTTCATCTGCAACCAAAGGGGGCAGAACAAAGAACCACACCGACCTACCTTACAGGATTGTTGACTAGGAAAGACCACAGAAGTGCTTTGAACCCCTGAATGTGTCACACTGTCACCCTCCTCATGGAAGCTGCCCCCCTTTCCCGCTGAAATTGCCATTGCTTCCCCTCATGTGTCCGGTAAGGAAATGGGCTTAGACATCATTGATTTTGTTTAAAAAGGTCGCATAAGCTCTTCGGAAACTTTTCAGCGTGGCGAGTTCCTTCCGGGCTCGCATCCCCCCAGCCAGCCCCTTTGGCGAGTGCTGCGGCCTGTTCCCGGGGTCCTCTGAGCGGGGAGCCAGGATGGCATGATGGGGGGACTGCTTCTTCTGGGCAGTGGGGCCAGCTTGGCCTGGAGGAGGGGGCGGCCCAGAGGGAGGCAGGGAAGGAGGCCACCCACGCAGGAAGGATGTGCCCTTCGGATCTCTCGCCTCTCCAGCCTTGCACCTCTGGAAACAGAATCCGCCCAGCGCAGGGGGCTTTCAGGATCTGAAGCGCTGATCTCCCCAAGCTGCCAGGGACCCTGCCCAGAAGGCTCTCCTCTGTATCCCCACATGGCAGGCTGGGCATTGCCAGGCTTGGCTGCAGAGAGCGTGGCTCTTCGTGAGGCTTGGATGTGCCATGCAATGGCCCAAGGAGCAGAGCGAGGGCTACGGGGGAGCCCCTGGCACCACCCCATTTCCATCAGGGCCGAACGGAACCGTCCCAAGGAGCCCTTTCAACTGTTCGGGAGGCCACGCTGCGCCTGTCCCCAAGGACCGCCTGCCTCACTCGGGACCCCTTGCCTTTTGGTGCCAGCCTGCCTGTTCCTGCCTGTTCCTTCTCAGTCCCGCCCCCCAGTGGCAAAAGGGGGCTCTTTCTGAGCTCCCCAAGGACGAGAGAGGCCTTCTTTGGGAGGAGGGGGCAGAAGTGCCTCCGTCGCATCGGCCGCCATCGCCTTCGCTTCCCAGACCACGCCAGCTTATCTATAATGGATGCCTCTAAGTTTTGTGTTCCCACGAAAGCCCTCCATTTTTTACACAGAGCAATGAGTACTACTAAAAGATGAATTTTTTATATGTTTCCTTTGTTACTTTGAATTTTTTATAAACTTTGCACCCTTAAGGATGTGGGTTTTTTTACAGCTGGCCATAAAGTATATTAATTTCATACGCAGAGGGAAAGGCTTGCTTGCTCTTTATTAAAATATTCCACACGCACATCCATGTCTAAACCCCCCTCCCTCCCCTCGTGTCTGCTCCCCCCCAGCTGAGCCCGTCGTGGGCAGGGCAGGGCACGGGTGCCAGGCGTTGACAGGGCTGGAGGAGCAAACCCGGGCCCGACAGATGCCCTGATGCGCAGGGCCGGGCAGAGACAGGACCACCCCTCTGGGCGGATGCAAAACCCTTCCCTTCCGAACTTCTTTCTGCATTTCTGGCTTCACCACTACCGTTAAACTATCCAGGATGGGAAGTAGACCTCGGTGCCCCTCTCCACTGACGCGTCACCACCAGATGGCTGCCTACCCTCTCCAGCCCAGCGGCATGCAAGGGGGGGGGGGGCACGTCGGGCTTCTTCCTCACAGTTCCATTTCGGGACTCCTGAATCTCAGGACCTGCTGTCAGCTCCCTCGATGCATTTCCGTCTCCCTTCCCTCAGATCTGACACAACATTGCAGGGACACAGCCTTGATAAAGAGGAAAAGCCGCCTGCCCAGGACTGTAGCGGGTTCCAGAGTCCAGCCGACACATGCCCGGCACACCGAATTACTCACCAACGTTTTTTGCTTCCCCTCTGGCTGTGCCACCGTATCAAGTTGAAGAGGAATAACGGGAGTTTTCGGAGGGGAGGAGGAGGAGCTGCAGGAATGACGATAAACTGCGCATGCTACAAATCTGGAAGTCATTTTAGAAACCCCCCTGAATTAAGCCAGCACACAGGATTCCCTGCAACAAATGGGAGCAGCGGGGGGCATCCGACGGTCCCTTGGCCAACCCCCCCAGCCAGGCCTGGCAGGGAGGGGGAAACTTCTGAGGCCTCCAGCCCACCTGGCCCCTCCGGCGGGGACTGGCTTCCCCCACAGAACCCGGCCGGCCCGTGCCCTCCGCTGCCTCTCTGTCGGGGGGCTTTGCCCTTGACCTGGCTGTTTTCCAAGCTGGGCTTTCAGAGAAGGGGGCACTGCAGAGAAAGAGCCTGGCTCTGCCGCGGGAGGATCTCCATCTCCTCCCCTCCTGCGAGGGGCACTTGCTGTGTTCCCGAGCAGACAAAGCCAGGGGCTTGTCTCCTCGCACAGCCCCCTCTCTTATTTCTGCCCCCTCCCCACCCCCTCCCACAGCCGGGAGAAAGAGGCTGCCAGCTCCCATCTCTCCAGCTCAAAGCTGCTCAATCTGCCATGGAGATTGTGTGTGTGTGTGTGTGTGTTTGTGTGTTCTTTCTCCAGAACTGGTGGGGGGAGAAGGGATGCAGGCCTGGATAGGGCAGCCTCCTAGAAGCTCTTTTTCCCCACCGGTTTCTATAAAAACTGTCCTGTCCTTTAAATGTGCCTTGGAATCCACATTCTGAAAATGTATATATTTTTTTCTCACATTATACAATTTATTTTGGTATATTTGGTTTTGGAGCTGAGAACACCCCGAAACAAGCAACTTTGTGAAAATGGTGGAAAACCCGTTTCAAATCAAATGTTAGCCGAGGCTGTGGAGATGCAACCATTTCATGATGTATTTGAGTGTGCAGAGGCCAACCCCTCACATGTTTCTACTGAGAATCAGACCGGAAAGCAGACATTTGTAGGGGTCGGGGTTTGGGAGGGGGGGGGGGAGAGAACCAAGAATGTGTCATTTGGAAGAAGAGGGAATATTGTAATGCATATATTGGATCAGTGAAGAGGCCGCAGAAACCCAAGTTTGCCGTCCACACAATAATCTCATCTAACTTTAGGCAGCAAATAAAGCAATGTTATCCCCCCTCCCTCTATATGGGTCCCACGCTAGGACCCTTTACTATAGATGGCAATTCTAACTGCCCCTTTGGGGTGGAGATGTCAATTACTAGCTGCTTTGCAGTAATGATTTAGTTTGTCCCATCGGGTCCAACCAACAAGTCTTTGAATTAAAGATACAGCCATTTTTAAACTTCAAAGCAATTTGCCATAAACTGTTAACAATGCAAAAGGATTGTTTTAATGCTGCTAATCAAATCTGGGGAGGCAAGATTTTAATTTTGTCTGTGTGTGTGTGTGTGTGCAACACAAGGCTTAGAGTCTCTCATCTTAATTCCAGTATAAACTGAGTGGGGAAAAACCCAGAACTCCAGGAAAATGGGTCAGCAGAGAAGCATCTGGCCACTCTGGGCTGCTCTGGAGCAGAGAGACGGGGTATGTGGGGAGCCTTAGCACCCTAAAAGGAAAGGCAAGTTCTAGTCTTTATGGAAAATACGTCCAGCCTCGGAATGGACCTTGGTATTTTGCCTGCCATCTGTGTGCCCTTTTCAGGGTTTTATTCCTCTCCACTAAAAATGAATGAAAGAACTGGGGGAGCAGGGAGTGTACCCACAAAGCTTACCCCAGGCTGGGTCCTTCCTGCCTTCCAGATAAGGAGCGAAGGGGGTGGTTGCATGGCACATTATGCCCCCCTGCCTGAAATTCTACCTTCCCTGGCCAAGGAGAAGTGTGTGCTGTGATGGGGGGGAGCCGTTGCCTGTGGCTGGAGCGATGGCTGCAGAGCCCAGCCCCCGCCGCCTGCCCGCCATCCTCATAAAGCAGGGCCAGTTCGCGGGCGGGGGGGGGGGGGGAGCGAAAGCTGCGTCTCCCCCTTTGGACAAGCAACCAGCAAAGCTGTGACATGTCCTCCGGTGAAGGCTGCTTGTCCGAGGACATAAAATGCTAGAACAAGCCGAGCGCAATCAAGGGTGACAAGAGGCGCAGCTTTCTCCCTCGTAAAACACCGGAGCAAAGGCAGGGAAACATGAATCAGTGCACAAGGAGCTGGCGGCTGGCGCCCGGCAGCAGGAGAGGCTTGGCGGTTGCCTGGCCAGACCCTCCCCGTCTTCCCCCGGGAAACGGGGGGAGGGCTCAGAAACGGGCAACCTCCAACTCAGCCTCCTCTTTTTGTTGTTTAAGGCATGCCGGCTGGGGGATTCTGGGAGTTGAAGTCCACGCAGCTTAAAGTTGCCGAGGTTGAGAAACCCTGGCTTAAGGACTGCACTAACCGGGGGTGGCCCTTCGGGAAGGGGAGCCCTCACTGGCAGTGGGCTGGCTTGGCCTTCAGGGATGCCACCCACCCCAATTGCCCAGTTAAGGGGATGACATCAGCCCCCAGCGCTGCCACCCCCTTCTCCAGCAGCCGGGCCAAAGCCTGGCCTCTTCAGGTCTTTTCAGAACCGCACCCCAGCCACACCCTGACGGTCATTCCCAAGTGGCATTCTGGATCCCCGATGCTTAATTGTCGCAGCTTGTCCCAAGCCCGTGCCCCTCACCTCGGCATCTCGGGGGCTTTGCCCCCCAAGCGCCCAGAGGTCAATTTTCCCCCCTTCCCCTTTCCCAGGCTTTTCAGCGAAGGGGCTGGACTGCAGGCATGGGATGATCCTCTGGCTTTTCCACCAGGCATCCTAAACAGCCGGCACTATTCTACACTGAGGAGGAGGAGACCGAACCCGGCAGCCATGCCCAGACCATCACTGCGGGAAGGCCAAGTGAGGCGTCCTGCTTGTGGCCAGTCGTAGCCGGTTTGGAGAAGTTCGCCCGAAGCTTTCTCTGGCCTGGGAAGAACTGCTCCGGCCGGCCATTCCCACAGCTTCTCTGCGGGGTGAAGAGGAGGCCCCCGTGCTGCCGTTTTGTCTTTTCAAAGCCCTGCCCGGTTGGTTGCCTGGAAGACTGCTTGGCCAAACCGGTGCCAAATGCACACCGATCCTTCCTGGAACTGGCCAATCTCTGCCACGTGGCCTGAGGAATTAAATGCCCTGACAGATTTACTCCAGAGTGTGATCCTGGAGAAGGACAGTTACCCTAGAACTGAGTGTGAAAAGTGCACTTGCAGAGAAACAGCCGCACTCAAACAACCTCATCGGTATCTTTAACTTAGTCCAAGTCCCTTCCATTTTGCTTCAACTAAAGAACGTCGGGGCAATGTGCTGCAAACGTAATTCGCCAATAAATTGAGAGTGCATCCATCACTGACCAATTGCTGTGGAGAGAGGTGGTCTTGATCCCGTAGCTGTTCCTGGTAAATCAAACTCCATCACATCCGTCTTGGGCCTTCCTTGACTGCACAAGCTGACCCAGCTGCTAAACGTATGGTGAAGCGGGAGGAAGCAGCAGAGGGCTTCTCTCCAAGGTGGTCTGCTGGAGGACCCCAAACCTGCTCTGGTGTAATCTTCTCCTACTCTGACCCCTTGTCTCACGTTTTCTAGGCCTCTTCCTTCAGCCAGGGTGGGCAGGAAAGGGCTGCGCCTCCCACCAGGATCACTCCCTGCTGTGCCTCCATGTACCCATCAGCAGATACCTGGGCAATCAGCTGGCAGCCCCTCCCGTTGAGGACTAAATACCCAAATAGCCAGAACTGGCTATTCTAAGCCTCCCTGTGGCTTCTTGGTTCTCTGGAGGCCTGTCTCCCTTGCACCCAAGAAGGGACTCGCCTGGATGACCAAGTGGGCTGGATCCCGAGGGGGGAGACACCAGAGAGAGAAACGTGTTGTGGAACAGGACCAGGGAGTTAGATATTCTCTCCTCCCCCCAACCAAAAACCATTAAAAATGCCACCTGCCTGGACACGTGGGAATGATTGAAGGACCACGGGCTGAGGGGGAAATCCCATCCATGGCTGGGGGGGCCACTTCCAGGCCCCCAAGGAAAAGCGCCTCCTGGTCTCCAGCTCTCTTGCTTTAGCCCCGGGGCCCCTCCGGGCAGGAAGCACCCCCTGTTCTGATTCTCAGTCACGCTGGCCAAGGTGCCCGGGCCCAACTGCTGTGGGCAATCACCACAGGCAGAGTTGCTGAGATCCGGGATTTGGACAGGTGAGTGCGGCTCTCTTAGAGCAGTTTGTTGCGTTTACCTGGGAATCACGGCCCCGTCCCGACTATTTGTAGGACCAGCCAGTTTTTAAGGTGCAGGAAGCTAACCCCACCCCCCCATTACCCAAGCCTCTTCCTTCAGCATTGATTTTGCATGTATGCAGTGCACAAAAACAGCCAGCAAGGAACAAGTACAGCGCAAAGTTGATTATACAAAAGCAAGGTTGTTTTAAAACAAAGAAGCCTAAGTCAGACTTAATGCCGCACTAATTTCAGGCTTATCCTTGATTAATTGGCAGAACTCAGACGAATCCAAGCAAAGCCCAGAAATCCCACGCCACGGGGAATCAACCCCCCCAAAAAACCGCCCAGAGAGCTTCTGCAGTTGCCCTTCTCTTCTCTGCCCGCACCTGCACCCTTCTCCCTGCTGAGGCTGCTCTGCCGTGAGCTGCTTCTCGACCAGCCACGCTGCAGAGTCGCCCCCTCTTTCAGCAAGGGGACACCCCAAGAGGGGCCGATGGAAAAGGCCTGTCCGTGGAAGCCACGTCGAGGAAACGCTGGGGTCGCTTCCCTGGTTCAACGGGGGGCAAAGCAGCAGGGGACCGAGGCCGGGGCAGGGAAAGGGGGCGAAGCCCCGAAGGGCACCTCTTAAGGCACCGCTTAAGCCTCTTAAGGGGGGGAGGAAGAGCCCCGCGCCTTGCGACTCTTTCGACACTGCGCCTGGTGAGTTGGCGGGGGACGACGCAGTGCCAGCCTCCCCTGCTTGTTCTCCCTGATCCACCCAAGGCCCTCACTGCCCGCTCGGAGAGCAGAGCGCGACACCCACTTGCCAGCCGTGTCTTCGCTGCGTGTCTTGTGCGAATCCCCCTCGGGTGGTTCGGGGTGTCGTGGAAACCCAGAGAATTGGGCCCGCTGCCCCAAGGGCCTCTGTGCAGCTGTCCTCCGTGGGGAGCCCTGGCAGACCAAGGGCTGCAAATAGAAATCTGGGTGGGGGGATTGGTCCCACATTTGTTCTGCTCGTTGCGCTATTGGTTCCTAACCCCCGGCTCCTCAGCTGCTGCACCAGATGCCCTTTGCCCCTTCCTCTCTTTCTTTCCACTCCTGGTTGCCTCTTGGTGGCATTTGGAGAGTGAACCCCCCTTTGGAGGATGCGCCCCAGGACAGTGCCGTGGCCAGGCCACTGGGGCCAGGGCTCGCCCCACCCCCAGCCTTGTCTTTGCACAGCCACCCCCCAAAATGGAAAGGGGGGCTTCCGCATGAGCGTGCAGAGCAAGCAGGCGTTGGAGGGGGTCTGGCATTAATCCCCCTTCCGTTCTGAGCCATTCAGAGCCAAGGGAGGCCCAGGGAAGCCGTTTGCGCTCCCGGCCTGCAGAGGGAGCAGTGGGTGCTTCCATGCAACTGATCCTTAAAAGTTCTATTTTGAAAAATCAAAGCCATGCGGAGAAGGACTTTGTGCCTCATATTCTAATTCTAAACCCACCCCTTCACCCCCACTGGAAAAAAGTTCTCACCCCTGAGGCTTTCCCCCTTCTTTGGATTCTCTGAAGAAAGGTGCTCCATTTGAGCCCCCCCCCCTCATTCCTCAGCCTCTGTTTTCTCTTCTTAGCATTGCCCTGAAAATAAAATCACAACTTCTCCTTCTTTCCCTGGTAGAAAATTCGATCTGTCTGGAAATAGTTCGTTCCAAAAATAGAAATTCTGATGCACGCCGAAATACTTTTTCGAAAAGAAAAGAAACTGCTCATCTGGAGAAGCTTCCTATTGAGGAGGTGGAAGCTGCTGTGGGAGGCAACAGCTGGAGCAGGGATGTGCTGCCTCCCTTGCTGGCTGCCTGGTGGTTTAGTGCGGAGGGGACGCAGTCACAGGCTCTGTGGCGGTGTCCCGCTCATACCCAGCATTCTCGGGTTGGGCGGGACCTTGGAGGTCTTCTAGTCCAACCCCCTGGCCAGGGCTGGAATGCTCAGGCCACCTGGACATTCCTCCTTACTTCCAATGTGGCTCTTCCACCTGTGGATTCTTGTCCTGCCCTCCGGAGCTTTGCAGAATGAACCCTCCTCCTCTTCCCTTGGGCAGGCAGCCCTTCAGGGACTGGGAGGCTGCTATAATGTCCCTTTTCTTCTTTAGACCAAAGACTTTTCGTAGGATTTAGCCTGCAAGCCTCCGACCAACAGGACTACCTCTGTATTGATCTGTAGTTGAAAGAAAAACACATGGACATTTACTGGATCCATCCATTGGCATGTTCACTGCCCAACACACTTTCTCTTGAAGTCACTGTTCCTCAAGCAACCAGCTATCTACTTTGAAAGGAGAAGAAAGGAGAATAGAATTCATAAAGGCAGGAGATGAAGTTTCAGGAGGGCCAGCAAATAAGACGGCTCTGCCCCGCTGCCATCCAGAAGGGGCAGGTGAGAGGGACCGGGACCGCTTCATCCCATGAGCTCCGACTTGGGAACCTGAACCATGTTAATACCCAAGAATCATCCTCGCTGGCACGGCTGAGAGGGATCTTCTGCCCCTGCTTGTTGAAGAGCCTCGCCACTTGAGGTTTGTGCCCTGGCCTCAGGCCTCCTTCCCGGAGCCTCTCCTCCCCGGATGGGCCGCCAAGGATCCATGGCCTGGAGCTTCCAGCTTCCCGCCCCTGCCCACCTGGGCACCAGGGAAGCCCCTCCGTGTCAGGGGGCAGGGCTGGGCAGCGGGTAATGCCTTGTGCCCTGCAAGACCCTCGAAGAAGTGGAAGCTCCCTGAGGGACTCCGAGTCAGTGGCAAATTGGCTGGTTATTAATGCCCGCTTGCTGCTTGGTTTCGCCCCGGCCTCCAATTAGATATTCATGAGGCAATCAGCAAGTGGAGATCTCCCCCGTAAGGGTACCAGGAGCCTGGCATCCAAAGAAGACGAACCCCGTTAAGGAAGGCTTGTGGTCACTGGGGTGGATCGAGTGTCCTAATAGCCCAGCTAACAGCAATTAAGTCAATTAACCGTGCAAAGCCCTGCTGTTCCACTTCCCTCCTTCAGCAGCCCCTGCGCCTCTGCAGAAGACTCGGAAACTTATTTATGGGGTAAGTGGCTGTGAGTCATTATTAACTGTGGAGAAACGGTGAGAGTTGGGCGGCTTGTAAAAAAATTAACGACTGCAGCAAAAGAGGCCTCCTAATTGCCTAGGGGGAGGAAAAGAGCTTCCGCCATTTGTCATCTGTTTCGGAATTTACCTACTTGGCAACACAGGTGCCTCTCTGCCCCAAAGATCTGCAACAAGGGCAGCCGCGGCCACTCTGGGGTCGCTTCCTTTGCTCCCGGCCATCAGCCCCACCCCCAGCCCCAGGGAGAAGCAGCAGCCCAGACCAGGGAGACCCAGGGGCAGGGGTGAGCCGAGGCCGGAGCCCCGCTTCCTTCCTTCTCCTGGGATGCTGGAACCATCAGGCCAGCGTGCCAGCAACAGCACCCATACTCCCCAGCTCCAGTTGGCACATTCGCCAGCAGGAAGGGGCATCCCCGGCTGCACTAGCATCGGAAACCACCCTTCTCTTCTTCCTCCACCACCCTGGATCTTCCAGATCGCCTGAGCAGAACCAGCACCACGTTTGGCAAGAGCAGGCGTCTGGAATAGGAGCCAGGACTCGCTCTGGCCTCTTGCGCCCCCCCCCTTTCGCCAGGAGCCCTCGAGGTCCCGGGTTATGGGAGAGAGGCCTGGCCAGGCCCGGCCCCAGGCTCCCCCCACAGACACACCACTGGACAAGCTTTGCTCACGGGGCTTGTTCGGTCTGAACATCTGCAGCGGGACCGAAGAGTGGGGCGGCGAGCCAGGCTTCTCTCTCGCTGACCCCCGTGTCCTTGAGGTCACTCATTCCCCGGCTAAGATAAACGTGAGGCCATCTGCAGAAGACGGTCAGACACACACACGCACACACACCCCGCCTCCAGCAACGTGTTGGGTTACAGCTGCGATAGCTGCTGCTGCTGCCAAGATGCCCCTCTTCCAGGAGAGATTGACCCTTCTCGCTCTTCTGGTCAACAACTGCCCGAGGCCGCCCTTCTCTGCTGTGGCCACAACTCACGGGGCTGCCCAGGACACCACTGCCCCGCACATTTTGGGCTGTTTCTGGGCCCTGTGGAAAGAGGGGGAGCAGGGCGGGGGGCTCAGAGGAGGGGCAGGGAACGGCCCCACACAGCCCGGGGCAGGGCCCAGGGGGGTGACGGACTCCCTGGGGTCGGCCGGCTGAGGCCCTGACCCTGGACCGGGCTCGGTTGGAGCAGCCGGCCGGCCGGGCTGGCCGAAAGGGCCCCCAGCTCAGAAACTGCCCAGCCGCGGCTCCCTCTCCGAAGCAGATGCGCCAAAGTTCTACGCTCCCTGTTAATGAATCCTGTTAAAGTTAACCTGGCCGTATAATATCCAGAAGATATCACCCATAAATATAGGTAAATAGAGATTGTAAAGATAAATAACCCTGCCCGTGTGGCCAGAGTGATAATGCGCCCTCTTTACTGCAGGGCCGTAAAGGCGGGGGGGGGGGGGGGCGCAGCCAGAGTGCCTCACTTTGTTTGCAGCGGCAGCAGACGGCTTACACTTAGTGAGCTAAAGATGCAGTGACACACAACGCTTACAGATAATTAAATATTGATTTTTTGTTTTCTAATCCTATATAAAAATTGTCCTGGGTCTCCCAATGGTAGTTTCATCTCGCCAGGACATGCAGAGAGCCATTAACCCTGCTTGGTTTCAAGCTGTTGCAGGACAAATAAGAGCAGGGAGGGGCGCTCGCCTCTGCGCCTCTCCTGCTCCTCTTCAGTGGGGGGGGGTGGCAGAGGGACCAGCCGGCCAGGTCAGAAGAGGCATGGGAGCCTGTCCTCCCCCGCTTCTTTCCTGGGGGAGCTTGCAAGGCATGGCTGCTGCAGTCCTTGGATCTCCCCTCCCCACGGTCCCCAGCGCCAAGCAGCGGAAGCAGTTCCCCCCTCCATTAGCAGAAGCTCCCCAGATCAATCATGTTGATCTGCTCTGAGGGCTTGATGACAATCACCCTGGAAAAAGGACAGAATTCAAAAGTATCCATGCACTTTTGTGGAAGGACACGTGGGAGGTGCTGCTTTGGAAGGAAAGGGGCCACAGTGGTCAGGCAGCCCCCACGATTCAGGACAGTGAAGCTTCTCCGCCATCTTTTGGAAATTTCCCCACCATTTGCTTCCTCCATTTCCTTCGGGGGTGGGGGGTGGGGGGAGAAGGGCACCAGCCAAGTTGCCCTGGTTGTTGCCCCTTGGAACTTCCTGGGAGAAAGGGGCGTGCACGTGGCCCGGTCCGCCCGTCCTTCTCAGGGGTCTCTTCTCTCCAAAGACATCAGAGGCCCCACGCCCCGCGCGGGGGCCTCTCTGTCCCTAAACCGGAGGGAGGATTCCAGGCGCCCCCTCCTCGTGCCCCAGCCAGGCAAGCGAAGGGCAGAGCTTTTCCCCTTCGGAGAACTCCGCCTGGGCGCCAGCGGAGCTGCCTCCAGTGGCACTGTGCGATTCCCGGGTTTCCAAAATGCGAGGCAGCCTGAGAAAGGGGGGTGGAAGTGGGGGAAGAAGTGCCTTGTTTTGTGAATTGCATGATATTGCCATGGGGGGGCGTTTCAGCAATTCTGTCCCTCGCTGTGCGCACAGCACTTGCTGCCTGTTTGAAAATGAACAACTTGGGAAACCAAACCTTTGGCTGGAGGCGATTGTTTTCCCAGCTGTGAGAAAGACCAGCGGGGGCCTGCGATTGTGACTTTAATGCGGCTGGCACTTCAGGAGGTTGCCCCTGCGGATGCCCTCTGCAGGCGCAGCCCCTTTCAAGCAAAGCGGCGGTGTGCGTGTGGAGCAGCGCAGATACCCGCGTTGGGGAGACGCGCCCTCCACGCCAGGGTGCACCCTGGCATTGGGCCGTTCCACGCCAACACGGGCGCCAAGCGGAGGAGACTTTTCGGTTCACGCTCAGGATGCTGCTGAGTAGAACATGAATGCTCCCCCAGCGGCCGCCTCCGTGCTTTGCTTGGCACCCTGCAAAGGAGGCTCTGTTTCCCGTGGACTTTTCAGCTGGAGAAGCTGTGCATTTTTGACTCTGCGTTGCTGAACCTTTTACACACATTGCAAGCTGGAATTTATTTAAAGTTTTCATTGTTCCGGGGCCATGGCTGCACTCTAATGTTCTCCCAGACAACCACTGCCATTGGACAGCCCGGAAATGCAAAACAGTCGCGGCTTCTTATCTTCGGATCCAAGTCCACAGGCAAAACCCAGCCTTCCCCAGCAGAGCCCATCTGTGGCTGTCCGTGGGTCTCCCCCCCCCCCCCGGCTCTCACGTGCACCACGAAGAGTGCCCAGGAAGGGCGCGCTGTGCTCCGTGGAGCCCATACGCACAGCGTCCTACTGAAGACGCCCCATTCCTGGTGTCGCACGGGAGAAGATGCCAGCAGCACTTTCCTGCAGCAGGGTCGTCCCATGACCTGGAAGCATTTGGAAGGGAAGCCTTCTCGGGCCACCCCATGTTCTGTCTCTGTGGGGGCAGTGGAAGGAAAGCGGCGGGGAAGAGTTTGGTGACAGCAAAGAAAGCAAAGGGCTGCTTGAACTATACCAGGAGGAGGAGGAGGAGGAGGAGTTGGGTGGCATCTGAGGGCTGCTGACCGCAGCTATGCCTTCCAACATGGGCGTCTGCCCACGTTTGGAGGATACATCTCCATTGTCTCCCGTGAGGCACGTGGGAATTGCATCCTGCGCAACAACCCGAGGGGTTGGGAGGCTTATGCCACGACTGTCTGCAGAGGCCCTGTGGGGTTGGCGATCTTTTCCGTGGTTCTGCAGATCTGGTTCCAGGGCTCCGCAGGAACCTCCTGAAGCAAAGCAAGCCTCTCTTCATCCCCGAGGAGATATACACGTGTCTCTGGTACGTGGCTCCAGATTGCTGGGGAGGGGCGTGGTCCCCATCTGGAAGAGAAACACCTGCACTCTCAAAGAGGAGGGGCAGGGAAGGAGGAGGGTTGGACCCTCATTTCTTCTCTATCTCCGCCTGGCTGAAACCCAAGGATGTCCTCAACTTGGTGGGACTGAGTGAACTGCGGAGTGACTGCCCAGAACTGGCCTGGGAGGGCTGCTTGCACACAGGACCCCCACATACCCTGAGGTGGCACAGTCCTGAGAGACCTTCCAGCTTGCCTGCTGCTCATTGGCACCAGCCCAACGCCTTTTGGAAGAAAGCTGGCGTTTTAGGAAAGGGACCAGGATCGCGCCACCCACGGGCCGGGCCTCTGCCCCCTCCCCTTCGCTTTTGGCCAATGCTTCTTCCATGGCGCCCAGTTGTGTCCATCACCGTTGCTTCCGGGCTCTCTGGCAGGAGAAGAGTAAGAAGTAACCGCCGCTCACATGACTCCCCGTGACCAGGGGGTTCCCACGGTAGACCCTGCCCCGTCATGTGGAATGGACTGGGCCAGTCAGGACAGTCACTAGCCAAGCCCACCTGTTGGCACCTGGCCTTCCTTCCTGACAAGACCATTTCTGGGCACCCCCGTCCCCATCCCAGCTGAAGACCCCCGCAAAGTCCCACATGGACAAGAAGGGAGTCATCCACCACACCGCCTTTCCTTCCTCAAAATTACTAAGCAACAAGAGTCAAAAGTCTTCCATTTGATGGAAACGCTTATTGGCAGTAGAGCATCTTTCAATCAACAGTAAAATAAGAAAATGTCCCTTCCTCACTCTCACCCCAGTTTAAATCTGGAAAGGGTTTCATAATGCCTTGCTGGTCCTCTTCAACTTGAGAAGCAAAAAACAAACTTCCGAGGAGACTTTAAAATAGGACCTCCCATGTGGTTTCCAAAATGAGTCATCTGGCTCGGGGGTTCTGGAGAAAAATGGAATGGCATGACAATGCGAGGCACAGCGTCAGCTGCTCCAAGGTGGGGGGCAACAAGGAGGAGGAGGAGGCGGGGCACAGGAGAGGGGGGTCTGGAAAGCAAGCAGCCTCTGGGGCCTGTTGGGGGAGCAGGCGGGGCCAGAGGGGACTTGGCAAGCCGCTCCCGGCCATCAAGGAAAGGCACATTCAGGTCAAATCAAGTTTGAAATGTGGGTTTGGATGCCAACCTTTGATATTTAAATTTCAGATTCTGAAGCCTCAAACCCTTTTTTAAAACTCTGAATAACAAACACTTATTTTTATGAAATGTCACTGCGTAGGAACTGGCAGGAAACGTCTGAGCGTGTGACGGATCTCCTTGGGTGCTGCTCCCCAGCTGGCTCTGCGGGGCCTCCTGCTGAGAGGCCGCTGAAACCGCTGCCAGAGTCCCCCTCCCAAGGCCCTCGACCCACCCTCTCTTCCAGGGAGCAAACTTGGTTTTTATAAGGGTCCCAGAAGATGAGATCTATTTGTTCTCAAAGCAGGGAGGAGTAAGGATTTAACAGGCTCCTTTTAAACAAGAAAAGGAAAGGAAAGGAAAGGCAAAGGGGGGTTTCTTCAAAGAAATAGGTCCAAAAGCACTTAAGATCTAAGCAATTCGGAAGAGGGAAAAAGCAGAACCCCAATACGCTCTCAATACCCTGGCTTCAAATTCATTTGTAAGGCAGCTGCTTTTCTTCGGACAAGCCTTGCATTTTTAACGCTTTTCAAAATATTTGCAGCGTATTCCCTTCAGCGCTGGGAACAGCTGTACCTACTGAATTGGGCTGATTCGGGTCAGAGAGAGAATTTCATTTGGTTTGAGGGCTGCTGTTGTTTTAAAACAAACCAACAAACAAGGACGCTTCACAAATGTCCCCCTAAATGGGAATGAAAGATCTTCAGAATTCTTAAACAATGGCAGGGGAGAGACTGCCTGCCCCTTCCGCCCCATGGGGCCAGTGGCGTAGCCCCCCGCGCCCCCGGCCCCATTTTGCTTGCGTCCCCGATGGCTCCTCCCCGGTGGGCCCCCTCCTTCCCTGCAGAAGTGTCGGTGGGGTGCTGCAACAACAGTTACGCTTTCACAGCAGTCTCCCTCCCCGGATAGGCATTTTATATATCATTACAATCACAGAATCATTACGCGCAGGCCATTAGGAAACAAATGGGAAAACTCAGGCAGCTGGGCAGGCAGGGGAGGGGAGGGGAGGGCAGGCGGGGAGGAGCAAATTAATGTCTTTAAGAGGGAGCTGCACCCCCCTCGCGGAAGCTCAGCAGAAAGCAGCGGGTCGAAAACCGAGGCCGCGGTGCCAGTCCGGCCAAAGCGGTGGGAGGCCAGGTGGCCGCTGCCGGACTGCCTTCTCCGTGTATGGCCGCGGACCGCGGAGAAGAGGGTGCAAGGCCGCCCGCGCCCGCTCTCTGCCTCTTCGGCTGACCACCCAGAGGACGCAGAACGTGCAGCCCATTTGGTGCCCCACCCCCAGAACTAAAGCAGCGCTGGTGCCAGAAAAACGGACCTGGAACGGGGAGCGGGGAGCTGCCCACCCGCCTGCAGATTCCCATCAAAAGCTTGGATGCAGCGCTTTCCCCAACATCTGAAACCTTGTGGGGGGGCGGTAGTGGCAGGGGGGGGTTCTTCTTCCCAGACTGGGCTGGCCAGGCTGCCAGAACAGGGTGGGCAGATTCTCCGCGGGTTAATCCCGCTGAATCGCAGCATGGGGTTCCTGGGCCCGAGAGCGATCTGCGCAAGCCTCCCAAGCAGCCACGGAAAAACCCTTTTACCAAATATTTTATGAATTTATTTTAAATTGATTCATTTATTAAAGCGCTTTTATGGCCGCCCAACTCCCACAACATGACTCTGGATGGTGTGCAAGAAGGAAAAAGAAAGAAGAACCAGAAGCTGAACCCGTGCTGAAGGAGATCATGGGGCTGGAAGGAGAGGAAAGGGTTGGGTGGAGGCCCCCTTCCCCTTTCGTGCGAGGCCCCTCCCTCCCTCCCTCCCTCCCTCCCTCAGGGGCATCCTTTCCGGGGCCGGGAGGAGGACCCACTTGGGGTGGCCGCGGTGGGGGCCTCTTCCAGGGGCCCTGAGGCCTCTGAGCCCTCTCCTTCTCCAGCACAACATTCAAGGGGGGGGGGGCTTTGTTGGCTCTTTCTCCGGCCTTCCTTTGCAGGCAAATGTCTGGAAAGCATCTTTTGCTTTCAAAATTGGTTTTCTGTCCAAAATATTGTTTTACTGAAACATGAAGTCCAAGAAAAACAGAGAGGTGCGCCGGCCTGTTTTCCAAAGGAGAAGCAAAGGCAAAGGGAAGCCAGCCGTGCCTCAAGGTCGCCGGGGTCAGGCAGACGGCGCTTGACGCCCACGGCAGCTCCTGAACGAGCCGGCATCGCCGCGGACCGCTCTCCCACAACGCACCGCGGGCCTGCCGCCAATAAGCACGCAGGCCGCATCCCCTTGTGGCACGTGACGGGAATGGAGAGCAGGGGTCTGGCTCCTCAAGCGCAGGAGACTTCTGGCCAGTTGCTCTGTGGGGAGGCACCTGCCCAGCCAGGCAGGACTCCCCCGCAAACCTCCTGGGGGAGGGAAAGGGCGAGGGGGGGCTTCCAGTCGGAGCCGTTGCCATCCCTGCTGCCCGGGCCACCCTAGTGGCAGCTTGGGAGCCAGGGCCACCACTCCCGGTGACCCGCCTTCTGCTCTTGCCCCCAACTGCTGTGGGCTGCCCCTCTCCTTCCTCCCTCCTTCTCTTGGTGTCTTTTGATTACAACTCTCCTTGGAAGAGACACTAATTGTTACTTCCACACAATGCTCCTAATTACGCCCTATTACATTTTGAATCATTTCCATATGTCAACACCACAACGAGGGGGTGTGAATTGTCAGGGGGGAGTGAGAGAAGAGCGAAAGGGTAGTTTTTATCCTCGGTTATTATCTGAATGCACACAACACCAAAAAACAGACACACCAAAAAAAAAAAAGCTAGCATGAAGCATGAGTGAAGTCGTCTTTGTTGAAATTGAAAATAAGATTATAAATAAAAGTGTCTCTGTGACACTCGCAAAATGGACACTTTAAAATAAATTGCCACTGTTGATCAAGAAGATTGCTAGCTACCTTTTACACTAATCATGCAAAGCGTCTTCTGGTCTCTAAAAGCAATACGCAGACGTGTCTGTCACTCAGGCCTCGCTCTTAATGAAGGCTGACCCGGTGGAGGGCGTGTCCCCCAGACACCCGGAGGGGACGTCCGCCAACCCCAGAGACCACCGAGAAGGTGCCCCTGCGGGCGGATGGGAAGGACGGACTGCCCTGCCGGGGCGCCTCCCCGGGGCTTCTGCTTGGCTCCTTGTCAATTTCTACCCCACCGTCCTCTTCCAGCAAGTGCAAAATATTAAAAACAAATTACGAGTTTAACAATGCAGTAAAATGAATTCCGAAATTGATACCCCAATCAATGAAATATTAAAAGCCGGGTGAAAAATATGCACCTTCTGCAATGCCAGGAGAGGGACTGGGGCAAGCCCAGCTCTGGGGGAAGTGCCCGTCATCCGGAGCTCAGGGGGGGAGGATCCCTCCGATGCCAGGCCAGGCCGCTTCAGCCCCCAGACCCAGGGAGCCTTTCCTCGGGACAGGAGGAGCCGACTGTCCTTCAGATGCGTGGCTGCCGCTGCCGCTGCCATGCCAAGCGTTGCATGGCTGGAGAGGCGGATTGCCAGATGCAAGGAAAAGGGGATCGCCCCGTTTGGCAAGGGCCTTCCCGTCTTCCCGCCTGAAGGTAAAAGTGGAATTCAAGGGAGGCAACTTGACCCCAGGGAGGAGCTGGGCTGGGCAAGAAAGCATGTCCAGAGGGAAGCGGTGCAAACCAGGTAAGCAGCGAGACCCCATCGAGGGCAACTTCGGCTGCTGCCTGCACACCTGGCTGAGCCCCAAGGCGCAAGGTCAGCATTTGGGCCCTCAGGGGCCTCAGGAGAGCCACAGGGGGTCCAGCCAGCTCCGGGCCTCCCAGATTAACTTGTAACCAGGGAGTGGCTGCAACAGCCTGGTGCCGCCCATGTACGCCAGACCTGTGACGTGGGGGCTCCCAAGAATGGCTGGTGCCCCCTTCCATATCCTCCATCTCTTGGAAGCCTGGAGGGGTGGGGAACGGTGTCTCCTCCTCCTCCTCTGGCTGGGAGAAATCTCTCCCGCTTTAAAAGGCCCCATTCCCAGAAGCCAAGCCTCAGGCGGCTTTTTTGACGCGATGTGTCCCCAATATTTTCCCAAACGATGGCGTGTTTGGCAGGAGAGTTTGTCTCCTAGGATGATTTGAACTGATCTGTGCCCGCTTGAATTGGGAGCTCAGAGCGAGGCATTTGCGCAAACAACGGGGAATGGCGCGTGTGCCCTCACAGGCCGCCTTGCCCCTCGGGGACCGTGTGGGAGGAGTCCTGTGCAGGGAACGTGCTCGGCGTTCGGTGGGACGTGTCCTTGGTGCTCAGCGAGGAGGGGGGGCCGCGAGATGCAGAGGGGTGGGCTGCCGCGCTCTCCCCTCCTTCAGCTCCGCCAGTTTGCCCCACCCTTGCAGAGAAGCTGGACCTGGTTTCAGTTGTCAGAAAGGGGCGTCCTCTGCCCTCACCCAAGTTTAGGAGCCACACTTTTCAGAAAATGAAGTCCCACGGTCCGTCCGATGGGATGCTCCGCCTGTGCCACGCAGTGGTCAGCCGGATGTGTTTGGGGGCCCCCACGCAGGCAGAGGGGACTCTGCCAAGGAGCTGGCATTTAAAGGGCACGCTCTGTGTGGTGAGTGTCAGCAGCTCTAACCCTGCGAGATCCACCCGAGGCACGACCAGGCTTGTGCTGCGTGGAGCCGCCAAGAGCCGACCCGATCAGGTAGCCCGAGAGCCCCGGGGGCAGGCCTGGACACCCAAATCCGCTCCCGGGGAGGAGCTTCGGGGAGGCGGCCTTGGATCAGGAGGAGGAGAATCGGGGGGGGGGGGGCGTTTGGGAGAAGGGAGGGAAGGCGCATAGCGGCCCGGGAGGAAGGCTGGCGCTCTGAGGGCTGAGCCAAAGGCTGGGGCTCCAGGCGGACGCCAGGGGGCGCTCCAGAGCAGCCCGGGGTGGAGGGGGAAGAGGGGCGCATGTTAAAGCACAGCCAGATCCCAGAAAACCAAGCAGGTAAAGTTGAGTGAAAGCCACCCGAAGTGGCCCGTATTCTTTGAGGGGGGGCTGCGTGTGTGGGGAGGAACTTGGAGAGGCAATATGGAAAATGCAAGCATTTTTCATCCTGGAAGAGCATTGCCTGGCACGGAATCAAACATTCAGAAGCTGTTTGGGAACAAATAATAAATACCGTAATAGTTAGAAAGCAGTTTGGGGAGTGTGACCTCAAGCTTGACTTTCTCGGTATCTTTTTAAAGAAGTTTGTGTGTGTAGGAAGCTTTTCATTCATTTGCTTGTTTGCTTGCATCCAGCATGCACCACCTTATTTATTTTACACCCTGCCTGCAAGAAAAACATGGCGCTTCGCAACCGTTTTGGCCCTTGTTGTGTTTTCGGATCAAAGCCGCTGTCCAGGCAGAGGCGGGCCAGGGCGCAAGGCCGGGCGGGCCAGCACCAGCAGCCGGAGGTCCCTCAGGAAAACGCGCAGGGGCAGCGCCGGCCTTGCGGGGAGCCTCCAGGCTCTTTCTTGGGGGGGGGGCAGGTGGCTGAGGCCGAGGGTGCTCCGGGGAGCTGGCGGTGATGCCCATCTGTAATCTGGCAAGGGGCCCCTGGCACTAATGGGGAGCGGGCGGGCTTTCGTTACTGTCTCTCTCCCTCTTCTGGAGGTGCCTGAATGAGCCCACCCTGCTGAGGAAACCAGCCAGGCAGTAGAAGGGTTCTGCTCGGTGGAACATCTGATCAACCACACACACCCCAAGGAAAAACCAAGAAATCGCTGAAAGATCCTCTCTTCTTATGTGCTTCCATCAGGGCCCCCCAAACAAACCCAGCCTCAGAGGAGCAAATGCCGATCTCCCCCCCTCAGTTGGCAAAGGACGGGGTGGGGGGGAAGCAACGACCCAGGCACGCACGTGGATGGGGTGCAGGAGCCTCTTCCAAAGGGCCAGAGCTACTTCTTCCCCCCCACACACACACACACAAATGGACGAGGAGGCCCTGTCCATGGGCTTTCTACTCCGAAGCCATGCAGGAGTTTTGCATGATGACCCAGCACCCCTTTTGCTCCTGATACTGCCCAGTCAGTCTGAAGGATCAAAAAAAAGAAAGAAGAAAGAAAGAAAGAAAGAAAGAAAGAAAGAAAGAAAGAAAGAAAGAAAGAAAGAAAGAAGAAAAAAAGAAAAGAAAAGCAGTGCCAGCCCTCATTTCGTCAGCACGTTGATCAGCAACGCAAGGGGGCGATTGCACCTGGGCACGCAAACCACTCTCGTTTCAAGGCACCACAACATTCAGGCCCCTTCACGCATTTCCTTCTCTCTCAACCAAGGGACAAGTCAAGGATTGGAGGGGCGGGCAGGGGCGTTCGGGCATCCCTACCTCTGCAGGACCCGCAGACTCCTGGCCCTTCGATTTGGGAGGCAGAGGGGCAAGGGGCCCCTTCTGCGCCCAGAGAACCGAGGCCGGGGAGCATCTCCTTCTGAAGTCCAGCCGCCGCCGCCCCCACGGTGGCGTTCCTCTTGCCTGGCCGGAAGGGTCTTGCCCTCACCCCGGGGGGGGGGCAGGAGTTGGCTGTCGCTGCTGTTTGGGGACAGGCCATTTCTGCATTTCTGCCCTGCTGCCTCCCAAGGTCTGCCTGTCTTTCTGTTCATTGGTCTGACTTGCGAGATGCCCAGAGGCGGCGTGAGCGGGCAAAGCAGCAGAGGGAAGCCCGATAGAGCGAAATGGGTAGGGCAACTTTTGTGCTGGCATTATCTCATGCTGGCTCAAGAGGGGGGGTTAGCACTTGGGCCCCCGACTCTTTCTGCACATGCTGCTCCCAAGCCAGTGCCCCCCCCCCCCGTGCTTTGGGTGGTTTTGTCCCTGGCTCCCCTTTCTACAGCCCCCGGGGGCAGGCTGGAGCCCTGGCGATGGAGGTGCCGGTGGTCAGCCTTCATGCTTAGCCTTGCCCCTGGGCTCTGGGGCAGCGTCTGACCCCTGGGTAGGTCAGTAGGCAAAGAGACGCAAGAGCAGGATCCCAGTTTGGGGGGGGTCTCAGGTTTGGGGGGGCGGGGCGGGGGCCAAGGCAGGCAGCCGCACAGATGGAAAGTGGCGTTCCTTGCAGGCCCTTCCTCCTTTGCGTGCTTATCCTCCGAGGTGTAAATTATCCTGGCAGATGCACAGTCTGGGAACTTTTCCAGTTTTGTTTCTTAAGAAAGGGAGACACCGCCGTGTGAGCCATATGATAGCTTTGGGGAGCTGGGCTGGGTGGGGCGAAGGAGCTTGCCTGGGAAAGTTTTAGACAAAAGTAACACCCTCGCACGAGGCCCAGCTTGGAGGCTGCTGGTTGCACACTGGACGAAAAGCTGAGGTGTGTGTGTGTGGGGGGGGGAAACGGAGCTTACTCTGCCAAGATGAGGCCAGAAAGTTGGTGGGGGGGCTTGGAGGGCTGCCTGCAATCTGGTTGATTCTCACTGAAGGCCCTGCACTCTCTTCCCCCCCCCCCCTTTGTTTGCCATCGTTTTCCTAGGCTGCAGCCCAAGCCCCCCCCCCCCCCCCCCCCGTGGAGGATGTCATTAAAGCTGCCCGCCTCTTCCAGGCTCCCCCCCCCCTACAAAGGCTGTTCTGCGGGCCCTTTGGGCATCTGCCAGGAGAGACCCTTCTCAAAGCAACTTTGCAAGCAAAGGTTTCAAGACGTATTTCCCCCTAATCTAATCCAATGTTCCTTCTGGAGATGTCCCATAGTTTAGGATCCCTATCCTGTATTTCTGCCCTCTTCGGCTTTTGAATGTAGTTATTAAGATAATAGAACTCCACAAATATAGATGAATTATTATTATTATTATTATTATTATTATTATTATTATTATTCAAAGCTATGGTTTTGCTTTCCAAATAAATTTTTTGGAAGGATTGGTGTTTTTTCCCTCCAAGCTTTGAATTCAGCACATGTTTTCAACAGAAAAAGGGAGAAAAACAATCCATAAAGGACAAAAAATTGACGATGATAAAATCTGGAAGGAATAAAGAAGGCCTCCCAAGCCAAAAAGTTGCTTAAGCAACAGTGCCTTGCCGCAGTTTGTTTTGTGCGGGGAGCAAAGAGACGGAAAAGGAATGTCTGCTGGAGAGCAGCTCGTCAGCGCCTTCGGGAGGGGGGGCGTCTCTCCTTACAAGAGGGCCCTCCTTCCCCCCGCAAAGGGAACTCGGAAACGTTTGCAAAACGCGCCCCGCGTTGCGGCGCTGAAGACGCCAGAAACAGCAACGGGCCTTCCGGATTTTACTCGGGCGCAGCTCGCGAAGCTTCGCGACCGGCCGGCCTTCCGGGGGGGGGGGGTTCCCTTCTTCCGTCTTTCCTCCCTGCACGAGGACCCCGCCCAGCAGCCCAAGGGGGTCGGCAGAGCAACCGCTCGGCACGGCCAGCTTTGAGTGCCACATTTTCACCTGGCGGGAAGGGCGAGGAGCGTGCCAGGACGCTTAGCGGTGCCAGGCTGGGATGGGGGAGCCCGACCGAGGGGCGGGGCGGGGGGACCCGTCCCGGGCAAGCTCCGGCGTTTCGCTCGGCTCTAGCAGCGCTGCTGTCTCCTCCGGAGGAGAGGAGACACCAGGGGGGAAGGAGGGGGTGGGCTGGCCCTGGCGCGAAGGCGGACGAGCCGGTCTGAAAGGATTCTCGGTCCCTCGGTGGGGGCTCTGACACAGCCGCCCTCTGGCCTGTCCTACATCTGGCCGCGAAGCGAAGCTGCTCTTCACGTTGCGTGTGGGAAGGCGAGCGAGACTTCGGTGGGGGTGACGGGGTGGGGCGCGCTGCTTCTCTGCCTGGGACGGGGCGGGTCTGCTGAAGGCGAAGCCGGGGGTTGTGCCCTGGCGAACCCAGCAGTGAGAAGCCTCTCCCTGGCAGGGAGCCAGGCCTGGTGCAGCCGGAGCGCCTCCCGCAACCTCCGGGGCAACCCCAGCCCTGCCCTGCCCTGCCCTGCCCTGCCCTGCCCTGCCCTGCCGGGCTGCTGCGCGCGGGCGCTCCGAAGCGCCGCCGCCTGAGTGGCATCGAGGACCTGCAGCCAGCGGCCCGGCGGGAAAATTGCTGCCTTCCCGCTAAACAGGGACCAGGCTGCCTCTTCAAACTCCATACCAAATCACAAGCAACAGAGCAGAAAACCAAATTATTCTCAGCTGTTACACTGCTTAATTTAATATTTCCAATGAGCTCCTTTGCCTTCTCCTCAAGAATGAAATGCATATTTGTGCTGTGTCACAAAACATTAGATTTTGTCAAGGCAATTCATTTCTCAATGGTAATTTGTAAAGTGTGCACCACCCCTCCCCCACCCAGACGGTCTGGGGCTCTCAGGAAAAAGGGAAAGGGAGGCATTTGGAGGGGTGTGGGGACTCAGGGAGGGGGGCAGAGAGAGGGAGGAGGCTGGAGAGGCACCGCTAACAGATGGGAGGATGCCCCCCCTCCCCCCCTCCCTTGCCGCCAGCCCGGCTGAGGAGGAAACCGGAGCAAACCGACCGAGCGCCCGGGGTGAGGGTCTCAGCCAGGCAGCCCCCCCCCCCGGGAAGCCTCAGCACTTTCACATGGCCTTTAATGAAGCATAAAATGGACCAAATGAGATCATCAACTAATAATAAAACAAATAAAGTCAGCCTGGTGTTTCTTGCTTTCCTCTCTCTTTGAAATCAAGAAAGAAACATCTCATTTCTTCCAAGGAGACCACAAAATGCCAAGGGTAAAGGAAAGGTTATTTACTCCCCAGGCCCTAGCAAGTCCTTCTGGGAAAAGGCAAGATCTTTTTCTGGAGGGAGGAGAACAGAGGCGACCCCTGAGATGGGCCAAGGCTGCCCCGGCCGGCCCTCCCTCCGAGAAGCTGGCCAGGCGATTGCCCCCCTGTTCCCAGGGACAGGCACCGCGTCTCCAGCGCTCTGGAGCTGGGTTTGAATCTCTCCGCTCGGGATGGGACTGGATCAGGAAAAGCAGGCGGGGCTCGAATGTGGGAAGCCAGGTGGCTGGGCTAAAACCAATAAACAAAGCAAGGAGAGGAGAGGAGAGGAGAGGAGAGGAGAGGAAAAAGTGCAACTCTGATTATTAAGGGAGCCAAGGTTGTAATTATTGCCATAAAGAGCAAACCATGACCAATTATTTTCAACCTCATTAAAGTTCAGCCTTCTCTCTTCCTTAAATAGAGGGTGAGTTTTGCAGCGCTGCAGATTTCCCTCAGATATTAGCAGCAGGAAGGGATTGCTGGCGTAGATCCCTGGGCCCCGTCCTCCGGCGCAGGAGTAGATCCCCTTTGGGGGCACACCCAGGCTGCATCAGGCCGCAGGTTCCCCCCGCGGCCCCCCGCACTGGGCCCCCGCCTTCGGACGGCCCCTCCAGCCTGGTTAGGGGAAGCCGGTCAGTCTTGGGAGCACTGCTTGCGTTGCCTGGAACGTGTAAAGATTTTCCTTCCAGCCTCACATCCGGAGAAAGGCTAACGCATTCCCCCAGCAGAGGCCATTTCCAAGCAGAGCTGCCCCGAGCAACGGGGCAGAGCCCAGCGGCCAGGAGGGTTCGGCGGGCGGACCGAAGAGCCAGAGCTGGGGCGCCCCGGAGCGGGGCGGTGGCCGGGCAGCCCGCGGCTGCAGCCTTCTCCGTCTCCGGCTGGGTCTCTTTGAGGGGCTCTCAAAGAGACCCGGAGAGCCCTGGGCACGGCGGGGGCGGAGTTTGCTGCTCCAAGACCCAGCAGCAGGGGGGCTCCCATCAGCGGGGCTAACTAATTGGATTGGTGGAAGGGTCTGCCTTGGGTAATCTCAGCCAACGCAGAAGACCGGCCGGCCTCCCAAAGTCCGTGGAATCCGGAGGAGGCAACAGTGGAGACTGCGGAATTCATTAGGCTCTGAAGCGGTTGCTTAATATGCAAGCTATTAATATGCAAATAGATGCAAACGAAGCAACGAGGCAGTGAGGCAAGGCGGGGGGGGGGGGATTAGCACACTCAAATGCCCAGGGACGGTGGAGGGGGGGACCGTTTGCAGGCAGACCCGCGAGGCCAAGGCGGGAAGCAGCTCTGCCCTGGTCAGGCGCTCTTCTCCCTTGGCCGGAACATCGGCCGCTTGACCCCCAGGCAAGGAGCACCTTCCTCGGGTGCTTGGCTAGGAGAATGTGGCGGGAGACACGTTTCAAGAGGCAAGGGCAGGGCGAAGTTCCAGGACCGAATCCCCAGAGGCATCGCCTGGAGTTGCTGGAGGACCACCGCGTTGCTGTCCTCAGTCGCTCTGGCTGAGAAGACACTTCCCCCCCGCCCGACCCCGTTCCCTTGCTGGCCCCTGCTTCAGGGCCCATCTCCGGATGGGTGGCTCCACTTTGGGGAAGGCCGGTGGAAAATGGGGGGTCCGGTCCTCTTCCCATTGCGGTTGGGCTGTGGGCTGGTGCTGTTTCTCCACTTGGAAGGCCATCAGAGCAGCCAGATTGGTTCGCAGCCAACAGAGCTCAGAAAAGAGATCCGATTGCTTCATCCTGCCCCATTTTCCTGGACGGTGCGTAAGCCTGTCAATAACATGCAGACTGAAAGAGCTGAACTCATCCCTTGCACACCCACACATCCGTGCAAAGTCACACCTTCTGGCCAGGAGGGGCCAAATTACACTGCCCAGTTGCAACTTCACTGATGTTCATTAAATTTCTCAAATCCTTTTTATGGTGCTTTTAATACCTCCGGAGGAGTTCACTGTGTAAATATTATTCCACCGTTAAATCCTAAAACAAGACAACCATCAACAGTGGATCTGGTAACAGGCCTGCAACAGGGTGCGGGGGGGGGGGGAGGAGACACACCATCCTCCTTCTCACTGGCCAGCTTATTTACAAAAGGGGGGTCTGTCCGAAGTGGCCAAAGAAGTAGCCAGAACAGGAGATGAAGGACTGCCGGCATGGGGCCAAATGCCGGGCTCCAGACAGGCTCCATCTCCGTGGCGGGATCTTTCCAGGGCTCCAGGACTATATAGGGTGGGGCTCCAAGCCGGCAAGGGCCCTTTAGCGCTCAGCCCCAGACCAGAGGGGCAGAGGGCAGCTTTCGGCTGAGCGGGCTCTTCCAGCAGTCCGCAAACACTGGCCTCAGCGTCCTGGGCAAAATCACCCCTCGCAACAGCTGTCGGAAGAGGGGAGAAGCTCGTCCCCAAGAAGGCAGGGATGGGGTTCAGTCCCTGGCACTGCCTGCCCCCCTCCGTTTAGGGACCTTCCTGCTTATTCTCCTGGAAGGACGCATGGTGAAGCCGGGAGAGCTCCAAGCACGCTGCCCTCACTGCCACACAAAACCCCATTGTGCCTCTGCTTGAGCTCGTTGCACGTTCGGCCAGGAGGCACGGCCGGACCTCGCAGAAGAGTTGCAGCATGGTCCAGCAGGAGGCTCTCTATCATGCCACTCAGACCCACTTCTCCAGGGTCGGAGCGTTCTATTTCTGCTGTCAGGTTTATAATGATTGATGCAACATTGTCCACTTACTTCTGTATTAATGCTTTATCTGTACTGCATTCATAAGTAATTTGAGTTCATAATAGTTATTTTCTTTCACAATTGCTGCTGTTTTTATTGCACGGAATAAAGTATAATCTTGCATTTTCTCTGGTGTCTGCATGAAGGCAGTGGGATCTTTGTAGAACTTGCTCCCCCGGTACGGCCGCCACACGTGCTCTTTCTAAAATCAAGTTTATCAAATGGCTGAGCAATCGTTCTGATTCAGCCCTTTGCAACTAAATGCGGCCTTTCTTCACCACTGCATCTGCTGTATTCTACCTGCTTTTTTTTTAAAGTGCCATTTTATTGCTGGCTTTGTAGAGTCATTTGTGTTTTATTCATTGTTATATTTTTAGCCATTATAATCATGCCTTATGCTGCTTTGGAAAGTGGCCAAGTTGAAAACCGTACAGTAATATGTATCTAGTAGCATAATTTTGGAAAGAACAAAAGTTCAAATGAATATGAGCTATTCCCGAGTTCATGGTGAGCGTTGGGCTCCTGCTCAGTGATTCTCTGGATGGCACCAGGGTTCCGATCCAGCAAACTCTGAATCTGCAACAATTTCGAAATCAGTTTTGCTGTTTGTTTAGCGAAAGTGTTTGTTGCTTTTCTGCTTCAGCTTCTTATGCAGCACTCAAAACGGTACAATAAAATGCAAACAATCAGAGACTGGGGAGATTGTGGCTTTTTGCCCTGGAAAATGCAAGCACCTGACAACAGACTGATTTGGTTAAGAAAAAAAACTTTCTTTGAGAATGAGGAAGACTTTGCACTTTACTGAACAACACAGGTATCTGTTTTCTTGTGCAGAGAGTGCATGGCTGGGAAGACTTGCTACCAAAAACTAGGGGTGGGGGGGCGGTGATCCTCTCCCCCAGCTGCTGCTGCTGCTGCTGCTCTACACGTACCCTCTGCCCTTCATTGCTACGCAGCTGGGATTTGGGGAGAGACGGTGGGGGGCCGGGCTCTACCCTAACCCACTGCAAGGAGCCAGCACCAGGGTTAGGGCTGGGGGCAGCGATGGCTGGTTTGGCAGCCACAGACTGACCAAACAAAGCAAGGAAGTCTCCAGCCTTGGAGGAAGCCCGGATGCAGGCAAAACATTCGGTGTCTGGGGAGAAAAGAGCCTTTCCAGGGATGCTTGGCCAAGGAGGCCCCCGGCAGGATCAACAGCTCCGGCGGGGGGGCCGGGGGGGCAGAGGTCCTGCCTGTAGAATAGACTTCTGGCTCATTTACAAGGTCGCTTCTCCTGGAGCCTGTAAAAAAACACATTTTTTGCTTTCCAGAAAAGACTGGAGGCATTTTTCGCTAGAAGATTGTTTTTCATTTGTTGCCCATAAAACAGTTTTCTCTGAGAAAGCCTGCACGAACTCTGGTGCGGATGAAACTGGGCTTTCTAAAGCCCCCAGGAGACTGGCCCAGCCAGGAAGCTGAGATGGGATGAAAGAGTAACAGGAATCTATCAAGGGCTGTCTCACGGGACGAATGAAGCTAGAACCTCCATAGACACATGTACTCTACCTCTGAATTTGCTTTGTTCTGCGCTGGGTATGGATGGCTGAGTGCCTCCTGGGCAGACCGGGCGTTCCTCACCTGGTGCAAGAGCCGGGGAGAAGCCTGGCCTGCCTTGACCGAGGCCTCCTTCCAAGCACCAGCTGCTCACCCTCTGCCAGCCCAAGAGCCGTGCCCGTTCTCGTAGCAGGCAGTGCCCTCCTCCTCTGCCAGGGCGGGCCTGATGGAAGACTCTCCCAAAGGCAGGCCGAAGCAGTATTTATTTAATCAAATGTATACGCCGCCACATTCAGAAGCGGTCAGAACAGCCCGCGTTTGTCCTTGCCAACCAAAACAAGCAGCTCCGTGAACAGGATGTGGACAGAGGAGGTTCTCCCGTTTTGCCTGGCTGGGCACAGGGCGGCGGGTGCTCATTCTTCGCTTTGCCAGGTGGTGTGCCAGCCTCCCTCCCTCCCCCAGCCAGCTCAAACCCACCCGGGGCTGCTTTTCCTTCCAAAGCGATTCCCTCCTGGAAAGGAGCGGGGACCAAACATGGCCAAGGTCTGGAGTTACAGGAGAAAGGCCCAAGGCGATGATGCCCAAAGCTGGTTCTGCTTTCTGACCGTGTCCGAGGGGTCATTTCAAGCTCTGAGTCTTCCAGGCTGGGGGTCAAGCCATGCCATGCTTAGAAAGGCAGCCTGGCTGCAGGTGCCCCCCTCAATTGGGCCAGCAGGGAATGTCCTGGACCTCATCCAGAGAAAGCTGTGGACGCACCAATTCTGCCCCCCCCCAAAAGTGTTGGGTCTGGCACTCAAATTCCCTGAAACATTCAGCTGGCCCGGACCTTCAGACCCCCCAATGACGTCCTTGTCCTCTTGCTACGGCTCCCGGCACTGCTCTCCCAAGACAGGTCACCGGCCCCCGCCTTGCCTTCTCTGGCTTTGGACACGGACCAGCCATTCCCGAGCCCCTTCCCCACTTAATCCTGCGAATCACCCAGGCCTGAACGTAATAACCCTTTGCTTTCCTGGGGTTTGGTCCCACCGCATCTCGGCAGCTCTCCTCAGAACCCTTTTCAATTTGTCAGCTGTGTTTGCTGAACTGGAGTGTAGGAGAACGTCCCTGAGCAGTCTGACCACACAGCCACCACAAAAGTTTGGTGCAATTAATGCTTCGCCTTTGGGCCACTGCTGAAGCCTCCCCCCCCCTTTCATCTGAAGCCCAGAAGAGCCTGCAAAGGAGCCCTGGTTTGGTTTGGGGCACACCACAACCGGCCGAGATCCAGGCGGGCCGCTTTCACAAGCATCGTGCCAAACGCACACACAGACACGCACCCTCTGTCTGGTTCTATGTGGGTGCAAGTGTGCGTCTGAGTGCCTGTGGAAAGCATCCTGGAGGCAAACATGTTTCTCGAGGCCTGAGCATTCAAGGAGCGAGTCCTCTTCACAAACAGTTTGCTGGGATAGATATGTTTTCTTTGAAGGGGCCACAAAATACTTTGCTGCTGCAACAGACGTCCCACGTCTCCCCTTCCAGAACAACGGAGGCAGGGAGGCTCTTTCAGAAAGGCTTGAAAAATGCCTTGGATACAAGCAAAATAAAATAAAACAAAACCTAAACTGGCAGCTAGGCCCAAACCAAATAATAAAAACGAGAGAACGTACAGCCCGCACGGGTTTAATCGCTAGAGAGGGATTGCAAAGTGTTTGGAGAAGAGCCTCGCTTTTCACCAGCCCGGCTCAACCCGCCTCCCTTCTGCGACCAGCATCTGTTAGCCCCGGGAAGGGAGACTGGCTCACTTGCTCTCCCTCTGTCCTCCCTGGGAAGAAGCGCGTGCGCACACACACACACACACACACACACACACACACACACACACACGGCCCAGCGCTGTTTCAGTGGCTCAGAGAAGTTGGCTGCCTCTCCCTTTAAATTGCAGCGCTAATCAGAAACACATTGTCCAGATTGTCAACACTTTGTTTAACCACTTCTATAAATTCAGTATTGGTGTTAGAAAGAGTCTGCCTTGATGGATGAAATACTTCGACATCCGGCGGCACAGCCTCAATAGAAAGTGAGCTAATAACTCAGAGAGGGGTGACTCAGGAAGAAGAGGGAAGAAAGAAAGAGAGAAAGAGAGAAAGAGAGAAAGAGAGAAAGAAAGGAAGAAAGGAAGAAAGGAGAAAGAAGAAAGAAAGAAAGAAAGAAAGAAAGAAAGAAAGAAAGAAAGAGAAACAAAGAAGAAAGAAAGAAAGAAAGAAACAAAGAAAGAAAAGAAAGAAAGAAAGAAAAAAAGAAAGAAAGAAAGAAAGAAAGAAAAAGAAGAAAGAAGAAAGAAAGAAAGAAAGAAAGAAAGAAAGAAAGAAAGAAGAGAGAGAGAGAGAGAGAGAAAGAAAGAAAGAAAGAAAGAAAGAAAGAAAGAAAGAAAGAAAGAAAGAAAGGAGAAAGAAAGAAAGAAAGAGAAAGAAAGAAGAAAGAAAGAAACAAAGAAAGAGAAAGAAAGAAACAAAGAAAGAGAAAGAAGAAGAAAGAAAGAAAGAAAGAAAGAAAGAAAGAAAGAAAGAAAGAAAGAAAGAAAGAAAGAAGAAAGAAAAGCAAAAGCATCCTGCAATTTGCATGCAGGCAGGAAGCAGTTGCCAATGAAATAATGACAGAAAAAACAGCTTCTTCAGTGCAAGCACGGCAGGATTTGATAGCTTTTGGCAACCAAAAATGTACTGGGAAAGTAGAAATCTGGAGGTTTTGACAACCAAACATTTGTGCAAAATGGAGAGTTTCCTCTTTTTGCAAGCTGATAATTTAGGGTTTATTTTTTTTTTAGTAACAAGAAAACACGACTGAAACAAACAAAAAAAGTTTCGATTTTTGACGTTGCAGAACAAATGCCTTCCCCAAAGAAGGGAGGAGCAGAGTAGCCAGGAGGAGGCTGCCCGTGGCCTCGGTGCCGACCCAGGTGGCCAACCGAGCAACCCAGCCGGGCTCGGAAGGAAGGGCAGCGCCCGCCTGGCACGCAGTTGGAGCAGGGGGGCCGCAAGGACGGGGCCACCTCTGGGCCTGGGGCCGATGCCCTCACGATTCTGGGAGCCCACGGGGGAGGTCAGGGAACCTAAACCGAGACCATCCTAGGACAATGCTGGAGCTCCCCCTTCGGGTCCGCCGCCCACCCCGGGGAGAGACGGCCCCTCTTCTGCCTCCTCCCCATCCCCCTGCTGTGCCACTCGAGGGGGGCAACCCTTTCTCAGTCCCCCCACCTCTGCCACCCCGAGAGAGAGACCGCTTCTCCTGCGCCCCCTTCTCTAGGGCGGAGGGGAGGGTGCAGTGCCCAGGCAGGCCCTCAATGGGGGCTTCTGGTCTGTCCTCGGTGGCTACAGTATCTTGGCACGCACAACCCCGGGCATATTTTGCACAGGGGTTCAGAGCCATCTCTGGGAGGAAGGGGATAAAAGGGCAGAGCAGGGATGCCAAAATAAGCCGGACCCCAAGGTGCGTGTGGTTTCTTAGCTGCTGATTTATTGTTGTGGACCAGGGAGAGCGAAAAAGGCCTGACCGGGAGAGAAAGGAAAGGCCACCAGGGCTTGAAAGGAACTGACGTTTGTTGAAGAGGGGAGGAACTGACCCACAGGGCGCTCTCCTGACCCATCCTGAGCAGGGCTGGTTTCCCAGCCCACTGGCAGCCAGAAAAAGTGAAGGCGGATGCAGGCGGTTGCCCCCCCCCCCCCCGCCTCCCCTCCCTGGGCTGAGGAACAAAGCCCAGGTCACCCGTTCAGTGGGGATTAAAAGCGGAGGGGGTGGCTTTCTGCCCTTCAGCACCGCTGGATCCAAAGAGCCAAAGGCAGGATGCCAGGCCGCCTTCGAAAGCAGCCACACCCTGCTGGGCTAGATCTGTGAACACTGGATTTTACTCTGGGGGAAAAGCTGCCCCTTTTCTTTTGACCCCAAAGCAGAGGAGCCCAAATCTGAGGAGCCCTGGCAAGGCTTTCCTGCTGGCTTATTTTACAGCAGAACCCGGGGAGCATTGGCTACTCCTGGGGGCCCTTCTGGGCCACACACACACACACACACACACACACACACACAGAGGGGAAATGTGGTATGCAAAGGCTTTGTTGGGTCAACAACTGTTCTGCCGAGGGGGGGCACCATGACACCCAGGCTGGGCCAGCAGACTGTTTGCATCCTACAAAAACAACCCCCCAGCCAAATTAGAAACGTATTTCATCTTATACAGGAAAATAGAATTGGGGAATGTGTCTGGAGTCTGACCTACAGTATTTATGCTAAATGAAGATTTAAATATCTCTCTGGTGGAATGTGCAGGGAGACCTTGCTGAATTCTCCACATTTTTTCCTCTTCTGGGCTGGGAGGCAGGCCTGGGGTGGGGGGTCCTGTTGCTTTTAACCCTTAGCTGTTCCAAAAATCAGACTGCCTCTCGATGGAGCTGGAGCACCAGCATGAAGCAACCACCAGGAAGAGAAAACAGGGAAGGCCACGCAGGTGGATCTCAAAAGGGCTGCGCAGAGCCACAGGAAAGACCGGGGGCCAGAAGGCGAGCCTGCGGTCGCTGGCCTAGTGGGCTAGCCATCAAGCCCCTCGGCCGCATCAGGGCCCCAAGAGGTGGCTTCCACTCTTGGGGCCTCACGGTCCTCGCTCTCAAAGACGCACGGCGTTTCCAGCCACCTCTCTTTCGCCACCGGCCCGGCTGTTCTGAGGCCGCCCAAAGCGCCAGCTGCTGCCAGACAGATTTTGAATGCCCTTTTCTCTCTATAGGTGTTTTATAGCCTTGCTGGTGTTTTGTATGCAAAGACCTGTAATATACGCTTTTTGTATACAAGTCAGTAATCCATGTTTTTGTGTGCAACTTCCCTAAAGAAACACTACTTTAGTATGCAGAACCAAGGTACGTTTTGGGAACTTACATTGTTTTTGTATGCAGTACAACTTTCGCCAATGTTGCTGATTTGGCAAATGCCTTTCTCTGAGTTTGCACAGCGTGCAAGGCTCCGTCTCTGGGGTACCCCGCCGTCCACCAACAAGCCTAGGCTGTGGCAGAAACTCAGATCGCACTCGCCGCCACAGCAGAGGCCACGGAGACAAGTGGAGGGATTTCGCGAAAGAGTCCGGCATCCCTCCTCGCCTCAACCTTGTATGGGAAGCCAACCTTAGGAGGATCCTGCCCCGCAGTCTTGAAGTTTCGGGGGAAGGCCCCCCCCGCCCTCAGCCTCCTCTCTGCTTGCAGCACGAGCGCGCGACTGCCCCCGACCTGTCCTCTCCCAGAGCACCCCGGACACCTGCCCCGTCGGGCCATCGGAGGCTCGAAGCCAGCGTGAAGGAAGAGCCGCCATCCTGCCCCGGAGAGTGGAGCCTCGGTGCTGTCCGCGTCCCCCTTCCGAGCGGCGTCTGGTTTCCTGTCTGTCCAGGCCCAACACACCGTCCTGGAGCCAGAGCCTCTCCTTTCTTTTGCAGGGATCCTTCCAGGCTCCGGTTACAATTAGCTCAGAGCTTTGCTATGAGGCCTGGTGGGGGTCTCTGACTCCCAGCCTTGGCCAGGCGCTCCCTGTAATCGTGAGATCTGTCTCCTCCTCCGGCTGTTTGTGGGGGGAGGGAGGGGGACACCTTTTCCAGGGAGAGCAAGGGGCTTCAGCTGATCTGGAAACTCCACAGCCAAAGCGCAGGTCCCACGGATTGCCAGGGATTAGCCTGGAAACACGGAGACGGAGCTTCCTTCACGACCTTCAAAAACAGATTTTAATCTCTGTAAACTAGTTATATTCCTAGACCGCCTTGCAGCCATTATGCAACGGCTCCTCTCCATCTTTCCACTTTCCTCTCTCGTACACACCTCCATTCTCCCACCCCACCACCATATTGCAGCCAGGTGTATAGGCGGCCTCCCTGTACCCAGCTGGCCTCCGGCTTCTAGCGTTTTTCCCAAAAAAAAAAAAACAAAACAAAACCCCTTTTAATTAGAATCTGGGAAAATTATTAGCAGCAATTTCCTCCCCACATTTCTTGTTATAAAAACAGTCCACCACTGAAATTTCTGAGCAGCATTACGTTACCAGTTTCAAGCATACTGTAGCTGAGAACTGAGCAAACTAAGATTGCTCACAATTCAAGAATGGAGGGACATGTTGACTTCTTCCAGCGATGAGAACAGAAATGAACTTTGCTGGGTCACATTTTTCCCACTTGAGCCTGCGGGTTATGTCTGGATCTTAGAGAAGAGGGGAGGGACTTGGGAGCTCAGTGGGAGAAAATGTTGGATTCCTTGGAAAGGAGAAATGTGAGATCCACAGAGGGAATAAAGGGAGAGGAATGTGCCAGATCCTTCCTCTCCCCCAGACGCTCCCCCCAACCCCCCAGACCTGCCTCACAGCCCACATTCCTGAGCATTCGGTCCTCTGTGCCAGCTGGTTTCTCATGGGGCAGCACGTACGCCACGGAAATCAGGGTCCCATCCAGGTATCGGGTTCGGACAAAGTGCCCCCTGGGGGTAACTTCAGCCAGGTGGGGGGCAACAGCTGTGCGTGCAGCAGGGCAAACCCATTCCCAGGACGCCTGAAGCAGGTGGAACAGGCCTTCTGGACTAGGATCTTTGTATGGGGGAGGGACAAAGACATCTAGGAAAGAAACCTGTTCCCCGAGAAAGAAAAGTCAGCCCCATCCAGCACAAGTAATGGGAAGGGGGGTGCCCCATATCCCCATGTCTTTGGCCCTCAACTTTACCTCCTTTTTGAGCAAATATTTCTTCTGCATTTCCTGCCTGCAGACAGTTCTGCTCTTTGTTCCGGAGGGGAGAAGAAGGTGGAACTTGGACCCCTCCCCTCCCTACTCTGCCAGGCAGAAGCAGGGCAAGAGAAGTGGGGGGGGGGGGAGGAAATGCAGAAATGCAGAGAGAAGTTGCTTCATGGAGACAAGGATGGGGGGGGGGGGGCTGGCCTGCCCTCTGGAGCAGCTCAAAGCCACCAGCCAAGGAGTGATTCATTGGAACTATTTGCAAAGAAAAGCATCTTATTTTAGAAAGTTCAGGCGTAATTCATGGTGATGAAAACAAATCCCAAAGTACAGCTATAAATAAGGCACCATAGCAACATGCTTGCAGCCTCATCTTTCTCCCTGCTGCAAAGACCATGCGACACTCTGGGGGGTTGGGTTGGGCCAGGCACAGCCCCGGAAGCGAGAGCATCGTCGGTTCCTTTTTGACTTTGCCAACAGCAAGCCGCTTTCACCCACTAGCCGCACCCTAACGGTGGACTCAGAGCGACGCAAGCCACCCATGGCTTCTTCCTGGAAAATGATCCCTGCAGCCCCTCCTTCTATCTAACCCTAACCCTAACCCTATAACCCTACCCAGAGCGGGAAAGGGAGGCAGGCCAGGCCAGGCCACAAGTTCTCCGAGGCATCTAAGCATATCCCACTTTGCAGGTCACAGCCCAGTTTTTTTAAAGTCCTACCATCTGAGCAGCAGACTACCTTTAATTTGCATATATTCTATTCGTATAAATGAATACCTGCAAGCTGAAGGAGGAACAGACTCGTCTTTTGTGTTTTCCCCTTCTCTCTACCTGTTGCCTTCATCTTCCCCTCCGAGCAGCCCACAGAATAAAATCTCCTGGGCTCAGCCTTGAGGTGGGCAGCCAAATCGGCCGCAAGATCTGAGTTTCCCTCTCTAAGAGTCTCGCAGCCACACGGTCGGTCCACCAGCTTGGTTACATATCCTACCACCAGCTGCCCTGGACAACTTCACGGGGCTGCAGGGGGACACGGAGGAAACATTTTGAAAACTCTCTGGAGTGCTAAGGTGCGGGGCACCTTGTGCAGGTTCACTGCTCAGGGCGTCTGCATTTCCTGAAAGCAAGCAAGAAAGTGGTGTGGTAGCAGACCTGGAAGGTCCTGGGAGGAGGGGGTGGCCAGCACTGGGCAGCAGGACAGGGTCTAGAAAGGAGTCTGCCGCTTATCCTGAAGGCCTTTTGAAAAAAACCAGACCCCTTGACTTTTCTTCTGTAACCTGTTCGGTCTTGCCCTCAGTGGCAGGTCCAGAAGCCTGCCTGAATGGACAGGGCGGGATTAAAGCCCCCCCCCCCCCCCAGCCTTCTCATCTCTTATCCATAGAAATCTAGCATGTCAAGGAGAAAACCGATCTTAGCCCTGGCACACTCATTTCTAAGCGTGGGCATTTTCCTTCCACCCCCGTGCAGTAGTGGCGAGAACGTGAGAACGACGCTGGCGTCCTCCCAGCACGGTGGCCCCCATTCCAGAAACCCTCTTCCCTTTGTGCTTTTAGAAGTGGCCGGAAAGTTTCCACCCCCAGAACCCCTTCAGCCTCCCAAAGGAATCCCTAAGGCCGACTTGCATGGCGTTGTAAATGTCTGTTGGTTCTCGCAGAGAGAAGCAAGCATGACCCATGCACATGCAGAGACACACATGCAGACAAGATCCGCTGGATTTCATTAAACTGAATATTTAAGCCTAAAAATGATTTAATCACCTTGGCTTGCATACATTTGCATACACCATCAAAATTAAACTCGAGTCATATGCGACTGAATGGCAGGTTGGCAGAAGTGTTCATTGCGGCTGTTTCCAGGTGGGTCCTGCCCGGGCGGGGGGGGGGGGGTGCAGGATCCAGCAAGGAGCTTTGGGCAAGAGGACCCCTCTGTCACAACTGGATTCCCTTTCCGGAACTCAGTTCTTGTCGGCCCTTCAAGGTAGGCCAGGTCAAGAAACAGGCACGGCAAGGACTCCAGGAACTCTCTGTTGTGGTAGGGTGGAAGAACAGGGTCTTTAAAGTCTATCAGGGTTTCTCCCTGCCCCATCTTACTCCAAACAAACCCACGGTGGGCTATTTTGAGTTTCCCTCCATCCCAGGACTGCAGGTCCCCCTTAATGGCTCCTCCCTCCCTCCCTCCCTCCCTCCCTTCCTTCCTTCCTTCCTTCCTCTGTTCCTTCCTTCCTTCCTTCCTTCCTTCCTTCCTTCCTTCCTTCCTTCCTTCCTTCCTTCCTCTGTTCCTTCCTTCCTTCCTTCCTTCCTTCCTTCCCTCCCTCCCTCCCTCCCTCCCTCCTTCCTTCCTTCCTTCCTTCCTTCCTTCCTTCCTTCCTTCCTTCCTTCCTTCCTTCCCCTGGTCTCCATCCCCTTTTCCTTCCTGCCATCCAGGGCTGGGGGGGCTTGGGGCACAGCTCTCACCTGCCCCTCTGCTCGGCAGACCCAGTGAAGGACCCTTTGGTCACACCTATGAGCAGAACTGATTTGGAGAGGGAGCGCCAGCACCCGTGAATTTGTGGGGAGGCCCTCTATGCGTTGCCTTGACATAGGGCACTTTGCGTGAACTGGCAGGCCGGCCGGGCGGGCGGGCGAAGTCCTCCGAGTGGAAAGGACGGCGTCTTTGCGCGTCCATCGCCCTTCTCCGGAGAGACATTTCTCGCCTTGCCGGCCCTCCTGCTGCAGGCCGCTCTTTTGCACCCCGTCCAAGCGGGCCACGGTGGGGTGCGGCAGAGATCTGGGCTCCTTTTAGTTAAAGGAAAACACACAAAGGAATGTGGTCGTGGGAGCAGCAAGCAGCGGCCGAGGGGGGCTGCGGAGAAGGGAAACCGGAGAGCTCGTGCCTCTGCCGTCAGCCGGGGTCAGCAAAACCAGACTAAATAGTCTAGTGGACGGCCAGGCGTTCCGGCCCGGCCTGTCTGGAAACTGATCATCGGAGGGCCTGGGAGGACGGCAAGGGGAAACGGAGAGGCGGGGAGTGAGCCAAGAAAACTGGGGAGGGGGCTTGCACTGATGCAGCCAAGACTCTGGCCCAGAAGAGGAGGAGGAGGAGGAGGAGGACCGAGGAGGAAGCCTGCCGGTGTGTCTGTGTCTTTTCACCAAACATGGAGCTGGAGGAGGTCTGCACTCAGGAGGAGAGCCAGGATTCCCCCCACGCGGCGTCCCAAAGTGACAAGGCCTCGCTGTCTAAGCCAAAGAGGGCCCAGGCAACCCCCTCGGCTCCTTCCCGTGAGGCCGCGGAGACCCACCAGGCTGCTTGTCTCCTGGATCACTCCGTCCACCTCCCGAAATTCTCGGGCCTCTCCTGGGAGCCAGAGAGTCCCTGGACCCCAGCCTCCGGGCCGCCCCCTGCCGTCCCACGCCTGGCAGGGGCCCCCGCCCCTGCTTGGCGGATCTTGCCAGCGGTGCCCTGAAGTTGTGCAGCGGCAGCGGCAGGAGAGAAGCGCCGCCGTTGCTCTCGGCTCCTTTTCCAGGAAGTCCCCAAAGGCCCCTCGCAAACTGTATCAGCAATCAGCTAGTTAGTCTGGCAGCTCCCTCGGGCCGCGCAAAGGCTGGGGGGCACGCGTTATTCAGCAGCGGGGGAGGCAGGGCGGGCGCTCCCAGGCAAGGGCTGCGGGGGCGGGGGGCAGTCCCGGTCCTGGTCCCGGCCAGGAGGGGCAGGAAGTAAATAAATAAACCAGTCAAAGCAGTGAGGTGGGGAAAGGGGCGTGTGTGTGTCCCCTATGGCATTTCGACACTCCACTAAAAGAGGGGGCACAGCATGGAGGCCAACCCCAGGACAGCCCAACACAGCCCTTTGGCCACCCTGGCGCCCTCAGCCCTTTCCGAAGAAGGACCCCTGCTTTGGGGGCGCCCCATCTCCTTGGAGAGGAAGGGGGGGCACCCGCAAGGGCACAGGAGGCTGAGCTGCGGGAGGTGCCTGGCACAGCGCCCGAAATGTTGGGTGGTTTGGGAGGAAGGTGGGTCTGGAAGATGCCAGGACTGCAGCCCCTGCTTCTTCCTCTTCCTCTTCCACTTCCCTGCCCTTTACTTAACCCTAGCCCTATCCTCCGCCAAGCCCAGCCTGGCCCACTTGCTCACCGGATTTATTTACCATTTTTTAAAAATTCAGCTGATAACCAAAGTTTAAAAAACGGGAGATCTCCCATGCACCTACATGGGTGGGTTATAAATCAACAGAAAATCAAATGCTAGCATGTAAATAAAATTGCAAATCAGCAGCGAAATGGGTTTCATTTCAAGGCACAAATGGCTCCCTTCCACCCACCGGCATCTTCCAAGGAGGCTCTTTAAGAATCCTGATCTTTCTGTGTCATAATGGTAAACATTAGCGGGTTGCTTTAGAAATGAAGAAACAGCTGGCCTCTGGGGATTTGTTGGTGGGAAGGGAACGTAGGCACTTCAAATTTGAAAATCCAATTTAACTGTCCATTATAGGGAGAATTAAAAAAAACAGTAGGGGAGGGATAATTTTGCAGTTACGCAGCATTTGACTAAATCCGATGCCAGGGTGACAGCTTACACCTTAAAAGCCTCATGTCTGAATGTAAAGAGACAGCGGATGATTTATTTATGATTGCGATCCAGCCTCCTGCTTAACAAGTTGACAACTGCGCCAGCACTCCGGGGCCCAGCCGCGCGTGGCAGCCTGTCAGCACTTTGGAAAGAGAGCCCTCTCTTTGAAAGCACGGAAGGGTGGCAAGGGCACAAACTGGCACAGTTGGAAAACGGGCCGGCCGGGGGGGCAGCGGGCCACCACTCTTGCTCCTTTTTGCACAATGCCAGAGCAATCCTTTCCGAAAGGAGCGGAGACCCACAAGGAGGTCCCAACTTCCCTTTGCTTGCGCAGGGCCGCTCTCCTCCCAGCCGCCTTCAGTCCCTCTCGCCAGGGGCAGAGCTACCGTTTGCACCCTGCCACCTCCCTCACCACCAAGGGGCACTTGCAGCTCTGCCTGGGGGGATGGAGGCGAGCAGCCCCTCCATCTCATGGTTGGATCTGAACACGTTAGATGGCCATGTGTGCTTAGAATTGGTAGAGTTTATATTAGGAAGGAAGGACAGATTTGTCCCAAAGATCCAGAGCAGAAAACACCCCCAAGCCTCCCTCCATCAGGACAGCCAGAATGAAAAGCGAACCTTTATGGAAGAGGCTGACGGGCCAGAGCAATGCAGGACAACCACGGTGTGGCTCACGGCTCCGATGAGGCCCATCCGTTTAAGCTCTGGGTTCCGGACGTCTTGTGGGGAGAGCCCTGTCCGTCCAGCCGGGGAGTGCTGGGCTGAAAACAGCGAGATCTGAGGGGATGGGAGGAGAGTGAGCTTGGGGGGGTGACCGTCTCTTCTGCCTTGGAACTGTAGGGCTGCTCACACATATGCGGAAGCCGAAAAGATAAAGGACCCCCAAGAAAGCCGAGGAGAGTGAAGAGCTCTGGACGGACGGAATCCCCCCCACCCCGTCGGACACCTGCTCCTCCCAGGCAGGGCTCAGTGGGAAAGGAAGCCAGAGCAGGTGGGACGCAAGCGTGGGGAGCCGTGGCAGGGGCCTCCCGGGGGCCTCCCGGGAGCCCCTGATCCTGTTCCAGCTGCCTTTGGCCCCTGGCCCTCTCACAGCAGCCGCTAATCCCACTGGGTCTGCCTTGGGCCCTCCAGCTGGGCGTGAGCGTTCCATGACGTCACAGCTTCTCAGCCAATGGTGGTCAAAGACTGCTCGTGCCCGTCCCGGGACTCAAGCGCCAGGGATGGGTGGGGCCCCAAAGCTCTGGCATCAGCCACAGATCCTCCCCAGACCCACTCGGGGTGGGCCTCCAGCTTCCTGGAGCTCCACGTGGGAAGCCTCTCCGGCAGATCCGGGCGGGGAAACGGAGATGGGGATGGATCTGCACAGTGGGGCGCCCAAAGTGATGGGCAACAGCCAAGGGCCTCCTGAAATGCCAGCCACCCCAGCACCAGCAAGCTAATTAATTTCCTTTTTGTTTCTTCAAAGTTTCATTTTTAAATTACAGTCTTCCCTCCTCTCCAATAAATACTTGACAATTAAAACTGTCTCCCTGACATGAGATGCCAGGGTAGGGGCCGCCCCTCCCCCCTGTCACCTTCTCTGCCATAAACAGATTCGTAAAAAACGGCTTTTCAAGCCCCAGCTGCCATTAGCCACTTAAAATCCCATAATTATCATCCTATCATGGGCCTGTTAACGAGCAGTAAAAATAAGGCCATTGAATATGGTAATTTATTCGTAAATTAGCCTAATGAGAATAGGTTTCAGACACTGTTTACTTTCTTCCTGCTTGTTCCGGTAGGATGCTGCCTGGCTGTGGGAAGGGGGGAGGGGGCCGGGGGGGGGGCTACGGCTGGGTGGCAGACAAAGCTCCCAGCTTTTCCAGGGAAGATTTGTTAAATTAATGTGCCAGCCCACATTTTCTGCTAAACGGGGTGTTCAGCAGAAGGCATTTCTTGTTTTGGCAGGGTTTCCATCACATTTGAAATCTCAGCACCCAGCAGACTCTTCCTCCTCCTCCGTCTCCGGAGCTGGCAGGGTCTCCAGCCTGGCCGGCTGCCGCCTCCAGAGCGGCTTGGGGGAACAGCCTGCCCCTCAGCCGTGGGGCCTGCCCCTTTCCACGTCCAGCACCCGTGCCGTGCTCAGGCCCAGCTCTCCTCTTGCGGAGGCCATTCCCAGCAGCCCCAGGAACAGCAGGGAGGCTGCAGCCGATCAAGGAAACAACCTTTTCCTGCAGCTTGGCCCTCCTCCACTTCTCCCGACCTCAGAAACTGACCCTTGGAAAGAGGGACAGACAGCTGCAAGGGCAGGGACACATATTGCCTCGGTCAGCTGCCGCCAATCTTCTCCTGGGGCCATTTGCACCCAATCTTTAAGGTCGGATCAAGAACCGCATTTGGACCAGAAGAGGTGAGGCTTGCGCTATCGCCACTCCGTGTGCCGGACAGGGCCCCCCCTTGCCCCCTGCAGAGGAAACTCAGGCCCTCATCGGAGCAGCCCTTGACCAGGCCCACGTGTGAAAGCGCGCTCTCCTCCTGCCCGAGGGTGGGTCTGCCTCCCCGCCTGCCGCTGGGCAGCCCCTCCTGGCACTGACGGACCTCGGCTCCGGCCAGCGCCCGAAGGCCGCATGCCCTGGCCTCCCGCTCTCCTCTGCCAGGCCCAGATGAGGGTGAGGCGCCAGGTTTGCTGGCTTGCTTTCCTCCTTGGGAATCATGTCTTCCCACTGAGATATGTCCATGAAGTCACCAGGATCGCGATGCACTTGGCAGAGCCTTTCCCTTTCCTTTTATAGCCCTGAGAATATTTTAGGCAGCAGGAGGAGGCAAAGCAATAAGATGCTTAAATGTTATCATACAAACCGCTGGGAATCACCCACGTTGCAGCAGGATGAAAATAACTAAATAAGCATTACCACATAACTTGGGTTTTTGCAGAAAGCTGTTAATTCCAAAGATGCTGCAATTTAATGTCATTTTGCTTGATAAAGTATTTACCTAGCTATGGTATTTAAATAATCACATATTTTGCTTTAGTGCTAATTTGGGAAAGACCTACTTGTCTCTCCTCAAAATATCTGAAAACTTAATATGAGCCTCACTTGGGTCATTCGGTGTCTCCGCTGTATTTTCTTTGTTCAAAAATGGAGCCATTTCAGCCCCAGAGAAAATGGAATTTATTATACTGGTAAAATGTTTTTTCCCTCTGTCTTTTAAGAAGCTGCTTATTTCCCTTTCTTCCCCTTTCATTTCCAGAGGGTCAACAGAACCCTTGGTGGCTCTGTGATTTCTCCGTAAGCTTCATTTTCCATCCATCCATCCATCCATCCATCCATCCATCCTTTTCCCTCTTGAGTTGCTCCTGGGACTGGCAACAGTGGTCCCAGCTTAGCCAGAATCAAACCAAGAGCCAAGTCCCTGGAGACTGACCAGCACGTGCCACCCAAAGGCACCTAAATAATTTAAAGAAATGGGGATGTTCCATTTTTCTCCAGTAAAATTATTGTGCTGCATTTCCTCTTAAGTGCATAAGGAGATGTTGAAAGAAAAAGAAAGAAAGAAAGAAAGAAAGAAAGAAAGAAAGAAAGAAAGAAAGAAAGAAAGAAAGAAAGAAAAAAGAAAGAAAGAAAGAAAGAAGAAAGAAAGAAAGAAAGAAAGAAAGAAAGAAAGAAAGAAAGAAAGAAGAAGGAAGGAAGGAAGGAAGGAAGGAAGGAAGGAAGGAAGGAAGGAAGGAAGGAAGGAAGGAAGGAAGAAGGAAGGAAGGAAGGAGAAAGAAAAAGAAAGAAAGAAAGAAAGAAAGAAAGAAAGAAAGAAAGAAAGAAAGAAAGAAAGAAAGAAAGAAAGAAAGAAAGAAAGAAAGAAAGAAAGAAAGAAAGAAAGAAAGAAAGAAAGAAAGAAAGAAAGAAAGAAAGAAAGAAAGAAAGAAAGAAAGAAGGAGGGAGGGAGGGAGGGAGGGAGGGAGGGAGGGAGGGTATTCTAGATCCACATTTGGCTCATTCCAAACTTTTGGGGCACGCTCCTCGGCAAGGCTGCTGGCCGCGCAGTGACACTCCCACGGTCTGCTTCGAGGCCCCGTGGAGAGGGCCCCCAGAGGGTCAGCGGATGGAACAGAGGAGCTGGGGCTGCCTTTTTCTGAACTGATATTGCGCCCTTTCAAATGCTCTAAAGCTGCCCCAAGAAATCATAGTGCTCTCGTTTGCGAGCTATGCTGACACAAAATGGCCAGATATTTCCACTTCTAGTTTTGCTGGTGCAGGAGACAAGGAAGAAAACACCAATGGCCAGAAGGTCCTTTTCCACCTCAGGGGGGGGGGGATATTTTTAACCTATTGCAGAAGGGGAGCAGTGTTAACCTATTGCAGCAACTTTCCACAGAATATGTAAAGTGAGCACAAACAACTTATGTTGCAATAACATGATTAGATTAACCTTTTTGTCCTGGAAATGTTATTTGGTACTTTTTGAAACAAGATTCACATTTTAGTTCCATCGAGCATGCTTCATCGAGCTAGTGGTGGCAACAGAAAGAAGTAGAAAATGTATTCAATGACAAGTGATAAAAATGTGCAGACTCAACGTGAGTTCAGACATACGTAACAACTGCCTGGAAAAAAACGTAAAAGAAGCTACACACATAGAAATAATTGGAACTCAAGCTAAGGGATTTTATTCCCTACAATGGTATATAAACATCAGTTTTTCAACAATGTATCAATTTTTGAAAGACAATTAACCGAATGTAGCGGTTCAGTTGAAACCAAATGTATCAGGTAACTGAATGTATCGGTTCAGTTTCAATGTATCAATTTTTGAGCAACAACTAACTGAAAGCATCCTAACCTGTGCTGTACATTACAAAACCCCGAACAGTCTCCGATTCTACACCCGCCAGTCCAAAGCCGTCCAAGTCCACAAAATCCAGCAGGTTAGCCAGGAGTTCAAAGAGAGCAGAGCGCAACCTGGGGCCAGGTAGAGCTAAAAGGCAGCTGTTCAAAAACCAGAGGGAACAAGAACATTGGAGATGAGACCATGAGATGCGGCATCACAGGGGAAGAAACAGAATCAAGAATAAAAGAACGCTTAACCTGTGGAGCTACAGAGACGGACCTGCCCGAAGGGGGCCGGGGGGCTTCTGTGCAGCAGTGCAGCCCAGGCATTCACGGGCAACCCGGTGGCTCCGGCCCACGCGGTCTGGGTCAGGGTTCCGGGGAAGGCCAGGCAGCCCATCCATCTCCACTGCTTCAGGGAAACGTCCCTGTGGGTGCTGGGTTCTGCGGGCTCGTCCAGCGAAGATTGGGGTATTTTATTATTTATTGGGATGGATGGTATTCTGGAGGTGACAGACTCAACCATGGGGGAGCTGGGGATGGTGACGGCCGACAGAAAGCTCTGGCGTGGACTGGCCCATGAAGTCACGAAGAGTCGGAAACGACTGAACGAATAAACAACAAATTCCATTTCCACCCCACCTTTCCTTTCAGGGAGCCTTTTGGGGATAATTAGCTCCATTCCCAGGGCTGACCCCTTTCCCCCTTAATCTAAAGCCAGAACCATCCTCGATGAACTACCAGCGTGTTTTAATGTTAAAGAGGATGTTTTCTTTCTGGAATTCAAACATTCAGAGTTTTGACTTCCAAAGCCAGGGTCTGAATTGTCAGGCATCCACTAGCTGTTCCTTTTTGGCCTCCCTGGGGGCAAGAGCGATCTCTGCCCTGTCCTGCCAATTCCACCATCAGCTCCAGGCCAGCTGCCCCAGGCCCACAGGAGAGGGAACTGCCCCCCCACCCCCGCTGGCCTTCCAGCTGCTCTTCCAGAGAGGTGCCCCTGCTCCAGGGAAAGAAGGCCCCGGGAGGCGGCCTGCTCCTCAGCCAGCACACGGCACCCTCGGGAGTTCATCAGCTTCTCGGCCACATAGCGCCCTGGAAAGGGACGCTCCCTTGGATGAGACAGGAGGGCGGGGAAGTCCAGAGAGTGGAGCCGGGTCTGCAGCAAAGCCACCGGAGGGGCCTTCTCTGGTCAGCGGAGCCCAGAGTGGCTCCACGCAGCCTCGGGCACCTTCCCGGTCGCCGGGCAGCCGAGCCTCCGTGGTTGGCAACCATGGCGGCTGCTCAGCTCGCCATCTTTCCTCTGAGCGGCCTGGCTCACCTCTTGCGGCTCCGTGCCAGTTTCCGCGAGAGCTGTGGATGTGTGGCCTAAAAACTGGGCAGATAAGCTTGAGGAAGAGAAAGGATTTGGATTTGAAACCCGCCCTGCACCTTCCAATCTGGCATGTGCATCGGCTTGCGGCTTTTCCCCTGGGGAAGGGCATGGGGAACGCCAAGGGTCTCGGCTTGGGGAGGGGCACCGGGGGCCTCCCCTCCCTGCATGGTGGTTATTTGACACTCCCGTCCAACCCCAGATCCTCCGAGCATGCAGGGAAGCCCAAGGAAGTTGGACGTGTCTCGGCGAGGACTCCGGAGACCTGCTGCAGGGGCTCTGCGGCTGAGCACCCCCGAGCTGGGAGTTCCTGGCTCCAGACTTAGTATTCCAGTCAGCTCTCGCCTTGGGAGCCAGCGAGCGCATCAGTCCCCTCGAGCCGAGGGAATATTACTCACCGGGTCACGGTCGGCTGAGTAAAATACAACCCTCATATATCATCATAACTGCCAGCAAATGACACTTATAATTGAGACGGCAATAACTAGGAAAGAGTTCTTTAATTTAACATCCAATTATTACAAGTTATCACTCCTTAATAAATGTAATATAACAGACAATCAATGTTGCATGTGACGATGGAACTGGCTACGCTGGGATAAGGGATTTATCTCAGGGAATTCGGGCTCCTTGCTCGGGGTGTGTGTGTGGAAGAGGCACCAGGGTCGTGGGTGGGGCTCCCAAGGACGGACAGACGGACGCAGAGGCGGTGTAGATGCCACAGAAGGACCAGCAACACGGGGCTGGGTGGCTCGGCTGCGCCTGCGCAATATGGCTGATGGCTGGGGGGCATTATTGGTGGAAGAGACAGCGAGGCCCGTTTTCCCCAGCGGAGTGAAAGAGGAACCAGAACAAAAAGGCAGCAGGGCTCGGCGCCTTTTCTTCCATGTGGGGTGGGGCCCACCTGAAATGAACGAGCCTCCAAATGCCCCCACCTTTGTACCAAAGAAAGAGCTCTGAGACTCAAGCGAGTGCTTGGCTAAACTACCGCCATGTATTAATTTTACTCTCCCTTTCATACAGATTAGACCAGGGTTTCCCAGCCTTGGCAACTTGAAGATGTGTGGACTTCAACTCCCAGAATTCCCCAGCCAGCCATGCTGAAAGAAGATGCCCTTCCATGTGGGCAGAGGGCAGAGCCCCTCCAAGAGCCCCTCCCTTTGACCCTGCTGGGGGGCAATGCACAGCCCGGAGGGTTTCGGCTGCTATCGGTTGTTTTCTCCCCTGCCCCATGTGCCCCCCTCCTTGCATCACAGACCAGTTGGTTGACATCTGTTTCCCTCCCTCTCTCTGGGGGAGTGATTGACAGGGCAAAGCGCTTTGCATCAGAGGAGGGAGAAAATCCTTTATTCCACCCAAAACACGCATGCATGGTCAAAAATCCTTAAATCTCACTGCTCTGAACCGGTAACATTTATTCCACTGAGCGAGCTAAATCCATGAATGCAATTATCAGAGGCCAGGAAAAATGATCCTCCTCTTGTTACAATTTCTACCAAGCAAAGGCTGATGCCGACTCCCAAGGGCGGGCCAGGCACATGTCCACACGCACGGGCAGGCTGCCAGGCTGCTAAGGCACTGCGACGCCTCCTGGCCACGGTTCGCAAAGTGGGCAGCTTTGCAGGGTTGCTAAGAGGATAAAGAGTGGACTGCTCTCGCCATCCTGAGCTGGCTGCCCTGGCTTTTGCTGCAGGAACTGAAGCATCCAAGAAAGCTGCCAAGTTGGCACCATGCCCTGCTGCCCAGGTCACGCCAAGCAACATAACGCAGAAGGCCATTTCAGTTGGAGGCTGAGAAATTCCTCCTGCAGGGGCAGCCAGCGCTGCCACCAACGGGGGCGGGGGGCTCTGCTTTCCCCCAGCTAGTTCAGCTGCTGCTCTGCCAGCTTAAGGGTGAACCCCTCACCCGCTTGCCCTTGCCAAGAGCTGCGCCTGCCCTCCTTGCTGGCAGAGGCAGAAAAAGGGCACAGCGCCCGCTGGCCAGCCCAACCTCCGTCACCCCCCTTCATCTCTCCCACCCCTGCCAGGGCGAGGGGCAGCCAGCCCTTCAAGAGGTCGAGCCAGCGCAGGGCAGCCCCGTTCCTCCCCACCTGCTGCAGCCCCTCGGGGGACCTTCCGTGGCCCCGCCGATCACACGCCGCATTAAAGAGGACCCGGGTCTTAATTTAAGTCCAGGGGGGAGATGGGCTTGCACACTCCCCCTCTCTCACTTGCAAGGTAGTGAAATTTTGCAACCAGAATAAATTATGGAAATCAAGGTTATTTGCATAAAGGCTTTTTTTTAATTAAAAAATATCTCTTCCATTGCTTCCTGCCTTGGGGAAGAGGCAAAGAATCGCACAAGGTAGGAGGATCTTGCTCACCCCTCAGGCACCCCCACGCCCTCCCCATCGCACAGGAGCTCCTTGGTTTTCCAGCCTGCCTTGCCGAGACTTTTAAAGAGTCTTCCTCCCAAAACGACAACGCTGCTGGAAATCCCACACAGTGCTGGCAGTTGAGCCCACCGAAGCAGGCACGGCCCTGCCAGCTGATGCCCCCAGCCTGTCTCTCCAGCCCGTGCAGGAAGCCTGTGGCTGAGGGAGCAGCCCGGCTCTGGGCTGGGTCTCCAAGGGGAGCTCGGGGAGCAGAGGCCTGGCCCCTCTGCCTGCCCCGCCCCGCAAGGTGGGCTGAGCCCCTGCCCCACAGCCCCGCATCGAGGCAGGGCAGGATCCAGCCCAGCTTCCCTTTCCTGGGTCAACTCCTGCAGGTCCCCCAATGAGGAATGGTCCCCCCAGCCCAGCCCGGAGCCGGACGGGGCCTGGGGGCAGGGCTGGGGCTGCGTGGACTCTTCCATGGGAGGTCCAGAGCAGAGCCGGAAGAGGCTGCAAATGCCACGGGGGGGGGGGGGGGACCGTGCTTCAGCTTCTGCAGGCTCAGCAATTACTGTAACCCTGCACGGCGTGCAGGCAGCCCGGCTCACCCCTGCTTGGGCACAGACCTCCGGAGCCCCGGCTGCCCTCCTTTCCCTCCGAACCGCCCCAGCCGCAGCCCCGCTCCTCCACAGTTCACTGCCAGCGCTGCCTCTGCCTCGCCCAAATTCAATTTTTCCCCCTGTCTTCCTCTGGAAGACTGCGTGTTGTTCAATCCTTCCCCTGTCACAGCAACTCCGGCGCGGTTTCAATTGGATTCCAAAAATAACTGCTATATTCACTGGGCTCTCGCTATTATAGCGTGGCAGTGCCGGGCAGGCAAGGGGTCATTCCATTATCCAGGAATGAGATAGCTGAGCGCGAGGGCAGCTGGGCTCTTTGACTCGCTGCCCTCCAGTAATGGGCCTTTTTTAAGGGCATTAACCAATGTTTCTACTAGGGATTTGACAAGAGTAAAGGTAACATTCCCATTTAATCCTCCTTTTCTCTCCCCTCCTTTCTGGCTTTGCCAAACAGAACACTCAGCGCAAGATGCCAACTTCACCCCCAGTGCTCAGATGGACTCTGCAGCTCCCCAGCAGATGAGAACACGCTCCAGCTCCGGGGTGGGGGGTGGGGGGGAGCCCTGCAAATGCAAGATAATGGAGCAGCCGGGGAGGGGGCAAACTTGGGGGCCAGTTGCAGGCAGGCGGCTGCGCTGGGGCGGGCTTGGCTCTTAAATGGCACCAGAAGGGTGCTCCTCGCCCGGGAGACGGTCTTCTTTTCTCCTGCGGAGATCTCCAATATTGATACAGAGGTGGTTAATTGACCGTTTCTGTGCCCTCTTGGAGAGTGAAAGCACTGGAAGGGAGGTCCTGCTGTCAGCCGCGAGTGAGCAGAGTACGGACCACGGTGTGGTCCTAGAAACTGCAGCGCAAAGGGCACCCGCTGAAAATGAACCACCACCGCCCCCGCAGTGAGGCAGGACGCAACCCCACCTTGCTGCAGTCGAAACACCGAGATAAAAGCAAAGCCTCCCCAAAGGGGTTCTTAAAAGCGCCCAGCAGGGAGATCACGCACTCACAGCTCTGGGCCAGGGCCGGAATTCAGCCTGAAGCAGCGAGGCCAGGCCAGCAGCTGGTCGGATGCGGGCAAGGCAGCTTCCCCTCTATTCTTCTGCAAGAGAAGGGGGGTGTTTGCCTCTCCGAGGCGGGATGGCCCTCCGGACTCCTGGAAAGCCGGCCAGCCAGCTGCTCCAGACACGTTCGCACCGACCGGCTCCCTTCCAGTGGCTTCTCGGCCAGCCCAGACGGTCACCTGCAGGTTCCCCCCCCACTCCCCCACGTTTGCAGGGGAAAAGGAGGCAAAACTTATTTCCCCGACTTTTGCTCAAAGGCAGTTTGTTGCTGTCCGTGGGAGCTTTTCTATCTTCCCTTCCTGCTGCTCAATACCTGAGCGGCTCAGTAAATATGCATGAACCCGCCAAGCCATTATGGGAACTCCACCAGCTGGAGGGAGCCTTCCTTCCAAGGTGACCCGCTGCCTGCCCCTGCGGCCTTCGCTCACTAAGGGCTGGCCGGCCAGTCCGCTGGGCCTTCCGGCAGGCAGGCGGTTCAGGAGGCACCTTGGCCCCAGCCCGGACTCTGCAGCCGAGGGAGAGCGGGAGGGGTGGCCAGGCAGCCAGGTGCTTTCTGCCTTCAGACAAGGGCTGGGGGAGGCCCGTACAAACAGCTGTTGAAGAAATCAACCCATAGAAGGGAGCTGGGCTTTGTCTGTTTGTTTGTCTGTTTGTTTTGAGGAAAAAGAAGAACCCCGCCCTGCCCTTGACCCACAGCTTCAAGAAAGCCTGCAACACTTCGGGGAAACGCATGGAAGTAACTGATGCCGCTGAAGGGAAGGTGCCTTGATCTGTCGCTCTCCAGAATAATCTCCGCATCCAGAGACGCCCATCTTTGCAGGGCGTGAACTTCTGCTAGTTCACCCAGACTAAGGCTGCCTTTATTTGCGGGCGGGGGGGGGGGAGGTAACCCTTCAGCTGTTTTGGGTCCCACCAAGCTTCGGCCTCCCATAAAGCGGCACGACTCTCCCGGGCTGCAGAGCTCCCTTGTCTGACTGCGAGAGGCGCCCTCGCTCCTGGCTGGGTCCTTCGAACCAGGTTCCCTGTTCACTCCAGCTCCCTCAGCAATCGGAGGGTCAGAGGCCAGGCAGGAGGACGCAAAAGGTTAACCCCGACGCTCTGCACACTTGAAAGTAAAACTCCACTTTCCAAAGCGGCGGAAAGGAGCCATTGCACGTGCTTCTTCCCAAACGTGGAGAGTTTCCAGGGGGTGAACGATGCGCTGCTGTCCCAGGCAGTTCCTGCTCAGGGGGTCCATCCTGCAGGTCCCCTGTGGCTCGGTCAGGGTGAGAAGGGCATCGCTGGTGGCCAAACTGCAGGCGGCCACCTGATGGCCAAAACCCCTGTCCCGGAGGGCCGGGCGAGGCAGAAGGGCTGCCTTGGCGGCTGTGGTGCTCCTGCACCCCACCGGTGGGTGGGGGGAGCTCCCCGGAAGCAAGCCCTGGAGGTGGGACTGAGCGGAGAGCCAGGAGCCCCCTCCCAGACCTGGCATTTTGAAGAGGGGACCCAAAGCAGCCAACGATGGGCCAGAAGAGTCACAAATAACTGGCACGGGCCAAACAAATTGGGGGGAAATGAGCAAATTATCCTGATAATTGGTTTAAAAAATGCATCAAAGAAAAATGATCTCCAATCAAGCCGCCAGTTCCTAATGAAAGAGCCTGTAATGGAATCTGGCGGCTTTGGGCTGCCGTTGGCCCGGCACTTCACATCCCCAGATTAAAAATGGAACATCTGTGATGATTTAATTTACATGTTAATAACAAACAGGCCTCCAGAAACCAAGGAATAAATGCTTTTTATTGCCGGCATATCTTCTCCACTGCAGCTTGAATGGAAACTCTGGTAATTAATTGTTTTAAGCGATTCTATTAAAAAGTGTCTGGAAGTGCTGTGTGCAGAATGCTTATGCAGGGAGACCAGGAGCTGAGGAAGAGGAGGGGTCGGCTGCTAATTACGAGCCTTCTTAACATTTGCGGCCCGTGAAACCCAGCCCGTCCTCCTTGGCTGCCCCTTACACCCCCTCCTCTTGCTCCCTTCCAAAATGAAGACCACGGACTGCGAGAGGCGGGCGAACGGTGGTCTCCTCCAGCAGAGGGGAGACACGCTCGAACGCCTGCAGGGCAGCTCGCTTGCGCTGAAGGGATGAGCGGGACCAGAGCGGCTGGTTCGGGGCCTCCGCTTCGGCCTGGGGCCCTCAGTCCACCCCCTTTGTGGCAGCCTCCTCTTGGGCAGCGTCTCTGCAGGTGGTGGGCGGCTCAGCCGAGCAAGAGGAGGGCCTTTTCGGAAAAGGGAAGGAAGAGGCTCCACGCAGAAGCCCAAAGCAGAAGTTCAGCGAAAGGAGCCCGGTTCCTCCCTGGCCCGGGGGGGTTCAGAAGGTGGCGTGGGAACTGGAGCGCGGCTGTCAAAGGAAGGGGGTGGGCATAATCAACCGGCTCTGCTGGATGTGTTTGAAAAGCATCGCTTGCGCACCGTACTGGGAGAAGCGTGTTCTTGAGCATCCACCGTGGGCTGAGCGTGGGGGGAGGGGGCAGGAGCACTAACTTTTGGTATCTTGATCTGAGCTTGGACCAGGGTGGGGAGACCTGGGATCGAGCCCAGGAGACTCTCTGGGTGAGGGTTGCGAGGAGGATCCACTTGCAGGAGGGAGACTGGGCACCAGGCCTTCTGCTGGAGGGAAAAGGGAAGGCGAGGAGCAAATAAACTCAACAGCTCAGTTGGCTTGAGGGGGGAGGGAGGGATGTCGCAGTAGCCCCCCCCCCCAGTTTGCACAAGCAGACGGCCTCCCCCCTCCCTCCCCCCCATTGCTGCAACCCCCAAGGTTCTGGCATCAAGAGGACCAACATGGAACCTTTCAAGCAGTCCTCCTATGGGGTCGCGGGGTGGGGGGCCCCGTTCCTCCTCCCCCCCCACCCCAGGGACCTGTGGCCTTGCTGAGCAGCTGAGCAGCTGAGGGGAAAGCCAGCTCCACTGGGGGAGGCGGAAGAAGATGCCCCGGAGGTTCCTCTGGAGGAATTCACGGAGGTCAGCTCAGGGCTTTCCTTATCTTCCCCCCCCCCCCACCAGGCCTTCTGCTCTCCAAAGGGTTGAGCCCCCCGCTTCCAAATGAAACAAAAGCGGGGGGGGGGGGTAAGGAGGGAAAGAAAACAGGGCCCAGTTGAGAAAGGGAGGGCGAGAGTTTATTTAGGAAAAGCAAGAGGCTCAAGCACCGCCCCCCCACGGCCCAATTCCTGCTTGCTCTGCGGGGGAGTGAGAGCGAAAGCAGCAGTGTTGGCAGGAGGCAAACCAACCCCCAAGAGTCCCTATCCGGGGCCTGGACTGGCCCTTAGAACGCCGGGCACCGGGCGTCCGTCCACACCGCCCGGATGCTCGCTGGCCCCTGGCCCGCTGCTCTCGCTTTAGAATGGAGAAGTGTGGAAAGCAGAATGCTTCATCTGCTGCAGGCCAGTTGGCCAAATAATGGAGCTGCTCTATACGTTGATATTGGCATGACCTCCGTTTAACTTAAAAGATTCCTGGGGCAGTAGTCGGTGAAGGTGCTAAATTCCCAGACACATACCGGTGGCCTTTTTTTTTCTTTTCTGTTTGGGCTCAGGTCTCGGGCAGGGTAAATTAGAGAATGCTGCTTGCCGCCCCTTGGATGTATATTTCACCAAAGTTTGTTTTCGCTCTCTCTCTTTATCACAATTAAAATCCCAAGGAGGAGGCCTGTTATAAATCAAAGTTCTATTCATGTGTCCCACATAAATGTGTGTGTTGCTGCCTTTGCACCAATAAGAAAATAAATGCAACCCCCTTTGGCTACACAAGTAGAAATAAGCAATTTAGGATCTTAAAAGATAAAAGATAATAAAAGTAATTAAGATAATTAACCACCCCGAAGAAAGAAGAATTTACGGCTGTAAATTTTGTCCTCGAGTTGAGACCGCCGTTCTGCAGCTGCCACTCAAGGCAGATATGACGCCTGGAGCCCCCGCGTTCCCCCACCGGAGCCCCCGTGGCCTCCCAGCCTCGGGCTCTGCCTCTTAGGCCTCTGCGGGACGGACAGAGACCCCCGGCCACTCGGCAAAGCAGAGGGCCCAGCCCGCAGCTCGACCGGCCCACCTCTGGTACATCCGGAAGCTTTGGAGCGAGTCAGCCCATTTCGGAGGGCTGCATCGCATCGTGCAGCTACCAGAAGAGTCCTCCCCACGCCCCAGGGGGCAAAAGTTGACGCTGAGCACTCCGGGGGCAACATCTGGCTGGCCTCGGGACATCGGCCGCCTCTTCGCCCTCACACGATCCAGAGGAATTCCAAATGTCTGCCACAGGGTTTGCAGGGGTCCAGAGAACATTCCAGCTGAATATAGTATGTCGTGAAACTGAGCTGAAATGTCAGCAGGATCTTGAAAAGGCAAAGCAAGGAATGCTGCAGAAAGTTTTGTTTGCTTTTTCTTTGTAGCAAGCTACCCGCATGCTTAAGCCAGACCTAGAAATATGTCTCCCAATTTACACTAATGACAACAATAATTGTCTTGGAGCAGCTGCGGCTGAGGAGGAGGAGGAGGTGGCTGTCTCCCTGTAACCCGGCTCCGCAAGCCCGGAGCGCGGGAACAAAGAAGGGGCTGAGAGCCAAGCCCCCCCCAGTGGCTCAAGCAACCAAGGATTAAAGGTGGGTGGAAGCCGGCCAGACTCCCACCCGCCCGGACACCCGCCCCACACCTTGACCTCCACCACATGCGCCTTCTTGAGTTTCTGTTCCAGCACGGACTGGAGAGGCCACCTAAGCCCGCAAGAAATTAAGCGGGGGGGGGGGGCAGGAGCATGGGTATTTCGCTCCGTGGGGTGGGCATGGCTTGCAAATGAAATCCAGAAGGCTCCCCAGCCAGGGCCTTTGTCTATTCAGGCACAAAGGCTGGAAAGAAGCGGACAGGCCCTGCCCCCCCCCAGCCTTTCAGACGCAGGAGGGCCCCTCGGAAGAGAAAGAGAAAGAGGCGCTGAACTCCTGCCAAGGGGGGGAGGCCAAGTTGCTCTTTCTCCCAGAGAGGCGAGGAGCCGGCCGGGGTGCCACTGAAGCATTGTGGGAAGGGAGGGAGCCGCTTCGCTGCCAGTCGAAGGCCGGGACTGTGGCAGTCACCACGGGCTTGGGGAAGGCATCGCCTGGCGGGCCCCAGCAGAGCCCAGGACCTCTGGGGCGGCCGCCGTCGGCCTCCGAAACCGAGTGGCACTGTTCTGCGGGGCCCCATCCGGCTTGGGGTCTGACCTCCGGAGCACAGACGCTGGGGACAGGGGGGGCAAGGACTCGCCCTCCCTCCTCCTCCCCACACTCTGGACCGCCGGGCTTCTGCTGGTCATCCGGGCTGGCTCCGGGACCTAGAGAAAGGCCTCCCTGGACGGCCTGCGGCAGACGCCGCCTGGAGCACGCCCAGGAGACTCCTCCGCTGCCTTGCAAGCGGCTGCCCTTCGCCCTTCCTGGCAAATGGCTCTTTCCGCGGCCCTGCCTACTCTGGGAAGCGGCCCGATGCCTCCCCACCCTCCGACCTCTGCGGAGTCCCTTGTTTGACCAACCTCCGAGGGGGACAGAGAGACCCGGGTCCAGCGTGAAGGACTGGGGTGTGTGTCAGGGGTCTTGGGCTGATGCTTCAGGCTGGTGCAGTTCTGTGAAACAAAAGCTGCCGCCGCCGCTCCTTTCTGTCTGCATGAAGGGTTCCTTGGAAAGCTTCCTGCGGAGACAAAAAATCCATCCCCCGCGAGCACATTTTTGCTCCAAGCTGCCATTTCATCTGGCTGCCTGCTCTGCTCTTGTCCCTGGAGGGATTTTGTTTGGCTCCTTCCCCCGCCTGCGCGATCCCACAGCAGTCCCGGAAAGGCGACCCCTCTGCACAGAAAACCCTGGGAGAAGCTGAAGGAGTCGCCCGGGCCCGGGGGCTGCCAAGCTCCACCGGGAAGGGGAAGCGCCCGATGGCGCGCAGAGATGGGCCAGGGCCACCGGCTGTGGTCACCCGGGCCCCGATGTTGCGTGTGCGTTGCGACACGCGAGCCTGGATGTGAGGAGCCCGCTGCCCGCGTGCTTGGCGAACCAGCTCGCTCTGTGCCCTGCAGATCATCCTTGCGCCTCCATTGGGGGGGCCCTCCTGCCTCCGTCCTCACTGGTGCCCAGTGACCTGAGCCCCCCGTTGGGCCTGTCCAGAAAACCTCTCCAACAAGAGCGTCAGAGCTGTGGGCACACCAGGGAAAAGTGCCCAGTGTTGGGTCTTGCGCACGGCAGAGAAGCGTGGAAGAAACCAACACGTTGTTGGGGCAGCAGAACCTGAACCGAGAATGACCCCCGGTCCGTAGGTCCTCAGCCCTTTGCGCCTTCAATCCCAGAAGGGAACTACAGGATGCAGCATCGCCCCGTGCCCTTTGCAGCCACCCAGACCGTCAGAGACGGTCAGATATGCCACACTGGAGCAGGGCCTTTGGGCCCCCGGCGCCCTGGCACTAACACTGACCCACCCTCCGTGCCTCAAGTCATCTGCCCTCAGCCTGAAACGGGAGGAGGAGGAAGAGGAGGAGGAGGAGGGGGGGGATGCTGAGGGAAAACTGCTCCAGAATCCAACCTAGCCCAACTTCCTTAAGGTGTTGATATCTGTCTATGAAGGTTCTCAGTCATCCAGGTGGAATTGTCTGTAGCTTGAATCATGTCAACTGGATTTCTATTTTCTTAGTAGAAACGTTTCGCTCCTTATCCAAGGAGCTTCTTCAGTCTGAGCAAAGTTGGTAAGGGAATCCTAAATATGTTCCTAGGTAGCTGTGTCACACAGCTACCTAGGAACATATTTAGGATTCCCTTACCAACTTTGCTCAGACTGAAGAAGCTCCTTGGATAAGGAGCGAAACGTTTCTACTAAGAAAATAGAAATCCAGTTGACATGTGTTGATATCTGTATTAAAACATCATTTTATGGAAAGTGATTTGCGCCCCTTAATTTTTACTGCAGAATAGTGACAATGCACTACATTAAAACGTAACAAGAAAGCACAGGCAAGGAATGGATGGCACTCCTCGATGGAAGAGGGCTGAACCCTCGCCAAGGAGCAAATGGCTGAGCGAAACCTGGAGAGCAGCATAAAAGGCACCGGCTCCATCCACAGGGGAGGTGGGGCGCGAATGGCGCTGGGCGGCAGGGTCAGAACTGACCAGTCCCCACCCGCTCCGCCGCCCTGCTCTTAGTGACTCTGCGGGCTTCAAACCAACGTCTGCGAGTGACTCACTCATAATGCCACAAGATGCCTGTTTATTTCTCATTCTGATATATTGGGGTAATATGCATATGAGCAAAGTGTTTATATGGACATTTTCTTCCTGGGGTTTGGATGATCTTGGATCATAGAAAGGTTTATTACCATTATTACTCTAGTGATTAATGTAATGTCTTTTTTTGGAGTGTTTTATTTCTCCACTTTCTTATTGGTGATTTATATCATAAAAGTAGCCTCTGCATGTAAACACACGTAGTTCCAATGCTGGACGTGTGTGTGTGCGCCTGTCCATCCCTTTCCCGCCCAGCCTCTCCCTTCCTTCCTTCCTTCCTTCCTGAGCATTTCAGGCTGCCGCGTTTCGCATTCCCAGCACCCATTTCAGACAAGTTTTCAGGGCTTTTTTTCCTGGGCCTCCTAAGATTGTTGGAAGGGTAAATAACCAGCCTGCTGACATTGCTTCTATTTAAATAAATGACACACTGCGCACGTACATCGTTTGCATAAAACAATATTCAAGCAGGGCGATTTTAATGTTCTCTGCTATTTCTGACTCTCCCTGGATTGCTGTTTGAATATATTTGCATACCCTCAGAGAATTAAGCTAGGAGTATGCAAATGCGCTCACAGGCTTTCTGGCAAAGGCGTAGCTCCTTCTCCCCCCCCCCCCCCCCCCCGCCCCACAAAGGCAGTTTTCCTCTCGCTCTTCCCTCCCCTTTCAGCTTCAGGTTTTGGCACCCAGATCAGCGGTGGGCAGGGGGGCGGGGCAGGAAAGGAGAGCGCTGGGCCTGGCAGTTGCGCTGGTTGGTAGGCACCTTGCTGGGCAGTTCCCATGTCCTCCAAGAACACACCTAGAAATGTGTGCCCACCCCCCACATCAGGGACCCCGGTTCACCGGTAGCTCCACTCCCTGGAATCAATGTGATCCGCTAATGCACTCACATAACGGTACCCAAAATACTACCGCAAGGAGTAAACCTTGGGGCCAAAATCCAGGCCTGAGAACACAGGGGCCGCCAGTCCCCGTCTAGAGAGCGCCCGTTCTGCTCATCCCCTTGGCTTCCTTCTTCTAAAAACCCTTCAGTCATGATCTGAACTGTGCAGGCAGGACCACAGACGTGTACTTATTTGTCCTTAAAACTCTGTGTTACCCTTTTCTGCAACAAACGGGGGCTTGTTCTCAAGGTGACATTCTTAACCTCCGAACAGAAGAAACCAGCTTCCCTTGGGTCCAACGGTTGGGATGGTTTCATCAAGCTTAAAGACTGCACTGCACAAGCTCAGAGTGCGTGGTGGTGCCCTTCCTCCCCCCGCCCCGCCCCCCCCCCCCCCCGGTTCAGGGCCAGCACGATTGCCCTTAATATATCAGAAAGTGTAGGACGGCAAAGGGGGAAGGAAGACAAACACTGCCCACAGCCACGGGCAGCTTGCACAGCATCCAAGACCAGAGCTATCTAACTGCTCGGCCAGTTCCAAAACCTTGAGCTTCTGTGCCACACATTTTTATGGTGATCCCATAACAGGGCATTTCACCCCAGAGGAAAAAAGACTTTTACAAAGAAAACCCTTCCACGTATTTTCTCAGAGGTTTTAAAGAGGAATTTAAACTAGATTGCTTTGAATTTGAGAAGAGGATGTCGACCTTTGGGCTGCTTCCATGCTATCAGGAAATGCATCTTCAGCAGAGAAGACACCCCCAGGCAAAGCCAGGCTCTTCCTCCCCCCCCCCGCCAGGGTTTGGAGGGGCTCACTTCCAACACCCCCTTTCTCTCTGAAAGAGGTCCCAGGACTTCACTGGTCTTTGGGCAGGACACGCCACACCTGCAGCTGAAGCGCCGTGAGGCCTCTCCAATGTGCTTCTCAGCCAGCCTGTCCAACTGCAGTTCCTAGGATGCGCTGCGGGGGTCCGTGGCCCCTAACGTTTACATGTCCGTGTGAACATGCAGTGTGAAGAAATGCTTGAATTCAGGCCATGCTGTGTGTTATTGCAACCTCAAACTGCACAGAACTCTTCTCTGCAGCTTTATTAGCATACTGGTCTTCAGCTGTTTCCGCTGAAGGGAAACCTGGAATAGTGCAGCTGGGGAGAGAGAATGACAGGAGGGAGAGTAAGGCCGCAAATTCGGGCTGTCTGTCGGGTGGCTCCGCTTTGGTCTGGAGCAGGCAGGGAGGAATGGTGGGAGCCAGTGGGGCTGCCAGGCAGCCAGGCAGCCGTTTGCAAAGGGGCTTCCATGGCTCCCTGTGGCAGAGACAACCCCGAGCTGGGAGGGAGGAACTGGGGCAGGACCAGCCCAAGCAGGCTGTCTGGGCGGGGGGCCTTTCACGTTCTGTTGGCCTGCACCAGCTGGGCCGCAGACACCCAGGCTGGAAGGGCCCTTTGCCCACCGAGTGAGTCCAGGGCAAGGATCAAGCCAGAGCTGCGGTTCGTCAGCCTTCCGATGGCATCGGCCCTGCGTGCGCGCCAAGCAGAGCCGCCTGGAACTGTTGCGATCAGCGTCTCGCGCGGCCTGATTATTTCCTCTTTCGGCTTTCCCAGCATGAGATCCTTATGTGCCAACAGAGTGATTTGGTTGTAGATTTATGGTGGGAGCGCCTGATTTGTCCTACATGATGGAGCATGTCATGCAATTGCTTTGCCTGGCTCAGCTCACGGGCTCCCTCCGCTCTGCGCGCAAGATGGGGGCTGGGGGGGCGGCCTGGGAAAATGCAGCCGTATGCACTGGAGGGGAAGCCGAGGCGAGGTTTTGCAGCTCCTCTGGCAGACAGCGTGTGCCTGCCTGGTGCTGGGAAGAGGATTTAATCCATCCGCCGGGCAACAAGGTGCATGTAGGAATCTGTAGGGGGCGCTGTGCAAGGCCAGAGGGGATGGCGGCGCCAGGTGCAGTGTGTGGCGAAGCTGCTTCAAGAGCAGAACGGTGGAAATACCACCTTGCTGGGCAGAGGGTATTCTGAACTGATTTTACCATCTCCCGTACTCTCTCCGCGCCTTTTCCTGCAGCCGCCCTCCGGTTTTGTCTCCCCTAAGCAGTGAGTGTCATCTGGATTCTTTAGCCCGTTTGCTGAAGTCGTCCTCCTTCCTCCATGGCATCGTTAGGGCAGTGCAGTCAGCAGCCTTCAGGTGGCCCGTTCTGCCCACCTTTTGTGGTACATGGCTCTTTGTGCACCATTGGAAGAGATACTCCCTTTGGCTCCTCCGGGCCAGCGTCTCCAGCGTCTCCAGGGCTTCTTCTGATCCCTGTTACATACCTCCTCTGGACTTCCAGGAGACATTCCTCAAACGGTGGCCTCGAGGAGCGGTGCTGGAACAGGTTCACCAGCCTCCCACCCATGCGTGCGAGCTTGGAACGTTTAACGAGATGGGCCCCGGGCCCCGACCCGACCTCGAGGCTCTTACAACTGGCCCGCTGAAGGTCCTGCCAACTCAAGGTGCTGGAAATCAAAAATGGGACCTTCTGCCAAGGGTTGCTCCAGACCCTCTTTCAGCTCCAGCCTCACCATGAAGATCCTGTGCACCAAACCGTCCTTCCTACCTTTGAGAGTGAGTTGGTTGTAGCCGCTGCCTCATCTGACCCCAGAAAGTCTGGAATTCCTTCCCCTTCCTGGATTTTTTTCCTAGCAGAGACTTCTGCAAGGAAGGATTCCGTCTTCCTCAGAGGGCAGCTGTTACCCAGTTCTTGGCTCTCTGGCATTCCCACATGCCCACCCAGCTCTATTTATGGAAGGTGCCTGTTTCTCACATCTTCCCCTTGCATCGCACGAGCAAAGTTTGCTCGGTGGAACATATGTGGTGCCTCATCCCAGCGGGGCAGGTGGGAAGATCAGGCCCTTCTGTGTTGAATCACCAGCCGGCAGGAGGGGGCTGGATCTTGCTTAGCCCCTTCTGCTCACGGGGTCTAGTTCAGGTGTCCTGAAGGCCCTGTAATATTTGGCGCAGGCACCCCCCTTCCCGTCTCCGGCGGGAGCCGCCCTTTCTCCCTGGCCTGGAGGGAGTGGGCGCCCTCCCTGCACTCAGAGGCTGCGTGTCCTGGGAAGCAGCCCTGCTCCTGAGGCCTTTCTCTCCCCCCCCCTTCGCCTCCCTTGCAGGGTTCTTCCTTCATTCCCCCCCCTGGTGATTCTTTCCCCTTCATCAAGAGCAGCCAGAGGTTCGGGCCATTTGCTGTTTTATCTGTGCTTTCACTTTTTCCATTCTAATTATTGTCGAACTGACCTTTCACAACTATTTTTGAGTAGTAAATAATTACCACAACATGTGAACACGACTCCCTCGTTTCCGTTTTTAACTTTAAATTTCCTTTACCTGTGCTGAAGCAGGAACCGGGGTTTCAGTGACAGACGTGCACCTACAGTGCACAAACTCTGCCAATCAGGAAATGGAGATGACGGGATGGTAAGAAATACGGGACGGAGACGTTTGCGCAGTCTCCTTCTTCTTGCAAGCTGATTGCCGGTCTTTGCATTCTGCCCGAGGGTCTCCAGAGTTCTGGGTTCAGACTTTGCTTGCCTGTGGATGCTGCAAATAGGGGGAGTGATGCGTTCCTGGACCAGATTCAAGAAGGGCAGCCCCTCCCCCCTCTTGGCCAGTCTCATCCCAAGTATTGGCCAGTTCAGTGGAGCCTGAAGGACAACGGGGGGGGGGGGTGGGGGGGGAGGAGCAGCTCAGACTCGCAGGGTCCCGTAGTTCAGCTGGCTGGGACATGTTGGATTTCCACAGACTCATCGCTGGGATGGTTGATGCTCTCGGGTCCCTGTGGCTTAAGCCCACAATGGGCATGCAAGCAGACCACGCTATGGCGTAGGGAGCTATAGGCCACGGGCGTTGCACCTGCCAAGTGGCAATTGATCAGCCCTCCTTTCCCGTGTACAGAAACACCACTGGCAGAACATCTGGACTTTGGGTGCTGTTTCTAGGCATGCCCGTTTGCAGGGAGGGGCTCTCATTGCAGTGAGACAGCCAGGCCTCAAAGGGACCCTGCTGGTCACTCACTCCGCCCCCTCCCCGGAGGCCAGCTAAGGCCCTCGCCCAGGGTCCCCACCTCACCCGGCCTGGGCGGTTGGTGCAGAGAAGCTCATGAAGGGTATGGGCAGCTGAAGGAGAAGGAGAGGATAGCCGCCCGCCCTGCCCTGCCCCGCCCAAGAGGAGGGCGCAACTGTGAGGCTGGGGAAGAGCGGGGGGCTAGCCATGGAACGAGAGCAAGCGCCCCAGCAGCTCCGTTTCCATCCTGCGGTCCAAATTACAAACCATCATATTTTGAAAGTGATGCTGACATTCCTCAGCCGGGAGGCGAAGCCAAAAACAACGCCAGCACAGCTTGTCTTGGCCGGGGCTCAATCCAGGGCCTCAGCCTGCGAAACCAAAAACATTGACACAGCTGGATGCAAATCCGCCTCTTTCTCTTGAGCCCCCTCGGCTCGGTCAGCGCTCGGGCCGCGGCTGGGGAGTCAAAGGCTCCAGTGTCTCGGCACCTCCTTGCCGGCCACACTAGGGAGGGAAGCGCACCAGGGAGGTTGGGTGGTCTTCCCAGGGAAACTCCAAACCGGCGATCTTGGCAGGGGCTGGGGACGAGGGGGCTCGCCTGGTCTTCAGCTCGTCCATCCGCAGTCGCCTCGTGCGGGGAGGGAGGTGGAAGCCTCATCAGTAATGGCTAATAAGCACTTTGACAAACCACTGAGGGAAACCGATGCAAAGGCCGGAAGAGCCAGCCCTGCCTGCCAGAATTGTGCCGGGGGGCTACGGGCTGCAGCCGCCCCGGGCCCCATTACGTCAGGCTGGCGGGACTGTTTGGGACGGGAGGAGGCCTTGCTCAGCCCGCTTGGCTGCCTTGCGCTGGCGCTGGTCGTTCCGTCTGGCAAGAGGGAGGGAGCGCCTCCCCAGAGAAAGCCTCAGAGCCGTCCAGCTTCGCCCGGCCCTCCTTCAGGCCAGCAATGGAAGAGCTTCGCCCGCCGGGAGTCTCCATGAGTGGGAGGATGACTCACCCGGAGTGCCTTCGGCCTTCCATTTGGGCCGGTTTTCTCTAATGGGACGTAAGACCCACCGAGGAGGAGGTTTCTGTTCAGCCACGTGGCAGGACTGAAGGTCCAAGGAGGAGGGGAGTGGAAGAAACAGATGGGTGGAGGCTTTGGGGAGGGGGTAAATCCAAAGGTTTCAAAGAGACTTCAGTCTAAATGCCAGACGTTCTGTGTGGGTAATCTGCTGGGTTGCTCTGTAACCATGTTTTCGCCAGAAGTGTAGCTCTTGCTTCTGCCCTCTGCTCTGCTGGCCCACCAGGCCACGTCCTCCTGGAAGCTTCCAGCCCAGGGGCCTCCCCGGTCGCCTCCGTTGGCCGTGCCGGCCACATACTGGCCTTGCTCCGTGGCTGCTTCTGCTGGGCCGCCTCCTCTCGGGTACAGCTGGGGACCTCCCCTCTTGCGTGGCCCTGGCCTTCTCTCCCTGTCGGACAGCCGTGGGGGCCTGCTCTTCTCAGTGGCTCGCCTGCGCCCTGGGCCAGGGTCGCCACAGGCCCCTCCTTAAGGCCGGCCTTTACTCGGATGGCCAGCACGTCAGCTCTTTCCCTACTTGCACGTATAGCCTAATCCGTTCTCTTTTGCTCCAGAAAGGGAAGGCTCTTCTGGAAATGATGGACCGAAGGAAGTATATTGGAAGCAGCCATGTTTTCCACGTGTGAGCGTGGCTGAAGAGTCTGACAGTCTTGTCTGAGGGCCAGGGAAGAGGCACAGAGTGGGCTTTGCAAGTGTCCAGGGGGCTGTTCAGCAGGCACTAAGGTGCCATTAAAATGTGGAACCACCAGTCGCTTGGAGTTTTAAATAAACCCTTTTCAATCCATCCAAGTGATTTCACTTTGAAACCCAAATTGGACCTCGGGCTGGTTTCCTGACTCAGTTCTCTGTCCGAGTCTACTTTTTCATCCCTTCTTTCCTTGAAGAAGCAATGCAGCATTGTGCCAGGTACCACGCTGAGCATAATGAAGAGCAGATTCCATAAACGCATGCCAATCTGGGCACAGACCAACTGTCTGCTTCAGCCAGATCCCAAGCAGGATAGGATTCAAGGGCAAGTAGAAGATGGCATCTTTAAGAATAAACCTGTATCCACAGTGCACCGTGCAGAGGACTCCAGAAGAGAAGGTGATTATCAGAAAAGGCTGGACGGTCTCTTTTCCAAAGCAAGGTGGCTCTGAAACCTTGAGAGATGAACCTTGTTTTATTTTTCTTTACTCAGTTCTGGAAAGAAGAAGATTCTCCCTGTTTCAGAGCCAGTCTGTTCCTGCCTAGGGGACCTTGACTGCCTATCCTGGCAGGATGTCCAGAGTCCAGGACTCCTGCAAACCTGCCCTCCTTTCTGAGTTCGCCACCCAGACATCTGAGGCAGATGTCCCATCTCTCTGGGCTGCCCAGGAGCGCCCCCATCCGCTCAGTCCCTCCCTCCCACGTGCCACTCACACCCCCTGTGGGCCATTGTCCTCAGAGACAGCCCAGCCAAGAACAAGGGAGGAGCAGAGAAAAGCCTGGAGCGAATCATGTCTCGGGCTTCTCTGTCAGGGTCCGTAGCTGCCCCAGGTGGCACAGCCCTTCCCGAGAAACAGAAATGGGGCAAAAAACTCACTTGTAACAACCAAACTCTGCTGGAAGGAAACGTTCAACCACGAGGCTGGGCACCAGCGGGGCGGCCAAGGCCGGAAGGGAAGGGAAATCTTGTGGGAGTTGTGAAGTAACTTTGTAACTGGCCAAGGGTCCTGGGCTTGAATAATGAACACAATCCAGGGTAGTTGGCCAGATCTCCTTGTCAAGCTGTGGGGAGGCCAAGAAAGATGGCGCTAGTGTCAGCCCGACACTCCGTCCGTTACGTTCTGGTGGCTGCCAGTCATCGGATCGGACTTCTGCCCCTCCTCTCTGGGCAGGGCTCGGATGGCCCGGCTGCAGGTCCAGGAGGGCGGAACCTTCGGGGTCCTCCAAAAAGAAATGGCCAGAAAGAAGAAAAGGGAAAGAGCTAAGGAGAGCGGGGGGGGGGGGGGGGCGGACCCGCCTGTCCAGCTACTCAAGCACAAGCCCAGCCCTGGACAGTCAGACGGGCCTCACTTCTCTACCTGTGGAAGGAAGGCAGGCGAGAAAGTGAAGTGAGAAACCAGAAAGTGCCCTTCATGATGGACAGCAACGGCTGAACGTCAAACAAAAGGCAAATGCTGCAAAGTCTCAGGGGAAGGTGCATTAAAATGGAAAACCTATGCAAACCATGCCCTGATTTGCACATGCTGCTTTGATTAACCGCCCAGAGTCCCCTCTGGAAATGGGGGGAGATGGGCGGTGATATAAGTTAGAAATATAAATAAATAAATAAATAAATAAATAAATTTGCGTTGCTGCATTTCCCTGGTAGGGAAGTTGGCTTCCTTCAGATGGTCCTCCTCGGCTGCAAAGGAGCGGAGTATATTTTTTACAAAGCTCCATGACCCACCCTCCCTGCAGCTGTGTTTTGAAGGACCCTATTTTGAGAGCCAGGCTTGTCCTGGTGCCAAAATGCCCGTTGATGTGCTGGGCTCCTTTGTGGCGCGTTTGTGTTAACCCAAAGTGGCTTCCATCCACAGATTTCACCTGGTGAACACTTCCCGTTCCGACGCCCCACAAGCTCCAAATCTTCCAGGGGCAAAGTCTCACGGACAGCCCTGTCAGGGCCCCCGCTGCTCTCCCGGGCTCTGAGCAAGGGTGGCCCGTGGCTCTGGGCTCACACGGTGGCCGGAGGAGAGCATCTCGGCCTCTGCGGGAAGGGGCTTCCTAGGCGGGGCTGCCTCAGAGGGCTGTGCGCTGTGGCAGAGGCTGCCCAGAACTGGAGCTGCAGCTGGCACTGCTTGCCGGGGGGGGGGTGAACCCCAGCCCTTGCCACCGCTGCTCCTCTGGCCTGCATTAGCTCCAGATTCCCCAGTTCTGCTTTCAAAATGAGAAGGAAGAAAAAAGGCTTATGACTTCAAATAAAAAACTCCTTTGAAAAATGGCAAGGCATTTTATTCAAGATTAGATTTTGTCCAAATGCTTTTTGACAAGGAAATAGGTGATTGGGCTGAGAGAGCTTTCCTTTGCTGGTACAGAAGAAACCCATTACACATCCTCCTCGGGGCGCTGGAACTCCTGACAAAAACGTTCTTCTCCCTTTGATCTGGGGTTGGGGGGCTGTCAAGGCCCAGGAGCCTCCAAATACGCTTAATGGAGAACAGGGCCCGGGCCTGGAGCGTCCTCCACAGGGGCAGGGGGCAAGGGGCGCCATTGGGTGCCAGCTCTTAACCCGCCCCCCGTAGGTCCCCTGATGCCCCGCTGGTCCCAGTCCGGCGACCCCTACGCCCTCGCACCAGCCCCCCAGCAGCCGCTCTTTGGCGTCCAGGTGTGGGGCAGCTTCTTTCCACGGGGGTTGCTCAGCTGCGTCAGCGGACCCCCTTTGGGTGTCCCCATGAGTCACTGCCCCCTCCAGACAACCCGAGCGAGAACAATGATGCGCTGGCTTTGAGCCCACGTCCTCCCCACACGTTTGGCCCGGTTCAGAGACTCCAGGGCCCGTTTAGGAAAACAGTCATAAATCAACCAATATTCTGAGGCAGGTGGCGGGACGAGGGATTGTTCCCCAATATTGCTCTGTTATTGCAGCTGTGCTCACCAAGGGCCCTGTGCACATCTGGGAGCTTGATTTATGTGTCCTTTCTCGGGAGCCCCTGGAAAGCGTCCCTCCTGTTTCCCGAAGGCGCCTGCCCAGCTTTGATCACGGCCTCGTGGTGCCCGTAGTCACCAAACCAGGGAACAGCACCGGGGTCCAACCCACCTTGCCCTGCACCCTCCTGGCGAAGCCCCCTGCAGCATGGAGAGTCCTCGCCAGGGTCCTCCTCCGCTTTCCCGTCGACCTTCAGGACCTGAGTTTTCCTCCTCCGCCTCCATCTTCTTGGCCGGTCAGCTGGTTAAACTGGGTTTTATGTTATTTCTTCTGTTCAGTTGGGATTGTCTTTGCTTTTGTTTTTGTTTTACTGACAAGCGCCCCCCAGAATCGTATATTATGAGTTGGGCAGCCTTATGCATGCCTTCAATAAACCAACAAACAAGCAGGTAGCGGCGTCCCTGGTGTTGTCTCCAGCCTCCATCGGCAGAGGCAAAAGGGGCAGGCGGGGCGCCTACGTGTCCCTGGGCTCTAGTAGTTGCAAGGGCCTTGTGGGTTCCACAGGCCTTAATTAAGGAACACTGCAGATCCTGTGGAAGGCACCCATGCTGTGTTTACACAGCTGCAACTCTCCCTCCGTTCAAGTGTCAGGTATCAGCCTTGCCATTCTCACCGGGCGCTGCTGCTGCTCCCTGGGGGGGGGGGGTGCAAGGGAGGAGGAGGCCTCGACTGACTCTGCAGAAGCTGCGATGCTCTTGCTTCCTCTGGGCCCGCTGGCGAGCTGTCCACGGCCCTTTCCGCCTGGCTGATCGGCCTTCCTGAGCCCTGGTCCTCCCCCCACCCAGCTGGAGGGTCTCCTCCTTTGGAAGATCCCCCCCTCCCCAGTCTGGCCAGCAAACAGCCATCACGTCTGTGGGGGGAGTGGGCGGGAGCAAAGGGAGGGGCCTGTGGCTGAAGCCACGGGCCCCTCGGTTCCCTCTTCAGCTGCTGCCCTGTCTTTGAAGGCGCACGAAGGGAGGCTGGCTAGGAGCGGCTCTTCCAGGCCCTAAACCAACATTTACACAGCCCGCTGCAAGGAATCAATGGAGCCCACGCTTTGTCCTCCGCATGGGCGGGGGAGCAGCACGTCTGCGAGTAATTAGTCAGTAATTTTGCGATCTCTTCTTCAGAATCCTGGTGCTAAGCCTTTCCTCCTCCCTCCCCCGAAAATGCGAAGGGGCAGAGGGCCACTCATCCTTTCCTCCGGCAGCCCCGGCTCCACTAGCGTCGGCCGCCCGGAGTGCCTCCTTGCCGAGGAAATGGCTGACTGGAGCAGAAGGGCTCCTTCCTTCCCCCCCTTTCCAGCAGCCATCTTCTCCTCCCCCCGCCCCCCCCCCCGCCGAAGGCAGCAGCAGCAACATCAAGTCAGCCTCCGAATGACATGACTGCCGCCCCCCCTCCCGTGGCAGGCATTAGTATTCACGGCACATCTGACTCCAGAGAGGATTAATGGACTCTGATGCCTAATATCCTGGAGAACAATTAATTTGCCCACAGTTTTGTCATGGTTGAAAGTCAAATGCTGGAACCGATCGATGCTGGGGGAACAGCGCTGCAGCCTTCTGTTGGAGCTGAATTTTAATTTCCCCATCATTTCCTGCCATGCCCCCACCAGCCCCCGTCACACGGCAGCTTTTCTGCCTTGCCTTTTTTCTAATGGATCTAAAAGCCTCCTTTCCTTCTCACACATGACAAGTTAGGCTAACAAAAGTCTTCTAAAAAACAAAAAATGAAAGAGGGGGGACAAGAAGCGAAAACCACCTCGGATATTAGAGCCTTGCATGCGGCAAGATTAAGCCCAGTCCGGGAAGGGTCCTCGCCAGGAGGCCTGGCCTCTTCTGGGTTCTGACCGAGGCCCAGCTGCTGGGCTGCTGGGGAGAGAGACGCTCGCTCTTCGCGCCCCAGAGACCTTCTACAGCCCTGGAGATGCACTGGGGCGTCCGTCCCTTCCTCCCGGGTCTGTCCGTCCGCTGATGCCTGCTGGAGGAGGTGGGTAGCCACGCCCCCTGCCTGGCAGCTCCTCCCCTTCTTCCCGCTTGCAAGAGCCAACAGGGGTGCGAAGCCACGGGGCGGGCAGGCAGTCCTACGCCAGATTCAGGAAGAAAGCTCACCTCTCCGGGGAGTCCAGGCGTTTGAGCGACTTCCCAGGCCCGCTTTTCTTCAGCCAGGGCTACCCCCCCCCCCGAGGCAGGGGAGGGCTCGTCTTCTGGGGCAAAGAAGCGCTCCTCCTCCAGGCCCTCCGCTCTGATGGGCAGCCGCCATTGTCAGGGATCCAGGGACGGGCGGGGAGTCAAGGCCAGCAGGCGGGTGGCCTGCCTGGCTGCTCCTTGGAGGGCTACGTCCATCGCATACGCCCCGTCAGCTGCCCCTGCCCAGATCAGGGAGACCTCCTCTTCCCCAGGGCAGGGTGCGAGATGCCACGCCGGCAGGCTGGGGAGCTTGAGCCGAAGCCCGGCTGCTCTGGGTCCAGCTCAGCACCCGCTCAGGCGGTGTTCCTGGCATTCAGCCGCCTCGCCTGTGAAGGGGTGGGGGGCTGCGTGTTGCCTCTGCCCCCCCCCCCGTGCCCTCTGGCCAGAAGCAGTCCTGCTCTTCAGAGTCTTGCTTGCCCGCTGGGATGCCATTCTGGGACCCGGAAGAAGGTCCCTGTCTCCACTCGCGCTGCCGTGGCACCCCCCTGCCCTGACATGCTCATCGGCCCCCCGGCCCCCTGGCACTGCCTTCCTCTCCTCCCCCGCTCACAAATGGAGCAGGTTTAAGGCAGCCTTGGGTGCGCTGGCAGGAGAGTCTCTCTTCTTCCTTAAGCCAGGGTTGTCCCCCCCAGACCCCATGCAGCATCTGGAACACTTGGGGGGCGAGGCAACCTTCACGGTGTTATCCGGGAAAGAAGAGGAGGCCTCTTCCTCTTCCTCTTCCTCTTCCTCGCTGCAGAGCACAGGATGATCGGGTGCTGACCCAGCCCTTCCCTGCAGCCGTCAGTGTTGCTCCCTTGCCCGCTGCCACCCAGGATGCCCACAGCTGGTCAGCTGTACTTCTCCTGCTCCGCGGGGCCTGGTGGAGCTGGTTGCCAATCACGGGGGTCCGTCATCCTCCCCTCCCAAGGTCCCTTTGTCTTGGTGTCCCCTGGTTTGACTTGGGCGATGCCCAGAGGCGGCGGGAGCGGGCGAAGCAGCCGAGGGCGGCCCAGGCCGAGGCCGAGACGCTCGCCACCCTGCTGCGGGCTCCCGGCGGCGGGGTGCTTTCCCCATAGCTGGTGACGGGCTGAAAAGGGAGGGTGGCAAAGGCAGGGGAAAGCCAGCCCCCTCCCCCAGATGGGGGGCACACAGGGCAGTCAAGATGTCGCCCTTCGGCAATGCCTCTAACGGGGGCAATAGAGCAGAATGGGGACCAGCAACGGGAACCCCCATTCCACGTCTGTTTGCGGAGAGGCCGAGGCCTTGGCCAGGGACAGCTCAGCGTTCAGGGGCCAGCCTCCAAACCAGGGCATATCCTGGGGGATGCAGGGGTTCCCCACCCAAAGCAGAAAAGGGGAAGCAACATGGGTAGCAAGATTTGGAAACGGTTCCGGCCCGGGAGAACCCCCAAAGAGGGCTGCAGCCAAGCAGGAGCTCTGGGGAGGGCCTGAAGAGGCCCCCCAGGGGGCTTTGTCCTTGGGTGGCTCCCACCCCCTCAGCTTCCCGCACAGTCCAGCTCCACTTCAGCAAACCATCTCAGAGGAGCCGGAAGAGGTTTTTCACTTGGGACACCTGTAGGAAACCGGGATCCATCTTGGGGCCCGATTAAATGCAGGCCGGCGCTTGGCATAGTTATTGGTGGAATGACGGCTGCGGCGATGGGCTCATCCATCAGGAGGCTACATAATTCCTAAAGTCTCTCTGGTGCTGTACCACCTGGATGCAAACTCGGGCAGAATTTATGGGCACCACAGACGCTTCTTCCCCCACCTCCTCCTTCCCCTTCCCTGCTGGCATGTGGGGAGCGTTGCTACAGATTATTAAGGGATTACAGATTAACCCTAACCCTAACCCTCCCCCAAATCTCGCTGAGCCCGGGGACAGCTTCCCCCTCCTCTCGGCCCAGCACAGAGTCCACACACACGCGGCCGCTGCTGTCCTGCAAAAGGGCCCCAAAGTATGGCCGCCACGGGGCTCAGAAACCATCTGCAGCCGCCTCAGGGGTGTCAGGCTCGGACAAGTCCCTTGCTCCGCATTCCCATGTGCATCCTCCTTTCTTAGGAAGCTGCTCTCACTCCCGGCCTTTCCGCCAGGTGACAGGTCCCAAAGGGAAGTCCCGGGACTCAGGGGTCTCTTCCCCTGACCCACAAGCCCCTTCCACTTCTCCGGGAGGGGCAGGATCTCGGCATTCTCGGGGCCAGGTTGTATCTGTGCACGAGACAGAAATGCATCTGAGCCGTACAACAGAAAGCAAACGTTCCTCCCCCATCATAATTTTCATTCCAGTCATGGAGGACTCGCTTTTCCAGGCTGCAAGAAAGGAAGGGAGGTTTGAGAAGATCTAAGGAGCCACTGCAGGCTCCACATGGCGTGGCCTGTGGAGCACGAACCCCGAGCAGTTGTCCTCAAGGGGGAAGGCTCAAAGAGTCCACCCACCCACCCACGCACCCCCACCCGCCCGGCCTTCCGGTCCTGCCGCCTCGGAAAGTGGGTGCCTGTCCTCCCAAGGTGAATTATGCCTCCCCTCCCCCCTTCCTCTGGAATGGAAGCCTCCATTCCCACCCCCGAGCAGGCGCAGAATATTGTCTCCCTGATTTCCAAGCTCTGATTAAACTGTCATAGCTGGGGAGCCCCTCCATAGATAATTCCTCCTGTCAGGAAAGGGCTGCTTATTAAAGCCCTCCCCCCAGGAAGAGGGAGAGAAGGCCTCTTAGAGACATTTCAATTACACACCCGTGTACACACCCGCCAAGCAGGATTTGTGTATTGAAATGGGATGCCTTGGAGGGCTGCACCCACTGGGGGGACTAGCGAGCATAAGGCCAGATCCCCCCTGACCTGGAGAAGGGCAGACCCCTCTTGTTAAGAGCCTTTTGTGCTGAAGGACCAGCCACTCTGTGTGTGTGTGTGTGTGTGTGTCACTGCCTCCTTGTGACCCAGGAGGACACTGGCTCCCACAGAGTGGTGAGGCAACGCGGCAAGCAAAGGGTGCCCCACTCCCCCCTTCGGTGAATCACCAGAGTCTCAAGAGCAGCCTAAAATCGGAGGTGATGGGGCTCCATTTTTTATTCGGTGTCCCGAGCAGCAGCCTTTTTGCAGCAAAACAAGTCTTCAGAAACAGAGGTGACCGCAGAAGCGATAAGGGGAGAGGCTCACCTGAGAGCCGGTTATCAGCGGCTTGCGCCTGGCTGTGCCTCAGATGTCTCATTTCGATGCGAAGGCCGCTGAAAATTGGATAGATACGGCCTTCACCTCCAGCCGGACTTCCCCCTTCTGTCTTCAAGGGCAGCAGGAGGAGGTCAGGGCGGCTGGCAGTCCAGTTCGGCAGCCGGCCCCTCTCCTTTGGGGCGGGAGGCTGGGCCCAGGGGCCAGAGGGGCAACGGGACAAGGATTCCTGCCCCCCCCCAGGCAGGAGACCCAACGGGGGGGGGGGCAGCAGTGGTGGAGGTGGGAAGGGGGAGGCGGGGAGGGGAGGGGTGGGGTGGGAGCAAAGCCTGTTGCAGGGCCACTGACAGGCTTCACGTGACGGGGCCCACCCTGGGGTCTGCTGCGGCTGCCGCTCTTTTGGAGTTCGACGTCTGCCTCTCGGGGTGCTCGGAAAGCAGGGACGCCGCGACCCAAGCGTCTCATTGCAGGAACACACGGCTTCCCCGGCTAGATGGCCAAACAGGATCCCCCTCTTCTGGTGGGCCCAGGGGGTGGGATGACGTCAAGGCAGCATCACCCGGTTGTGCTTCTTTAGCTTAGCTCCAGAAGCCAGACGGGCAGAAGTTGGGCACACACCCCTCCCCCGCTTCAGCCACGTCCACGTGGTTCATGGGAAGGAGCTGGAGGGCCAGCAGGCATAGTGGGGAGAGGCCACGGACGTCTCAGCAACTGGCGCCCTGGCAAACCCAGGCACGCCGGACCCTCGCCCGCTCCAGGGACAAAGCAGCCAGCAGGGCCAAAGGGGAGCCCCTTCAGCAGGGCAGCCCCCCGCCCCCCAGACTGCCTCTTGCTCAGCAGGGTTAACTGTTGGAAGCATCTCCTCATTTGCCCCTTCACTCAGCTGGCGTGACATTCTAAGGGGGCTCTTGTTCTTTGCCTGTGGCTTAGTTTCTTTCCAATTCTTAAATAGTTTAGATTGTTTCTGGGGGTACAACTCGAAAAACACTCAAGTTTATATCTCTAATTATCTCTCCCATAGCTAATTACATGGATTCTGCACTCTCCTGCATCTCCACCAAAGATGATGGTTCCCTGCATGTTCAGACTGCCCACTCTTCATTCAGCAACCAGCTTGGCCCCTTGAGCCGGGCCAGCAATAAGACCCGGAAAGGCAATGGCTGAGCCACAAGAAACTCCACGCCAACCTGGCTCGTGACTCTGAGGTCTACTCCGACCCCAGCATGGCTGTCCGACAGCCCACTGTGTGCCGCAGGCGGGAGGCGTGCCCTGCCTGTGCCCAGAGCCCTGGCTGCTAGCCGCTTCCGTGGCTGAGAAAGGTGCCTCCGTGAGCCGGGGAGTGAGGCCGGGGCCAGCCCCGCCAAGCTGCTGTGGCCCTGGCAGTTCCAGGATGGACTCGATTGGGACGATTCTTTATTTCTGCTGCTGTGGTGTAATTACAAAAGGCTGCCGTAATTATTGAAACACAACTAGAAGTATTTCATTATTAAAATACCCCCCATGGCCCGTTATTAATTCATTAAATAAATTTGGATTATATCTCTCAATAATTAATGCACCGAAGTTTACTCTGTAGAGTCTCTCTTTTATTAGCAATGTGTCAGTTGTTGGTTTGAAATAGAAAAGAACGATGGGAGACTGGGAACCCAGCTAAATTTGTCCAGGAGGATCAGAAAAAGCGCCACTGAGAAAGTAAGCAAGTGTGCTTAGCAGACGGCTTTGAAGCCAGCAAGCTCTGCGGCCAACTCAGGAATAGAACCGGGGAAACTTTTCCAGGATTTTGCAACTTCTTACTCCCCCCCCCCCCCTATACAATTGGGGCAGATCACGAGAGACAGAGGAGGCCTCTCGGCAGAATAGGCCAACACTCGCTAGCATTCGTCTCTCAGAGCTTCCGACAAGGGCCCCTTCCCCCGGGTGCTCCTGGTTTAGGGGTGACCTTTAGGGGGGCCTTGCAGCTCCAAGATTCTTTTTTGAAATGTACCCCAAACTATCATCCTGAACAAGGACGAAGCACCCCCACAAAGAGAGCAAGGCTGGGCTGCAGCTGGATACAGGGAGGGATCCGTTTGGATCCTAATCTGGCGCTCTGGATCGACCCTCGAGCCCTGCCGGCATTACACAGGCCCGTCGCAATGCTTGGCAGCCAAGCGTGAATCCAGAGCAGAGCCTGGCCCGGGGTCTTCTTTGCCGCTGCCAGGCGCTGCCAGGTCTCTGCAAGCGGCTTCTCCTGGGAGGCTCTGTTCATGCCGTCGCAGAAGCCGGGGAAGGAAATGCAGCACGGCAAGATGGCGCCTTTAACGAGTCCTCCAAAGGTTAATAAACGTCCACAAAGATTAAAAGCAAGCCAGTAATCATTCTTGCAACAGCCTGAGCCAGGAAACGCAGGAATGCCACATCCGGCTGGAGATGCCCGTTTGCCCTGTCGCTGGCCCCGAATCAGCAGCAGCAGCAGCAGCAGCAGCTTTGGCAGCGGGAGACCATCAGGGCCGAGCAGCACCCTAGAAACACGGTTGCCCGTGCCACGGGTGGCCTAGAAACATCCTGCCTGCCAACCTTTGGGGGTTAAGCTGAGCGGGCCCAAACCTCCCTTCCCCCTTGGTGAGGCACAGCAAAGAGGGTTAGTGCTTGCTTGGAAAGGTGGGGTGCTTGTCTGCACCCCGGGTGTTCGCTTCTTTGCCCTTCCAAGCTACAGGCAGAGCACTGGATTCCCATTTCCAACCAGGCAGAGGTGGGGGCCGTGTGGCCCCAGTGCTTGTGGCCGTGATGGGAGGTCCCTTCAGATGCCCGGAGCTCCGGCTGGCAAGTGTCTTTCTGCAACGCTGAATCGTGGAGGATGGGGGGGGGCAGGAGGAGGGTGTACCTCCATCGTCCTGGGCGGGAGAGGGCAGATGACACCGCCTTGTCCGCTGCTTTGACGCCAGGGACGCGGAGCCAGCGTGAAAGCTCCCCAGGCTCCCCACCTCATCTCTGGGGCTGGAAGAGGCTGAGACGGTCTGTCACCATGAGAGCAAACAGAGGGAGTTGAAAAGGTCGCCAGGACCTAATGGATGGTTCTGGTGTTGCTCTCCCCTGGTTTTGACCAAATAAGACCAGATTGAAAGAGGCTGGACCTTCTAGTTCGTAAAGGATGTTCCTTTCTGAGGAGAGCAGAGAGCCCGGGCTGTCAGACACCCTCCCTCCCCCCCCCTCAGCCAGCCAGAAAGATCCGTCTTCACTATCAGCCGGAGCAGGGAATGGGCCGTGTGGCCTGAGAGCCTCCCATCCATCGCAGCCTCAACATGGGGCCTTCCTCAAAGGGAGGGTCCTGCGGGCACAGCTAGATGCCACCCCTTCCCTCCCAGCTGAGAAGGAGCAGCCAGCCCAGAGGAGGAGGAGGAGGAGGAGGAATTCCAGGAGTCAGAAAGTTTGCCAAGGGGGGGGGGAGCTGTTTCCCTGGAGGTGACTTTTGCAGCCAGTGGGGAAGGGAGGGGCTCCTCGGGAAGGAAGGCCTTTGAGTTCGGGGTTGCAGCACCTTTTCCAGCTGCAGGGAATTCTTCCCTTCACCAGGGGGAACCGTGTGGGTGCCTCAGCATCGCCTCCTAGGATGTTCTGCTCTTCCTCAAGGTCCAAGCCCAGGAGAAGAACCACCCACTTCTACTCCTTCCATCTCCGCCAGTGTTGTTCTTCCTCCTCCATTTCTCGCTTCCTCGAGTAATTCAGCTTAATCAGAATGAAGGGGAGGGAAAACCTTTCAGGATGAAGGGCCTGCGCATGAGATGCAGCCAGGTACCCGAGCTGGATCTGGGCAGCCAGGATTCCACTCCTGGAGCACCCAGACGCCCGCTCAGGGGGTTCCCTTGCTTGCTCACTGGTACTGCCTTCAAATAACCCTCCCCTGGCAGAGGTGTGGCAACGGGCTAGAAACCAGGAGCCTGAGAGTTCTAGTCCCACCTTAGGCGTGAAAGCCGGCTGGGTGACCTTGGGCCGTCCCTCTCTCTCAGCCCTAGGAAGGAGCCAATGGGAAACCAGGAGACTGAGGGTTCTAGTCCCGCCTTAGGCAGGAAAGCCTGCTGGGTGACCTTGGGCCAGTCCCTCTCTCTCAGCCCTAGGAAGGAGCCAATGGCAAACCAGGAGCCTGAGAGTTCTAGTCCCGCCTTAGGCAGGAAAGCCTGCTGGGTGACCTTGGGCCAGTCACTCACTCTCAGCCCAACTCACCTCACAGGGTTGTAGCTGTGGGGAAAAAAGGAGGAGGAAGGAGTATTAGTTATGTTCGCCGCCTTCAGTTATTTATAAAAATAATAAAGGCGGGATAAGAAATTTATAAAGAAATAAAGAAATAAAGAAAAGAAATAAGGAAATAAATTTTCGGAGCTTGCAAGGAGGTATGTGCGTTTGCGTGCATGGATTTTGAAAACTGTTTTTGGTCAATTCATCTCTCACCTCTCTACTCAGATAGTGACTCAAGGCTGACTCAGCTCTTGCTGCAGCCTCCACAGCGGAATCCAAGGCATTTTTCCTTGTAAGCAAGCAACGGGGCACCTGGAGGCCCACTCGGTTTCCCCTGCTGTGTGAGGTCAGGACTGGGGGGGGGGGGGGCTGGATTCAGCAGCCAGCAGCCCACTTGCCTTCTGCCGTCCAGCTGCCCTTTCCGCTGCCAGGGCTCCCCGCTCTTCCCATGGCTTCAGCCGGTTTCCACGTGCGCACACGCATCCGTGCGGCAATCGTTCACGGGCTGCTCTGCGTCAGCCCTTCTCCCAGGCGAGGCCCGAAACAGCCTCTCCATTTGAGTGGCCTCCTCCTCCCACCTCGAGCCTTTGCCCACTCCCCTCGCCCCCCGCGGCACCCTCCTCCCACTGCTCTGGGGCACCCTGCCCCGTTCCCCCCCCCTTCCCTGCTCCCACTGGCCTTGGCAGCAAGGGGGGGGGCACGGGAGAAGAGACGCTTCTGCCAAGCCTCCTCAAGCTGGGGGGCTCTCTGGCTGACTGGCAACAAGGGGAGAGGCTTCTGCGCATGCTCGGGGCGTGCTTCTTTTCCACCCCAGGCGCCCCGAGTTCTTCAGCAAAGAAGCCGCAAGCCGCAAGGGGTGACCGCAGCTCTCTGCTTTTGCGCGTACGCCCGGCCCCTCCAGACCGTTTGCAAACGTGGGAGGGCAGCTTTTCCGTTATCGCGTGTTCTCAGCCTCCCTGTGCAATTCACAGGAAGAGCCGGCTCGGGGCCCTCTTGGCTGAGCTGGGGGCCCTCCCCAATATTAGAGCATGGGGCCCGCATGACTCCCTAACCTGCCTGATGCCTTTTCCCAACGGTCCCAAAATTCCATGGAGCCTGAACAGGAACAGGCTGGAATCCAAAGCCACTTGCAGGCCCGCCGCGTTTCTGTGTTGGAGGAGAAGGGGCCTGCAAAGGAGGGGGGGGGGCAATTGTATCTGCCCCAACTCTAACCCTAAACTTGCTGAGGAGCCTAGAAGAGAAGACCCCCTCGTGGGGGGGTGCAACACCAAAGAGAAGCGTGGGCTGGACCAGCGTGGACCAAGGTCTCCACGTCCAGATCGAGGTGGCCGAGCCGACGGCCCTCTCTGAATGGGGCCACTGGGACCCTGCAAGCACCGAGGTCCCAGTGGAGGGGCACGGTTTTTCCCTCAGTCATGATTAACAGATGGAGAAGCTTCAGAACAAGTTTACAAGAGGCAAGTGGCAAACAGCAAGGCAGCCGCCGGTGTTTAATGGAGTGTGTTTGAAATATTGGAGTCTATGATAAACCATTATGTAAATTACATTCATTGATGGCTCTGCTGTGAAATCGCTCTGCTATGAGAAGAGCAGACACACAGGAGGCTCTTCGAAGGTGTCGCTGGCTCATCCTCAAAATCGGGCACCGGAGGCCAAGCCGCTTCCTCGCACTGGACAGGAAGGAGGAACTGCGCCTCACTTGAGCCAGGTGGTGGCGGCGGCAGTGGCTGGTCACTCCTGGAAATGGAGTCTCTTCAGAGCGGCTGCCCCCCCCCCAGTCCATGGGGAAATCGAGGGGGCGAGCGATCCCCACGTCAAGGCCATTTGGCTGCTCCAAAGGATCCCAGAGCGAGGGACAAGGGCGTGTCTTCTCTTGGGCCTACCAAGCAGGGGTGTCCTGGCACAGAGACCTGCTGCCAACTGGCCCTGGGCAGCCAGCCCTGGCCTTTCAACAGGGCCCTGGGCAGGAAGCGGCTTCTCCTCTCCCCCCAGCGTGCGGGGCTCCAGAGACGCCCTCAGCCGAAGCTGCCGCAGTGGTCTGCCAGCCCCTGGATGGTGATGGGCTTGCCTGCAGGCTCACCTGCCAGGGTGACTGCGCACAAGTTCGAGAAGAAGGGGAGAGAGACCCGTCTGCATGACGGAGGCTGACTTGTTGTCTGAAGCTCTCTCACGTGCATCAGAGGAGAAAGGAACCCCGTCCTCCTTACCGGCTGCAGTCACACAGACAGGGACTGACCCAAAGGTTTCCAATCAGGACAACGGCCTTTGAGGAATGCTTAGGAAGGGGAGGGTGGGAAAGTTTCTGGTCTCTGCCACCCAAGTTCCTTGAGAAAAAGGCCGGTCAAATGCTCCGCACCACGAGTAGCCTTCCCTCCCATGGAATATCACGTCTCCCCTCCCGATGTCCCAATAATAACTCTTGGAATCAAACCCGCCAGGCTGGTCAGGAACCCGTGGGGTGTGTTTGCCTTGGCCCATTTCTGCCAGACAGTGGGAGTTATAAATAAACATTTCAGCAGGGCTTGGAAATTCCCACTCCCTCGGCTGGTTCCAGGCCTGCAAGGAAGCTCCCCCCGCATTCCCAAACACTGGGCCCCTCCAGCTTATGACATTAACCACAAGCAGGACATGACCACACGTGTGTGCACAACTCGTGCTACAGAAATAGCAGACTTCTTCCCCGGCCAGCTGGGGCACGTTTCCTCCAGCGTTCGCTCCTCGAAGGCCGTCGTGCGTGTCCTTGGCCGGCTTAGGTTCAAACGCTGCTCCAAGGGGCTTCAGTCACCACACTCGGCCAGGAGAGCTGGGGAGGGCTTTTTCGGAAGCCCTGTGTGTGTCTGGCTGGCCAAAAGGGTTCCCTCGGAATTCTGTCCCTGTGGGTCTAGAACACATCGCAACAACCCTTGTCCGCAGCCAAGCTCTCCGATGCAGTCATAGCTGGTCCCGATGATCCAGCAGTGACTCAGGGGTTGTGTTTCATGTGTGGCCTGGCCCGGGCCGCCACCCCTGCTACAGGGGCCCGGCTAAGCAGCCCGGGCGTCCCACAGGGCCTAGAGCATCTCACGGGGTTCAAACCGACACGCCTCTCAGGGCACTCCCTTGCCTGAGGAGAGCTGGGATCTATTTGGGGTGGGTTCCCGACTTGGAATGAACAAAAAGTTAAATTTAGAGATGGGGCCAGTGCGAGGGAGCTTTTAATCTAGGGGCCGGACTCTGGCTGGCTTTTCATAGAGCTGGAGGAGCTCCTGGCGGGCCCCGCCTTCTTCACGTGAGTGAGGGCGAGGTCCCTTGGGCTGCAGCGCAGGGCTGGGGGGAGTCGGCAGTGAAGGTCAGGGGCCATCCCCGGGGCAGCCTCACCCCCCCACCCCCCACCCCGCTCACCCAGCTGGGGGCTTCCCGGAGCTGCTGATCTAGTCTGTGAGTCTTTCTTGGCGGAGCATCTGCTAGAGGGCAATTATTAGAGGAGAGATCCTTTTATCTCAAAGACAGCATTTTGCTAATCTGATTACTTGTTAATTGCTCTAATTAAATCTGAGCATATGGAGCCCTCTGAAAGGGGAACCTGAAATAGATTTTAGTCAGTAGATTCCTGTTGGCTTGCTGGGGGAGGTTGGGGGGGAGAAGGGGTGTGTCCCAGGAATCCCCATTCATCTTTCTCCTTGCAGAGATGCTTCGGGAGTTGGTGGGGCCCAGTTGTGTTGCTGCGGCCCTGCTCCCCGACTCGGAAGGCACCTGCAAAGCAGGGCAGAGCCTGGCTGCTCCCCAGCCCCGGAGTTCCAGGACAGGAGAACTGGGATCTTCCCGCAAATTCCCACCCACCCCTCTTCTTCCAAAGGGGGCACACAAATGAGTGGCCAGAAAATCCAGGGGGCCGCTGGCTTGGGAGAGGGGAGGCCAGCTGGCAGGATTGTGGACACAGCTGCCCCCCGGCCAGCCGTGGAGGCCTGGAGAAGAGGGAAGACCAGGAGGAGGCTGGAACCTGGGGTCCTGGGGCAGGCCGAGGCACCTCCTCTCCCAATAACGCCCAGCCAGCTCGGTGCTCAGCTAGGAGCCATTTTGGCTCCTCCCTTCACTCTTCCAGAGATCCGAAGCCTGACCCGAAAAGGCAGATCACGGATGGGGACCGGTGGCAGGCGGGGAAGGGAGGGGTGGCGGGCCCTCTCCAGCAGCCCCCAGCATGGCAGCCCTGGATTTCCGTAGCCTGGCCGGCCAGCTTCTTTCATGTCTGCCTGCACTCTCCAGGTCATCTGGCAGGAGCAGACGTAATTGTGAACAGATGCCCTCCTCCTTCCGGTCCCACATCTGGCTTCCACAGCATCTCCCCAGGGGGCTTCCATGCCTGTTGGATGCGGCAGCCCCTCCCCCCCTCACGGCATGCAGGCTCCTAAGGTGCCTCTGGGGTCCTGTCCCTTCTGGGGCCTCCACAGGCCCCCCTTGTCCCCAGGCGCAGGGGGGACTTGGCTTGGGAACAGCAGGGAGGGACGAGGCGGCCCTGGCCCCCCCCCCCCGGGAAGCTGCGTCCAAGGAGCGCCCTGGGAGTGGAAGGAAGGCAGCCCGAGGGATTCGCCGCAAAGCTGGGGGTGTCCAGGCCTGGATATCAGCCCCCCAGAGCGGAAGACCCTGAGCTGCTCCTCCACCGTAGAGGGAAGAGAGGTGAGGCCGCTGCTCCCCACAGCGCAAAGGCGCCCCTGGGGTCGCTCCGGACAGGGGTCCTTCCGAGCATCAACGCCCCGGAGTCCAAGAATTGCCCTCCAGCCTGTTTTTCTAATTGGAAATAATGCCCAAACCTTATTTGTTTAATGGCTGTTATTTGTTTATTTTGTTATTATTATTATTTGTTTATTTTGGGCATTGTTATGCTGCTGTTTCGCAAAAAGAGACACTCTGTAGCCAATGGCTTCTTTTCCTTCTTCAGCCGATGACATAAAACAACATCAGTTACGGTGAACCTCCAGGCCCCCCCGTTTCCAAGAAGGGCAAAATAGATGCTCCTTCTGGGGGTCTCAGCCAGGCGTGGGTGGCCCCTCCCAAATGGAGAGGGGCTCGGTTCAGGGCTACGCGAAGGGCCGCCAAGGCAACAGGTGTGGGCAGTTTCCTTCCCGCTGGCAACTAGGCAGGCCCCCTCCGCAGCTGGGGTTCAGCGGTGCAAGATGTGCAGGAACCGGGGGTCTCCGCCAGAGCCCCCAGCTGCCACGGCTGCCCCGGGGGGGAAGCCCCTCCGACCCTGCTGGGGGAGCAGATGGCTAGACGAGGTCAGGTTTTGTTGGGGCAGCCCAGGGCTCCGGATGTTTTCAAGGGCACTGCTCCCCAAAGTCAGGCAGGTCAGCCAGGCCATCGTCTCCCTGGGTCATTGGCCGCATCCTCTTTCTCCTGTGGCCAGGAAGGGTTCTCATGATCTCCTTCCGGAAGTTCTGAAGGAGCCAGAGTCCAAGTCGGCTCTAGCGACACTTCTTCTCTCGCTAATCCCTTCTACTGCTAAACACAGGACCTTCCCCAAGAGAAGTGGCCGGGGGCGTGCTAATCTTCTGGAAGGACCTCCAGCCAGCCTCTCTGGGCCTTCAGAGTCCCCTGGTTCTGCGGAAGTTGCCCAGGCCCTGACTCCCAGGGGAGAGCGGTAAGGTAGGTGAAGAAACACCGTCTCCAGGCCCGTGCAGAGTCTACCCCCCCCTCATTAGGAGTAACCACCATGGGGAGGAGCAGGGTTGTGGGCATGGGGGGAGAGACCTTGGGGTTCACTTTTCAAGTGGGGAGCCAAGAGCAGCTGTTGGAAGAGTTGGGCTAAGATGGGTGGCATTTCGCCAAAGGAAGCTGTGTCCTTCCAGGTATAAGGTGTGGGGTTGTGGTGGGGGTAAACACCCCTGCAGTCCCTCGGGTGGGGTGAGGCGAGGCGAGGGGGGCCTGTCTCCATCAGGCTTCGGGGTGCCGACTGGGCTCAGCCTAAGGCTGGTCATCTGCTTGGGGTTGGCAGGAGCCTCTCCTGTCCCCCAGGCGTGGTTCCTGGACTGGGAGGGCAGCGGCGGTGGGCCTCCCTGGTTTATTCCCTGCCATCCCAGAGGCTGGAGAGCAACTGCAGGGAGGACAGGGCTTGATCTCTGCTGGGAGGGGGGGCTCCCCAGCCAGCCCTCTGCTCGCCTTCTGGAGCCCAGGATCAGCAGCCACCCTTCCTCTTTCGGGAGGCATCCCTGGCTGCTGCCTGTGGCCAAGCGCTTTCTATTTAAATGCAAATTTTGACTTTTTCCCTCTGTGGCAGGAGAGAATTTTTCACACTGGAGTGAGGGTCAGGATAATAATTTATCCACAGGCCTCTTTCTGCCATTCTTGTTTGCACAAGAAAAGTGTTTATCCTTCCCAGCCAGAGTGGAGGGTCTCTTCAGCAGGGAAGAAGGAAGGAAGGAAGGAAGGAAGGAAGGAAGGAAGGAAGGAAGGAAGGAAGGAAGGAAGGAAGGAAGGAAGGAAGTTTGAGAGTTTGGACAGCCGGGAGCTGCATTTCTCCATGTCTGGAGGATGGCAGCTCAGCCGGGCCCTGCTGCTCCCTTCCAACGAAGGAGGGGCTCTTGCCCGAAGCCCCGGAGGAGCCCAGCCGAAATACGGACGGGCTGCTCAGGGCGCTTGCTCAGTCCGGGGGGGGGGGGCTCCTGAGGTTGTCCAGGCCGGCTCTCCAGGGAGGGTCCCCCAGCCTCTGGCTGCTCTTCCCTGGTGCCGCTCTGTAGGCACCGCTTCCAGGGCCCAGGTGTCCACTGTGGCACCCCAAAGCTGGCTCACCCCCCCTCCTGTTCCTCCCAGCCCTTGTGCCCCCCCAACTCTCTCCCCCACCAAAGGCTGGAGCCAAAGCTGCCTTCTTTTCTCTAACGGGAATTAATCTTGAGTTCAGACTTAATTGTGAGGATTTTCTGTTAACTAAGCAAGAAATCTTACAACAACACAACAATAAGGTGCCGTTTCACAGCCTCCAAATGGAGCAATACGCTGGTGCCTCATTTATATGCAATTTCCAGCCCCCCCCCCATCCCAATTGCTGACGCTGCAGCTTTTAATGTATTCATCCTCTCTGGCAGTGGCGGCCGGCCAGGGCCGCAGCGCTTCTGCTGTGGAGGCACGTGGTGAGTTGGGGACTCGGCCTGAGATGGAAGCTGGGGACCCCTTTCTCCCCATCACTTCGGGGGTTACCATCCCGGAAGCAGCCGCAGCGCAAAGTGAAGAGAGCAGAGCATCGGGAGGGGGCACAGGTGCTCCTCTGTCCGGGCACGGGAGGGGGCCCCTGCGGCTGTGGAGGAGGAAGACTCTCCGGGGTGGCGCTGCACAAACAAGGACACGAAGGGGGTGGGAGGGGAGGGGGATCACGGTGCCCCAGGTGCCCCCATTCTCCATTCTCGCTGCACAAGAGTGTGTGGCCTCCTGTGGAACTCACGGCCACAGCATTTGAGAGGCAAAATGGCTCAGCTAGATGCAGGGAAGAGAAAAGAGCCGTCTCTGGGCAGTAACCCCAGTCAGCAGGGCGGCTACTTTCCGAACAGCATCTGCTTTCTCTCCGGCCCAGATCCGGTGCCCCCCCCCCCCCGCCCAGCCCAGCAGGACAAATTCCGCCCTTTGCCCTTCCCGGAGGAGCAGGGCCACAGCCTGGGGGCCAAGAAGAAGGCGGCTGTGTGGAGGAGCCCGCCTGGCGGCTAGTGCTCCAGCTGCAGCCGCAGGGCCCTGGGCCCTGGGGGGCGTTGCACCGCCTCCGCCCCCATCTCTGCCGGCCACCGAGGGAGGACTTTCGAGGTCCGTAGGGCTGGGGCATCTGTCTTCCCCAGGCCTCCCCAGCCATCCTGTGAGCGCCTGATAAGCGAGGGCGAGGGAGGAGAATAAGGGGGCCTTGTCTATCAGCCCATTAAAGGCTATTCTTACAACCCCCCCTCATTAATACCCCGGGTGAATAGACCACTGAATAAAGATCGGTGGAGGCTGCACAACTGTCAGATTGAAAGGTAACTGTCAACAGAAGGGAAGGGGTTACAAAAGGGCCCATTTCAGTGCTTAGCAAATGGTTTTCGGCTTGTCATTTCAATAGGCCCTGTTTTTCAGAGATTGTGGTTTCCTGAATAGCATTTTATTACCATGCTGCTGCTGCTGCTGCTGCTGCTACTTTTATTTTTTCAGGCCGTGCTGTCTCTTTGCAGGCACCCTTCAGTTGGAGATGCGGTGCTCCCTCCCTTCCAGCTGGCCCAAGGAGAAGCCGGCCGACGGACCGGGTGGGGAGGAGGGGGAGGGTGGCCAGCAACCAGCCGGGACCTGCCGCCAGGGAGCCCCCCCCCCCCGTCCCGCTGGAGTTTCATAGCTGTGCAGTGACACCACGCCCGGTGTGGGGGGCCCGTCCCAGCAAGAGGTCTTCAGCATTGCCCAAATGGCTCCCTCTCCGTTCCTCCCCACAATGCTGCTGTGGTAAAATGGGCTTGTACGCAGTGCGCTCCGCCAGAGCTGCTCCATGTGTGGAGGCACAGGTAACCCACCCCCAAGACCTCTTGCGCCCACTGGCTTTTGGGGGGAGCACCCTACAGCTCTTTGCTCTCTTCCTCCCTCCCTGAAAAAGCTTACCTGCACCAGGTGCCTTGTACCTGGCAGTGAACCGTCTTCTTCTTTGGCCACCTTCTTTCCCTTCATGTTGGGGGGTGGTGGTGGTGGAATGGCACAATGCTTTTTCTCTCTCCGGTGCAAGTAGCTCGGGAGGGCTGCGGCTGCTTCTGGCCTGGGGGAAGAGCTCTGTGGAGCTGGGGCCACTAGTTGGCTTGCCTCCCAGTGGGAGCCATCGGGACCTGGGCACTTCGGCCGAAAGCTGCGGGATTTTGTTTCCGTTTCTGCTTAAGAGACGCTTCTGTCTTACCCAGCTGGCCTGGCAGACGGGGCCTGTTTCCCGAGACGTTCCCTTACTCTTCCAACCACTTGCAAGGTCGGGCAAAAGCCTGGGCCTGAAGCAGCCCAGGCTGGGGCCAGGAAGCTCTTCCAGCCACAGAAGGACGCTCGCTGAGTGAAGGGCCAGCTGCCTTTGGGAGGAGATCTTGACTGGGGGCCCAACGGGGGCCCTCTCCCCTTGGAAGATGCCCCTGTCCGCCTCTTCTTGGACAACACAGCAGCTCACACCGCGGGCCGAGCAGATCCTTCCCGCCAAGACCCACGGAGAGCAATACTGAGCCCTCTGCAGCTGCTACGATAAACCCTGGGCGAGGTCGGCCGGCCTGTCCGGCTTACCGTTTCAGACTCAACTGGGAGAGGGAAAACAGAGCAGACTCCTAGGTTAAAAAACGAAAGTGAGAAATGAAAACAGAAAGCCTTCTCTGCTACAGAACATTACTATAAAGCGTCTCATTGCACATGAAGGAGAAAGGCAAAGGTTTTTCCCGGGACCCAGGTTCAGAGCTTGCTGGAGGGCTTTTCCTGTGGGGCAGCCCCACTTCCTAGCAGCTCGGCGTCCCACCCAAACCTCTCCCCGTTTGGTCTCCAGGCCAAGAAGAGAAGACTCACCTGGTCCAGCAGGGCCTTTTGGGGAGGTGCTGGGAAGCGAGTCTCTGGAGAAGCACTGGGTGGTGTGCACTCCGCCTCAGCAGCCTTGGCCTTGGGCCCAGAGGGGCCACAAAGGCATCTGAGCCACGTTGCTGATCCTCCTCGCGTCGGGCCCTGCCGGGGACCAGGCTGGAGCGCAAAGCACAAGGACAACCCCATCTGATTCGCCGGAAAACATCTGGAAATCGGGGGAACCTTCCCAACCGGTGCTGGTGAACAGGGAGGCAAATTTTATTCCTGTCAGCCACTGGCCTGTTTTGCTGATAGGCCATTTCCTTGTGCACAGATAACACCCTATCTTCAGTGACCAGGTCCCTTTCCATTTGTAGTTAACTGTTGGCCCATTTCCTTCTGCGATGTTATCACAGCAGGATGAAGAATGCATTACTCTAATACCCCCAGCATCTTCATATATCAATATCAAATGGTCTGAAATTGACCTGTTCTAAAACTGGGCCTTCCATGTTGGAAAGGGAGAGCCTGGCCCGGGTCGCCCAGCTGTTCCCAGAGCCTGCCGCCCCAAAGGCAAGCCAGCATCGGCGGCTGCTGGTGGCCCCGAGCTGCACCCCTGCAATGCTCCAGGGCGGGGGGAAAGGGCCCCCACCTCTTCCTTGCCCAGGTGTGACCGTCCAGCCCAACCGCTCGATGTGCAGCTGCAGGCAGGCACGCTCTGCCGGTTCACCCACCTTCCCTACCCACAGAACTTCTCTCCTTCCGAGAGGACTTGCCAGGCCTCTGGGGCATCCCTGGGCAGCCCGCCTGGTCTCCCAGGGCCAGTATGAGGTGGGCGCCCCACTGCTTGGGGTCACAAATGGGCTGGCTGGGGCCCAAGCGGCAGAGGACGAGTGGGTGAGGCTGTGCAGCCAGAGTGCAGGCGCAGCTTGCCTCTCCTTGGAAATAACCCAGGGACTGACCCCGGTCCTGTTCATAATGCAAAGGGCTGCCTCAGTCTGGCGAATCGGACCGGAGCCTCCGGCACAAGCACGGAGCAGTTAAGAGACTGGGCACACGGGGATGCCCGCCTGCCCTTCCACGTAAGCTGGCGAGTTCCCCGTTCCACTCTTCAGGATCTGTGCGTGGGCGCTCTCTCCTGCCTCGGTGTGTGAGTCCCAGCTGGGCTGCTGCTAGAAGACCACTGGTGCTTCGTAAACACAGAAGCCGCCGAGCCCCATGGCCGGGCTGCCGAAAGGGTTAACCCTGGAAGAGAGCTTTCAGCATGCAGGGAGGAGGGGAGCGGGAGGTGAATTCCACCTGGGGAATTTGGCATGAATACGCTTCACCTTTTGCAAAGTCTCCCGCCCTGCCTCAGAGGATAACTGACCTTTGGAGGAAAATAATGAAAAGAAGAAATTCCTTAGAGAAAATCTTGTGGCCGGGCCTCTGTAATGAGATCTGCTCCTTTATGTTGCCATGGCAACCGCAGTCATTTTATGATATGAAATCCATGAATGGAGGGAGAAGCCGCCTCCTCCCAGGTGAAACCCGGTGGGGCCAGGAGTCGGGCAGCCCAGCCCACCCCGTTCGGGCAGCTTCTGCTCTGCTTGCTGGGCTTTGGGGCTCCCCGCAACGCCTTGGGGGCCGCTCAGAGCGCCACTGGGAAGTTGAGTGGGCCCAGGGCGCTGTGAGGGTCCTGACCCGGTCGGGTGGGGGGATGGTGCTCCTGGCTTTCAGGGCAGCGTGGGTGGAGGGAAGGCGGAGAAGGAACGGCTCCCCAGTGCAAGACTCCTCCTTCAGGCCATTGGGGGGTTTCAGCTGGGACTTCCGCTTCTTCAGGCGGGGCCTCTGTGCACCGAAGCCGAAGGAGGAGTCAAGGAAGTGCTGGGGGTGCCCTGGTTCACCTCCCCAGGCCTGCCTGCAGAGGCGATGGTCCTACCCTGCTCCCTGGCGTGGCCACCCGTCAGTGGCAACAGGGGAACCCGGAGCATCGCACGCTTCTCCTCCCGAGGAGCACGCTTTCCAGATGGACGGGTGCCATCTTGACCAGCGCTAGGAGACACCCACAAATCCATCAGGGACTGCAGGCAGCAAAGAGCTGGCGCTGAGGATCAAAAAGTCAGAATGGGAGGCATTGTGGAGGTGTCCCCTCCCTGTTCGCCTAATCAATTAACTTTGGGTCAAATTATAAGGGTTAGAAAAATGAGCCGTAAAGAGAGGGTTTGGGAACATGGGGCTGTAATAAGAAGCAATATTGATTACTGCCACGGAACCTTATAAATCATTCATGTTCTCTACCAATCTCCCCAGCTGATTTCCCCGAAGCTGTTTGCTTCGGAGATGCAATTAAAATTAAAATGTTGAGCCTGGCCATCATAGAGAAGACGGAAGGCTCCGCAGACGGCAGAGCTGTGCCTCCAAGCATTGCGGCCCACCTCCGTCAGACATAACCTGGCCCGTATTTTTAGTCCCCCTTTATTTAAAAATGGAGAACGTGTGCGCCTGTCCTGCTGGGCAGGAGAAGCTGGCCCAACCGTGGCTCAGGAGGGAGGCATTCCTCCGGGCCTGCTCACCCAAGGCAGAAGCAAGAGGGCTTCTGGCAGCTGGCTAAATGAGAAAAGGCCTGGCTTGGTAAGAGTTCTGAGAGTACTTGAGATGGAGCCAGATGTTTCTCAGAGGCCCCACGGCAGGACAGCCGCCCTTGATTAGTCAGAGACCAAATGCCTCCGAAGTGGAAGTTCCACTGCAGCCGAAAGTCTCCGGGCGCCTACGAAGCAGCTGGAACGGAGCTTGGGCAGTGGCCTCCCTTGCTCCAGAGTAGCCTTGGACTGGCAAACGTGGACGCCCCCCCCCCAGCCCTCTCGCCAGCTTTCGCTGGAGGTGCCAAAGTTTGACTGCTGGGTCTTCTGAAAGCAAAGGGAATGTCCCAGCTGCCAGGTAATGGGACCTCCTGGCTTTCGACCCCCAGATCTGGTGTTGGAGGCAGGGGCTGATGCGCCCCCGAGGGAGGTTGAAGAGGTACCTGGGTCCTGGAGGAAGAGGATGAGGGAGCTGCAGGTTCGCTGGGTTACACAGCCCAAAGGCCGTGCTGACAAGCGGTGCCTTTGCTAATGTCCTGGGGTCTTCTATTAATATTTGTCTCCCTCCCCATCCCATTACAGGTCTGAGTTCTGCCCTAATAAGCTGTGTGGGGTGCACGAAAACAGCATGGAATGAGAACGACCTTACAGCCGCCACAATGCCTATTCACTGCATCTCCAGTGCTAGCCACACAAGAGGAGATCATAGTTTAATGGCTGCTTGTGAGCCCACTACAAAATGGAACTGCCTGATTCTGTGCATACCTTCCCCACGCCCCCGCCCCCACCCCCACCCCACTGACAACGTTCCAGTTTAGCTCAAATCAGCGTGATTTAAGCTTCCAGTTCCTGGAACAGGGCTGCCTGGATTGCCAAGTAATTTGTACAGGACTAACACCCTTAATTAATAGCAAACTAATTAGCAGCTGTTGACTCAGACGGGCAGCACCCCTCCTTTCCTCATGAAAAGAGGGTGGGGGAGATCCGTTCAGGTGGGGAGTGGCAGGCAAGAAGCCAGATTTAGCAATCAGCTGCTCAGAGGGAGGGGCAAAAAACGAGGGGCCGGGTCCCTCCTGGGGCCCAGCCAGAACATAAAGGGCCGGCCTGGGCACCCGCCGCGTGTCTCCCCTGGGGAGCAAGGCGGTTTCTAGAAGGGGCTTGCAGCAGGTAGCAACCCTGAGAACTGGGCACTCGGGCACCCCTGCTCCGAGAAGGCCGGGTTCCTCCGCCCGTAGATTGCCTGGCCCCTCCCTACCGAGGGAACCATGGCCGGGGCGCCGGGAGAGGGCGTGCGCTGGGGTCTCAGTGAATCCACCCTGTTCATGCGGTTAAGGGGGCTACAGGATACGGGCCGGCACAGGCTCAGGGAGGTGAGAGGCTTGCAGAGTCCGACAGCTTTAATTATGCGCTGCTCTTATGCTCCATGTCAGGTTTATGGCTCTGTTGTGGGCTGTGGTTTCTTTTCATGGACTGCCCAGCAGATAGGTGGGAGTTAAATGGGCAGGGAAAGTGATCTGGCACTCCCCCGCCCGGGGGAACTAGTTCCTGAAGCTGCTGCGGCAGGCTGGCCCTTCCCACAAAGCACCCGCCTTCCTTGGCAGCTCAAGATGCCCAGCCAGAGGTACCACTTGGGCGTTTGGGAAGCGGACGCCAGTCGGATCCGAGCTTGGCAAACAATGTTCACGCGAGAAAGAGGGTCAGGGTGGGAGCTACTGAACTGGCCATCCCAGCCTTTCTTGGCCGGTGGAGAAACGGGCAGGAAGGACCTCACGAAATGGGAACCGCGACCAAGGACCTCAGGAGCTCGGATTCGCCAGGGGGATCTGGGGCTGGCCCACTGTTCCTGAAGGAAGGGCCGCTCAGAGCAAGGATAGCCATCTGGGCACTGAGGGACCCCAGGGGTCTTAATGGCCGAAGTAGAATGAATAAATAGCTTGACTGATGACTGGCAAATAGAGGGAGAAAAAGTGGAGGCAGTGACAGACTTTGTATTTCTAGGCGCAAAGATTACTGCAGATGCTGATGGAAATCAGAAGACGTCTACTTCTTGGGAGGAGAGCAATGGCAAATCTTAATAAAATAGTTAAGAGCAGAGACATCACACTGACAACAAAGGTCCGCATAGTCAAAGCAATGGTATTCCCCGTAGTAACCTATGGCTGCGAGAGCTGGACCATAAGCGAAGGAAGATAGATGCTTTTGAACTGTGGTGTTGGAGGAAAATTCTGAGAGTGCCTTGGACTGCAAGAAGATCAAACCAGTCCATACTCCAGGAAATAAAGCCAGACTGCTCACTTGAGGGAATGATATTAAAGGCAAAACTGAAGTACTTTGGCCACATAATGAGAAGACAGGATACCCTGGAGAAGATGCTGATGCTGGGGAAAGTGGAAGGCCAAAGGAAGAGGGGCCGACCAAGGGCAAGATGGATGGATGATATTCTGGAGGCGACGGACTCGACCGTGGGGGAGCTGGGGGTGGCGACGGCCGACAGGAAGCTCTGGCGTGGGCTGGTCCACGAAGTCACGAAGAGTCGGAAGCGACTGAATGAATAAACAACAAAAAGAATAAATGAACAAGCAGCACCTTGGATTTCAGCGGAAGAGAAAGGTGCTGCTGCCCCACCCCCAGGGTTCAGGAGGTGCCTGCTGAAGCTGCTTGCTGTTTGCAGGCGAACTGGCTGGGTGATGCTTTAAATAAGGTTCCCAAGCACTCTTGACCGGGAAGGAAGGAAGGAAGGAAGGAAGGAAGGAAGGAAGGAAGGAAGGAAGGAGGAAGGCACAACAAGCTGCTATTGCTGGAACAGCGGACACCCCGAGGCATTGCAGCCAGCAGGGTTCCAAATGGGGGGCCTGCTGAGGACCCCCAGGTGCAGTCAGCAGCACTCCTCCCCTCCCCAGCCCACCGAGGTTGATTTGGCGTGTCTTGCAGCTTAAACATATCCTGCCTGGATTCCTTGAATGTCTTCTTTCCCCCTTGCACGCTGCATACCGCTGTTCGGCAGGGAGGCCCAGGCAATGACGCAACCGTTCCTGCCTGCTTCGCTGCAAAGAACCCTTTTGGGAATGCAAGAAAACAGAGGCTGCACCGCCAGGGGCCAGGGCTGCACTGCTCCCCAGAGGAACCTGCCTGCCCGCCCCCAGGCTCCCAGCTCTGCCCCTCCCCCTCCTGCCCCCTTGCCAGCCTGGCCCACCTTCTCCAGAGCAGCAAACTTTGGCAGGATGCTTGCACCGGGACAAAGGCGTCACGCTTCCCAGAGGCTTTGGTTCAGGGGCTCCTTGTCCTAAAGCCGCTCCTGCACCCCCAAACCACGTGGCTGGGGGCCAAGCGGAGGCCCTTTTCTGCACCAGCCACGATGCACCAGAGTGGCTGCGCTCCTGAGCTCAAGGGACGGGGGGAACTCGGGGCCCGGAGCCATTCTTTCCCCCAATGAATGAGTGGGGCTTCAGCCCACAAGGATGGCCCCGGTGAGGAGCCCCCCAGCGTGTGTCCATCTGGATCACCGTGCTCTCCCCAGCCCGGAAGCAGGAATACCCAAAGGCGGGAGGAGGAGGAGAGGAAGCATAACTCTCGACTGCCACAGGGGCCCCAAGGAGGTGGCGGTCGAGAGTTGGAGGGCAGGGAAAGTTGCCCTCGCCCATCTTACTGGTGGGGGTGACGCTCTGTGCCCCAGGAGTGCCGGCCACTGTCCGGGCTGGTCAGTCGGTCGGTCGGTCGGTCCGCCGTCGCACCGCAGAGGTGGTTGCTGGGGCAGCAGTTGCTGCCGTCCTGGCTCGCTGCTGGAAGTGTTTAGCTAGCGCGTCCGTCCCGCGGCAGGCCCATTTCCCGCTTGCCTGCCACTGTCACCGACGAGGCACTAACGCTTTCCGACAGAGCCATTTGCTGGCTTGGCAGCTCCTGCATCCCTTCCTTCTCCTTTCAGGGGAAAGTTTATTTACTCTGGGGCTGAGCTGACAAGCGAGGCTAGCCAAACTATTTGTGCAGGAGGAAGTGGGGACCGGCACCCACGTGTGGGAAACGGGAGCTACTGCCAGCAGGCCTTAAGGAAGCAAGGGTCTCCTTCCGTCCCCAAAGAGGAGGGGTCTCCGCCGGCCTGGGGAGACCGTCCTTGGGCCAGGGCCTGCCTCGAGCTGCAACCAAGGAGGGGGTGGCTTCCTCACAGTACAGGTAGGATACCTTGGTGCCTGCAAATGTGGCACAACCAGACTTTTGAAAGCAAGCAGGAGAGCAAAAGAGCTGGCTGGCAGCCATGCAGGGACCATCCAGCTCTTTATGCCATCCTGTGGAGTGGAAGAAGATTGCAGGTGGTGGACCTGCGTATGTGGTTGCAGCTGGGCACATGTACTGGTGTGCAAAGTAAAGAGTTGTTTCTCTGTTGCACACATGTCCTTGCACTCCTAGTTGCATTCTAGCCCCACCAGAAGTGTGGAGCCAATCTCCAGAGAAGACCAATGTTGCCTGAGAAAGTCCAGCTGGTTTGATGAATCAGCAGAGCTGCTCAAAGTTGGCTTCAGGGGGAGTTTTCTGTTGCTAAAAGCGTTGGCCAGCCTCAGAGTCAAACTCCGTCCTGGGATCAAGGCCTTTTAGCCCTGAGGCAGCGGGAGATTCGTGGCTTCCTGATGCAGTTGGTGGGCCACTGGGAGAACAGGCTGCTGGGCTAGATGGGCCGGGGTCCAATCCAGCAGGGCACGGCTTCTCGACCGGAGGGCTAGTATTTATCCTCTTGGTTATCTGACTACATTATTACTTTCTCCTCTTCTTCCCACAGTTTGCAAACTTTTAAAAAAATAATCTCATCATTTCAACAAGTGTAACAACTAAATTATCATCTTTACATGATTAAAGTCTGTGCAGTGTCTTTTCTTGGCAAACATTACATGCCCATAATTTTACTAAATGTAATAAACCAACCATAGAACTATTAATTTTACCATGGTATTCATAACAATTAGAAACGCGTGAACCTTAAAATGATGAAAACCGAACTGAATGCTAAAATAGTCTTGAATGCAAAGACACCCCCCTTCCTGCTGACAGGGCTGAAGCCATGCTCCGAGAGAGGCTGCCAACAGGCCCGGGGGCAGAGCCCTGCTCTTCCAATGCCCCAGGAGGCTCTGGCTAGGAGGAGGCCAGGTCTTGCCTCTTGGCGCACTCACCCGCTCTGTCTCTCCCGCCAAACCATTCCGTCGGAGCACGCATTAAACCCATACTTGGGGCGGATGCTTTAAAGGAGACAAGGGTGGGCTGGGATGGGCTTGGTCACTTGCTGGGGGAGCCCGTTAGGTATCTCCTCTGGAGTTAGCCAACCTCTTTTGAGGACGGTGCAAGCGAAGCCTTGTACAATCGCAACGGCTTTCCCTGTGGAGGGGTGGGGGGGAGCAAGACTCCAGAGACCCTCTCTGGGACTTTCTGGGAACACCTCCTTCAGCCTACTGAAACTGATTCAAGAGAGACATCCTTTGGCTTGAAAGTGGGCAATCACCCTCGGTCAATCACCTTCCTGGTGTTTGGAAAATTGTGTTGGGAATGCAGGCTGGAATGTGCTGGTTCTGTCCTATGTTGGTCACCAAAACGTTTGGGGAGGAACAGCTCTGCTGCTGAGAAGCTTGGAGCATGCAGAGATGAGATGCCTAATGCGTCCCAGGTCTTTGACTTTGCAACAGCAGCCAGAACATCCTCTAGAGCCTGCAAGCCATGGCCGTGTCACCTCCACAAAGGTGCTGAAAGTGTGGGAAAGGAGCCATAGTAGCCGAACCTGCAACCTGATCTCTGCTTCCCTCCTGGGTAGCAGCTTGCTGGAGAAGATCCAGGGCAGCACTTGGTCAGTATTCCACTTCTTGCAAAAAATCACAGCATTTCCCCTTTGTTTTAATTAAGCCAAAGAGCACTTCTTCCATGTTCTTCCCCTTTCTTCCCTTCACAGCTTACTTCTTAATTGGAATTCCTTCAAGAGTGCGGTTCACCCCTGTTCACATGGTGATTCCTTCATTAGGCCAAGCTGAGGTTACCAGTGCAGCTTCTGCTAATAATTTTGCTTCAATTTCCCATCCGGACCACCTTCTCCTCTTTGTTCCCTGGAAATATCTGAGAAGGCCGTCGGCAAGTGGAGAATCTAGACTACAACGCCAGCTTGAAAGGTGGAAGCAGTCATGTGTGTGTCGCCCTGAGAAAGCAAGCGGGAGGCCTGAAAACTAGTCATCAGCGGTGCGCCAGACCCGGGAGTTAAAGCGTTTATGCTGTGAAAAGAAGAGTTGATGCAGAAGCGATGGAGCCGTTTTGGCCAGAAAGTGCAGGGATGCTGAAATGACCTCCTCGCTTGACAGTGTTTCCAGGCAGGAAATCCCTGCTTGGGAGGTGAGAAGACAGCGCTCCATGCCATGAATTCTCCTGGAGTGTCACTCAGGAAGGGAGCAGCGTGTGATTAATGGGGGGGTGTTCCCAACCCAGCAGGCTGCCATTAGAGGCTGGGCGCTGGGAACAGCAGGGGTAATTAAACCACTTGTTTAATTGAAAGGGCTATGATTTATGGGGCCATAAACTCTTGCCTTCCCATTTACTAGCCAAGGCCCAGGGTGCAGGCAATCACCTAATGGATGCTCACTACTACTTGGGGGCTGGGGGGCTTAGCCAGGCTGAAAGACTCACCCCGTCCCTCGTGCCACCCCATCACCTCCGTTCTTTTGCCTGTGACCTGCACACGGTACATCGGTCAAACGCTTCCGGAGCACCTGGAAAATCCACCACAGGCCCAGAAATCATCCTTGCAGGCCTATCAGAGTCTCTCTCCCCACTTGCTCCCCTTGCTTGGCAAGACTCGGGACAGAGCCATCGAGGCGCAATTCCTCACGGAAGTATTAAAAAAGCCTACAATGCAAACACATCCTGGGGATATGACAAGGGACAGGTTTCTGATCCTTGCAGGAAAGAACGCCGTGTGCCGCTGGGCCCTGCGGTCAGTGGTTGTCTTCCTTGGTCAAGTGCAGCCGCTCTCTGGATCTCATGGGATGGCGGGAGGGACAGACCCGAGGAAGGTCAGGGAGTCCCCCAGAGTTGGGCAGCTTGGAAAACTGTCGTGCAAGAAGAAGAGGAAGGGGAGCTGTTACAGTGCAAAGCCTGCACCCCCTGGGATGGGCAGGGGGGCCGTGCCTCCTCCGCAGGGCTTGGGAGGAGCAAGCATGGGGACCTCCGGTCAGCCTCAGTGGGCGATGGAGGTCAAGGGATGGGAGCAACTTGCCTCTCAGCGTTGGTGGCATCGATGCTGCCTCCTGGCCAGAGCCCAGATGGGTGCCAACCTTGGCCCGAGAGAGGCCCCATCCATCAGACGGGCCCAGCGAGACGCTGCTTGGGGAGGCCTTACGGCTCTTCGGAGAGAGGCCCGCTCACCCTGGGATCATGTTAGAGGCACCCCCTGCAGCAGGTGGAGTGGACCCGCAGACTTCCACGTCCTGTCCCAAGGAGCCCCCGGTTCTCCCTCTTCCTCTCCCCCCCCCGCGCCCACTCTCTTTAGTCCACTCCTCCCCAAGGAGTGCAATTAACAATTAACTGCCAAAGAAACATAGTTCTGTCCTTCCACATGGAAAATCAATTCTTTGTTTCCAGATGTGTGGATAATCATAGTGATGCAGAAGGCTCTGATTGAATCAATGGAGCAGCCCCATCCTGACCCCCACCTCGCCTGGGGCTGGGCTGGGCCAGAGCAGAGGGAGGGAGCAACAACAACAATAACAAGCTGATTCTGCTGCAGGTCCAGCCCACCCCTTGCTCTCAGGGAAACCACCAGCCGCATGGAGCCCAAGGGGAGGACCCAGCCCCAGTCAGCATGGCTCGCCACCCAGTCAGAGACCCAGGAACAAAGCTGCTGCCTCGGTCTCCCTGCCCCACCCCCGGTTTCCCACCAGCTGGAAAGCCTGAGGCCACATCACCCACCGGTCGGTCGGTCGGTCCTTGAAGGTACCAAGACACCCGCAGGCCAGAGAGCATCACCTCCTGCCAGCCGTGGGTGGAGGCCGATCCACCCGGCACCAAGTGCCTCCTGGGGCAGAGCGGAAGGGGGCGAGATCCGAGCAGGGCCCAAGGGAGCTCCCAGCACCGCCCCCCGGCACCGATGCATGAACCAGAGGGTCCTGCTCTTAAGGACAGATCCACGGCCACGGCCCTTTTCCGGTCGGGAAGAACTTCCGCACGGCCGCTCCGGGCCCCGGGTCTCGGGGGGGCTGCACCGGCCCCACCGGGAGCTGCTCCTCGCAGGGCGGTCCCAGCAGCTCCTCCCGGCCACGGCGGGGCTGCCTGGCCCTGCACGAGCCATGCTGAGGAAGCACTCCCAGTTCCAAGCGTGTCAGCTTCCCCTTCATTACAAATCACGGTCAGTCCCCAAGACAGCCACAGATCTTGTGCTTTTAATTGCACAGCCCATCAATCTTTCCGCCATGGTGGTAGAAATGGCGGTTCCTTCACCCGTGAAGGGTGATTTTCTTTTACGAGTGCTGGAGCTCAATAACTCAGGGCCGCCTGGAGAGGCCAGGAGCGGAGCGGAGCGCCCTGGTCCTGCTCTGTGGCTCAAGGGGCCCGCGAGTGCGGGCACTCGGGCGCAGCGCAAGCTCTCGGGCCACTCGCAGGAGTCGCACTCCCCCAGCCGCTTGGAAGGGCCCTCGCTGTGCCAAAGGGATGTGCGGCCCCTGCTCTAAGGCCTTCCCCGGAGAATGCCCCTTGCAGAAGCCAGGACAGCAGCGGGCTTCCCGAGAGAGGGATGCCAGTCGGGGGCACCGGAGAAGGTTCCTCCGCTGGCTGCAGAAAGGGGGCATGCTTGCAGCCCTAAGAGGACGCACCCCTCCCCGCATGGCCTGGCAAAACCACCAGGCTTGGCCGTTGCGCGTGGCACTTCTCCTCCTGTTCAAACCTGCTTGCAGCTCATGCCAAGCAAACCGCTCCTAAAGTCTGCAAGGGGGCACTTGGACCGCTTCCTGCCCCAGGAAGAGCGAGTGGTACTCGTTTCCGTGGCAGTGGCAGTGGCAGCGGCGGCAGCAGCCTGTGGGGGGTGGCTTGTGGTGTGGTGTTTGCAGTTAATTAGCAGGCCTCGCCAAGTTCATCAATAATAGATCTCGCTGCTGCGGCAGCTTGTGGCTCCTTCCCAGCAGGTGGGCAGGGGGTGGGAAGCCAGGCTGATGGATTGTTGACCACTCCAATTTTTCCAGCAGTAATTTAAAGCAATTAAAATGCTTCCCTTGGAGATTAACAAGGTAAAGAATGCACCCAAGAAGTTTGTGCGATGCTGTGGGTAGGCGGCACCAACAGGCTGGCAAAGAACGGTGGATTCCGACCCCTTCTTGTTCCAAGGGAGCCTGCCAGCAAGGAGGAAGTTGCCTCAAGGAGGTTTGACGGTTGCCCCAAAGCCCCGGGGCATCCCTGGCAGAACGTCCTCGGGCCGTGCTCCCTGTGTGGCCACAGCCCTGGCAAGGGGCTCCGTTCTGGAAAGGGGATGCGGAGGCAGACTGGGGGCCCGTTGAACATCGGAGAAACGCATCTCTCCAGGCAGCACCGGAGAGGCCACGCTTTTCCGTCCCGCAGCAAGTTAAGACCAGCCGATTGCGATTCCTCTCTGGAGTCAGAATACCCCGTTTTGCCAGGGTGGACGGAGTGTGTGAACCTCTGGAACAAGTGTGCGCATTTATACCTCCAGATGCAAGTGGAGGTCTTTTTTTGGCTGCTGGAAAATGTGCTGCAATGTAGCCAAAACGGTGCCCCATTGTGGGAGGGAGCAAGGGGTCAGGGTGTTGCAGCCCTGGATTGGATTGTTTGAGCAGCATCCTTCTCCGTGGAGCCCAGCCAGAAGGGCCTGGGGCCGCCCAGGGTGGACAGAGCCCCTGAATGTTCACACTGGCTGATTCCCCTTGAGCCCTCCCGCCTTGGTCCCTTGGGATCGCTTTGGGAAAGGAAAACGGACCATTGAAGTCCCCATAATTTCACCAGAAAATGCTACTAAGCATCACACACACACACACACATTCTTTGCTAGGCACTCTCGTTCAAAAGCCCTGGAGGGGGGCCGAGAGAGGCAGAAGTCTCAGCAAGATTCAAAGGAAGGGAGCAGGTGGCAGTGGGACGGGCAGTCGCTGCGCCCAAGACCCCAAGAAGAGTCAGGCCGGTGTGGGAAGGTCTGCCCGAGGGGGGCGGTGGCCAAGGAAGTAGGAGGACAGAGGGGACAAGGAGACTGGTGTGGAGAGGGAAGGGGATCAGCAGGGCAGATCTGCATCCCCGTTTTCGCCATCTCCCGCCGCTTCGCTTCGTGCCAGGCCGGGACAAGCACAGCCACCTGGCTTCGGCTGATTTTTTTCTGCTTGGAATCTCCCATTGAAATCTCTCCAGGCCCACCACGACGCTGCCCCAGTGTCAGCCGGGCAATGGTTTCAAGCAGGAGTCCAGGATAAGCCGCCATCCCTGCAAAGGGACTTCTCTGCAAAGTTTGTAGCTCCGCTCCACCCCCCCACCCCCGTTCTGTTTGGCCCCCAACTCTTGCAGAGATGGCCCAGTCAGCTGCTGCAAATTACCGTCTCTTAACTGGAACATTAAGCACGAGGAAGGCAAGGCGTCTGAGTTTTCTCTCCCTTCCGTACTTAAGAATAACAAAGTCCCTCGACCTTTCCGCAGCCACCACAATGGCAGGGAAGTGACTTCTTGACAAATGCACTTTGGAACGGTCTCTGGTCTTCCTCAGGCGGCTGGTGGAATGGTTTATATCTCAAGCCGAGGCCGCAGCCACACCAAGAAGGCTCTGATGAATCTGAGTTTCCAATTAATCACCCCCAATAGCTGCCTTGTCATCACTTCCTAATGGGAAGGTGTTGGTGCGTTCTGCAGAATTTGCGGAGAGAGATTTGGCAGATGCTCGGCTGGTCACGTGCCTCGGCTTTCCAGCACGGACAGATCGAAACAGAAAAGCCCTTGTGGGTCCCTTGGGGAAGAAAACAAGACTGGGGCGAGGGCGAGGGGGAGGAGACACCGGTGCACAAGGACACCTGGGCCGGGAGCCGAAGCCGCGGGCTATCTTCCCCTCCCATGTTCTGGCCGTGTTTGCATAACGCACATGCCCATCGTTAACTTAATCATGGCTTACTCACTAGCCCAATTATTTTGCACAACACAAACCGACCGCACGGGCTGGATTTGCACAACATACTGTACTTGGCTAAATGTGGTTGGCTACTTCATTATCGATGCGTCATGTGAAATAGCCACTGTCCACATGCTTGATTTGAGTCACATTCGGGTTCCGGAGCCTTCCCTTCTCTTGATCGTATAAAATCATAAACGCCTGGGAATGGAAGGCACCTCGGAGGTCCCCTTTAAATTATAGTCCCATTGGTGCAAGCTAGCGCTGCTTTTTATTTTTTCTTTTCTTTTCTGCAGCCACTGTCTCACGTAGCTGGCCATTCAGCAAAACCCCCCAATCCTTTTCCCAGTATGGTTCCCCCCAGTCCTACACTTGGGCCCTTGCTTTTTCTTACTCAAGTGCAGGACTTAGCCCTTCTGCCTGCTGAAATCCATCCTGCAGGTTTCTGCCCATCGTCACAACTACTCTACTCGGGATCCCCCCGAATCTCGATGTGTTCCTCTGAGGTACTTGCTGTATGTCTGTGTCCTCTGCAAACCTGATCCTCCCAGTTCCAGTCACCGGTAGCTGTGCCGAACCGCACGGGCCCAGGGCAGAGCCACGCGTCGCCTCCTCTGGCTCGACGCAGAGCCGCTGGCCTTGGCTTGGGTGCTGGCTCTGCACCCGTCGGACGGCGGCAGAGGCCGGCCCTCTCTTCGCCGTCTTCCCCAGCGAAATCCCCTGGAAGGTGGCGCTGAACCCTTTGCTGAGACCTGAGATCATTCCATCCGGTTGAGCCGGACTTACCCTTGATGAACCGCCGCTGGCTCCCCCTTTCCTAACTGCCCAGAAACGGACGGCTGAACTATCCCTTCCGGAGTTTTGCCCAGCGCAGCTGTCCAGCTGCCCAGCCTTTCAGCAGCTGCCTGGCCTCCCCCCCCCCCCCTTGTTTCCAAGGCAGGAGGCTGCCGTTCTCCAGGCCTCAGCAAGCCTCCCCTCCGCGGAACGGCTCCTGTGACTCGAGAGCTCGCCAGAACTGAGCGTTTGGCCACCTGAGATGCAGGCCCAGGGCCGAAAAGCAAGCAGGCCGTCCTCCCGGGACAGCCAGCCTCTGCGGGGGTGGGATGTTCTGCGGGAGCCCTTCCCTCCCCTGGGCCCATCATGCACGAGGCCATCATCTGTTCCCCAGCTTGCCCGAAACTGCGGTGCGCCTGATCCGCGACGCCCCAGGAGTAAGGCAGGGGTTGGGCGCCAGGAGCCGAGGAGGCAGCTTGCCAGCCCTTTCCAGGTTGGGGCCTCCGCAACACCCACCGGCGTCTGGGAGCTTTGCCTGAGCGGGCTGGGAAGCCGTGGCCGACAGCCGCGCTGCCACCGCCCTGATGAGCTCGGAGGGCTGGGGAGCCAGAGCGCAGCGTGGCACCGGCCTTGCAGGCACGCAAGTGCCACTCAGTCTTGGCTAGCATCCTCATTTAACTTTTATTGACAATTAATACCACAGGAAGGAACGCCGCTGTTGTGTCAGGGAAACATAACATTGCTTTATAGCCTCATCAATTAGATGCTTCTGGAAACAACAGAAGTGCGGGCTGAGTGCCAAGTCTCCCCGTGTGCCTGTCACCTCCTGATCTCAGGGCTGCAGACCTGGCAAGCCAAGGGGAGCCTTGGGGGGCAGCATGCCCGAAGCAGCTGGGGGGGGGGTCAAGCGCCACCCGGCAGCGTCCGTCGTCCCCCCCCCCCCGCCCTGGGAAACTTTCCACCCAGCTTCTCCAGGCTCCTGGCTGGGGGCAGAGGCAGACAGTCCTCTGCAGGGCTGGCAGGACTGCCCAGAAGGAGGCGAAGGGAAGCAAGGACTTTGGGGAAAAGGGGTCCCCCTTGCAAGGGCCACTCGAGGCTGCCCCACGTTCCCAGCAGACTGTCCGCCTCGCTGCACTCAGGAGGACCCACAGAGAAGCCCCTCCGCGAGCTTTACGGAGCAAAGTGTGGAGGGGGTCCTGGAGGGGCTCTCAAATTGAGCCCGGCCCTGCTGCTTGCCAGGTGGCAAATAGGCACAGGAAGTAGAAGGTCAGAGGACTAGCTGGGGCCCCCACAAGGTTTTCCCCTCTGGGGGAGGGGGGCTCACGTTTGGGCCTCCAGCTCTGAGCTGGGAGCGACTGTCTGCTTTCAGGCCCGGAACCTGCAGATAAGGGGGAAGAAGGCTGCTTCTGGGACCCGGAGGTTCTCTGCCACCCGGATTGCCAGGCCCCTTCCACTTGGTCTGCCTCTTGACGTACAGGGGCATCCCAGCACATCCCTGAGGCTGGAAGCCCCGTGGGCATGGGCAGGCACCACCTTGACATGCAAAATGCCCCAAGGTCCATCTTGGCGTCCAGGGATGGAAAAGGGGCTGAGCAACTTCCAGCCCACGCAGCAGAACAGCTGGAGACAGCACGCAAAAGCTGCAGCGGCTGGGAGGTCAAGGGTGGGATCAGGGCATGCATAATGCCATTAAAAACAACTTCTTGAAAGGAAACCTTGAATGTGTGGGCACATTTTCTGCCTGCTCCCAACCACCAGGAGGCAGGAAAATAAAACCCTAAAAACTGGCTTCCAACTGGACAGCAATTTGGTTTGCCAAACTAAAGGTGGAGACCAGAAGCTTGGAATTCCTGGAACATCCCTGCTCTGGCGGCACCTGCCGAAACACCTCCCGCCCTCCCGGCCCAGGGACTGCCCCTCATCCAGGCGGGCTGGGGTCTCCTGCTACCTCTGGGTACGGCTGGTGAGGCAAAGGGGCAAAGGTGTTAGCCTGAACGGCACAGTCCCTTTGCAAGAGGCTCTCCGCAAAGCTGCCTTGAAGCTCCCTGCACACCCGCTCCCGATGGGTCCCGCCCAGAAAGGCTGGCGTTTTTCTTAGCGCTGCAGAAGGGAAGCGCTGGAGGGTCTCCCCTGTCCTGTCCTGAGCCAGGCGCACTCCGTGGACCCGTCGAGCCCCAGAGGGAGACCCGCTGCTAGTCCGGGGCTTAATTTGTCCTCGGGATGAGGTGGGAGAGGAGCCAGGAGGCCAGGAACTGCCGTGGCCAGAAACCGAGCGGACTGCGGAGGGAAGGAGGGCCCCCTGCCCCCCGCCAAATTGCCCCGGCTTGCCAGGGGCGTCTGCAGCCACGTGCGCAGCCCTTGAGCCGGCCGGGAGGGTCCGGCCTCTTCCGCGCCCCGGCCTCCTCCCGGTTAATTGCTGGCACGCTCTGCCGGAACACATGAAAGGCCTTCTGACAGGGTGCGTGATTTATTGCTGCCCACTGCAGAACAGGACAGACTCAGCGGCCTCCCCTCACTTAGCGAGTGCGGCGCGCCTGGCCTGTCGCGGCTGTCGGAGAGGCTGGAGGGCTCCGACCCTTCGGGTGGCTCTGGCCTTCCTTCCAAGGCAGCGTTTGGGGACGCCTGGACCGGGCAGCTGAGGGAGGGAGGGCCACTGGCTGGCCCTAGGCCAGCATGACCGCGCGCCAGCACGGGAGCCCAGGAAGGGCAGCTGCAGGGGGTGAGGGGAGCCTCTGTGGGGCCTCTCCTCTCCCCCCCCCCCAGTGGCACCACTTCCCTGGCTCGCGCAGAAAGCCACGCTGGAAGAGGGGCAGGGAGCGCCCCTGTGGGTGCAGGAGGAAGGGGCCAGGGCACGACTCTGCAAGGACTGCCCCGTGGCTTGCCCGAAAGTCCTCTTCCTCCCACAATGCAGCTTCCTCGGAGGGGGGGAGCTTGTGCGGCACCACCTCCACCGTGGGCCAAGGGACACCCGCCCTGGTCCCAGAAACACGGGGGCTCCCACCAGGGGAGGGGGCAAAACTCTCACCCCGCCCTTTGAGGACCCTGCCCTTCAGAGCAACAGCTGCTCCGCTGTCCAGCAAGGGGGCCAGGGCGGCCATGCCCCAAATGCGAAAGTGAGGCAGGGGCTCTGGGGGGTGGCTCCCCCCACAGGCTGCCTGTGCAACCCCACAAGGCCAGCATTGTCCCGGCCTCTTAGTGGGTCTCGTTATGCACAATTAGCCTCGGGAAGAAGGGGAGAATGCTTGCCGCCTTCCCTTTCCTCCCCCGCCCCCGGTTGTCATGGCTACTTCCTGGAATATATTTGTCGGCAGGCAGGCCATACCGAGGGAGGGGGGATGCCCCTGCATCTCAATGGGGCAGACAGCAAAGGCCCTCCCCTGCCCAGCCTTTGTTCTGCCGGGGTTCTCTGCGTGCCCCCCCAGTCCCTCTCGACATGGGGGTCCCAGGCTCTCCCAGTTCTCAGGGCATCGGGTTACCTGGACAAAGGCGGCTTTGTGGGGAACAGCAGGTGCCTGGACTTGCCAGCCCGGCTGAAAGCATCGGCTTGCAGGCTGGAGGCCGGGCCCCGGAGAGCAGGGGCCGGTGGGCTCCCCGCCTCTCTGCCCAACCAGCTCTTGCTGGGAGACTCTCCCAGCCCACCATCAAGGGTGCGTGGTGCTGCTGGGTCCTCGGGAGGGTGGCCAAGATGGACCTCAGGAAGAGAGTGGATAGGGCTGGATTCGCAGAACTGGGCAACAGCCGGCTCAGGGCCCATTCCGAAGCGGTGGACGTTCCTCTCAGAGAGGTCGCCTAAACAGCTCCCTTGTCTATCAGGCAGGAGCACAATAATTCTCCATCTGCAGACGTTTCTGTGGAGAGGTGAGAATGGGACAGAGAGGCAACTGGGGCCAATATTTAGCTTTCCAGGAGGGAAGCGGGCCGGTGGGTCAAAGAGGCAGGTCAACAGATTGGCATCCCAAAGCAAAAACGGGGCCCGGAAGCTGGGGGAGGGTGGTTTTGTGGAGACATGACTGGACATCTCTGCTGTGACCAAAGGGACCCGTCCAGCCCACCGTTGAAGAAAGATGTTTCCAGAGGTAGCGCAGGACTTCTTGTCCTTGACTGGATGCTTTGTTTTCCCCTGTGGGTGCGGTGGAAGGACGATGACCTTGGGAGGCGGACCGTCAAGGGACATGGACCCAGCATCCTTCCATGCAAGCCTGGAAGCCTTGCTCTGCCCCAGCTCGCTCTCCCTCACATAGACAGAGCTCTGGGCGACCCGTAGGGGGGGCTTGCAGGGACTGGCAATCACAGATAAAACCGGGCCCTCCCACTCAGTGGCAGCCTTCCCCAGCCTGTCACCCTCCAGACGAAGCGTTTGGATGATGATCCCATCGTTCCTGGCCAGCCTCTGCAACAGTCGGGTACAACTGCCTGCTGAGCAATGGCACAAACTGCTGCGGCCAGGCAGGCGGAGAGGGCAAAGATGTCCTCGCTCCCCAACGAAGGTTTGCCATCCCCTCTGGCTGACCGGTTGCTCCTTTGTGAGCGAAGTGCTCTGAAGCATCAGGTCCTCCAACACAGGAGCGCTCTTGTTCTGGCTGCGAGAGGCTCCTGGGCTCCCTATTCTGCCAGCGGTGTACAAGGCAGCCTCACGCAGAAACTCCGGGGCCACTTCAGGGGCAAAGGGGGCCTAGTGGTGTGGGCGGGCTGGCCGCGAGGGACGCCCGCCCACTGTTGGGATCGCTTGTGGGTGCTTTGGAGTGACCAGCAACTGCTCGTGCCCACAGGCCTACGTGCCCAGGCAGGGGGCCCTCTATTCTGCAGCACTTCTTCACAGCCACTGCTCTGGGGCTGGGGGAGCACAGGGGCCCTTGGTCTGTGCCCCTCCATGCCTAGGTGGGGAGCCAGCTGGAAGGCTGTGCTGCATCTCCCTTGCGCATGCTGCACACGGACAGCACCAGCAGACACTTCCCCATTGCCCAGGAGCCTGCCGAGCCAGGAGAGGTGACCAGTCGGCCTTTCTCCTGGCCACCCACGGGGAGTCGGGCAGCCGTGGCCTTCTGTGCTCACCGGAAAGGAAAGCCCTGCCCCCCCCCCCAGTGTGGCACCGTGGCTGGAGTTCCGCAGCCCCAGCCCCCCCCCTCCCATGCTTCCTCGGCCATTGACAAGCAACAGCTCCTCTGCTGGATCCTGACCTCTGCAGGAGAACGCAGGGAGGGGGGAGGCTCAGCCCCCAAGCTCCTGTTGGGCCTGGCACAGCTGAAGGACGGGCCCACCGCCTTCCTTCCCTTCCCTCTGCCCAGCCTGCTTTGCCCCACTTTCTCCGTGGTGCCCCGCTTCCAGGCTTCCGTTTCATTCGGAGAGGGACTCTGGATTCCTTAATTTTAAGACCCTCTTCCTGGCAGAATCACACATCATTCTCCTGCTCTAGATAACTCCAATTACGAACGTGCTGGCCACCTCTGTGGCTGGCAATTCACACTTCCTTCCCCTGATTTAATGACCTATTTGTATTCTATCAATAAATGAAGTTCTCAGGGTCCCCCGTAAATGGAAGAGGCGCTCTGCATGCTCCAATAGCTAATGCCGGGGGGAGGAATCTCATCACAGGGCCCAAATGTCTTGTACGATGAAATTTCGTGACTTATCGGCCTCTCCTCTTGGCTGCACTTGAATATTAAACGTTGTATTAATAGCTCACTCTTAATTATCCATGAGTAATGTACTACAACTGGAAAATTAATGGAGGGGAGCGCCACAAAAATGAGAATTTCTACTCTGCCTTGGATAGGTTTTGAAGGAGCAGATTATGTTTTAGCCACTCCTGGAGGCCGACCCTGAGAGAGGGGGGGCTAGAAGCATTCACTCAGTCTCCCCCCTGCCATGCAGGTGCCCCTGGACTCACTCGTAGAAAGGTGCAGTCCACAGAGAGCCTCTGCAGGGCACCTTTGCCCCAGACAGTCTGGAGAGAGCCATCAGATGTGCCAGGCCAAGCTGAGCCGATTTCCTGGGGAAGAAACCCAAATAAAAGGAAGGGAATTATGTGCCCGCTCCTGGAGGGAAGACCTCTGGCTTCTTTCCACCCCACCCCCCACCCCCCATGACCTGGCCAGAGGACAACGGCCAACCTCTGTGTGCAGAGAGCTTCTCACGTGATAGTCAGCTGCAGGGAATTGATATCTGGGAAGGAAGGCGATGTATTTCAAGCGGCAAGCCCGGTGTGTGTGCGTGTGTGAGAGAGCGCGCGTCTGTGTGCAGCGCCAGAGGAGATGGGCCAAAGGAGGCCTGGGCATCCCCAGCTCGCCCCCTGCCAGGGGAGGCATCTTCCTTCCAGATGTTACCGGAATAAGGCACCAGAAGGGAATTTCGGGCAGGGGGAGATGGCAACACCATCAGGGAAACTGGCCCCAGGAGAAAATGCAGGGGGCCTGGCCTTTCCTGGCCAAAGGAAAATGCACCAGCAGCTGGACAGGAGTGCCAGATCCAGGGCAGCAAAATATCGCAAATGGGCTGGGGAGAGCCCAGCGGAGCCAGAAGGCCTTCCCATTTCTACCACCCCCCTTCCTGCCAGGCCTTGCCCAGAGGGCAGAAAATCTGTGGGCCAAGGTTCCCAGAGCAACTTTCTCCCCCACCATAACTGCCCGCTCCCCAGAGTGCTAGGACTATTTCTGCTGCTTTTCAAGAGCTTCATCTGAAAAATCAAGGAAGGGGCCGGCTACCTGGGACTCAACCTCCCTTGCATTTACCTTCCCTCCCCCCCTCCAGTCGGCCCCTTCCGTACCTTCTCAGAAGGCCTTAGCACCAATGCAGCTCCCTCCTCAGAGGAAGTCCCCCAAAGCCTTGAGAGCCTGAGAGGAAGAGGAGGGCTGGCTGGAGGGAAGACCAAGACCTCAATTATGCTGACCGACCCCAAGCCCCCCCTGCCCCCCCCCACACACACACACAGTCCGTGGCTCTCGAGGCCCACCTCTTGCAGAGAACACACATGTTGCTACACAAGGGATAGGGGGCCATAAATCTCACAAGTGGCAATTTTCACAGGGCCTCCCTCTTTCCCTGGCTATGCACTGGCACCTTTTACAGCCCATTAATTACTTTCTCTAATAAAGTTTGACAGAATGATAACTTGCCCATGAAAAGTGTTGTAATAAATACATTTTCCTTAACTTTCCGCCATTCTTGCATGTCTGCCTCATAAACCTTGGCTGCGGTTCAGTAGCTCGTGGCCTCTCTCTCTCTCTCTCTCTCTCTCTCTCTCTGAGAAAGAGTCCAGCGGGATGCCCACGGGCCCACTGGGGAGACAGCCTTTGCAAGCACCTGCCTAACCCCCTCCCGGCTTCCCTCCTGGCCTGGGAATCTCCCTGCTCCTTCCCCCGCTCTCCATCCTTGGCCACCGGCCTTCGGGGCTGGGTGGGAGTCTCCCCGTTGAGAGTCCGCTTTGGCCCCCCAGGACAGTGCGACGGTTGGCCTTCCTCCAACCAAGCTCATCTCAAAATAGCCGGCAGGGCCCTTCAGCAGCGCGTTCCCAACTAGGCCGGTCTGCTCCGGGGACTTTATCTATTCCGTGACCTTTATGCTGGACGTCTCCAGCTTGCTTACTTTAAGGGCTGAACTCAGAGCCTCCAGAAATGCTTCTCTGTGTGCCTCACAAGCTGGAAGGCCGAGCCAGGGGGCGGGGGGTGGGGAGGGGGATGCGGCTCTGTAGAGGACGGTCTCTCCTGCCCCGGGGCCGGCCGGGTTTATGCACAGCATCCAAGGGTGTTTCCTTATTCGAAACCGCTGTACTTGGAAAGGAAGAGTATAATAATTGGGACGCCTTGCCCACGGGTAACTCTGCCTCAGCCAGAAATTAAGTGAATCCCGAAGCCCTTGGAAACCTTCCTTCCTGATCTTGCATGCCCTCCGAGACCAAGCGGCATGGCATGCTCGGAAGTCAAGGACTGCTCCTGTGCCATGAAGCCCAAAGGAAAGAAGGGACTCGGGAGGCAGCTGGGTGGCACAGGTCTTTGGCCTTCTCAAGAAGCTGCACATGGGCAAGGGGTTTGGGGAGCTGTCAGCATCCCACCCCCACCCCCATGCTTGGCTCCGGGGGCACAAGCTGAATGCAGGGGCAGTCCGGGGGGGGGGGGTTCCTTCCAAACAATTGATGTCCTTTTGAGCAGAGTCCTTCCAGGGTTTCTGCTCTGCTTCCACTCCCAACACAGGAGCCCCTCCTTTCTTTTCTTCACTGCTTGCCCCCCCCCCCCCGCCTTGTAATCATACCAGACCTGGTCACAGGCCTTGCTCTAAAATGTTGAGCAGCATCTCTTGTCCCTGCCCCTCCCATGCCCCCCCCCCCCAGGATTCTTCAGCCACAAAAGCCCCTTCCTTGTCTGGGGCCAGCAACAAAACTCTGCTGTGTGTTTTGGGTTACCCAGCAGGGAACACGTTGGGGGGGCATCCCACCAAGAAGGCGGCAGAGGAGAGTCAGGGGGGCCCCTTCGAAGGAATGCATTAAAATATAAGACTTTATTCAGGGGCGGGGTGGGTGGGTGGAGGAAAGCTCCTTTCCTGTGTCTCTAGAAAACTCTCCCAGTGCTGTTACACAAAGAGCAAATTTAAACAGTAAAGTTTTCAGGGAGGCAGAGAGAAAGCCTGCAGTTTTGCAGGAGGGAGGGAGGGAGGGAGGGGCGATGCATTCTGCGGAGAATAAAGGACTCCCAGGGTGGCTTTGCTCTCCTCCTTTAACCTCCAAGCCAAAGAGGCTGTGCCAGTTCACTGCCCTCCCCCAAAAAAAAACTTTTCACCATAGTGTGAAAAGAGAAGAGAGGAGTTTTCTGCCAGGAGCAGATTCTGGGTGTGATCACTGGGGGGGGCAGGGGGGGACGTAAGACAGACTGGGCTTCAGAGCAAGCCAGGGAGGAACTGAGGGGCCTGAGTGCGAGGAAAGCCCCAGGGCTCGGCCTGCAACTCAAGCAGCCCTGGCTCATTGGCTTCGCTCAGAGCCAAGCAGTGGGGGGGGAGGTGACTTTCCTTGGTGACCCCTCCCTTGGCAGCCCTGCCTGAGGGAGGCCCCTTGGAGAGGATCACAAGCCACAACCATGCACAGGAAACCTCACGCAGCCGAGGGGGTGTCCTGGGGCAGCCCTTCCCACGCCAGGGCGGGGCGGGGCAGGTTCCATAACCCCCAGCCAGAATCAGCAGTGCAGGTACCAGGAGAGGAGTTGGAGAAGGCAAAACCTGCGTGTGCGCGTGCGTGCGTGTGCCTCCAAATTACCCCTCTAGACAAAGAAGCTTGCAATCATTAAAATAATGTCCCTTGATGGAGGGGGAGGCGGTGGTGGGTCTCCTTGGAAGGTGGCAAGCGGGAGACGCTCGGGCCTCCCCCAGGGTCACCCCTGGCCCAGGCCAACCACGGCTGAGGAGGTGCCCCAGGAGCAGCGCTGGTTAACCCCCCTCGCGCCCTGGGAGGCACGGGGACCCCTCCGGTCCCCCTCATTACGTGGCCCCCACATCCTCTCCCAGCAAGAGGAAAGTACAAAAACGACTCTGAAAACCCCACAAAATACATTTTGTAGGGAAAATCAACAAGACCCCAATTGGAAAGAGACCATAACCACCATTAACATCATATTTATTGTTATTTAGTTGCTCAGTAAAACATATACAGATATATACAATATGCATGAATAGAGAAGACTGCACTTTACATATTTAAAAAAGAAAGAAAATAACACTCACTTTTCATGAGCTTTTGTCACAGTCTTCCAACCAAGCCTTGAGAAACCAATTTAAACTAAATTCCCAGAAAAGGGGATGGGCGATGGGGAAGGAGGGAAGGGGGGATTACAAATTGCCCTCCATGTTAATATCTTACATGTGCAATAACGTTTCTTCAGACTGAGCAGGAGGGATTGGGCTGGGGGGGGGGGGGAAGGGGCTCCTTTCCAGAGCTTCAGTACAAGGAAAATAACAACACCCTTTTGTTTTAGGATTTGTTTTTAAAGCTGCGATGGCTGGGGAAATGCAAAAGGAGTGAAACCAAGAAAAAATGGCCAGTCCCCTGAAACTTAGTTTTATCCTAAAATCTCGGTTAAAATAGCTGGCTTGTTTTAGATTAATTTCTCCCACCGAGAAGCTGCTGTTCTTGTGCAGAGCCATTCTGGATGGCGCTCCGGAACCTCCGGCTGAGGAGTGGGGACTGGAGCCTTTCCAGAGAAGATAACAGGCGTTTGCAGAGCATCAAAGAGCCGCCAGAACACGGATTCAGCTGCCTGGTTTCCTGCAAAGGGAGTGCGGGTGGGTGGCCTCTGGTGCCCCCTGCCTGGCTTTCTAGTGGATGGGGCCCGGATTAGCAGGCACCTTTGAGGCCGGAGCACCCAGCACTGCCCTCAAGCAACAAAAGGCGGGGGGGGGGGTCCTCAGCGGGTTTCCTCTGATTTTCGACTGAATCAAGGGACCCTGTGCACATACAGTTCTGCAATCCACAGGTTTGTTTTTCCTCTCCCTTTTTTTTTTGCACAGTATAGGGTGTTGCTCAACTGAATGCTTTTAGTAGGCAGTTTACAGATAATTTCTAATGACTCTATTTTATTGTTTTGCTGTAAAAGCTATTTTCCAGGCATTTTTTAAAACATCAGCTGAAAATATTTTTCTCTTTGCCTGTATGAAGTTTCAATCTATTGTGTTTTAAAAGTTCACATTTTAACATTGTTGCTATTGATTTAGGCTTCCCTTTATCATTGTTATTCTTATTTTAACACTTAAATTCCATTGTTACTCTGTGCCGATTTTTCTTCCTTCAGAAGCATACCTTCAGAAAAGAACCAACTAAAGCAGCTCTCCAGCTTGAACACCGACCCACCTGTTTCCCTTCTCCGCCCCCTGCCAGCCCCCCCCCCCCAGCTAGAGACAGCAGGAGAAAACCCCCAGTGCAGATGGGGCAATGGAGGACGCCTGTTGGAGGGGCAGCGTTATTGTTCTGCTCCCCTCTTTGCCGAGAACAAGTTTCCTTTTGCAGGAGCAGACAGGATGCTGACCAAAATTGTATCCACCCAGGAAGGGGGAGAAAAAGAGCAAGTCCACAAAAAATTCAGGACGTTGAAAAAGAAACAGGCACCTTGGATTTGGAGGAAGGAAAAGCCACTGGGGTGGGGCCGGGAGCTTGCTGTGGGCAGCAGCCGAGCTGGGCCTTCTGGCGGGAGGACCCCCCAGGGGCAGAGGGGACCCCGCCTCGTCCAACTGGGCGCCGAGCAGGAGCCAGCAGAGGCACCAGGCTCGGAGCGGTGGCCCCGCTGCCACTGCCGGGGGGGGGGGGGCTGGGGCATCGGGCTTACCCGGCACCCGGTTTCCTCTGGCGGGGCCTCCCCTCTCTTGGCTTCCCCCTCCAAGCCTCCTCCCCACAGCCAAGAATGGCTGATCCAGCTGACTCCCCTTGGCCCTGCCCTCTCGCAGCACCCTCCGCCGGAGGACGAGCGACCCCCGCCCAGGAGCAGGGCTGAGCCTAGCCGGGCGGAAGGCCAGCCTGCTCCTCGCCCCCTCCGCTCGCTCTCCAGACCAGCCCCACGGAGGGGCCTCCGCAGGAAAGGGAGGGAAACAATAGGAGGCTGTTGCGGAGCAGAAGGACCCGGCTGGGGGCAAGGCGGCTGGGCGGACTCGGCCCCCTTTCTTCCTCCAGGAAAGGCACTCAGCTGTCAAGTGGATCTCGGCACTGAAAGCAAAGCTGCCGCCGAGCACGGGTGCCCCCCTCCCGCCCAGGGAAAACAGGCGCTGTGAGGCTTTGTGCCAGAAAGCAGAAACCAGGCGGCAGCAGGGACGGGGGGGGGGGGGGAGGCAAGGGATCAGCTTGCATTCCCCCCACCCGCCTTCTCGCTCTCCGATAAGACAAAGGACTGTCTGAATAATCCTTGGCTGAGCATTAACGGAAAGCTCGGGTCCCTCGGACGCCTTTTGGGGTGGCGATTTCCCTTCAGGGGGGTTGGACTTCTGCGGCTGCTCTCCAGATTTCCCTCTCAATCGCACGGAAAGGGTGGAAAGGGGGGAGGGGGACGTGTAAAACCTAAGCCCATCCTGCCTTCCCGTGACAACATAGCCCTGATGCAAGGGGCCCTGCCAGCCATGCCGGCCAGCGCAGAGCCACAGTCACCGCTCCTCAGTGCTCCGGCCGGCTGCAGAGAGAATGGCAGATCTTTCTTTCTTCTTTCTTTCTTCTTTCTTTCTTTCTTTCTTTCTTTCTTTCTTTCTTCTTTCTTTCTTTCTTTCTTCTTTCTTTCTTTCTTTCTTTCTTCTTTTCTTAAAAGGTTGAGTTTATTTTAAATTAACCCTTGCCAGTCTGTATGCCGCTAAACAGATACCAACCTAGAAAACAGTCCAACTAGTAGGAGCGGCTCTTTAAACATAAAAAGAACAGAAAAAAAATGACTCGTTTTCCTCTTCCTCTTCCTCTCCTCCTCCTCCCTTCTTCAAGTCAGGGCAGCCACAAAAGTCCCAAATCTGTTGGAGATGTCTGAGTGCAGGGATCTCCATGCTGGCACCGCAGTCCGGCCCTTGGCGTCGCCCATGTCGTCCGTGCAGTGGACAGAGAGACACTGCAAGTGGCTGCCCGTCTGTGCTGGAGCCAAGGCCTTGCTGGAGGGGAGGTCGTGGGCTGAAAAAGCGGAGAGAGAGGTTAGCCGCGTGCAGCCAAGGGGCCAAGGGAGCCAGGGCAGGATTGGGCCTGGGCTGCCTCTGCAGCAGCTCCCGGCCGGGAAAGGGGAGCAGGAGGCAGCAGGGAAGGGCACCGGAGGGGGACCCACAGGCGAAGGAAGGCGAGGGGGGAGCGGATCGTGGCCAAAGCCACAGAAACGAAGGCCCACGGAAGCGGCCTGCAGGGTTAGCCCTTCGTCCTGAAGGCAGGAAGGCTGGAATTCCCCGTCAGGCTCCTTAACCGCTCTAGTCAAGGGACTTCCACCAGAAGGCCGCACACACGACGGGCTGCCCTGTGACGTCAGATGAAGCCCGAGTTGCTGGGACGCAGGCAGGAGAAAGGCCAGAGCATCCCACCTGGGCTCTGCAGGCAAGCCCAGGCTCTGGCTGAGGTTTCCCCCCAAATTATGGCTCGAATCCAAGCATTTGGGGTTTGGCCTTGTGGGTGCAGTCGCAGGACCCATGGGAGGGTATCCGTTGTCCACAAACAGAAAATCGGGGTAGCCCAATTCTGTGCCAAGAAAACGGAGCTGAGCATTACACTGTGCAAATTTCTCTCCCGCTACATCATTTCTTCTCCTTCCTTTGACCTGGCTGGCTCTGACCGTTGCACTCAGAAGACTCCGGGTCAAAGCAGGGCCTCCTGACGCAGAACGGCACCCGATAACCCGGCCCTTCCAGGCTCTCCCGGGAACCCACCCGGCTACCTGCCATGGCCTGGGTTCCGCCCTCTCTCTCCCAACGCAGGCTCGCCGGGAGCCCGTTACCTCCTGCGCAGATAACGTGGCTGGAGGAAGTGAAGGAGGGCCAGGGCCGCAGGGTGAAGGAAGGCTGGGACAAATCCCACAGGGCAGAAGGTGGCCATTGGCTCTGGAAAGAACTCAAACAGACCACAGGGCAGGATGATGGGCTAGGGAGCAGGGCGAAGGCCGCCCTTGCTTGAGCTCCGGAGAAGCACCAAGGGGCTGTCTGCCGCCCTCCTCCCCGCCAGAGGCTCCTGGTCCGTGGCGACCGGCAGGGCTGAGAACAGCACGCACCCAAGTCCCCCCCAAGGCCGCTTCCTGTGCCAGGCCAGCCTGCTGACGGGGCAAAACAAGGCACACTGGGAAGCTGCCCATCTGGCTCAGCAGCCAGCCTGGGTCCACCCCTCCCATGGAAGGCTGGCATCCAGAGTAGCCACTGACCTAGAGGCTCATCCTGCACCCTGGCAACATGCTGGCACGATCCCTGGCAAGCCTGAGGCCGGCCAGCCGGCTGGCCCGCCTGGTACAAGGCTAATCTCCCTCAGCCTCCAGCCAACCACAAGGATGCCATGAGGCTGAAGGCACCTCCTTCCCCTGGGCAGGTGGGCCAAGAAGGCCGTGCTGTTCTGAGAGCACCCCTCCGCCTGCATCGCTTCATTCGAAGCACCCCCCCGGGGCAAGATCTTTTCCACCAAATCTCTCCTGCGACAGTGTGACGTATCGGTTTGGACACCTGCCTAGGCAGTCCCGCGAAAAGTCTGCCGCCGAGGACGGAGCACCGACGCCAAGCGACGCCCTCCGGCTTTGCGCAGCGGCATTTGGAAATGAGAGAGGCAGGGCCCCATGTGACGATGCCCGAGGGCAGACGAAGCAGGCACATGCCTGCCAACACTGCGCACATCGCTCGCCCAACGGCCCACCCCCTTTTGTCAGCCGTCGCAAGCTGCGTGCCCCTCTCGCAAGCCACAGTTCCCCTTGGGAGGCTTGAGCCTGGCCCCTCGCCTGCTTCTAGGACGACCGTGCCTGGGCGACACTCTCCACCTGCAGGCAGAGGGGCCCGTTCCCAGGTGGAGATGCTTTGCCAGGGGCATTTGCCATCCCAGGCTTGCTTGGCTCCTGGCAACGGACACGATTCTGACCCACACGCACGCCGGCGCTCCCCACTGCAAGCACGCCATCTTCTGCCCACGAGAGCAGCATCAGGAGCAGTGTCACTTTCTGGAGCCAGCTGGCTTGCCAAGGAGCCGCTGGATGCAATCCAGGGAACCGCATTTCTATAACCCACTTTCTGCCACTTCAGAAAGCAAGAGGAAGCTCTTGAGCTAAGGCTGTGCGCGGCCGGCAGTTTCCCCCTCGGCCACTGGAGATTAACCTCCCTCACCACAAAGGCAGGGGGAGGAGAGAGGTATGCCCAGAGCCAACGCCTCCCCACCCGACACCACTCGGGCTGCTGCGCAAGGAGCCCATTTATTCTGAACCACCGTCTAGGCCCTCCTGGGTTAGCCGGTGGGAAAGCCTCCTGTGATCTTTGCAAGCTCTTCTCTCCCCTCCCCTCCCAACAGGATGATTAATTGAGGTGCCGGGGATTCTAAAGAGAGCTTGCATGGGCCCATGTGCTTGAATGTTTGCTTTGCTTCCCTTCGAGCACTCAAGAGCTGGCAAAGGGCTCCTGATCTTTGGCTTTTGCAAGGAAAAACAGATAGGAGCAGATAAGGTGGCCGGCCGGCGGCAAAGAGCGAAGCCCTGCCAATTGCACCACTAATTGTTCCATTCTGTGCACATCTGCACCCAGGGCAGCAACGGCGGCAGGGCAAACAGGATGCTTCTCCCAAAGGTGTGCTGGAGACCCCTGACCCAGGTGAAGGAAGGGGCGAGCAGGGACGCAGCCTCACCAACCTCCCCCACAGAAGGAAAAGGTGGGAGAGATTGGAAGAGAATGAGGCTGGTTTTCTGAATCAGGATCAGGAGGGCTATTTACAGCTGGCTTCTCCATCTGGAGAGTCCAGACAACCCCCTTTTCTTGGATCTGTGGACCAGAGAAGGAACTTGGCATAAAACGTGTTGGTGCGAAAAGAACAGGCTGAACAGAAGAGAAGTGCTGGGCCACGTCCATGCAGGAGCTGTAATCCACAAGCTTCACAACCGCCTCGCATGCTACTGATACAAGCAAGGAAAATTAAGCCAAGGCATTGTGAAACTGACTAGGGGGTTATGAAATCCACTAGATCAATTTATCCTATAAAACTGGGTTATGAAATTGACTAGATGACTGGCAACTCAACATTAACATATAACAGCTATATTAAACATGCAGGGATGAAGGAATGTTGGTTCACACTGGTACGAGATCTTGACTACAATAAGTAAAAAATAGGGCAGCAAATGCGGTCTACAACAAACCACTTATTCTTTTGCGATAATATTGGAAAGGGGTCTCCTGCCTCTTATGAATTTTGGAAACCTGGCTCCTCTGGCATCCCAGACTCGGAAGGCACTCCAGGATTAATCTGGCCCTGGTCATTTCTCCAGCAAATCCCTGCTCATTCAGACCACTCAGCTTTGCTTCCATCATCCCACACCAGAAATTAAAAGAGGACTTGCAGCTTGTCGACAATTCCAACATATTCCGCTTTGGCTCCCTTATTTAATACATACGACCCAAGGAGAGATTTAAAATAGTAATGGGCCATGTATAAACCTCCAGCTCTCCTCAACTGAAAGAAACCACCGTCTCCTCGGTGCTGCAAGGTTCCCCTCTGGCCAGAAGCGAAGCTGGCACCTCAATGCTGAGAGGAGGCAGAGGCAAGGAAGGGGGAGGGTGTCCTAAATGCAGGCCACTCTCCCAGTCCTGGCGGGCAGCACGGCGGGATGCTTGGCAAGCCCTATTCCTTGGGGAGATGCCATCACGATTGCTGGCGCAACTGACCATTTGCAACTGCGTCTTTCCAAGATGCCAAAACACAACAGGAAATAGAACCCAAGGGGCCCACCCCCAGGAACACGCCGGGCCCAACGCTTGTCCTAGGGAGACATGCGGGTTCTGAACCAGACTACAGAGGGAGACCCACAACCGATCCCCATTGGCAAGCAGCAGTGACACGGTGGCCCTGGAGGAAGAACCAGCGGTGACAAGGCCAGGCGGGGGGGAGGACGCCATAACCACGCACCCGCAAGGAGGAAAACATCACAAGGTCTGGTGATGTTTGAATCGGGGAGGGGTCTGAGAGGAGCAGATCCACCTGCTGCCACCCCAGGGAGCACCAGCGAAGGCGAGGGGAGGGAAGAAGCAGGAACATGGGCAAACACGGGCTTCGGACATTCAGGCTCCCAAAGCAGCGGGCGCCACCGAAGCTGCCTCAGGGGAGGGAGGGCTGCCCTCAGCAGTGCCCGGAGTGTGCATCGCATCGCATCGCATCGCATCGCATCGCATCGCATCGCATCGCATCGCATCGCATCGCATCGCAGCTGCAGCCCTTCTTCGGGAGGAAAAGGTCCACGTCCGAAGCCCACAGCAGGCCGGGGTGGTGGCTCAAGGGAGGGTGCATGCTCTGCCCAGAACTGACGGCACGGGGGAAAGAGCTGGATGAAAAAGGGTAAACCACGCTTCCACCCACTCTCCGCAACTGCCGCTGCGACGGACGCTTGACTTTTTTGCATTTTCCGCCCGTCTTATGGCCTTCAGTAATGCTTCCCGGGAGATGACAGCACACCCACTTTTACCCACTGTTATGTCCGCCCGGCAGAGGACAACTTTCTCTGAGGCGAGGCTTCGACCGGGGCTTCCCTGCAAAGTCTCTGCCCGTGAGCGAAAAAGCGCTTGAGCGGTGGAGCAGGGGGGACCTGGCGTCTGCAAAGCCGCAAGGAGCAAAGTTGCGCCGGTCTTGCAACTCCGCTAAGGAGACGCAGGAAGGCGGAGAAGCTCCTCTCTGGCCCACGAGGCCTCCAGAAGCAAGAACGGCCAGGCTGGGGGCGGGGGCCTTGCTAGGGACGCACAGCCCCAAAGGGACTTGGGGCGGCCATGGGCACACACGTGGCGCTGCCAGCACCTGCACCCCGCTCTCCGAACCCAAAGTACTCCGTCAGCGCCTCCCGAAGTCAGGCCTGCCCTGTTATCGCCAAAGCAGTTCCCGCCATACCCAAGAGGAGCTGAGGGCCCCTCAAAAGCCGCCCGCGATGGTGAGCGCCGGGTCTCCAACCGGGCCGCTTGCATGGTGCGCAGCTTGGCCGAGGAGCGGCCACCTGCCAAAGCAGCCGCGGCTTCCCTCGGGAAGCTGGACTGGCTGGCCTACTGGAAAGAGCAGGGCTGCCCCTCCCCCTCCCCTTTCTTTTTCCCAGAATGCCTGTGGTCTCCCCGCTGGGCCATTGCCTCCTGGGAAGAAAAGAAGGAAGGGCGGGCCTGAGCCACGCATCGGTTCCAGACCCTCCTGCTCCAAGGGCCAGAAATAAAGGGTCCAAATCTGCCTGAAAAGGGGGAGGGCAGAGAGAAAGAGAAGCACATGAGGGGGGGGGAGGGGAACTTTCTCCTTGCGGTGTTCGTATTTCACCTTGGTTTTAATCTAAACTTTATTCAGGAAACGGGAGGGATTCACCTGGCCAGCCAGCGAGTCGCTGATTAGATAATGTAAGGTGTTTGGCCATTAAGAAGTAAATTTAGCTATGGAATGGAGATATTGATTTGAAATAATTAAAGCAATTATTCACAGATTAAATAGCCTACAGATACTGCGACAACGCTCTTGACTTCTTTATAACCCTTCCAAGTGCAAAAAGCACCTTGGGGTGCCTGGCTGGCAGAAAAGCCACTGGCAGGTGAGGCACAGGTCATTACCTCCGCTTCCAGCTTGGCAAGATCTGAAAGGGGGGGAAGCACGGTTTCTGGGCTGGCGCCTGTCAAGCCATCTCCATCCTCCAATGGGAATCCTAGCCCGAAAGAGCCGGTCTCCGTTGGAGCCCCACCTTGCCCGAACTGGGCAACTTGGCTTCCCCGAGGATTCTGGCAAGGGAGTTTCTCCACTCCTCTCTACCCAGATGCTGCTGCTCATTAAAAGCCATTAAGTTTGCCGAGAACTCTGCAGTGTTACGTCTTTTTAAATAAAAAGGTCCCCAAAGTGCTGCGCGTGGGGCTCCCCTCAGGAACTGTCCGGCCACTGACCGATGCCGGGCCCAGGGGTCGCCAGGTGCCTATCTGGAAGCGCTGCCCCGGCTGCCCGCTTCCCCTGGGAACGCTCCGAGTGCCCTTCAAAGCCCAGGGTGGGGGATGGGTCCCGACTCTGCAGAGCTGCCTCGCCAGCTCCAGCTCCCTCTCCTCGCCAGGCTTGCGCCTCATCCTCCTCCACGGGAGGAGCTTCTCTTGCCCAGTGCTCAGGCAGCGCCACCTGCTCCCCCAGGTGCCCTCCCTCCTCCCCTCTTCTGCCCATCTAAACCAGGCCTGCCGTCCGGTTCCTCCCAGGCTCAGCCCTGGAGGCAGAGCAGCAACCTGAGCTACCCATCGGAGGAAGCCCCCTTTCAATAGCTTTTTAAATGCTGAGCACAGGTTAAATGTAAACTGGATTAGTAACAGTGAGCTGTAAGTAGTAAACTACAGTACGTGGGAGCTACCACGGCCTCCTCCTGCAAATCAGCACGGAAGAGCCTGTCCGAGGTGCCGAGGCCGGCTTGTTGATGAGAAGCCGAGGCTTCACCCATCCGGTGTGATGCTCCACCGTGAAGGGTGCGGCGAGCAGCTTCCCAATGGGCCTCGTTGTCCTATCAATGCCTCCCTCGATGTGAGAAGCTCTCAGTACCTGCTTTCTCCCCCCTCCACCACAGGTTAGTTGGTGACTTGGCCCCACTTGGAAGCAGCTTCAGTGGCAGGGCAACCGCCCCAGGAAAAGTGCCCATCCAGACTGTGCCCACGCACAGTCACGCCTGGATCACCACCCCCAGCAAGGCTTACGGAGGGAACAGGCTTGAATTCTCTGATCAGCCGCCACGTTCTGACCACTTTTATAACAATTAAACTGCGTCAGTCCCAAATTCCCAGATGATGATGATGATGATGATGATGATGATGATGATGATGAATCTTTACCAAGACCCTTCAGGAGAAAAATAAGCAATAAAATTCTATCCAATTTTCCAGTTCACAACATAATAGCCAATCCAGTAAACAAATATTTAAAACTACAACCAACCAACTACAACCACCTACGATTCAAACAATTGTATATACATCCAGGTAACAACTTAGCATCTGCCAAGGTTAAGGAGCGGGGTAGGGCAACCGGGCCTACCTTAAAAATGCAAAAATGCAGTCCAAGGCTTGCAAATGTTTCAGAGACAAGGGGGAGGAGGAAGCCCAGCCAGATCCCAGAAAGGCAGAGCTGGGAGCGGAGCGTGACCCCAGAGCGAGGAAGGGAAGGGAGAGACCTGGCGGTGTAAGCAGCCCTCCTCTCAGCGGCTGCAGCCACTCCAGCATCCATCGCACTCTGGGCGCAACAGTCCAGTCGACCCTTTCGGCCTCCTTGAGAACTCATCTGCTCACATGCTGCCAAATGTCTAACATATATTTGGAGCGTGAGAAAACAAAAGCGCCCAGTCAATTTAGAGTCCTAAAACTGTTGGTCTGTTTATTCACAGTTAATGGGAATTTCAAAAACTAATTTAAAAATGGTGGTATTAAACAGAGATTCCCTCTGCCAAATGAGGTAACTGTTTATATTTTTATAAAATCTTCCATTTTATAAAAGGGAAAGGGAAAAGGGAAAGAATTCTGTAACAACTTTGGATTAAATGTTTTTCTGTGCAGAAAAAAAAATTATAGATGGCCTATTTAGGAAGCATGAATCCACAGATTCTGAAGAGCATTATTAGCTCTTTGATGGAGGAAGGCCTTTTCCAAGGGCCCAATTTCTTTACATTATTATTATTATTTATTTTCTATCCCGCCTTTATTATTTTTATAAATAACTCAAGGCGGCGAACATACCTATTACTCCTTCCTCCTCCTATTTTCCCCACAACAACAACCCTGTGAGGTGAGTTGGGCTGAGAGTGACTGGCCCAAAAAACCCAGCCGGCTTTCATGCCTAAGGCGGGACTAGAACTCACAGCCTCCTGGTTTCTAGCCCATTGCCTTAACCACTAGACCAAACTGGCTCCCATTCCTGTTTATCCTGACTTTTTCTACCATAACACGGTGCACGTGGGACAGCCTGCCTCCGAAACGGCCACCAGGGTCGCCTACATGGCTGCCGAACGAGCCCACAATGCCCCCACCCACCCAAGCCGGAGAAGATGCTTAGAAGGGGACCAGTGGAGGAAGGAGCCAATGGGAAATTGAGGGGCCGAGCTCCCAGTCCCGTCGGAATAACGCAGCAAAACATCCTTCCCAAATCCGCCAAGGAGAACCACCACTGAGGTTTGGGCACTTCTCCAATGAACCCCTAATACAAGCTCCCCCACCCCCCTCCAAGCTGCGAACACGAAGGCAGGGGAGCCACACAAAGGGATCCGAGCTCGCTCCTCCGGTCCAATGGCGGGACGTTTCGGCCGAGACTTGCTTGTGCGCAGCCTGCCGAGAGGGGGTCCTGCTTACTCAAACCACCCCCCTGGGGAAACCCCTTTGCCTTTCCCAACCGCTCTGTCCACAGAAGATCTGAGCCAGGAGATTCAGCTCCCTCCTGGTCCTGGGCTCCAGGTGGCCCCATCACTACAAAGTCCTAGCAGGAGGACTTCCCAGGGCCTTTTGGGCAAAGAGACCCATGCTCCTGTGCGCAAGGCTGGCTGCCTCCCTCCCTCCCTCCCTCCCTCCCGCGGGCCTGCAGTCGGAGGCTGCTCTGTGGAAGAGGGTCGCCTGTGCGGAAGCCCCCCCCCCCGCCTCCCCCCCCCCGCCTCATCCCTGGCCATGTGGGGCAGCAACCAGGGTGGCCCGGGCCTCCACACCGCGCTTTCGCCACCGGCCCTCAGTGCCATTTCTGCCTCCGGGTGCTTTGCTGCACTGAAGGGCACCTGCCGTGTCTCCATCCTGCTGCTTGTTCCGGCATTCTGCGCTTTTGTTGCATTCACTTTATTTTATTTTGGCTGATTTGTATACATATTTATTTTAAAATGTACTTCCCACCCACTCCCATTTTGTAACTCTAGGTAGCTTACAAATTTCTCTCCAATATAAAATCCAGCCTCACCATTAACAACTACTTCTTTTAGCGTTACCAGCATTTGCAAGGACAAAGCTGCTTTGAATAAACAAACAAATAAATGTTCTTCCATAACCCATCAGGGCAGAAGCAATTACTTTTAATCCCCTGAAGACGCCTCCAAGGTGGGCCGGAGAGGGCAAACTCACTCTTCGGTCCCTCGCCCGGGCAGCTTGCGGCCCCCAAATTCAAAGCGATCATTCCTCACATTGTTTCTGACGGAATCCTGTTTGGGAATAGTAATAATGCTCCTGAACCAAAACCATTGGACCAAACTGAAATCAGGGCTTCAGCATTGCGGGGGTTTATCTTCTTAAACAATGAGAATACCTAGACATGAATCATAATTTAACGGATGCACATTCTACCTCTCCAGAAAATAACCCTTACAGAAATATAAAACCCCAAATAAATCTTGTTCAGAAACAGAACATCAGAGTAACAGTGAACACAGAATTTTCCGAAACAGCCTCTCTAGCCCCAGACCAACGTAGCAGAGCATGGCTCCAGGAGCAGACAGGGAAGAACGGGAAAAGGGCAGCCTTCCTGAGTCTGTTGTGGGGATGGGGTTGGCAGCCTAGAACATCTGCAAGATGGGAAAGGCTACCTTACGGGGGAAAACCCGTTCTCTGATTGGTAGACGGAGGGCGGAGAGAGCTCCAATTAGCACTACACTATCGCCGCATCAACACACAAGCACCACCAGCACCTGCTCTGCCCCCAACCCCTCTTGGACCTTGCCGGGTCAAGGCAGTTCCATGAGCAACCCCAGGCATTGGGGCTACAACCCCGTACATTGCACAGCCTTGTGGACCTCTGAAGGCTTCAAAACTGTTTGCTTCGCTTCCAGAAATGATTCGACAAAACACTATGTGGGCAAATGAAGTAGGCTTACAAAACAAAGGGTCACAAATACCACCTTCAGCCCAAACTGCTCAGCTGGGGTTTGTTTCAAGGGTATTTCCGAAGACCCAGAGAAACGGTGTGACCCGTTACATACAACCCCATGTTCGGTGAAGCTGACTACGTAACGGGGCCCAGGGTCGTGGCTCCAGGAAGCAAACCCACGCAGCAAAACCCACTTGAAGGTCACTTGCACTCCCAGGGGCTGATCTTTCCCTCTTGACTTCCTAACTCCAGAAACGTCCATGGCATTCCCTGGATTTTATGAAGCCCGCAATTTCAGGCTGGTATGGATCGAGCTTGGAAGACAGGCAAAACAGTGCTCCAGGCTGCAGTGGCCGGAATAATCCCCGTGCAGAATATTGAAAGGTCTCGCTTCTTCAGCCTTAAAAAGTTGTTCCACGAGCTGTGCAGTGAGTTTATTAAACCAACCGAGTCATCTGGCAGGTACCCCTGAAAGGAGTGAACACACGGTGAAGCCAGCAAGGAGAGCAGGAATCGACTCCTCCTCAGCTCTCCTGAAGGACAGCCATTCAGCTCCTGGCGCATCCAGAGGCCTTCTCTGGACTGCCGTGTGGCTCGTGCTTCTGTGTTTGCTTGAAAAGGGTTTGGGCACCAGGGCCTCTCTGTTAAATGCATACCTAGCTGGATGAGAACACAGTAGCCACGTCTCTCTCCTGTTTCAAAGCACACAGCAGCTATCACTAGATGCCCTCCGAACAGTCACTCGTGCCCTTGTCATCTCCCACATAGACTATTGCAATGCGCTCTACATGGGGCTACCCCTGAAGAGTATCCGGAAGCTTCAGCTGGTCCAGAATGCGGCCATGCAGACAGTTATTGGTGCCGTAAAATCGGCACATGTGACACCACTACTGCGCGAGCTGCATTGGGTACCGGTTTGCTTCCGGGTCCAATTCAAGGTGTTGGTTATCACCTTTAAAGCCCTACATGGCATGGGGCCAGGGTACCTGAGGGACCGCCTCATCCCCAGAACATCCACCCGCCCCACCCGGTCATGCAGAGAGGGCATGCTGCGGACCCCATCAGCAAAGGAATTCCATCTAGCGGGGTCCAGGAGGTGGGCCTTCTCTGCAGTGGCGCCCGCTCTTTGGAATATCTTGCCCCCAGAGCTGAGGCGGGTTTCCTCGCTCTGACCTTCCGGAAGAATTTGAAGACCTGGTTCTGCCGCCTTGCCTGGGATGGGAAGGTCAATAGCTCCTCCTGCGGGTGGCTGGTGCCGTAGTGCCCTCCCTATTATTTAAGACCTAGCCTTTGGATTTTATACTTATTTATTGTACTTATACTGATTGTAATTTTACGTTTATATTTTTTAACTTGTGATTTTATTGCAAACCGCCCAGAGTCCCCTGGTTGGGGGAGATGGGCGGTGATATAAATTTAAATAATAAATAAATAAATAAATAAATAAAACCACTAAGGAACAACTGCATGGGGCAGCTGCCGCACGTCGGATCACCTCAGTTCTCGGCCTGAGACGCACCTCGCTCTGCGCATCTAGTGCTCAGCACCACAAAGTCATGGAGGACTAGGCCAAAGAGGTGCAGGAAGGAAGGGGATTCTCTCCTTAGCGAGGAAGAGCTATTGGGAGCTCAGACCTCACCTCCCAGCTATTCAGGAAGTATTGAACGATTCATCATTTGTGGCTCAAAACAAACGGATGATGGGTCTCTTCGCCTCCTGTCCACGTTCAGATCAGTGGCAATACACATTTTTCTTTTGGAGAAGAGAAAAAACTGGCACAATTCCCCATCCCACCCTGGTCAAGAAAAGAAGACAATCTGTCCAGCAGGACAAGCAGAAAGCTCATGACAGCAGCAACAACCACACTCCGCAATTGTCAGATTTAGAGACCATTCACACCGAAACACGGCCTGGCGTGAATGCCCAGCTTCTCATCCAGCAGCACAGAAGCATGGAGATGGAGGGTTTTCCCCAAGGCTTCCCTCTAGTCTGTCTGTGCTACCAGGACACAACTGCAATTCATACCACGTGGCCAACACCCTTTCCTTATACTCCTACCAGTGAACAGGCTGTGGAAGAAAAAGGGACATATCAACTGGCAGTGAAATTTCCCCTAATGAAATACAGAATTCCAAAATGAAGACTGAAAACCCCTTTTCTCAGGTCTGCAAGTCCAGAATCTACCCAGACTGGCTTCAAACATTAAATCTGCTTTGCCTGAGATGCTCAGTTGGGTCTGAAGGATTCCACACCCATTCCCTTGAAAAACAAACCAGAAAGCAGATCTTGCTTGTCCTACAGGCCCTCCCTTCAGCGGTCCTGGCCCTCACCTGTGCTTGCCTTTGGCAATTGGGAAGGGAGGGCAAGAGGTGGGGGGGGGCTTCCAAATCTCCCTGTTCACACCTATGTATGCTTTGCATCAAATTATTGGGTGGAGGGAGTGGAAAAGGCTCCACAAGGACATTGCAAACCCTACCAAGAACAAAGGAGACACTTCCTGAATCCAAACTCTGAGACCGTGTTTAGACCTGGTGGTGCAAATCTCTGCCGAGGTTTGCCCTGAGGCTCAAGGTGCCTTTTGCATTTTTTATTCTTCTGTGCCTTTCTTCTGATGGAGCTCCAGCATATCATTGTTTTATACCCTAAATAAGAACATTTTTTAAAAAAGCTTTGGAATGAAACAAATGGGGCTATTATGCTTTAGAAAGATTTCTAGGTAGAAGTTAGCATAAAAACTCTGGAGCTGTAGAACTAAATATATCTAAGCCATAACAAAATCATTTGCACAGAATAACCACAAAACAGTAAGTAAACTACTAATTCATAGTGATTACTAAATATCGATCCTACTGCAGCCTCAACTGAGTGAGCAGAACCTAAGTCCTCGTAAGCAAATTTCCCTGAAAATAATGGGACTTCCAAGCAAGGGTGTCAGGACTGAGGCCACAGTAATCCTTTGTCAAGAAGGACTGTGTGAAGGTGCAAAGACTCTATCTGCATCTATGCACTTATGAGACACGATTGGACTTACGGATGAATAAGCCTGCATAACATTGTCTTCAGTAACCAATAAAAATCTTAAGCTGTCTTGATATTAGCAGCACTTTACACTATTACAACTGGGTAACAGTAATTTCTTCAGCTGACTGATACAAATAATTTTTCCCTTCTGAAAACATAAGGAAAATATCTGCATCAGGTCTGTAGCATTTTGATATTTTAGCACTGAATTGTCAGACCAGTACTGAATGCATATTATTAATCTATATATTAATTGGTAAAATCTTAAAATAATTAATACTTAATTGCAAAACGTACCTGAGGAAACCAAATCTAAAAAATTATCTTGGGTGTTTTTATCCAGAAAGTTCATGGACAGAGACTCCTCCTTTTGATGTTTAAAGCACATCCTGTACCAAGTTCAGAATTAAGTACATCTCACAAACAAACCATTTCGTAATTTTGAAACAAACAGAGAACAAGCATTTTTTCCCCTCTTCAAATGCATTAATGAACCGGCAATATTTCTCCACCCAAAGAGAAAATCGGCTAGCAATTCCACCACCTTAATCATTCACCTCTTCTAGGAGACTCAGCTCCACACGAAAACTACAACCTCCTCTTTTATCAGAGGAGCATAAGTCAGATTTTCTCTTATTTTCTTTTTTGCAATGCAGTATCATCTCACTTATTCCCTATAAAGCATGAAGAAATTCATCTGGTTAAAATTAATAGACTGTCCCTCCAGCTAGTAAATTCACCTAATTTAAGATTTAAGGGTAATCAGGAAAATCTCCACTACATAATCTCAGAAGTACATAATGCTGGGGGGAAATGACGGATAAATTTCAGCAAAAGGGAACCTGGATGCAATTAGAGGGAACCAATTTTTACCTGTGGAGAGAGAGGCACCCATCGCCCATTGTTTCTGGGGTGCCTGGGTTGGGTATTCATTCCCCAAGACAGGCTTCCTAGGTATCTGCCCTTGAAAGGACAGGTGAGGCAGCCCTCTCAGTTTTAACCCCGAACCACAGACTAGATGAAAAGATAATGACTAAAACTTTGCTGCTCAGTGGGATTTTTGACATTCCTTTCCAATTCTGAAGTGCCTCATGCCCAAATTAATGCTTAATTTAAAACAGATGAAAAAAAGTCTGATTCCTTGCTGATCAGAGGAATCTTCTAAGATGATGGCCAGTCTTCCTATGCTAAACACCTAGAAAAGAACGCAATGTCCAAAATAATTATGGTGCAGTTTTCCCCCTGGTTAGAGAAGCAAAGAATAGTCCCTCTAGTCCACGTTCCAACCAATGTAGGCCATTAGACCAACTGTATGTTTTTGCCTTTACACAGATCCAGGGGACGGTGGTGCATACTAAAGGAACCCCACAACATGAGAAAACTACAACAGGAGTTAGTTGTTTGTGACAAAACCACACTTGCTTCGTGAAACTCTGTTTGTAATATGTGCAACTGCAAATTCCTCTGCGATGAGGCTCTGTTGCTCAGTATTTGTATATGTAACGTTCACAGTCTACAGACACGGCCGTCTACAGACATTCAAGAGAAGCATGAACGTGTTCTCGGACGGTTTACTGGAACTTTTGTTTGTTTATATAATAACAGTCGTCTCTACGACTCTTGAGTCCCTCCAGTAGCATTGTGCCATTATTTTGTTTTACAACTAATGAAATTCATGCATAAACATCATGCTATTGCCTTTCTGGGTAAGAAACACTATACAGAGCACAGAGAAATAATAAAAAAGAATAAGAAATGAAGGCAGAAGATAAAACAAAGGAAAAATATGAAATTCTATAACTAAATTTTAAAATATTAAATAATACCTAATTTTTGTATTCTAAAATACACAGTTCCATTCTTGCTGCATTCAGCACGGAAATGTTGACCAATAACAATAGGATTAATAACTAAATGCATGAAAATATAAACCACTGGTACTATTTAAGAGAATAAAAATAAACTGACCCGCTCCAAAGGCTTACAGCTAGACAGGATCGTGTGAGTCAGCCTAGCACAAAATTCCACAACCGGGACAGCCACAAGGGCGCTCTGCCACTTTGCCACGCGAAGCAGCGATGCCGAGAGGCCACCGGTCTCCACTCCTTGTGCAAACCAACTTCCCTAAAGCAGCCAGCCCACAATGGGATTCCCTGCAAATTTTAAAAACTCAGCATGCTTGCCTTTATGGGAATCCAAAGCCATGGATAAAAAGGGATAACAAACAGCTTAAGCAGCATTTGACCCGTCCAGCCCAGGTCTTGAATGCCAGCTGATTCAGGCATTTTACCCTCAGACGTATCCAGAAATGCTACTGGTGAATGGAAGTCATTTTCCTGCCAATGCCTGTGAAGGACACAGACTGGGCACTGGTGCTTTTCTTAGTCCGGTGAGGCTTTCCTGCTGACTGAAGAACGTTGACCGTTCCTAGCCTTAAACCCAGCAGCGCTAGGCACCTTTTCTACCCCTGGTTCTGGGGCCTTCCCTTATGCACCCCGGGTCGTTTATTGATAGGCGTAGCTCCTATCTGCAGGCCAGGATGTGTAACAGGTCGGTGAAGAGGCTCCTGGGCCACAAGTTTAAGCAGCGCTGCTGCGGCGGCCAACACACACCGCCTCTAACAGGTACAACTGATTTCCAATCCACTCTTGACGCCAGAAGGCAATTTCCACGCCTTCCTCATCCCTTCCATTTTCAGCAAAGGCATCTCAAAGCCAAGCCTTTAAAACTTCCTCCTCACAAAAAACCACCAACTTAAAAAAGAAACCACCAAAGATGCAGGAGAGCACAGGAGGAGCCAGCGGGGACAGAAAGCCCAGTCCTCAGGCCACAGATTAACATTCCACGCTGAGCCGGTTCTTCCACGAACGTCCGCACCACCCCGAGCCGGCTTCTTCCATTGACAGATTTACGAGTGCTATGACAGGCTGCCAAACCAACAAACAGTAGCTAAGCATCCTGGAATAGCCTCGGAATGAAAATGCAATCGCCGCCACAGAGCGGAACCACATCCATTTACATTTCGCCTGACAGCCACCAAAGACGCTGCTGCTGCTGCTGCTGCTGCTGCTGCTGCTGCTGCACGTGGCTACAGTGCAACACCCTGGGAACTCTCTGCCCCAGGATGGATCCTCTCAAAGGACGGAGGGAAGGGTCAGGAAACAAAGCCCTTGCCTGTCTGTGAAAGAGGGAGGAGGGCTCCTACCTGGAATTCCCCCCCTCTCTCTGCAACAGCAGGGAAAACCCCGTATTTCAGCCGGCCCTGGTTTCAGTCAAGGTGCTCAAACACAGCTCAAGACAGAACTGGGGGCCACGTCGTCGTTGGGGCTTTGCTTGCAACCTCAAAGAGAAACGGTCCCTAGAAATCCTGCGCGCAACACTGTGCATGGGAATTCTGCAGTATTTTGTTTTACATCAATCTACAGCTGTAACAGTGCAGGTCTTGATACATTTATCTGGAAAGTCCGTCTTACTCTGTTCCTTATCTCACAGCTCAGTGTGCATGGAACTGCAGTGAAACAGACATTTCCGTAGCATTCGGTCCCCTGGAGGAAGCCAAAGAGAGCCAAGGAGTTTCCCGAGCCTCCCCTGGATCTCATTCTGCTTTGGAACTGCCCCATGGAATATATTCCATAGGAAAGACCATTGCTCGGAGGGGCTGTTTCCCTTGCATTGTTCAAACTCAGAAACAACCTACAGGCCAATTTCAGAAATGTTGGCTAAAAGGGCAGTATACTATACAACAGGTCAGGAAAGACCTTCAAATAGAGAAATATGCACAGATTGCCCTTTTCCCTTTCCTTCCTAACGCTAAGGCTTTTGGTGGCCTTGGACAAAAGGCCAGAATTAAGGCGGCACCACTTTTCTCGCCTTTGAAAAGCTCCAGCATGTGCGGCACCGAAATGTAGCTTTAAGCGCTGCCTCTCAAAACCCTTCCTCTGAGCGAGCACGAGGCGGCTAGAGCAGTCCTCGGAAAAGGTTCCTGCAATCCCATCACGGTGCTAAGAACAGGCACAACAAAGCAAGCAGGAGCGGCCCCTGGATCGGGCCGATCTCAGATTCCGCAGGGGGAGCCTTCTTCTCCTGCTCGCACAAAGGAAAAGTGTCCCTGTGCCAGCCTGGCAAGGTGGAAGCGATGGGAGCAGCGATTTGCGCTCACAAGCCCTTGATCCAGTCAGACCTGGTGTCGATAAAAGGGAGCGCAGGAAGGCTGCGCCCCCCAAGTCCTTGCCCGGAAGAAGCCTTGGAAAGCGGGGCTCCCTCCCGGCATCCCCTTGTACTTCTGGGGCAGCCCCTGCGCTGCCAGGGAAGCTCCCTGCACTGACGCCGCAGGGGGCAAAGAGGGGGAGCGGCAGGGTCACAGCACCTGGGCTCCCCAAGCGAATCAGACCAGCAGGGCGCGCGGCCTCCGACGGAGCAGCCGCCGCGAAGGCAAACCCGGCATAGTTCCCTGGCGTCCGCACCCGACTCCAGGGCAGACAGGCAACTTTCCCGCTTTAGCCGACGGACCATCGGAAGAACGCCAGGATTTTTTTAAGGGCCTCTAAAATCTCCTACCCCTTCAACACCCCACCACCTCCGCAACGCCGGCGGGCAAGCTCCGCAGAAGTCATTGCGTTGCGCGAAACGCGGGGAAGGTGACTTTGGGAGGCCGGGGTCCTTCCGCTTTCCGAGGCAACGTCCTCTCCCGCCACGGGAGCGGCACCGCCTCCGGCCCACGCCCGACCAGCGCTTACGCAGAAGGGGCCCCCTCGGAGCAGCTCCCGCCCGGGGCCTTGTCCTGCGCTTAGTCTTCACGCGTCAGCGCGCCCCTTTCTGCCTCCTCTGCGTTCCCACGCCAATCCGTCCCGAGCGGCCCCGAGCAAGCGGGCTCCGGCCCCGGGGATGGGGGTGGGGGTGGGGGGGCTCCAGCCTGATCCCCTGCACAAAGGCGGGGGGGGCGGGCTGCCTCCTGCTCCTGCTCCCACGCGGCGCCCCCGGCTGCTCTGCTTCCTAGGGGAGACGCGGCTCCGAATCAAAGGCGCTCCGGCAGCAGAGCGGAGAACCGGCGCTCAGACCGCCGTCGCGCCCGGGCGGAGGGAGAAGCGGGACTAAGGCCGGGCCAGGCGGCTCCGGCCCGAGCAGAGCGCGGCGGCGGGCGCCCCTACCTTCCTTGCCGGGGGTGGGTGCCTTCGCCTTCTCCCAGGGCACCAGGGCTTTCTCCTCGTCGGGCTCCCCGTCCAGGAGCGCCTTATCTCCGGGCAGGTACCAGGCGGCGGAGTGCTCGGCCATCAAGGATTCCAGGTCGATGGTGCTAACCGCGCCCTTGCCGCCCGCGCCCTCGCAGCAGCTGCTCAGCTCGCCGCTGTCGCCGTTCTGGCCGCCGCCGCCGCCCGAGCCCTCGGGGGCCTTCTTGGCGCTCTTCAGGCCCAGCGGCTGGTCCTCAGAGATGCTGAACTGCTGCCGCTGCAGCTGGATCTGCGCCTGCAGGATCTCCAGCGGGTGGATCTCCTCCTGCACCGGCCCGGGCGGCCCGGCGCCGTAGCTGTCGGGGCTGGAGGTGGCGGCGCCGCTGCCGGCGTGCAGGCCCAGCTGGGCCAGGGCGGCCGCCTTCTGTCCGTTCAGGAGCGGGTGGTCCACGGGGCGGGCGGGCGGCTGAAGTGGGCTGCGCCCGGCGGGACACCCTTTGGCCCCCGGGTTGTCGGAACTGGAAGACACCTCGTCCTCGTCGTCCGCCTCGCCGGGGAAATCGCCGCCGCCGCGCGGGGAGCAGGATTCCGCCTGGTCCAGGGTGGGGAGGAGGTCGGCCTGCTCCGGCGGCGGCGGCGGCGGCGGCGGCGGCGGGAGGAGGAGGTCGCCGCCGCCGCCCTTGGCCCAGGCAGAAGGCGGGGAGCTCAACGCCTTGTGGGGCTCGTGGAGATGGGGGGTGCCGCCGCCGCTTCGCTCCCCGCCTTGCCCGGGGCTGCCGCTCTCCACGCCCGCCGCCGGGCCGTACTTCTCAAAGAAGCCGCCCCCGCCGCCAGTCCCCCCGGCGGCCGGGCTGACGTGCCCGCTGTCTCGTTTCCTGCGGCCCCTGCCCCGCCCGCTCCCCGCTTTGGCGTCGGGGCCCGATCCAGGGGAGTAATTGGGGGAGAGGCCGCTCTCGCCCGCAGGAGCCGACGGGGCCGGGAGGGGCGGCTGAGGCCCCGCGCCGTTTGTCTCCGGGGGCTCCGGGGGGCTAATCTTGCTCCGCTTGGCGCCCTCCCCGCCGGCCCCGCCGCCCACCGCCGCCGGCGCGCCCTTCTTGCCGAAGGTGACGTTGAGGTTGGGCGCGCCCAGGCTGGCGATCATGTTCTGGCAGGCGGTGGAGAGCGCTGCCAGGCAGCTCTGCCCGAAGAGGCCGCTGCTCTCCTTGGGGCCCGCGGCCCCGGGGGGGCCCCCGACGCCGCCCTTCGGGAAGGAGCCGAGCGAGAGCGCGCCCAGCTTGCTGCTGGCCGGCGGGGGCCGCGGCTGCGAGGGAGGGGGCGCAGAGCTTTGAAAGTCCGTCGGGGGCACAAAGGACCCGGGCGAAGCGCTGTGCGGGGTGGCCTGGCGGCTGGGGGCCCCGAACGGAAAGCTCTGCGCCTGGGCTGCGAAGTCGGGGTGGCTCGGCCTGCGCTCCGACGGCGGGCTCAGACCGAACTGGCCTTGCAGGCCGCCTGGCGAGGGGACGTGTCCTTCGGTCCCCGATGACATCCGCAGCGGCGGCGGCGGCGGCGGCTCCTGCATCCCTCCCACTCCCGGCCGGAATAGCAGATCTCCGCTGCCCGCCGGCGGATGAGGCGGCGGGAACCACGCGCCCTCCTGCGCCTCGAAAGCGGCTTCGCCCGGGTGCTGGTGCGGGGACTGGTGGTGGCCGTGGCCGCCGCCGCCGCCGCCGGGGTGCGGGTGTTGGTGGTGCCCGACTTGCTGCAGGCCGGGCGGTCGGAGGCGCTGCTGCTGGCCGCGGGTAGCCGCCATCTGCTTGATCATCAGCGCCGCGTTTTGGCGCTGCTGCAGAGCCGCCTGGGGATCCGGACCCGGCGGCGGCGGCGGCGGCGGCGGAAAGTTCTCTGGCACCGGCGGCGTGAAGTCCCCCGGCAGGCCAGCGTAGGCCGCAGAGGGCGAAAGGTGGCTCTCCAGGGCGGCAGCGCCGTGCATCCCCGCGCCGCCGCCGCCGCCGCCGCCCCACGAGTCGAAACGGGGCCTCTTGGGGAGGCTCATGTATGGGGGCGCGTCGAAGTGTTGCAGTCGCTGGTTGGGCGGCTGCTGGGGCTGTGGGTGGTGGTGGTGGTGGTGGGGCACGTTGAAAAGCGGCTCTCCCGGGCCGTAGGAATGCTGGTGCTGGTGCTGCAGGCCCCGGTTCTCCAGCCGGTGGATGGGGTACTCGAACGGGCCGTGCTGCCCCTGCAGGATCGGGCCGCCGCCGTCTTGCAGGCCGCCCGCACTGGCGGCGCTTCCTTCAGGACCCTGCTGTGGCCGCGGCAGCGCCGTCGGGCAGGAGTTCTGCCTGGCCAGGAGAGCCGCGGGCGGCGGCGGCGGCTGCACGAGGTGGTGCCTCCCGGCGCCCAGGCCCGGTTCCAGCCCTGCAGACATTTTGCGAGCGCCGCCGAACCGGTCGAAGAAGACGCCGCCGTGCGGGGGCTGCTGCGCGTGCACCTTCCCCAGGGAGCCTGGCGCTCGGGGCAAGGCCGCGGACTGGCCGGGGAAGTTGCCTCCTGCCGGCGGTGCCGGCTGCCGCGCGGCGCCGTATTGCGGCAGCTGCCCCTCGGCCTCCGACGACGAGAAGACGGGCAGGTCGAAATGGCTCTCGCTGCCCGGGTAACTGTACTCCAGGGCCTCCGCCGCGGCCGCCCCTTGGCCGGGCAGGCGCCTCTGCGAGTCCAGGCCGTGCGACTCCGAGGCGGCGGCCCCCGGCAGGCCATGGAAGGAAGCGGCGCGGTTGGGCGACTGGTCGAGCGGCAGGCACGGCGCCGGCACGCCGGGATTGTGGTGGTGGTGATGCGGCGGCGGCGGCGGCGGCTGGAAGTCCTGGAGGGGTCCCGCCCTCTGCTGTCCGAAGCCGTCCCCGCCCGCCTGGCCGTCCGCCAGGTGCTGCTCGTAGCCGCCGTCCGCCGCGAATGTCTGTGGGCCGCCCGGATAGCTGAGGAGGCGCCCGCCGTGCAGGCAGGAGGCGCTGGGCTCGGGCCCGAAGCCGCCGCCGCCGAAGTGCGAGGCCGGGGGCTGGGGCTGGTGGTGCGCGCCGGGGCCGGGCGGCGGGCTGCCGAAGAACCCGTGGACGGGCTGGGCCTGCGCCAACTCCGGAGGGCCGCCGCGGGGGGCGTGGAAACCGCCGTAGCCCTCCCCGGACAAGGTCAGGTTCATGGCCAGCAGGGCCGAAGAGGGCTCGCCCAGGGCATTCAGGGCCGCCGGCTCGCCGCTGCCAGTCCCGCCGTGAAAGGGTGGCGGCTTGAACTGGGAGCCCGCGCCCGGCCCGAAGCCGCCACCCCGCTCGCCCGGCACGCCGCTCCTGCCCGAGCCGCCGCCGCCGCCGCCGCCGCCGCCGCCGTGTGGGTCGAACGGATCCAGCGCGAACATCCCGCCGGTGACGGCGGCTCCGCTGCTCGAGTCCCGGCTGCCCAGATCGCTCAGCGAGGCATGACGGCCGGCCGGCCGGCCGAGGGAGTCCGTGCTGCCGGCAGGCAGGCAGGGAAGAGGTGGGCCGCCGCCGCCGCCGCCGCCGCCGCCGCCGCCGCGCGCCCGACTCACATCTTGCGCGGAAGTTGCCGTCCGGCGCCGGAGTGGCGGCTGGGGGGCCCCCGCCGGGCCTCGCCGCCCTTCATGGGCTGCGCGAGTCGGATCGGGCGGGCCGCTCGTGCGCCGCTTTCCTCGCTGGCTGGCTGGCTGCTGGCTCTGCCGTGCTCTCGCCGCGCGCCGGGGAAGCAGCAACAAGTTTTGCATTTCAGCAATCCCGTCCAGCCATTAGAGCTGCGCCAATGAGCGGCCCGGCGGGGCGGGGCTCCCTGTTAAGGTGGCGCCGCCGCCGCCGCCGCCGCCCCCCCCCCCCCGCCGAGCGCTCGGTCCGGTTGCGGGGAAGCCCGGGGTGGGGAGGGGGAGGCCAGGGAGGTCTCGTCGGGTCCGACCCGAGCGCCGAGCTGCCTTTGCCGGCCAGTACCTGCGGTGCCCGACGGCCGATGCACCTCCTTAAGGAGCCCGGAGCGCGGCGGGGAGGCGGGTCAAGCGGTGTCACTGCATGGAACGCTTCGCTCCGTGCCGAGGTCTCCGCCTCCCCTCCGGCCCTGGCGCGCGAGCCGGACGGAGGGGCCCGAGCGGCCACTGAGCCTGCGGGAAACGCCGCCTCCTGCCGTCCCGTCCGTCCCGGGCCTTTCCGTCCCCCACCGTCCAGCCCCGCTCCCACCCCCCGAGCTCCATAAATAAGGGGCTCGGGCAGCCTTGGGCGGGAGGAGGGGGGATCTGCCGGCTCAGGACGCCGAGCTGTGATTAAATATTGATTTTGTGTAATTAGTTTTCCTGCGCGCTTTCCTCCTTCCTGATGGCGCCGAGCCGGCAGAACTAAAAGAGGGGGAATCGGACGTGGAAATCAGTGCACGGCCAGGCGACGGGCGCTCCGGAGCGGCCAGCGCGGGCAGGGAGGGAGAGCAGGCACACCGCCTCCGCCCCGCCCCGGCGGGTCTCGCGCCGTCCTGCCTCTCCCTGGAAGCGCCTCGGAACCGGGCCAGCCGGGCCTTGGGCGACGCCGGCGGGCCCGTCTTGCGCGCCGGCGGCCAGACCCTCTGGCCCGCCCGCGAGAGTCCCGCTGGTCTGGTTGGTCCGGTCCAGCAGCGGGAGGAGGCTGCAAGCCGCGGTCCCTGCGCGCATGGCGCCGAGGCCGAGAGCACCGCAGCCGTCCCTGACATCGGGCGAGGGCGGCCTTTGGGAGCTGCCCGCTTCGCTTCGCTGCTCCTCCCCAGGGCTCCCGCGCTTGCTTCGGAGCGGGGACGGTTGGCCACAGCAGCCGCTGCCCCGCGCTGGGAGCCAGATTGGGAAGGTATCAAGGAGAGCCGCCTAGGCGAGTCCGGCGAGCCTCGGATTGGCTATCAGATACCTGAACAGGCAAAAGGGAGACCTAGACAGCCCGGGTGGAGGGCAAATGGGGGGAAGGAGGACGCTGGAAGTGTTTTCCTTTCTTGGCACCCGCGACAAAAAACAACTGCAGAACAACAACTTAGGCCTACATGTATATGAAATGTATATGAAATTACTTTTTCCATCATCAGAAAGACTAGCTTGTCAATTGCAGGAATGGGCTAGAGCCAGTTAGGAGGCAAAAGCCTTCAGCCTGTAACTGATGGAGGCTTGTCAATTTCAGGCAGCAGCGCAAACGGGCCAGAGGGTGGTGGTGGTTTCTTCACTCAGTCGCTTCGGACTCTCGGTGACTTCATGGACCAGCTGCACTGCAGAGAAAAGCTGTTCAGGGAGAGATGCTCAAAAAGCCGGACATTTGATTTTCAGGCTATGCCTGCTGGACTGAGGGCATGAGGACCAAAAGGAGGATATGTCCTCCTTTTGCCAAAGTGTGATGACCCTAGGCTAGCCAAGCCTTCTGGCTCTGGGCCAGCGTCACTCCCAGATCCTGAGGGGTCTCTCCGCCTGCCCGCCTGCCCGCCTGCCCGCCGTATGAACCTGCAGAGCTGCTGGCGCGGACAATGGGTTCTTGGGAGAACCTCAGGCTTCCTGGAACATTTGCTCACTGGCACCCCAGATAGGTTCAGCGGATTTCAGGGAGGAAGGCGCTTACCAAGAGACAGCCAAAGATGGAGAGGAGAGCCAGGCCGGCTGGCTGGAGAGGCGTGGAAAGGTTGCCCGTGTCCGGTTCAGCCTGCCAACGCACCTGGGCAGAGCAGCGCAGCAGCAGGCACCGATCCCCAAAGGGCAAGAGGGGGAGAACGGTTGGGGAGCCTCCTCCTCTCGGCTACAACGGCCCTTTCAACTTGGCCTCGGGCTGCACGGCATCGTGGTTTGTTTGCCCCTGGTTTGCTGTGAAGGACAAAGCAGGCCAGTAGGGCTTCTTCAACAGACTCAGACTGAAACTACCCTGGCTTAGCACAGTGTATGATCCCAGCCAATTACCTTGCTGCAGCTTTAATTCGAACTTGGACAGGCCAGTAACACAAATTTCACATAGAGGGGGGTACTCCAAAGCTCTCCCCCACACACACACCTGTCCCCTTCCTTCATAAACATGATGAGCAAATCAGTTCACACATTGCTTTGGGAGCTCAGAAAAATAACAGAAACGGAAACCAGGCATGGCACTTTATGGTGCTGGATTTGTTGAATTTTAGTGGCTCTAGCCAATCTCTGCTATCCCGGCAAAGGGAGATAGCAGCGGGGATCTGTGGAGTCCTTTCGGGTTGTGCGAGCAACCAAAAGGGTTGTGGACTTCTTGTACAAAACGACTGCCTCCTTCCTATAATAGACTCTTCTTGAAGTCCCAAGTAGGCTGCGCCCTTTTTACCATCTAGCTTAGACATCTGTTGGACTGCTTTCATCCCACTGGGTTTCTTGACTGGTCCCATCGTTCCTCAAGGCCCAGTAGGAAGGGAAGACCTTCAAGAAACTGTTGTGCTGCAGGGCTCTGCTGTGGAAGGAGCCCAGGGGCCCTACCCTTGGGGAGGTGGGGCCCCTTAGTCCTGGGAGGTGGGCGCCTTCCAAGGCCAGGGGTGAGACAAACTTCTGGTTAATGTGTGGCGCGGGGGGGAACGGTTGTGCCTCCAACCCACCAGAGCTTCAGTGGGTGCAACGATGCCAAGTCCAGGCAAAACTTGCGGGGCCAGAAATAGGGCTAGGGTTGTTCACATCTCCAGCAGAGATGGCTTGAAGTTGTGGACTGGCTGTGATCCTGGCACTCCAACTTGGCAAGGGTTTCATGAGCCCTTGGAGAGGCACAGCAAAGAGATGCCGGGAATCTAGAAAACTAAACTTTAGGAAGTCCTGAGTGCTTAACTCTCAAAAGTATAAGCACCGCTTGCTTCATTAAAGAAAAATTGCATTGGGACTTTTGTTGCCCCATCCAGTAGTTCCTGGACGGGGTTTCTGTAACTTGAGGCGTGGGCAGCCTGCAAAGGGAGGCCAATTCCTGTGGAGAGAGAAAAGTTGCTGCACACTGTAAACAAAACGGAGGCAGCATACATGAAACATCACAAACGGCACCGAATGACCAAGGAAATGCAAGAGTTCGGCTTGGTTCATAATTATTCAGCAAGCCTACTCAGAATTATTTTCTCTCCCTCAGCTCTATGGATTCATTCTACTGAGAATTGAACTAGAAATACTGACACGCAAATTGCAAAAAATAAGCACAAGTACCCTGAGCCCCATCAGTTAGGAACAGGAATGGGAGACTGTTAAATGATTCCATCACGGAGAAATGCGTCTTACCTTTGCTTGCCATGAAGAAGCCCTTTCTGAGCCACGCTGGCCCGAGCTGCCAGCGCATGTCTTTGAAGAAGCCAAGGCTTCCACCCCGCAAGATCTGGATGGTGTTGTTGAAACAGTGGAGAGAGCAGTTTTCATGATTCATCTTTCTGTGGCCAGTGGAGTTAGTCTCTGGCACCGGAACGTGGGATTCAAAAAAGCCGATCCTGGCAGTGGTTGAACTGACTCACCAAAGGGTTGTGCAGCCAGTCGCAGAGAACAGCCCTTGAAAAGCTGGGCAGAGGTGTCATGTTCCTTGGCCCCACTGATGGCAACGAGAGGGGCTGCTTCGAGGAGGAAGCCTCATTGCCATAGGGCCAGCTTTGCACTAACGAGGGCAGCAGACGGATCGAGGCAAGCTCAGGGTCAGTTCGGGATAAAATGGTGGACAAAGTCCAGCGAGTTTCGACTGTCCTGGCTTCTGCCCTGCTCCTGCTGGGAGGCGCGTCCCATTCCTATGTTGCCTGACCTCTGTCTTCTGGCTGGTTTAGGAGCCCAGAAGTGTGGAAGTTGTTTTGAGGTGAATAGTTGTGTATTTGAGGTATTTATTGCCCTAGGCTTGTTCTCCCCTCCCCATTACATCCTCACAACAGCCTTGCGAGGTAGGTCAGGCTATAAGACCCTGGTTGCTGATCCCACCCCCCGGGATTGTCACGGCTCACTAAAGGTTTGAACATGGGATTCCCCAGCCTTAGCATAATGCCTTGTCTGTGAGCCAGTGACAGAAATCTTGCACACACACGTTTCCATTAAGAGTAGCACTTACTCCCAGGTAAACATCTACTGGACTGCAGCTGAAGGGTTACTTTTACATCTGGATTGAGTCAGTCTTGAAGGGCAGCAACAAGGGCTGCAGGCGGATGAGGAAGGCCAGCCTTGATGCTCACTGGCACTGTCCGTCCAGTTGCCTGAAATGCTTTGCGTGTCCCTTACGGGAGGAGGTGCCAGTAAGCGCCCCTTTGACCAGGAGTCGGACTTTGAAAATTGACGCAAGGGGAAGTGCTGGGATGGGTGGGGGGCGGGGGATCAGGGCCAGGTAATTAGAGTTGCCATGGTTGTGTTACATGCTTTGCAGTAGGCATTTCTCTAGCTTTGCACAGTGTAGGCTTTCAAGCTACTGCTTGAGGAGGGGAGGGGGCTTTCCAGCTGCTGCTGAACTACAAATCCCAATGGTCCCAGCAAGCATAGCCAGCAGGGATGCTGGGAAATGTAGTTCAGCAAATACAGGCTCCTCGTTGCTGTTTCCAAACAAGGTTCTGCCCCCTGCAGGCATCACTGGGGAGATATAGTAGCAACAAGTGCAAACTTACTTCCATGTTTCTCCCCAACTAACTGTCAATTAGGGTACTTTACTGTAAGGAGCCCAACAGCTATTTGCCCTGCCGTGGAGCCTTCTGCCTCTTCCCTCGCTCCTTGGCCAGCTCTTCCCTGTGGAGCTTGTTCTTGGCCCCATTCGTTGAATTTTCAAATGACACCCCCGCCCCTGCGAAGCTGACAATTCCAAAGGTTATCGGTACTTAGACTCGCCACTAGAAACCACGGAAGGCTTCTTGTTCTTGGCCTTTCCCTTCTCTAACTTGTCCCTGAAAGCCTTGCCAACGTGTCGTGAAGCGGGTGGGAGGCCACCAGAAGAGAATCGGTGGCCGTGGTTCAGGTGGACCCGAGAGTGAATGGTGGGGGAGTCTTTTCCAGCCACTTGGCATCCCAAACCTTCTGCCCCACATGCCGATGAAGATTCTCCGTCATCCTGGTGGAATTATAGGCTGAGTCACGGCAACTGGATTTCTTTCTTTCGGTTGAAACGTTTTGCTGCTTGTCCAAGCAGCTTCTTCAGTCTGGGCAAAAGTTGGTGAGGGGGCCCCATCTATGTCTTCCGGGGTGGCTGTATTTTACACCTGATTGGCTTGTTAACTGGGCAACTGGGGTGTAGTCAGTCTTTGGGATGCCTTACTCCTAAAACCTTTATTCATCCCCAAGAGGATCGTTAAACGTGGCCTTGCTGGTGAACTTGTGGTCTTAACCTTCCTGGGGACTAATGAAAGAGCAGCATGACAAATGGGGGACAAGTTGTGCCTGAGGCCTCCGCCTCTATTGAGGGAAGGATTTTCCACTTTGGCACGAATGGACTCCTCAAACCACCTGTCTTCCCTGTCCAAAATGTGAGCATTAGTGTCCTTTTCCTTTTAGATGAAGGTGAACTGCTGACTCTGGTCCTGTGGTGTTGCTCCTCCTGCGCTGGGCCGTCCTCTTGTGCAAAGGCCGTTTGGCTTCGCCAAGGTAGAGCTCAGAACACTCCTCATGGCACTGGGCTGTGTATACTGCGATGCTCCTCCTATGTTCTTATCTTCTGCCCCACATGCACCCCCGATTTGAATCCACAGGAACGGCAACACAGATTTCAGCCACAGCCGCCTGCAGGCACATTGTTTCCGCCCCCGCCTGCCTTTTTGGTCCCGGAAAGGGGGTGGAAAGGAAGCAGTCATGATTCCCCGCGTGCGCTACATATCCTTAGCCTCTTTGCAAACATGCGAGAAGGGAATTGTGTACAATCAAATGGCTTCCCATTTTATAAACATGCAATCTATATTTTCACCCCCTCGGCAGCTGCGTTTGATTAAAGGCCTGGAAGGGGACTTGCGGGCTGTGGCTTAGGTGAAGGCGGCACACCATGAAGCGGGCAAGCAAGAAAGGAGGACCAGGCTGGCGTTTGGGACGTTCTCCCTCCCTCCACCACCACCTGCTGGCCACAGGAGCGAGATGTGTCAGGAAGGATATTTCGGAGAGACCCTGGAATCCACAAGCTCTTGCGTGGTGTCTTGGGGTTGAGATGGGCAACAAATAGGCACTTGCTCCCATTTGGATGTTTTGATACAAAAACTGGGCGCAAGAAATTCAGCATTCGGATTGGCTGATGGAGAAACCCAGGAGGAACAAACTGCTGCTGAGAATTCAAGCCAGTTGGAATACACCAATTCCAACCTTCAGCCAACTTCGGTGTTACTACTCAATCTGTAGATGTTGTTTAATGGGGCAGAATTTTACTTTGCTTTGTTTTTGCCTTTTCTCTTTCTTGAAAAGGCTTCAGGATTGATTCCCAAATTAAAAATAAGAACATTCCTAGATTTAAACAATAACAGGTGAATGTTCACAAAAAGTACCTGTATAGTTTCATGCAACCATCTAATAATCTTCACCTTATTTGCTGGAGTGGGAGATGTTCAGTATCAATTTAACAACATTTTAGAAAGAAAGGGAAAAGAGCTGGGACATTCCAGGATGGTGGTTTGTCCTGGGTAAACTGGACAGTGATTTTTAGAATTAAACGACCACATTCCAGGGCCTCTTGAGGTTGTAAAGCATGCTGATCTGCATGGGCTTTATAGGAGGGCCAGGCCTTCATAGCTGGACCGTGCGGACATTTCCCCATGGCACACCTGTAACGCCTACGCTGCAGCACGGGAAGCAAAACGAGGCAGGCATCAACCTGCGTAGCCCTGTGGGCCTGCCGCCGCCCAGTCAGTGCTGAGCCCGCCATCCCAGAAGAGGGGTAAGAGCACGTTGGCTACAGCTGTTCAAAATTGGCACGTTTTACCAGATGTGGCAAGTGTCAGCAAGGACACTTGTTTTTTTTCCAACAAGCAAGCAGTGGCAAACCACTTCTGTATTGTTGCCAAAAAACCCTACATGGAAATGCAAATGGTAGACACAGCCTCCTGCTGTTATCGTTTCAAAATTGTGCTAGTACTCGATTTTACCTGTTTTCTACGTTCTTTAGGCGGATTTCAAACATCTAAGCCACCCTAACCCTGAGCGGTGCACACAGACACGAGGGGCTGGTGCAGGCGGGGCCCCATGCGGCTTCAGACTTGGGTGGCCACATCACCTCCTTGCCCACCAAGAGCTGCGAGATCCTAGTGAGCAGAGCTTTCCAAACTGTGTGTGGCGACACAAAAGTGTGTCGCCACACACAGTCTGGTGTGTCACCACACAACCCAGAAGCGCTGATCATCATCAGCGCTTCCGGGTTTTCCCGCGGTGACACACCAACTGCAGCACGCAAAACCCGAAAGCGCAGCAGCCGGTTGGTGTGTCGCCGCGGGAAAAACTTTGGAAAGCCCTGCTAGTGAGGGTGCCGTGTTCGTCAGGGTTCCTGACGGGGGACCAGAGGCCCCCCTAGCCAGCCAGAAGAGCAGGTGTCGCCCTTCTCCCCCTGGGAGTTGCCGAGCCCTTTAACTCGTTGGTGTCCGCTAGCAATGTATCTGCTCATTCATGCTCTTGTTAAATCTGTACTGCTCTGCCTTCTGTTTTTTTTTCATAACTGGTGTCCTGGGTTACAGAATTTTAAGATTGCCTGTGGTTTTAAACAGATGGCATTTTTAGAGAATTTTTACTGCACATGCTTTTTTCAATTTAAATCACTTTTAAAGCTTTAATGACTTGCATGCTTTCACTAGTGAAAAGCGGGTTAGAAAAAATTTAAATAATGAATTGCATGTAAGCAGCTGCAAAATGGGACAGATGGCTGGTGCAGCAGTGCAACAGCAAAGGATCTATTCTGAAGCCTTGGGAATGAGGCAAGTCGGAACATTTTAGGGAGTGAGCAAATATAGTTTCCCAATCAGTGGTAACCGCTAGTTTGCCAAATATTATCATTCGGGGGGGGGGCTCCTTCCTCAAAGCAGCAAAATACCTTTCTATTGGAGAGGGGAGTATCTCCGCTGTGTTGTTCACACACCACAGGAACGCGGGAGCCCCGTGAGGCCTTCGCGCCTGCCAGGGTCTCTGAGGATAGCTCCTTCCCGCCCACAAATTCCAGCAGAAAGTTGCCCTCCTGTCCTCTGGGCTCAAACAAGCCAATGAGAGAAATCTGAACATCAAGGCTAAGAACGAGGCAGCTTTTAAAAGCAAACTTCCAGAAAGTATTAGGTGAAAATGACAGTGTGACACAAAAAACGGTGGAGTAAAATCACCAGACAGACTCCCACAGCTTGCAATACCCCACTCCCTTGCCCACTGGGGGGCTTAACCTCAGAATCCACGAACCGCTCGCCCGTGGAGGGACCCGGGCTGCAGCTCCCGGCTGAAAACCCTCTCCTGAGAGGTTCTAGATGCTGAGCCAGCCAGGAAAAAAGGCAGGTTTTGCATCTCTCCCATATTCCTGACCCCTTTTGCCCCAGCAGGCACTAGCCACCCCCTCCCCGCACTGGAACTGAATCCAAACACAACAGTTGAGGATATTTTATAAGCAAATTTATTTAAATTGTCTTAATGCAGTTAAACTAGAAACCACAGAAGCAGCCATTTTACACTCGCTACAAAATGTCTTTAGGTTCACATCTAACCCTGCCCCAAACTGGCGCACCCGCGGGAGCGCCACGGAGCCTGGCGTTTGGGTTCTCCTTGGTACTGACGGGAGGAGCAGATTCCTGCGCTAAAAGCAGCCAGCCCTCGACTTAGCAGCCTCTAAAATCACTAGGTACGTATTTACAAAGCCAATTCTCCGACGGGGGGACGCGAGCATCCCTGGGTGGCCAGAGCTGGGAGCTGGACCCCGGCCTCAGACGCCGTTCCGACCGGACGGCTCAGCTCCCGGGAAGCGGGCGGAGGAGCAGCCCTCGGCGCCTCAGGCCCCGCGTCTGCCAGGTCAGCCCCCTGTGCGCAAACCCTTGCAGGGCAAGCCAGGCCCAGTGCCCTCCCGCCCAGTTGGGCCTGGAATAAGTTGCTACTGGGATCCCCTCCCCTCCAAGAAATCTCGAGAGGAGGTTCTCCAGGTCAGGATGCCAGTTTCTAAACGGTACTGGAGAAAGAATCGTGCTATTCATTCATTCATTCATTTTTTCCTCTAGTGATGCCAAACAAAGCTCATGCCCAGGTTCCAGGTTGAAAAAGCGGAGGACCTAAGGGTGTTCTGAAACAGCGCTTTCTCCTCCAGAGTGACTCCGGCTTGGAACGGTCCTAAAGAAGGAGAATCAATTTTCCCTTTTACTGGTGAACCTTTTTTATTTTGCCAGTTTTAATGAAGAATCCCTCGACTCATTATCTGCCAAACTCCAGCCAAATAAATCTCTTTGCAGCAAATGGATGAAAACTGGGCATTTCTTTTTAAACCTCAATAGCAAGAAATTGATCCTTACTACTGGAAATGTTTCTGATCTGATTTCAAGATAGTGATAATCCAGAAATAAGTATCTATAAATACATTCAGAGCTCCTATTCCAAATCATGAATGAACAACACAAACTGGAAAATTAACTGCTGATGCACATCTAATAGCCTAAACAGAGACAAGAGGAGTGCTAGCGAGGAGGCACTCTTGTGTATGTTATAAAAGATAAAGTAAATTGGTCCAGCATCCACAGTCCTGAAATGTTCCAATTAATATAATTCAGCCATTCTCTTCTTCCGTTAACCGACACAAGGTGGCTTTAATTAGAGCAAAGGCAGAGGCCTCCCGGGGAGATTCGGGGCCTTGGAGCAGCCGCTCAGTACAAGTGTCACCCAGCGTGTGTGTGTGTGTGTGTGTGTGTGCATGCATGCACAAATGTGTAAAGAACTGCGCACCCACCCACACCTCACGGGTGGATCATGATGCCACATGCACTAGATGTTTTTCTTCATTCGTCATCAGCGGCACTGGTTCCTCTCACTTCTCCTTGATTGCGCAACTGGGGAAGGGAAAAAGATCAGTCACTCGCAGTTATGGCTCCCAAATGAAGAGAGGATGAAGCGAAAGGGTTAGAGATTATTTTGCCCAGGTCTCCTGGCACAGCCTTTGCCTCACCAGCATTGTTGACCTACTGCAAGGAATATTGTGACAGTGACCTGGGTAGCAATTCGAGCAGAAGAGAGTAAATGGAGAGGGCAAGACAACCAACACTGAAAATGGCAGAGCCTGGGGGGACGGGGGGGGGGGGGCGGCGGGGAGATGGAGAGGAGGAAGGGGCAACATCTGGGGCTCTGCAGGTCCTCAGGAAGAGGCTGTCCCTGAACCTCTGTCGGGCCAGCCTGAGAAAAGCTGCCCCGTCTACGACGGTGCGCTTTGACACACGTGACCAAGAAAGAAAGAAAGAAAAAAGAACCTCAGGAAGTCATCAACATCTCTTTCCCAGGTAAACCAACCACGAGGTTTCCAAATGGCGCTCCTCCTCCTGACCAAGGCCTGGGCTGGCTAGTCCTGTCCATGAGCGCTCTCGGGTGAGCCAGGGAGGGCCGGCGCTCAGGGGGTTTTCACCCTGGATCAAACCCTCAAGCCGTTGGATTTCGGAAAGGGACGCGGCCCAAGACGGTCCTCGGCAACACCGAGACCTTTGCTTTAGGGAGGGTGGTGCTCCCCTGCAGGGAAGTGCCAGTGTCTGGCACGGGAGAGATGCGGGCACTGCCAACACCCCGCACGGCAGGATGCATTTCTTTACCAGAAGAGGCCAGAGTCACTTACACAGTGGGGTTATTTGCCTCTGACCCTACCGAGGACTTCCTCTAGACGCTGGCAGCCAATGTTCCTCGAACACAACCCTTCTTACGCATCTAGGGGCAAAATAAAACGGTCAGCCAGCAGGCAGTTCATCAGCAGGAGTTAGTAGGAGAGGGTTGGAACGGCTGTGGCAGGCCAGCTGGAGGGCATTAGCTGTCCCTCGGCGGTCGCCTACTACCCAGCATGTGGCCCAAGCAAAAGGAGTGGTTGCTGTCCTGGGAGGAAGGAGAAAAGGAGGACCCACAGGTAATGGGGAATACACCCAATTCTGGACATCCTTCCTGTAAGCGCTGTGGGACTTTGAGTTTTCCGAAGCAGAGAGAAGGGGCCGCAGAATGGCTGTCCAATTCTGGCTCCGGCTCTTATGAGGGACGCAGCCACCATGTGATGTAAGTGGCAAGGGAGAGGAAACCGAGGGTATGGGGGCAACAGACAGAGAAACAAGGATGCCGGGAAATATTGTGCCAAGAATTTATGCTACAGGCTGGTGCTCCCTGCAAGTCTCTCCCCCTTGACTACTGAGCACTTGCAGGACCTGCTCAGGCCAGTGAACACCGTGAGTTGCGCTGCAAGTGGACACAGCTGTAGTGCATCTGGCGAAAAGGGCAGCAGCGGGCAGCCCCAAACCTCTCCAGGAGGCTACCCTGGCCTGATCCAAAGCACACGGGGAGGCCAACGGCACTAGAGGAGGTCGTTTTCCAAGCCACTTTTGGCCAGAGGCTCTGAACCAAGGGACGGCTCTTGTTCTCCTTGGGAGAGTTCCTTGCTTTGATTCTCCCCTTCAAGAAGGAAAGACTTTTTATGGAGTTAGTATTCAGGAACATTCAAAACAAATACACTCACACAGCACCAAGAAATAGCACCACACCCTAGAGAAAAGACAACACACCTTTTCATGGATAGTATTCATCTACACAACGCAAATTTATCTCAAAAACTATTCTGGCAGACATATTGGTCAACACTTGAGGAAAGTATCAGTCGCTTCTCAGGAGAAGCAAGAGCTAAGAAATGCATCCAGCTTCTTGGTCTTTAAGAATCCAAAAGAAAAAGGGAGAGGGTGTGGGGCGGGCGGATCAGTGAAGGGCCTGGGGAAAGTGGTCCTTTCTCTGGAATTCTCAAGGGGCTTACTAAAGGATGGTGCCACCATTTCCCCCCTTGGCCTCCAGGGCACAGGGATGTGCCAGTGGCACCTCTGCTCCATCCCCAGCAAGCTTCCAGCCACATGTGGGGAACACCCACCCTGCAACGCAGGCTTGAGTACTCTTACCGCCTCCAGCTCTCTCTGGGTTTCATCCTCCATTCGCCGGATGTCTTCCATCGTAAGGTCAATCCACCGGTCAATCCAGCAGAAAAGCTGCCGATGGAAGTTGGTGAATATCCTCTTTTCTTGCTTTAAAAAACAAAAACAAAAAACACTTAACCCCAGCCCTACAACAGAGGCTCTGCTGCCTTCATCTTTAGTGCTCCTTCCCTAAGAAAGGAAGGAGGGAACCATGCTTAGCCAGGGGGTGGCCTGTCCCAAGATAGCCGCCTTCCACCCCCACTTGGAAGCCCCTCGTCTCCTGGAAGGGACAGACGGTTCCCAGCTGCTTACCTTCTGAATAAAGTTCTCAATTTTATTCTGCAGTCCCCACCACTTAAACTTAATGGTCACAAGCTTGTAAGCACACATTTTTGGACAATCTTCAGCAGCTGCCAACTCCTTCTGTTTGTGGAAATAAAAAAAGTGAGCGTTTAGAACCCCCCTCTCTCTGTTGCATCTTGGGGGATCTGCAGTTAGTAACTTCTCAAGGGACCTGAAAGTCACACCCAAAGGTGGCGTAAAAGAAAAAAAAAGTAAGAAGCACCCCTTCCTCACTCTTTAGTTGAAAGGAGCCTAGTGCCAGCCATGGAGTCAAAACGCCCAGGAGAAAGGGGTGAGACATTAGGGAAATCTGGTACAGGACCACGGGAGGCTGGATGGGCAATTGGGTCATGCTGCCCTCCTTGAACTGATGATGCTGTGATTGGGGGGGGGGGATTTGGGGAGGCCCCTCTTCTTTGTCCCTGAAACCTCCCCAAGCCTAAAGGGACGGGAAGGGTCAGAATTCAGCTGTGTGCAAATCGGGTGATTGGGATAAGGGAAGGAAAAATCCTTCCAGATTGCCTTCAGTTCATTCTGCTCAGCGAGGGAGTTAATGAATAGTTGCCTCTCAAAGCAGGTTTTGTCAAGAGCTGCCTGGGAATAAGGGGCAGATACGTTCATCAATAAATAAATGGCACCAAGAACCAACAGAGTCATCCAATTAAACTACTGATGGGGGACTGAAGAGGAGGAAGTGCTTTTTCACACACCCCTCCCTCAATGCAAATTCAATCAAGGAAACTGGTAGCAGAAAAGAGCTGCTAAATGGGATGGATTAGAACAGGAATTAGTCGAAATCATAACAACCATAGATTTCTATTTTCTCAGTGGAAACGTTTCGCTCCTTATCCAAGGAGCTTCTTCAGGCTGAGCAAAGTTGGTAAGGGAATCTGAAGAAGCTCCTTGGATAAGGAGCGAAACGTTTCCACTGAGAAAATAGAAATCCAGTTGACATGATTCAAGCTACAGACAATTCCACCTGGATGACTGAGAACCTTCATAGACATAACAACCATAGATTATCTCTAGAATCCGAGACCGTGTTGTTGGAGACACAGCAGCCAAAAGCACGTCTCCCCTACCAAGGCACGGCTTAGCCCACGGCTTCATTTAACTTCCAAGCTATTCCACTATCCCGAAGGGAGCCTGTAGGGAAAGGGGAAAAGGCTCGCCACAGCAGAACCCGGCCACGAGCGGTCAAGAGACCGACTGACCACAAAGCAAAAGCTCTTGAGCCCTCAGATAATGCTGAAGAGGAGTTCCTGGGTGAACCCGTGCCACCTTGACACTCCTGACTTCAAAAGCAAAATTAATCGGCTAAACGTTCAGCGGGAAGCCCAACATGCGTTCGCAGCATTGCGTTTAAGGGTTAGGTTAAATCTGCGGCCGTATAACTTGGGGAGAAGAGTGTTATTTTCTTTTGCAGTAACTGGTTCAGCTCAGGGCAAGCGCAATGCAACTTTGGGGGAGAGGAATAAGGCAAAAGCGCCCCCCCCTCCAAGAAATAACTAAGAGGATGCTATCCCTAGCAGGCTTAAACTTGGCAGCCCTGAAACAGGGAACAGTGGAGGGCGTAAGAGGAGCTCACCCCCCCGGCCCCGCAGGGTCTTTGCCAAAGACCGAGGGCAGCCCAGCGTTCCAGAGGGACCCAAGCACATCTTGCCGAGAGAGAGAGGGAGAGGACAGGACCGCTTCACGGGGAAGGGCAGAGGAGCCCTAAAGCGCCAACCCGTTTCTGAGCAATCTCTGCACGCACTGTGCGACACGTACCTCCCGTCACTTTGCCAGACGAGGGGCCCCGAGGCACCCAGACCGAAGGCCAAAGGGCACTGCACGTGTCCCAGGGCCAAACTGCACTGACCTGGCTGCTCCAAGTGCGGGGGGGGGGCAGGAGAAAACCAGGGGCTGAAATCTCACCTCCCTGCCTGGGGCAGAAGCTGAGCAGAGCCCCAGGTCCCAGCCTCCACGCTGGCCTCCCCAGGACCGGAAGAGCTCGGAGAATGTCTGCCTCAACCACTTTGGACTAGACGGACCACTGAAGGCAGCGGCTTCCAGCGCTCTTGCCAAGGGAGCCCTGGCCCAGCACGAGAGAAGAACCACCTTCATCGGCAGGGCCCTCGCAACCCCTCTAAGCCTCCTAGGAGTCCCCTTTCCTGGCCCGTGTTACCTTCCAGTCAGTCCCCAAAGGGCCTCTTTTGGTCTTGACCGACTGAAACAATGCCGGGTCCTCATCAGCTTTGTAGTCCTGTGGATTCAAAGAAGAAACTCCAAAGTAAGGCTGCTGGAGCAAAGTAAGGGTTAGGTTAAATCTGTAAGTGAGAGAGAGCTGGAGCAGCTCTGAAAAGAGCAGCTCCCTGCACCAGGCGTATAAAGCAACAAGAAAAACTGGGGAGCGGGGGAAAGGGACTTTCTGCCCTGCAGGCCGTATTCCCAGGGGCCCTCCTCTTACTGCATGCCCCCTCCCCTTTCTGCAGCCCTCTTCCAGTGCAATTTCATGCATGTTTAACTCAAAAGGAAGTCCCACCGGGTGATAAAGGTTTATTCCCTGGAAGCGCTTAGGACTGTTCTTTATTTGCATTTAGCCTAAAGCAGCTGACAGAAAGAGGATGCAAGTTACTGAAACGCTGCTGGGAGACCACAGGACTTCTGGGTTGTGACCCACCCAGGATTTATGGTCATGAGAGAAAGCCAGAGGCAACCCACCCTGCTTTCAATCTGAAGCAGAGAAAAGACTACAAGGCTGATTTCAATTTCTTTGCTTTCACTCTGCTTATTTTCTTTCAAATTACTTCCCAAAGTGCACCTCTTTCTGAAGTTAATTGTGTGTCTCGTTCTGCTCATAGTTTAACAATTCTTCCTCTCCTGGGAAGTGACTTTTGTATACAAATCACGCAAAACTGCTTAGACAAAAACTCTGGAGCTGATTACAAGAGGCCAGGCTTAAATTTCTACCTTAAGAAAGCAGCAGCTGTCAGCTGAAGCATTTGTATACATTTGGAAAACACAGGGTTGGCATCTGAGTTTCATTAGGACTTCCAAGAGCAGGCAGGGTTTGGAGCCAGGCTGTTTATTGATCAGTGTTTAGAAACGAAAAGAGCGGCTGGGCTGCTTGGCCAGGGTTCCCTCACACTGAAGGCTGAACGCCTGGCATTGCTGGGGAGCCGAGTCCTTCGCTGCACTTGCAAGGTTATCTGTTTGCTCCTCAGCCAAGCTTCCGATGCCAAGGCACAGACATTTGAGAGCAGGCGGAATCTTGTCCTTCCCTATTAAAATCCCTTGAGCGGCAGGAAGTGCCTTTTCTAGCACCAGAACCTACTTGGACAGCAGAGACAAAAGCTGCAAAAGAAAGGAAAGGCAAGCAGCCTCGGGACTGATTAAGGCAGGGAAAGGTGGCCAGGAATGGGAACCGCCGCTCTGCTTGTGCCCTGCCTCCCTGTATAGGGACCATCCTTACTTTTCAGCTCAGGACTGCATTATCACGGAAGGATAAGACAGTAAAATTAACCCCGAGAAGCTCTTGGCAGAGAAGAAAGTCACTCTCTAGTGTTCAAAGGGGAGAAATGTGGTTAGAGTTTAGCTAGAGGGGAAAGAAGAAGCCATTCTGAGATACGGAGCTCGGTGTACGAGCTGTGACTGTGTTGCCATCTTGCCCCAATGAGACAATGGTAGGCATTCAACACCTGCTGAGCAGGAAAAGAGGTGCTCAGACAAGTGCCATGCAGAACCTTTCTCAAGAATCTTGGGGTGTTCAGCTTCCGGTGAGGATTCATAGCGAACTAGATGTCCCCGAAGGAGCAGGGACGGCATTGCGGCGGCGATCGGTGGCCGGACGGTGAATTCTGCCTGGCAAAGTCTCTCTGGAAAAAGGAGAGACTGTAAGATCGCCCACTTCCACTCCAGACAGCTGCTCCTCGTGAGCAGACTGCAGGAACTGAAGTTTTTGCAGTCGGCTCGTCAGTTGAGCGGCTGGGAGCCGAGAGATTCCAACCAAGCTCACAACTGTAATGCAGCCTATATGGACGCAAAGTTCGCAAGACCCTCATTTCTTAACCACTTCTGGATGTAATTAATTTACAGCTAGAGAGAGATTTTCTGAGCGGCAGGATAAGAGAATTCCACTTGGTGAGTTATTATTTTTTTCTGGATTACAAAGGAATAAAGACAATAAAAGGTTTTAAAGACTTAAAAACTTTTGGCAAAAAGCTTAACAAGGAGTCAATGTAAGAAAGTTTAAAATGGATAAAGGGGACAGTTAATTTGAAAGATTATTTTTGGTGAAAATGCTTTTGAACAAATTAGAATCAAATTAGACAAACGAACTGGACTTTCGTGGGAATGTTTTTTATTATTAAAGAGTGCAGACAATTGGTGGATTTTACTAAACAAAAGATAAAGGTAATATGAGCAAGATTGTGATGCTGACTGTAACTATGGAGTGCCATTTCAGACAAAAGTATTAAAGGCACAGGAAGACAAAAAAGAAAAAAAAAGTGAGGGGGGAGCCTGCCTTTTCTTTTCCCCTTGTTTGAGACACTTTCATTTTTGGATTATATCATATGACAACCACCAGAAAAGCAGCAAGAATGGGAGGAGAGGATCGCTAGAGCAACCTGCTGAGAGGGGAATTACACCAGATTTGCTTCAGAAATTATTTGAGCAAATGGGCAATAAGTTAGAATCACTTGATACTAAATTGACAGCTTTTGAAAAAAGAATGGATGAAAGACTTGTAAAGATGAAATAGGAGATGAAAGAAGAAGTTAAAAAGATGGAGAGCTCTGTAAAACAAGTGTCTGGACAGGTAAAACAAATTAATGACGAAGTGGAAATTTTCTTATTTATTTTCTATCCCTATCCCTTTTCTATTTAGAGCAATCCCAGAGGATTCAGCTGAAGATATTAGAGAAACTAGAATGTATAAGGGCACTTCAAAATTTATATTGGAAATGCGAACAAAAAGAAGGGACATTTTATCATGTTTGGTGGATGTGTAAAAAAGCTAGAAAATTCTGGATTCAAATACACACTGATTCAGAGGATTTTAAAAGTTAATATACAATTGAGTCCAGAGGTTTTTCTTTCGGGATTGATGGACAAACAGTTGGAAAAAACTTTGTTTTTGTACATAACTGCAGCGAGATTATTGTATGCACAAAGATGGAAAGAGTTAGGGTTAACCCACAATGGAGGAATGGTTGGTGAAGATGATGGAACTTGCTGAGATGGCTAAATTGACTTCTTTGATCAGAGAAAAAACGATATCGGAAGCTACTTCTTTGTATCTTTTTTCTTTTCTATTTTTTTTCCTTTCTTGCACTTTTAGCTTTCTATTTCTTTTTCTCACTTTACATTAGTTTGTATTAGTTTTTACCTTCTTTTTTAAAAAAATTAATGAAATTTATATCTATCTATCTATCTATCTATCTATCTATCTATCTATCTATCTATCATCTATCTAAAAAACCAAGAATCTCGGGGAGTTGATGCGCCAAGTGAGGAAGAGCCCGGTTTCTAAGCCTCAGGCACCGCCTTCGAGATTCTGGGAAACTGTGTTTGCCTCCAGCTGCTGTTGGAATCCCATCTGGCCGGAATCCCAAATCCCCGTTACGGTCTCAGCCCGGCAGGCAGGAAAGGGAGCAGCAGGCCACTGACCCAGAGCTGCTCACCTGGGCCAGAGGGATACTGATGGCTGAGCAGCTCTACTGGCTCTTTCCAAGCCACTATCGGAAAAAGCTCTTAATTTCCCTCCTTCAGAGTAGCTGTTATGCCCAGGAACAGGAACAGGAACAAGCCCACCCGCGGCATCAAGCAGCAGGAGAGACGGGAATTCAACTCACCCCAGGCTCCACTTGGTTTCTGTCCGCTATATCGATAGGAACAACTTCAACGTTTTTCCACGTATTGGGGTCCAAGCTGTGGACCTGCAAGAGGAGGAGAAAACACCGCTGATCCCAGGGCCAGGGCCGACTCCCCTTCTCGGCACAGAGCCTGGAGCAGGAAGGGCTTTCCATCGACCCTCGTCAAGGCAGTCCACAAAAGGGGGAGGCAGCTGAATCCAGGCACTGCCAATCCACGAGGAAAGCCAAGGGGGGTGTTTCAAAGAGGAACACGTAGGCCCCTTTCTTAAAGCGAGCCACAATAATTAAATTAACACAAAACTTAAAAATACCCGCCTTCTAAAATCCGACTTAGGTATTTTGAATTTGGATATTTAATTGTGTCTATGAAGGTTCTCAGTCATCCAGGTGGAATTGTCTGTAGCTTGAATCACGTCAACTGGATTTCTATTTTCTCAGTGGAAACGTTTCGCTCCTTATCCAAGGAGCTTCTTCAGTCTGAGCAAAGTTGGTAAGGGAATCCTAAATCCTAAATACATATTTAGGATTCCCTTACCAACTTTGCTCAGACTGAAGAAGCTCCTTGGATAAGGAGCGAAACGTTTCCACTGAGAAAATAGAAATCCAGTTGACATGATTCAAGCTACAGACGATATTTAATTGTGCTTTTTTTATCTGCTAGTTGTTTTACACGTATCCGCTGCTCCTCTTCTCGTCTTTAATTTTCCTGCTGCCATAAGATGGGCAGCTATATAAAGGTGACAAAACAAACAAGCTACCCTGAATTGCTCTGACGAAAAAGTACGCCAATGTTTTAAAACACCCAACATGGCCTGGAGGCAGAGGAAAAGCACAGTCCCAGCACTGAAGCGACATCAGTCTCTGATTCCTGTCCAGGAAGTTGCAGATCTTCCCCAAGGGTTGGCGGCCGCAGAACAAACAAGCTGAACAAAGAAACAGCTGTGCAGCAACACAGGCCCCGACTTACATTGTCTGACGTCCCCAAGTCAGGCTTATGCCAGGTCTCAATTTTGATGAAGAAGTCATCTTTCATATATTCATTCTATTAAAACAAAAGAAAACAGACCTGCTGGCACAACACCTGCATCTCAAGACAAAGGCAGATCCAGAGTGGATAAGGTGGCCAAAAACTTCAGCGTTTAACGCTAAGGCAGAGACCACCCCCCACCATTTCTTGGAAAGTTAAGGAGGCGGCATGCGAGGAGGAGGGACATGCTTAGCTGCGATGGCCACACATCTGCTAAAAGGCTCCTGCAGCGCACACAGAACATGCACCCTGAAACACCGCATCAGCATCGGAATACGCAAATTCCGGCACGACCCTCTCTGCTGGACGTGACCCACGTTGCAAGCATCTAGGTCTAGCATGCAAGCGGTGGACATAGTTGGCAGAAGACGAGAGTGAAGGTTTTGTTCAGTGTCCTTCCCCTGGGGGCACTGTGCTGTGCTGGAAAGCTCAAGGTGTGCTCCGAGGAGCGATGGTCTCGTTCCCTTCGCGGGCCAGCCCAAGGCCAGCTCCCAGCCAGCCGTACACTCTTTCGCCGCGACGTTAAGAACCCAAGTACCTGTGAACTGTTGCTAAGCCACGTTGACAAGCCATGAGAAGAGAATATACTCACCGTAACGACTGGATCCCCAGGAAGATATGGAGAGAGAAAGAGATGGGAGACAAACAGAAGTGACTGCAGTGCAACAGGACGGCTATGTAGCCTCATCACTGCGCTCTCTGTATTATCCAGACTAAATGCCAGGTGGAACAGTGTGGCTAGAGAGCCCATTTGAAAGTGAGCAAAGAATTAGCTAGCAAAACAACTAAAAAAAGGGTGTTCAACAACTAATCTCAGCACAACAAACACGCACCAGTCCCTCCTACCCACTAGGTTTCCGACTACAATGCCCATCACGAACAGCTAACAGCCAGGGTGACTGGGGTTGTGATGGCAGTTCATAAATCATCCCTTTCTTGCACCAGGCCTCTTGCAATCAGTTGTCTGCTCTCACACCTATCGAGAAATCAATTCAACTCAAATGCGTCAATACTAAGCCACAATGATAAATTTAATCAGTGTTCGGTTCCAGTGAGCAGCAACCAAATTTGCAGTTGCAGACAGTTCTAGATAAAAGATTCCTGTCTGGCTCTACCTGAGCATTTAACTTAACCCTCCTGAAAACATCCTTCTGAATGAAAGGGAAGAGCACACTCACCTGTTCTACAGTAAGGATATGCATTCCAGGCCTTTTCGTGAAATACGAGGGAGCCTTCTGGAGCAAACATCCGCACAAAGCCAGGCACTTTGCTATGAGGAAGCAGAGTCGTAAGACTTACTTTTGCCAAAAGAACAAGAGTTTATACTCCCAACTTAACAGTCTGTTCACAAACACATTCCTCCCCCAGCATTGCATGAGTTTGGCAGCTTGGTACAAAGGAGCTACAGATGCATTTTAACTACTATTACTTGCTCCTTTTTTAAAGTATATACCACCTTTAAAAATTCCCAGGATGAGATGCTTGGGTTAGCACCGCATACTGGAGAAGAGCAGAGAGTTTATTCCAGGAAGATGCTTCTCAGTCCATCCCAGCATCCCTACCCCTGCCCCTCCCCAGAAATACAGCTGTGGCTCCTCCAGTCAATCTTCAGGCAACACAGGATGAAATTGGGCAGTATCAGGTGGCTGCCCCCCCACAAGTTTCCTAAAAAAAGGCGTGCTTTTGCAGAGCTGCGATTTCAGCCGATGGCGTTCTGAGAGTATTTACGGCACCCGGGCAAAGAAATTGGAGAAGCCCCAAAGGGCAACAGCTTAAAGCAGGGGCGGCTTCAGGAGGGGGCCCAAAACCGCGCCCTACCTCTTCAGGTGGTAGATCTTGTGCGTATATTGCCCCCTTTCACCATCCTTCTCGTAAGGCTCGTTGGTTAAGACCTGGATGCCTTCTCCGCCTCCCGTTTCGTTTTTACTGGCCTCGGCCACGGAATAAAGCTGTCCAACCTGATACTAACAGAAAACCGCAGCAAGATTGAGACGAGACCTCCCAACCTTCGTCTGAAGAGCGGCGCTACGTAACGCCGCCCTGCCGGAGCTTCCTCCCGAGGAGGAAACGAAGCGTTTCCGGGCCCCTTACTCCTCCGCCCCCCCAACAAAGTCCTGCCCGGGGGGGCTTGATGGGGGGAGTTTCCACCCCCCAAGAGAAGAAGCGGACAAGGGGAAGGGCGGGGGGAGGGGCGCCACGTACCTCTTGCACCGAGCACGGCAAAACCACGCGGCTGCAAAGGAGAACAGAGCGAGCTCGTCATCGGACGGAAGAGGCGCCACCAGCCGGGCAGGAGTCGGCCTTCCCGCCGCCCCGGCCCAGGAAACGGCCCCCGCCGCGCGCTTTGGGGGGCCCGCCCGGTTAGCTCCCAACGCCGGCCCGCTGGGTCCCCGCACGCGAGGAGGCGGCGCCCGGCCCGCCCGGCGGATGAACGCAACCCCTCTGCTCGGCAGCCAGGCCGGTCTGCCCGGTCGACTCACAATTCCTTGACCAGCACCATCTTTCCGCAGGCAGCAGCGCAACGCGCAGGCGCCGCCTACCCACACGCCACAGCGCGAGGCACTTCCGGGAGCCTCGCCTCAGCCCGGCTGGAGCCAATCGCGGCGCAGCAGGCGAAGGGCCGCCTATCCTCTACCCGGTCATTGGTTGACAAACTAACGGATCAGGCTCTCCGACCAATGGTGCGGCACAACGGGAGGTCTCACACCGGCTGCAGCTCCACTCCCGGAACTTCCGGAAGTCACGCGAGTGACCCATAGATCTAGAGAAGCGTAACCCTTCAAGCCGGCTGCTGAAATCCCGAGGCCACATTATCCCACCCCCAAGCAAAGCAGCCTGGGCTTCTAGGGGACGTCACGACCTTCGCCGGGGCTCCCCTCGGAGGGAGTCTGGAGAATCTAGGAGCGGCGGTCCACCTCTCGCTGGCCTGGGAGGTCCTCACGACTGTATTGCTTCCGGGCTGAGGTGACGGCTTCTGCTGCGTGCCGAAAGCACTCGCGCAGGAGCGTCCCCTCGGCGGGCGCGCGGCCTCCCCTCCCCGCAAGACAGGACGGCCAGCGCTGGAGAGCTCATGCTTTAATAGACACGGAAATCACAAAGGGGCGGCCAAGGGCCGTAGCGATTGCCATAAAAATAGGAACTCCTTTGTACAGAGCAGACTCGGAATACAAAACGCGTAACACCGCCCGGAAGCGGAGCCGCGGCTACAAAAAAAAGTCCGTCCATCCAAACACAACTGAAGGGCGGCCCTCGCCCCCTCCTGGCTCGCTGCGAGGATGGAGGCGGGTGTCTTCAAAGCACCATCGTGGAGGCTCCCGCCCACGGCGGCAAAGGAAGCCCGCGAGTGCCGCGGGAGCACCCCTGGCTGCCCGGGCTGGCTTTGCATAGGGTAGAAGAGGCCTGTGGGCACGAGTGCTGGGCTTCCGGGGCAATCCTGAGAGGGGTACCCAGCGCGGCCTCGCTGGGAGAAAGGCGGCCTGTGGCGGCACTTTCTTCCCTGGCCCCGAGGCGGGCCAGGCCTCTCCCGTGAGAGGGATCCTCCCCAGCTACCGGCACTCATCGAAGCGAGTCCCCGGAAGCGCGCCCTCACCCCAGGAAGGCGGCACCTTGGTCCGGCTTCCAAAACTGGGTTCCTCCACAACCAAGTCAGGGGAACCTCTTTCGTGCCGAGTAGCTCGGATCACTTATGGAAAGGGGATGTGCCCGCGCCCACAGTGACACGCATGCTCGTTGCCCAGCTACATGCAAACTAAAGGAAGATCCACAGCATGGGACAAAATGACACCCACTGTCAGCCCACCCCACCCCACCCCTTCACAGGACACAAAACTCATATGGGAAGAGACAGAGGTGCTTATGGCAGACGGCGTAAGGAAAAGCTGGGAGAAGAAAAGACGCCCGTGGTGCAGCAGCGTCCCACTTCAGCATGTGAGCCAAGGCCCGAGCAGGTCCCATGCGCTTGCCCTGGCCCAGCCAGTCCCCAGAGTCATTCGGAGATCGGCAACGGACAGAGCCTGCTGCGGATTCCTGTGCTGCAACAAAGAGGTCTGCCTGGCCCAGCCAGGAGAGCCTCCGGGTTGGCCCTTGAGTTAGAAGCAGCCACGTCCTTCTCCGTGTGACAGCAAGACCTCATTTTGCTTCTCAGCCCAGCCATTGGTGTGAAGCCTTCTCCCACTCCCAACCCTTCCTGGAAGCACAGACAAAATGGCTTGTACCTCTCATCACAGAAAATTGTGTGTGCTGCCTAGTAGAGAATTTCTGCCCTGCCCCTCCCTCCCCCACCCGGTCATACCCAGCACTCTGGGCGAGCGGTGACCAAGAGGAAGACAGCGAAGGGCTGGCAGTCAGTTGACCAAGACCCACAGGCCCAGCCTCTCCCGCAATCCATCTTGCTGGGCTCCAGTTCCCCAACCTGCTTCCCACTGTACTTTCAAGTAAGTGGACAGGGAAAAAGGCCCAGAAACTCCACCCAGGTGAACAAGCAAATGAACCGCTTGAGATTCAGCACTTTGAGGAAGGGAAGAACCTTCCTGGTGACAAAAACTTGTAGCCGTTGCCAGAGGGCAGCCGTATGGGATAGCCGGAGGAGTCAGCTGGAGGCCTGTGCCCGTTGGGAGAGTTCTTCTGCGGAGGCGGGCAGGGAGCAGACAAGTCCTTCAGCTCCAGCTTGTCGGCAGTTTCCTCTTTGCTGCGCCGGGGAGACAGATTCAGCAGGCTCAGCACGTCTCGCTTGGAGGCCTTCGCAGAAGAGCCCCGGAAGGTCCTCCTGGGGCCCGAGGGATGCTGGGGGGCGTTTTGCCAGAACATCTTCAGGTTGTGAACGGCCTGCACCTTTCCGTCGAGAGCTGCCATCTTGAGCTTGTCTAGGGCAGGCGGGTTGGCGGGGCTGGAGCGGGCCGAGCTGGCAGAGGAGTAGGAAAGGGCTGGGGAGGGGGTGCTGCCCGCTGGGGATTGATGCCCTGAGCTCGGGGAGATGTTCTGGGGCGACCTGGATATATGGGCACTGTAGGGAGAGCTGGGGTACTTCAGCCTGAGGACCGGCTGTTCTGCCACAGGTCCACGGGAGTCCAGCCTGGGGGAAGGCTGCCCAGCGCCTTCCTTCATGGACGTCTCGGAGGGAGAAGGGCTGTTGTCGCCAGAGCCGGACGTTGGCAGCGAGGAGCTCCTAGTGAGCAGCTCAGGCCTCCCTGGGGTGGGGGAAGGCTGACCTTTGATGCTGGAGCACAGCGGCCTGCTGAAGGCACTGGTCTCTGAGGACCGGAAGGAGGCGGCCCCGGAGGGCGAGGCAGTCCCATCGTCCAGGCTGCTGCTTCTGCCAAGGCGGTGGGGACAGCGATGGCTGTTGGCGCACTGGAGGCGCTCCACGGCTAGGAGGTGGCTCTGCGTCTCCTCCAGGATCTTCTGGGCCAGCTCCCGAGGATCCAGCTTTGGGCCACTCCCCTCCTCTTGGGATCTGACAGTGCTGTCCGTTTCTGTACTGGAATGGTCCGATTCACCCACGTCTGAACCCACCCGTCTCCCAACCTTCTGGAAAGGGGAGTTTGGGCTGGGAATGAGTGTCATTTTGACTGGGGAGCTTGGGGAACTGATGCTACGCTTGAAGCCGAGGGAGCCCTTGACTTCCCCCGTCTGAGCAGTCCGGGAGAGGCCGTGGCCAGTGGAAAACATCCCTGGGCTCTCCTGGTACGCTGCCAGAGGCTCGTTGCTGACAATGGAGAACCCTTCGTACTCCTCTTCGTCTTTGCCGGGGCCAGCTCTGGTTTGTGCTGAGAAGTGACTCTGCGGCAAGGAGACCCTTTGCGGATGAATGGCCTTGGACCTCTCGGAGTCCTGGTGCCCCCTGGAGCTGCCCCCCTCAGACGTGCCCTCGGGCTTGGAGACAAAGCTAACGGAAGAGGCAATGGAGCTCAGACTGTAGACCGAGATGGCGTCAGAGGCCAGGCTGTCTGGACAGGTAGGAGAGAAGGGGGGATTGTGGCCAGCGAGCGGCCCGGGATTGGAGACGGATTGGGCCGAGGCCAGTGATTCAAGGGAGGAGGAGCTGTCCAGGCTTAGCCGTTTGGGTAGCTCTGTGGAGTCTAAAGAAAGCAACGGGAGAGCAAGTTTGTTCTAAAGCAGTGCAATGGGGAAACACAGGTTTGGGACCCTCCCATTTACGGGAACTTTGCATACCCGGGTGGAGACGAGAGGGCCCATGAAAGTCAAGGTGTCCTTGGCTTCACACACACTCCAGGACTATCTGCCCCCTCTCAGATGGCTCTTAGCCAGAACCTCGCCTTTCTTGAGATCTCCCCCTCCCCACGACAGTGGTAAGTGGCATCATCTGCCCCTGGGCACCAAAATACCGTGCTGGGCAGTGTTGGGCTTCGGGGTTTAGTGACTGCGGTCTAGGCAGAAGGCTTCCAGATACTGGCTGTGAAATCCTACACCAGTGTAGGTGCTTTGTTGCAGAGGCCCAGCAACAGCCAAGGGACGCGGCCGAACCGCTGAGCTCAGAGGGTATCTGCCATCGTTCTGCCCTGGCGAATCTCCCCAGCCCAATAGCCTTGATGCCTTCAACGAGGCCGAGGGCTCTGGAAATAAGAAGCCGCTCTCCCCCAAGACCTCCACGGCCCTGCCTACCCCAGGAGGACCCTCACCAAAAAGAGCCAGCAGAGTCTGGAGTGCGAAATGCATGGTCCGCCGGCTGGCCTGCTTGCCCGTCTTCAGAATCACTTCCTCCTGCCCGACCTCGCACAGGTCAAACCCTGCAAGCAGCACAGCACAGCCCGATAAGCCCCCTGCAGGACTCTGAGATTTCTTCCCTCAGCCCAGCGCAGGCCGTGGAGACCCGCTGGGGAGCAAGGGAAGAGGGACCGGCCTTGCTCCCCACAGAATTCCCCTTGCAGCCCCCTGTATTCCCAGAGACATCTGCCTACCGAGAGCCGCCAGGAACTCGTGGCAGCCAGGCAGGCGCCAAAGTTGAACGCTAATGGAGACTTGGATTGGGGCCAATGAGAAATCTTGCTCCTTCTCTCCAACCTGGAGCTGCACTAAAACCTGATGGAGCTGAGGAGGAGAAGGAGTTGCCAGTCAGTTGGTCCCAGCCCGTTCTTCTGCCCCACCCTCCTCCCAAGGATTGGCCCAGGAAAATACCAGGAAAAAAAGAGGGGGCGCAAAAGCAAAACAGGGGTCACAGCAGACATCACGAGGAGGAGAGAAGGAAGCCCAGCCCAGCCCAGCCCAGCCCCGCCCCCTGCAGCTGCTGCAGCCGCAGCCCCTGCTCAAGCAGCGAAGGGGGACAATCACGCCCTGCCCCTCTCCTCTCGTAGGGCCAGGGAGTGGACTGGGGGGGGGTCCTGTACTCACCATTCCCACCATATTTTTAACAGCCTTTGGGGAGCAGAAAGGGCGGGCGGGCAGGCAGGCAGGAGGGAGGGTGGAAAAAGAGAGAGAGAATGTTTAGAGCTAGGCTAGGATGCAGGGCAGCAGCTCAGTGGCGCTTCTTGGCAGCAAGAGGGGGACAGCGAAGCGTTTGCTCAGGCGCCGCCCCTGGAGCTGGGACCTCCAGAGGCACCCCGCCCCACTGCCACACAGGCAGGCCAGTACTCACTCGGCTGATCAGCTGCTCTCCGGTTTCAGAGGCCGCGATAAGCTTGCAGAGGGCCTGCAGGGCAGCGTTTGGTAAACCTGCCGGGGGGAAGCAGAACTTGAAGGACTCGGCTGCTGCAGCCTCAGGAGCTGAGGTGACCTCGAGGGGCCCGCTTCCCTGGCACTCACCAAGCAAAGACTGGATGGTGCTGCTGCACTGCTGCAGTCGATCCCCAGGGTCTGCCGTGGGGAAGAAGACAGCTGCCGGAAGCCCGCTGGCGGGGGGGTCCAGCCGGAAGCCCACCGCCGTCAGCAGCGCCTGCCAGCCGGGGATGCCGCCAACTTTATTCTCGACGCTCTGCTGAGAGGTGTACATGGAGTTGTGCTGCCCACTGTGGATGCGCTGCAAGGACTTCTCCACCTGCCAGGGAGGAGAGCGTGTGAGCTGCCCGGGCACCCAAGCGGCACTTCCAGGGGGGCTCAGCCCCCTCAGCCGGAGGCGTCTAGGGTCCCTGGCGCCCACCGGTCCTCCTCACCAGGTGCAGCAGGACCCGCAAAGCATCCCGCGCTCGTTCCGGGTGCTGGAGGATCTCCGTCAAGGCTTGCCCAACCAGGGAAGAAGGGCTATTGAGTTTCACGTCGCTGCCAATCAGCACAAAGCCTGAGGGGGAGAAACGGGAGCCTTAGGCCGCCCTGGTCTTGGGAAACAGGCAGAGGCCCAAGCAACGGGCTCCTCCTGCTCCATTTGGCTGCCCCCCGCCGTTGCCCCCCGGAGGACTGCCCCCTCCTCACCTGCCCAGTTGGAAGGGTGGGAGAACAGCGCGCTGCTCTGCAGCCGCTTCATCGCCTCGCCAAGGGCAGCGCTGGCCTTCAGCCCATTCAGCAGGGCAGAGTAGAAGGTGTGCACGAACGTCTTGGATGCTGCCACTGGGACTGGCCACAAGGAAACCAGGACACAGAGGGCGCCCGCAGCGAGGAAGGCCCGTGTCAGCCCAATCAACCCATCTGCCGTGACCTTGCTGTTGGATTCTTGGTAGGAGCCCAGGACCACTAGCTTGACCGGCAAGCGAAGCTCCAGCACGTCGGCCGCCGTGAGCAAAAATTCCTGCAGTGGTGGGCAGTCCGAGATGCTCTCCACATCGCTAGCATCATCCTGCACACGCAAAGACTCTGGGATGGTGTAAGAGTTTCCAAAGGACCCCTTGCTCCCAGAGGTTATGCTTTCAGCATTGGGCGTCAGGACCAGGGCAGCCAGCTTCCAGGAGATGTGCGTAGCAAAATGCACACATTCGGCCTGCGCCAGCGCACTCATCACCGTCTCCTTGGTTGCTGCACTGCCCACCAGGGGTTGGCAGCCGAGCAGCTCTGACACCGTGTAGGCCTCTTCCTCAGCCGAGGGCATGGGCCCCCACAGCCACCGGTCCATCACGGAGGGCGGCAGCTTTGGGTTTCCGATGACGGCAGCCGTGGAGGAGGAGTTGCCGTACGCGGAGGCATTCTTCTTGGCCTGGCCCTGGAAGAGACCCCTTCGCATCAGTCGGAAGAGCGGCAACACTGACAACTCTACTGCTCCTCTCCTTTTCTCCCAGCCGCTGCTGAGGGAATCCCAGATTTAGCAGGTCCGCCGTTGATGTGCAGCCTCCCTCCAAAGACCTTACCTTTTGCCCCTTGGAAGGAAGCAACGTTTGTCCTGACCTCCCATGCCTCTCCTGAGCTCCGTGCCCAGATTCACAGACCCGCCCGCTTGGAAGCCCTGTCTTCTCAGGAGGGTAGAAAACAGGTGCAGGCAGGCACAGCGACTCGAAAGCAGTCAGGGGATGGAGGGCAAATGACCGGTCCCTGCCTACCCGGTGCCTGGCTCCCCCCTCGGAGCAGGGGTGCCGGGCAGCCCCGCCTTGCGGAAGCAGCAGCACGGGAGGTGCCCCTGCTGCTGCCCGGGGCCAAATCCAGCAAGGAGAGGCGGGGAGAGCAGGGGACATCGCTGGCGGCACACCTTGGCACCGGCACTCAGGGCCCGGATGGAGGGCACGGCAATAAGGCCGAAGCGTTCGCACAGGTACTCGTTGGACGAGCTGCCCTTGAGCAGGGCAAAGGGGACGAGGTACAGCTCTCCCTCCAGGACGAGGACCAGCTGCCGGTGACGCCCTGCTGGGCCGCTGGCGTGCATCAGGCCCTGCGAGGGGGGAAAAGCACGCATGAGCCTGCTGCCCTGCACCCCTCTGATCGGGAAAGCCCTGGAGCTGCCTGGGGGTCCTCCCCTCAGCGGCCCCCTCCTCCACGGCCTTGGGGCTGATCCCCAAGCCGCCGCCTTACGCTTCCCTTCGCTGTCCAAGGGCCCCCCCACTGCCAGGTGAGCCAGGAATGGCACGGCAGAGTCAAGCGGCCACGAGTGCCACAGCTACCCGGAAGGCCGCCCCCTTTCCTCTGTCAGCCCTCCCCCAGCCTGGCACCCGTGGGGCTGACCAGTGGCCGGACCACAGCCTGTTGGGGAAGGGCTCGGGTTTCAGGGCATGAGGCGGAGGCCTTGGCACCCTCGCTGCCCCTTCCAAAGGCAGCCCTCCCCTGTGGACAGGAAACACTGGCCAGGTTGGCGCAGCTCTTCTTCCCCCGTAGCCCCACTCCCCGGAGGCTCTTCCCATGCCCGGGGCTGCAGAAACCGCCTGCCCATCCGGCTGCCCCCCATGGGGAACCCCGAGCTCTGGCGGGACCCCTTCCCCAAGCAGGCCCAGCTCACCCCTTCCAGGGGCCCAATCAGCATGTCATAGAGGGCACGGAGGGGCGATTTGCCGGAGGAGTCGGGCCACCGAGGCAGGGAGGACGTGAGGGCCTCCTCCTTTGCTGCGGAGGGTGCGGGGCCGGCGAAAAGGCTGCTCATGCTCTGGCAGCTCCTGGGGAGACCAAAGGCACAAGATGGGGGAGGGGAGGCTGAGGAGGCCCGCCCTCCCGTCCCCCCCCCCACCTTGATAAAGCTTGGCCCGCCCTCCCATCAGTTCGGCCGGAGCCTCGGGCCAAGCAGTCCCCCCATGGCTGGAGCCCGGCACCTTCAGGCTTTGCCCACCCCCACAAAAATGTCGGGCGCAGAGCCTCAGAGAAGACCAGGAGCTCCCCCAGGGGGCTGCTGCAACACCAGCGAGGCTCCAGGGAACCAGCTGTTTCCTCTGCAGCCTTCCCCCCCGTTTCCTGGCCCCGTGGACCCCCGTGTCTGGCATGCATGGGCTCCTCCCGGCACCTCACCTGTTGAGGAGGTTGTTCCTGCTCACCATCCGCAGGAAGCCGGTGGGGTCACTGGAAGAGTCCAGCTTGTTGCTCGCCTCCTCGAAGGGCTGGTCCAGGACGTCTCCTGCCTCGCTCCCTGCCTCGCTGCTGGCACAGGCTCTGGGATGGAACCAAGGAAGGGGTGGGGAGAAGCCAGGGTGCTGCGCGGGGCCCAGCAGCAGAGGGGCCCGTGGGGCAGCCTGTCTTGGCAGACCTTCCATGATAAGCCAGAGACGGGCGAGGGGGTGGGAAGCGCAAGCAGGTCGCTGCCAGACGACGCCCTTCCCCGTTGAGGCTCCGAGGAGGCAGCCGGGCGACTGCTCACAAGAGCCTCGTCTGGCTTTCCCTCCCAAGGCGGCGGCACCCTGCTGGGACCCTGAGCGGGAGCAGCCAGCCGTCCGGGTCCCTCTGCCGGTGCTCTGGGCAAACAGCCACCGGGACTCCAGCCGGAGCCTTCGCTGTCCGGGCGAGGTGCTCTCCACCCAGAACCTGCTTCCGGCCCACGTGGGGCCATTTCAGATCACAGCTGTTCCCCAACCCCACTGTTCTTTGAGTGGCGCTGCAGAGATGTGCCGTTCCCCTGGAGCCCCAGCCAGAATGGCGGAGACGGCAGGCTTGCTGTCAGCCCCGAAAGGGCAGTTTAGCCAAGCAGCGTGCAGGCAGGCCCTTGGCGGAAGCGTGCCGAACGTCAGCGGCAAGACTCCGGGTGCACGAGCCCTGCCCCAACCGAGTGAGAAGCGTCAGGCTGAACAAGCGGTAGTGTTGGGGACAGGCTTTAATTCATCAGCTGTCCCCAACTCTCACCTCCTGCCGAGAGGCCTGTGGATGGCATCTCCACCGCTGCTCAGGCGCCCCCTTGGCCCACCTGCTGGCATGCCACCTGGCACACCTTTTTGCCTCTGGCCCCTCTGACGGGGGGGAGGTGCTGTCCATCTGCGACAGGAAGACCACTCCCCGCACAACCTGCAGGGATAGGCACTCACCTCACATAATGGGGATCCACCCCCAGCGCTTCCCGCACGCTGGAGCTGAGCTGCTCCAGCGCTGAGCTGGTGACCGTATGCAGGCCCAAGCTCCTGTCTGGCACGTCCCCAGAGTTCCCAGCCAGGCCCTCGCCCAGGTAACATTCGTGGAACTTCAGGATCCCTAAAAGCACAGAGGAGACCGACTGTACGGAGCCTCAACAGTAGCAGGCAAACCGTGACTCTAGAGAAGCTCCCCGGCACAGCAAATGTTTCTTGGGCTTTGCCAGGCAGAAACGCCCAGAGAGAACCAAAGGTGGTCAGAGGCCAACGTCCCCCCCCCCCGGGCACTGAGCTCCTCGGGCTGAAGAAGCGGCAGACTCTTCAGGGGGAGCGGGGGGGGGGACCAGCACGGCCCACTCGGGTTTCCCACCGCCTACCTGCCCCAGGAGCCAAGAGCCAGCTGTACAGGTATCCTGCTGCCAGTGAGTAGTAGAGGACCAGCCCCTGCTGGCCATTCACCGTCTCCAGGACCCGATCCACCGTCACAGGGGAGTAAGGGTCGGAATCCTGCTGCCCAGTCTGACGCTCCACCAACAGGTCGGCGAAGGCCCTCGTCCGACCTCTTTCGGCCACCGCCAACGCCTCATCGTGATGGCCTGCAAAAAGGGTCTGCACGTTGCCTCCTTGGGGGGACATTTCAGGGTCAGAGGAAGGCAATTAAGGGAAGTTGCGGCCCAGGAGGGAGGAGGAAAGCTACGATCAGCCGCTTCTCAGGCAGCAGCTGATTTTGGCCTTTTTTTAAGCAACGGCTGCGTTGTCGTGTGCGAGCAAGCTCGCCCACAGCAGCCCCGATCCGGAAGAGGGCACATCATCCAGGCCCCTGCCTTCTCCGTCCTCCAGGATCCAGCCCCCTTACCCAAGGCAACCAGCACCCGTTGCAGGGCCTGATAGGAAGACGTCTGCAGGTCAAACAGCGAGAGCTTGTAGTCGACGCTAAGCCGCGCTTCGTGCCGGATGCTCTCAAAGAGGCCCGAGGCCCGGTAGAGCTGTGAGAGGAAGCAACGGGGGGGGGGGGGTGTCAGCCTCTGCTGCTTAGCCAAGGGAACGCTCATTGGCAGCTGTCCCTGCAGGTGCCCACTGCCCACCTGATGCTGAGCCTCTTCCAGGTTCCCACTCGCCCAGAGCGAAAGGCCCAAGCCGTGCCGGATCCTGGCTTCATCCTCCCTGCGCCCGAGCTGCTCAGCCAGCCTCAGCCCTGCAAGAGGAAGGAGGGAAGGGTCTGGGACGCCCACCAGCCTCTTGCGCAACACCGACAGATCTCCTTTCCTTCTCCACCAACCCCCCCTCCCCTCAGTTGGCCTAATTTGGAGCATCCCGCCCCCACGAGTGAGGAGCCTTCCTAATGGTCTGGCTTTGCTCCCCGCAGCCCTCAGCCCACGCTCCCGTTCTGGGCTTTGAAACGCCTTGGTCCAAGGCAAGAGGCCCAGCGTGGGAACTGCCACCCCAGCATTTCCCCCGGGAGCCGAGGTCCTGCACACTCAGCAGGGCTTTGTGTGCGGAGTTTGTCCTGGTTGCAAGCCTCACCTTCCTGCAAGTACATCACCGCCTGGGAATAGTTCTGCAAGGCGTGGTGCGTCCTGCCCAGGCTGCTGTAGGAGGCAGTTTTGGCCACCAGGTCGTTCATCTGGGCTGCGATGCTGAGGTGCTGCTCCTGGTAGACCACGGCTCTCTCATAAGTGCCTAATGACTCATAGGTCAGGCCCAGGTTCCCATACGCCCGACCTTGACAAGCCGGATTGTTGGTTTCCTCTGCAATCTGGAGGTCCATCTGGTGGTACTGGAGGGCTGTGTCATATTCTGCCATCTGCTGGTAGACCGTGCCCAAGCCGCATGCTGCACTCCCCTCCAGGGCCTGATCCTTCATCTCCCGTGCAATGCCCAGCTGGCGCTCAAGGCAGGAGATGGCCTGTTCGAAGTTGCCCAGCTGGCTGTGCAGAGTACCCAGTTCTCCATAAGCCTGGGCTTTATCAAAGGCTTCTCCAAGCTCATGGGCCACCACAAGCCTCTTCTCGAAGCAAACCAGGGCCTGCTGCAAGCTCCCCATTGCCCTACAAGAGACAATGCCAAGGTTATCCTTTTTTTGCCCTGCACTTGAGCGCGCCACAGGAGCCCTCTCCAAGCAAGCTACACGGCCTAGCTTTATTTATTTATTTATTTATTTAATTTCATTTCTATCCCGCCTTTATTATTTTTATAAATAACTCAAGGCGGCGAACATACCAAATACTCCTCCCTCCTCCTATTTTCCCCACAACCACCACCCTGTGAGGCGAGTTGGGCTGAGAGAGTGACTGGCCCAAGGTCACCCAGCGGCTTTCATGCCTGAGGCGGGACGAGAACTCACAGCCTCCTGGTTTCTAGCCCAGCACCCCAACCACTAGACCAAACTGGCTCTCCATTAGGTGTTCATTTGGCATGCCTAGGCCAGCCAACCCTAACAACGGGGCACAGCAAGATTGATTGGCTCTGCCAATCTTCTCATCTCCTCCCCAGGGAAAGGCCTGCACGTGCTCCTTTCAGCAAGGAGCTTTCTGCAGGCCGCTTCCTTCGCCCTTGCTCTGCCCCAGCATGCTCATGAGAACCCCTCCCCTCACCTGTGCCCGTTGCCTAGGCCCCGGTAGGCCTTCACCTGGTCCTGCATGCGGCTAAGGCTCTGGGCCACGGACAGGTACTGTTCGTAATATTTGATGGCCTCCTCGTAGTCGCCCAGCGCTTCGTAGCAGTCGCCCAAGTTCCCAAAGGCCCGGCCTCTGTCCAGCACAGCCTCGCTCCCACTCAGCTGCTGCAGGGTGGCCAATTGCTGCTCGAAGTAGCCAATGGCCTCCTCCGTGGCGTTCATGTTCATCTTGGTGATGCCCATGTTGCCGCAGACCTGAGCTTCGATGCCAGGGTCCTTCAGCTTCCGGCCCACCTCCAGCTGCTCCTCGTAGCCCTTGAATGCCATTGTGTATTTGCCCAAGGCCATGTAGACTGCAGCCAGGTGTCCGTGTGCCCGGCATTCGCCCAGCGTCTCGCCCAGTTCCTGATGCACCTCCAGCTCCTGTGTATGGTAGCCCAGCGCCTTGTCGTACTTTTGCAGCAGGCGGTAGGCTGAGCCCAGGGCCGCGTAGGCGCTCGCCTCCAGCTTCCGGTCTGCCGCCTGGTGGGCCAGGCTCAGCTGCTGCTCGTAGAACCTGACCGCACCGCCCACGTCCCTCCTGCAGACCGCGATGTCACCCAGGTTGCCCAGGGCCCGGAACTTGGCCTGGGGGTTGTTGAGGGACTGAGCGAGGGACAGGAGGTACTTCTGGCACTCCTCCGCCTTCCCAAAGTTGTCCAGGGCCTTGAAGGCCAGACCCAGGTTGCAGTACGCCTTGGCTTGGCTGAGCTTGTCGTGCAAGTCCTTGGCGAGGGCCAGGTCTTGCTCGTAGTACTTCACGGCATCCTCGTAATTGCCCAGGCAGTACTGGGCGTAGCCGAGGTTGTGGCAGATTTTGCCTTCGCTCTCCATGTCCTGCAGCTCTGGGGAGAGCTGCAGGTATCGCTCGTAGTAAGGGGCTGCTTGGGCAAACTCGCCCCGGGAGCAGTGGAAGTTCCCCAGGTTGCCCAGGGCTCGGGCCTCGCTCTGGATGTCCCGCAGCTCTCGGGCGATGTTCAGGTGGTTCTGGTAGTGCTGAAGGGCCCGATCGTGGGCACCCAGAGCTTGATAGGCTACTGCCAGGTTGCCGTGGGTAGAGGCCTGGGAGGCCCGGTCGTTCACCTCCATGGAGATCTGTAGCTCCTGACGGTGGTACTTGACGGCGTGGTCAAACATGCCCAAAGCGTTGTAGGCGTTGCCCATGTTGCCATAGGCCCTCCCCTGGGCCGCGTAGTCATTCAGCTCCTGCGCAATGGAGAGATGCCCCTTGTGCAGCTTCAGGGCCGTCTCGTAGTCCCCCTTCATCTGGTGGATGATCCCTGCAGGGAAACAGCAAGTGGCTCACTCTACTCTGAAGCCCACGCAAAGGCACCCCTCCTGGCCAAGTCCAGGCCCGCAGGAAGCTGGAAAGATGGACCCCGCCAGCACAGGAGGGAATGACACGGTCCAGGTGGGCGTCTCCTGCACCCTCCCGGCAAGGCCCGGTGTAAGGACCTGGCAGCGGCCACAGTGCATGTAGAAAAGGATTGGACCTTGCATCGCACTGCTGCTTTTCTCAGACAGACCCATCTAACCCCCTGCCCCCCACCCCCGCTGCTGCTGCTATTCTGTAGGTTGTCTGTTTCAGCAGAGCAGCAGTTGGAGAGGAAATCCACTGTGGCTTGGGTCCCCTTCCAGCTGTTTAGGAGCATCGGCGACCTTTTTGAAGGACGCTGCTAGCCCCGTGTCTACGTCAGCAACCCAGAAGCTGGCAGAGCGAAGCCACCCTCCTCTCCTCTCCTCTCCTCTCCTCTCCTCTCCTCTCCTCTCCTCTCCTCTCCTCTCCTCTCCTCTCCTGGCTTTGGAAGTGCATCCGCCCCGCTCGGGCTTGGCCAGGCCTTCTGCCTCAGCTTTCTTGAGCAAAGCTTTTGCTGCCACCCCGCCCTGCACGCCTTCAGCCCCGAGGCCCCTCAAGCTTGGCCCTGGGGTGCCCCCTGCACTTGCCACGGTGCTTTATGGGCCTACCAACCCACACCCCAAGAGATGCCTGGCCCCAACCCCTTGCGCTTGCCCGTGCTGCCTTCCTTGCGTGGGGGAGTCCCTGGGCCGGCACCCCCCCTATCGTTTCAGCAAGGGGGTGGATCGCCCCATCAACAGACCCTGCGTGCACTTTGGGGCCACATTTGATCCCAGGCAAGGGAGGTGCTTCTCCAAACTGACAAGGTTAAGTTGGAGGGGTGGGGGGCGGGCAGGGAGGGGGCAAAGAAGCCAAGTTGGATGATCCCCGAGCACCTGCCTTTCCCGGCCAAACCGGCTGTCAGCAAGAGCTGTGCCTGGCCACCTGCTGCATGGCTGCTGCCTGAAGACAGCTTACTAGCTGCCCGGAGGGTCCCGTGCCAGACCACCAAGGGAGAGGTTCCGCCAGCCGCCTGTCCGGGCAGGATCCTGGCTGAACGTCCGGGATCGCGCTCTCACAAAGGTGGCGCAGCGCAGGACGGCCGTCCTCTCACCTAGGTTGGAAGAGGCGCGGCCCTCCGCCGCTCGGTCCTGCAGGCTCTCGGCGATGTGCAGCTGCTCCTCGTGGTACTGCTTGGCCCGCTCCAGATCCTGCAGGCAGCGGGCGGCGTGGCCCAGCCCGGCGTACGCTCGCATCTCGATGGGCTGCTCCTGCAGCTCCCGGGCCAGCTCCAGGACGTGGTTGTGGTAAGACATGGCCTTGTCGAAGTTGCGGCGGTAGTGGTAGGCACTGCCCAGGTTGCTGTAGGCCCGGGCCTCCTCCCGCTTGCTGCCGAGGGCCTTGGCGATGCCCAGGTGCTGCTCGTGGCACTGCACGGCATTCTCGAAGTCGCCCATGGCGATGTAGACGGCCCCCATGTTGCCTAGCTCTCGTGCTTCCGAGAGCGCCTCCTGGCCCTGCTTGGCCAGGAGGACGCACTGCTTGTGGCTGGCCAGGGCATTGGGGTAGTCCCCGATGGCAGTGTAGACGTGGCCCAGGCTGCTGAGGGCGGAAGAGGCGGCCTGCGGGAAGGTCCAAGGGGGAGCTGCAGGAGGCCGAGGGAGGAGACCGCCCCCAAATCGCACCCCTCCCCGAGAACCAAGGCACGGGCCCCCGAGGGCCGCCTGCTCAAGGAGACACAGGGAGGACCGTTCCCCATCTTGGGAGCCCAGCCGTGCAGCCTCAGGGACGCGGGCCTTACGGAGCCCTTCTTGGGCAGGACATCAGCTGCCTGGCCCGCTGTGGTGAGAGGCAGAAAGGAAGGAGCGTGGCCCTTGCTCCCCAAGCCTAGGCAGGCAACGCTGTCCCTCCCAGTGCCCATGGCTTCAGGGGAGCCAGCTGGCTGTCCTACACAGGAATCCCCCCCTCTGAGTCATTTGTGTGTGTATCGGAAATGTTTATTCAGGCCCACCCGGTTGTGAGTCAGTTCTGTCTTGCTGACATTAACAGATCCTTCAGGGGAAGCTACCCATCATCTAATCTGCCCATTTGATCTGCTGCCTGTTGCTTCAAAGGCTCTCCAAGGGCACCCCTTTCATCACAGAGAAGGCATGCCAGGCTCTGCTTCAGAAGGCAAGGCTGGGTCCCGCTGCGTCATGCACACAATGCGGCCAGCACTGACGATGCCAAAGGCCGGACGCCACAGCAGGAATGTGGTGGCAGCGGCTCTGCCCTCACTCCTAGCCAAGGAAATAGCTGGCCTCTTCCGGAGGAATGTCCTCAACGGCCTGAAGCCAGGGAGATTCCCACCAGGCCCCGCACGCTTTGCACTGAATGCACCAAGCTGTGACCTGCGGGAATCAGATGCCCACAACCTCCAAAGTTATGCGCTTACAGTCTAATTACAAGAAATGAAACGTGAGTTCACAGGCTTCTTTGGGCAATTATCCGAGGCACGCGCACAGATCCGTGGAACAGCTGCACCACGTTTGCTCGAGCCCCGACGGGCCCTCCCCACTATCGGCACACATTTCTGGGCCACCTTCCAAAAGACCTTGGGCTCGGCTAGCGGCCCCTGCAAGCGGCCCCAGGCAAGCCCCTTGGGCGACGCCGCTGCAGAGCCACGCAGGGGCAGGGGAGCGGGGGACATAATCTGCGGACCCACCTGGATCAATGCCCGCCAAGGAACCCGCGGAGGTTTTCTCCTCCTCTAATGCAGGGACTTGGCCATTAGGGAGCTGCTGGAATCTGGGCACCTTATATCAAACTCGAGCTTTCCAAAAGGGTCACACTTCGACACAAAGGCCCAGCAGCGGAAGGGGAGCTGGGGAGGCAAGCTGGCTAAGCCCAGCCCAACGCCACTGCGCCCTTCTCCTGGCTGGCCGGGAAAGAGACCCAGAGAAGCAGGCGGCCGCAATTGCACTTCCTGCTTTGGCATCTGCCGCGGCAGGCCCTCCTCGGCAGACACACTGTGACCAAAGGAAGGGCGGAACACGATCGCTGAGCTGGGGGAGGACGATCGGCGAGACCCCTCCCCGTTCGATGGCTGCAAGGGATCCCGCTGCCACTCCCCACCCCCCGTCCTGTCTAGCAGCACCAGGAAGCAGCCTCTGCTGACCCAGAGCCTGGCTCCTTCCTGCTTCTGCTTTCAGAGACCCAGGCCTGGAAGGCCGAAGCGCCGTGGGCATGACCCTCCTCCCCTGCATGCTGGCAGCCCACCCCTCTCCCGGGCAATCCCTCCTTCCCGAGAGCTGGCCTGCACTATTTTCAGAAGCAGGGCTGTAATCGGAGGCTTCAGAGCAGGAAGAGCAAGGCACGCATTCCAGCCCTGTCAGGAGACTAACCTAACCCTAACCCTAACCCCCTTTTCCCGGCTGAGATCTGCTCTGTCCTGCTTCCTGTGTCCTTCCTGGCCCTTTTCTCCTGCAAGCAAAATGCTGGGAGAGCAGCCCACCGCCCTTCTCCTGCTGCACGCTTAAGACTCCCCTGAAAGCAGAGCAGAGCAGAGCAGAGGACCTGCTGGGCCGCCCAGCTCGGAGGAGGTACTGACCGGCTCAAACTGCGGTCCCTCTGCACATCCACCAGCACAGCTGGAACCACCTCCCCGCCTTCAGGAGACCCAGAGCCTCGGGGCCCTGCATCCGTTGGGCTCCTGCTGCTGGGATCTTTCTTCCTGCCACTAGCCCTGGGGCAAAGCCATTACCTCCTTAGGGGCTGGCACAATGCAGACCCTTTTCTGGGGGAACTCACATCAGCGCAGCAGCAGCTTAATAGCAATTACGTATGGGGGGGGGGGCGTAGGCCAAAAGAAACAGCTGTGAATTCAGAGGAAGCCTGTGGTCCAGAGGAGCTCATCAGAAAGCACCTGAGTACTTTTCTGCAGCCACATCCACACAAAATCCAAATGGCTGTTTGTTGTCAATAGTTCTTAATTGTAAACCCAGATGGGTTATAAATGGAAAGAACATGGTGACTGGGCAGATGCCAATGCCAATCTCTAACCCTAACCCTTGCCAAGGAGGCCACGTTGCTTAGCGCCTGCACAGCGTGGCTTGCTACCCAGTGCCCATGTCGCCTTCCCAGCACCCACTTTGGGGCTAGTACCGCTGTGGGATTCTGGGCCAGCGTGTGCCAAGGCCACCCCGGCTCCTCTGCCAGGCTGCCTTCCCCAAGCTCTGCAGTCCTCACAGCAAGGGCCGCCTCAACCCGCCCCCCCCCCCCCCCCCGTGCCCACTTGCCTCTCCTACCTCTCTGTCCTTGAGCTTCATGGCAAGCACCAGCTGGTGCCTGTGGCTAGTCAAGGCCTCCCGGTAATTTCCCTTGGAGAAGGAGGCGGAGCCCAGATTGCCGTGAGCTCGGCATTCGCCCATCTGGTCACCTGGAGGACAAGGAAGCAAAGCTCAGTGTGAGCCGGAAGGCCGCTGGGGGAGCCCCGTGTCCTCGTGCCCAGCAGGCCTGGAGCAGCGAGGAGGGGTGCCGCCAGAGTCCTAGAGTGTCTCTCCTTTCAGACCCAACCCCTTTGCTCGGCCCGGCGGCCCACAGTGCCCTCCGAATGTGCTTTGGCCCACCGCAATGCTGCAGGTAGCTCCTGGGTGTTCCTTCTCTACCGCCTAGAAAGCGATCATTGTGGCAGCACACAAAGAGGGCACCAGAGGGGTGCGCTGGACCTCCTGGGGAGAAGGAGGACACACGCGTACCCGCCACCAGCCGTCATGCCCTCAAGACGTAACGTGGCTACCTAAAGTCTTGGCCACGTCCAAGTCCTGCTGCATGTAGCCTGAGCTTTTCTCGGCGTTGCCCAGGGACCAGTAGGCGCTGCTCAGGGCAGAGAAGACGGAGCCCCTCAGCTTCAGGCTGCAGGTGCCAATTTTCAAGGCTGCCTCCAGAACCACCACCGAGGCACTGTGATGGCCAGCGGTCAGGAGCTCCTGCCCAATCACGGAGACCACCACAAAGGGGCTCTTGTCCAGCTTCATCTTCTGCAGCTGCTGGTACGTCGGCTCGAGGGACTCTAAGGAGGGAGGGAGGGAGGGGAGGCCAGTTCTCACCATCTGGCCGGGAACGTGTGGTCCGATTCCCATGATCCCCAACCAGCACAGCCCACATTCAGAAGCGAGGAGAGTTGTGATCCGACGAGAGGGGCCCCAGTCCGGCCCATGGATCTTCCCGCCCTTCCTCCTCTGCCTGGCCAAGAGCACCCTCTTACCTCTCATGGGGGACTTCATGGCTGCTTCCACCATCCCCACCAGGAGCTGCAGGCTCTTGGGGTCTTGGGCCAAGCCAGAGGCAAACGCTGCCAGAGCATCGGCATGGCGCCCCAGGTACTGAAGGGCAACACCCTGTCGGAAGTAGGCCTGTGACGACACAAGCACAAGATCAGCCGGCGTGCCTTGGGCCCCTGAAGCAGCAGCACTGGGACTTGGGAAAAGAAAAGACCCCCACAACTGCGTAAGCACTTCGGGGCTCCACTGCTGCCATGCAACCACCACCAGTCCATAGACAACCCCTTGCTTTCCCATCCCTATTGCCAGGGAGGCCAACAGAAGTCCACCAGCCCGGCAGTGAGTCCGTGTGGACCTCTCCCCCCCCCGGCAGCTCTTGGGGCCAAAGCCCCTGTGACGCACTACAGGGGATTCCAAGTAAGCCTTTTTATCTAATTTATGGGAATGGCGGTTCCAGATGAGACCACCTTCCACTTGCAACTCTCCCGTGTTTCCATCTTTGCTTTTCCACAGAAAATTTGCTAAGGGAGGAAAAAACAGAAGAGCTGCACAATCTTTTGAACGGTGATGCTTGGGGCCTCCATGCTCAGTCTTGTCCGCATGCGTGAGGGCTCCTCCAGCAAGAAGGCCTTAAGCAGAGAGGGCTGCCAGCCTGTTAGGTTTGACTGTATCCGCTTGCTAAAAGTGTCAGACAGGCTAAGCTAATACATGGGGAAGGATGTGGCAGAATTCGCAAGGGAGAAATGTGCAAGACGCTGCTTGCAACCGTCCAGAGAAGCTTAATCCCACACAGGTGCCCCTGGGCATAGCTGACAGAAAGGGGTAAGGCTGGCAAGAGCAGAAATGCATAACCAGAACTCTCCAACAGGGACGTTGGCAGGCCACTGCAGCTTGCATGCTGTCCCGAGAAGACACCTGGCTGAGGTGGAGCAGAACGCTGAATCCCAGGGCTGGAAGGGACCTTCTGCTCCAACTCTTGCCCAGGGCAGAGATCCTCAGACCATCCCAGGCAAATGGCTCTCCAGCCTCCACTGCTGGAGCCCGCCTCCAGGGGGCAGGCTCTTCCACTGCTCAATAGCTCTCACGGTCAGGAAATTCCTCCTTATTCCAAGTTTGGATCTCTGCTTCTCGTCCTGCTCCCGGGCACTAAGGAGAACGAATCCACAGCCCTTCAAGGATTGGCCTGACCAGTGCTGCACAGGGTGGAACTATTACTTCCTATGATCTCGACATTATACCTCTGTGGTTGCAGCCCAAGAGTGCGTTGGCTCTCTTAGCAGCTGCAGCACACGACTGGCTCACACTTAATCTGCGCTCTTCCGGGATGCCCAGATCCTATTCCCAACTGCTGCTGCCAAGCCTGTCTTGTTTCTGTGCAACTGTTTTTTTCCTACCTGTGTGCAGAACCATACAAAATAAGAGGAGGGAGAAGACCACATCCCAAGCATACAGGACCCCTCCCCAGAAAAAATCCATGCAAGTGTCAGCCAAGCAGCCAAAACGTAAGAGACTTTCAGACTAGTGATGCACAGCCAGTTCTCTCAGCCAGGCAATCAGGAGAAGCAAACGTAGCTGATGACAGACACGTGAGGCATAAACATAAATAACGCCTTTTATCCCAGTGCAACAGATCTGCAATTAACATCCAAAGTGAGTATTCATTACGAAATTGCGGCTCACTTAGAAGCTGGTCCAAGGAGGCAGAGATTAAGGAATATCCAAAATGACATGGGACTTTCAGACATGACTATTTAATCTCTTTTCCAGCAGCAAATGCTGATTGTAGAACCCACTGTAATGAATTGGAAGGAAGCAGAATTCATTTCATAGACCCTTCACATAAACGTGTTAACACTCATCCATTTACTCGAGCGGAAACCCTCGCTCCAGAGGGCAAGCGGCTTCTCCCACGTCAGGCCATCGTGGAATCCCAGGCTGCCATGCTTGCAAAGCACTTGCTCGGCCGGAACCATGTTCCGAACTGCAGCAGGTTCGGCGTCAGCCAAGAGATCTCATGGCAGAGTCAGTCCAGTGGGACTGGACACAACGGTAGAGGAGGATCTCAACGTGCCGGAAGCGGTACCTGTGGAAAAGCAGGAGGACCGAACAGCCAACTCGGAGCCCAGACTTCTTGACTGATGCCCTCACGGTGCCCTCACAGGTTTAGCACATTCCAACATGCGGAAGGCGGCAGGCAGGGCGAGCAGGGACCGGGATACCCTGGTTCGTCCGCATGAAGGCAAGCGCTATGGGGCAGTTAGGGGTAGAAGCGCGAAGGCCGAGGTGTGGCCAGAAAGCCGGAGACAGCAGAGTTCAAGCTGGAGGAGGACACCGATGTTTTTTCAAGCAGAGCAGAAAGGAATTTAAAAAAAACCCAAAGAGAAATAGCAGAACTTGGAGATGGGCCAAAAGAGGAGTAAAAGCAGAGCCCCGACTTTGCATCTAAACAGCAGACTTGAAGGTGGTGTTTTAAACGGATATGGAGAGAGAACAAAGGATTTAATCTCACACGTTCTGAATGGACAATCAGACTGGCAAGTGCAGGACCAGAAGGGAAACATCCTGGGTATAGAAAGTCACAAGTTCTTTCACCCCCCCGAAAAGAAGTAACCTAAGAAACCGCCAAGTTGCAAGACGGGACCAACTTCCCAGCGCCACCAGTTTCCTGTCTTCTGCAGGACGCCTTCCTTCATCGGCCACAGGAAATGCCACGGGCTAGCAGGATGGCTCTCTCCGTCCACCCCGTGCTCAAGGCCTGCCCCGCATCAGCTCTCGCCACCCGAGCAAGGGCCCGGATCGCATCCCCCGGAAGAGATGAAGGCACAGCTACCTCCTCCTGCGCCTCCCGGGGTTCCAGGCTACAAACTGCTCATGCTCACACTTTTTCCAAGTTCCCCCAGGACAGATTCTGCAGCCTCTTCTTAAAGCCCACCCAAAGGAAGTCATCCCGCCCTTTCTTCTCAGCACACTGCTGCCTCCTCTGCCTCCAGACGGGCACATCTTCTGAGAACAGGCTCAGCCTTCTCATGGAGCTGAAACAGAGCAGCCGAGCAATTCCATGGCCCTGACTTCCCCGTATTATGCTGCTCAAGAGCCAGTGCTTAGATAATTACCTCAGGTGGGAGAGATAAAATATTCACTGGCACTGTTTTAATAATCCAGCTTTTAAAAGCACCATGGCCTGGTGTGTTGCCCAGACTGGCACCCGTGAGGACAGGAGGCACACCCGCCTCATTCCGGATGTGCAGCTCTGCATTTGGGAGGCCTGAGCCGGCCTCGCCCCCTTCCTTCCACCCACTTCGCTCGCATTCGCCCAGAGAGTTCTGAGAAGAGGCAACAGGGAGGTCCTCCCGTCCAAGGCCGAACCAGCCTCCTCCCCATCTGCCCCGTGGGGGAAGCCCACCTACTCCAAGGGGGTCTCCCCTGCCGGATTTGACGCCAAGCTAGAGGCTCCGTGGCCCCAGGCAGCTTTGCTGTTCTTCCAGCTCTGCAGCAGCCCGCCCCATCCTGGAAAGGGGCTAAGAGCTGCACTTGCTCAGGGGGAACCCACGCTCCTTTCCCCCCATGTGATGTGGGAAGAGGCTCCCGTGGGCTCCACAGGCGTGGACGGGAGAGCAAGCCTTCCCTAGACACACCATCAGCAGATGTGGCAGCCGACACCCCCTCACGACCAGCTTGCAGGGACTCTCTCGCCACCCTTCCACCTGCTTAGTGGCCCACATCACAGCTGCTCCGAAACTGGCCGAGAAGCGGGAGCCCCAAGGGAGGGGACCAGGCAGCAACGCGGGCTAAGGCCGTCTGTACTGACCCCTCACTCGCGTAGCTCTTCCTGCCACTGGGACAGTCAAGCACAAAGGAACAGGCAGCCTTGGCTGGGCTCCGCAGAGGCTCTGGGAAAGTAGAGTTTTACTGGATTCAGCTACAAGTAATCAAATTTATTCCAAGAGGTCTGATCTATAAAAGGAACCCCCAATAGCAATTACCAGGGCTTCCATTATGCTAGCAAGTCCAGCAGCTGCATCTGATGTCAATTTAAAGGAACGCTGCTTATTCTTCTAGGGAAATTACCACCACTCAGCCTTCCTTCACTAAGGGCAGGCGCTGCAAGGATGCAACTTCAGCCACAACCCCCCCGCCAGCCAAATGACCTCCTCTTAGGCATTCACAGGAGCAAGTGTTTCACTCTTGAAACCCACATGGCTTGCCCCTTTCCTGGCACCAGCAAGCAGAAGCCAAGGCTGCACCCTGAACGTGCACGCCACCTGCACACACACCACACAGAATAGGGGAAAGCAGCAGATGAGCCCTGAAGAGACCCCCCGCACCCCCATGGGTGCAGGGACACGAGTGCAATTTCCGTGTTGCCTCCTGGGCTATCCTGCAGCTGCCCCTGCCGGCCGAGATCCGGAAGCTTGCCTTGGAGCAGCCCGTGGAGCAGGAGGGGGCCATCTGCTCCTGCCGGCAGACAGTTTTTGCCTTCGCCTAATGAATGGGGGGACGCTTCCCCCCTGGATGGCAGCAGCTGCAGCGCCCAGCCCCACGGGCAGTCCTGCGCCATCTGCCAGACCGCAGGTGGCACCCTGGTGGGAGAGGACGACAGACCGCACGGCAGCAGGCAGTGCCCGACGCCAGGCTGGGCAGAGACAGGTCCTCCGGAGTCCCTCCTCCTGCCTTGCTCCGCTTGAGGGTCCCGGGCGGATTCACACGTACCATACAGGTAGGGGGGAAAACAGGCCTGCCTGCTATTTTGTCTGATGGATGAGACAGGATTCCGTCTCTTTTGGTGAAAAGGCTTAGTTAACTATGGAATCATAACCCTCCCAAGGAATCGACAGACCGTCTCCTCAATTCTCACCCCCAAAAGGAAAAGGAGAAGGCGATGGGTTTAATGCTGCAACTTCTTCTCTTTCAAAGGGTCCGCCACACGGGGCAGACCCTGATGCAACCCAAGCTTTGCAAGTGGGGTCAGGCCACAAAGGGCTGCAGCACCAATGCCAGTTTTGCCCACCTTCCCAGCATGCATGCCAAACTGAACAACGTGCCAGGGACCTGCAGAGTTCTGTTCTCTGGCAAAAAGTCTTGGAAAACCTGGCCAGCCCCGAGGATGAATGGAGGTCTTCTTAGGAGGAAACCACTCTGCCCATATCATTCTGCAGCCCCCAGAGGTTAAAGCAGAGTGGGCGTCCATCGGGCTCCTATAACCCAGCAGCTCTTTTGTTGGGAACATCCAGCAAAAGATGCAGAACTCGGGAAACTGAGCAGAGCTGGGGAGACAGTATCGGTAACAACGATGAATGTGACCTTCTCCAATCAGGACAGGATCCTGCCTTTCGGCCACACGGTCGACTTTGGCATCTCACTGCGGCCCCCACGCTGATCCTCCAAGCCGCACTGGAGAAGGGACAGGGTGCCCAGGGACGTTCCAAAGTTGGGTCCTGAAAGACGGGACCATCAGGCCACGGCAAGCAGCAGAACATTTTCCTTGGAATGTGTGGCTGCAAAGGGCTCTTACGCAAACCCACAGCCTCTCCTCTGGCAGCTCCTTCCAACTCAAGCGCCAGCCTTTCTGTTCCTCCCCGAATGCGCACGCGTTCCAAGAAACCAAACCTCCCCGGCATGGTGGACCTCTGGGAGGGAAATCACCACACAACTCTGAAACCGGGCCACTGGAGATGATCCCCCCTAATTAGTGCAGGCGGGTCGTTAAATGGGCTGCCGCGGAGGAAAGTGCGTCAGGCTTGGAGCACGGCTCTGCCAATGCCCGCTTCGGCTCCCGAAGCAACCCTGCAATCGATGGAAAAGAAAACGCTGAGTGGGCGGAATCCCAGAGCCACCCCGTGGGTGAGCCTGGCCGTGCGTGGCCACCGGGTCTTCCACTGTGCTTCAGGAGGAAAAGCCGCTCCCCTCCAGACGAGAGGCAGGCTCCCAACCCTGGCTTTGCTGCCTGGAAACAGGAGAACAATTCCTTCCAAAATGAAGGACATCAACAGGAAAGGGTCAGCACCGCCCTGCAGGAAGGACCGGAAATGTTTCTTCCAGCTGGCCTGCTGCTGTAAGCCCACTTCCCCGTTCCCCCTCCGGGGCCACGCCAGGTTCTCCTCCGCGTCTGAACAATCAGAGGCTCCAGACTGGAGTGTCTTCATGAATGACTGGATAAACTCCTCTCTCAGATGTGGCCTCCTGAGCCCATTGTTCAAAACCCATCTTGCTCAGAAGATGGAGGGGGAAGAAAGCCCAGATTCTGCTGCCTCTGTCTTAAAGAGTCAACAGTTGCTTCTCGGTAGTGCTAAGGGCCCATCTTGTTATTCTGGGATGAGGAAAGGTCTCCCTCTCCCCTAACCTTTCAGGGGAAAAGAAGGGAGCATGGCCACTCCTGTCAGCAGCATTGCAAGTCCCCTCCTGCACTGCCGATGGCATCGCCGCACAAAGTTGGGGATGGGAGAAAACAAGAGCTTGGGCTCCAGATGAATCGAGCAGCCCGCACACCTAGCCTGCCTGGCACCAGAAGTGCCAGGTTCCTTAGGCCTTCTTACCCACTGACCCAGAATGCCTCCATCTTTACAGAGACTGCCACCTCCCCCTAAAGGCATTTGTCTACTTAAAAAATTAAGCTTTTGAGCTAAATTCAGTGTCACAAAGGCAAACGCGTCAGCCTCACCCTGCCTTGACTCTCGGAGGTCCTCTGCCACAGCAATCCTGATGTCGATGCTCAGCTGCTGGGCATCCCTGCCTTGGCATCAGCCTCTCAGTTCGGGACGAAGCCTTTGTGGAAACGAAGGCCAGCATCGGCCTGCGACTCAAGGCTCGAGAAGAGGGGCAGCCAGCCCAAGCCCATTCGCCCTAAGCGACGCCATGACCGATCGGCCACAAAAGGGGGGCCGGAGGCATTCCTGCGGGGGCAGAGAGCGTGAGCTGCAAATTCAGCCGTGCCACCCGAACCCAGCTTTCAAGAACAGAAACGCCGAGCTGAGGAAGAGCCTCCCCGCTATCGCCAGGGTGAAACAGACACAAATCCTCAGCTGCAGGACACAAAGCCGATGAAGATAGGTTCCTGCAACCCCTTCCTCGACCTGCGGCTTCTTGGTGACCAATGGAGGTCCTGGGGGACCACCAAGGGTGGGAAAGGAGCAGAAAGCCGGAGCAATGGGGGCACACTCAGCCAACACTCCAAGGGTGCCTCTTTTCCTTCCAGAACTGGACAACATGCTGCCGCCACTGCCTCCTCCCCTCCTCCCCCAGAAAGCACCCAGTAGCTGCTATGCCCAGCTGCGCGCGCTCCATCCACGGCCCTCCTCCATCCAGCCTCTGGCATCCCGACTCACTCACTCACTCGCTGCTAGCGGCAGCAGCAAGGAAGGAAGGAAGTTCTGCCAGCAACTCAGAATTCTCCAGCACAGCAAGGAGCAGTCAAGACGTCTTGCTTCCTGCCTCGGAACCAGGCGAGGAATCTGGCCTCCACCCCCACCCGAGGCAAGGGCTTCACTCGCCTCCTGGAGGGAAGCTTCAGAAGCCAGGCCGGGGACAGGAGCAAAGGGGCAGCTGGGGGCCGCCCCCGCTCCCACAGACCTCAGCTCTGCTTTTGGGACGGCTGGTGGCTGGCAGTGGGCTGCTTGCACACATTTCCCCCATCAGGATGCATATTGGGGCAGGGTACTCAGGGAGGAGACCAGGCTCTGCAGGTTTGCTGAGCGCTCACAGCAGCTGTGGATCCTGGAGCCGTGGAGGCCCGCGGGACAAGAGCCAGGGGCAGGGAATGGTGGCAGTGCCTCTCTCTGGGCACGTGGGCCATGTGCAGGTAGGCAAGATCCAGGACAGCAGTCTCATCACGCTGCAGGAAAGCAACCCGCACAGCTGTTTCCCCCAACTTGGTGCCCTCGTGGCATTCCGGACCACACCTCGCATCAGACATAACGAGCACCAGGTAGGAGAGGAATCCCCAGCAGCTTTAGGAGAGGGGTCACCAGGACCCCTGCTTCACCAGTGGGGGGCTGAGGAGCCACCCGAGTCCCACCTGGCACACAGGTCTCTCTCACCAATGTTCGGCTCTTCCACCAACGGGCCCAGCAAAAGCCACCCCTCCTGCCCAACGCCCACTTGCAGCACAGGCTCTTGCGTGGCAGAGAAGTGTCACAGCAAGAGGCCAGACCCCCGAGAATTGGCCTGTCATCAGTGCCCCGCGAAACAGGCATCTTGGGGGCCAATCTTACGAGAATGGACTTCCAACGGGGGCTGGCCCATCTGAGCGTGTGAGATGCCCCACTAGCAGCGAAATTGGCTCACTGCCCCAAGTCTGCGTCCCACCACAAGGCGTGCCATCTGAGGACTTACGGGCACTTGAGCCTTCGCCCTTTTGGCAAAGGGGCCAAACCCTAACCCTAACACGTGAGAAGATGCCAAAGGACCTTCATCACTCCAAGGACAGCCAGCTTCCAAAAACAGACCCAGACTCTAGGGAATTACACCCAGCAGCCGCAGGGCATGCAGAGAGGCACCTGGCTTACCCGTGGGCATTGCAAGCTGGTCTCCTGCGTATTGCCTGAAGCCCAGATCTATCACAAAAAAGCAACCCGGAAGGCAGAAAACATGAAATTAATCAGGTAAACATGTCAAGTGCCAGAGCAAGCAACCCCAAAAGAGCAGAGCCCAGCGGCTAACGGGTTCAAGCACACCCTCACCCAACGGGCGGACAGGCACCCTTGACCCTTCCGCTGCCCTGCAGGGCGGCGGGAAGGGCCCTCGAGGCAGGCAACGGCTAAGCTGCTGGCGGAGCAGCGCATGCCTGCCACGACAGCAGAGGACCGGCTCGCCGCTCCTCCGGCTCCGGGGCGGGGAGCCAGGCTGGCCATCGTGCACCACCTGCAGCCAGCCCGCCCGCCTCCCGGCGGACGCTGCCCACCTCCTTCCCGCAGACGCCACCTGAGCAGGAGGAAAGCCTCTCCGACCGCGCAAGACCTCGGAAGCCCCGGCGGAGCGCAAGGCGCCTCCCCCGTGCAGGAGGAGGACCCGGAGGCGGACAGAAGCGCAAGAATAGCCGAGGCGCCGCCGGCCCCCAGCGCTTTCTCTCCGCCGCCGGGTCGAGCGGCGTCTTCCCGAGCGGCAGCCGCGGGCCCCGGACAGCTCAGGCGGCGGCGGGCAACAAAGGCGGCGCAGCCCAGACGCCGCCGAAGCCGCCCTGGGAAGCAGGCGCGCCAGCCGCGGCCGCCGGGGGACGCCCCGCCCGGCCCGCTGGCCCGGCCGCGGAGCTCGCAACAAAGCGGCCTTATAAGGCAATGGCCCGGGAGCCCGCCGGACCCCGCCGCCGGGTCTGGAGGGCGGCGGGCTCACGCGCTCACCTTCTTCCGGGGCTGCCATTTCATCATATTTGTGGAGCGCGGCGCTCGGGCATCAAGCCGCGGCGGGGGCAGGCGCGCGCTCGCCAGGGCCGCCGCCGCTCATGCTCATGCCGCCGCCGCCGCGCTTCCCCGGGCCGCCGCCCGCCGCTCAGGGCAGCGCGGGTGGGGCAGCGCCCCCCGGGGAGCAGCGCGCCCGCTCGCGCCCATCCAAGCCCGCCGCCGCCGCGCCCCCTTCCCGGGCGGAGGGGCTGCTGCTGGTCCGTCGGCGCTAGGCAGGTCCCGGAGGGGCGGCGGCCGCGGAGAAAGCGACGCGAGGGAGCCGCGACCGGGCGCCTGGCGGTGCCGCCGCACCAGGCAGGGTCGGCAGCCAGAGCGCGGCCAGAAGCAGCTCCGCGGCTCGCCGCCGCCGCCACCTCTTGGCTTCGCCGCGCCTCCTCCCTCCGCCGCACTAATGACTTCCTCCCCCCGCCCCGCCGACCAGGCAAACAGCCTGTTTCGGCCCGGCTCGGGTGCCGCCCGGCCCTAGCGCCCGCCGCTCCCCGTCCCCGCAGCGTGACGGAAGCAGGGCGCTCCTGCTCTTGGTCCTCCAAGCCGGCTCCGGAGGAAACGGCCGCGCCGATGGCCAGCCGAAGCCGTCAGCACAGCCGCCTGAGTTCGGACCACGCGCTCGATCGCCCGGAAGCAAGCCCCTTCGGGCTGCGGAGCGTGGACCTGGGGTGCCGCCGTTGGGAAGAAAGCCGCGCGCCCCAACCGAGCGCCGGGAGGTGCGGCCCTCCCCGCCACGTCCCTCCAGCCGATAAAGGGAGCGCCGAAGCAGGGGCTGCCCCGCCACGCCTCGGGGCCGGTTCCTGCACCCGCGTCCGTCCCAAGAGGCAAAGCCAGCCTGGAATCCAGCTCGCTCCTGAGACCTCCGTGGCCACGGCAAGGCCAAAGGTGCCCCGCTTTCCTCCCGAGCGCTTCCCCGCCTCGGGTGCAGCCCATCCCCTGGGGCTTCCCAGGTGGCCTTCCCTCCACGGACCTGCTTGGCTTCCGAACCCGGGGGGCTGCCCACGGCCTGCCCGGCCCAGAACTGCTGCCCTTGGGCGCCATTCCACCACCTCTGGGCATCTCTTTCCTCCTGGTCAGTACAGCACATGACTTTCCAGGGCAGCAAAGGAGAGCCAGTTTGATCAGGTGATTAAAGTGCTCGAGGAGGAACAAGGAAAGTTGGCCTGCAATCCCGCCTGAGACACCAAGCCGGCTAGGCGACCTGGGGCCAGTCCCTCTCTCTCAGCCCTAGGAAGAAGGCAGCAATGGCAGGCCGCTTCTGAAAATCTTGCCAAGGAAACTGCAGGGTCCATATAGTTGCCAGGAGTCAAGTTGGACTCAAAGCCCCCGCCCCATGTTCTTGAGAGAGCACTGCCCCCAAACCATTCAAACTGGGTGCAAGCAGGCTCCAGTGTTCCTGCCAGAAAGTCTCCTGCAGGCCGAAAAGAGGGGGAGGGGAGGGGAGGGGGAGGGGTGGGGGATTCTGAGATCCACTCCCCCCTCTGGAGCTTGCCCCAAAGTCTAACCTACCCAGCCAGCCATCTAAGTGACAGCAGTCACACACATCTAGACTAGGACTGTGTTTGCACTAAGCCATGGTTGTTAAGCAGTAGTTGGCTGGACTCACATGACATGTGCAGAGCCCAGGGCTAACCCAGCACAAAAGCGTGGTGAGGCAGGGTCCTCCCCCAGGAAGGAAGGACGTCTGTCCTTCCAGGCACGGGCAAATTAAACATTGGGTTTAAGGCCAACTCAAGGCTAATGGCACCAAGCAGACTGTTCTGCCCAGCAATCCCACGAGCGACGTGTCAAAGCAAGCCGTCTGTTCAGCCATCCTCCATTTGCCGGGCTAAACGCAGCTCACCCAACACCCCACCAGTCCACCTCTCCTGCCCAGCACAGGGTGCCACCCAGCAGCCGAAGGGGAGAGGCAGCTGCTGCTTCAACCGCTGCTCTGGCCAAGGGGAGGCAGAGCAAGGGCTGACAATGGAAATCCCGCAGGCGGGGGGGGGGGGGGGCAGTGTGCTCCTGGCATGAACGGAGGGCAGGGAGGGCTTGGACCCCTCCAGAGCCCCTACTGCTGCATCCCGTCCCTGCCCGTCCTGCAGCCCACCCACTCCCAAATTAAGGCAGACTGACCACAGCCAAGCACCACTCACTTTGGAGAATACCTCTTCAGCCAGGCAGAATGGCCCCTCCTTCCCCCCCCCCCCAGAAGGCTCCTCTAGAGACAACCCTTTGAAAAATGAGTAGGCTTATCTGGAAAACTCCCCCCAATGGCAGAGAAAGAAGGCTGAGAAAAATGACCCCGCTTAGCCCTAATTAGAGAGTTGTAATGTCGCTTGGTTCGCAATGACACAGGCTGCCCCAACAGAAGATACGGCCAGTATGGGCACCATCGATCCACACCGGGCAGAGCCGTGGGGAGCAATGGAGAGGGCCCCCGCAAGGGAAGATGGTCACTTGTTCCAGGTGCCCTTTGCTGATTGCTTTGCTGACTGCAATTTATTCATATGGGTTAGCCGGATGAGTCAGCCTCGCAGTGGCAAGGAGCCCCCCCTCCCAGTTCTGCTACTGCTGCCCAAAGGCCCAGGGCAAAGCCAGAGGGAGGCTCACCCTGCACTCTGGGCTGAACCAAGTGCCCCCTGGGTCAGGGGTGTGCAGGGACCTCCCAAGGGCCCCCAGCAGGACCCCCTTCTGGCAGGGATCTTCCTGGCCGCTCTCAGGCCATGGGAATCCTTCCCGGGCCTCGGCATGCTCTGGGCTCTCGGGACGGGGCTACCAGGCCAGGAAGTCCTCTGACCCAGCAGAAAAGGAGTAGTTTTGGCCCTCTGGCTGAAGATCAGGTCCCAGACAGAAGGCTAGCTATGGCTCTGATCCACAGCCGCCTTCTCGATTCCCAGTGCCGCTGTACTTAAGCCTCGACTGCATACGGCCTCCGCTCTCTTCCTCAGATCAACTTGCCAGGAGGTGAGCTAGACGTTGTTCCTGGAGACCAGTCAAGGTGTCAAGCACTTGTCCACGTGGTCATCTGGCACCATAACTGGCTCAAGGGCATTAACGCACTAGGTTTAGTCCACACAGCTCCGGATGGCAGCTCGTTGGAGAGGGAGGGAGGGAGGGAGGGAGGGACGGGGTGGATGAGAAAAGGCAGGCTCCCTAAGAGGCCCTTCTGGGCCCCTGGGAAAACCTGTCCTGCTTCCCTAGGAACCCCCCCCCCCAAAAAAGAAAAGAAAAAGAAAAGATGAATCAGTGGACAAATTGCCTGTGATCAGAGAAAACTAAAGCAACCGCCCAGAAATGAAATGGAGCAAAACCACCTGCCTCATTATGATTCCTGTACCCAAAACCCAGAAGGAAAGCAGCCTGTCCATGAAGACAGGCGGAAGCCAAAATGAGAATCAAGAGGGGACAATTGGCGGGATTATGGTGGGAAGACAAGGATTAACGTGAGATGAAGCGGTTTCCAGGAGCCCCGGTGACAAAGGCAAACAAATAACTCCATAATTCCTCATTAGTTCTTTATCAGATTTAACTGTTTGAGCGCTGTGGAGGAAAAGAGCGTTTTCTGCTGTTCTGATACATCCCTCCCCTTTGGCAATTTCGCTCCGTGGGAAGAGGCTGGCTGTGCCAGGATGCAATACCAGCCTGCGGGAAAAGGGCCTCGGACCAGAGACAAAGGAGGAAAATCATTCAGCCAGCCCTTTCTCCGGCCATGAGAAAAACTCAGCTCTCTCAGGATTAGCAGCTTTACGGAAAGCAGTAAAACATTTTTGGGCTTGATGGCTCAGCGGGTAAGTTTGGAGGTTCGAATCCCTAGCCCCGCGTGACGGAGTGAGCTCCCGCACTTGCCCCAGCTCTTGCCAACCTAGCAATTCAAAAGCATGCAAATGCAAGTAGATGAATAGGTACCACTTCGGTGGGAAGGTAACAGCGTTCCGCGCGCGCCATGCTGGCCACATGACCATGGAAGCATCTTCGGACAACGCTGGCTCTTCGACTAAGAAACGAGATGAGCACCGCCCCCTAGAGTCGGACAAGACTGTGCAGGGGAAACCTTTAGATTTCACGGAAGGTTGTGGAGAATGACAGGGCTAAGATCCTGTGGGACTTCCAGATCGAGAGAGGCAGGCAGGTACTGGCCAATCAACCAGACATTGTGGTAGTAGACAAGGACCAGAAGACAGCAGTGGTGATAGATGTAGTGGTGCCAAGTGACAGCAACATCAGGAAGAAGGATGAGAAGCTGGAGAAGTACCAGGGCCTGAAGGAGGAACTAGAGAGGACACACACACACACATACTGCAATCCTAGGTGACATCAACCAAAGTCTCGCATCAAGATCAAGAGAAGTCGTCCTTCCTCCCTTCAACTGTGGATGAAACATAAGCTTCACTCAGTCCGCTTTCGCAAAGGGCTGCACAATGTACCTATTGTATTGCCAAAGCTGCTGCGTTGTCTATTCAAAATTCTCCTCCCACTTTGAGAAGCATCCCTGAGGATCTGATAACCTCCGGACCTCCTCCTCCTCCTCCTCCTCCTCCTCCTCCTCCTCCTCCTCCTCCTCCTCCTCCTCCACAGAGCCTGTTCCTCCTCATTTACAAGCTGGGGGGACAGAGGGAAGAAGAAGGGGAATGGCTCCGCCCCATCTGCCTATTCCAACAGGAGGAGGGGGGGGAGCCACCTTCCTCCCAACCAGCCTCCTTCTTGAGGATGGCATGTCAGGCAAGGAAGGGAGACCACCAAGCACGCCCCCTGGAGAGAAGCTGCTGGAAGAGCCCCCTTTCCATGGAGCAAGAATAGCCCACTGTGAACTATTCAGCTAAAGGCACCAGCTTGGAATTTCACAAGCACAGGAGAGCCGCAAGCAAGAAGGGAGCAAGCAGCATCCGGTCTGCCATAGCCGACCTGAAACTCTCTGCACGCACACACACACGTGCGCGCACACATGCACCCCAGCTGCAGGAGCTTTCAGGAAGAGGGTGGGCTTCAGACTGTTTGTCCGTCCAAACAGGGCAAAGACGCTTCCAAGGGGCCCTTCACCTTCTCCGTCTGCTGGAAGAGCGGCCGCCCTCCGGCCCAGGCAAAGGGCGACCAGCCGTGAGCTGCCCGTTTCCGCCTTAGCCAGTGTTCCCCAGAAATAAAATAAAGACGACAGAGGCAAGTGGAAAGAAGCCATATCTGGACTCCCCACCCCCCATGTTTAAATGCTGTATTTGAGGCAGAGGAAGGACCCAATAAAAGCCGCCTCTGGACGTCCCCCAGAAAGTGCTCCTCTCTGGAACACACAGAGCTGCCTTTGTTCAAGGGCAACGCTGGGAAATACCAGCGGCAACCTGGCGGATTCACTGCCAGGCCTGAGCCCGCCGCCAGCCTGGCTGGCAGGAGAGGCTGGGCTGAGCTGGGCGCTCACGTTCCTGCCAACACGGAACATACAAGCGTTGAGTGCTGGGAGCGCATCCCTTTGCTTCTGACTCGCTGTGAACCGCCCAGCCTAGGCGTGAAATGGAATGAAGGGGTTTGCTCAGGCTTCTTCCCCCACCCCAGACCTGCTGACTAAGCTGTTCTGGACAGACGCTGCCAAGCACGGAGCGCATGAGGGAGGGCCACCCGGCAAAGTCCCTGGGCAGGCAGCCCCCGGGCCGGCTGGGCCTGAGGGAGACATGGCTCCCTGGAGAGGCTTTGCCAGCCGGCAGGTTCAGCCTGGCAGGGGATGTTAACAGGGTAAGGGTTTCACCTTCGGCAACATCCTGGCCGGGGTCAGCAGACAACGTTCTCCTGCGGGTACCCCAGGGAGCCCTCGGGGAGGGAGGGAGGGGGGGAGGGAACTTTGAGGAGTGCCACCTGAGCAAAGCTCCCCCCCCCCCCGCATTTAACAACATGGCGCTCGGCTTGGTCTGCTTTGCTTTGCTCTCCAAAAGAGCTGCACACTTTCTGCCCCAGAGGACAACAGGCCTTCTGCTCCTGGCCCCCAGGAAGTGGCACCTTCCTCCTGGGGTTTATCCCTCACACACGCACCCCCCCAGCAGAGTGGGGAGAAGGGGGGTAAAAAGAAGCTGGGTTTTTCTCCTGAAACCCAGCTGGATAGAGCACACATTCCGGGAGGGAAAACTAACAGCCACAACCCAGAATCGAATGCTCCTCCTTGTACAATGATCAGAATTGAGCATCTCAGTGGGAGGTGATGCTTCTGCTTCTGCAGGAAGAACTCCACTTCCCTCCATCTCCCTCCATCTGTTGCTCAAGGGGGAACACGAGTCCCCCCTCCATCGGGCTCCTGGCAAAGCCTTGGCAGAAGTTCCAGGACCCTCCCTCCATAGCGGCTTGCACGGTGGGACAGAGACCACCTTGCCCAGTGGCCTTGCATCGGGGTGCAGGGAGCTGAAGGGGGGGGGGCGCGCCAGGCAGGCCCTCATCCAGAGTCAGCCCAGGAGGAAGTCCCTGGGTCAGTCGACACGGGTCACACCTTTGCAATTCTAGTTCTCGAAGGGGACAAAACTCACTCGCTGCGGCTCCCGAAGGCAGGATCTTCAGTGACGCAATCCTGGGTGTGCTTACTCAGGAGTAAGTCCCACTGAGCACAATCAGTCAACACATTTAGGACTGCAAGTAACCAGTCACAGCAGAGAGGAATTCAAGCTTAGAAATTATATTTCACCATGTCGACCAAAAATGGCAGGGCAGCACTTGCAGGGAGAGAAGGGGCCGGGGGGGGGCTTGCAAGACCTTTCCGATCGCCGCCCACCGCATCCTTCGGACACTGGCTACAGTCTCCCCCTTAGGGGCCACCCTCTGAAACTCTTACCTACCTGGCCAGGTTGTAAAACAGCCTCTTGAGCAGCAGGCAAGAGACCGTGGGCAGCACAGGGAGTCAACCTGGGGCCTCTGTCAGGAGCGGGGCAGAGATGCCCTCATGGGCAGGCAGAGCAGCTCCAAGCACCCTCCAGACCAGGTCCCTCCTGACCCACACAGGGGTTCCCCACTGCCAGGGGAGTGACTGAGAGAAGGGACAGGCACTCGTGGAGAGCTGGCTGAATTACAGGGAGGGGGAAGTACCCACCATCTTCCCCAGGAAGACCACCTCGGGGTTTGCTCTCCCCAAAAGGCACACGGGAGGTTGGCATGGATGGGAAGAGGAACACTGTGCAAAGGAAATGGTTAAACCAGTTCGCCCAGAATTCTGGGGCCACCGCGAAGAGGCATCCAAACACCAAGTGACCACTGAGTCAGTGTCCTCTGGGCAAGGTAAGAAAATATAAAAGATTGGCTGCCACGAGAGACCCCGAGCAACATGCACAGGCTTGATGTCAACCGGCGTGGTCCACTTCCTTCCAGGCAGCCTCTGCCTGCTCGCTCCCCAGAATGCCTGCTAAAGTCCAACCACCAGCCCGATTCCTTGGGATGTCCCATTTAAGACAGCCTCCTTTCTGTACGGATGCTTGTCAGCTGGCCAGGGCGCAGGCTGCATCTGTGCCATCTGACTGTGGCCAGAAAGGAAGCCCTGTGAATCCTGCTGCTCTCTACAACTTTTACCCACCAAAGATCAGCCTGAAAGAGCAATAAAGCCAGCCGTGCTGGAGATGGGTAGAACAGAAAACCAAACAGAGGCTTGTATTCTTCACCATTTCTTCACGTGGGCGAGCAACAGTTGGCAAGCTCTGCAAAGCATTTCTACAGTATTTGGTCCATACTGATTGTTTTAACTCCTTTCAGCCATCTTGTTTTTGTTTTCACTGAAAAGCAAAATAACAGGGACTTCCAGTGAGGACGTGGCATGCTAGACATCCCTGAAGGAACAGGGACAGCATTACAGTGGAGATCAGTGGTCAGAGGGTGGGTCCTGGCTAGCAAAATCTCTCCAGAGAAAGGGGAGATCCTGAGATCGCCCACGTGTACTCCGGACAGCTGCTCCTTGTGAGCAGACTGCAAGAACGGAGGTTTTTGCGGCCGGCTCGTGAGCGGCTGGAAGTCGAGGGATTCCAACTAAGCTCACAGTCGTAATGTAGCCTATATGGACAAAAGGTTCGGCCAAGCCTCATTTCTTAATACTTTGGGAATTACATTTTTCCTGCATTTCAAATATTAAGAACCTTCAGAACGGCAAGTTTTATGACATTCACTGGGTGAGTTTCCTTCAATCCTTAACAAAAGTAGTTTTTAGTATGAGTTAAAGGACTTAGAAAAATTCTTTTTTGGGAATAAATGGCAAAAGGGTGATTAGAGTGTTGGTTTTGGAAAGTTATAAACGGACTAAGGGTCCACATGGATTTGAAATAAGATTTTGAAATTAATTAAAATAATTATTCCAGTGGGAAACGGCTGTTGTTTTGCATTCTGGAAAAAAAAAATGATAGGATGGGACTTTGAAGGTTGGACACTAGAGGGAGCCAGAAGAAATTAAACATTACAATTAAAGGAGAAGAACATTTAAATTTGACTTGCTAGCACAGAATGGAGCTAAATACATTGGATGTATTGAAGGATATTTGTGAACAACCGACTCAGAAGTTAATTTTGAGAATGTCTGCCATCATAGATAGACTGTGTAAATGATGTTATGGAAGAGGAACAAGTTCTATCAGACAAGACTGAAATAGATTTCAATGTGGATTTAAAAATGACAGGCCACAAGAATGATCTGGAAAAAGACAATATACAGGATATACAAATGAAACTGGCTGGATAATTAAAAGGAACATACAAATAACAACCATAAGAGTTGACTTGGATAATTTTCCTATATTGGATTTACAAAGGAGACCTGTTAAGTTTTGAAAGACTTGGTGAGAAAGGGACAAAGAAAAAAGGAAAAGAAATAAAGGTCTGGGATATTATTTGACAGGATTAAAGATCAAGATTGTTAAAAGGGAAGGAATATAAAGTTGGTTTATTTGATCAAGGTTAAAACAGATGTTATTTCAGGTAACCCTTAATGGATATTTGCTCTTATCTATATCTTTTACCTATAAACAAATCCTTAAAAAGAGATGAGATACAGGATGAAGAGATTGTTTGTTATATTTTAAGAGAAGGTGTTAAGTTGTTAAAATTGTTTATACTTGTTGTGACGGAGGACGTCACGTCTTTATATATTTCTTTTCTTTTTCTTTGCTATATTCTTAATTTTTCTTTTCTATTTTTCTTTTTCGATTATTTTTTCTTTTTTCTGCACTATCTTTTCTTTTTCTTTTCTCTGTTTTTGTAGTTTGTATTAGTTCTTATCTGTATAATTGTAATTCTTAATAAAATTATTAGGGGAAAAAAAGCAAAACAGCAGTCTTGTTAAAACATCTGTGAAACACATATTCTTACTTGCATGAAAGATTTTCTGCAAGGAAGAGCAATCCAAGGGCCCGCTGGATTACAAATGTATCATCTCGTTGGCTCTTGTGCAGAGTGCATGTTGGGGAAGCGGTCCCCTGGGTCGGGATCAGTCCGCAGGGGCTCTTCCGGGAGAAGGGCAGTTGGCACAGCCATTCGAGACGGCAGTGCCGTCAAACGCCAGGACCCTCCCCGGGGCTCGGCTCCATCCCTGAATCCAGGGTCCAGAGGCTCTCTCTTCAGAAGCAAACCAAGGCGTTAGCCAAGCCTCAGATGTTGCCCAGAGTGGTGGAGGAACTGCCCTTCAACCGCTGTGGAAAGCAGGTCAGTCTTTGGAAAGCTACAGAATAATTTTGCGCAGGACACAAAGAAGCTATGGAAGAGGCAGGATTTTACTGAATTAAGGCCCTCCTCTTCCTCTGGACTCTTTTATTCTTGTGCAAGGCTCTCCCCACAAGCATTAGCAGTAATAAACACTTGATTGTTTAAACCTGTCCATTCAAGCTCATCTTCCTGGGGCCAGTAAGTCTCCCTGCAGACTCCTCCTCTAATAATGCCAATGGCGATGGGGACTTGAGGACACACCCTGAATGTGGGGCCGCCGTGCTTCTGTGGGTCTTCAATCTAATTCAGCACAGCCTTCATGCCTCCCGAGCCTTCTCCTTCAACTGCTTCTAGCATTTCTCATGACTGCCAGCACAGCAGCTGTGGGCCGGGAAGGCGACCGGCCAACATTGGCAACGTTGCAGTTCTGTTTCAATCTGGACATGTCAAAATGGGGTTTAAGTGAGCTGGCGTCAGAGAGGCATTCTGCGTACTACAGTCAGGCCTGAAATCTATGCAAAGCATTTCACAAATTCCCCTTCAGAAATCTGAAGATGCCGCCTAGGCCTACGTGCCCAGCCCGTTCAGGGCAGAAGGCAGGAAGAATGGCAGCTCGGCCCAGTCCGGCTTCGCTGGCTCGGCACAAGGGGGGTTAATGCTCTGTGGGAGGAGCAATCTTGGCCACCTCCCTTTCGGGCAGGCACAGGGCCCAAGGGGGTCTAGCTCTGGTGAGTGTCCCACACCCCTCTCTGCCTGCAGTTCAGAGATTTCAGTGAAGACGCTCTGGTGGGTTTTGTACCCAAAAGCACTGAGGGCGCCCCTTTCTAGCGCAGACCCAGAGGCAGCGAGGCCTCTATAAGAACCCACGCAAAAGCTCAATTGTCCCTTTGAAAGAACATCCCGAATTCCTGGGGCTGGGAGGGGCAGCATGAAAGCTGCACCATCTTCCCTCAGCTCACAGTCCATTCTGTGTCTGGCTTTTCTTCATGCAAGTCTCCTAGAAGACTGCAGGACAGGGCTCCCAATCCTAGGGAGAGGAGGGGACACACACACGGACACCATGCGGACATTCAGTAGAACTAGGGAGGGCTCCCCTTTCAACCCCAAAGTTCATACTAAAAGCCATGGTTTTACGTAAAGGAGAGATAGCAGGCAGGTGGGAAACCTGGTGGAAGAGAGAAGATCAGCCACCCCTGACCGCATCAACGCAGGTGTGGAGTCCTGCGAGGCTCTTGGGGCAGCCAAGGTCACAAAACAGATGCATGGTGGGATGGAGGGCATTAATTCTGTCGGCCTGGACCCGGTTCCACCACTAGGGGGAGAGGGAGAAAAAGACCCCCCCTCCATCTGCTGCTCTCCAGGTTCTCGCCTCCCCCTCCCTTATTTCTATCCACACAGTCAATCTGCCTCTGATCCAAGAAGCTGTCACTTCTCTATTCGGCACCCTTGCGCTAGCCACGAAAATGCTGCCCCAGTTCCGTTTCACTGCCAAAGCGCCTGAGATGAATATGCAACGTCTCTGGCGCCTCCGGGAGAGACGCTCCACCCGGCCCGGGCCCACCGAGGACCTTCGCCTCAGCAGAGCACGAGGGCCCGAAGCCGCAGGCCGGCTCCTCCCGGGGAGCTGGGAAAGGAGCAAGGGGCAGAGCAGGAGACGCAAGGGGAGGGGGCTGCAGAGGCGCTGCCTCCTCCGAAAGGCCCCCAGCAGCTCCTGCTCGAATCCAGAGGACGGCGCTCGGGTCCTCCCTGGGAGGAAGCGGGGTGCTTCTCCGGAAGTGAGGGGTGAGTGAGCCCTCCCCAGGCGAAGCACCTCCCTCCCCCAAGCGCAGGTGAGCAGGCGCATCCTGGGGATGGGGAGCGGGCAGGCAGCCTTACTCCTCGGCCGGCCGGGCCGACAGGAGACGGCAGAGAAGGAAGAGGAGCGTTGGGGCGGATCCCGGGAGCTGAGAAGGCGGAGCGGGACCTGCATTCCACCTGGATTACTCCGTGGCCCCAAAAGGCGCCTTCGGCTCAGCTGCAGCTGATGTTTTCTGCAGGGGTTCTGAGGGCAAGAACCGTTTGTGGAAGGAAGGCCGAAGCGCCTCTGGCTTACGCGCAGTCCTTAACCGCAGCTCCTCCCCTTTCCCGGGGCCAGAAACATTCCCACCCAAAGACTATTTTTCTGGATGCAAAGCCTGATCATTCTGGGCTCCAAACTGGCAGGGCAGAAAGCCACAAAGCGAGATGGGGCTTTGTCCCCTTCCCGTTGGAGGGAAGAGTGCCTGGTTGATGTGGGGGGCTTTCATAGGGTGCCCCCCCCGTGTGGAATTGTCTCCCTGGGGAGGAAAGCTCTCCTGGCACCACTCTGAGATCCAGCAGAGACGTTCAGGTCTTTTGAGCATTTAGATCTGATGCTTTTTATCATTTACGCTGAGACCATTGCTAGCACAGCTTTTTAGGAGATTACACCGCCTCTCCTTTCCCCCAAGTCGCTTACGGCAGGCTGCACTGTGATCTCAAAACGGCACTACAAGGGGCTGGACAGAGCAGCAACGTGGTTCCGGTGCTCAGAAGCAACTGCAAGCAAGAAGAGCCGAAGAAATCCATTGTCAGGAGAATTCTCAGGGACTGGGCGACTGTCTCTGAGGATTCCTCGATTACAAGCTTTGACGCTTTTTTCAAAAACATAAATATTAAAGCAATCCACTGCTTATACAAGCTGGATCTTGGCCAACAGCTTTCAAAGGAAAATCTGCAGACCGCAACCCGTGTCCAGAAACAGCAGAGTCTAAGAGCAAACTGCATTTCCTGTTTTGGCAATGGTAGTTTCCCATCATTCAGGAACTTTCTTGAAATTATTTCAAACATGGAAGATTAAGCATTCTGGAGAAAACGGGGGGGGGGGAGATTAGGGTTAGCGTCTGTGTCTTCTCGCTGGCTCCCAATCCCCTCACAGTCGACCAAGGAAGACCATGGCGCCTAGCGGGCACGGCTGGGCTGCTAAGACGGGGAGGGGCAACCCTTGCTTAGAGCTGTGCTTGCACAAACTGCAGTTGGGCACCAGAAAGCGAGATGGGTCTGTGGGGTTGGAGGAGCATGAGTGGGTGCTCTTTGTCTTTTTTTGACCTACCGTTTTCAACGCTGGCTTGAGGTGAACCAGGCTTTTGAGACTCCGCTCAGGGCAGACCTAACCCACACTGCTGTCCAGCCAAGGGCGGGGGGAGGAAGTCCATGCAGGAGGGAGCCAAGAGTCAGAGCAATGGCCCTTCCCATCGCTCGGCCAGAGGGAAAAGACGGGGAGATGTCAGACCTGCCCCAAGATGAAACAGACTCCCCAGGCGCTCTGCAACAGCCCCCTTTCTAGCGCGGCCCCACGCCGAAGCCCCTTCCTCCTTGTCCTTGCTTCTGCAAGCCTCCTGCACTGCCCCCTTTACCCCATGCCAGAAGCGCCCCCTGCAGTCTGCAAAACCCCAAGGGCAAGGAACCAGCGCCCTGGAAGAGGCGGCCTTGGCTGTCTCTCGGGGCTGGCCGGCGGCGTCTCCCAAGTGGGGAAGGGCAAGCTGCTCACCGGCTGTGGCAGAAGAACAGGCCACCCGGCACCCTGCAGTGCAGTCCCAAGTGCCACAAACATTGTGTCCCAGGTGAGCTTTGCGAGGAGCCAACGGGCAGAATCTCTGGATAAACGAGCACAGCCAAGAAACCCCATTAGGAACAGTTCCATGACTGAAAAGCTGGAATGCTTCTTCCTGAAAATTAGAGACAGACTGCAAAAAATTCCCTGTTCATCACATTAAAAACAAGAAGCCACTTGATAAAAATGCTTCGGTGGCCAATTCCCATTCGTTGCTCCTCCGTGCGGATGTGAGGAAGGAGGGGACCGTTCTACTGGTGAGCAAACGACTCGTCCGTGCCGGCTGCTCTGGCAGCCAGCAGCTCAAGGCAGCGGGGACCAGGGGACCCTGTCCTCGGTCACCTCAAGGACAGATCAGGGGTCAGCAGCTGCACGTGGCTGAATGTTGCACTGACCACGGCTCTTGGAGACCACAGTTGCAAGTCCACAGAGTCAGTACAGTGGGAACCTCCAGAAATCCACACAGAATGTAAAACGGATCTCACTGGGGGCGTGGGAGGTTCAGTCCCATGTTGAAAACCCGAAACCCAACTCAAAACGGCTCCATCGGCCAACCGCCTTCTCTGGCCGCGCTGCCGTACGGCCATCCGCCCCAGCCCTTCCCGGCCAGGCAGCTGGATCGCCAGCGTGGTCGGTCGGGGCGGCCAAACCGCCAAAAGTCACCGGGCAGATTTGCTGAAAGGACATGGCCCATGTGCTGATCCTTGAGAGAAAGTGCACAGGGAGGGACAACTTAAAGCATTAAATCTGTTACTTGCACCAAACATCCACCTTACTGGTGGGAGAATAAGAATTAACAATCGCAAAAAATGAAATGGCCAATGTGATTTTTCTGAGGAAAGAAACCTTAGATTCCGCAAAAGGCGTGTGGAAAAACGCAATAGCCCAGAACTGGCACTCAGCCGGTGACCTGAAGGATATAAAGGGGTAGCCTTTTCTACCAAAACTGGGAGGGTGAGGAATTTACAAAAAAACCTCTAACAACTTGACATTTTCCTCCAAGGCAGGCTGTATGGTAACTGTTTCAGGAAAATGGAGGAAATTTATACCACAAAGATGCAACAGAGAACGAATCCATCACAGAGCTGCCATCTGCGAATACATCTTTCCCTAATTAAAGAGCCTGTACAGTAAATTCCAAAGCAAATACGTTTCATCATCAAGCACGTCAAGTGTGTGAAATCAGAACAACGAATGCAGAGCGAAGAGGACACTGGAAGCGTCGGTTCTACCCACCCTTTGCCAAGACGGTTGCTGCCCATGAGTTCAACTGCCAGCTTGCCTTCGCATCATGAGCAGCGGGCAACGGGCTGCAGCCCCAAGGGCCCCGAGCAGCCAGCCCTCTTCCCAGCATCCCGGGCACTCACTGGCGCTGCGCCAGGGCACCAGACGTCCTCGGAGAGAGGACTGGCTGCTGTCTAAAGCAGGGGGAACCCCTCTGCTCACCGGCCGGCAGGGTCGTGCACTGGCCTTCTGCACGCGAGCCGCAGCATCGCAAGGACCTCCTCCCTGAAGCCCGGCAAGTGCGTGATGCCATCGCCGAGCCCTGCTTTTAGAAAGCGGCTGCCATCCCCCCCGCCCCCACAAGCCAGAAAGGGGAGAAGCGAGGGCGGGCCTCTGCGTACAAAAGACGGGGCAGGAAGAGTGGCTAAACGCGGGGGTTTCCTTTCTTGGTTCACAAGGAAATATCAGGCCAGCTTCTTTCTGTTCCAGGCTCCCCCTTGGCCCCCCTTTCCCAGCATCATGGTAGGTGAAGCCCCCTTAACCTTTGGCAACCCCAAGGCCACGTCCTCCATCTCTGCAAATCAACGGGATTCTGTACGCGTGGCGCCCGGGCAGGGACAGCACTGATGGGGAGGGGGCCAGGAAGCAAACCCGCCAGGATGGCCAACAGCCTCTTGTGCCAGGAGAATCCGAGGCATCCCCTGACCCTCCTTGCTCCCGGCTGGGCCAGGGTCGCCAGGGGCCAGGGGGACCAGAGGAACAGGCAGCTAAGTGCTGGGCCTTCGTCTGTGTGCCGAGGCTGAGACCCGGCCGCCCCAGGACATCTTTGCCCTGGGAGCCTTGCCTGCCTTCCTTGGGCCGGGGCAGGAGAAGAACTGGTTTCATGGAAAAGGACGCTTGGCCACAGACCAGCCTTGGTGGGAAAACTGCCCCTACCCCCCGAGCCAGGAAGCCGAGCCAGGCCTCGGCACCGAACCCACGTGCCCCCTGCCCCCCGCTCTCTCCCCCTCCAGCCCCTGCAGCTGGGAAGCCTGGGGGGGGTGTTATCGCTGCGGCAGCTGAAAAGGGCTCCCCACACGCCCTACATGGAAGGAGAGGAAAATTAAAATGGATTCTAGCTGTGGAGAAAGCCAGGGGCTTCCTCTGCTCCCCTTCTCTGGGGTATCCACGCCTCACGGCTGGCATACCATTACTCCAAATCTCGACTGCTACTGCGCGAGAGTCCTTGTGCAGCTGATTGTCTCCCCAACAAAGGGAGAAAAAAGCTGGGACAAACGGGGAAAATATGGGAAATTACAATGGAAAGAACAGCAGGACCCCCGGAAATTCTGCAGAGGAGGAAGCAGTATTATATGGTAAAAGCTTCAGCCAGACATTCCCCTGGAAAACGCCCTCTTTATTTCCTACTTGAAGACCCCTTTACCATTTTGTTTCTGGCTATCTCGATAGCAAGAGATTTACAGAAAATGGCTGTCTGCACAGAACGGGATTCATGTCCCAGAGACCTCCCGGGGGTCGCCTGACAAACTACGCATGAGCCGAATCTTTCCACCCACCCCTCCCGCTGCCACGGCCCCTCCCTTCAGGAGCAATTTACAAACAACCACATTCCTCCCCCTCCCGTGCCCAGAGCGCTCCCTCGGCTGGCTGCTCTTCCAACTCCGTTAAACAGACTGGAGGAGGGAGGTGTACTGAATTGGGCGCAGTGCGCTCGCAAATCAACAAAAGAACGGAGCCACACAAGCCACGAAAGGGTGTCCAGGAAGGCGGGGGGGGGGGGAGACTCTATTTCGAGCTACAACCATGAGAGCCAACCATGCTCTGCTCCTGATGGGCGGAGTGCAGCAAGGCTGCAATTAAGGGAAAGCATTTTATTAGGCACGATGTGGAAGCAGGGTTACAGCTTTGCGTCCAGCTCCGTGAACAATGGCTTGCTAGTGCAACGTGGGTCCAGCTGGGAAGCCTCGCCTTGCAACAGCCACTTTCTGGAGAGGGCCAGGGTAGACTCGGTGCTGGTGGCACATTTTCCCAAGGCCCCTGCCCAGAAGCACACGCACACGGACTCACACACACACACACACACACACACACACACACGACTTCTGATACATTTAGCAGCTATGGGGTGAGTTACAGACACGTTCTGTGGGTTTCACCCCTCGGGAGTGAACTTCAAAGCACTTCCAACGGGAGAGCTTAAAGGTGGGGGCGGATTAGGGTTAGGGTTAGTTCTTTGGGATGTGCCATGTGGCCCACAGATGGCAGGAAAGAAGCAGGACTGCATGGTGCTCCAGGAACCCAAGGGTGTCCACCTCAGGAGTAAAGAAAGGTCCCAAAGTCAGGCAGACTGGCTCCCCACAAGGGTGCCGGCTGGGGCCTCCATGCCACGCCTTCGGATCCCCGTGCTTGGCAGGATGCTCCTGTCCCTCAGGGCAAGGCTCCAGGGGCCCCCGCCCTCCGTCCCTCACGCACACGCCCACGGACACACACAAGTGTGGACACCCCTACCTTTGGCCATTTGGGGTTCAGAAGCTGGGCTTTCACGGCATCGTCCAGAGCTCTGTCGTACTGCTGGGTCTTCATATATGCCGCTGAGCGGTTGCTGTAGAGGATGCAGTTCTGGGGATCGACCCCCAAGGCTTCGCCATAGAGCAGGATGGCTCTGTGGAAGTCACCCGCGTGACAAGCCTGGTTGCTCTGCCGCACCTTCTCCACAAACTCAGCCTTACTCAGGATGGGCCCGCTGGACCCCGTATCTTCGAGGCTTTTGGACCCAAACAGAGAAATCTGGCAAGGGGAAAGGGGGCATTTGCTTAGACACCGTGCCATGTGCGTGCAGCGGGAGAGGCTTCCTACAGGGAAGCCACGAGGTGTGCTGCTTTCAGCCTGCCAGGAAGACAGAGCCGCTGCCGCTGCCCTGAAGCTGAAGCCGAAGCCTGCCCTGTTGCCAGGCGTTAAGGAGCGACCTGCTTCGCTGGGAACACAAAGAGGCGAAGCAGAAGCGAGCGGGCCCTCTCCCTTCCCGGATTCTCATCCTGGGGCCCCAGCTAGAAAGGCCCCTTCCCCTTAGGGCCACCTCTTCAAACGAGAGGTCTAGGGGCATTCACTGCCCACCCCCAAACTGCAGTCCTGCAGGGAGCAAGCAAAGGAACAAATAAACAAGGTTATATCTTGCCGCCCTGATATTACAACGTATTCCTCAGACAATTTCCAGTCTGAACCCTTCTTTTGCATAAGCAGAAAAAGCAGCCGCCAGAACTGCTCTTCTCCCAAAGTCTCATACATCAGTAAATGCTAAAGAAACTAAGAGGCACACCGATTTCTGATACTCTCACACGCAACTAGAGTAATGGCAAAACTGCAACTTCACTTAACACTGACTTGGATCTTCCTGGCTTCCCTGAATCAGTCGGCCCATATTTCACGTGGGTCCTGGACAGAAGCCTCCAATCTGCCCAAGGCTCACGGTCAATGGCTGCAGAGGCTGGTCTTCTTGAATCAGACCTGGGTTCCTGCTGATCTTCCCCAAGGGCCTTAACGACCACCAGGTTCTGCTTCCCCTTCCTCCTCCCCCAATTCGTCAGCCTCCCTGAACAGGAGGGCCATCGGCTGAAGGGAGAAGCCCACGAGGGCAGGGGCAGAAGAAAGCCCACAGCTGCCACCAACCTCTCTGGGGGGCAAATGGGGGGGGGGCAAGACTCTGGAAACCCTCCAAGGAAGTCCCCTGTGCAGGCCAGGCCAGGCCAGGCCGGCAGCAGCCTAATATTCCTTCTGCTGGGGACCTTCAAGGGGGCTGGCCAAATGAGCAGAACACCCGGCAAGTCAGGAAGGGACTCATCTCAAAATCGGCCAGCACCCGAGGCGGCTCCCTGCTGCCCAAGCCCAGGCCAGCCTGGGTCACTCTGAGCACCCGAGGCTTCCAAGTTAAAAAGGACCCATAACTTATTCCACCTCTGTGGGAAGATCTCCCCCAGCAGGGAAACAGCTGATCTCCCAGTCGGCTACAGTGCCTGCAGCCACCTGTATGCCAAGAGGAAGCTTTGGTTTCAGGTGTCCACTCTCTCTTCTCCCTCGCATCCAGAGGAGAGGCATTCCCTGGACTGAGAGCAGGCTGCACTGCAGCCTGACTCAATCCTCCCTCTTTACCAGACTGTCTTCTAAAATGCTAACTTTGCTTCAGAACAATCAAAGCCAAAGACCCAGGAAGCTTGGGTTAGTAGCATGCAGGACAACAGGGAGTCCAACATTGCACACAATTCCTTCCTTCCTTCCTTCCTTCCTTCCTTCCTTCCTCCCTCCCTCCCTCCCTCCCTCCCTCCCTCCCTCCCTCCCTCCCTCCCTCCCTTTTTTAATCCCTCCATATCACGTAGGCAAAAGTGGGAGCTGGTCTGCTTTGCAAATTCTGTCTTTGCAGAACCCTTTGAGAAAGAGAGAGGGCAGCTCTCCAGAATGGAGCAGCAATAAAATAGACCAGCGGGAGAGTCACCCCAGCTGCGAAATGACAGGTAGATTTCACTCAAGGCTTAACAGGATTATTTAAAAGGAGCTCTGCAGCTCTGCAAGATTTATAGCCAGCAGCGCTGGATTCCCCTTGGCTTCTACCCTCCCGTCACACCTTGGGAGGAGACCACCTCATCCCCAAATACAAATGGACCTTGCCTCACAAGTCACAGTCCTTCTGCTGAAGGGAGGAGGAAAGGAAGACACACCAGAGAGCAGAGGCAGGCTGGCGGCAAAGCCTCCCCCCCAACGCAGAGGCAGCCTCCAGGGAAAAGGCGGCCAAGCCAGGCTCCATCCAAGCCGGGGAGCCTGGAAGGGCCTCCCCAGAAAAGAGGAGGGCAACGCGGGTGCTTCTGCAGCAAGAGTCGCCTGGGGACAAAGGCCGGGTCTCCAAGCAACCCGAAGCCTGTCTGGCGGGGGGGCTGCTGCTCTGTCCCCCGCTTCGCGGGCGGGTGGGCCGGCGGGGGAGGGTGGCACTGCTCCTAGAGCCAGAGGTGACATGTCAGGTCTCCCACCCACGCCCAGAGCAAGTGGGCACACGGATCACGCTGGGTATAGCTCGCTTAACCAAGGTTTGCCATAATCCAGGGTTCGTAACCCTTAAGGGCTGAAGCCGTTCAACCTGCTACGCCAAACAAAACCAAGTTTCTTGCGGCTTGTGGAGCAGACCGGGAAAGCGGTGCGTGCGGGAGGGGGCACAGCGGAAGGGGGGATGGATGGGCGGCCGGGGGGAGGGGCTGAGGGCTGCCCCGGCCACCCAGGAACGGCGGCACAGCGAGGGGGAACCCGCTGCCAGCCAGCACCCCCGGCCCGCCCGGGCAGGCGCCAGCACGTCGGGATGAGAAAGGCCGAGCGTGGGCAGGAAAGCCGCTGGCGGCAGCTCCGGGCCTCTCCGAAGCGGCGGGTAAAGCAGCTGCACGGAACCGGCCTTCGCGCCCGCCCCGCGAGCGCCCCTGGGAGCCTCCTTGGCGGAGAAGCCCTTCCTCTCCGGGCACGCTTCGCACCTCGCGCGCACCTGGGTCTGCTGCGCAAACCAGCGGGCCGAGCCAAGCCGACCAGGGGCCGCCGCCCCGCGCAGCGGGCAGAAGGCGCCGCGCCTCCAGCTCCGGGGCCCGGGTCGTGCTCCGCCGCGGGGACGGAAGCGCCGCCTTCCCCGCTCGCAGCTTCCAGGCTCCGGGTTGCGCCGCCGCCGCCGCGCTTCTTGCCTTCGCGCCCGGCAGCGCAAAGGGAAGGGGCGGCCGCGGGGCTCCGCGCCGCCGCCCGTCCTGCCAGCGCCCGAGTCGCCCGTCCCCGCGGGCCCGGGTCTTGCGAGCCCCGGACCGGCCGGCCGAGCTGTACCGAGCCCCCCCCAGGCCGGCCCCGCGCCGCAGCTCACCCGGGCGAGCAGCGGCTCTCCTGGGGCGGCTTCTCCTCCTCCTCGCCGCCGCCGCCGCCGCCACGCGCCGCGAGCCGCCGCCTGCCGCTCCATGGCCCTCAGCGCCGCCACCCCTGCGCCGCCGCGCCCAGCGAGCCCCGGGCCGACCCCAGCGCCATTTTCGGGTCCGGCCGCCGCTAGGAGGGCGGGAGCCGCCTTGCGCCGCGCTCCACCCCGCGGGATGGCCAGGCAGGACTCGCCCCCGCCCCTCCTCGCCCCTCCTCCCAACTCCTGCCGGAGTTTTCCAAAGTTGAAGGGAGGCCCCCCTGCCCGGGGAAGGGGCGGTCTGCGGGTCCGGCCCCCGCCCCGCCCGCGCTCGGCCGAAGCAGGCGGCGAGCTCTGCCCAGCTGAACCCGCGCGGCTGATGAAAGAAACGAGCGCACACGCGGTAGCCGCCGTTCTCAAGCTTTATTAGTAAAAAAAAGGGCTCCGGCTCCGGCGCCGCCGTCAAGGCCCCGGCTCCGCTCTCCGCCTCTTGGAAGGTCCGGGCTCCTCCTCCTCCTGCGCCTGGTCTCTCTTTCTGTCTGGGGGCGCCTGGAAGGGGCCGGAAGCCTGGGTCACCCCTTGCAGAGCAAGCCTCCTCCACCTCCTCCCTTGCTCGCCGGAGGCTGGCAGGCTGGCTGGCGCGACACCCCAGCCCGAGGCGACAGCTGTGGCCAGCTCAGGGAGGGTCAAAATGCACGGAAGCAGAGGGTGCCAGGAGAGATGCCCAGAGGCCAGGAGGACGGCCGGAGAAACAACTGCCCTAGAGCAATCGAATCAGACGGGGTCCCGGTATGCTGTGGACAGGAGGTCACAGCCTAGCTTGCTTCAGCTTCGCAGGTAGCATGGTTGATGAGGACCACGGTAGTCAGCACCCTACGGAACATGGACTGAGCCGAAGGGGATGTGGCATCCCCCTCCCCAGCCCAGCCCAGCCCAGCCCCTGACCCAGCCCCTGCTTCTGGAAGAAAAGCAACTGCAAAGGCAAGGAATACATACCACAGTCAGAGGCCCAGGCTTAAACCTCACGTCCTGCGTTTGAGCAAGTAGCTGTTGAAAAGTACACCTCATGTTTTCATCCTGCGAGGAACACATGTGCATAGAGTTAAGGGCTGCCCTGCGGCAGCATGCGCATTGGTCAATGAAACACTGGACGAATGCCGAGTGACCGGGAGGGGGGAGAAGCCACAGTGGAAGTGGCACCAGCCCGAGCACGGGGGGGGGGGGTACAATCGTGCCACAGGACGTTAACACCCCCAGCCCTACACAGCGTTTCCTCCATCACCCTGCTTCCTTGCACGCATGCCTACGAAGCAATAACAGAAGCCCCTTTTCGGTTTAGCAACGTTCTACAGAGCACAGCAAAGGGGAGAAACGGCAAGCCGAAGAAAGGCGCGAAGGGGAGGAAACCGGACTCTTGCTTGGCACAAAGCCACGTGGTGGTTTCCAGGTCTTGCTCGCTGCTGCCCCTCCCTCGTCGCCCTTCAGACCAGAATTTGAGAAATAGGTGCTCAGGCACTCCCTGCGGTAGAACCACGAAGCAAGCAGCAGGAACAGCCTGGGGACCCCGCCTCCTTCCGGCATCCTCGCCCCCCAGAAGAAAACTCCTCAGCTACTTAGGCAGGACCCTTGCAGATGGGCAAGCTACCTTTGCCCCTACCTGCAGCCAGGGATGCGCCAAGGCCTCTCCTATTTTCAAGCGCCGGGCGGGGTCCACAACTAGCAACTTCTGAACCAGGTCAAAAGCTGCAAAAAGAGAGCAAAATGCTTGGCAACGAACTGTTGATGCAGGGAAGCCCCACCTTGCTTTGGTGCACAAATGCTGCGAAGGAGCCTTTCCGTGTCCCGTGGCATCCCTGCCCCCCCACTGGAACCGTGGCAGCAGCTGAGAAATCACCGCCCTCGGCCCAACAGGGCCACCTCTCAGGACCTCGGAGGCCTGCCTGCCTGCCTGCCCGCCCGCCCGGTCGGGCGTCTGCCCTCTGGAACAGCATCCCCCTGGAGGGCTGCACAGCTCCCGCCCTGACCGTGTCCAGAAAGTCCTTGGACGCTTGCCTATGCTCCCAGGCAGGGGGAGGGCTCCTTTGCTGGCTTGCCTGGTTTTCCTTCTGATGCACACGATCTGTTTCATCACTATTTTGTTATTTGCTTTTAACGTGTAGGCTACCCGGATCATCTGGCCTCTAAATTGCACAGATAAATAACCACAGGATGACTAATCCTCCGTTAACAGGAGCCCAGGAAGGGACAGAAAGGGGGGAGGCTCCCCATCATGAGGCAACTCCTCTGCTTCCTCTCCTCACCTTCCTGCACCGTCTGAAAATGGAAGCCAAATCCTCCCCTCTCTCTGAATGAATCTGCTGAAATGAAGCTAACCCTGGTGAAGATCCTGCCTTTGTACCCTGGAATGTCTCGGAGTGCGGCTCCCACCAAGCCCTCCAAACAGCCCTTTCCCCCAAGGCCGCCGGCAGAGACGCTTCCTCCCACGGGACGAAAGGCCTTGTGCGAGGCGCCCCGAGGGAGCCGCGTCGAGGGCTGGGCAGCCATTCCTGCTAGCACAGTGCTGCGGTTAGAGGCTTCCACCCAAGGCGCGTCTTCCCCAACCTGGTCCCCTGCAGGCAAGGGTGCAGATGGACTGCGTTGCCCAGACTTCCCAGCCAGCTCCTCAGGGCTCAGGGCTCCGCTCATGCTCGAGGGGGCCGGGCGCTCAGCAGACCCCTTTCCTTGGAGGCTCACTCGGGACGGGACCCCAAGGCCAGGAAGGCCGCAAACGTTCGGGCAAGGATTAACACAACTGCTGAGCCACCGTTCTACAAGTAGCCATAAAGCGGTCAACCGGCGCCCTCCGTGTCCTCCCAGCACTGCCATACCATCTTTGGATACATTCTTCCACGCTTCTTCAACGTAATAGTAGTCTCCCTGGGCGATCTGCTCCCTCAGAGGCAGCCGAGCACGTTTCTCGTAGAAGGGTGGGTAGCCAGAGAGGCTGAGCAAAAGGAAGAACGGAAATGTCCTGCTTTAGCCTCTTCTGCAACAGGTGGACAACTGCAGCTCACACCCCCTTTTTGTAATCCTCAAAGCTGCTTTTGACCAGGTTTCCCACTGTTCTGTAGTAGGAAATGTGACAACTGTAGTGTAAATCCTAAAATAGGTGTATTGCTTTATAAAAAATAAAATTTCCCAAACATGTCCTAAAATTCCAGCCCTATCCAATCTGTGGGCCTCAGCCCTCCATCAGAATGTTCAGCGTGGACTTTGGCCACTGAAAGATGGCTCCTCTCCTCTGTCTCTCCAGCGTGGCTAAGTTCCACAGCAGGCTCCGATGCCGAGGAGACGGGGTTAGGGGGATCACTCTTGCCCCCGACCTGCAATTTTTGCAGGGCTGCAATGCACTACCATCCTACGGGTGTTCACCCAGGCGTTATTCCAATTTCAGCGGGCTTAAACCAGGTTCAGCATTAGTTCTTGTGAAGAACAGGTTGAAAAACAAAGTATTTCACCAGCCATACTAGACTTTTTTACCACATAAAGAGAATCACTCCAAGGCTCCAGCAGTCCACGGATCGTCCGTATCCAGCTGTTCCAGCAAAACGTAGAATTTCTGGAGCAAGGTAGTCAGGAGTACCACACAATGTTTGCATGAGAGAAGTTTCTCCAACAATTTTGGATTGCCCAAAATCTGTAATCTTGTACGAGGAAAGTGAGAGTGTTCAAAACTTGAAAGAAAACTTTTCCTTGCACCATTCTGTCCCATCAGAAATGTACATCTTACTTTGCCATCTTACTCAATCTGAAAGGAATGTCCAGTTTTGCCTCAAAACCAGAAGAACAGAATCTAAATGGCAAATCCAATGAAGCCCCCCGTATTTGGTGGAAGAGAGAAGGGGGCCACGCAAACCAAGAGCAATCAGGAAATGCACACCCCAACTTTCCTTCCTACTTTGCACCTCTGTTTATGCTGCCTTCTCTCACACACACATCCCTCCCTCCCTGTTCATTAGGCAGAGAGTCTTCTCGTTTTTCAGGAACAGGCGGAGGCGGAGCAGCCGAGCAGGGGAGGAATCGCCCCCGCCCACTAGCGCGCGGCAAAGGAGGTGGGAGAGGCGGGCCCAGCACCACGACAGGCAGAGGCAATTCTCCTTCCGGGTTCCCAACCAGCGGCTCCGCCCCTGCCCATCGCGCTGCCCGCCTCTCCCCTCCCACGCGCTGATAGGCAGAGGCGATCCCCCCGGCCCCCCCCAAGCAGCCACTCCGCCCCCACCTGTTCCTCTTGTCCCGTTTTTGTCTCAAGGAAATATGGTCAGTCTACATCTCCCCCAACTGGGGGATTCTGGGTGGTTTTTTCAAGTTACTATAACAATGACAGAATTCGTGACACCCCATCAAGAGGGACCTTTGTCATTGTTACAGTGATGCGTGCACATATTGCACGTATTGGCAGAGCAAGTGGCGTTTTCCACCAGCACAATTCGGCTCCCTTTTGCACACAGACCACCGCTCACCTTGACGAGGCAGTTCTCTTCCGCAGATGATAGAAGCACGTTCTCCAGTTTCAAATCCCGGTGAATTATGCCGTGTTCGTGAAGGTACTTCGCACGATATCAAAAAGGGAAAAAAGTCATGGAATAAACGGGCTTACAAGAGACAGGAGTCTAACTTGTTCTATTTTCAAGGTGTAAGCTTTGGTGAGCTGCTGCTCACTCTTCACTGTTATTCACACCTCTGTTCCAACTGCCTTTTGGCTTCTGTTCGAGCTCAAAGCCATAAAAATGCAGCGCCTCTTTGACATGCTCCCCCGTGTTACCCCCCCCATTCCTTATGGAGACGGCTGGAGGTAACGCAAAGCATAAAGCCGCCTCCCGATGGCCAGCAACAAGCCCAGCAAACGTGCCAATAGAAAACATGCAGCTGAGCCACCAGCCAAGCTCCCCTTCCGAGATGTCAGGATTACCTGTACAGCCAACAACATCTGGTAGAAATAAAGTTTGCAAGTTCTTTCACTCAACCGTGCTGGTCGCTGAACCTTGTCAAACAGTTCCCCACCTTGCATCCTGAAAGAGAGTAGCGGGAAGATGAACTATTTTGTTTTCGTCCTAGGAAGCAGATGGCAATGCGATGCGTGGAGACCCAGGGCTAGTCCCGAAAGACCTGCTCTTCCTTAAGATAGAAGGCAAGCCAAAGAAAAGGAGGGGTGTTCTGCGCAGATGGCCCCAGCCGACTACCAATTTTCTGGCCTGCTGGACCTCATGGTTCTTTGAACCACAAGCACGTGTGATCAAGCAACCCGTCCACCAGACCCCTCATGTGGACCTCAGCCAGAGGTCAGGTGCTGAGACAGGCCACTTGGCACAGGAAACACGGAATGGTTGCAGCAGCAGCTGGACAAAGAACAGGAATGGACTCCACTTCCTACAATTAATTGGGCCCTGAGTTACTGTCCCATTTTTCATAGACATCTTTTCTTTCTTTTCCTTCACCCTTAGGAGCCCATCTCCTAAATGTTGCTTCTTTGCTGCTGGTTTCTGGGCATCCTTGTGTGCTGCCATCTCATGCGCTCACTTGAGTTGTGGGGGCAAAATCATGAGCCACAAACAGAAGCTCAGAACAGTAACTTACAATTCCAACACTATGTAAAAGTCTTTTCCTTCAAAGAAATCTATTATCTTGATTAGGCAGGGCTGCAGAAGGAGAGAAAGACAACATTCAGAAAAGACTCTTGAGAAAAGTGTTTAAAACAGCGACTTACTTTTGCTTTGAAGAAGAGGGGTGGTGCATTCATACATTCATGCATATACACGTATGCACATACGTGCCCCCTTACTAAGTATCCTTTAGAAAAAAGAATGTCAGAGTCTTTAATAAAACAAATAATTTTCTCCAGAAGCCTTACCAGTGGCTTAGTTCCAATCAGAAGAGGAGGAGCGAAAACAATTCAGAATGAACTACTAGCCTTGAAGCTTCACTTACGTGGTTGATCTTCTTTAAGATCTCCACTTCTGTTTCAATGTTGAAAGGCCTGTCCTGCTGTTAAACAACAGAGCGTCAAAATATAAAGACCCTTGTGCTGCTTGAATTCATCCCTTTAAATGGAAGCAATTTTTTAAACAAAGGAAGCTCACAATTACCCCCCACCCCTGCAAAAAAATGGGCCCAAGACCCTGATAAGAATGGCTGCTGCAATGAAGCCAAAACCAGAGGAAAAACAAACAAAAACCTCTCAGCTGAACTGCAACTTAAGTTTAAAAGGGAGATCTTTCCATGCAGGCAGGCAGGCAGGCTCATGGAGAAAAGATCTTCACCTTAAAAGTGAAGGGGGGGGGTAGAGGCTGGTAACTGGAGCTTATTTGTGCAGCAAATCTCCTACCACCCATTTTTCTCCGGGACGGCACCCATCCGTTCAGTAGCTGAACTGGGGGACCAGCAGTGGGGCAGCTTAAGATCCTTGCAGAAAAACTCTGCACTTGGATGAAATTTAAATCCCCTGGAATTTGAAGGTCTTACGAAGGGGTCCCCTCAAGGTGGAGGGTGAGGGGTCGAGCAAGATAATAGGCCAATCAATATTTTCTCCTTGCATCAACCTCTAGTGGAAAACACACAGAGAGTAAAGGCATTTAGGCTACACAGAGCTCACAAACACCCAGCCAGATAATGCACAAACACGTATCAATCAGTCAGGCAACAGACCTCCCACCGTGAGGGCCAGGTATCAAACAGGTTAAAATCAGGGAAGCAATTCCTTTAAAAGGATGCTTTGCCTCTCTTCAAAGTTTATTTCTGGCTAGGGTTAGGGTACAAACAAACAAAATACGGAGGCTTACCATTCCTGGCAAAGCATCAGTCATAAACTTCCCCTTCTTTATGATTTTTATGGCAACTTTGCTATAGGTGTCCCTTTCGAAGGCCAGCTTCACCTCTCCGCAGGCCCCGCTGACAGAGAAAGGAGGGGAGGATTTACTGCTGCTCCAGCTGTGAGCTATGTGCAGGGCGCCCGACAGCCACGTGCCTACCTCTCCTCCCCAACAGGCCCCGAGGAGCACGCAAGGGCAGGCCCCCCCAGGAGGCCGGGGTTGCTGGCCCTGAGAGGATGGCCACGGGAAGCTTTCGCTTAGCTCTCCGGCCTCACCCAATCGGATGCATTCTGCTCAGACAGCACGAGCGCAGCTTCAACCAGCACAGAAAGCTGGATTGAAAACTTTCCAGGCTGATGGAGACCCCCGCTGAAACCAGACCTGCCCCCCGAGAAAGGGACCCCTCCCTCCCACCGACCTGCCCAGCGTCTTTGAGATGATGTATTTCTCCCGCAGTTCCTTGGGATACTCCAGCTGATGACCGGCCTCCACGAGGTCAGAGAACACAAACACTGGGAAGGCGAGCAGAGGGCACTCCTGTTATGAATGGCGCGATGCCCCTTTGCATGACCCAGCCGTTGCCACGCCACACCACAAGTGTGGCTAAACGTGGAGATGCAGAAGCAGAACCAAATTAGTTCTATGTTGCCCTGTGACACCTCCACCGATGTTTTCAAGAAAGGTGCCTAACTGTCAGGATGTGACATCCTTCCAGCATAGAGTAGCTGTTTAGAAATGGGATTTGTAGTAGTTGTAGTTAGAAGCGCCAGGCCTGGGAATGAAGGGGGGTGAAGCCGCGTGTTAGTTTGGAATGTGAGGCAAAGGAGGAAGAGTGGAATCTTACTGTTCCTTAGTTCAGTGAGAAGGGTGTGTGTGAGCTTTTCAATGTCATGGGAAGGATTGCAGGCCTTGGGAGGGGGGGTTTAGCTAGCTTTCACACACATTTTTTTTCAGACTGATCTTTGCATTGGACAAGTAACCTGTATCAATAAAATATTTCTTCCACATCCTATAACGGCTTGTGATTGAGAGATTCTGCATTGATAACAGAAGGGCTAGTTCATCACACTAACAAAGTGTGCAATTGCCTCAGTGGCAATTAAGAGAGAAGAAATCACCAGGCCCACGGGATAGCACCCGAGAGTCTATAAAGAGTTCAGATGGAAGCTTGGGTTAATGGTGAAATACAAAAACACCCACAGGAAGAAAAGATAGGGATTATGCAGTGAGAAAAAGAAAACTTAGGTTGATCAAATAGTATTTTCTGATGAATTAACTATTTTTGAATCAGTAGAAGTATATTTCACATTTCTTACTGATACTTAAAAACTGGATATTCTAATTCTTCATTCCGCAACTCAGATATATAAGTAATACTAACTTTCATTTTATCTTAAAATTTCTTATAAAATTGAATTGTTGGTTTCCATTCAGACACTACATCTCTTAAGGATACTAAAATTGCCTTGGAGGCTGCTAGAGCATCAGGACCATATTGTTTAATTAATAGTACATGTTTCAATGATTTCCTGGTCTTTTAAATTATTTTTCTGCACTTTCTTTTCTGATATATTCACTGTTACTGTTGCATTTTGTAAGACACCCAGAGCTGTGAAAGATTGGGGTGGCCTATAAATCTCATAAATTAATAGTCAAGCCAAGTGAACGAGTCCTCGACACACAATATCCAAAATCTTTCAAACAAACATTAGAACTCAGCTGATTCAAAGTGTTCATCTGTTGGAGCAAAAGGGCTCCAATAAAATATCTTCCCTGCTACTTCCAAGTTTGGGTTATTCCACAAGATTAATTTCTCATGTGATTTGGAATCAAAATATAACTGCTTACCTACCAGTAACCAAATGTACCCGGCAGCTTTCAAAGCTGGAAACGGGTCTCTGTTTAGTATACTTGGACTCTGAAACGAGCCAAGACTTCACTAGGGCTACGCTCTTGTTCTCCAGATGGGCCCAGCGCAAATCGGAAAGCGCCAATATGGATCTCGCCCCTAAGAGAGGTAAACAGTGGAGCCATTTCCACTTCCTGCTCATGCTCTGAAATGGAACCAGGGTATTTACATTTCTTTGAGACATTTGAAATTGGGGTTTGATAAGCAAATTTGATGGCAACCCCCGTTTATGTAGTGAATATAAAAAGGGATCACAATGAGCTCCAAATATCCTCCCAAGGAAGCTCATGGACTGTAGCCAAGCGGCATTTGCAGGAGCAGAAACTATTCCAATTCCACATCTAATTAGCTCAGAGCAGGAAACCGACCTTGGTGGTTTGACTCAAAGTATCAGTCCAGCATGAAAAGGCCCGTCCCACTCAAAGAACCAGATAAAAAGGCAATCTGCTTTTACGTACGCAGGCGGAAGTCACCCCTTTCACTGAAGGAGCCCTCGCCGACTGTGGCGATGGCCACGGATGTACCGCCGAGAGGCAGATTCCTACAGAACAAGGCTGCCTTCAGCTGCCCAAGAAAACCAGCCAACGCAGGAAACGTTCAAGGCAAACCGTGGCCATCCGGAAGGAGCATTTGCCCAAGAAACCTCCAACAGCAGGGGTCTGGGGTTTGTGGGGGGGGGGGGAGCAGAGAGCCCAGACACTCCGGCAGGGCTCCAGCGGCAGGCACCTCTGCTGCTGCACCTGGGCCGGATCATGAAGGAGGAACGGGCAGAGCCGGGAGGTGAGTGGCAGGGGAGGGCTCTGAATGCCCTCTGCAGGGATCCGGCCCTGGGTGCCTGTGGTATGCGTTCGCATTTAGGTAGCATCGCTTTTGGACAGAGCAGAATGGTGTCCGGCCCTGGGCACACAAGGTGTGCCAGGTGAGTGCCATACCACTGCCGAATTTGCTATTGCTCTACCCGGACAGGGCAACGGTGGGGTCTGGGCTGCCGACGCTTGCTGCGCCAGAGAGCGAATGTTGGACGGTTACGCGTGGGGCTGTCTCAAAGGTGGGCCTTCCGTACCCCCAGCTGTTTGGGCATGCCAAGCAATCTCTTCCTACCTTTGTTGTGAGGCAGAGACAGGGAAATTTTGGCCACGTGAGCCAGAGGAACCTTCCTGCCCCTGCCCACCATGCGGTCATTGACAAAAGTCCCATTTGCGCTTTGGTCTTCGAGGTAAGTCACAGAGCAGCCCCGGGGTCCTGGTTCCTTAGCAGAAGAACAAACCGTCCCTCAGCGGCCGACCGGAGGGCAGCGGCAGGCAGACGGCCAGAAAGAGGCCAGCTGTCCCGGATCCCGGTCTGGGCGATTCCGCCGGGGAGCGGCCGGCCAGTGCGCCTCCTGCCCCCTTCGCAGAAGGAGGCAGGCACCCCGAACCTCCGCCCCCCCGCTCCCGGGACTTACTCTGAAGATGCGGAAATGCCTCTTGCTATACTGCCGGTAGGCGTCGCTCTTGGCCAAATCCAGCCTGGAGAAGCTGTAGTCGCAGCCTGGGTCGCGGCCGAACCAGTACTCGTTCTTCAGGCAGACTGAGCGGGAGGAGGAGCGGCCCCGGTCAGCCCGGCAGCTGAGCCGAGCCAACGGGGCCGCTCTCCGCACGGGGACTCGGCCCCGGACCCGACGCAGCCCGCGCAAGGAAAGCGGACCCCGTCGCCCGGGAAAACGCGGCCCGGAGCAGCGGCCGCAACAGAGGGAGGCGCGTCCCCCGCCCGCTCCCGCCGAGGCTGCGCTCCACCCCAGGTGCGCCCGGGCGCGCGAAAGCCCCTCGTCGGCCGGCCGTCCACGCACCGCAGTCGGGAAAGCCCCCGGCCAGCCCGTAGAGGTGTCCCCACGGCCGGGGCGCGTCCCCCGCCGCCGCCTCCAGGTCCGGGTCCTCGGGGATGGCGGGCAGGTCGTGCGTGGGGAGGGTCTCCAGGGAGCTGAGCGTGCCCGAGGAGGAGCTGGCCGAGGAGCCCGACGGCGGCTGGCTGGGCTGAGTCGCGGCCTCCCGGGTCGGCGAGGGCTCCCGGCGGGACATGGGGCCGCGGCACCCAGACCGACCCGCGCGCCGGCGAGGACACCTTCCGCGCCTCCCGCCGGCCCTGCCCGCGCCTGCGCAGGGCGAGGCGGGGGCGGGGCGCCTGGCCTGCCGGAGCGGATGTGGCGCCGGGTGTTGCGCGCGAGGGCCCCGCGCCCGTTCCCCGATCCGCGCCGCGCCCGCACCCAGGCCCCGGGACGCCGCTGCTGGAGCTGCGGGGCTCCACTGGCTGCGGAGGCGGGGCCCGGCTTCTGCCCGTCGTGCCGCGCCCTGCAGCCCCCGGAGCCCCGCGCGGACTTCTTCGGGCTGCTGGGCTGGTGAGGCGCGCCCGCGGCGGGGGGCGGGGAAGAGGGGGCCGCCGCGCGGGGCGCCCGCTCACGCTCTCCCCTCCCGCAGCCCGCGCGGGTTCGTCGTGGACGTGGCCCGGCTCCGGCAGCGCTTCTTGGCCCTGCAGCGCTCGCTGCACCCGGACCGCTTCAGCCGCCGACGGCAGGTGGGTCGCGACCGGGGGGGGGGCGGCGCCGGCGGGGAGGGCGGCCGGGCCGGCGCGTGTGACCCCTCTGTGCCTTACAGGCCGAGCGCGGCTTCTCGGAGCAGCACGCCGCCCTGGTCAACCAAGCCTACCACACCCTCCGCAATCCGCTCAGCCGCGGGCTCTACCTGGTAAGGCGCCGGGAAGGGGGCGCGGGCGGGCAGCAGCCAGTAACCCTAACCCGAGCCGTGCCCTCTCCCTCCTGCCAGCTGGAGCTGAGCGGGGTCGAGCTGGCGGCGGGCAGTGACGCGGAGGCCGAGCCCGGTTTCCTCGCCGAGGTGTTGGAGCTGAACGAGCAGCTGGCGGCCGCGCACTCCGGAGCAAGCCTGGCCGCGCTGGAGCACCTCCTGGCAGGTCGGTGGAGCCTTTGCGGCCTCCGGGGGGCGGGGGAAGCTGCTGCCGCCGCGGGAAGCGCTGCGGAGGCCCCTCCTGGCTCCCCTCGCAGGAGGCTGCGGGGCTTTCTCCTCCCTCCCTCCCTCTCTCTCTCTCTCCCCCCCCCAGCAAAGCAAGAGGCGCTGGTCCAGGAGGTGAGCACGGCCTTCGAGCAAGGTACGAGGCTCCGGCTCCCGGAGGTGGGGGGCTTTGCGTGGGCTCGCTCCGCGGCCGGGCAGGCGCCGCTGCCTTCTCCCGCTTCGCTCCCGGAACTGCCCGCTCCGAGGGCAGGCTCGTCCAGCCCCTTTTCAGTCAGGAAGGTTTGCTTGCGGGCAGACGGACCCGGTGGACTTCTCTGGGGGCAGGAGGGCTCCCTTGTCTGCAGAGACTGGCTTAGCTGCTGCAGACAAAGGGAAGGGTCTCCCGGGTTTATGGCCTTCGGCTGTGCTGCTGCTGCTGCTGCTGCTAAGCAGAACTTCTTATCCATTTGTATACCTTAAGTTTCTAATCTTGCTAAGAGAGTTTTCTTTTTTTTCTGAGCGTTCCTTGCTGCGTGAAGGCTCTTCCTTGCTAGCAGGGTCTGATAATTTTTAAAAAGATACAGAATCAGGCTCAAACCAACTCTTGTGCCTGGACGCATCCACGCAGTTTCCTCAGCAATGGTACAAAAGCCATTTCTCCCTGCTTCCTTTCCAGACTTTTCCCCCAACTTCCCAGTCTAGTGCACAGCCCTGGGAATTTTTGGCATACCGTTAACTCTTTAAGGATTGTTTCTGTCTTGTAATTGCAGATGACCTTCAGGAGGCCAGAAGACTCCTGGGCAAAATGAAATACTTTGCGAACCTGGAGGAGAAGGTGAAGGAGAAAAAAGCCCCCTCCTGATCCCTCACCATGCTTAGTTGGGTGATCCTTGCTGCAGACCCACCCGAAAGGAAGCCCCTGCCCTCCCAAGTGGGCCAGGAGCCAGCTGCCCAGCGACTGCGAGACCGAGGGAGGGAGGGAGGGCGGAATCAAAATAAAGGAGCCGCAGGGATCCACTTCAGTTTGCCTGTGTGAAAGGGCGGGCGATTGGGAGAGCTGGGCTGGGCTGCTTGTGCCCCCTGTGGCAGAAGTGGCCCACCCCGATCCGGGGCCGGGGTGGGTTCGCAGAGGTTGCCGGGGCGGAAAGGGAGCGTGGTTTCCTGCCCAGCGCTGCACAGGAAAGTTTCTCGGGTGGTCACAGGCGCTCTGAATGCCATTTAAGCAATGGCAAGATAAAAAGCCCCGAAGCCCCGTTGGGTGGAAGGCCAGCCTTGCTCAATGGCCAGGAATTGAGCCTACAAGCAAGATTTGGGGCACCCTCCTCCTGGCAACGTCTTTCTCATGACACTCGAGTTCATTTTTCCACGCTGTGCATATTTTATGGGCCCGTTTTCCCTCTTGAGTTTCTAAGCAAAATACTGCGAGCTTCCCTCAAAGGAGAGATCTTTATCCTTCCTGGAGAACTACCAGAAAGCGATTTCCATACGTTTTCTTTCTGGAGGGGGTGCTCTGATGCCTCCTCCTGCCTCAGGGGCTCCCATCAGCACAGCGCGGGTTCCCCAGAAGCCTGTGAGGCCTGCCTTTCCTGTCTGGGCTTCTCCAGCTGCAGCCTGTTTCTACCTGGTCCCTGTTTGTTTGCAACAGACCTGGTCAGTGGGGTGATGCTTTGGCGGCTGACTGCCGCCCCAGTCCTGCCAGCTTTACCCCCACTGGTCTTCCTGTGTTCACCCTCTTGACCGTGGTGTGGCTCGGCCACGCGCTCTGCGCAAAGACAGGAGCCCGGTGAAAGGCAGCCACTTTATTGAACAGACCCCGCTCCCTCGGACGCTGGAACGCGTTTCACGAGGAGGGAGAGGTCCACGTCCGCGTCCCCCTGCCCACTGCCGGAAGCATCGGCCTGTGTGGCCGGCGGGCTCAGAAAGGCGCTGCTGCTTGTGGCCCAGCCAGCTGACGGAGGCTGCTGGGGTGGCACCTGGGCGAAGCGGGCCCCACAGCCCGGCCCCCGGTGGCCCCTAGAGCCCCCGGTGAAGCTGCTGTCCCTCGCTCGGTTCTCCGTCCGGCTCTGTGGCGCTCCCGAAGTTGAGCTTGTGAAATTCTCTCTTGATTTCTAGAAAGGTTTTGTTCTTTGTCTCGGGAATAATAAAGAAAATGAAGGTGGCCACCACGCTGCACTCTAGCAAAAACACAGTGAAGCAGTACTGCTTCAGGCCTTCCTGGAAAAAGCAAGAAAGTGAAACGTGAATCTCCGCAAAGAGCAGCAGCAATGTCTCGCGGTTTTGCTGACACTCTGGGCCGGTGGGACTAGCTTTAATTGTGGCCGTTGGCTACAGCCAGTCGAGTCGCCCGTCCGGTCCAAGGCGCCCCCTCAGGCTGCACAGGTACGTCGCAACTGCTTGGGGTGGGGGCGTCACGGAAGGCATGCAAGGTGGCACGCATTTCCATTTCCGGACTTAGCAGCAGTGTTTTACAAGCACGTTTTCGTTAATATGCTTGTCAAACTTCTATGCTGAAATGAGAATGGCTTTTAAAATTGTTAAGAGCAGGAGAGAAGCTGGCAAGCATTTGCCTCTCCCGCAGCTAAAACTCTTCTGGCCAAACAGGTGCCCACCAGATGGCACAATTTCCACTAGTGCTAAAAGGCAAAAAATGCCCTTTTCAGGCCTCCCTTAAAAGGAATGGGGGCCAGAGCAGATCCTTTTTCTTGGGTGTTGAGCTTCAATTCATTTTATGCTCGACTTTGCAAGGCTGATGATCATAGGTTAAATAAGGTGTTTAAATTCTGGGGGCCCTCTAGATAAATCTACACGAGAACACTTTCCATAAGGACAGTCAAAACCCATCAGAAATCTTAAATCATTTCCACAAAATATGAATGGACCGTAATGCCGTGCCTCTCCTTTCGCACAGCCGTATCGTTTTGTTTGTAAGTGTGCAGAGGGAGTGTTTTGATATGCTTGACTCTGACCCTCGGGGACCCTTCTCAGCTGCAGCGGGGTGCCGCCAGCCACAAACGATCGAAGCGGCCCAAAGTGCAAGGCTGGGGCCACAGGCAGCCTTGTGAAACCGCCACCAACCTACCACAACAGAAGGGAAGAGCATTCCAACTGTGAAGAAGCTCAGCCAGCTCGCTGATCCTGCAATGGTGTAAGCAGCAGGGCGCGAGGACTGCAGGAACAGTTCAGTCGTCAGAATGTTTGTCACGCCACCTGAAGGAAGGGACCTTTGTTAACACAGAGGGGTGGACATGGTGAATTACCACACGAGAGGCAAGATGTGGAGGACACAGGCCAGTTCAACCTCCTGGTAGATACGGTGGAACATAACGCAGAAGTAGTGAACAGATGATTTGTTTGTCTTCTGGGGGAAGTTGGCTTCAGGTCCATATGGAAGGATCCAGATGGATGGATGACGCTCATTTTTATTCCAGAGTAGGGCAAAGGACTTCCGTGGCTGCCATCCTGGGTCCCATGCCAGAAGGCAAGTTTTAAGGAACATCCGCAGACACCTTGTCTAAGTCCATCTGGCTAGCAAGCACCTTGGAAGGCCATCCCCGCCCGCCTCTGCACCCTCAGTGATGCATGCAAAGCAAAGCAGGTCTTTATTACGGTCACAGACCAGCGTAAAGGGATGCATGCAAGACCTCCAGGTCTTGGTTGGTGATGCTAAGTTTACCCAACAAAGACGTGTCATCCAGGTTGAAAGAACACCAAGCAACCACGGCTCCCGGCTTTGTCTCCTCCCTCCTCTCCCATAATCCCCTTGTAGACATGGCTCCCTTAAGGTGGGCTTCCTCAGCCTCTACGGTCAGTTGCCAGCCCCTGCAGACTTGCATGTGTGAATTTCCCTGTGATCACAAGAGGGATACCTGGTCCAAGCCCAAAGCTCAAGATGAAGGCAAATATGCAGGCCATGCTCAGGTACGGTGCCCACGCATACACCTGAGGAGAAAGCATACGAGGGCGGGGCTGCACTCGCTTTCCTTCCCTATGTGGTGGAAAGATTCTGAGTGCCACGGGGACGGGTAGTGCTGCGGGTGTGGTGGGGCCTAGCTAGCGCTCAGCACTTAGAGCCACTGCAGGCACGAAGTCCTGCAGGAGTGTGTGGCGAGCAGTGGGCATGCTTGCCCCCCTAGCCGGAAGTGGGAGGTCCCCCACCTACCTGGAACGTCAGGGAGATGGTCAGGATGATGCACCAGAGCGCCATGAGGGAGTAGCCTCCCAGGATCAGAGCTCTCCTCCCCAAGGATTCAATTAGCAAGCCCTGCAGGACGAGGAGGAGAGTGAAGCCTCTGCTCGGTGGCAAGAGGGCCCCTTGTGGCCCCGGGGAAAGCTTGAATTCTGCTACTTACGCAGGTGAGGGCAGTGAGGCATTCGCACACCCCTGTACCCAACGTTACATAGGGAATCATCTCTTGGGGAATCCCTGTTTCTTCAAAGACGTAACTGGCATAAAAGTAAATCTGAGAGACAGTACAAAATGCCCCGTGAAGAAGGGAAGGCATTGGAAGAGGATACCCATTAGTCACCACTAATCTGCACAGATTCTTTCCTAAGAAGCTGGCACGGCCGCGGGTCTGCCTTTGACTCTTGCTGCCAGTGCTCAGGAAGAGATCCAGCCCATCCCTGCAGTGCTCCCACGGTCAACTTGGGGACAGTAGCTGTGAGGAAGAGCTGAGCACCCAACTATTCCCATCCTGCTCTGGCCCCAGGTTGTCTTAACCCGCAGGAGCTGGGCAGAGGCTCCTGCCAGGGGTGCCCTGGCACTCACCGCGTTGATCCCACTGAGCTGCTGGCCCATGGTCAGGCAGATGACTGCAATCAGCTGCCAGCGGATGCTCCGGTCAGCAAACAGCTCCCACGGCTTCTTGGCCTTCTCCCCTCTGAGGGCCAAGCTCTCTCTCCGAATGTCCTCCATCTCCTTCTGGTAGCACAGAGGGCCATGGAGGCGCTTCAGTGCTGGGGAGAGAAATGGGGGTCAGCGGGGGGTTTCCCACTCCAGACCGCTTGGCAGTTATACGCTCCGCTGCCCTCCAGGAGGAGGCAACGTGTCTCCGGTCTGTGGCGGAGTTCACCCTCCCAGTGAGGTGGTCATCAGCCGGCCACCGCTTCCCTTTCCCAGGAGTGGCTCTGCTGAGGTGGATGGAGTTGACTTGCCCAGAGCTCCCCCCCACCCCCAAGTCCACCTTGACAAGGACAAGGCTCGGGGCAGTCTCCGTCTCTTTCCGGCTAAAACCCTGGTGGGCGGAAGGAGCTGCTGGCTCGGGCTTCCTTCCCTGGAAGAAAGTGCCCGGTTTCCCCTTGGGGTCCAGGTGGTGTGGCTGCTGACGGCCCCAGCCCGCCCTACCTCTGATGCACTGCATCTCATTCCCTCGGTCAAGAAACATGAAACGGGGACTCTCTGGAAACCAGGGAAGGGTCAGGAGTTGGATTATGGCGGGTAAGCAACAGCTCAGGAGCAGGAAAGGCCAGCATTCCTCTCCGCCCAGCAGCTCCCTGGGGGAAGAAGCCAAAGGAGCCGCACTTCAGGCCCCAGGCAGGCAGGCAGCCGGCCGGCCGCCCGCCCGCCCCTTAACCCGGGGCCGAAGTGACCCAGGACCCAATGCTCACCTTAGACCCATCACTTGTCCGGTCAAAATTCCCCCCGTCAGGAAGATGGAGCTGCCCATAGTCACGGCCCCTCGAAGGTGCCTGGGGGCAGCTTCTCCCAGGTAGAGGGGCTGCACACACAGTCCAATGCCTGAAAACGGAAGGTGGCCTCAGGAGCAGCCCTTGGCCATAGGGCTGCTTATGCTTCGGAAGGTTCCGTGGTGGGAGGCTTCCACGGACAGAAGGCAGGCGGTGCTGGTCCCCAATGAGTCGCACACGTGCCGCAGGCTGATCTCACAGGAAGCACCCCAACTCATTAACCACAGATGAATCTTGGTTGCATTTTTACAGAGATTTACCTGTATTCATTCCGATCAGAAACCTCCCGATGATGAGCAATTCGAAGAGCCCCGCTGGGAAGCTGGCCCCCATCAGGGTAGCAGCAAGGAGAGCAAGGGCGTTGTTCGCCAAAAGAGCTCCTTTCCTGCTGACGGAGAAGGTGGTGAGAAGAGCTGTGCCACTGGAGGAAGGAACTGAAGCGGCCCTGCAGCCCATGGGGGGCTGTGAGAATGTCAGACAGCAGGATGAACGAGCGGCTTGGGGTTCTGAGAGAGGGGGCGCTTCCTCTCCGTAAAGGGCCTCCCTCGGGGTGCTGCTGCACGGCTGCAGTTTACACAGGCAAGTGAGAGGCTTCCTTCCCACCCAGCCACAAACTGAAAACCCATCTCTGCAATGCCTCTTCTCTCCAACGGTGGGGCAGTCCCAGCTGCATTCCCCAGGGAAGGCCAAGTCAGGCCAGACCCTCACTCTCCAGGGTGTGGTGAAGATAAAGGACAGACAAGGGCCCGTCCGTTTCCCTCAATTCCTCGGAGGAGGAGTTTCAGTTATGAAAACTGCCCACCGAGCAAAGGAATCACGCCCCTTGGAATGATCACACTCACCTGCCCAGCCAGCCAGCCATGCTGCCCCCGAGGTGGGCCCCGAAGAACCCACCTAGGGAAAAAATGGAGGCAATGGTGGACCAGAGAAGAGTCAGCATGCTGGAACTCAGCTTGGTCTGGTAACGGCTCTGCCAGGTATCGTTGAGGAAGCTGTGGATGTGCTGAAAACCCAAAGGAAGAGCGTGGCGGCGGCAGCCTACCTCCCATCTCCGGGACGGAGCAAGCGGTCCACCCTCCTCCTCAGGTAGGGGCCTTCTGCTAAGGGGCTGCCTTGGGCCTCCCCACTCTCAATCCGGCCCAGAGCAGCTTTTGCCAGAAAGTTGCTGAAAGAGTGGCCAGGAATCCACCTCTTCGCTTCCTTCCCCATCTTTCAGGCCTAACCCTGACGTGGCCCTTTGGCTAGCGGTGGCTGCACACCCCCATTCTGGGAACAGTCACCTGCCGCAGAAGGACCTGGCGCACGCGGCACCTGTTCTGCAGAGGATGGCCGTGGGCTGCTCCCACCTTCCGCACCTGCTCCTGGCTCCTCTTTCATCCAGAGGCCCTGGCTGACCCCCCGCTTCCTGAACCCCCCTGGCTTGCTAGATGATGCCTGCGTGCTGCACAGAAAAAGCTGTGAGGCAGCCCCCGCTTCTCAATACCGCCTTGTGCATTATCTCCTCAGGATCCAGCTCAGTGTGACCCAAGCATACCCATGTGTTCAGCACATGCTTCTGTCCCTCCACGGTTACTGTTGTTTTCAGTTGTCTTGAGAAGCATGAAACTTTGCAGTAAACCGATCTTGCACAGCTTAACTGGTGAGGGAATCAGCTGAGAGAGGACGAGTCAGCTGCCTCCGCACCAGACCTGCTTGGCTTCGTGGCCAGCATGCCCAGAAGCACCACCAGCTGGGTCCGGCCTTTACGCCAAGGAGGCTTCTCGCGTAGCGCTGGGGGAGCAGGCGCTGCGCCGGGAAAGGGTGGCATCCCAGGGTTCAGCATTTCTCCTCCAAAACGGCTAGACTGGCCAGAACGGGGGGCCACAGCAAAGGGGGGCTGCAATCGCCCAGCCAGTGACGCCCACGCGGTCTCCCTGGCAATGTGCCAGCTGTTTATACCCATGGCTTCTGGGTCAAAATGTCTCCCATGTCCAGTCCGAGGTTCATTTGGGTAGGAACCAGCTGGCATCCTCCCTCCCGTAACGTCCATCGTCATCGGGGAGCAACGGCACTCAGGGCCGCAGGCATTTTCAGCCCATCTGGACATGGGGCCGTTTTCAAGTAAATCATGTACTGTGGAAAGTCTGAGCTGGTCCATGCACACTCCTGCCACGCTTTCTATGAGTTGGACAAGTGTGAACAGAAGAGTGTTCTTGCTACCTAGAGCAACAATAAACAACACTTCAAGAAGTTTTGGATGGTGTCTTACCTGAGTGGGGGCATTGATGAGAGAAACGTTGTATCCGTACTGAAAGGTCCCTCCAATTCCAGCTGCACACACAGTCCAAAAGAGGGTCCAGGTTGGGAGCTGCGGAAAGAAGTCCAGAGCGCCATGGTCAAGAGGAGCCGGGCTACAGGAGACCGGCAACTTTAAGCGCACGACTCTGGCTCAGAGAAAAGGCCTTTTGGCTTTGCAGAGCCATCACCAGACCCATCTGAAGCCAAGGCTGGAGGCCGTATCAGGAGGAGGAGATCCTGGCCTGTTGGTGGACCATCAGTAACACCCTCAGTTCTGAACCACGAGGTGGAAAGCCAACAGTTAAGTAATTTTTTATTCTATGAATTATTAACTGCCAAATGACAAACAGGACAAGTCAATCACAAAACATAAATCCATCCCCAAATCAGTGGAAGAACATCATGCTGCTATTTCTTCTCTCTGCTAGCTGTTTGTGGTTGTTCTTTCTCTCCGCAGCAACCTTCACGCCCCTTCCCATTGGAGCTCTCCTCCTGGGTCAGTCTACAAAAGCTGGACGTCCAAAATTTTATTTATTTATTTTCTCTCTCGCCTTCATTTTTTTTTATAAATAACTCAAGGCGGCGAACATACCTAATACTCCTTCCTCCTCCCATTTTCCCCACAGCAACAATCCTGTGAGGTGAGTTGGGCTGAGCGCGCGCGACTGGCCCAAGATCACCCAGCCGGCTTTCAGGCCTAAGGCGGGACGAGAACTCTCAGACTCCTGATTTCTAGCCCGCTGCCTTAACCACTAGACCAAACTGGCTCTCTTGCCTTTTCACGCTTGTGAAGAGCTCCTTTGGCTACAGGGAGTGTTCTCACTGCAGATGGGTTAGGATAGGGTTAGGGTTGACATGTGGACATTTCCCTGGACTCTGATGTCGATGAAGATTCTCAGCCATCCAGGTGGAATTGTCTGTAGGTTGAGTCATGGCAACTGGATGTCTGTCTTTGGGTTGAAACGTTTCCCTGCTTGTCCAAGTAGCTTCTTCAGTCTGGGCTCTGATGTGTTGGAAAACAAGGCCAAGCAGGAGGGAGGTGGGAGGCAACCTCCTTTTTACCAACCAGCTACAATATTCCTCAGTGGATAAAAACCCAACCGAGAAGGTGCCAGTTAGGGGTGCTGCCCCTTAGAAAATCCCGAAGCATCCAGCTGTTCCCAACATGCTGGCTTCCTTTCCACCTCGCTGGATCCATGGAAAGTGATACACAGAGAACCCCACGGAGGACTTGCAGAAGCCAAAACTGGAGGTCAGGCTGGTTTCCTCATAGCTCTGATAACCAGCAGGCCACCTTCCCCCCCCCCCACGCAGCCCTTCAAGCAACCATCCTCCCAGGAGCAGACATCGATCCCGCTACTGTGGAGGGAGTCCCATGACTCCTGATGATGATGATGATGCCGCCCCGCGGTTTTCTTTCCAACATCCCTCTTTCCTTAATGAAGAGGCAACACGTACCCTGCCCGAAACGCCAGAATTACTGCACGGTTCCACCTGAAGGCAAGGCCGCTTTTTCTGGCAGGCGGCTGGCAAAAGCGACTGAGGTGGTACACGGTTGAGCTGAGAAAGGAAAGACCGTAGCCACAAGCAGCATCCAGGGGCTGTAGCGGTTCCCTATAAGAAAACGGGGCAGTGGCATTTCCCTTGCAAGCGAGCAAGTAAGAGAAACGCGTCCGGAGAGCGGCGCGAGGCTCCCCCAGGCGGACGCGCCCGGCCCTCCTCACCTGGCGCCCGGGGCTCCGGCGGGCTCCGGCCCCGCTGACCAGCGGCTGGTGCTCCATGCTCGCCCTCCGAGGCGCCCGGGCCACGCGCGGCCAGCCGGGCGGAGCAGCGCCCTTTATGCCGGCCCCGCCCGTCCCCCTCCGCTCGGCGGGGCCCCGCGCCGGGATGCTCGCCGCGGAGCGGGAGGCGCGCCCCGCGGCAGCGCCTACGACTCCCGGCAAGCCCCGCGCTCGCGGGCCCGTCACGTGCCCGGCGTCTGCGGCGCGCTTTGGTCACGTGGCCGAGCCCGCCTCGCGGCCTGGCGGCGGCGCCCCCCACGGGCCCCGAGCGAAGCGTCCCCGCCGCCGGGACCGCCATGGCCTCCGGGCCGCTGCCGAGCGCCTTCCCGCCGCCGCTGTCCCCGCGCCCCCGCCCCCGCCGCCTGGCCGCCCGGGAGGCGGCCAGGCCTCCCCCCTGCGCGCCGGCCTCGTCGGTCAGCCCGGGCGGGGCGCCGCTGCGCGGCGGGAGGAAACACAGGATGGAGGAAGAGCCGGAGGGGTGAGCGGGGCCGGGCCGGAGGCAGGCAGGCGGGGAGTCCGCCGCGGCGCCGAGTGCCAGCCTGTTCGCTCTTTCCTCCTCAGGTGCCCCCCGGGCAAGAAGGCGGCGGTGGCGTGGTTGTCCTGCGCGGGGGCGCCCCCCGGCCCGCCGGAAACACCCTGCGAGGAAATGGAGCAGGCCGGGCCGGAGCAGCAGTGCGAGGCTGCCCGCCGGAAGCTGCAGGAGATCGAGGACAGGTGAGCCGCTCGGCCGCCCCGCCCGCAGGGGCCGCCCTTCCGCCCCGTGCCCCTCTCACGGGGCTTCCTCCTTTCCGTGCCAGGATCACCGAGGAGGACGAGGACGAGGCGGAGACGGAGGGACTTGCAGGCCGGCCTGAGGGCCACCTGCCCACCCTGGTCCTGTCCCACACGCTGCAGACCGGACTGAAGCAGGACTATGAAGGAATCTTGACCAAGAAAATCATAGAGTCCATGTATGTCTGGCGGTCGCTCCAAACAGGGAAGGCAGGGGCTGAATCCTAGCAATCTCATGCAGCATTTCTGCCATCACAGCTGCCCCCTCCTTTGCAGGGGCCTTGGGTGGGGGTAGCACACCCACTGCAGGGGATAGACCCGGAGCAGCAGTGGGCATGGGCTGCTCCCCAGAGGATGATTTTGACCCTGTGCGCTCTCTCCCTCAGGAGCCGTCCATCCATGGAGCTGGTGCTTTGGAAGCCGCTCCCCGAGTTTCTCCCTGAAAAAGCAGGTTCGGCTTGCGCTAGGAACTACAAGCCCTTGGTCGCAGGAGGATGCCTTGGAAAGCCAGCAGCCCTGGAAGCTGCCTTTCCGTCAGAGACAGACGAATTCCTTGAGCAGCCTCAGCAAGCAGAAATGCCGTTGGCCCACTTTGGGGCCGTTGGACTGAGCGGGCCTGCAGAAGAAGAGATGGAGCTGTAGAAGAAGGGAAAGAAGCCAGCTGCTTTACTTTTACTTTCGGGGCAAGCAGAGACACTGCAGCAGTTGGAAGGCAGGCATGGTTCTGTAAGAATCCAGAGGCTTAGCTATAGATCCAGGACGTGGGGAAGGCACTTTGGGGCTCCTGAACATAAGCTGGCTGTTTCTTTGTGTGCACCTTGTCACCTTTTTACACCGTGAGATGCCAAGTCTTGTGTCCCATCCTTTATGCCTGCTAGGCCATAAGTCTTGTATTCTTGGAGCACCAGTATATATAGAGTTTGGGTCTTTTTCAAAAAGGATCCTGAGAAATTGGATTGCCTGTGACAAATGGTGTTCATTTCTGCTGCAGCCTTTCGAAGTTTGGGCTGGGTGGGCTAACCTGAAGCTCCCCTGTTCTAGCTATTAGCAAGGACGTCCACTCAGGCGTGATGATACAGCTCCTCCTCCAGCAACTCAAGATCAGTTGCTGGTGTTGACTTGCAGACTCTGTAGTGTGAGCAGAACATGTGAACCATTGAGCCGGGAGTGGCTCTCATTGGGAAAAGCCCTCTTTGCCCTGTGGTTCCTCCCATGGGCACTGGCAGCACTGAGGGAAGTAGACCATGGCTGTGGCAACCTAGCTGAGCTCAGCTGTTAGTAGATAACGTACCAGCTAACGTCAGACTGCCTGTCAGGTTATGCACTTCTTTTAGCTTCTCATGTGCTCAAGGAGCCAATTGGCAGCCCAGCGCTCAGAAGCTCTTGCAACGCCATTGTAAATGGAAATTATTGGAGGAGTTTTTATGCCTCAACTCTTGTTGAGAAATAGCTTTTCTAAGGAAAAGCTCAAACTTTATAAACTGCCTGCCAGAAATCCAGAAAGGGCAAGTTTGGTTGATTTTTTTCCCGTGAAAGAGGGACGATTAAAAGTAGCTTTTGTGTCTTGGGTTCTGTTTTCCATTTTCTGCAGATCCCTTTTCTTGGTCCCAAAATGTATTAGCCTTCATAGCTAATACCTTTTTGAATTTGACATTGGGCAGATTTCAGTAAACCCGTTCTGATAATGTTTACAACTGACATCTTAATATTGCTACTTTGTGAAGTTGCCTTTGCTTTTAAGTAACTTTTTTCATTCTAGCAAAAGCCTTTGTGCCTCTGTCTTCTGTTTGTTGAATAGCAAGCCCGAGTCATCACTCAAAAAGCTTGTAATCTTAAATTTTCGACCGGGCCGGGTGGCCCATGTGCTGTGAGAGATCAGAAACCACCACATGACGCGCCCCAGGGAGAACAGCTAGCCAAGCGCCCACAGGATTGGAGCTGGCTTTGCCCACATCCTCCAGAATCCAGATAATCTATCAGAGCTGTTTCTGGTTAATGTTGGTTAGACTTTGCTCCGGTTTGGGAAAGGGGAAAAGGATTTCTGTTCCTTAGACTATATATAAAGTAACATCTCCGATCGTTGGATTGGCTGCCCTTGAAGTTACCCAACCCTCACTCAGAGAGGAATAAAAATCTGCTTCTTAAGTGTATTCAGAAGTGTAATTCTTCAAGTGATTGATGGGTACTCTTTTGTTGAACAATTGCTTAGAGGTGGGAATTCTGGGAGTGCTTTTTGTTGGATAGTTAATATGGAAACCAGCAGCATTGCATTGTGGTCTATCTGCTATTGGGCCAAATCACAATTTGTATGTCAATAAACTTTTTTTTAACATTTGTAAACTGCTGCATGTTGCTGATAAGTGCTGAAAATTTGTTTTTACATTTTTACCTTGCTGTAATCAGTTCAGCTCTCAGCGGCTCACATAGTAGAAAGGCATGAAGGGGGCAAAATTCCTTCAACCTCTGCTGGGTCTGCTCTGGCACACTGAGCTGTCAGGGAGCTGGGTTTAGCCTTTTTCTGGGTCAGATGGGAATGGATCAGGTGGCACAGCTGTAAACACTGAAGAACAACTGACAATGTTCCACTGTTGGTGACAAGAGGTGTGTGTTGCTGTAAGGCCACAGCCCACTGATTTGTTAGCTCATAGCATACTACTAGTGGCAAAAGGCTGTATTGCAATGAAATGGTATGCTAAATTGTTGTGTCCGATAGTGATGGGCAACGAAGTCCTTGGCTGTTATGCCTGGCTGTTGAGGTAGCTTTGTTGGAAACAAGCAACAGTATGAGATGATTGCATCACTCCGCCTGTGCACCATTACACCAAATGGGGAAGGAGCCTTGCAATGGGAGGCTTTGCCAGACACTTCCCGTACTTCCAGAAAGTCCAAGGGATCAAGCAATATATGCAGCCAGTAGCCATGGAGTAGTTGCATGCTATGTGCAAGAGCTCCTTTTTGGAAATCCCAAGGTGGTTTGATGAGACATTTGCACTATAGCTTTAGGGGTGCAAATCTAGTTTCCCAGAGCCAGCTGAGCCAAGCGTTCAGAAAGAGGTTCCCCCCACACAGGGAGAAATTCCTTGTAAATTCTTCAGGAAATAGTAGAAGGGAAGACACGTCAGCATGCGCAGCAAGAGAAAGAAAACTTTGTATGTTCTGGCATTTTCATAGGTGCTGCTTGTGTGACACTGTCCAAGGTTTTAAGCTTCCCTAAAATTTTACACAACCACTGGTTTGTGTAACCGTAATCCTGTTCCAAGTAACACTTTGTACTCAGACGGCTAGGAATGCACGTGTTTTACCTACAGCTAATTGAACCAGTTCACCAAATTAACACAAATGGCTGAGTTTGCACAAAACCATAAACAGACCAATACATTCACCCCTTTTCCTGAATGATCTTTCACTGCCCCCCCTCCCACTTTAGAACAAGGATAGGGAAAAGACATCATTTGCTCTGCATTTTAATTACAGCAAAGTTTTAAATATGCTGCGGGAAAGTAACTCTCAAAGCAGTGTGTGTATATTTACAGAATATTTCAAATCCCCCACCCTGACCTTTATTTACATGTTGAGTAGAAGCTTCTGAGAGGGGTTAGCAATTCCTTCCTAAGCACAATCCCCTCCTCCCAATAAGGCTGACTCTGTGGTGGCTTCATTTCTTGGAAAGGCTCTGGAGCACCTTGATTAGGCAAGTGGCAGAGGCAACGTACAAAAAAGGAAGCAATACTTAAGGTTCAGATGAAACACTTTCAAGAGGAAGGCTCTTTCAAAAGGCCCTGTCCATCCCAGTGCGGTCCAGGAGCTGTGGGTCACACACTGATCAGCTGGGGAAAGAGCTCCTTGGCAAAGGCCTCCTCCCAGCTGCAGTCGGTGTCCACAGGGGAGGACAGGTCACTGAACGGGGAGGGCGAGCCTTCGTAGCCCGAGTCACTGGCCGCATCCAGCAGCGAGGGAGGCCTCTGGTCTGGAGAGAGCAGGTGGGAGAGGCCCAGGTCAGGCGAAAGTGCATCTGCAGGCTCCTCCTTCACAGAGGCGGGGACTTGCGGGGGCGGAGAAGCCACCACTTCCTCCGTCAGCGAGCTGGTCTGGCTGGCCGCTTCCGATGATATGATCTCCAGGAAGAACGGCTTGGTGTACTCGTGATCAAAGCGGATCAGTTCATTAATGGCGTCCAGCTTGGGTGCTGCGGGCCCCAGAGAGGGACTGGAGGAGGCCGGTAAGGGACCAGTTGCTTCTCCACACACTTCCTGCTGCAGCTTCTCAAAGTAGGCTGCCTCCGAGCTGCTGTAGTGGAGGAACATGTCTGGATCCAGACTGTCCAAAATGCCCAAGAGGAGATCAGACTGTAAGAGAGGACAGACCCCCCCTGCAGCTGGTTAAGACAGACAATTCAGAGAATCCCCCAGGGCTGGACAGAAATACAGAAGGGCAGCAGCCACTTTTACCCACCTCAGCATCTGAAGAAGCCAGGCTGTCTGCACCCAGAAGGAGGCCGTCGGCTGCACCTTCATCTTCCTCCTCCTCCTCCTCGCTTCGGAGGCAGATGACTGCTGGGCCTGTCCCTGCTGCAGAGGAACACGTAGTCTAAGTGCTGCGGACTCAGAGGACCCGGTCTCTGCCCCAAGGGCGATGCTTGCTTCCTCTTCCTTCTCCTCCTGCTGCGTTTCCACCTGCGGGAAAGGACCGTTATTGAGCTGGGCAGGAGCGGGGGCGTGGCGGGGCCCCTTGGCCTTCCGGCTCTCACCTTGAGCGCAGGAAGTCCGAGACGGAGGCGCAGATCCTGGTTCTCGCGCGCCAAGCTGTGCGCGCGCTCCCGCAACCGCCGGTTCTCGGCCTGGAGCTTCTGGTTCTGCGAGAGAGAGAGGGGAAGGGCGGTAAGAGGGCGCCCGGGCGGCCAGCAGCCCCCCCCCAGCCGCCGCCGCCCGCCCCACCTCGGCCTCCAGCTCGACGGCCTGCTGTTCCAGCTCGCCCATGCGCGCCTTCTTGCGGTCACGCGCGCTCTGCGCCGCCACGCGGTTCTTCAGTTTCCTGGAGGGGGGAGAGAGAGGGGTTGAGGGGCCTTCGCGCCGCAACGCGCCGCGCCTCGCCTGGCCCCCGGTCCCGGCCTCACCGGCGCAGGGCCTTCTCCTCCGGGCTGAGGTGCGCCAGGCGCTGCCGCTTGCGCGGCGGCGGGGAAGGCGAGGCGGCCCCGGGAGCGGGCGCCGAAGCGGTCGACGCGGCTGCCGGCAGCAGCAGGAGGCGCGGCGGCGCTGCAGGGCCCGGCAACGGAGCCATCCCGGCGGCGGGGCGGCCTCCTCCTTCTTCGCGGCCGACGGGCCCGGCGACCCCCCGAAGCGACCGGCTGCGTCGACGCGTCGACCCGTCTGCGCTTGCGGGGGTCCGCAGCTCCCGCGCATATGTCACGTCGTGGCTCTCCCTGATTGGCCGCCGCCAAGAGACACCCCCGTGGGGCCGCTCGCCGATTGGTCTATGGCAGGCAGGGGCGGGGCGCGGTTGCGTCAGGGGCGCCTAAGGCAAGCCTCTCGCTTTCGCTGAGCGCCACGCTGGCCGCCCGCACCCGCGCAGTCGCAGAAGGACGCCGGCGAGGCGGAGGGGGGGGTTGGTGCGCGCGCGGATTTCCTTTCCGCGTCCCGCCCCCGGTTCCCTCGAAATGGGCTCGCTTGGGCGCGCGGTCTCCCTAGGGACGCCGCTGAACCGGTTCCTTCCAGGACACGGCGGCCTCTGCGCATCCTGGTTGGGCGGGGCTCCCTGTAGCCAGCGCAGCGGCCGGGCTCAGTCCGGGGCAGTTCCAGCTCGTTAAGCACCGGGGCCTTTGCTTGTGGCGGGCGCCCGATTTTTAGCTAAGGCAAAACCCCACAATTAACCGCGTGAAGGAAAATGCAACGCAGCACTGTACAGTAAAGAGCAACGCCACGTGCTCTACTAGGACGGAAGGCTACTCCGTAGCGCAGGGCTTTCCAAAGTTTTTCCCGCGGCGACACACCAACCGGCGTTGGTGTGTCGCGGCGGGAAAACCCGGAAGCGCTGATGCGCTGATGATGATCAGCGCTTCCGGGTTGTGTGGCGACACACCAGACTGTGTGTGGCGACACACTTGTGTCGCGACACAGTTTGGAAAGCTCTGCCGTAGCGGGACTTGGAGGGTGGCAGCAGCCAGGCTTCGGCTTGCCTGCCACGAGCCCCTCGCCAGCCGTCAGCCGCGCCGCTCCCAGGGATAGCAGATCGCAGCCGTTTGAGCGGCGCGGGTGGCTGAGCGCTTCCCCCATTCCCGGCAGCCGTCGTAGCAGGCCCCTTGCGGGCAGCGGGAGCAGGTGCTTTGCGAGAGGTCTGCCCCGGATTTGCCCTTGTGCTCCATGGCTGACTCCGGCCGAGCCGGCGGCCCATGACCCCCGGGAGGGGTAGCAGGCTCGGGTCTGTGTGGGTGGGGGGTCGAGGCAAGTCCTTACTGCAGGGGACGGAAGCCGGGGTCCCCCCGCGCTCTGGCCAGCAGGAACTTCCCAGGGGCTCGAGCGGAGAGAGGAGCAGCAGGGACCTTAGCTGCGGCTGTCGCCAGCATCTGCTCCTCGGACGAGCGATGCCGCTTCTTGGCCTGGCTGAGATGGGCGGCAGATTCCGCTTCAAGAGGAATGATTCCTCTAAAAAACTGAACCAGCATTTCTGAGCTGTATTTTATTGAACACGCCATAGGTGTTCATGTCTGTTGCTGTTTCTATTTTGCTGTAGTTGACCCGCCGTTTATGATGTTTTAAACAGGGTTTTTAAAAATATCGAAAATCTAAACGGAACGGGGAAGTCTGCCAAGGAGAGAGATCTTGCAGCTCTAGAGCGAGCGCCGCGGCAGTTTGTACCCAGCCAATGGAACGTCCCTTCCCCTTCGCGGGGCACCGCGTCCCGGTGACGTACTGGCAGGGTATCAGCCTATTTATTTAATATTTATTCTGCCGTATTTATAGCCCGCCCCATTTTTAGAGGACTCTGGGCGGGGAGGATACAAAGCTGCCCGAGGGAACAGGGCAGAGCAAGAGTTTTACCGTACTCGACCCACAATCCGAGTGGCTCACGGGCCTCGCTGTCTTAGCAACCAGCAGAGGGAGCAGATGACTGGGCAGCGAGCTCAAGGAAACGACTGAACTGGTGTAAGACCACATGCCACTCTTCCTGCCCGAGCCCGAGCCCCTCCCTCCGAGTTTCCTTCGGCTGCGACGGCGCAGCGAGAGAAAAACCTCCTCGCGCCCGCTAGAGCCTGCGGTCTCGCTGTGGAGCGGAGCGGATCTCCGTCTCCGGGGCCTTCGGTCCCAGGAGGTCTGAAGCCCAGCTTCCTGCCCGCTGGTCGGATGACCGGCGCCGCGGGAGGCTGCCCGGGAGCTTGAAAATGCCGCCTGCGAAGCGCCGAGAACTAAACCGGGCCGCCGTTCCGGGCTTAAATCGGCCGCTGTGCAAACCGGCCAAGACAGCCCACCCCCTCTTGGCCCCCGCCCCGTTTTCTGATAATCAAAGATTGCTTCACCCAAAGAAGGCTCCCCTGACCGCCCGAGACGCACAGCCGCAGTTTCCCGTGAAGCGGGTCCCCTTGGACGCCGGCATGGCCGCACCCTGTGGCGAGCAGCCCCCCGTTCCTCTCCAGGCCGCCGAGCTGCGGAAGAATAATTACTGTAGGGGGGCTCTCCCTCCAGCGCTGACCCTCCTGCTCAAGGCAGGAGGTGGGGACGGGAGCTTCTTGGCAGCAGGAGGAGGAGGAGGTGGGTTAGGGTACCCTAGCGCGCAAGACGCGCTGCCCCGAAAGCTGTCTTCGTTCCGGTGTTTCTAGACGACCCCTCTGCTGCCTTAGGACGCGGCTGCAACGTGGGCTTTCACCGCCGGATCCCCCTTCGACTCTGGAGAACCCTGCCAGGGGGCATAAGCCTGCGCCCCTTTCCCGGCCGGTTGGCCGGGACTTCGGGTCCCCCTGCCCCGCCCAGGCCGCTTGCCGCACCAGAGGCGAAGCCACCCGCCGGGCCCCGCGCTGCCCGGCCAGGAGGCGGCGGCGGCGGCGGCGGCGAGGCGGGCCGGAGGCGGGGACAGCCGCGGCCCCGTCACGTGGAGCGGATGAAAGGGACGCGGCGGCTGGGCCGGGAGGAGGAGAGAGCCGCCGCCGCCGCCGCCACCCCGCCGCCGGGAGACGAAGCGAAGCCGAAGGCCGAGGCCGAGGCCGAGGCCGGGCGGGAGGAGGGGGGAGGGGCGGGAGGAGGAGCTGCCCGGCGACGCAGGGAGGGCCGGCGGCGCCCGCGGAGCGATGCGCGACCCTGGCCGGGCGCCCCCCTCGCCACCGCTGCCCGGGGCCGGCGCGGGGGGCCCGCCGGCGCGATGAGGCCGGGCCCGGGGCCGCTGCTGGTGGTGGCGCTGGCGGCGGCGGCGGCGGCGCTGGGCCGGGAGGCGGCCTTCGTGGAGGTGGTGCTCTTCGAGTCCAGTCCCGGCGGCGACTACACCACCCACACCACGGGGCTGCAGGGCCGCTTCTCCCGCGCCGGGGCCACGCTCAGCGCCGAGGGCGAGATCGTGCAGGTGAGCGGCGGCGGCGGCGGCGCAAGATGGCTCCGGGCCGGGCCGGGCCGGGCCGGGCGGGGCGGCCCCTGAGCATCTGCAGAGCGCGCGTGCGAAGGACCGGGGGGCCGCGAGGCGCCCGGGGAGGAGGGAACGGCCGCACCTCGGAGCGCTTTCACGCCGACTTGGGGCGTCCCGGGCAGTCCCCGTCGGACGCGGGGCCGGGAGAAGTCGGCTCGTGCGCTGCCGAGGGTCGCCGGGCGGCCCGGGAGCAGCGGCCCTGGCTCTGCCCGGAGACGTGGGGCGCACGGCCGGCGCAACTGGAGGGCAGCGCCTCTGCACCTCGCCCTACTGCGTGGCCGGAATCCGCGGGTGGCACCTTTTGTGAGCCCTCTTCTGGGGTTCTTGAGGGCCACGGAGATGGGGCCGTGGGCCTGCAAGTGGCCAGGCGTGTGCGTGGCCTGAGGCTCCGAGGGCAGGCTGCGGGGGTTTCCTGCTCTGCAGGGGTAGTCGTCCCTGGCTGGACTTGGGTTTCAGTTCAGGGACCTGAGAGCGGCGTCTGTATTTGGGGGGTGGGGTGCCCCGAACCCCCATCCGCTCTCACTTGAAAAGGACTCCCAGCTCCACCTGCTTGCTCTGGATGTGGGGGGTTTTGGTGGTCTTGGCCTGGTGGTGGCATTTCTGGGCACAGGAGGGCGGGACTGAGCCCGGTGTGGCTGCGGATGCCTCCTTCCTTCTCCACCACCACCCTGTCCTGAGACCGCTGGTTTCCTTGCTGCTCTGAAGAGCCCCCACTCCCTCCCTTTATGGCCCTGCCTTGAACCACTCCAGAGCAAGGTGCCCTGTAGACAGGCTGGGGAACAAGGGGCCGCAAGAGCGAGGGTGGCCTTGTTGAACTGGTCATGGTTCCCCCACTGAGGTTCCTGAACGCTGATGGGCAGCAGCATTTGCCCTCCGGTGGTCAGGATTTCCCCCTGGGAATAGAAAAAGCCGCTGTGGGGGGTAAAACGGGCTCTTGAAATCGGGTCTGCAGAAGAAGGGCTCTACTTTGCGGGGAACCCAAGGAAGGGTTGGGGTGGAAGACACTGTTTGGGCCCCCCCCCCGTGCGGGGCGCTCCAGCTCTGAGATCAGAAAGAAGTGCTGCCCAGTGTCCCTGCAGAGCCCAGGGGCTGCCTTGAGATAGTTAAATTCTAATAACGTGCATGAAAAGTATGTAATCACCTTCTTAAAACACATCTGCTTCCCGTGAACCCTTTTCCTTTCTTTTTTCTTCTTTGCTTCTGGTGAATGCAGCTTCTAGGGGTGCTCAGCCTCTCTCTGCTTCTCTCTCTCTCTCTCGGCCTCAGATCATGTTGAAGCCGGCAGTGCTAGAGGCTAGTTCCTATCTGTGTGACAGCATTTTTAATTTAACAGGACCAGCTTTGATCTTGCATATTTATAGGCAGCCTCAGATCACTCCAGCTTGTGGTTCTTTATGCTGTAACCGAAGTTCTTCCTTTCATCTTGAACCCTTTGTGGATGTGCTGTTTATTTTGGGCACTGTGGAAAATGGAAGCGGAGGCAGGAATGAGAATGAAGCCAGAGGCCTTTCCAGCACTTACCCCTTGCAAGGGTGAACTGGCCGTGTTTGCATGCAGGAGGGGAGCCTCTCCTGGCTGTAGTAACACGGCCACCTGACTCTCGTCTGGGGTTTCCCAGAGTGCCCCTGGGTGTCCCTGCCAGGGGCCGCAGCTCTGGGCTTGGTTAAGGAAGGGAAGCTGCTTTAAACCTGATGTTCCTGACTGCTTGAGCAGAGTCTCTGATGCTGCATCAGTTGCACGGGGGAACGGTGGGGCTCAGTGGGCCTGTTCCTAGGGGCACAGGGCTGTGGAGTGGGCCCATCCCCTTGCTGAGGAGGCCAGGTAGATGGAGGTTTGCCCTTACAGAGGCATTGATACAAGGAACGTGGCTGGCAGCACAGCAGCAAAGCTGCTGGAAGAGAATCCCAGTTAGTTCAAGTCAAGATGCCAGGGGGCAGAACCACTCTGGGGTGCGTGGGGTAGGAAAGGTGGCCACGTTTCTCAGCATGTTTCTGCTCTGAGAGGCTCGGGGTGGCTTAAATAGGGAAGTAATCCATTTCCTTTTCCCGATAGCTGTGTAAGGTACAGTAGGCCAGATGTTGAGCAAATTAAAATCCAGCTTTTCCATGGCTTTCCATCAGCTTGTTGTCATGGAGCAGGAGCATTGGAACATAGCTGGGCACCCGCTTCACTTTAGCTAAGCCAGAATGTGGTTGGTTTGGCTTTGGCTTAGCGCACTGGCTGAACTCAACCATTGTGGTTTGTAAGCCAGGATTTATGGCTCAGGAAGTCATAGAAACTACCAAGTGTGGTGTGGGCCCTGTAGGGCAGGGCTTTCCAAACTTTTCACATTGGAGACACACCAACAGCGGTGCGCGAAAACCCGGAAGCGCGGTGGCGGCACTTTTGTTTTTTTGCGTGCCACGGCGGCGGCGCTTCCGGGTTTTTGCACGCTGCTGCCACTGCGGTGCTTTCTGGTTTTCGCGCGCCGTGGTGGTGTCGGCGTCCTGGTGTGCCGCACGGAAACCCGGAAGCGCTGATGGCCCGCTACTGCGTACGGCGGCGGCGCACCATCAGCGCTTCTGGGTTTTTGCGCGACACCTGGGCCCCGCAGGCGACACAGTACTGTGTCGCGACACACAGTTTGGAAAGCTATGCTGTGGGGTGTGTGTATCTGCCTCCTTCCCACTTTTTAGCTGTGGGTCAGGTATCCTGGTGTCTTTTTCATTCCATACACAAATAATGTTTTTGGTCAGTGGGGTGCCAGCGGTACTTACCTACAAAGCAGTCTCAAAGCTATGATCATCGCCATCATCTGCAGCACCAAAGTAGAATCAGTACAATTCCAAGATCCAAGCGGAGAGCTTTGCAGAGCAGGGGAGAATGAAAAAGTACCTGCCCAACTGCTGGGAAGAGGGAAGGTGCCAGCAGGCCTCCCGCGAACGGCGTTTCGGATGCAGGATGCTGCCTCCCACCGCCCTCACCCTCACCCCTGGTTTCTTGTCACAATTTCCATTACTTCTGGAACTCGGACAGGCCCTGCAAGGTTGATCTGAATGCTCAGGCTGATCTGTACGAGAGGAGATGGCTTTCCAAGTTCTTGTGTGGCGATGTGTAGTGTTACACTCTTCTGCAACAATAGTGGCATGAGATACACGTAGGGTGGCACATTGGGGCTTGTGCTGGTTCAGCAAATGAGACTGTAGGGTTGAACCTTTCATTTTGAAAGGGGGCACTGGTTGTGGTAGAAGCCGAGAGAGTGATGTAAGCGCCCTTTGGGGGGGCAGAAGGGGGGGCAGTGCCCAGTAAGGGAGCAAACTGTGTCAGTAGTAGTGAGGAAGACCTAGTGTGGCAGAATCTGTTGTGGGAGGTCCAGAGCACACATTGTGGATACAATTGTATTTTTTTATTATTTATTTTATTTTCTATCCCGCCTTTATTATTTTTATAAATAACTCAACGCGGGAACATACCTAGTACTCCTTCCTCTTCCTATTTTCCCCTTTCCTGCTTTGCCAGGAGCAAATGGGGAAGAGCAGGACTGTGGGCCCAGAGCCTTCCCCGGTAGCAGCCTGAGGGTGAGGCAGGCGACACAAGGCTTCCTGGCAACCTGCTGGCAGAGAGGGATCGCTGGCACGGCCAGAGGGCTTGGGCGCAGGATCCAAGGAGCGTTTTGGGGGCCGGAGCTTTCACTGAAGTGGTAGGTTTCTAAGGCGCTCTGAACCTCCAGCCAGCCTGGCTATTCATAGGGTTTCTGCAGGAACGAGGTCTCGCCTTAGTCACCAAGCTGCATTTCTGGAGCACCACACCAGGCTGTCTGAGCCTGGCGAGAGCGTGGGCAGTCATCTTGGCAGCTTTTCAGCCACCTCGAGGGTGGCTGTTTTGAGGCCCCCAGCCGCCTTCCCTCTCTTCCTCCCCCCTGGCGGGGATGGCAGGGGTGGGAGATGCCTGCCTTCCAAGGGTTAACTCCCTGTGCTTTGCAGGCAGCTGGCCTGTTACACTCCTGGCTGGGCTGTACAGAAATACTCCTGCTTTGAAGTGTCGAAAGAGGTGACTAAGAGGAAAATCTGGACTGCACTGCCTCCCTCCCTGGCGGCAGGACTGGGCCAGACGCTGAGCCACCCCCTCTCTGCTGCCCCAAAGCACCAGAGCCGCCCCACGGATCCCTTTCTCCTCCCCTCCCCCCTCCCCCGTTGGGCAGCAGAGCTGAACTGGCAGGGGAGTCCATTGGCGGGAGGGGGCAAGGCTTGCCAGTCTTCCTGGGAACGGATCACCCCCACCAAAGGAGCCCTTGCGGTGGCCGGCTTGCTGATGGGCCTGGTCCCTCTCCTGATGGATGCAGGTGGCCGGCTTGCTGATGGGCCTGGTCCCTCTCCTGATGGATGCAGGTGGCCGGCTTGCTGATGGGCCTGGTCCCTCTCCTGATGGATGCAGGTGGCCGGCTTGCTGATGGGCCTGGTCCCTCTCCTGATGGATGCAGGTGGCCGGCTTGCTGATGGGCCTGGTCCCTCTCCTGATGGATGCAGGTGGCGTGGGAAGGCTTCGGCTTCTGTACTGAATGCTTCTGGATGAGGGTTAGACCCGAAGGCCACCTCTGGAGAGGTGGCGGGGTTCCTTGTGGCTGTGAGGAGGTCCTGGACATCAGCAATGTCTCGGCCTGTCAGCGGACTTCCTCCTGATCCTCCTAGCTTGTTGGCCCAGCCCAGATGGGTTCTTTGCCCCACTTGCGGGTGTCGTCCTAACTGGCTTGGCACTTCAGCTGCCTCAGGAAAACGGGACTTTAACATCCAGACAGTGCTGTTTTTTAGAACAATGGTGGGAAATTTCTGGTGGATCCAATGTGGCCGCTAGGCCGTTGTGGGCTTCCAGGACTGACAATGGCTTGCCATTCTTTGTCAGAGAAGAACTGTTTTTGAGGGCCGAGGGATTGCCTGTCAGCTGAGAACCTTGTTAGCAGCTGTTCTCTAAGAACGATCATCTGGGGAGTAGACGGAAGGGAACACACTCCCAAGAGAGCTGCTTCAGACCTCAGGAAAAGTATCTCGTTCACTTAGGTAGGGGAGCAGGGCTGTTCCAGCTGTTTGTGTGTGTGTGTGTGTGTGTGTGCAGGAAAATGGGTTTTTAATCGATGCTCCATCTCACTGCTGACTTCCAGTAAAAGATTGGTTTGGGGAATGGGCAGAAGGAGCTTGGTTTGATGGAAAAGGTAACCGAAACGAGTAATGGGTGGAAGAGCAGAGCTCGGATGCTCTATCCCTTCTCTCCCAGGGCTTGTCCCAGGAGGCCCGTGGACCCCTTGCTGGGGATGGTTCCTGGACGGGCCCTGCGGATTGATCTATTCAAAGGAGAGGCAGATTACACACTTTCTGAAAGAGAGGCTCGTCATTGGCGGTGGGAGCAGAGATAGGGGGCCAGGAGTAGGTTCCTCGCGGCTAGGGGAACTCCGGCTCGTGGTGGGGGTGCGTGGGCTAAGGCTTCCTTTAGCCAGCTGTGGAGAAGTGAAGCTTTGCTGCTATGAACTCAGTGCTCGCTTCATAATCCTCATTTGCCCTAAGTAGTTGAGATGTTTACTTGTTCTGCTCAGGCATCTGGAGCAAATTTCTACCCTCTTCCACATGCATACACGCTTGCAGCTGTTCTGCTGCTAGAGACTTCCCCGTCTTCATCCTTCTTCAGTAGCCATCTCTGCGTGGAGATTAGAAGGGGGCCTCCTGGCTTACTATGAACTCATAGTAAGGAGGGGTGGGATTTGCAGGGCCTTACACATACACACGTGTACTTACTTATCATTTCTTTTCCTGTTCAGTTGTGTCCGATTTTCGGAAACTGCCTGGACAAGTCCCTTGTCAGGGAAATGGGCGAAGAAACTACTGAGCCGAAATTCAACTCTAGTTCTTTATTGTTTCTACCTTATACAGAATCTTGCTAGACTAAAGGTTCCTTTACTGAGCTAAGGGGAAAAATACCCTTGGGAATTTAGGGCGGTGCTAGCCTACTCCTTTTCCTAGCCCCCCCCCCTCTCCAAGCTGTGTGAACGCTTATCAGCCTGGAATGCGCTCTCATTTCCCAGCTCCATAACATCCCTGCAGTTTTCTTGGCAAGGTTTTTCAGAAGGGGTTTGCCATTGCCTGATTCCTGGGGCTGAGAGCGACTGGCCCAGGGTCACCCAGCTGGCCTTGTGCCCAAGGCGGGACTAGAACTCCTGGTCTCCCGGTTTCTAGCCCGGTACCTTTAACCACCAGACCAAACTGGCTCTTAGGATCATTTGGAGCTGTGCAATTATTTATTTATTTATTTATTAATCATATTTATACCCCGCCTATCCCCTCCCTATCGGAGGACTCTAGGCGGCTTACAGCATTTCAATTTATATATTTATACAATTCATATATATATATATATCATTAACCGCGCGCTCAGGAAGGGGGTAGGGGAACCAACTCTTCTTCCGTAGGCATTGGACTACATGTCCCAGCATACCTCGCTTACGAGTCGGCTGCTGACATCCTGGATGTTCACCGATCGGGTTCCGTCGTCCTCCGTCGCCATTCACGGGATTCCCGGGATCTTCCTTCGCTCCGAGGGCGACCCCCGAATTACAGGACGCCGGCAAATTCTCCCACTTTAACGTGGTACCCATTTATCTACTCGCCTTAGCTTTCGAACTGCTGGGTTCACAGAAGCTGGGGCTAGTGACGAGAGCTCACCTCGCCACGCGGGGATTTGAACTGCTGACCATCAGATCTTTTACAGGCAGTCTTACAGCTCAGCGGTTTAACCCGCTGAGCTACCGCGCCCCTAATTATTTGGGTTTGATCCAGAGTAGGTACTTCAGGACATGTGGGATTACAAATCATGACTCCAGCATCTCTCTTGCAGCTCGTTAAGGCAGCTGTGTTTCCAGGATTGAGTGGCTGCTCCAAGGGTCCTGCTTCAGCTGCGCCATCTTGAAAACAACAGGGCTGCTTTGGTTCATCGCAGGCAGGTTGCTTTGTCACCCTGACATGTTCCAGAGCACCTTTACCAAACGGGGTACAAAGCACTACACAGCCTATCCTCATTACTGGATAGGATAACTCTGAGAAAGAGAGAGAGACTTTACTTCGATTCATTGGATTCCCTAATTTTCAGAAGAGCAGCTTGGTTGCGGGTCAAACTTCCTGGGTCTGGTTCATCCGAGAGAGCCCCTGTGACCCCTGCCGCATAAAGCACGCATGGCCTGGAGGCATGGCTGCCTCCCCCACTCTGCCTTTGGGCCCCCAGACTCAGTGCTGCTTGCTTTCCAGGAGCTGAGGAATAGTCTCCTGCAAGGAGCAGCAGAGCAGGTCAGTTCTGGCTGCAGGCCTGCGTCCCTCTGTGCCAGAAGCGCACCAGGCCACCTCTGTGATTTCTCCAACGCTAGTAGTGCCCTCGCATCACAGGTCTCTGCGTCACCTGTGGGCATCTCCAAATAAAGACTTTTAATAAAGCCCTTCTGATTTATAGATCAGTAGATCTATAAATTAGGTCTAATTAGATTTATAGATCCAGAATTACCTTTACAGACCTGTAGGGGCAGAGCTTTCGCTGTGATCTTGGAGGACTGCTGTGCAGGAACACTAATCTCCAGGTGGCCATGCAGATGGATCTGAATCTTATTGGAGGCGTTTGGTTGAAGTCTGGAGGCATCTGAGCTGAAGAGCAGACAAAGTATCCTCAATCACCCCCCCCCCCCATTGCCTCTCTAGGACAGGCAGGGAAAGATACCCTTGCAGTTCCCACGCACCGGAATTCGGGGCTACAGGCCAGCGTGGGAAGTCCTCCCCTTCCTACCCATCTTGGCCGGGGGTGGGGGGGAGAGACAGAGCCCTGCTTGGAGGTCCTTCGCAGGCCTGGAGGTTGTGGCCCAAAGCAGAAAACCGAGGACCTGTTGGCGGGGTAGGCGTTTTCTGACAGAAGTTGGGCGAGGAGTGTCCAGGCCTGGTGATAAGCTCCTGTCCATGCTTGATATGGCACGCTGGTGCTGCTCCAGTTGAGTTGGCAGAGACTCAGTGGGCAGGAATGGTGCTGGGGTGCAGTGGGCACTGCTGCTGCTGCTGGTGCTGCTGGGGTGCAGTGCCCTAAAAGTATCCGTAGAGGCAGAGGAGATGTCATCAGCTCTCCTCCCGCTGCTTTGCCCTGGACCGCCCGCCATGGCCATGCTGCGACCCGGAGAGGCTCTTCAGAGTTAGGTAAGGCAGAACTGATACTGATGCAATCACAGCAGCTTGTGCGACTGGTTTCTGGGGTTTGAAAGGGAGAGACAAAGGCATCCTTGTTTGCTCGAGTGGGGGAGCATGTGCTGCAGTGGGACAGAGGGAGTACCTGCCAGGCGCCGAAGTCGCCGGCTGCCCGTGGTGGGTTCCTCCAAGAGAGGGAGGAAGCCGCTTTCCTTCTGTGACCCCTCTCTCCTGGCCAGACCTGCAAGGGAAAGGTCTAGGCAGGGTTCTGTCCCGACTTTACTTCTGGCTCGCTTGTGCCAGGAGGCTGGTGTGGAAGTCTCGAGGTGCCCGGCAGTCCTGGACTCTAAAGGTTTACATGGCCTGATTTGGAACCTCAGATTAAATTGGTGTCTCGTGCATCGTTTCACTGTGGTGCTGGGCGCCTCTGGCTTCCCTGCGCGTAACTGGAATCTCTCACCTGGCAAACTGCAGAACGGGTGTCTGCTTGGGGAGTGGGGAGCATCGCCACCAGTCTGATGGCATTGCAAAATCAGACAAATTAATTGAATGCGATAGTGAGGATATGAAAAAGATGAGACTCTTGTGACCAGCAGTTACGGCATCAGTCTTGATGGGCTGGCGCTCTGCCTTCTTGTTGAGGTCAGGCTAAGATATTATGTAGGCTTAATAATTCAATTTCATTATTTGTTAGAACATATTTTGGCAGAATATATAGAAGAAAGGAATAACAAACGTCTGCCATGGCATATCTCCAAGCTGTTGTTTTCTGTGCTAGAGTTAAATTCTGTAATCTGTTAAAAACAAATGTACCCGAGCATTGACCAAAGCAATGATGACTCTCTCGTTGCCATCTGAGGTTACAGCCGAGAAGCCCTTTCTCACATGGACCCTTTAACCTTTCCTTCCTTCCTGGGCTGAGACTCCGTCCTCTGTGGCATCAGTTTACAGTGGATTTTGAGGAGCGAGTGCAGGAATGGAGGGGAGTGGTTGGACAGTGGCCCTTCAGGTGGCTTTCCCAGCTTCTGTGGCCTGATCCACAGAGACTGGACTCTTGCTTGAAGAGGGCAGCGCTGCTGCACACGTGCTCATCTAAACAGGAGAGAGCAAGTATTTATTGGAAAAATAAAAATAAATAAATAAATATTGGCATGGGGGTATTGCCACCAGAAGGACATGGTGGTTGGACCTGGTTTTTGGTGGGTGTCTAAGTTGTGTATCCTTTCTGAAGTTACTTTAAGCCTTTGGGAGTCTTGTGATTATTTTTCCCCTTTCCTTCAAATTATCCCTGGGGCAGAATTTATTGGGATTGGGCTGAGATGTATCTCCCACCCCAGTTTAGCTTTAGTGGCTGACTGAAATAAAATATGGAAAATATATTAATTTGAGCAGTCTCCTGAGTATTGATAGCTTACTGGAACTCTGATCTAGTTGCCCCATGGTTTCAACCCAAAAGGCACTTTTTAGACAACATTTCTGAAGAATTTAGAGATCATCCGCCAGAGCAGTGGTTCTCAAAGGGTTAGGGTCTAGAACAGTAAATATTGATAGATATAAACTCGCATAAACCAAAGTTCTTAGGGGTCCTCGATCATCCAAAATATCTGAGAACTGCTGATCTAGAGATTAAAACAGTTTTGAATCTCTCTCTCTTTATGCCAAGCTACCTGCCAGTTAAATGGACCGAAAGGAAAGGGGCCATTCTTGAAGTTTGGGAATGGGGCCTGTGTTTACAATTTGAATGCCATCTGTGGAGGAATTAACTTAGCAACCAAGGCCTTCGGTCTAATTCAGCAGGGTTGCTCCCAAGACATCTGCTGTTTGAATGTGAAAAATAGTTTGGGGTACTCAAAAATCATCTCAAAAACATTAACCTTCTGCCAAGGAATGAGAAGGAAAGTAACTGGAGAACAAAAATTAAGGTTGTCTTCTAGTGCTGCAGAGGAAACAGCCTGGAAGGGACGCTCATCTGACGCAAAGGTATAGATCAGATGAAAGGCAATTTGAATGTTTTGAGGCTTCACACAAAGGCAGCTCTAAAGATACCAATCCTGCTGCAAAGGGTCTCCTATTAAAAATAACGGTCGGACCCCCTGTGGCTAGCCACCGCCAACAAGGTTGTTTGGGATGCCAAAGAGGAGTTACGAGGAGGAGGAACATGAAGTGGACATTAAGAGGTGAAGAGGACAGATGTTAGTTATTGCTTTGCTTAGGAATGCGGCAGCTCAGGTGTATAAGCAGAAACAATCTAGCAATATCTTTCTCGCTTCTGTAAACGGTAGAATGAGAATCAATTGGATTCCAAACGAAGCACAGAACCGGCAGCAGGGCTCAACAATGAGGTAGGGATGTTCCCGTGGCCGCTGCCCAAAGAGATCGGGAGGTCTGCCCCATGCGGTCTGAGGAGGAGAGGGGGGAAGGGAGGTTGCCTCTGGCCCCACTGATTTAAGCACTTCAATGCACAACTCTTCTGCCTGCAACTTTGTCCCAAGGCATATAGTTTGGGACGCACCTTCTCTGTATGCACAGAGGGATGTAGTTCAAGAAAGGTAAAAAGTCTGTGCATAGGTTTTGTTGGGGAGAAATGATATTTTCCTTCTATGTCTATGAAGGTTCTCAGTCATCCAGGTGGAATTGTCTGTAGCTTGAATCATGTCAACTGGATCTCAGTGGAAACGTTTCGCTCCTTATCCAAGGAGCTTCTTTTCCTATTTTCCTTCAAAGCTAGTTTGTATGGGAGTTTCAAAAGATAGTATTTGCAACAAACCCCTGAATAGGAGCATTGGTAATTCCGGTTTGCTTCTTATCGGGGACTTGTTTATCTCCGGGAAGTGTCTCTTTCCATATCATAGACGGGAAGCAGTTATGATGCCTGTGCTGCTGTGGAGTTCAGTAAGCAAGCAGACCTCTTACCTAAGTTCTTTCATCTTCCGTGGGGCAGGGACAGTGGTGACCTCATGGAGGAAGTGAACGGTCACCGGTGTTTTGAGGTGCATTTCCACAGAAGCCTAGTGGCCTCCCTTCTCCTTCCTTAGATGCATCCGCTGGGACTCTGCAACAGCAACGATGAGGAAGACTTGTACGAATACGGCTGGGTTGGAGTCGTGAAGCTGGAGCAGCCCGAGCTGGAGCCCAAGCCCTGTCTCACTGTTCTGGGCAAGGTAAGGAAGGGACGGTCCCCGGGGGAGGACGGCATCATAGGTGTTCCCCCGGGTCCAGTGGGGGGGGGGGAGAAGCCTTGCATGGCGGTCCAGGACTCGCCCCACAGCAGCAGCCTTCTCCACGAAGGCGCTCTTTTTCGACCCTGCAGCTCCTGCGGGGCCTCCGTTTTGCACTGGTCGCAATGCACCAGGTTTCAGTCTTGCAAGCATTTGGGTGTCCTAGGATGTCGGAGTCACAGGAAAATGGCAGAATATCCATTCCACAGGAGTCGGCGAGTTAGTCTGTTACAGCAAAAAGCAGTAATTGTGGCTTGTTTTACAAAGATGTGCAACATGAGACAAAAATAACCTCCTCCTCAGCATAGGAAGGCAAAGTAGTTGGCACGGTGGATTTCTGGAAAGGACTCTTGTCTGGCGCAGGTTAGCCGTTGGCTGGCGCGTGTCCTTGTCAGAGTGATGGGAAGATCCAACTAGGCGAGTTAGGGATAAAAAACCCTGGCTTTACTGAGGGAGGCCTTTTGAGACACAGCAGCAAACAACGGGTGTGCCGGAGAACCGAGGAAGGAGGGAGGAGCGATGCCTGCTTTCCGGAGGCGGGACAGGGTGCCACAGTGCTCGGCCTGAGGATGGCCCGCAGGTTCGTGATGGACCGGGGCCGCGTGTCCGGGGGACAAGGGATGGGTAGGTGGGTGTGACCAAGGCAAGAAGGTGTTTCTGGAAGCTCACCCACCTTTTTCATAAGCAATTAACTCCTTACCGAATCTTAAAACCGAAATTTAATTTTAACTAACTTACAGAAAATTAGCAGCTGAGGAACAGACTAGGGACCACACAGAGACCCTTTGAGGCTTTAGATGGTCCCCAGGCCATTCCAAGGTCTAGTTAATTGTTTAGGTGCCAATCTGCTTATACTTCTGGGGACGCGGTAGCGCGATGCCTGCCGTCGCAGTCCTGTTTGAATCACGCTTCGAAAGGGAGGTCGGGGCAGCGCCTTCCTCCCCTGCTGGGCTTTCTCAGACATTGTTAGGACTTGTTCCTTGACCAAGAGTCCCACCGTACAGCGTGTGTACGCGGTGACATCGGCTGCTCCCCTTTGTGTTCCCGCTGCTCCCTTGCTGCTGCTGCTGTTGGTGGCGGCTGGGATGTCATTTGACCAGGAGGCAGGCAGGTTAATTCAGAAACCTCTGGAAAGCAGCCCAAGCAGCAGTTTGAAGTGGGTGTGCGAAACAAAGAAGGGAGGGGAGAATTGGGGAGGCACAGCCCAGGAGCACCTTGCGTCCTTCAACCGGGGCTGCGGGAAGGTGGAGCGGAAGGAAGCGGGCTGGGGGGCTCCTGGGAATCTCTGGTGCAAGGCAGACCTTGTGACAAAGAAGGAGGACGACGTGTGGTGGGAAGGAAATGTTTCTCCTCGCTTGGTTCTTCCTTGCTTGTGTGCCAAGCGATATGAGTCAGGTGGTTCAGGAATGGCAGAGCATTTGCCTGCGACTCCTGGTGGGGTCAGCGTTATCACTTGCAGTGGGAGGTGCTGCCCTGGTTGAATGTGGAAGCTGATCTCTCAAAGTGGCCTCCGAAGGGTCCTGGTTATGCTGGAGGCGCCAAGTCTCCCCAGGGAGGAGAAGATGGGAGAGTAGCTTTGAGGCTTCTCCCCCAGGGAGGGGCCTGCCGAAAAGGGCGGTAAGAAAATGGGCGGCTTATCTCTTGCCAGCGATTGACCGCGTTCAAGTGCCTGCTGCTGGCAGCGGCCTTTCACTGCTCAGGGGCTGGCTTGGCGAGGTGAAGGGGGTGCGGCCCCCAAAAGGGGGCCTGGTTCCCCAAGGCAGCCTTTGCCCAAACTGCTGCTGTGTCTGTCTGCAAAGTGAGGCCCATCCACAGGCGAGAAATCGTTGGCTCCGAGGAGCCTCCCGAAGGGGTTGACCTGCTGGGAGACGTTCTCCGAGCAACAGCTGGAATCTGAGTTGTCCTGCTGTGGAATGGCTCTTTGGCAAAGGAAGACCCCTAATTAGAGGTAAAGGGTTTCTGTTTTTGTTCTCCTGTAATCCTTACCCTGAGGCCTCTGCATTGCAGCTCTGCCTGTGCTTGTGTGGAAGGAAGTTTCCAGTTGTGCTTCATAATAAGACCTGTTTAGCAGTGAATCAACATGCTAACATCAGACCTGGGTTGCCTCGACCTGTCCTGGGAACTTCAAGAACTGTAAAAGCCAGGGCTTCACCCTAGCAGGATCAGTACCCCTACTCCACTCCACTCCACGGTTGCGTCTTTAAAAAGGGTCAGAGTCAGGGTCATTCCCAAAGCAGAGGGTCTTTGACTTCACATCATTTGGATGGATCAGGAGCTGGCCGACGAAGCGGTTGAGGGAAAGAAAATACATTTAGTTGGGCGAAGTAATTAACAGAATTCCCTTGGAACCAGCCCAGGTGTGTTTGCCTTAAAAAGAGAAAACAGTTATTTCCCTGAGAGACCTTCAGGAGAGGAGGCACGGCACTGAACAACCACGCAGGCGCCTCGCCTCGCCCGCCAGCCCCACGGGGTCCTGATGTTCAGCTGACTGCTGTGCTTCTGTAAGTTAAGCCACAAATGCAGGCCTGCTCTTGAGCTTCCCCAGCCTTACTAGGCGAGGCTCCGCTTTTCTCTTTATGTAAAAGCTGCCGCCCCAAGATGCGGTGTGCTTGGAAGTCACCCAGTCAATGTGGTCAAACCTCAAGGAACTGGGAGCTTCGGGGTGGGGGCGCCCTGATGCCTCTGGGTTTGCTGCAAGGAAGTCCTCTCTGCAGGGCCCTTTGGGGCGGTGGAGTCGGAAGGGAGGACGGCTGAGCCAGGATAGCTTGGCTTTCAGAGATGTGCTTAGAATGAGGAATTGCTTTGCTGTGAGCTGCCTTGTGGGTTGCTTCTGTAGGAAGACAGAAATATCATGTAAAGGCAGCTGAAAGCCGGATGACGCACCTCAGCCTGCCCGGGAGGTAGCCTTGCCTCGCTCTGGCCTGTTCATGCCCCTTTGACCGGACCGAAAGCGGAAAGGTTGCGGCCGGCCGGCCAGGACAGGCGTCCTAGGCTGTGTGAGTCGCACGCCCCCTCCCCGTTGGGGGCTGCTGCTGCTGATGGGAGGAGGGAGACCTTGGTGCAGTGGCAGAGAAGGAGGGCTCTGGGGCTTGGTGGCCGCGTTGTCTTGCAGGGGGGGCTTCTTTCCCTCCTCCCCTCTTGTGGTGGGGCAGGCAGGCACCTCCCCAGCAGTTGTGCCTCCCCTTCTGCAGGTGCCGGGCTGCTGGAGAGGTGCCTGCGCCAGGTTGCAAAGGGAAGAGGCAGGGGCCGTGCTCAGGTCTGTGCCTGCTCTGCGTTCCTGGGCTTCAACGCTGCTGCTGCTGCTGCTGCTCTCTGGCCAGCCCGCTCTCGTGAGGAGGAGGGGGGGAGCTGAGGGAGTGGGTCGGCTGCCCCTGCTCTGGTATGTTTGTGGCTTGGCCGCTTTGATCTCCTGCCAGGGAAACCTGGAAGGTCAGGCTAAGCTGCAGCTAAGCTCCGGAGAGCGGAGTGCTGGGGAATGCCGGAGCGGAGCCCCGCCTGTCAGGGCTGCTGCCAGTCCTGATCTGCAGCCTGTGGGGTTCCTGAGCCGGGCACTAAGGAAACACCCATGCTGCCCCCTTGGGGTCAGGAACGGAGGAAGCCAAGAAGCAGTTGGAACTGGAGGGGCCTTGCCTGCCTCAGGGAAAGGGGACTTCCCCCTCCCCCTCCCTCTTTCCCCCTCCCCCGCTTGTATGCAGGGCCCAGTAGGTTAGCACCCTTTACCCCAGGCAGGTGGCTGAAGGAAAGGGCCACTTAAAGGCAGCGTACAAGACACTGGGTGGCCTTCAGAGGGGGCTGTGGGTGGTGGCTGAGGGTCTAGAGGGCTGGGCACCCACCCCTCTCTCCTGAATCAGCGGCAGGCTTACTCTGCAGATCATAGTTGGAGGCTCCTTAAGGAATGTGGGAGGGGGGCTAGGATCTGCCTCAGGACCCAGGATGAAGGGGGGGCAGAGGCTAAAGGTCCTTTTGGCCCCCAAGTGATGTGCCAGGCCCCACCCTCTGCCACATTTGGCCTTGAAGCTTGGCCCTGCTCTTGAGCTCTCTCCTGGTCAGGACAAGACAGTTCTTCTTTTCCTGGGGGGCTCTGCATCCTCACCCCCATCCCAAATTACCAGAATAGTAAAGGAGCCAAGGAAGGCTCCCTTGGCTCAAGGTTGCCCTCTGGTGGCCATAAGCAGTAGCAGGCGGAGAACGTTTCCTCTGATGCCTTGGGCGAAAGGCAAGGAGTGTCGGGGATACTGATGGATTATGTGCCGTTTTGGGGGGTGGGGAAGAGCATAGGGAGTCTCTGCTTTGATATGGCTCCCTTCCCAGCGGCTCCTTTTCTCTTCTCCCCTCCAGCCCTTGGTGGCACCTGCCGCTGGTTGGTGTCCTAGACAGGAAGTAGACCAAGAGGGAACTGAGGCCGGGAGCTGATCTTAGGCCCTCTCCCCCTCTTCTTTGTAGGCCAAGCGGGCAATTCAAAGAGGAGCCACAGCTGTCATTTTTGATGTGTCTGAAAATCCAGATGCCATTGATCAGGTATGCAGTTTGTGAGCTCTCCCTTTGTATGTGAGCGTGTGTCAGTATATATTGATGCCACAGTATTTATAGCAGTGGTGTGCAGGAAAGTCAAGACTTTAAACATCAGCTGCGATAATGAAAAATATTCAGTAAAGACTCTCACATACCGTAGGCAACATTCTGGTGAAGAAGCCTAGATACGGAGGGCCTGCTTTGGCCCGTAGAGTACAGGCAGGGCTCCCATGACATGGAAGCCTGCTGTCTGGTCCACCCCCATGAACTGTGCAAGGAGAGGGACCTGCAGGGTTGGACAGACAGGCAAGTCTGATCAGGGCAAGTGTGCCCGCGGTTTCCTGCTGCTGGGCTGTAAAGAGCAGTTTGAACTGGTCCAGACTGGAGCAGTTTCAAAATGGGCACTGTTCTCACCTGGTGGCACCGACCTGCCAGCAGCTCTCAGCTGTTGCATTTTGTACCCGTCGCAGCTTTGGGCTCATCTCCAAAGGCAGTGCCGGGTAGTCCCAAAGGCTGTACTTTCTTAATGATCGAAGCAGACTGGGAGAGGATGGGGATGGGGTGGGCGTGGAGGGCATGCCTCCTTTGGGTTCCTGCCCAGCAGAGAGGAAAATTGGCACGCACCTTGTCTCCTTTCTTGCAGCTGAACCAGGGCCTGGAAGACCCACTGAAACGACCAGTTGTTTATGTGAAGGGGGCAGATGCAGTCAAGCTGATGAACATTGTTAACAAACAGAAAGTGGCGCGGGCCAGAATCCAGCACCACCCACCACCAGTAAGTCCTCAGGGCAATGCAGGTCCAGTCAAGTGGCCAGACTGCCTCCTGTTTAAGTTTCCACAGCCAGACTCCGGTCATTGCCCCTCTTATTTGCAGGGAGGGTTCTGATAGGTCATTTGCTGACCCTCCCATCTGACTGGCTCTGAGGCGCCACTGGACCTTCTGGCCTCTGGGCCAAGTGGAACCATTCTTTAAAGAGTATTTTCTGCCTGAGCTCCATTAAGGCACTAGTCAGGTTGTGAAAAGCACAAGAAGATCCAGGGAGAATCCAGACAGTGATTGACAACAGCTCACGGTGGCAAAGGGAAGGGGTAGTATAAGCCAGGCAGGAAAGTGTCTTGATTCCCAAGGGAGGCTGTGGTTAGCTGTGATCACTCTAAAGCCAGCAGAAGTGGGAAAAGGGGGTGTGAATTTTTCCAGATTTTTCCAGATTGTTGTGGGTATTCAGAAAGGTTGTCAACCAAACTGCTGCTCAGTATTTGATGGAGAAAAGAGCAACTAAAATGGAGGAGGACGAACTACGTACAGAGATGCATTTTCAAGTGTGCCGGCTGCTTCTTTAGTGTCCGGGTGGAGAATGGGTGCCCTCCTTGCCAAGACAGGCAGTCAGGAAGGAAACGGTGCCAAAATTCCACCTCTAGTGCACTGCAAAAATCTCTTCCCAGTGGAGGAACTCAGCAAGTTAGAAGCAAGAGTTTGCCACGTGGGAAGATTTTGGAACACATAGTTCCCTTTCAGAACTAACGTCTATTTGGCTTGGCATTAGATAGGTTATTTGGCACCAAGGAAGCACGTGCTCCGGTATAGGGCTGCAGTCCTGGGTCGGTGCGCCTAAGTCACTTGCTTTTCTGGCTCGTGACCGATAGAGCCAGAGATTACGTTAGCTGTAGTGTTTTTGTACTTGCGGTGGGAAGCATTGTGCATATGGGGAACCCAGGTTTGTTACGAGTGATTTTTAGCCAGCGTGCTGAGCGATCTCTGGGTATGAGATTTTTCTAACCCTAGTCACAGCCTACCAATTCAAACATCTAAGAGGTTTTGTAATACATTGCAGGAAATCTAATTTGCCTCTTTCTGTCTCCTGCTTCCTCCAAAGCAACCTACCGAATACTTCGACATGGGGATTTTCTTGGCCTTTTTTGTGCTGGTCTCTCTGGTTTGCCTCGTTCTTCTAATCAAGATCAAACTCAAGCAGCGTCGCAGCCAGGTAAGAGACAGACCCATCACTGGGTTGCCAGAAAGGAGAAAGTTTGCCCTTGGAACATGGCAGGATCTCCGCTGCATCAGCCTCCCTTGCCCAGGCCCAGATCTCTAGTCTGCTTCTGCTTTGGAAGGCCACGGTTCTTTCTGCTGCGGTCGTCTTGGCAGCGGAGGCACCTGCCTGGAATTGTCGTTGAATAGACTGGTGAAACACTTGACCCCTACCGAACTGCTGTTGCGTGATACGGGGCCAACCCGTAGGCTGGATTAGGGGTTTTGTTCCCGAACTCCAGTCTGTCTGCTTTCCCCCTTCCCTCCCCTCCCCTCCCCTGGCTGATTCTGAGGCCAAGAATGGAGGGGGGGGGAGGAAGCAGCTTGCCATAGGGAGCCTCATTGCTATTTCTCCTGTTGCAGAGTTCCATGAATAGGCTTGCTGTGCAGGCACTGGAAAAGATGGAGACTCGGAAGTTCAAATCCAAGCTGAAGGGGCCCTGTGAAGGCAGCTGCGGTGCCCTGGACACGCTCAGCAGTGGGTCTACCTCGGATTGTGCCATTTGCCTGGAGAAGTACATGGATGGGGAGGTGAGGGACTGGAGGAAGCCCTTCTGCTGGCGTGCAGCTGATCAGTACAGATCAGGGCTCATTGTGCATTTCGGAATGGCTTTGGTAAGAACAACCAGGGCAGGGCGGCTGGCCGCCTGGTTCCATCAGGGGGACTCACTGTGAAGGACAGCGATCATCAGCGTTGCCTCAGGCGGAGCTACCTGGGCCTCTTCACGTGGGTATAAGGAGAGGCGTTGCCTATTCCCCCCAGCCCAGCTTTGGGCTGTCCTTGGGCACCTTCCTCTCAGCTGGGCCAGAGAAGCAGCAGGTATTCTGGGCAGCACTGCCTTGGCAAGCTCAAGGCGAGTGGCGTGAAGGAACTGGGAAGGGGATCCTGGGGGCCTGGGAGAGCCTTTCAGCTGCAATGTTGCTTCTGTAGGAGCTCCGTGTGATTCCCTGCACTCATCGGTTCCACAGGAAGTGCGTGGATCCTTGGCTTCTGCAGCATCACACCTGCCCCCACTGCCGCCACAACATTATTGGTGAGTTGCTGGAGCCTGTCCCACCACTGTGTCCCTGAAGAGAAGGAAGGCTTTTCATAACTGCTGAAGGCACATCCTCCCGCTGGTAGATAAGTAGCAGTGGACAGGCTCACAGCTGGCAGGCAGGCAGGCAGGCAGGGTTCTCCCCTGGGGAATTGGGGCTGGCTCCAGCTCCAGCTGAACACCTACCTCCTCTTTTATGCGCAGAGCAAAAGAAGGGAAATCCCAGTCTGGTGTGCGAGGAGATGGCTAACCAGTTACACAGCCAGCAGCAGCAGCAGCGGCGCGTGATCCTGCCCATCCACTTCCCTGGCCGCGCGCACAGAGGCGGTCAAGTTACTGCCTACCCCACACGCACCAGCATGGACCCCCATGGGAATCCCATCACTGTCCTGACAGTCGATCGGCATGGAGAGACCCCAGCCTTCTTCCAAAGCTACCCGCCCATCCTCCACCTGGAGTCCCACCCAGGGGCAGCAGAGCATCAGCCCTGCCCAATGCCTCAACCTTTCCAGAGGCCGAGGTTCGGCGGCGACCCCTCCTCCAGACCGGCTTGCTTCTCCCAGTACGAGACCGTGTTTCAGCACTACTACTTCCAAGGCCTGAGCTACCCTGAGCAACAGAGTGGACAGTTCCCCCTGAATGTGGCTGCCAAGGGCCCTTCCCGTGCCTTCCAGCCTCTTGGCAGCCACAGGCTCTTTCCCCCTGTGGCCCACGCCGGCCCTTCCTCCCAGCCGGAGAGTGGCAGCTGCTTCCACGGCCACCGCCCTGCCTGCAGCGGCTACCTGGCGGATTGCCCCGGCAGCGACAGCAGCAGCAGTGGTGGCGGCCGCTCTGCCCAGTGTCACTGCTCCTCCAGCGACTCGATGGTGGACTGCACGGAGGTCAGCAACCAGGGGATCTACGGGAGCTGTTCCACCTTCCGCAGCTCGCTGAGCAGTGACTACGACCCCTACATCTACCGCAGCAAAAGCCCCTGCCAGGGGGGCGAAAAGAGCAGGGCTCCCTGTGGGGAGGCGACGCTTCTGGAAGGCTCCTCTGCACTGCGCCCAGGGGCAGGCAAGAGCCAGCCTGGGCCCGCCACCGCAGCAGGGGACCAGCTGTCTGACTGCAGCCTTGAAATGAATTACAGCAGCAGCAGCAGCAGCAGCAGCAGCAGCCACTCTTCGCTGGAGCAGAAGGAACTTGCCCGCACTCTCTCCGAGCGAGGCGGCTCCGGAGCGCTTCCTGAGGGCGCTGGAGAAAGTGGTCGGACCATTAGGGAGCCTTGTGAGCGAGCATGTGCCTGCTGCTTGGAGGCACAAGGGGCCCAACGGGAATTGCTGGGTAGGGCAGCCGGGGGCGGCAGCACGCTGCTTCAGGGCACGCCCCTTTGGACGGGGTGCGGCTCTGTGCGGGAGCCCCAGACAGGGAGAAGTCAGGGTCTGGTCAGTGTTAGGACACGGGGGGTCCCACGCGAGGCCTTGCCCTGCTGCTTCTACGAAGAGAAGCGGGTGGCCGGCAGTAGCCCCATCCGGCCAGGCCGTTACGCGGAAGACTATGCGGTGAATGTTCGGTATGTGTGTGCGGAGGACCCTTTGCCAGGCTGCTATCCAGGCCTACATGACGCGGGCCAGTGCGTTGCCATTATTCCCGAGGACCGGGACTCTGAACTGGCGCCCCCGGTAGATTGCTACAGTGTCAGCAGCCCTTGGGAGGGGCCGTGTGGAACAGCAGCCCCTAGCCAGGCCCGGGGGACTCCCGTGAAGGCGTTTGGCGAGGCACGAGAGAGACGGCAAGAAGGGTGCCTGCCCGTTGTGGGCTTCCCACAGGAGGAGTCCCGTGGGCTCTTTTCCAGCCCTCTGCAAAGTTGTTTGGAGGCAGCGGCCGCTGGAGAAGGCCCCCAGGCTTTGGGTAAGTCAGCAGCGCCATCTTGGCTGGAGGTGGGGTGGGGGAGGCGGGGAGGAAAGGCAGGCTCCTTCGTCCGGCCAAGCCCAGGCCGTGTCGGCTGCTGGCGAAATGCCTCCGGAGTGCTGTAGGGGGGCTGGCCCGAGCTTGTTTTGTCTGAGTTTGGGATCCACTGAGCCTCAGAGCGGTATCGGTGGCGGCGGGCATGGCCTCGAGAGCAGTCGCTCGCATCCAGTGCTGCATTGGCACGAGATCTCAGCCCCTGACCTGAAGGGGCTCAGACGTGGGACTCTTGGCCAAGACTCAGGAACAGTTTCATTTTTTCAGGCTGCTGTTCCCCAGGGCGGTGTCAGGTTGGGGACTAATAAGAAGAGGATGGTCTTGATGCGGCTGGACTTCAAAGCCCTCTTTTGCTTGCATTGACACGAGACAGGAGTAACCCGGAGAAACTCTGGCTGCGTGCTGCTGCCTGAGGCGCAGAGGAACTTTGGCGAACCACAGTGTCATCCGCTGCCGCAGCCTGAGGACAAGAGGCTAGCTGGGTCATGCGGTGCGCCATCCTCCTGTGCCGGGGGATCCAGACTGCCTTAGAAAAGAAACGGCACTTTGAGAGAAATGGGGTCCCAGGGGTGGAGGCTGCCTGTCCCTTCGTGCAAAAATGCAGGCCCTCTTCCTCAGCCTGACTGCGATGGGTGGAAATAGGCCTGGACAGAGGCCCAGTTCCAACAGTGCCTTCTGCCTGCTCCTGGGGCTGGTGCTGCCGTAGCCGTGGGCTCTGCCCGAGCCCCGCACCGGCCTGCCTGCTCTGGGTTGAGGCCTTAGGCCGGGGATCCCCCCCTGCTGTTCCTGGGGTTCAAGCGTGTTGTCGCTTCCTTCCCATGGTTAATAGTTTCCTATGGAAACATTCCTTCTGGCTGCTGCAGCCACAGCTGCGTGGTTCCCTGGGCACGCCCTCCGTGCGGCTGAGACCATGACAGTTGCCGTGTGCTGGCATCTGCGGATGCTATTCCTGTTCTTCTCTGTGCCTAATTGGAGATTTGGGCGGAGGGCTTTTTTGTTTAAAACATAGGAGGTGCCTAGATTCCCCCCTCCCCCCGGGTTCAATTTGTTAATGTGTTGGGATGAGCAGAGGTACTGAACTTTTCACTTCCTGCCCAGTTTATGGAAAAAAGGGGGAAGATTTTATAATGAAAAGACCCAAGAATCATATCATACCTGTTAATAATTTCATAATTATGAGTTTATTGTCGTAGACCAACATGATGAAATTCCTTTCTGAGCTTCAGTACTTCTCATTCTAACTGCGTGTGTTTGTGCCCATGTCAATATTGTGTGTTTTCTCCTCAGCAGCCCTAACTTTGTGGCTTCTGATCATGTGGAGGCAACATTTCTGGGGCTTGGAAGAGTATGTAGCCCTCAAGCAGGAAGCCCTCTCCTCCCATCCTTCCTTAAGACCTTTCTTACTACTGCAGAACTCTTTCTCCTTATTGCCAGTACATAAAATATATTTTACTTCTGTTGCTGTCTTCCTTCCTTGTTATTTACTTCAGTTGGTGGACTGAAGTGTACTAAGGGCTTTTTTTGTGACAGTAGTTTCCATCTGTTCTACTTCCCTCATTTGTGTTTTCTAAAATATTTTTGTAAAGCTTCTGCCTGGTTTAAGTTTTCTGCAACACGTCCTACATAAACAGTGGTTCCATTTATGTTCATCCCTGGATATGGGCATGTAATATCTTCCAGCAGGTGGCGCCCCACCCCACCCCCGCAACACCTCCAGAACCTTGATTCCAGGCACCAAACATCCAGGTTCTCAAGACCCACCCAGTTGCCTAGTCACAGTATCAGCCTTGGCTACACCCCATGGAACAGCTGTTCTTGAGGTTCTGGTTCTCAGATGTGTTTCACAGTCCACCTTGGCTAGAGAATCGAGTGTTTTAACTCGCACTGCGGAACCTAATCAGGCAGACCCTGCATCTCACGAGTCTGCTGTAAGTTCGCATTCCCCCTGCAGGTCCTGCCTAGGTTGGCACCCTGTCGGGGGTGATCCTAGATGCCAAGCAGCTGTCCTCTGATCCAGCTGGTGTCCCTAAATCCTGATGGCTCAGTGCGCCTGCCCCCTCCCCCACTCACGCTTAGCGGCCAGCACTTGCTGCACTGCTGGCCTTGCTGCGTCAGGGCCGCCTCCCCACCTTCGGTCCTGGCACATACGGTTTGGTGGTGCCCGGCCTCTGTAGACAGCCTGGGTGAGCAGCTTTGGCATGGTTGCAAGCTATAGCTGGCCGCCTGGACCCACTGCAGGTGATATCCCTGGAAGGGAAGCCGCCTCTTTTGTTTGGGGTAGAGGCTCAGAGTGGAAATGGGAAGGGGAGGCAAAGTCTTCCCATTTCCATGTTTTAGGCTTTGGGGGTTGAAGAGTGGAAATAAGAGCAACTTGCCTGCCAGAAGTTTCCACTCCCCATTTCTCCCCCCCCCCCTTTTCATTTCTGATAAAAAAAATGCATTGCTGAAGATCGGCCATTTTGCAACTTAAATGTTGGGGGCACAGTCTTGTAGTGCTGAGGTCCTATATGTGGGCTGCAAGCTTTGATTTGCTTGCTAGGATTGATGCCCAGCATACACACGCTGGATGCTTTTAACACCGGCCTGTTCTAGTCCTTGTAGTTGACTTACATTTCCTCGTATCAGACACCTGGCGCTGTGTTTCTTTTCTTGGGTCTGCATGGTTAATTCTGTCCAGACTGAAGCGACACAGAAGCGGCTGTTTGAGCTCCCGATTCCCAACTCCCTGCTCAGTGCAGGGGTCCAGATTAAGCATCCCAGACGAATGGCTGAGCTGGACACCTTCGGTTACAGGGGAGTCCCCCACCCTCACCCACCAGGTGGCTGATTTCACAATCAAATTGTTTTTGCTATTAGAACGTTTTTCTCAACTCAACTTTCCTGTAACTTGAATCTATTCTTTTATGTCCAGCACTCTTGGATGAGAGATAAATGTTCGTGATCTTCTTCTGTGTGATACCCTTCTAATGCTTTGAAGAGTGCTGCTGTATCAGTCATCTTTTCTAAAGGCCAAGCATACCCAGCTTCTTCAACCTCTCTTCATAAGGCTGTTTGCTAGTTTCCTGTCGATCTGGCTGCAACGGACTGCAAAAAAGAGGAAGCAAGCTGTGGGGTAGTTGAACACATACAAGCAACCACCCACCACTCCCTGCTGCAGGCTAACCTCTTTTCCCCAGGGGTTCAGGGGGGTTGAGGAAAAAGTCTACTACCCCAGTTGTTGTGGCAGGGCAGCTGCACAGGCCTCCCCGTTTCACATGTGCTGCCTCTCTTCCCAAGCTTCCAAAATCTTTGCAACGTAGGTCTTGTATGCAGAGTGACAGCACAGATGAAGCTCAAAGGACTACACTGTAGCCACAGGTTGGTAAGCATCACTGAAAGCGAGAATATAGAAGTAAGCTATTGGTGGATGTTGGAGCCTTCTAGACACATTGCCCCTCGACCTGTGAATCCCGCCCCCCCCCCGTGTCTTCATTATCTTTCTACCTTTTGTAGAAAAAGTAGTTTCCTGTTGCCTATTTGGAATCCCTTTATAACAAAAGTTTTATAATGGTCAGTATAATAGATGTTTTTATTCTAAAAGTCCTTTTTATCAAAGTAATTATTGCCACTATGATGGGCTCATAAGGCACTATTTTCAAATAAACCTTTTTTTTAAAGAAAATGAGATTTCTGTAGCACTTATACTGTTTTGTATAAAATTTACTATAAAGGTTTGTAAGATGGTTAAAGGGCTCTTCATTACCAGTTGTAATGTTTTTAATGGTAGAAAACAACTTGTTTCTATTCTGTATGTATAGCAGCACATTTCATTTATGGAAAGACGTTCTCAGAATATTTATTTACTAATATATTTATCTTAAGCCATGTCTTATTTGAGTGTGTACTGTTTAAAATGAATGAATAAAATAATTGGGAATCACTAACAGGAAGCAATGTAAATACACAGATTCCGCGATGTTTGCTGACCAAAAAGTGATTTTAAATCAAGTTGTAGCTCTCTGAAGTTTTGTAACAAAATGTACAAATGTCTGTTTAGAAACAAAATCTTTTACAAGTCGACTGTCTAGCTTGATGTCCTTTCCTGAACACTGGTGGGGTGAAGCAGCCCATCCGCTGCGCTCCCGGCAATCCTGAATGATCCGCCCTTGAACCGGCCTTTCCAGCCGCGCCCCCCCAGGGAGCGAGGGCGTTGGGCGCCGTCCTGCACAGGGCACAGCCTTTCTCTAGCGGTGTGGCTTGAATCCAGCGCGATGCCGCGATTCGGCCTTTCTCGGGGGAAACCCTTCACGACCCCCCTTCCCTGGCGGACGCTCAGTTCAAGCCGGGCTCCTTCCGCTGGGTGGCTGCCCAGTAGGGCCGAGCCCGCCAAGGTCCGCAGGACTCCTGCCAAACGCGGCGACGTCTCACCCGGCGGGGGCGGCGAGGTCCCCTGCGCTCGCTTCCGCTGCGTTCGGGGTAACGGGGAGCAGCCCGTGCCTCTCCTGCCTGGCCCTCCCTGGACGATGCCGGGGAGAGCATCTGGGCTGCCTTGCGGGGGGTGGGTAGGGTTGTGGCCGCCCCGCCTGAAAACGGTGGCGGTGGAGAGGCTCAAAGTGACCAGGCCTGTTGGCTGCTCCGCGGTGGGAGATCGGCATCCCCACATTCGGGAATCGGCCCTAACATGGCCGCCCGTTGTTCCGGGCTTCTCACTGCATCTTTCCGCCCCGGACAGCCCTCCTAGCATGGCCGCCACTTTCTTCCTGTCCCCTCTCCGTGGCTGTCCCCAACTTCCGCTCCGAACGCCCCTCCCAGCATGGCCGCCACTTTCTTCCTGTCCGTTCACCGTGGCTGTCCCCCACTTCCGCTCCGAACGCCCCTCCCAGCATGGCCGCCACTTTCTTCCTGTCCGTTCTCCGTGGCTGTCCCCCACTTCCGCTCCGAACGCCCCTCCCAGCATGGCCGCCACTTTCTTCCTGTCCGTTCACCGTGGCTGTCCCCCACTTCCGCTCCGAACGCCCCTCCCAGCATGGCCGCCACCTTCTTCCTGTCCGTTCTCCGTGGCTGTCCCCCACTTCCGCTCCGAACGCCCCTCCCAGCATGGCCGCCACTTTCTTCCTGTCCGTTCTCCGTGGCTGTCCCCCACTTCCGCTCCGAACGCCCCTCCCAGCATGGCCACCACTTTCTTCCTGTCCGTTCACCGTGGCTGTCCCCCACTTCCGCTCCGAACGCCCCTCCCAGCATGGCCGCCACTTTCTTCCTGTCCGTTCTCCGTGGCTGTCCCCCACTTCCGCTGCAAACGCACCTCCCATGGCCGCCACTTTCTTCCTGTCCGTTCTCCGTGGCTGTCCCCCATTTCCGCTGCAAACGCACTTCCCAGCATGGCCGACTCCTTTCTCAATAGCTGTTCTCCTTTCCATTCCAAACGCCCCTCCTAGCCTGCTGCTTCCTGTCTGCTTTGCCTTTTTCCGGCTCCTCACAGCAGGGCTGCTGCTTCTGACATCCCCGTTTAGACTTGGGGCCTCGCGGTGGTAGAGCACAGCGAACGGTGCTGCAAGGAGAAAGGAGGAAACTGTCCAACTCTCTGGACCCAAGGAGGGAGGGGCTTTTGGGGGGCAGGTTAGACGGGGATGGGAATGGTTACAGCCCACCTTAGGATTCCCTGTGGTTGCTTTCTATCTACAGCAGGGTTTCTCAACCAGCGTTTGGTGGAGAGGTCACTAGGGGTTCCCTGGGAAATCACCATTTATTTAAAAGAAATATTTCAAATTCGGGCAACTTCCCATTAAAGAGATAAGTTTCAGTCATTATTTTTAGTTTCAGAACACTGCTTATGCATATATACAGGCCTACTCATGAAACAAATATAATAATTTTGTTACTTCTGGCCTATATTTGAACCTGAGAAAGGCTGATCTACAGTATGCAGCTCTTGGTTTAGGATCGTTTCCACAATGTCCAGGTACTGTTTTGGAATACGGTACTGCAACACATGTCCTATTGCACTTACGACTTATGTATTAATGGAAAAGAATACAGATATCTATGTTACCTAGCTTTTACTTTAATTTATAGCACAGTGTTTAGAAGAAAGGAACATGAAACTTAAGTATAGGGCTAATGAAAGGAATATATTTTCTTTTAGGGAAAGGCTTTGGTAGAAATAGAAATCCATGCTGTATAATATAACCTAAACTTAACCCTCCAGTGCAGAGCTTTCCAAACTGTGTGTCGCGACACAAAAGTGTGTCGCCACACACAGCGTGGTGTGTCGCCACACCACCCGGAAGCGGCGCTGTGCACGCGTGCGCCGCCGCACACCCCCCTGCGCCGCCGCACGCCCCCCCGTGCCGCCGCCGTGCGCGCGTGCCCCTGCGCCGCCGCCGCCCTGCTGCGGCGGCACTTTGGAAAGCCCTGCTCCAGTGGCTCTGGTTAGCATTGCAATTAAAAAGCCAAAATGTATGGAACGAAGAAAGGACACTTGGTTGCAACTGAGAAAGCAACTAACTTTTGAGTAGCTGTTGAATTTCTGCCTTTGCATAATGACTTGTTTAACACATGCAGATTTGGTGATGGTTACTCATTGTGCTAGAGGTGTGTTGGACATACATTGTTATTTCTTTCTTATTCCTTGTGGTTTTTAATATTGTATGGTGTCCAGAAACTGCATGGAGTAGGGTAGTGTTAGGGTAGGGTTAGGGTTAGGTAGGGTTAGGGTTAGGGTTATCACTGCAATGTTTCAAACCATAACAGTGTTTGAAATGAAACTTGAAGTATGGCAAGCTCAAGTTATGGAAAATCATTTTATACATTTTAATACGTTGGCTACACACAGTCCTGTGAACAGCGAGAAATATGCAGCCTTGCTTTTCAGTTTGATACAGGAATTTGAGAACAGGTTTCAAGATTTCTGGAAAAATCATCAATATTTTGGTATATTTTCGACTCCATTTTAAGTCGACATAAGTACAGTACCTCCAAATTTTCAAATGGAATGCATAGAGTTGCAATCAGGCATTCAACTCAAAGAAAAAATTGATCATGTCTCTCTACTGGACTTTTATAAGACCTATCTTCCCAGAGAAAAATATCCCTTGCTTCAGAATCACGCCTTATTCATGACATAGCTTTTTGGCAGCACGTACATTTGTGAGCAACTATTTTCAAGGATGAAGCACACAAAGAGTAAAATTAGAATTAAAATTTCTGACAAGCACCTTGAGAACTCACTGAGAATTGCAACCACTTTCATCGAACCAGACATTGATGCATTAGTTTCACAAAAACAAAGTCAAATATCCCACTAGTTTTATGTTCCCCTCTTTGTTAAAATTTTATAATAAAAATATTAAAAAATAAATGAAGTTTTATTACTTATATACATTAACTATATTATATATTTTATGTGTGGCCCAAGACAATTCCTCTTCACTCAATGTGGCCCAGGGAAGCCAAAAGGTTGGACACCCCTGTTCTAGAGGGAGGTGCGGGAAGGATCAGGATCAGGTGCCAGGGAGACAAAGAGGGATTTGCTACCGGAGGCTCTGCCTCTTTTTCGTCGTTCTGTTGAAGCTTGCCGTGTATCTTTGTCTTGTAAAGTACGCCAGGAAGGGCTGTCTTGTGCCCAGACTGGGCCAAGTGTGGACAGTGCAGCAGATGGTCTGAAATGGCTGGAAGGGGATGTCCTTGAGTTGACATTGGTAATTGGGTGGTCCTTCTTTCCTTCTTAGAAAAGCCACTGATCTGCTTAAAAGGAAGGACTATTTTGGCATCACGAACTTGGTGGAGCATCCGGCTCAACTAAACCCTCCCGGTAACAGCCGGATTCCCACTCTGAGTGGCGGAGGCGGAAGTACTTCTTGAAAATGGAGTTGGTGGCTGCCCCTCCCTCAGAGCAGGTGGTTGTCTTCTGACTCCATTTGGAAGCGGGAAGGGCCCTTCCGAGTCCGTGCTTCTCTGCGAAAGCACACGTGGTCATGCAGCTGAGGGTTTCTGGCGAGTGAAAGCCTTGGGAGCAGTTGGTGGGTCTCCTGAAGGCCCCAGAAAGTTCCAGGGAAAGGCATCCAAATCCTCGACTTTCTTGGGGGGAAGATGCCAAATGGGTATAATGTGTCTTACTCCCCCTCTACAGTGGACAGTGACCTGCTGCTGACCCTTGGGGTCTATCTGACCAAAAAAGAGCAGAAGAAACTTCATCTCCAGACCCGCCGGGAAGCCCAGAAGGAGCTGCAGGAGAAAGTGCAGCTCGACCTCCGGAACCAAAAGGTAGGATCGTCAGAGCAGCCTGAGGGGGGGAGGAGCTGCTGGAGTGACTGTGGCGAATCCTGTTGTTGCTTCTTCTCCCTCTGCAGTTAGAATCTCAAACCTGATGCGAGTTTTGGGTACGGAAGCCGTTCAGGACCCGACCAAAGTAAAAGCCCACGTCCGAGCACAGATGGCAAAGAGGCAGAAGTACGGTGATGTCCCTTCCTCGCGGCCTTCGCCGTCGCTCCTGTAGTTCCCACCCTCCCAGTGGCCGAGAATTCTGGGGTAGCATCTGGTTGGGTTCTTCCCAGATGCTCTTGGCGTATGCTGAAGCTGATGAGGGGGTAGAACTCTTAACCCCCTTTTACCACATACACAGTTCCTTTGTATCTTCTATTAACAATAAGATGCTTTGAGCTACTGCCGCTTTCGGGTTTTTGCGCGCCGCCGTTGGTGTGTCGCCGCGGGAAAACCCGGAAGCGATGATGATCAGCGCTTCCGAGTTGTGTGGCGACACACCAGACTGTTTGTGTCGCGACACACAGTCTGGAAAGCTCATAATAAAATTGTTTTTGTAAGACCTTCAAAAGAACCCGCTCTGTTTCCTTGTCTGATGTATCGGACAGCCTGCTTGCTGTTTATGTTAAAGAAATGGTAGCAGTTCAGCTTCCAAGGTTGGACATAAATGTGGAGCACAGTAGTAAGAATGCTCAAATGTAGAATTTTCCCCTCTAATGTAATTGCATCTCAAAAGCTGATCAACTTGCAACTTCCTGCCCAGACCTGGGGGAGCGGAGCCTCCCCACCCCCGTATTAGGGATTCTACAGGAGGATCTGGCAGGATAATTTTCAGAGAGACCACTGGTAATATGTAGGTCAAATGACCATGATTGGGAGATGGGAATAAAAAGAGGAAAGAGAAATGTTTTGCTGTAATTAGTTTCCCCAACTGAATTCCATAAAAGAAGGGGAAAAAAAGATAAAAGTACTGTTTTGCACACTTAAAATAGGGAAAGAAATTGATTTACTGTAAAAAAAAAAAAAAAAAACAAGAAAACGGGAGGGCAACGTGCTGACAATGACCCCTCCCCGCCCCCAGGATTGTGGTGACTGAGTCTCCCAAACCATTGCCGCTCTATACTCCTCCCTTAACGGGGCCAGCTGCTTCCGTTAGCTTTCTCTGGCCGTCTCTACATGGGCACCTGCTGCTTCCTGCCACTCCCCTCCGAAGGACCCTCCCAGCATGGCCGTCTTCCTGTCCTCGCTCGATAGCCGTCCTCCGCTTCCTCTCCGAACGACCCTCCCAGCATGGCCGCCCTCCTGTCCTCGCTCGATAGCCGTCCTCCGCTTCCTCTCCGAACGACCCTCCCAGCATGGCCGCCCTCCTGTCCTCGCTCGGTACCCGTGCCAAAACCATATTCCCTGAATCCCGCATACGACTGAGCAGCAGCCTTGGTGGAAATAGTCCCCGTGGTACACACAAAGATACGGTTGGTTTTCATTACCTAGGTAGCAGGGGATCATCACCTCTCCCGCCCCCTTGTCTACCCCGTCCACTCATTTGATAATCGCCCACGAGATGGCTGCCCGCTTGTTTCTGGCCTTTCCCTGTGTTTTTAAGGAAGCGGCTGAGAACCGATGGTGGTGGCGCCACAACAGGTTCGGAGGCTGGCTCACTTTGGGCTCTTTCCATTACAGCAGGGGTGTCCAACCTGCGCATGCGGCCCTGAACAGCTAGCAATTCGGCCTGCCAATTGGAGGCAGCCCGGAAGAAGCCCCTCCACCAATTAGCGCGCGGCAAAGGAGGGCGGAGAGGCGCGAAATTCAAACATATAAAAGGCCAGCGCAGCCGGTCATTACCTGCTGCCTGCACGCGCTGAAGAGAGGTACCCTCGCACCACGTGTAGCCCTGGACCTGAGCCAAGGGATGCATCCGCCGCCGCCTCCTCTTGCCTTGCAGCCGGTTCCTGCCCAGAGCCCTGCCACCACCTTCCCGGTCCTTGGAAGCGCCACGTGGGTAAGCACCGCCGCCGCGATAGTCAGTGCCCGCATTGATTTTCTTTTTTTAAATATTTTTAAGAGGGATATTATATATTTAATGTTATTTATTTTATTTTATTTATTTTATTTTATTTTATTATTTTATTATATTTTATATTTTATATTTTATATTTTATATTATTTTATATTTTATTATTTTATTATTTTATTTTATTTTATTATTTTTTTATTTTATTTTATTTCATTTCATTTCATTTTATATTTTATTTTATTTCATTTTATTTTATTTTATTTTATTTTATTTTATTTTATTATTTTATTTTATTATTATACTTTTTATTATTATACTATGTCCCTAATTGTGCCTCCACAAATAACCCTCAAGTCTGTGGCGCAGGCAAAAGAGCCCCCTCTCTATGTCCCTAATTGGGACATATATAAATATATAAACATAATAAATATATATATTATATATCTTTATTATATTTATATTATATATTAAAATATATATTGTATATTTTATGTGCAGCCCAAGACAATTCCTCTTCACTCAATGTGGCCCAGGGAAGCCAAAAGGTTGGAAACCCCTGTAATACAGCTATAAAAAGATGATGGGCCAAATTACAAACATAGAGGTAGAGTTCATTGGCTTGCACCACAGACTTCAGGGTTCTGGAGGCCAAATCAGGAACATAGTGGTAGAGTTCATTGGCTTGCACCATACATTTCAGGGTTATTTCTGCAGGCCAAATCAGGAACGTAGAGGTAGAGTTCATATGCATGCACCACAGACTTCAGGGTTATTTTTGGAGGGCAAATCAGGATCATAGAGGAGGAGCTCATTTGTTCGCACCACAGACTTTAGGGTTTTTTCTGGAGGACAAATCAGGAACATAGAGGTAGAGTTCATTTGCCTGCACCACAGACTTGAGGGTTATTTGTGGAGGCCCAATTAGGGACATAGAGAGAGGGATCTTTTGCCTGCGCCACAGACTTGAGGGTTATTTGTGGAGGCCCAATTAGGGACATAGAGAGGGGGCTCTTTTGCCTGCGCCACAGACTTGATGGTTATCTGTGGAGGCCCAATTAGGGACATAGAGAGAGGGCTCTTTTGCCTGCGGCACAGACTTGAGGGTTATTTGTGGAGGTCCAATTTTGGACATAGAGAGGGGGCACTTTTGCCTGCGCCACAGACTTGAGGGTTATCTGTGGAGGCCCAATTAGGGACATAGAGAGAGGGCACTTTTACCTGCGGCACAGACTTGAGGGTTATTTGTGGAGGTCCAATTTGGGACATAGAGAGGGGGCACTTTTGCCTGCGCCACAGACTTGAGGGTTATCTGTGGAGGCCCAATTAGGGACATAGAGAGAGGGCACTTTTGCCTGCGCCACAGACTTGATGGTTGTCTGTGGAGGCCCAATTAGGGACATAGAGAGAGGGATCTTTTGCCTGCGGCACAGACTTGAGGGTTATTTGTGGAGGTCCAATTTGGGACATAGAGAGGGGGCACTTTTGCCTGCGCCACAGACTTGAGGGTTATCTGTGGAGGCCCAATTAGGGACATAGAGAGAGGGCACTTTTGCCTGCGCCACAGACTTGATGGTTGTCTGTGGAGGCCCAATTAGGGACATAGAGAGAGGGATCTTTTACCTGCGGCACAGACTTGAGGGTTATCTGTGGAGGTCCAATTTGGGACATAGAGAGAGGGATCTTTTGCCTGCAGCACAGACTTGAGGGTTTTTTGTGGAGGCCCAATTAGGGATATAGAGAAAGGGCTCTTTTGCCTGCTGCACAGACTTGAGGGTTATTTGTGGAGGCCCAATTAGGGACATAGAGGGAGGGCTATTTTGCCTGTAGCACAGACTTGAGGGTTATTTGTAGAGGCCCAACTAGGGATATAGAGAAAGGACACTTTTGCCTGCTGCACAGACTTGAGGGTTATTTGTGGAGGCCCAATTAGGGACATAGAGTGGGGGCTCTTTTGCCTGCGCCACAGACTTGAGGGTTATCTGTGGAGTCCCAATTAGGGACATAGAGAGAGGGCACTTTTGCCTGCGCCACAGACTTGATGGTTATCTGTGGAGGCCCAATTAGGGACATAGAGAGAGGGATCTTTTGCCTGCGGCACAGACTTGAGGGTTATTTGTGGAGGCTCAAATAGGGACATAGAGAGAGGGATCTTTTGCCTGCGGCACAGACTTGAGGGTTTTTTGTGGAGGCCCAATTAGGGATATAGAGAAAAGGCTCTCTTGTCTGCAGCACAGACTTGAGGGTTATTTGTGGAGGCCCAATTAGGGATATAGAGGGAGGGCTATTTTGCCTGCATCACAGACTTGAGGGTTATTTGTGGAGGCCCAATTAGGGACATAGAGAGGGGGCTCTTTTGCCTGCGCCACAGACTTGAGGGTTATCTGTGGAGGCCCAATTAGGGACATAGAGAGAGGGCACTTTTGCCTGCGCCACAGACTTGAGGGTTATTTGTGGAGGCCCAATTAGGGACATAGAGAGGGGGCTCTTTTGCCTGCGCCACAGACTTGATGGTTATCTGTGGAGGCCCAATTAGGGACATAGAGAGAGGGCTCTTTTGCCTGCGGCACAGACTTGAGGGTTATTTGTGGAGGTCCAATTTTGGACATAGAGAGGGGGCACTTTTGCCTGCGCCACAGACTTGAGGGTTATCTGTGGAGGCCCAATTAGGGACATAGAGAGGGGGCACTTTTACCTGCGGCACAGACTTGAGGGTTATTTGTGGAGGTCCAATTTGGGACATAGAGAGGGGGCACTTTTGCCTGCGCCACAGACTTGATGGTTATCTGTGGAGGCCCAATTAGGGACATAGAGAGGGGGCACTTTTGCCTGCACCACAGACTTGAGGGTTATCTGTGGAGGCCCAATTAGGGACATAGAGAGAGGGCACTTTTACCTGCGGCACAGACTTGAGGGTTATTTGTGGAGGTCCAATTTGGGACATAGAGAGGGGGCACTTTTGCCTGCGCCACAGACTTGAGGGTTATCTGTGGAGGCCCAATTAGGGACATAGAGAGAGGGCACTTTTGCCTGCGCCACAGACTTGATGGTTATCTGTGGAGGCCCAATTAGGGACATAGAGAGAGGGATCTTTTACCTGCGGCACAGACTTGAGGGTTATTTGTGGAGGTCCAATTTGGGACATAGAGAGGGGGCACTTTTGCCTGCGCCACAGACTTGAGGGTTATTTGTGGAGGCTCAAATAGGGACATAGAGAGAGGGATCTTTTGCCTGCGGCACAGACTTGAGGGTTTTTTGTGGAGGCCCAATTAGGGATATAGAGAAAAGGCTCTCTTGTCTGCAGCACAGACTTGAGGGTTATTTGTGGAGGCCCAATTAGGGATATAGAGGGAGGGCTATTTTGCCTGCATCACAGACTTGAGGGTTATTTGTGGAGGCCCAATTAGGGACATAGAGAGGGGGCTCTTTTGCCTGCGCCACAGACTTGAGGGTTATCTGTGGAGGCCCAATTAGGGACATAGAGAGAGGGCACTTTTGCCTGCGCCACAGACTTGAGGGTTATTTGTGGAGGCCCAATTAGGGACATAGAGAGGGGGCTCTTTTGCCTGCGCCACAGACTTGATGGTTATCTGTGGAGGCCCAATTAGGGACATAGAGAGAGGGATCTTTTACCTGCGGCACAGACTTGAGGGTTATTTGTGGAGGTCCAATTTGGGACATAGAGAGGGGGCACTTTTGCCTGCGCCACAGACTTGAGGGTTATCTGTGGAGGCCCAATTTTGGACATAGAGAGGGGGCACTTTTGCCTGCGGCACAGACTTGAGGGTTATTTGTGGAGGTCCAATTTGGGACATAGAGAGGGGGCACTTTTGCCTGCGTCACAGACTTGAGGGTTATATGTGGAGGCCCAATTAGGGACATAGAGAGAGGGATCTTTTACCTGCGGCACAGACTTGAGGGTTATTTGTGGAGGTCCAATTTTGGACATAGAGAGGGGGCACTTTTGCCTGCGCCACAGACTTGAGGGTTATCTGTGGAGGCCCAATTAGGGACATAGAGAGAGGGCACTTTTGCCTGCGCCACAGACTTGATGGTTATCTGTGGAGGCCCAATTAGGGACATAGAGAGAGGGATCTTTTACCTGCGGCACAGACTTGAGGGTTATTTGTGGAGGTCCAATTTGGGACATAGAGAGGGGGCACTTTTGCCTGCGCCACAGACTTGAGGGTTATTTGTGGAGGCTCAAATAGGGACATAGAGAGAGGGATCTTTTGCCTGCGGCACAGACTTGAGGGTTTTTTGTGGAGGCCCAATTAGGGATATAGAGAAAAGGCTCTCTTGTCTGCAGCACAGACTTGAGGGTTATTTGTGGAGGCCCAATTAGGGATATAGAGGGAGGGCTATTTTGCCTGCATCACAGACTTGAGGGTTATTTGTGGAGGCTCAAATAGGGACATAGAGAGGGGGCTCTTTTGCCTGCGCCACAGACTTGATGGTTATCTGTGGAGGCCCAATTAGGGACATAGAGAGAGGGATCTTTTACCTGCGGCACAGACTTGAGGGTTATTTGTGGAGGTCCAATTTTGGACATAGAGAGGGGGCACTTTTGCCTGCGTCACAGACTTGAGGGTTATCTGTGGAGGCCCAATTAGGGACATAGAGAGAGGGCACTTTTACCTGCGGCACAGACTTGATGGTTATTTGTGGAGGTCCAATTTGGGATATAGAGAGGGGGCACTTTTGCCTGCGCCACAGACTTGATGGTTATCTGTGGAGGCCCAATTAGGGACATAGAGAGAGGGCTCTTTTGCCTGCGGCACAGACTTGAGGGTTATTTGTGGAGGTCCAATTTTGGACATAGAGAGGGGGCACTTTTGCCTGCGTCACAGACTTGATGGTTATCTGTGGAGGCCCAATTAGGGACATAGAGAGAGGGCACTTTTACCTGCGGCACAGACTTGAGGGTTATTTGTGGAGGTCCAATTTGGGACATAGAGAGGGGGCACTTTTGCCTGCGCCACAGACTTGAGGGTTATCTGTGGAGGCCCAATTAGGGACATAGAGAGGGGGCTCTTTTGCCTGCCCCACAGACTTGCGGGTTATCTGTGGAGGCCCAATTAGGGACATAGAGAGAGGGCACTTTTGCCTGCGCCACAGACTTGAGGGTTATTTGTGGAGGCCCAATTAGGGACATAGAGAGGGGGCTCTTTTGCCTGCGCCACAGACTTGATGGTTATCTGTGGAGGCCCAATTAGGGACATAGAGAGAGGGATCTTTTACCTGCGGCACAGACTTGAGGGTTATTTGTGGAGGTCCAATTTTGGACATAGAGAGGGGGCACTTTTGCCTGCGCCACAGACTTGAGGGTTATTTGTGGAGGCTCAAATAGGGACATAGAGAGAGGGATCTTTTGCCTGCGGCACAGACTTGAGGGTTATTTGTGGAGGCCCAATTAGGGATATAGAGGGAGGGCTATTTTGCCTGAATCACAGACTTGAGGGTTATTTGTGGAGGCCCAATTAGGGACATAGAGAGGGGGCTCTTTTGCCTGCGCCACAGACTTGAGGGTTATCTGTGGAGGCCCAATTAGGGACATAGAGAGAGGGCACTTTTGCCTGCGCCACAGATTTGAGGGTTATTTGTGGAGGCCCAATTAGGGACATAGAGAGGGGGCTCTTTTGCCTGCGCCACAGACTTGATGGTTATCTGTGGAGGCCCAATTAGGGACATAGAGAGAGGGCTCTTTTGCCTGCGGCACAGACTTGATGGTTATCTGTGGAGGCCCAATTAGGGACATAGAGAGAGGGCTCTTTTGCCTGCGGCACAGACTTGAGGGTTATTTGTGGAGGTCCAATTTTGGACATAGAGAGGGGGCACTTTTGCCTGCGTCACAGACTTGATGGTTATCTGTGGAGGCCCAATTAGGGACATAGAGAGAGGGATCTTTTACCTGCGGCACAGACTTGAGGGTTATTTGTGGAGGTCCAATTTTGGACATAGAGAGGGGGCACTTTTGCCTGCGCCACAGACTTGAGGGTTATTTGTGGAGGCTCAAATAGGGACATAGAGAGAGGGATCTTTTGCCTGCGGCACAGACTTGAGGGTTTTTTGTGGAGGCCCAATTAGGGATATAGAGAAAAGGCTCTCTTGTCTGCAGCACAGACTTGAGGGTTATTTGTGGAGGCCCAATTAGGGATATAGAGGGAGGGCTATTTTGCCTGAATCACAGACTTGAGGGTTATTTGTGGAGGCCCAATTAGGGACATAGAGAGAGGGCACTTTTGCCTGCGCCACAGATTTGAGGGTTATTTGTGGAGGCCCAATTAGGGACATAGAGAGGGGGCTCTTTTGCCTGCGCCACAGACTTGATGGTTATCTGTGGAGGCCCAATTAGGGACATAGAGAGAGGGCTCTTTTGCCTGCGGCACAGACTTGAGGGTTATTTGTGGAGGTCCAATTTTGGACATAGAGAGGGGGCACTTTTGCCTGCGCCACAGACTTGAGGGTTATCTGTGGAGGCCCAATTAGGGACATAGAGAGAGGGCACTTTTACCTGCGGCACAGACTTGAGGGTTATTTGTGGAGGTCCAATTTGGGACATAGAGAGGGGGCACTTTTGCCTGCGCCACAGACTTGAGGGTTATCTGTGGAGGCCCAATTAGGGACATAGAGAGAGGGCACTTTTGCCTGCGCCACAGACTTGATGGTTGTCTGTGGAGGCCCAATTAGGGACATAGAGAGAGGGATCTTTTGCCTGCGGCACAGACTTGAGGGTTATTTGTGGAGGTCCAATTTGGGACATAGAGAGGGGGCACTTTTGCCTGCGCCACAGACTTGAGGGTTATCTGTGGAGGCCCAATTAGGGACATAGAGAGAGGGCACTTTTGCCTGCGCCACAGACTTGATGGTTGTCTGTGGAGGCCCAATTAGGGACATAGAGAGAGGGATCTTTTACCTGCGGCACAGACTTGAGGGTTATCTGTGGAGGTCCAATTTGGGACATAGAGAGAGGGATCTTTTGCCTGCAGCACAGACTTGAGGGTTTTTTGTGGAGGCCCAATTAGGGATATAGAGAAAGGGCTCTTTTGCCTGCTGCACAGACTTGAGGGTTATTTGTGGAGGCCCAATTAGGGACATAGAGGGAGGGCTATTTTGCCTGTAGCACAGACTTGAGGGTTATTTGTAGAGGCCCAACTAGGGATATAGAGAAAGGACACTTTTGCCTGCTGCACAGACTTGAGGGTTATTTGTGGAGGCCCAATTAGGGACATAGAGTGGGGGCTCTTTTGCCTGCGCCACAGACTTGAGGGTTATCTGTGGAGTCCCAATTAGGGACATAGAGAGAGGGCACTTTTGCCTGCGCCACAGACTTGATGGTTATCTGTGGAGGCCCAATTAGGGACATAGAGAGAGGGATCTTTTGCCTGCGGCACAGACTTGAGGGTTATTTGTGGAGGCTCAAATAGGGACATAGAGAGAGGGATCTTTTGCCTGCGGCACAGACTTGAGGGTTTTTTGTGGAGGCCCAATTAGGGATATAGAGAAAAGGCTCTCTTGTCTGCAGCACAGACTTGAGGGTTATTTGTGGAGGCCCAATTAGGGATATAGAGGGAGGGCTATTTTGCCTGCATCACAGACTTGAGGGTTATTTGTGGAGGCCCAATTAGGGACATAGAGAGGGGGCTCTTTTGCCTGCGCCACAGACTTGAGGGTTATCTGTGGAGGCCCAATTAGGGACATAGAGAGAGGGCACTTTTGCCTGCGCCACAGACTTGAGGGTTATTTGTGGAGGCCCAATTAGGGACATAGAGAGGGGGCTCTTTTGCCTGCGCCACAGACTTGATGGTTATCTGTGGAGGCCCAATTAGGGACATAGAGAGAGGGCTCTTTTGCCTGCGGCACAGACTTGAGGGTTATTTGTGGAGGTCCAATTTTGGACATAGAGAGGGGGCACTTTTGCCTGCGCCACAGACTTGAGGGTTATCTGTGGAGGCCCAATTAGGGACATAGAGAGGGGGCACTTTTACCTGCGGCACAGACTTGAGGGTTATTTGTGGAGGTCCAATTTGGGACATAGAGAGGGGGCACTTTTGCCTGCGCCACAGACTTGATGGTTATCTGTGGAGGCCCAATTAGGGACATAGAGAGGGGGCACTTTTGCCTGCACCACAGACTTGAGGGTTATCTGTGGAGGCCCAATTAGGGACATAGAGAGAGGGCACTTTTACCTGCGGCACAGACTTGAGGGTTATTTGTGGAGGTCCAATTTGGGACATAGAGAGGGGGCACTTTTGCCTGCGCCACAGACTTGAGGGTTATCTGTGGAGGCCCAATTAGGGACATAGAGAGAGGGCACTTTTGCCTGCGCCACAGACTTGATGGTTATCTGTGGAGGCCCAATTAGGGACATAGAGAGAGGGATCTTTTACCTGCGGCACAGACTTGAGGGTTATTTGTGGAGGTCCAATTTGGGACATAGAGAGGGGGCACTTTTGCCTGCGCCACAGACTTGAGGGTTATTTGTGGAGGCTCAAATAGGGACATAGAGAGAGGGATCTTTTGCCTGCGGCACAGACTTGAGGGTTTTTTGTGGAGGCCCAATTAGGGATATAGAGAAAAGGCTCTCTTGTCTGCAGCACAGACTTGAGGGTTATTTGTGGAGGCCCAATTAGGGATATAGAGGGAGGGCTATTTTGCCTGCATCACAGACTTGAGGGTTATTTGTGGAGGCCCAATTAGGGACATAGAGAGGGGGCTCTTTTGCCTGCGCCACAGACTTGAGGGTTATCTGTGGAGGCCCAATTAGGGACATAGAGAGAGGGCACTTTTGCCTGCGCCACAGACTTGAGGGTTATTTGTGGAGGCCCAATTAGGGACATAGAGAGGGGGCTCTTTTGCCTGCGCCACAGACTTGATGGTTATCTGTGGAGGCCCAATTAGGGACATAGAGAGAGGGATCTTTTACCTGCGGCACAGACTTGAGGGTTATTTGTGGAGGTCCAATTTGGGACATAGAGAGGGGGCACTTTTGCCTGCGCCACAGACTTGAGGGTTATCTGTGGAGGCCCAATTTTGGACATAGAGAGGGGGCACTTTTGCCTGCGGCACAGACTTGAGGGTTATTTGTGGAGGTCCAATTTGGGACATAGAGAGGGGGCACTTTTGCCTGCGTCACAGACTTGAGGGTTATATGTGGAGGCCCAATTAGGGACATAGAGAGAGGGATCTTTTACCTGCGGCACAGACTTGAGGGTTATTTGTGGAGGTCCAATTTTGGACATAGAGAGGGGGCACTTTTGCCTGCGCCACAGACTTGAGGGTTATCTGTGGAGGCCCAATTAGGGACATAGAGAGAGGGCACTTTTGCCTGCGCCACAGACTTGATGGTTATCTGTGGAGGCCCAATTAGGGACATAGAGAGAGGGATCTTTTACCTGCGGCACAGACTTGAGGGTTATTTGTGGAGGTCCAATTTGGGACATAGAGAGGGGGCACTTTTGCCTGCGCCACAGACTTGAGGGTTATTTGTGGAGGCTCAAATAGGGACATAGAGAGAGGAATCTTTTGCCTGCGGCACAGACTTGAGGGTTTTTTGTGGAGGCCCAATTAGGGATATAGAGAAAAGGCTCTCTTGTCTGCAGCACAGACTTGAGGGTTATTTGTGGAGGCCCAATTAGGGATATAGAGGGAGGGCTATTTTGCCTGCATCACAGACTTGAGGGTTATTTGTGGAGGCTCAAATAGGGACATAGAGAGGGGGCTCTTTTGCCTGCGCCACAGACTTGATGGTTATCTGTGGAGGCCCAATTAGGGACATAGAGAGAGGGATCTTTTACCTGCGGCACAGACTTGAGGGTTATTTGTGGAGGTCCAATTTTGGACATAGAGAGGGGGCACTTTTGCCTGCGTCACAGACTTGAGGGTTATCTGTGGAGGCCCAATTAGGGACATAGAGAGAGGGCACTTTTACCTGCGGCACAGACTTGATGGTTATTTGTGGAGGTCCAATTTGGGATATAGAGAGGGGGCACTTTTGCCTGCGCCACAGACTTGATGGTTATCTGTGGAGGCCCAATTAGGGACATAGAGAGAGGGCTCTTTTGCCTGCGGCACAGACTTGAGGGTTATTTGTGGAGGTCCAATTTTGGACATAGAGAGGGGGCACTTTTGCCTGCGTCACAGACTTGATGGTTATCTGTGGAGGCCCAATTAGGGACATAGAGAGAGGGCACTTTTACCTGCGGCACAGACTTGAGGGTTATTTGTGGAGGTCCAATTTGGGACATAGAGAGGGGGCACTTTTGCCTGCGCCACAGACTTGAGGGTTATCTGTGGAGGCCCAATTAGGGACATAGAGAGGGGGCTCTTTTGCCTGCCCCACAGACTTGCGGGTTATCTGTGGAGGCCCAATTAGGGACATAGAGAGAGGGCACTTTTGCCTGCGCCACAGACTTGAGGGTTATTTGTGGAGGCCCAATTAGGGACATAGAGAGGGGGCTCTTTTGCCTGCGCCACAGACTTGATGGTTATCTGTGGAGGCCCAATTAGGGACATAGAGAGAGGGATCTTTTACCTGCGGCACAGACTTGAGGGTTATTTGTGGAGGTCCAATTTTGGACATAGAGAGGGGGCACTTTTGCCTGCGCCACAGACTTGAGGGTTATTTGTGGAGGCTCAAATAGGGACATAGAGAGAGGGATCTTTTGCCTGCGGCACAGACTTGAGGGTTATTTGTGGAGGCCCAATTAGGGATATAGAGGGAGGGCTATTTTGCCTGAATCACAGACTTGAGGGTTATTTGTGGAGGCCCAATTAGGGACATAGAGAGGGGGCTCTTTTGCCTGCGCCACAGACTTGAGGGTTATCTGTGGAGGCCCAATTAGGGACATAGAGAGAGGGCACTTTTGCCTGCGCCACAGATTTGAGGGTTATTTGTGGAGGCCCAATTAGGGACATAGAGAGGGGGCTCTTTTGCCTGCGCCACAGACTTGATGGTTATCTGTGGAGGCCCAATTAGGGACATAGAGAGAGGGCTCTTTTGCCTGCGGCACAGACTTGATGGTTATCTGTGGAGGCCCAATTAGGGACATAGAGAGAGGGCTCTTTTGCCTGCGGCACAGACTTGAGGGTTATTTGTGGAGGTCCAATTTTGGACATAGAGAGGGGGCACTTTTGCCTGCGTCACAGACTTGATGGTTATCTGTGGAGGCCCAATTAGGGACATAGAGAGAGGGATCTTTTACCTGCGGCACAGACTTGAGGGTTATTTGTGGAGGTCCAATTTTGGACATAGAGAGGGGGCACTTTTGCCTGCGCCACAGACTTGAGGGTTATTTGTGGAGGCTCAAATAGGGACATAGAGAGAGGGATCTTTTGCCTGCGGCACAGACTTGAGGGTTTTTTGTGGAGGCCCAATTAGGGATATAGAGAAAAGGCTCTCTTGTCTGCAGCACAGACTTGAGGGTTATTTGTGGAGGCCCAATTAGGGATATAGAGGGAGGGCTATTTTGCCTGAATCACAGACTTGAGGGTTATTTGTGGAGGCCCAATTAGGGACATAGAGAGAGGGCACTTTTGCCTGCGCCACAGACTTGATGGTTATCTGTGGAGGCCCAATTAGGGACATAGAGAGAGGGCTCTTTTGCCTGCGGCACAGACTTGAGGGTTATTTGTGGAGGTCCAATTTGGGACATAGAGAGGGGGCACTTTTGCCTGCGTCACAGACTTGATGGTTATCTGTGGAGGCCCAATTAGGGACATAGAGAGAGGGCACTTTTACCTGCGGCACAGACTTGAGGGTTATTTGTGGAGGTCCAATTTGGGACATAGAGAGGGGGCACTTTTGCCTGCGCCACAGACTTGAGGGTTATCTGTGGAGGCCCAATTAGGGACATAGAGAGGGGGCTCTTTTGCCTGCCCCACAGACTTGTGGGTTATCTGTGGAGGCCCAATTAGGGACATAGAGAGAGGGCACTTTTGCCTGCGCCACAGACTTGAGGGTTATTTGTGGAGGCCCAATTAGGGACATAGAGAGGGGGCTCTTTTGCCTGCGCCACAGACTTGATGGTTATCTGTGGAGGCCCAATTAGGGACATAGAGAGAGGGATCTTTTACCTGCGGCACAGACTTGAGGGTTATTTGTGGAGGTCCAATTTTGGACATAGAGAGGGGGCACTTTTGCCTGCGCCACAGACTTGAGGGTTATTTGTGGAGGCTCAAATAGGGACATAGAGAGAGGGATCTTTTGCCTGCGGCACAGACTTGAGGGTTATTTGTGGAGGCCCAATTAGGGATATAGAGGGAGGGCTATTTTGCCTGAATCACAGACTTGAGGGTTATTTGTGGAGGCCCAATTAGGGACATAGAGAGGGGGCTCTTTTGCCTGCGCCACAGACTTGAGGGTTATCTGTGGAGGCCCAATTAGGGACATAGAGAGAGGGCACTTTTGCCTGCGCCACAGATTTGAGGGTTATTTGTGGAGGCCCAATTAGGGACATAGAGAGGGGGCTCTTTTGCCTGCGCCACAGACTTGATGGTTATCTGTGGAGGCCCAATTAGGGACATAGAGAGAGGGCTCTTTTGCCTGCGGCACAGACTTGATGGTTATCTGTGGAGGCCCAATTAGGGACATAGAGAGAGGGCTCTTTTGCCTGCGGCACAGACTTGAGGGTTATTTGTGGAGGTCCAATTTTGGACATAGAGAGGGGGCACTTTTGCCTGCGTCACAGACTTGATGGTTATCTGTGGAGGCCCAATTAGGGACATAGAGAGAGGGATCTTTTACCTGCGGCACAGACTTGAGGGTTATTTGTGGAGGTCCAATTTTGGACATAGAGAGGGGGCACTTTTGCCTGCGCCACAGACTTGAGGGTTATTTGTGGAGGCTCAAATAGGGACATAGAGAGAGGGATCTTTTGCCTGCGGCACAGACTTGAGGGTTTTTTGTGGAGGCCCAATTAGGGATATAGAGAAAAGGCTCTCTTGTCTGCAGCACAGACTTGAGGGTTATTTGTGGAGGCCCAATTAGGGATATAGAGGGAGGGCTATTTTGCCTGAATCACAGACTTGAGGGTTATTTGTGGAGGCCCAATTAGGGACATAGAGAGAGGGCACTTTTGCCTGCGCCACAGACTTGATGGTTATCTGTGGAGGCCCAATTAGGGACATAGAGAGAGGGATCTTTTGCCTGCGGCACAGACTTGAGGGTTATTTGTGGAGGCTCAAATAGGGACATAGAGAGAGGGATCTTTTGCCTGCGGCACAGACTTGAGGGTTTTTTGTGGAGGCCCAATTAGGGATATAGAGAAAAGGCTCTCTTGTCTGCAGCACAGACTTGAGGGTTATTTGTGGAGGCCCAATTAGGGATATAGAGGGAGGGCTATTTTGCCTGCATCACAGACTTGAGGGTTATTTGTGGAGGCCCAATTAGGGACATAGAGAGGGGGCTCTTTTGCCTGCGCCACAGACTTGAGGGTTATCTGTGGAGGCCCAATTAGGGACATAGAGAGAGGGCACTTTTGCCTGCGCCACAGACTTGAGGGTTATTTGTGGAGGCCCAATTAGGGACATAGAGAGGGGGCTCTTTTGCCTGCGCCACAGACTTGATGGTTATCTGTGGAGGCCCAATTAGGGACATAGAGAGAGGGCTCTTTTGCCTGCGGCACAGACTTGAGGGTTATTTGTGGAGGTCCAATTTTGGACATAGAGAGGGGGCACTTTTGCCTGCGCCACAGACTTGAGGGTTATCTGTGGAGGCCCAATTAGGGACATAGAGAGGGGGCACTTTTACCTGCGGCACAGACTTGAGGGTTATTTGTGGAGGTCCAATTTGGGACATAGAGAGGGGGCACTTTTGCCTGCGCCACAGACTTGATGGTTATCTGTGGAGGCCCAATTAGGGACATAGAGAGGGGGCACTTTTGCCTGCACCACAGACTTGAGGGTTATCTGTGGAGGCCCAATTAGGGACATAGAGAGAGGGCACTTTTACCTGCGGCACAGACTTGAGGGTTATTTGTGGAGGTCCAATTTGGGACATAGAGAGGGGGCACTTTTGCCTGCGCCACAGACTTGAGGGTTATCTGTGGAGGCCCAATTAGGGACATAGAGAGAGGGCACTTTTGCCTGCGCCACAGACTTGATGGTTATCTGTGGAGGCCCAATTAGGGACATAGAGAGAGGGATCTTTTACCTGCGGCACAGACTTGAGGGTTATTTGTGGAGGTCCAATTTGGGACATAGAGAGGGGGCACTTTTGCCTGCGCCACAGACTTGAGGGTTATTTGTGGAGGCTCAAATAGGGACATAGAGAGAGGGATCTTTTGCCTGCGGCACAGACTTGAGGGTTTTTTGTGGAGGCCCAATTAGGGATATAGAGAAAAGGCTCTCTTGTCTGCAGCACAGACTTGAGGGTTATTTGTGGAGGCCCAATTAGGGATATAGAGGGAGGGCTATTTTGCCTGCATCACAGACTTGAGGGTTATTTGTGGAGGCCCAATTAGGGACATAGAGAGGGGGCTCTTTTGCCTGCGCCACAGACTTGAGGGTTATCTGTGGAGGCCCAATTAGGGACATAGAGAGAGGGCACTTTTGCCTGCGCCACAGACTTGAGGGTTATTTGTGGAGGCCCAATTAGGGACATAGAGAGGGGGCTCTTTTGCCTGCGCCACAGACTTGATGGTTATCTGTGGAGGCCCAATTAGGGACATAGAGAGAGGGATCTTTTACCTGCGGCACAGACTTGAGGGTTATTTGTGGAGGTCCAATTTGGGACATAGAGAGGGGGCACTTTTGCCTGCGCCACAGACTTGAGGGTTATCTGTGGAGGCCCAATTTTGGACATAGAGAGGGGGCACTTTTGCCTGCGGCACAGACTTGAGGGTTATTTGTGGAGGTCCAATTTGGGACATAGAGAGGGGGCACTTTTGCCTGCGTCACAGACTTGAGGGTTATATGTGGAGGCCCAATTAGGGACATAGAGAGAGGGATCTTTTACCTGCGGCACAGACTTGAGGGTTATTTGTGGAGGTCCAATTTTGGACATAGAGAGGGGGCACTTTTGCCTGCGCCACAGACTTGAGGGTTATCTGTGGAGGCCCAATTAGGGACATAGAGAGAGGGCACTTTTGCCTGCGCCACAGACTTGATGGTTATCTGTGGAGGCCCAATTAGGGACATAGAGAGAGGGATCTTTTACCTGCGGCACAGACTTGAGGGTTATTTGTGGAGGTCCAATTTGGGACATAGAGAGGGGGCACTTTTGCCTGCGCCACAGACTTGAGGGTTATTTGTGGAGGCTCAAATAGGGACATAGAGAGAGGGATCTTTTGCCTGCGGCACAGACTTGAGGGTTTTTTGTGGAGGCCCAATTAGGGATATAGAGAAAAGGCTCTCTTGTCTGCAGCACAGACTTGAGGGTTATTTGTGGAGGCCCAATTAGGGATATAGAGGGAGGGCTATTTTGCCTGCATCACAGACTTGAGGGTTATTTGTGGAGGCTCAAATAGGGACATAGAGAGGGGGCTCTTTTGCCTGCGCCACAGACTTGATGGTTATCTGTGGAGGCCCAATTAGGGACATAGAGAGAGGGATCTTTTACCTGCGGCACAGACTTGAGGGTTATTTGTGGAGGTCCAATTTTGGACATAGAGAGGGGGCACTTTTGCCTGCGTCACAGACTTGAGGGTTATCTGTGGAGGCCCAATTAGGGACATAGAGAGAGGGCACTTTTACCTGCGGCACAGACTTGATGGTTATTTGTGGAGGTCCAATTTGGGATATAGAGAGGGGGCACTTTTGCCTGCGCCACAGACTTGATGGTTATCTGTGGAGGCCCAATTAGGGACATAGAGAGAGGGCTCTTTTGCCTGCGGCACAGACTTGAGGGTTATTTGTGGAGGTCCAATTTTGGACATAGAGAGGGGGCACTTTTGCCTGCGTCACAGACTTGATGGTTATCTGTGGAGGCCCAATTAGGGACATAGAGAGAGGGCACTTTTACCTGCGGCACAGACTTGAGGGTTATTTGTGGAGGTCCAATTTGGGACATAGAGAGGGGGCACTTTTGCCTGCGCCACAGACTTGAGGGTTATCTGTGGAGGCCCAATTAGGGACATAGAGAGGGGGCTCTTTTGCCTGCCCCACAGACTTGCGGGTTATCTGTGGAGGCCCAATTAGGGACATAGAGAGAGGGCACTTTTGCCTGCGCCACAGACTTGAGGGTTATTTGTGGAGGCCCAATTAGGGACATAGAGAGGGGGCTCTTTTGCCTGCGCCACAGACTTGATGGTTATCTGTGGAGGCCCAATTAGGGACATAGAGAGAGGGATCTTTTACCTGCGGCACAGACTTGAGGGTTATTTGTGGAGGTCCAATTTTGGACATAGAGAGGGGGCACTTTTGCCTGCGCCACAGACTTGAGGGTTATTTGTGGAGGCTCAAATAGGGACATAGAGAGAGGGATCTTTTGCCTGCGGCACAGACTTGAGGGTTATTTGTGGAGGCCCAATTAGGGATATAGAGGGAGGGCTATTTTGCCTGAATCACAGACTTGAGGGTTATTTGTGGAGGCCCAATTAGGGACATAGAGAGGGGGCTCTTTTGCCTGCGCCACAGACTTGAGGGTTATCTGTGGAGGCCCAATTAGGGACATAGAGAGAGGGCACTTTTGCCTGCGCCACAGATTTGAGGGTTATTTGTGGAGGCCCAATTAGGGACATAGAGAGGGGGCTCTTTTGCCTGCGCCACAGACTTGATGGTTATCTGTGGAGGCCCAATTAGGGACATAGAGAGAGGGCTCTTTTGCCTGCGGCACAGACTTGATGGTTATCTGTGGAGGCCCAATTAGGGACATAGAGAGAGGGCTCTTTTGCCTGCGGCACAGACTTGAGGGTTATTTGTGGAGGTCCAATTTTGGACATAGAGAGGGGGCACTTTTGCCTGCGTCACAGACTTGATGGTTATCTGTGGAGGCCCAATTAGGGACATAGAGAGAGGGATCTTTTACCTGCGGCACAGACTTGAGGGTTATTTGTGGAGGTCCAATTTTGGACATAGAGAGGGGGCACTTTTGCCTGCGCCACAGACTTGAGGGTTATTTGTGGAGGCTCAAATAGGGACATAGAGAGAGGGATCTTTTGCCTGCGGCACAGACTTGAGGGTTTTTTGTGGAGGCCCAATTAGGGATATAGAGAAAAGGCTCTCTTGTCTGCAGCACAGACTTGAGGGTTATTTGTGGAGGCCCAATTAGGGATATAGAGGGAGGGCTATTTTGCCTGAATCACAGACTTGAGGGTTATTTGTGGAGGCCCAATTAGGGACATAGAGAGAGGGCACTTTTGCCTGCGCCACAGATTTGAGGGTTATTTGTGGAGGCCCAATTAGGGACATAGAGAGGGGGCTCTTTTGCCTGCGCCACAGACTTGATGGTTATCTGTGGAGGCCCAATTAGGGACATAGAGAGAGGGCTCTTTTGCCTGCGGCACAGACTTGAGGGTTATTTGTGGAGGTCCAATTTTGGACATAGAGAGGGGGCACTTTTGCCTGCGCCACAGACTTGAGGGTTATCTGTGGAGGCCCAATTAGGGACATAGAGAGAGGGCACTTTTACCTGCGGCACAGACTTGAGGGTTATTTGTGGAGGTCCAATTTGGGACATAGAGAGGGGGCACTTTTGCCTGCGCCACAGACTTGAGGGTTATCTGTGGAGGCCCAATTAGGGACATAGAGAGAGGGCACTTTTGCCTGCGCCACAGACTTGATGGTTGTCTGTGGAGGCCCAATTAGGGACATAGAGAGAGGGATCTTTTGCCTGCGGCACAGACTTGAGGGTTATTTGTGGAGGTCCAATTTGGGACATAGAGAGGGGGCACTTTTGCCTGCGCCACAGACTTGAGGGTTATTTGTGGAGGTCCAATTTGGGACATAGAGAGAGGGATCTTTTGCCTGCAGCACAGACTTGAGGGTTTTTTGTGGAGGCCCAATTAGGGATATAGAGAAAGGGCTCTTTTGCCTGCTGCACAGACTTGAGGGTTATTTGTGGAGGCCCAATTAGGGACATAGAGGGAGGGCTATTTTGCCTGTAGCACAGACTTGAGGGTTATTTGTAGAGGCCCAACTAGGGATATAGAGAAAGGACACTTTTGCCTGCTGCACAGACTTGAGGGTTATTTGTGGAGGCCCAATTAGGGACATAGAGTGGGGGCTCTTTTGCCTGCGCCACAGACTTGAGGGTTATCTGTGGAGTCCCAATTAGGGACATAGAGAGAGGGCACTTTTGCCTGCGCCACAGACTTGATGGTTATCTGTGGAGTCCCAATTAGGGACATAGAGAGGGGGCTCTTTTGCCTGCGCCACAGACTTGATGGTTATCTGTGGAGGCCCAATTAGGGACATAGAGAGAGGGCTCTTTTGCCTGCGGCACAGACTTGATGGTTATCTGTGGAGGCCCAATTAGGGACATAGAGAGAGGGCTCTTTTGCCTGCGGCACAGACTTGAGGGTTATTTGTGGAGGTCCAATTTTGGACATAGAGAGGGGGCACTTTTGCCTGCGTCACAGACTTGATGGTTATCTGTGGAGGCCCAATTAGGGACATAGAGAGAGGGATCTTTTACCTGCGGCACAGACTTGAGGGTTATTTGTGGAGGTCCAATTTTGGACATAGAGAGGGGGCACTTTTGCCTGCGCCACAGACTTGAGGGTTATTTGTGGAGGCTCAAATAGGGACATAGAGAGAGGGATCTTTTGCCTGCGGCACAGACTTGAGGGTTTTTTGTGGAGGCCCAATTAGGGATATAGAGAAAAGGCTCTCTTGTCTGCAGCACAGACTTGAGGGTTATTTGTGGAGGCCCAATTAGGGATATAGAGGGAGGGCTATTTTGCCTGAATCACAGACTTGAGGGTTATTTGTGGAGGCCCAATTAGGGACATAGAGAGAGGGCACTTTTGCCTGCGCCACAGACTTGATGGTTATCTGTGGAGGCCCAATTAGGGACATAGAGAGAGGGATCTTTTGCCTGCGGCACAGACTTGAGGGTTATTTGTGGAGGCTCAAATAGGGACATAGAGAGAGGGATCTTTTGCCTGCGGCACAGACTTGAGGGTTTTTTGTGGAGGCCCAATTAGGGATATAGAGAAAAGGCTCTCTTGTCTGCAGCACAGACTTGAGGGTTATTTGTGGAGGCCCAATTAGGGATATAGAGGGAGGGCTATTTTGCCTGCATCACAGACTTGAGGGTTATTTGTGGAGGCCCAATTAGGGACATAGAGAGGGGGCTCTTTTGCCTGCGCCACAGACTTGAGGGTTATCTGTGGAGGCCCAATTAGGGACATAGAGAGAGGGCACTTTTGCCTGCGCCACAGACTTGAGGGTTATTTGTGGAGGCCCAATTAGGGACATAGAGAGGGGGCTCTTTTGCCTGCGCCACAGACTTGATGGTTATCTGTGGAGGCCCAATTAGGGACATAGAGAGAGGGCTCTTTTGCCTGCGGCACAGACTTGAGGGTTATTTGTGGAGGTCCAATTTTGGACATAGAGAGGGGGCACTTTTGCCTGCGCCACAGACTTGAGGGTTATCTGTGGAGGCCCAATTAGGGACATAGAGAGGGGGCACTTTTACCTGCGGCACAGACTTGAGGGTTATTTGTGGAGGTCCAATTTGGGACATAGAGAGGGGGCACTTTTGCCTGCGCCACAGACTTGATGGTTATCTGTGGAGGCCCAATTAGGGACATAGAGAGGGGGCACTTTTGCCTGCACCACAGACTTGAGGGTTATCTGTGGAGGCCCAATTAGGGACATAGAGAGAGGGCACTTTTACCTGCGGCACAGACTTGAGGGTTATTTGTGGAGGTCCAATTTGGGACATAGAGAGGGGGCACTTTTGCCTGCGCCACAGACTTGAGGGTTATCTGTGGAGGCCCAATTAGGGACATAGAGAGAGGGCACTTTTGCCTGCGCCACAGACTTGATGGTTATCTGTGGAGGCCCAATTAGGGACATAGAGAGAGGGATCTTTTACCTGCGGCACAGACTTGAGGGTTATTTGTGGAGGTCCAATTTGGGACATAGAGAGGGGGCACTTTTGCCTGCGCCACAGACTTGAGGGTTATTTGTGGAGGCTCAAATAGGGACATAGAGAGAGGGATCTTTTGCCTGCGGCACAGACTTGAGGGTTTTTTGTGGAGGCCCAATTAGGGATATAGAGAAAAGGCTCTCTTGTCTGCAGCACAGACTTGAGGGTTATTTGTGGAGGCCCAATTAGGGATATAGAGGGAGGGCTATTTTGCCTGCATCACAGACTTGAGGGTTATTTGTGGAGGCCCAATTAGGGACATAGAGAGGGGGCTCTTTTGCCTGCGCCACAGACTTGAGGGTTATCTGTGGAGGCCCAATTAGGGACATAGAGAGAGGGCACTTTTGCCTGCGCCACAGACTTGAGGGTTATTTGTGGAGGCCCAATTAGGGACATAGAGAGGGGGCTCTTTTGCCTGCGCCACAGACTTGATGGTTATCTGTGGAGGCCCAATTAGGGACATAGAGAGAGGGATCTTTTACCTGCGGCACAGACTTGAGGGTTATTTGTGGAGGTCCAATTTGGGACATAGAGAGGGGGCACTTTTGCCTGCGCCACAGACTTGAGGGTTATCTGTGGAGGCCCAATTTTGGACATAGAGAGGGGGCACTTTTGCCTGCGGCACAGACTTGAGGGTTATTTGTGGAGGTCCAATTTGGGACATAGAGAGGGGGCACTTTTGCCTGCGTCACAGACTTGAGGGTTATATGTGGAGGCCCAATTAGGGACATAGAGAGAGGGATCTTTTACCTGCGGCACAGACTTGAGGGTTATTTGTGGAGGTCCAATTTTGGACATAGAGAGGGGGCACTTTTGCCTGCGCCACAGACTTGAGGGTTATCTGTGGAGGCCCAATTAGGGACATAGAGAGAGGGCACTTTTGCCTGCGCCACAGACTTGATGGTTATCTGTGGAGGCCCAATTAGGGACATAGAGAGAGGGATCTTTTACCTGCGGCACAGACTTGAGGGTTATTTGTGGAGGTCCAATTTGGGACATAGAGAGGGGGCACTTTTGCCTGCGCCACAGACTTGAGGGTTATTTGTGGAGGCTCAAATAGGGACATAGAGAGAGGGATCTTTTGCCTGCGGCACAGACTTGAGGGTTTTTTGTGGAGGCCCAATTAGGGATATAGAGAAAAGGCTCTCTTGTCTGCAGCACAGACTTGAGGGTTATTTGTGGAGGCCCAATTAGGGATATAGAGGGAGGGCTATTTTGCCTGCATCACAGACTTGAGGGTTATTTGTGGAGGCTCAAATAGGGACATAGAGAGGGGGCTCTTTTGCCTGCGCCACAGACTTGATGGTTATCTGTGGAGGCCCAATTAGGGACATAGAGAGAGGGATCTTTTACCTGCGGCACAGACTTGAGGGTTATTTGTGGAGGTCCAATTTTGGACATAGAGAGGGGGCACTTTTGCCTGCGTCACAGACTTGAGGGTTATCTGTGGAGGCCCAATTAGGGACATAGAGAGAGGGCACTTTTACCTGCGGCACAGACTTGATGGTTATTTGTGGAGGTCCAATTTGGGATATAGAGAGGGGGCACTTTTGCCTGCGCCACAGACTTGATGGTTATCTGTGGAGGCCCAATTAGGGACATAGAGAGAGGGCTCTTTTGCCTGCGGCACAGACTTGAGGGTTATTTGTGGAGGTCCAATTTTGGACATAGAGAGGGGGCACTTTTGCCTGCGTCACAGACTTGATGGTTATCTGTGGAGGCCCAATTAGGGACATAGAGAGAGGGCACTTTTACCTGCGGCACAGACTTGAGGGTTATTTGTGGAGGTCCAATTTGGGACATAGAGAGGGGGCACTTTTGCCTGCGCCACAGACTTGAGGGTTATCTGTGGAGGCCCAATTAGGGACATAGAGAGGGGGCTCTTTTGCCTGCCCCACAGACTTGCGGGTTATCTGTGGAGGCCCAATTAGGGACATAGAGAGAGGGCACTTTTGCCTGCGCCACAGACTTGAGGGTTATTTGTGGAGGCCCAATTAGGGACATAGAGAGGGGGCTCTTTTGCCTGCGCCACAGACTTGATGGTTATCTGTGGAGGCCCAATTAGGGACATAGAGAGAGGGATCTTTTACCTGCGGCACAGACTTGAGGGTTATTTGTGGAGGTCCAATTTTGGACATAGAGAGGGGGCACTTTTGCCTGCGCCACAGACTTGAGGGTTATTTGTGGAGGCTCAAATAGGGACATAGAGAGAGGGATCTTTTGCCTGCGGCACAGACTTGAGGGTTATTTGTGGAGGCCCAATTAGGGATATAGAGGGAGGGCTATTTTGCCTGAATCACAGACTTGAGGGTTATTTGTGGAGGCCCAATTAGGGACATAGAGAGGGGGCTCTTTTGCCTGCGCCACAGACTTGAGGGTTATCTGTGGAGGCCCAATTAGGGACATAGAGAGAGGGCACTTTTGCCTGCGCCACAGATTTGAGGGTTATTTGTGGAGGCCCAATTAGGGACATAGAGAGGGGGCTCTTTTGCCTGCGCCACAGACTTGATGGTTATCTGTGGAGGCCCAATTAGGGACATAGAGAGAGGGCTCTTTTGCCTGCGGCACAGACTTGATGGTTATCTGTGGAGGCCCAATTAGGGACATAGAGAGAGGGCTCTTTTGCCTGCGGCACAGACTTGAGGGTTATTTGTGGAGGTCCAATTTTGGACATAGAGAGGGGGCACTTTTGCCTGCGTCACAGACTTGATGGTTATCTGTGGAGGCCCAATTAGGGACATAGAGAGAGGGATCTTTTACCTGCGGCACAGACTTGAGGGTTATTTGTGGAGGTCCAATTTTGGACATAGAGAGGGGGCACTTTTGCCTGCGCCACAGACTTGAGGGTTATTTGTGGAGGCTCAAATAGGGACATAGAGAGAGGGATCTTTTGCCTGCGGCACAGACTTGAGGGTTTTTTGTGGAGGCCCAATTAGGGATATAGAGAAAAGGCTCTCTTGTCTGCAGCACAGACTTGAGGGTTATTTGTGGAGGCCCAATTAGGGATATAGAGGGAGGGCTATTTTGCCTGAATCACAGACTTGAGGGTTATTTGTGGAGGCCCAATTAGGGACATAGAGAGAGGGCACTTTTGCCTGCGCCACAGATTTGAGGGTTATTTGTGGAGGCCCAATTAGGGACATAGAGAGGGGGCTCTTTTGCCTGCGCCACAGACTTGATGGTTATCTGTGGAGGCCCAATTAGGGACATAGAGAGAGGGCTCTTTTGCCTGCGGCACAGACTTGAGGGTTATTTGTGGAGGTCCAATTTTGGACATAGAGAGGGGGCACTTTTGCCTGCGCCACAGACTTGAGGGTTATCTGTGGAGGCCCAATTAGGGACATAGAGAGAGGGCACTTTTACCTGCGGCACAGACTTGAGGGTTATTTGTGGAGGTCCAATTTGGGACATAGAGAGGGGGCACTTTTGCCTGCGCCACAGACTTGAGGGTTATCTGTGGAGGCCCAATTAGGGACATAGAGAGAGGGCACTTTTGCCTGCGCCACAGACTTGATGGTTGTCTGTGGAGGCCCAATTAGGGACATAGAGAGAGGGATCTTTTGCCTGCGGCACAGACTTGAGGGTTATTTGTGGAGGTCCAATTTGGGACATAGAGAGGGGGCACTTTTGCCTGCGCCACAGACTTGAGGGTTATTTGTGGAGGTCCAATTTGGGACATAGAGAGAGGGATCTTTTGCCTGCAGCACAGACTTGAGGGTTTTTTGTGGAGGCCCAATTAGGGATATAGAGAAAGGGCTCTTTTGCCTGCTGCACAGACTTGAGGGTTATTTGTGGAGGCCCAATTAGGGACATAGAGGGAGGGCTATTTTGCCTGTAGCACAGACTTGAGGGTTATTTGTAGAGGCCCAACTAGGGATATAGAGAAAGGACACTTTTGCCTGCTGCACAGACTTGAGGGTTATTTGTGGAGGCCCAATTAGGGACATAGAGTGGGGGCTCTTTTGCCTGCGCCACAGACTTGAGGGTTATCTGTGGAGTCCCAATTAGGGACATAGAGAGAGGGCACTTTTGCCTGCGCCACAGACTTGATGGTTATCTGTGGAGGCCCAATTAGGGACATAGAGAGAGGGATCTTTTGCCTGCGGCACAGACTTGAGGGTTATTTGTGGAGGCTCAAATAGGGACATAGAGAGAGGGATCTTTTGCCTGCGGCACAGACTTGAGGGTTTTTTGTGGAGGCCCAATTAGGGATATAGAGAAAAGGCTCTCTTGTCTGCAGCACAGACTTGAGGGTTATTTGTGGAGGCCCAATTAGGGATATAGAGGGAGGGCTATTTTGCCTGCATCACAGACTTGAGGGTTATTTGTGGAGGCCCAATTAGGGACATAGAGAGGGGGCTCTTTTGCCTGCGCCACAGACTTGAGGGTTATCTGTGGAGGCCCAATTAGGGACATAGAGAGAGGGCACTTTTGCCTGCGCCACAGACTTGAGGGTTATTTGTGGAGGCCCAATTAGGGACATAGAGAGGGGGCTCTTTTGCCTGCGCCACAGACTTGATGGTTATCTGTGGAGGCCCAATTAGGGACATAGAGAGAGGGCTCTTTTGCCTGCGGCACAGACTTGAGGGTTATTTGTGGAGGTCCAATTTTGGACATAGAGAGGGGGCACTTTTGCCTGCGCCACAGACTTGAGGGTTATCTGTGGAGGCCCAATTAGGGACATAGAGAGGGGGCACTTTTACCTGCGGCACAGACTTGAGGGTTATTTGTGGAGGTCCAATTTGGGACATAGAGAGGGGGCACTTTTGCCTGCGCCACAGACTTGATGGTTATCTGTGGAGGCCCAATTAGGGACATAGAGAGGGGGCACTTTTGCCTGCACCACAGACTTGAGGGTTATCTGTGGAGGCCCAATTAGGGACATAGAGAGAGGGCACTTTTACCTGCGGCACAGACTTGAGGGTTATTTGTGGAGGTCCAATTTGGGACATAGAGAGGGGGCACTTTTGCCTGCGCCACAGACTTGAGGGTTATCTGTGGAGGCCCAATTAGGGACATAGAGAGAGGGCACTTTTGCCTGCGCCACAGACTTGATGGTTATCTGTGGAGGCCCAATTAGGGACATAGAGAGAGGGATCTTTTACCTGCGGCACAGACTTGAGGGTTATTTGTGGAGGTCCAATTTGGGACATAGAGAGGGGGCACTTTTGCCTGCGCCACAGACTTGAGGGTTATTTGTGGAGGCTCAAATAGGGACATAGAGAGAGGGATCTTTTGCCTGCGGCACAGACTTGAGGGTTTTTTGTGGAGGCCCAATTAGGGATATAGAGAAAAGGCTCTCTTGTCTGCAGCACAGACTTGAGGGTTATTTGTGGAGGCCCAATTAGGGATATAGAGGGAGGGCTATTTTGCCTGCATCACAGACTTGAGGGTTATTTGTGGAGGCCCAATTAGGGACATAGAGAGGGGGCTCTTTTGCCTGCGCCACAGACTTGAGGGTTATCTGTGGAGGCCCAATTAGGGACATAGAGAGAGGGCACTTTTGCCTGCGCCACAGACTTGAGGGTTATTTGTGGAGGCCCAATTAGGGACATAGAGAGGGGGCTCTTTTGCCTGCGCCACAGACTTGATGGTTATCTGTGGAGGCCCAATTAGGGACATAGAGAGAGGGATCTTTTACCTGCGGCACAGACTTGAGGGTTATTTGTGGAGGTCCAATTTGGGACATAGAGAGGGGGCACTTTTGCCTGCGCCACAGACTTGAGGGTTATCTGTGGAGGCCCAATTTTGGACATAGAGAGGGGGCACTTTTGCCTGCGGCACAGACTTGAGGGTTATTTGTGGAGGTCCAATTTGGGACATAGAGAGGGGGCACTTTTGCCTGCGTCACAGACTTGAGGGTTATATGTGGAGGCCCAATTAGGGACATAGAGAGAGGGATCTTTTACCTGCGGCACAGACTTGAGGGTTATTTGTGGAGGTCCAATTTTGGACATAGAGAGGGGGCACTTTTGCCTGCGCCACAGACTTGAGGGTTATCTGTGGAGGCCCAATTAGGGACATAGAGAGAGGGCACTTTTGCCTGCGCCACAGACTTGATGGTTATCTGTGGAGGCCCAATTAGGGACATAGAGAGAGGGATCTTTTACCTGCGGCACAGACTTGAGGGTTATTTGTGGAGGTCCAATTTGGGACATAGAGAGGGGGCACTTTTGCCTGCGCCACAGACTTGAGGGTTATTTGTGGAGGCTCAAATAGGGACATAGAGAGAGGGATCTTTTGCCTGCGGCACAGACTTGAGGGTTTTTTGTGGAGGCCCAATTAGGGATATAGAGAAAAGGCTCTCTTGTCTGCAGCACAGACTTGAGGGTTATTTGTGGAGGCCCAATTAGGGATATAGAGGGAGGGCTATTTTGCCTGCATCACAGACTTGAGGGTTATTTGTGGAGGCTCAAATAGGGACATAGAGAGGGGGCTCTTTTGCCTGCGCCACAGACTTGATGGTTATCTGTGGAGGCCCAATTAGGGACATAGAGAGAGGGATCTTTTACCTGCGGCACAGACTTGAGGGTTATTTGTGGAGGTCCAATTTTGGACATAGAGAGGGGGCACTTTTGCCTGCGTCACAGACTTGAGGGTTATCTGTGGAGGCCCAATTAGGGACATAGAGAGAGGGCACTTTTACCTGCGGCACAGACTTGATGGTTATTTGTGGAGGTCCAATTTGGGATATAGAGAGGGGGCACTTTTGCCTGCGCCACAGACTTGATGGTTATCTGTGGAGGCCCAATTAGGGACATAGAGAGAGGGCTCTTTTGCCTGCGGCACAGACTTGAGGGTTATTTGTGGAGGTCCAATTTTGGACATAGAGAGGGGGCACTTTTGCCTGCGTCACAGACTTGATGGTTATCTGTGGAGGCCCAATTAGGGACATAGAGAGAGGGCACTTTTACCTGCGGCACAGACTTGAGGGTTATTTGTGGAGGTCCAATTTGGGACATAGAGAGGGGGCACTTTTGCCTGCGCCACAGACTTGAGGGTTATCTGTGGAGGCCCAATTAGGGACATAGAGAGGGGGCTCTTTTGCCTGCCCCACAGACTTGCGGGTTATCTGTGGAGGCCCAATTAGGGACATAGAGAGAGGGCACTTTTGCCTGCGCCACAGACTTGAGGGTTATTTGTGGAGGCCCAATTAGGGACATAGAGAGGGGGCTCTTTTGCCTGCGCCACAGACTTGATGGTTATCTGTGGAGGCCCAATTAGGGACATAGAGAGAGGGATCTTTTACCTGCGGCACAGACTTGAGGGTTATTTGTGGAGGTCCAATTTTGGACATAGAGAGGGGGCACTTTTGCCTGCGCCACAGACTTGAGGGTTATTTGTGGAGGCTCAAATAGGGACATAGAGAGAGGGATCTTTTGCCTGCGGCACAGACTTGAGGGTTATTTGTGGAGGCCCAATTAGGGATATAGAGGGAGGGCTATTTTGCCTGAATCACAGACTTGAGGGTTATTTGTGGAGGCCCAATTAGGGACATAGAGAGGGGGCTCTTTTGCCTGCGCCACAGACTTGAGGGTTATCTGTGGAGGCCCAATTAGGGACATAGAGAGAGGGCACTTTTGCCTGCGCCACAGATTTGAGGGTTATTTGTGGAGGCCCAATTAGGGACATAGAGAGGGGGCTCTTTTGCCTGCGCCACAGACTTGATGGTTATCTGTGGAGGCCCAATTAGGGACATAGAGAGAGGGCTCTTTTGCCTGCGGCACAGACTTGATGGTTATCTGTGGAGGCCCAATTAGGGACATAGAGAGAGGGCTCTTTTGCCTGCGGCACAGACTTGAGGGTTATTTGTGGAGGTCCAATTTTGGACATAGAGAGGGGGCACTTTTGCCTGCGTCACAGACTTGATGGTTATCTGTGGAGGCCCAATTAGGGACATAGAGAGAGGGATCTTTTACCTGCGGCACAGACTTGAGGGTTATTTGTGGAGGTCCAATTTTGGACATAGAGAGGGGGCACTTTTGCCTGCGCCACAGACTTGAGGGTTATTTGTGGAGGCTCAAATAGGGACATAGAGAGAGGGATCTTTTGCCTGCGGCACAGACTTGAGGGTTTTTTGTGGAGGCCCAATTAGGGATATAGAGAAAAGGCTCTCTTGTCTGCAGCACAGACTTGAGGGTTATTTGTGGAGGCCCAATTAGGGATATAGAGGGAGGGCTATTTTGCCTGAATCACAGACTTGAGGGTTATTTGTGGAGGCCCAATTAGGGACATAGAGAGAGGGCACTTTTGCCTGCGCCACAGATTTGAGGGTTATTTGTGGAGGCCCAATTAGGGACATAGAGAGGGGGCTCTTTTGCCTGCGCCACAGACTTGATGGTTATCTGTGGAGGCCCAATTAGGGACATAGAGAGAGGGCTCTTTTGCCTGCGGCACAGACTTGAGGGTTATTTGTGGAGGTCCAATTTGGGACATAGAGAGGGGGCACTTTTGCCTGCGTCACAGACTTGATGGTTATCTGTGGAGGCCCAATTAGGGACATAGAGAGAGGGCACTTTTACCTGCGGCACAGACTTGAGGGTTATTTGTGGAGGTCCAATTTGGGACATAGAGAGGGGGCACTTTTGCCTGCGCCACAGACTTGAGGGTTATCTGTGGAGGCCCAATTAGGGACATAGAGAGGGGGCTCTTTTGCCTGCCCCACAGACTTGTGGGTTATCTGTGGAGGCCCAATTAGGGACATAGAGAGAGGGCACTTTTGCCTGCGCCACAGACTTGAGGGTTATTTGTGGAGGCCCAATTAGGGACATAGAGAGGGGGCTCTTTTGCCTGCGCCACAGACTTGATGGTTATCTGTGGAGGCCCAATTAGGGACATAGAGAGAGGGATCTTTTACCTGCGGCACAGACTTGAGGGTTATTTGTGGAGGTCCAATTTTGGACATAGAGAGGGGGCACTTTTGCCTGCGCCACAGACTTGAGGGTTATTTGTGGAGGCTCAAATAGGGACATAGAGAGAGGGATCTTTTGCCTGCGGCACAGACTTGAGGGTTATTTGTGGAGGCCCAATTAGGGATATAGAGGGAGGGCTATTTTGCCTGCATCACAGACTTGAGGGTTATTTGTGGAGGCTCAAATAGGGACATAGAGAGGGGGCTCTTTTGCCTGCGCCACAGACTTGATGGTTATCTGTGGAGGCCCAATTAGGGACATAGAGAGAGGGATCTTTTACCTGCGGCACAGACTTGAGGGTTATTTGTGGAGGTCCAATTTTGGACATAGAGAGGGGGCACTTTTGCCTGCGTCACAGACTTGAGGGTTATCTGTGGAGGCCCAATTAGGGACATAGAGAGAGGGCACTTTTACCTGCGGCACAGACTTGATGGTTATTTGTGGAGGTCCAATTTGGGATATAGAGAGGGGGCACTTTTGCCTGCGCCACAGACTTGATGGTTATCTGTGGAGGCCCAATTAGGGACATAGAGAGAGGGCTCTTTTGCCTGCGGCACAGACTTGAGGGTTATTTGTGGAGGTCCAATTTTGGACATAGAGAGGGGGCACTTTTGCCTGCGTCACAGACTTGATGGTTATCTGTGGAGGCCCAATTAGGGACATAGAGAGAGGGCACTTTTACCTGCGGCACAGACTTGAGGGTTATTTGTGGAGGTCCAATTTGGGACATAGAGAGGGGGCACTTTTGCCTGCGCCACAGACTTGAGGGTTATCTGTGGAGGCCCAATTAGGGACATAGAGAGGGGGCTCTTTTGCCTGCCCCACAGACTTGCGGGTTATCTGTGGAGGCCCAATTAGGGACATAGAGAGAGGGCACTTTTGCCTGCGCCACAGACTTGAGGGTTATTTGTGGAGGCCCAATTAGGGACATAGAGAGGGGGCTCTTTTGCCTGCGCCACAGACTTGATGGTTATCTGTGGAGGCCCAATTAGGGACATAGAGAGAGGGATCTTTTACCTGCGGCACAGACTTGAGGGTTATTTGTGGAGGTCCAATTTTGGACATAGAGAGGGGGCACTTTTGCCTGCGCCACAGACTTGAGGGTTATTTGTGGAGGCTCAAATAGGGACATAGAGAGAGGGATCTTTTGCCTGCGGCACAGACTTGAGGGTTATTTGTGGAGGCCCAATTAGGGATATAGAGGGAGGGCTATTTTGCCTGAATCACAGACTTGAGGGTTATTTGTGGAGGCCCAATTAGGGACATAGAGAGGGGGCTCTTTTGCCTGCGCCACAGACTTGAGGGTTATCTGTGGAGGCCCAATTAGGGACATAGAGAGAGGGCACTTTTGCCTGCGCCACAGATTTGAGGGTTATTTGTGGAGGCCCAATTAGGGACATAGAGAGGGGGCTCTTTTGCCTGCGCCACAGACTTGATGGTTATCTGTGGAGGCCCAATTAGGGACATAGAGAGAGGGCTCTTTTGCCTGCGGCACAGACTTGATGGTTATCTGTGGAGGCCCAATTAGGGACATAGAGAGAGGGCTCTTTTGCCTGCGGCACAGACTTGAGGGTTATTTGTGGAGGTCCAATTTTGGACATAGAGAGGGGGCACTTTTGCCTGCGTCACAGACTTGATGGTTATCTGTGGAGGCCCAATTAGGGACATAGAGAGAGGGATCTTTTACCTGCGGCACAGACTTGAGGGTTATTTGTGGAGGTCCAATTTTGGACATAGAGAGGGGGCACTTTTGCCTGCGCCACAGACTTGAGGGTTATTTGTGGAGGCTCAAATAGGGACATAGAGAGAGGGATCTTTTGCCTGCGGCACAGACTTGAGGGTTTTTTGTGGAGGCCCAATTAGGGATATAGAGAAAAGGCTCTCTTGTCTGCAGCACAGACTTGAGGGTTATTTGTGGAGGCCCAATTAGGGATATAGAGGGAGGGCTATTTTGCCTGAATCACAGACTTGAGGGTTATTTGTGGAGGCCCAATTAGGGACATAGAGAGAGGGCACTTTTGCCTGCGCCACAGATTTGAGGGTTATTTGTGGAGGCCCAATTAGGGACATAGAGAGGGGGCTCTTTTGCCTGCGCCACAGACTTGATGGTTATCTGTGGAGGCCCAATTAGGGACATAGAGAGAGGGCTCTTTTGCCTGCGGCACAGACTTGAGGGTTATTTGTGGAGGTCCAATTTGGGACATAGAGAGGGGGCACTTTTGCCTGCGTCACAGACTTGATGGTTATCTGTGGAGGCCCAATTAGGGACATAGAGAGAGGGCACTTTTACCTGCGGCACAGACTTGAGGGTTATTTGTGGAGGTCCAATTTGGGACATAGAGAGGGGGCACTTTTGCCTGCGCCACAGACTTGAGGGTTATCTGTGGAGGCCCAATTAGGGACATAGAGAGGGGGCTCTTTTGCCTGCCCCACAGACTTGTGGGTTATCTGTGGAGGCCCAATTAGGGACATAGAGAGAGGGCACTTTTGCCTGCGCCACAGACT